>JAQQTO010000063.1:13985000-15235000 GCA_029884595.1 Ormosia semicastrata | reverse complement strand
GCTTCGCATGCTCATGATAACAAGTTATTGATCTATTTCTTCCAAGACAGCTTAGCTAGGGCAGCCTCTAACTGGTACACACACCTCGAACATACCCGTATACGATGTTTCAAAGACTTGGCTGATGCTTTCTTAAAGCAATATAAATATAACATCGATATAGCACCAGATAGACTGCAGTTGCAGAATATGGTTAAGAAAGAAGTTGAAACCTTTAAGGAATATGCTCACTGGTGGAGAGAAATTGCTGCTCAGGTTGAACCCCTACTGACAGAAAAAGAAATGGTGGCCATGTTCATCGACACACTCCAATCACCCTTCTATGACAAAATGATAAGAAGTGTGTCATCAAATTTCTCGGACATAGTCATCATCGGGGAAAGAGTCGATGGAGGAATGAGAAGTGGGAAGATCGCTGAAAGTTTGACAGGGAAGATTAGCGCCAAAAGGCCCCCAACGAGGAAGAAAAGAGAAAGAAAAGCTTATGTTGTTACTTTCGATCAGAGAAGTTTTACCCAAGAAAAACCTAGCCAAACACCTATCAACCCTTAACCATTCTTCTAACCTCCCTATATACCTTACAACCCATATATTGCTAATGTCTCCCAAGCTCCATATCCTCAACCTTATCACCCAATGATCCCTTATCATGCACCATCTTCCATCCCAAACCAAACACTCCCTACCATGTCATCTCAACTAACCCAACCATGGACCCAAAACTCAAATACAAACTAAAGAAGGCCACCAACCAACCAAGAAAAGAAGCCCGTTCAATTTGACCTAATTCCCATGACCTACTCTGAGCTGCTACCACAACTCATTCGTAACTCCTTATTAGTCCCTTGCCTAATGAAGCCGGTGGAACCCCCATACCTAAGAGGATTTGACCAAAACACTAAGTGTGACTACCACGTTGGGGCTGTAGGCTACTTAACAAAAAATTACAGAGCCTTAAAGTTCAAGGTGCAAGACCTGATCTATGCCAAATGGTTGAACTTTAAAGAAAGAACTCCTAATGTGGGCTGCAATCCCTTGCCTAATCATGGAGATTCTGAAGTTAATGTCATAGAGAAGTCTTCTGGCCAAGGCCTCATAAGTCGGGTAACTGACGTAAAGACTCCCATGAGGGTTATTTTCAGAGAGCTTTACAAATTTGGCTTGATGCAAAACCAAATTGAGATCCAAAGGGTCCATGATGATGAAATGATATGTAACATCCACGGGAAGGTAGGGTACTCTATTGAAGAATATGATGAATTCAAGCAGGTCCTACAGAGTTTAATGGACAATCACCTGGTGTAAATAAATAACTAGTACGATAATGGTGATATATACATGGTCAAAGAAATTACACCTCTACCAATTCTAGAGACCACCAATACCTATACAACGCAAGCTCCAAGTATACCAAGGCCACTAAAAATTCATTATACTAAAGGGGTGTCTCCACAAGCCTCTCTCGGCCGGAGTCCAATCACGATTCAAGTGCCGACCCCTTTTTTCTACAAGGATACCAAAGCCGTACCTTGGAAATATGATGTGCAAGTCATTGTGAATGACCCCCAGGATAATCAAATGAAAATCCCATCTGTTGTTTCTAACATATCTGGGATCAGTGGAATGACTCAAAGTGGTTGTATTTATACACCTAAGGATCTGCAAAAAGGGTAAGTGGAGGAAGTGAAAAGAACCTGAAAAGGCTACCTAGGAAAAAGTTAGAGCGACTTGGTAGGTTGAAAACTCGAAAGAGCAACCTAGGCAAAAGTTAGGGTCCAAAATGAAAAAGACAATAGTGCCTGATATAACAACGGAAGTGAGACTTGAGCAACTAAGTCTCCACGCTGTGATGGACCAAATCTCTGCGTTAGAGTAAACTAAGTTTCCATACCGAGGCAGGCCAAATGATCCCAACTGAGGCAGTCAAAGTCTTCAAAGACTGGTTAATGGGTGTTCAAAATCAAGTATGCAGAGGATTGACACTGATTACGTTAAAGAGTTTCACTAGAAGAACTGAAGACCTTTACTCTCATCATCCCTCTATAAACTTTATATTGATAACTATAGTATTACTTTCTTTTTACCATTTCCATTTTGATGCAATATTGCCATGTTTTCATCTTTGCCTCTTATTTTGACTCAATATGCATTTTTCTAATAAACATATGTTAGAATGTGAAATGTGTGATATCACTATTAGAGCATTGAGAATTGTTAATGACTTGAAAGGTATTAGAAGCATGATGAACTCCCAATAATGTCATAAAAAAAGAAAAGAAAAAAAGAAAAAGAAAATGACTAATAACCAGGTCATTAACACATCTAATGCACACCTCAAAGGTCATCCTGGTTGGACATTTAAACTGTCGGCTGAATAGACAAATGAAGGGTTGCCAATAGACCCTATTCTAGCTTATCTTTGGAAAAGATTATAATCATGTCCTCAGGGATCATAGAGACAAAAAAAAAGTTTTTTTCATATTCTCATATATCTGAGGCATGCGTTACATGGTGCATTATTTCATTTTACTAGTCCATAAAGGTCTAACTTACTGTTTTCAGTCTAAGGTCAAATCATGCTCTTTTCCTTTTTAGGTCCTCGCACCCATCGCTTTTAGCCTCCACAAGCCAGGGCCTTATGCCCATTTCCTTTAGTTTTTAGGTCCCCGCACCTATCACTTTCTGCTTCCACGGCAAGCCAAGGCCTTATGCCTATTACCTTTAACTTTTCGGGTCCTTGCACACATCGCTTTCAGCTTCCACGACAAGTCAATGCCTTATACCCATTGCCTTTAGTTTCTGGGTCCCTGCACCCATCGCTTTCAGCTTCCAGGGCAAGTCAGGGTCTTATGCTCATTATTTTTTCCTTTTTGGGTCCTTGCACTCATCGCTTTCAGCCTCCGTCACAAGTCAGGGCCATATGCCCATTGTCTTTTCCTTTCTAGGTTTCTACACCCATTTCCTTTAAATTTTCTATTAAGGTTCAATGGATACTTTTTGCTTTATGCAGATACCTAACTCTACAAGCTTTCCATCATCTTATCTTTTTGTCTTTAAGTTTTCTATTAAGTTTCAGAGGATGCCTGACTCCGCAAGCTTTTTTTCCTTTTTATCAAGTTTCAATAGGTCATCGTACCTATTGTCTTTAAGTTTTCGGGCCCCTGTACCCATTTTCTTTAAGTCTCTGGGTCCATGCACCCGTGGCCTTTACCTTTCAGGGTCCTCATACCCCACGTTTTCACTTTGTTTTAATGTTTGTTGCATTTTGCATCTGTCCGCATATTCTATAAAAAAAAGGAAAGAAAAATTTTCATGGACAAAATTGAATCAATTCATTTACTTTTCATTTAGTTTAAATGTAAAGCAAAATAGAGCAGCTGTTGATACCCAATTTTGTCCATAATTTTTTTTTTAGTTTTGTTGCTTAATCAAGAATTAATAATTTTGTGTTAAATGATGCTTAATTGCAATGTTTTGAACACACTGTTTTCTTTTTCTAGATTTACTCGCATCTTATTTAAATTACTACTTTTTCTTATTTGTGCAAAAAAATTTAAAAATTAAAAAATACTTTTTTCTTCTTTTTCTTTTTCTTTTTCTTTTCTTTTCTTATAATTAAAACAAGAAGAAAACAAAACAAAAATAGAAAAGAGAAAATTAAAAAAAAAATTGTAGCTACAGTACTAGCTATTCAACCTCTGCATCCTCCAATCTTGGCAGGAACCATGGTTGTGCAGGAACCAAGAGTGATCTTGTCAAGCTTCTCCATGTCTGACTCAAGGGACTATCAATCACTCTCTATAACTCTTCTATGCAAAGCAGCTGCCATTCTGCAAGGTTAAGAGAAGGAAGATCATAATTGGACAGAGTTAGAGACATAAAGGAGTTGACTTGAGAAGATAAAGGCTCAACATGGTCACCTCCAGCAACCCAAGGCTCAATGCAAAAAGAGAAAACACAAAAATGGCAAATTTGCATACATATGGACTTGGGAAAGGTCACAAACCCAAAGAAAATTCATGGAAAAGGAAATTGAGCTAGGAAGCAAGAGCCACTCTATTTGCTACCTAGGTTGACTTAAGGTGGCAGATGATTCAATTTTGCTAGTGCCTATAAGAAAAGGAAACGTAAAAGAGAAAAGGAGGAGCTCAGCATTTAGGGGGGGAGAGGATCATTTTGCAAAATAAGACTCTCTACACTTTGAACCATTTGGACCGCCAACAGAAGCCACTTCCATCTTCACCTTCCTCATCATTGTGAACCACCTTGCTGTCACCCATACACAAACCATAACAACCCTCATCATCTTCATCTTCAACCTTCAACCTTCAACCAAACCACCATCACCACCAAAGTTCCAAACCAAAACCCCATACCCAAAAACTAATCCAAACGACAACCATAACAAGGAAGACATAACTTAATCACCCCAACACAAAATTAAGAACACAACAAAAATCAATACAATAACAAATTTTGAGGAGAGCAGAGCAAAGAGAACAAGAAGGAGACAGAAGGCTTGTTGACACCGAGGAGGAGCATTCACTTCAAGCTACCGCGCTTCGAGCTCCACAGGTAAGATTCTTTATCTGGTGTCATGTAGATCATTTTGTTAATCATTCTCACTTGCACACAGCCCCCGAATCCCTCTGCACCCAACTTGAAATGGCCACTACACACCCATTCAGGCCTCCATGACTGAAACTCAACATCCACCCAAAGCCACATTGATCCCATAGCCACCAATAGCTAACAGAAATCCCAACAAAACAACCACACAGTCACCATATCCACCCAAACCTCCATTACATAGCCTTCACCACTTTTGCTCCATCACCATCAACCCAACACCACCACCAACAGCTAGCCGCGTAGATTCCCAGCGCCTCCGTCAACACCGCTCCAACGGAATCCATCACCATGAGCCACCAACCACCACGGCCCAGATCCCGCGTTCCACCGTACTCCACCTCGTCTCAACTGTGACCCACCATGCTACTCGCCAGAGCAGCCTTC
Organism: Ormosia semicastrata; assembly: GCA_029884595.1. Classification (NCBI taxonomy): domain Eukaryota; kingdom Viridiplantae; phylum Streptophyta; class Magnoliopsida; order Fabales; family Fabaceae; genus Ormosia; species Ormosia semicastrata. The sequence goes on along the minus strand of JAQQTO010000063.1, from coordinate 15,229,984 downwards.
ATCAACCTTAAATCCATCTCTCTGCCACACCCCGAAGTCGTCCCTCGCCAGCCACCACTGAACCACGCAAAATCATCACCCTTTGTCGTGTCGCCAGATGTCGTCACTAGAGTCCCGCAGCATTGCCCCCCTCAGGACCAGATCCATGCAGAACTAGCTCCCTATGTCGCCATTCTCCAATGCGAGTTGCAACCGAGTCCGTTCCCCCACGAGCACACGTCCTCCACTAGAAACACGGTCATCAGAACCGTGACCCAACCACCGATCCTCTATCATCCTCCACGCCGCCGTCCATTCTGCTAGTGGTGGGCGACCTTCCCCCTTCTCCGTTTTGTTTCATTCTCCAGAACCTTCTCCATTTTGTTTCATTCTCCAGAACTAGGGCCTTTTTTTTTTCTTTGTTGTGTTTTCAGTCTTGTCTTTTGAGTTTTGATTTATTTTTTTTGTTAATCTAGTAAAAAGAAAAAAAAGGAAAAATGAAAGAAAATATATAAAAAAATTATTGTTTTTAGGTTTGGGCTTGAGTTTTTTTTTTCCATTTAGGCTAGAGTTTTTTTTGGTTAAATGATGTTAGAGTATTTGTTGAAGCATAGAAAAAAATAAAAAAAGATGAAAATAAAAAACAAAAGACTTGATGATAAAATTTCATAAAAATACCCAAACGTAATGAATATAAGTTTATGGGTTGGTTTGACTTGAAATTGATTTATCTTTGTCTCTTTGCTGATTTATCTGATTTATTGTTTTGACTGTTATGTCAGTTAACGTGTTGCTTTATTTAAATTAATCCATTGTTATCAAACTTGATTTGAACTTCTTGAGTCCTAATTTTCATAATTAAAATCAACCAACTCACAATAATTTTTTAAAAAATTACGTGACTTTGAGTTTTCTATTGCACCCGGTGATACGTAGGAATAGAATTTTTATTCTGTCAAGCAAAATTAATTTTTCACAATTTGGTTGTTTCTTTTTTTTATAAATAGTTACAATGTTTTTTAAGAGAGGTAAAATAAATATATTTGAAATTATTAAATTTGCACAACTAACTTAAGGTACCATTTCTGGAATAGGCAGTGTAGGATGCTAACACCTTCCCTACTTGTAATCGACTCCCGAATCCAAACTCGTTTTCTAAAAAACCAGTTTTCCTAATTGAAGGGTTTTTCTAATGTTTTCCCAGTTTAAATAAATATTGGTGGCGACTACATTGATTTTCAAAATTCCTATCTTTTTTTGTCATCTTGTCGCGATCCTAGTTGCGACAATTAGGTCTTAAGAAATTTTTTAGTGACTGATCTTATGTATTTTATTAGTTAACAAATTAATCCTCATAACACTCTCAGCTTAAATTTTGAGTAAATCATATTAAATTTTGCTAGACATTTGTCTGTGATATGCAATGTGGATATCCAAGTATTATCTTATCATGATTTAGATTTGAATTTATCATTAAGATTAGGTTTATATTATAAGGAGGACTATATTTGATAACAATATTGATTTGTTTTAGTTTTAAATACCTTACCCTTGGATTATAAATATCCTTTTAGGTGCTCATTGTTACATACTTGTTTTATATTAATCAATTACCTCCTTTACTTTTATCTATTTTTTTTCTCTAATTCATCTATGTCTTGAGTTCTTTACAATTATTTTATGAGACGTTATCAAGACAAATCTCTACCATCTAAGTGAAGCTTGATCAACATGGAGGTGCTATTAAATGAGTAACATCTTCTTTTCACTTTTTTTGAATTTATCTAATTTGTGGCTCCATTTTTAATTTTTATAGTGGCTTTCTTTAAGTTCTTTTTTATATATTTCATTCATGATTATTAATTGTCAGATATTGTTAAACTAACGTATTTTGTCTTACATTAAATTTGTTACTTTTGATAAATAATAGCATAAACTACATATAATAGTTTATTTATTTTGATATTACACAAAAAAGGGAATCAAATCAAGCATCCCTTCAATTGCAAATGTAATATAATTCTTGAAAAATTGGACATTTAGACCAAAGTTGAAATATGTATTTACTCTTTATGGATCTTGGGAATACAATCAAATTAGAAACATTGCAAGATTACGTGATAATTTTTCTTCACTGATATCTTAATGAAGGATTGAAATATGAATATCTATCTCCGAATGATGTCGTCAGTCTTTCAAATAGTTTAGATAGATATGACTATCAAAAGGTGGTAATACTAATAAAGATCCAGTCGATTTGAATGTACTCATGCAGCAATATTAAGAAAAGGGTTTCAGGAAATATTTTGAATTTATTTCATACCTTTTAAAGGTTTCTTCTTGAGAGCCTAACTATTCTCTCCAAGGTTATAGACTATTTGTGCTTAATAAATAGAGTAATATATAACCTTAACTTCTAGTTAGCTATAGATTGTTTTTCAAAGCTCAAGAAAAATTGGGAGAATCCTAGATATTTTGCTACACTATTATAGAACTTTTTACACAACAAATTTTGGAAGAAAAAAATTAATGCAAGAATAACATCAGATAAAGGGTGTAATATATATGTTTTTAAAGTTATATTGATACATATGTTTGCATGCAATTTTACTAGCTATACATAAGATTCATAGTCATAAGACATTGAATATTTTGGATTATGGTGAAGCTAATATTATTATAGTTATTGATAGTACAAAGATGATTGAAGGCTCTGAAAGAGTTAATGTTTGATACCCGCAGTAACAAAAGATTATTATCTATAAAGTCATAAAGACACTTGTTGAATTTTAGAGATATTCATCAAAATGGATATCATATTGAGATTTTGTATGAGAGATAGCTCACCTTCAAATAAGAAAACTATATTATAAAGATTATCCACTTTTATTATGATCTATATTACTTTGAGTGCAATCAAAGCATATTCTATTTTAAATCAGAAGTTTACTTTTATTAGCTCAAAGATTTTATTATTTGATATGACCAGTTCAATTTTCTAACCTTAACCTTGAGGACAAGGTTATTTTCAAATAGAATGAAGATGCAAAATCTAAGAAAGGAAGACTAAAGAGTACAAAATTTAGGACGAAAGGTTTCTAATGTAAAATGTATATATTAAGTAGTTAGCTAGAAAGGTCCTTTGCTTGACATTTGTTGATTCTTGTTTTCTTACTCAATTAAATTGTGGATCAATAATGATGCAAAAAAATAATTAAGAATACATTTTGATATTTATTGAAGAACTAGAAAATTTTTCAATATAATGAGTTAGGTGCTACATTTTCTCAATATAAATTGATTATAAGACCATCACCAACTAAAACTGAAGTTGAATATTTTGGATTTTTGAAACATATTCAAGGTGATATTTGTGACCAATTAATTCACCATATGAAATGGGCCCTTTATGGTTTTGATAGATGCATCTATAAGATGGTCACATGTGTGCTTATTATCACTCACATTGTAGCATTTGTGAGATTACTTGCACAAGTTAATCCATTAAAGGCACATTTTTCAGATAATGAAATTAAGACAATTTGTCTTGACAATGCTAGTAAATATACTTCTCATACTTTTAGTGATTATTATACGACCATTAATATAAATATTGAACACCCTATTATTTGTGTTTGTATGCCTCCAATTGATATCTAGATGATTTTATGAGAACTTTTATGAGAACAAAACTCCCAATTTAATTTGAGAGCATGCTATTTTAAATATTGCAGCACTTGTATAAGGCTAACAATTTATTATAAACTCCTCCCTCTATAGTTAGATATTCTACAGTTAGATATTAGGCAAAAGTCAATTATTTCCCATATAATAATTTTAATATGTGCAATATAGTCATGATTGCTCCACCACATCATATCATAATGGTCCCCCAAAGAAAGGTTGGGATTATATGTTGGATATAAATGTTTCCAACATTAAGGGAGATTGAATAAGTGGCTAGGAAAGGAAATTACTAGAAATGTGTCACCATTATGTGATTTAGATCTCAAACAAGGCAATGTGATAATATGTTTGCAAAGCATAGCAAATGAATTGTCGGATGCATTTTTACAAAAGGGATAACTAAATTTCATATCAGCCATAAATGCACCATGAACTAAAGATATGCCATAAGCATTGTACGTTAATTGATTCCAAACATAAAAACCATAGAAAAAGAAAAGAAGCAAATAATATTGTTAAGAAAGCAAAATAATCCTAAAAGAAGATACTATTCATAAAGAGGTTAAAGACATAATTAGGACTCCTACAGTAGTTAGAATTTTTCAAATAGTTCAAACAGAAGAAGAAGTTCAAGTACCCGAAAATACTAAAGATAATGAGATCTTAATAAATTATCTTTATGGGAAAAAGATAGAATTGAAAGGAAATAGTTGTCGACAACATATTTAGATATAATTTAGTACGTAATATTATGATAATGAGGATCTTGAAATTAGAACCGTTAAAAAATATTGACATTGAAATGATTGGCAAAAATACCTAGTAGGCAAAAGTTGAACTCACTAGTAAAATGTGAGGATTTTGAACATATAGTTTGAATCCCATAACAGGTTTTGAAGGATCTGAAGTTCAAACACTAGGAAGATGCAAAATTTGTGGGATTCGAATGGATACTTGTGAGAACATGAAATGAGAAAAATGTGGCAAGATATGAACCCTAATCCTTAGAACAAGGTTTCTCACAAAGACTATAAATTAACTATGTAGAAGTTTATTTTTCAGTGGTGGATGCAATTATATTATGATAAGGTTATTTGCACATAATAAGCTAAATATACATCTAATGGATGTTGTTATTTGAATCTTATGGTTCACCCAAGAATGATATCTACATAAAAATCTCTGAAGGATTAAATATATCGACAACATCCAATGAATTAGATTTACATGTGATGATAATTTATATTTTTTTGCTCCTTATATTAGACTTTTCTTATTAGGCACTAGTGTTTGGTTATATATATTATGTTATTCCAAGCAATTGTAGACACATTTATTTCAATTAGTCAAAAGGATCCTATTTACACATGTATTTTTACAAAGAAATTTGTAACTGAATTTATAATACTACATTAATGAATCAGATATTATTGAAATGACTTGAAGTTCTTCCAAAACTATAGAAGATCAAAAGAAAGATCTAGAAATAAAAGATTGTTTAAGTACAAGGTTTTGTCTCGACCTTTAGAATGGGCATTTAATAATTGAAAATTTGTATACATCAATCCAGTTTATAGAAAACTTATTAATCAGTTTTATATGGGTAAATCACATCCATTGAGTACACCCATGATTGGTAGACCGCTAAATATGACAAAAGAATTATTTTCGACATTGAAAAGATAATAAAAAGGTCATTGGTCCTGAAGTACCATAAATTAGTGCTACAGAAACAGTTATGCATATTGCTAATGGTCTAATATAGTACTTTCTTGTAATTTTATTAACAAGATATAGTTCCTTTCCAACCAGAAGTTATTGGAATGAAAATGAGTATATCCTTTGACATCTTTGAGCAATAATAGATATGTGGTTATTCTATATGAATATATGTCACAACTAAATAGGTTATGCAGATGAATGATATTTATCCAATCCATATAAAACAAGGTATCAAACAAGTTATTTATTTATATGTGGAGATACAATTATACTGCAATGATCTACAAAGAAAACTATAGCCACTAGCTACTTCTTCAAATCATGTAGAAATAGTTACAATTCATGAAGCAAGTCCTAAATGTTTATGGTTAAAAGCAATGATTTCATATGTTCGATATTCTTGTGAATTGTCTTTGAGGATGGAACTCCAAAAGTTTTATATGAAGACAATACTTGCGTAACTCAACTCAAGAGAAGATATATTAAAGAAGACAACCTTCCTCGCATGTGATCTTCATAAAAAAGTAGAAATTGTTATTCAACAAATTTGTTCATGTGAAGCTTCCAATAGGGGGAGAATGTATCAATTCAAAGACCTTAAGTGATGCTATCAAGAGGGGGAGAATATTGTGCGCTTTTTTCCTTGACCAAGGTTTTGTCTCATAAGGTTTTCCTTGATAAAGTTTTTAATGAAGTCCCATAAAAAGAAAAGATTTTTTCCCCACTGGGTTTTCTTCCTAATAAGGTTTTAGCGAGACATATCATTAATGAACATCCAAAGGGAAAATGTTATGAAATATAAATGATCAATTATTATCTTTTCATGATTTAGATTTGAACTTACATTTGTATTAGAATTATATTATAGGGAGAATTGTATTTGATAAGGATAAAAATTTGTTTTAGTTTTAAATACCTTACCCTTGGGTTATAAATTTCTCTTTGGGTGCTCATTGTTACATACCTCTTTGGTATTAATCAATTACCTCCATTACCCTATCTGTTTTCTTATGTAGTTTTTCTATGTCTCTTGGATTCTTTACAATAATTTTATAACAGTCATGTAACTTTGGATATTATATTGATCTCACTTGATAGCTTATATGAAAATTTATTTAAAAAAACTCTTATTAAAATTCATATGACAGGAATATCTTTATTATAAAACTCAAAATAAAAGAGATTAGTATAATATTTTATATTAAATTCATTTTATTAATTGTCTAAACCTTTAAAGAAATGAATATAATTTATCCTAGAATCTTTTACCCTTCAATTCAATTATTTTATTTTTATTAAGAAATATTATACTTAAAAACAAATTCTTAAGATTAGCTATTACCCTAAGTATAATACAGTAATTGAAGTGGTTAGTTATTAAAATTAAAAATTGAGAGATTTATTTGTCAAACCTCTACTAGATTTTCTGCATTTTCTTTATTAATAAATATCTTTGCAACTTAATGCCGCGAAAAAAAAGAAAGGAAAAGAAAAGAAAAAGCTTCTAACTTGTTTCTTGACTGAAAAAGTATCGATTTGCAATTCCTTCCTACTGACCCTACTCTCTCATACTTCTATTGTTTTGAGTATTGAAGGCATTGAAGCACATGCAAGACCGCAAAGGCGGCTCGACAGATACTAATAAGGCCTAAAGCCAACTATCAAAATGTGCCCCTTTTTTAATTAAAATTTGTATAAAATTTAAATTTAATTATTCTATTTTTTGAGTAAAATTTTTTTAATTAAATTTCATAATTATTATCTTATATTTTTTAATTGACAAATAAGAAATTAACAATCAAAATTAAAAATCCAATGAATCAACTATTACATAGAATATCCACAAAATAACAATATAAGATAAATTTTAAATTAAATATGAACAAAGACTAAAAGTATAGAACAATTGTTAGGCCCGCAAGTACCTAACCTGTCTCAACCCGCATGTGGAACTTGTCTCGCTTTTGAGGTAGGGCGGGTATGGGTTAGGGCCAATCCATTCCGTACCCCTCAACTATATACTTAACTTTGGTACTAACAAAGTCAACTACATTACTTGGTTTTCATTAATTTAACACTTATTATGAACATATTTTTTAGTTTATATCACATGAATAATGAATATTATGATTGTAATTATTTATTATATAAATTTAGTTAAAATATTTATCAGTATAGGATAAGATGGGTACAGGTTTTAATATTTTTATTATGGAATAGGTAAAAGTTTTAATCACCAAGTGCAAGGGGTAGGGTCCAGTTGAGTAAAAACTCACCTTACTTACCTCATTGTTAGGCCTAAGAATAATACATCCAAAGGAGATTAATAATCAACTAGTCGCCTTGTCCAAGTAAAACGTATAATTTTCTTTTTCTAGAGATAAGTATCACTTGTAGAATTGTAGAAGAAGAATAGCTAAAAGAATAAGATATAAATTGAGAAGGAAAAAATTTGACTTATAGCAAAAAAAAAACTTGACTATTGAATAGCACCTTCTCGACTTGTCCCCAAATCTTATAAATTTAACTTCATTTCCTTATAAAACTATCACTCATTTCTTTTAAAAATTACTGTTAGCACAATGGCATTTGGCTAAAATAAATACTATGTGTGAATTTGGAACTGATAATTGGTCTAGCATTAATGGGAAGTATAATAAGGGAGAAATTTGTGTGGAGATTTATTAGGCTCATAATTAAATAAGGGAGATAATGTCTGAATATTTTATGATTGATTATATTAATGATATATATCTTTAATTGTAATATAAATTATAATTATAATTAATATATAATAATATAATTACTAAATTATGGGCCTAAAAATTAGGGACCTTGAGCAAAGGCTCTAGCAGTTTTACACCCGAGCGGCCCATGGGACCGTTCTATGTGAATAATTTGCTATTATATACTATTTTATTTTGGTAACATGCTATTATATACTTATAGTTACACGCTCTCCAACTGAATCTTACATCAGTTGCATTTTTTTAGTAATTTTTAAATAGGTGTGATCTATAATAAATATTTAAATTATTATTTAATATGTATAAGATAATGAAGACAATTATAAAATTATATTAATATTTAACAATATTTTTATATATGTCAAATAACGATTTAAGTATTTAAATAATGACGTGATACTCTACGTAAGATTTTTTCGATCTTTTTTAGTGTTTTGCTAATTGAATTTATGGGTTGGGCTTTCATTGGAAGACTTTTTTTTTTTTACCGCCTCTAGTGAGACTTTTTTGTTATTGCATATTGCTACAGTACTTGACAATCTAATAATCCTTTCACAGAATGGCATTTCACCGCCGTTAATGAGCTTGGCATTTCTCCATTACCTTGCTGAGCCTTCGACTCAAATAATAGTCTCAAGTTGAATAAATGGCAGGACTCGCAGGAGGTTCAGCCGTTGTGTTATTTGATTTGCCATAATCCTTCTACCGAAAACGGCCCCCTGGCAAATCGCATTTCTGTTGTAGTGCCTCCATCCAAGCATAGCATAGGGAACTAATTCTTAAGGACATTAATCATTTTAACCATTTTCTCCTTTTCTTGCAACTTCCTATTTAAGCAAAGCAACATGACTGCAAACAAAAGATTACAAAAAAAAAAAGAAAAATAGAAACAAACACACACACACAACTATGCAATCAAAATTAATGATTCAGAATTAGCCATGCACACCTAAGTTATGACATGATCAAATGGATAGATTAGAGTAAGAAAAAAGTTTATGGTGGATCACTTCTCGATTACAATGTAAAGAATAAAAAGAAATAACATTAATGATTAATCACATGACAAAAATAACATACTAAACCAATGGCGATAGTGAAGAAGCTTAGCTTAGAACCTAATGACGATGGAGAAGGTAAGAGAGTTTTGATGGACACCTCCTAAACCACACACTACTTTTTCACATTTCCACCAGTCACACTTCCAGGCTTGTTGGAAGTTTTATTTTGGGCATATGTCCCAACTTTTATACTTGAGACCTAGTTTCTCTTTTCATTTCAGTAATGAATTATCTATCTTTAGCAACAACAAATTAAAAATAACAAAATCAACAATAGAAGGGATATTAAAGTCTCTCTAGGGTGTATAATGAATAGGTGACCTAGTAAGTGTCCTCGTGTGAAAGACTCACAATTAAGGGAGAGATTGTTAAAAAGTAAGATGTGGGTAAAAAAGTCCTATATTGGAAAGGACAAGACAAAATGAGGATTATACAAGTGAAAAGACTAATAAACCTAAGAGAAATGTTAACAACACACTCTTTTGGATATTCTTTTCAACATTTACTTTATTATTAGTTCAAAAGCAAGTGTTGCTAGTATTCTTCTCTTCATAATCATTTTAAGTATATGAGGTGGACTAATAGTAAAGTAACTGTGAAAGTGAGTGTTCAAAAGAGTATGTTTCTAGTATTCCTCATAAACCTAATACCTTAAGCCGGTGTTTAGTTTGTTTTATGTTTTCATTATTAATTACAAAAATTCCATTTTATTTTCATTTATTTGAATAACTTTTTTTGTTTTCATCATTTTTTTCACAAAATTTTTAAAAATGGAAACAAAATAAATAAAAAAATAACATTTTTATAATTATTAATGAAAACATGTCAACTGAAAATAAAAACAGAACAAAGCAACCACCCTTTACATTTTCGAGTCTTCTACTAGTTGAACTTATATATGGGTTAGGCTTGCATGAAGATTTTTCTTTTTTTATTTTATAGAAAATTGCCTTGCCTCTAGTGAGTTTAACTCATTGGTTATTATTATTATTATTATTATTATTATTATTATTATTATTATTATAGAAATAATAGAAATATAAATTGATCTTTTCTTGTGTTCAGAAATTAAGAAAAAATATATTTAAAATTAAAATGACTTGTATGTCGGAACTTGGAGTAAGCTCTTCCACGTGAGGAAGGGGATAACAATTTATTTATTCTTATAAAATCTCTAGGAACAAGAAAATTTAATTGAAAATATCCACAAATTCTTATGCAGAACAAACCAAAGAAGTATGAAAAACAAAAATATTATTATTATTATTATTATTATTTGCTCTCCTTAATTGTCTGCTTTAGGTTCTTATTTGCCTCTGTTAAATGTCTTGGTGGACTAATAGTCTTACATGATGAAAACATTGCTTATGTTTCACCGAACATGAGACAAGATAACTCATTTTTAAGGATTTAGATCTTCTAAGTGCAGGGTTCAAAGTAAAGCACAAGTTCTCATGCATCTTGTAATGTCCATTTTTAAGTTTGATCTACATAGACAAGTTCATATAACGTTATGCTGGTTCCTATGCGTCATGTGATGTCCAGTTTTTATGTTTATATCACATTTGTGTTGTTCTAAATTGCTGCAGTATTGTGACAATCTAATAATCCTTTCACAGAATGGCATTTCACACCCACTAATGAGCTTGGTATTTATCTCATACCCACCTCTTACGTTGCCCTTTGCCTTACGTCATAGATTTATCAATTATGGTTCCTCTACCTTCAAAATGGTCATAATTGCTATGTATTACTATCTTTTTCAGGCATTTATATATTATATAGAGAAGGTAATGATGCAGAGCAGTTTCCTTAGTTTCTCCTAGATAGCCATTGTACATATTTGACTAGAAGGATCTTAACCTCCAGCAGAAGAGGTGGATGGAATTGATTAAAGATTATGGTTGAACCATTCTCTATCACCTTAGAAAGGCAAACACAGTCACAAATGCTTCAAGTAGAAAGTCTATGGGCACCTTAACTCGTATAACTGAGGTTAGAAGATTAATAGTAATAGAGTTTCAAGAAACAATGGATAATGAGGTACAGTTTGAAGCCATGAATACAAGACAATTGTTAGCTCATGTACAACTCTACTCTACCTTGGTGGATAGTATTAAGGCAGTACAGGGTCAAGACCCACATTTGGCAAGTGTTGTTGAAGAGATTAAGAACGACAAGGTTTTTAACTTTAATTCTGAAGGTATGCTGTGGTTTGGCTCTTGGTTATGTGTTCTAGATGTTGATGATCTGAGAAAGAAAGTATTAAAAGAGGCTTATCATTCCTCTTTTATACCATCCATCATGGATCCACGAAGATGTATCATAAGCTGAAAGAACTTTACTGGTGGGAAGGAATGAAGAAAGATACAACACAGTTAGTATCTAAATATTTATTGTGACAACAAGTGAAGGCAAACCATGAAAAAACTAGCAGGGTTACTACAACAAAATGAAATACATGAATGGAAGTGAGAGAGAATAACTATGGATTTTGTGACAAGTTTTCCTAAGACCTTCAAAGGTTATGATTCGGTTTGGGTAATTATCGATCGATTGACAAAGTTTGCATATTTCTTGCTTGTGAAGACTACTTATACATCATCTCAATGTGCAAAGCTATTCTTGGATGAGATAGTATCATTGCAAGGAGTCTCAACATCTATCATCTCTGATCAAGGACCATAATTCAATTCTTAGTTTTGGATATCATTACTAACAGCCTTAGGGGCCCGTTTAGATTTGAGTACCGTTTTCCATCCTTAGACTAATGGGCAATCTGAAAGAATCATTCAAATCTTAGTTAGGACCGACATTTATTTGATGGAGTTTGCCTATAACAATAGTTATCAATCTAGTATCTAAATGGCACCTTTTGAGGTGTTATATGGGAGACATTGTAAATCACTGATCATTTGGTTTGAGGTTGGTGAATATAAACTTTTGATACTAGATTTAATTCAAGAAGCTAATGAGGAAGTCCAATTGATTCGTGATTTATTAGTGACAGTTCAAAGGTAATAGAAATCTTATTCAGATCATAGACACCATTCATTGGAGTTTTGTATGGGAGATCATGTGTTTCTACATGTTTCTTAAATGAAGCCTATCTTAAGGTTTGGCAAGAAGGGTAAATTAAGCCCGAGGTTCATAGGACTATTTAAAGCTCTTGAGAGAGTTAGGCAAGTAGCTTATGGCTTAGCCTTCCACTTGACCTTTCTAGAATTCATCCAGTCTTTCATGTTTCTATGCTTCAAAGATACATCTATGATCCTTCTCATATCGTACAACATTAAGCGGTTCAGCTTGATGAATGGCTTAGTTATATGAAGCAACCGATGGGCATAGTAGATAGACCGGTAAAGTGTTTATGCTCAAAGGATATCGTTTAGGTTAGAGTTGTTTGGCGAGCACTATTTAGAGAAGAAACGACTTTGGAACCTAGAACAGCTATGCACAAGAAGTTTTGATGCATAAGGTTAGTAGTAAATTAAAATCTAAGGACAAATTTTGTTTAAAAGGAGAAGAACGTAATGCACCGTTCCACTAAAACTTAAAGAAAAAAAAAAGAGTTGAATATTCTTTTGTTTTAATGGCAATTCCATAGTTTTGCATTCCTTTTAATTTAGAACCACTCTCCCATCTGAAGTTCACGACTTCGACTTTTTCAAATCAAACCTTTCTTGGCATATTTTCTTTAACTTCTTACTTTTCTTTCTTTTTTACTCCATTACATTCCAATTATAAAGTATTCTGTTATCACTCTTTTGAGATTTTGGTGAAACTTATAAGCATTGTCTTTTTTCCTTTCTCTTACACCTACACTTGGGATGATTTTTCTTGGGTTAGGGATTTCGATTGGAGAAGAGTAAAGGCTACCCACTCATCACTCATTGAAATTCGTTTCTTTGACTCTTTAAGGTACACCCATAACCCAAAAACTTGAGTAATCAATTTTATTGTAAAATTTCATAGTGTGTGGGTTGGATGATGAATATAAGGCGACGCCACTGAGGATTTATTTGGAATTTAGGAAATTAAATTAGATAGTTTTATGGCATATAATTGATTTATGCATTGTTAGTATTTCCATGATTAAAGAATGGTACAAGGAACCTCCAGCCAAATTGTGCAACTTTTTTGGGAAATACCCAATTGGGAATCAAAATATATAATGAGTGGTTCCTACCTACTATATGTTTGTTTATACTTTATCAATTTTAAATTGATTTTGTTATTGGATTTTTAATATAGTAAAGTCCTAGGGATTCTTGGGACAATCAAGATTTTTACGAAACCCACTATTGATTTTTATACTTTATTCTGAACTGATAATTTGGTTATCTTGAATTGACTTGATATTGGTTATAAATCAAAGATAATAAATGATAAATGTTACATATAATGATTTATGTTAATGATGGTAATTGTTATAGGTATTGTCTTGGGCCAATGATGATAATTGATATAGACAATGGTTATCCTTATCGAAAGAAAATTTAAACATATTTGAGTGGGATTCTCCAAATGATAAAAAAATTCTCCTTTAAATAATTTTACTTAATTATATTGGATTTTTATTTTTGCTCACTGAATCCCAACTCACTCAATTGTAATTATGTTTCTCATATAAAGGAAATGAGACATCTTCTAGTTCTACTACTCTAGTTTGATCGAGGAGTCTAGTACATTAATTATTGGTGAGCCCAACACATTGTTCGTATATGCAAATTTGAGAATTTATTTTATTTTGTTAATGAATTTGATTTGAAAACATTATGGATTATTGATCTTAGCGTTGCTCCATTATTTCTATAAGCAAAATTTTAAATAGTATAGTTGATTTAGTTATGTTTGGTTAAATTGCAAGTTTGGATTTATTATTTATAAAATTTGAAAGTATGACATTTTTAGTATTGAAGTATGTTCTGAGGCACTGCGATGATTATTATTATTGCTCTCGGATGTCTGTATGAATTGAAGGTTTGGAGGCTTGTGTGATTTAGGCTAACTTGTGGTTTGCCTTTGTTAACGCTGGTCATAGACCCCGAGTTTGGGTCGTAACATATTAGGAATTTGGTTTCTCTAAAATGAGCTCACTTTAGAGAGTAACATAAGGGGTCTCAATCATTGATAAAAAATAATAATAATAAACGGTTTGTTAGAATCTACTGATAGAAAATATTTATCGGATCTATTAATTTCAATAATTTATGATATATTAATTTAATATAAAAGATTTTAGGGTTATCTTGAAATGACATCGATGAAGAAGACATTGTCAAACAATCCTGAAAAGTAAAGCACGATGAGGGAGAGATATTATTCCTATCTCACAATAGTCACTCACGCGTCAGTATCAATGGGGCAACTGTACGTACTAAAGTGGTTAGGAATAGGGGCCTCTCCCTGTATATATAAAATAATTAAAATGGGTTAAACCTACCCACTATGGCAAACCCATATACAAGACCCATAAAAAAACCCCACATATATGAGCAGTGCTTTAATAACAATAGGCCCATTAACAATACTGATCACAATTTGGGCTAAACAAAATATTCTAATAATTTTGACATCTAATTAATTTGGGTTCTATATAATATGATTTATGTTTGTCCATAAATAAAAATTCTAACATTTTCCCACTTGGACAACATAAGTCACATTATATCACTTTAATAAGAAAACAATTCTCTAAATTAATCAAATAATATGTGGCCACAACATGATGTCAAAATCGAGCTTGCACTCTCAACAACTGGTCCAAAATGAGACTACAAGTATCTCCACAATGCAGAAAATCATACTCGAAGGAGTACTGATATCATACATACAACATACTCATATCTCGGTGACCCATCAAAATGTGGTAAATGGGTAATAGGAAAGCACATCCATAATTTGCATGCCAATATGTGATCAAAGTGCATTTCCCAATAAAATGACCTCAAGCATCCGCCCAAGATACTTTCTGAGATTTAACATCTCAGCACAACAACAAAATGAGACTAGGTCCAAAATGTCTCCGCAATATATCATATCATACATAAACAAAACTGCGCAAATTAATAACAATAACAATATTATATGACAACGATAATAATAATATAATTGTCTCAAGACATAATAAAATGAGGTCATAACAAAATTACAAAATTAAACTCCCACTAACCCAAAACATCAAAAGACCTCACTATACCCATACGGGTCACATGATCAACAAAACTTTAATAGTTAAACCTTTAGTTAGTGGGTCTGTAACCATAAGTTCTGTAGGGATATGCTCAACACGAGTCTGAAACTCCTAAATTTTCTCTCTAACAAACATGAATTTTGTATCAAAATGCTTTGAATGCTTTGAGCTTTTATTAATTTGAGAGAAGCACACTACGACAGAATTATCACAATAAATAGTAAGAGGCCTGAAAATACTCTCCACAATAAGAAATTCAGTAATCAAATTTTTTAACCATATCGCTTGACGCGTAGCCTCATAACAAGCTATATATTCTACCTCCATAGTAGAAGTAGCTGTAAGTGTCTATTTAACACTCTTCCAAGAAACAGCTCCTCCTGCTAACATAAAGATATACCCTGATATGGACTTGTAGTCATCTGGACAACCACCATAATCAGAATCAGTATAGCCTATCACCTCAAGGCGGTCAGACCTCCTATAGATGAGCATACAGTCTTTGATACCCTATAGATACCTCATAACTCGTTTTGCAGCTTGCCAATGAGCCACACCAGGTTTGCTCAAGTATCTCCCAAGTACACTAAAAACAAAAGCAATATCAGGATGTGTACAAACTTGAGCATACATAAGACTGCCAACAGTGGAAGCATATGGGACTTTCTCCATTTCAACAACATCTTTATCACTTTGAGGACACTGGGTATTAGAGAGTCTTTCACCCTTTTGAATAGGTGCAGTACAAGGATTACAAGATTTCATATTAAATTTATTCAGAATCCTTTCAATATAAGCTTTCTGAGACAAGCCAAGAATACCACGAGATCTGTCACGGTGAATCTCAATACCTAATACAAAAGAGGCATCACCAAGATCTTTCATATCAAAATGTGCTGTCAACATCTGCTTTGTCTCATTCAGAAAAACATAATCATTACTCGCCAATAATACATCATCAACATATAAAACAAGAATGATGAATCTGCTCCCACTAAACTTTAGATAAATGCATTGGTCAACAGTATTTTCTTTAAAATCAAGAGAACTAACAATATAATCAAATTTCAAATACCATTGCCTAGAAGCCTGTTTCAATCCATAAATGGATCGTCTCAATTTGCACACCATATGATCTTTACCATTTTCAACAAAACCATCAGGTTGATCCATATACACACCTCATACAAATCACCATTTAGGAAGGCGGTCTTAACATCCATTTGATGAAGCTCCAAATCAAAATGAGCAACTAATGTCATCACAACACTAAAAGAGTCTTTAGTGGAGACCGGTGAGAAAGTCTCCTTATAATCAATGCCTTCCCTCTGGTTATATCCCTTAGCAGCAAGTCTGGCTTTATACCTCTCAATTTCACCTTTAGCATCATGTTTAGTCTTAAAGACCCATTTACAACCAACAGTTTTACAACCAGTAGGCAATTCTACCAATTCCCAAACATTATTCTTTCTCATAGAAGTCAATTCATTCTCCATAGCCACTAGTCATTGTGCACTATCAGGACTAACCATGGCCTCTTGAAAAGAAATAGGATCAAAATCCTCAACTGAATTAAACTCATGCTCCTGCAGGTACACAACATAGTCCCTGAATCTAGTACACTTAGTGGATATAGGAACCTGCTCAGATCTTCTCAGTGGAGTCACAACAACATCTGGAATCTGTACATTATTTTCAACTTATTGAGGGATATCGACAACATCAACAGAATCAACAACATTATCATTATAGATCAGAGGAGATGACATTATCCCTAGAAATGGATCAACAGGAATAGGAACAACAACATGCTCCTCACTAAAATCAACAATACGCGGCTCCTGAGTTCCACAATGTCCTAAGTCTCCTTCAAAATAGATAGCCCGATCGGATTCAATAACTCTAGTAGTATGAGAAGGACAATAGAACCTAGAATCCCTTGAGCCAATACAATAGCTAATGAAGAAACCACTGATGGTTTTGGGATCAAGTTTCTTTAAATGTGGGTTATAAGGCCTCACCTCTGCCCTAAATCCCCAAACACAGAAATGCCTCAAGGTAGGCCGTTTGCCTATCATAAGCTCAAATGGAGTCTTCAACACAGATTTACTTGGCACATGATTCAATATATAAGCAGCAGTCTTCAAAGCATCTCCCCACAAGAATTCTGGAAGAGTAGAATGACTAAGCATACACCTCACCATATCCATAAGAGTACGATTTCGTCTCTCTGCAACTCCGTTTTGTTGTGGAGTGCCAGGCATGGTGTACTGTGCCTCAATACCACAGTCCTGTAAGAACCTAGCAAAAGGTCCAGGATTTCTACCAGTTTCATCATACCTGCCATAGTATTCACCACCTTTATCAGACCTCACACATTTGATCTGCTTACTAAATTTCAATTCAACAGCGACTTTGAATGCTTTAAAGGCATCTAAAGAATCAGATTTCTCATGTAGCAAATCAATCCACTCATATCTAGAGAAGTCATCAATAAACGTGATAAAGTACCTAAAATCACTCATAACAATAGGAGTAATAGGCCCACAAATATCTGTATGAATCAACTGTAGTATTCCTTCGCTCCTGGTAACCCCACTCTTCCTGGCTCCAACTGTGAGTTTCCCTCTTATACAATCAACATAGGTATCAAAATCAGAGAAGTCCAGGTCATGAAAAATATTCTCCTTGATCAACCTCTCCATTCTCTCCCTAGAGATGTGTCCTAAACGTTTGTGCCACAACATAGAAGATTTTTCAGCAACTTTACCACGCTTGTTTCCAACAACATTATTGATATCTGAATCCCGTTGATCAACAGAAAAAGAATCAACATTCAACATGTATAAACTATTAGACAATACTCCAGAACCAACAAGAACACAATCATAATATAAAGAAACTTTTGCATTACTAAAATGGAAAGAGTAGTCACAACTATCCAAAACAGAAACTGAAATCAAATTCCTCCTCATAGAAGGTACATAAATTGTATCTTTCAAAACTAAATCATGTCCAGTACACAACTTTAATGAAACCACTCCTATGTTGATACCCAATTTTATCCATTTTTTATTATTTATTTTCATTTTCATTTTATTTAATTTAATTTCTTTCTTTACAAAACAAAAAAAAAGAAAAAAAAAGAGAAAAAATTATCACTACGGGTCAACCCAACCCAATTTCCATCTCAACCCGTAACCCATTTTCGTTTTTAACCCATAACCCATTTTCCATCTCAACCCTTCCCTTTCCCCTTCCAGCTGCTGCAGCCCTAGCCTCCACAAACAACTACACTAAATTGGATTAAAAACTTTTATCAGTTTTCTTTCCCATTTGTATTCCAATCGTTGCAAATTGAATGAAAATTAGTACAAATTAATTGGTAATGGCATCTCAAGCAGAATAAAAAGGAGAAGAAAAATACAAGAGGGGGGATTCAATCGTTCAGAAAGGAAAAAAATAGAGAGCTACACAGGATTCAGAAAATATACAAAAACAGAGAGCAATCACAGACAGATACGAAGATCCCCTCCCACTATTCATCTTCATCTTCAACAATCAAGCCATTCCAATTTCCTTTAACCACCAAAACCACCCTCTGCCACACCCAAATTTCCATTATTTTCACACAAAAAAAGAACCTTTTTCACAGCCACCATCCCTTCATCAAACCAACCTCACTAACAGCCACCACCCATCCTCAATTTCTCACCATTAACAACCTTTCTTCTTCACATTTCGGCAGCCCCAAACCCAAAGAAACCACCAACCTCACCTACCGAAACGGAGCTCCATTGTCAGCAAACGCAGCCGCTCGAACCATCCACACCGCGACCCGAGCCACCGCGAAGCCGCACCTCACAGCCCGAACCCAACCGCTCCATAGAACAGCCGCACGAGCACCAACTGTGACCCAGAGCCGTCGTGCACTCCTCACTGGGACGGAGCAGATCTGCACAAACCAGAGCTGCGTGCCGCGAAGTCACCACTCCACCCACCGGACTCGCAACTTCCGCCCCAACCGTGGGCCGGCGCACCTCGTTACCGCCACCATCGTTCCTGGCCAGCACTGCCGCTGTTGCTGGTGAAAGGGGGTGAGTTTCTCCTTTTCACGTTGCTGCTCACTTTTATTTAGTGCATCTGAGACTAAAAGTCTCTTTTAATATGCTGCTCGTTTCACCCTTTGTTTTTTCTTTTCTTTTCTTGGCCTGGATCGTTAGTTTTTATTTTTTGTAAAAACCTTTTTTTTTTCTCTTCTGATGGGCTTACAGCCCATTTGCCTTTTTACAAGTTTTTTTTTTTTTTAAATAGAAAACAGTGTGAAATAAAAAAGATCCAAATATGTTTTGAATTTTAGGATTTAGTACTTGTTTGATCATATTTATTTTACTTAATGACATGTTTTATATTGTGTTTTGTGATTAATAAATAAATAAATAAATAAAATAAAAAAAATCATAAATAAAATGTAATGAAAGTGAACTTGTGATTTAATTTGATTTGATTATAGTTTGTCTGTCTCTTTATAATTTGTGAATTTATCTTGTTGATTAAAACTCATCGATGACGGAAAAATTGGGAGAGGATCGGAGCGCTGATCGATTACACTCTTCCCGATAATCTTGAGGTTTTATATTGGATTTTGCCGGAGTACTGGCATGAGGTCTAATTCCCACATAAAAATTAAAATAATTATGTAAATTAAAATATAATTTTAATAAACCAAAATAAACTTTTCTTTTTGTAAAATAAAATATTCAAATAAAAGTGAACAAATTCATACGATTTTAGCATTATGATTGTGGTGAATTAAAACTTTATTTTTCATGAAGACATTTTTAAAAATTAATGCAAAAATCTCATTGTGCCTAAAAATATTTTTCCTTGATTACAAAAGAGATTTTATTTGGCCATTTACCTTTAAAAAAAAACATTTTCTTACCTTAAACAAATTTCTTTGAATTAAAATTATCCTCTGAAATATTTTAAATATTTTTTTTTTTGGTCATTTATTTTGAAAATTACTTCTCTTCAAAAGATAAAATTTTAATTCACCACTTTTATACAATATGTTGTAGACTTAGAATTTGTTCTAAAATAATGGCTATTTAGCCACCCATTCCATGTTTTAGACATTTATCATATTTGATATTGTGCTTGACAAAATGGGACATGTCAAAATAAAAAAAATAAAAAAATTCTTTTCTTTTAATTAGTTAAGGACCAATTTAATTAATCCTGCAAATAATATTAGATTAAATAGGTAACCGTTCTTAGAACGGACGGTGTAGGGTGCTAACACCTTCCTTACCCGTAATCAACCCCCGAACCATGAACTCTGAAATGCAGACCATCTTTTAGGTGTCCAATTGCACCATTCCATTTAATGGATAAAGCGATTGGTGGCGACTCCCAACACCCCGAGGTCCTTTAAATCTCTTCTTTCTTTTTTATTTTCGTGGCGCCCTTCGGGACGGTTGCGACAGCTGGCGACTCCACTGAGGACATAGAGGGTTAAGCCTTATTTTAATCTCATGTTATTTGCTCTTTAATTATGTTGGTCCGTTTTTGTTTTATTTGTTTATTTGTTATTTGTTTCATATTATTGTACATTTTGTTTGTATTATATGTATTATATTTTTGCTTTGTAAATAAGTTCCCTCATGTACACTTCCACACACAAGCTCTCTACCCGAGCTCAGTACCTTGTAGGCTTAGACAGAGGGTGAAGTAGTGTTGCTTTGTGGGACCGTTGGTCTCCGTTTAGGCACATGAAAACCCCTCGCTCAAATTGAACTCTTTCCGCTTGTAACCTATCATGGGTGAGGATGGAGGACTCTTGCTAGCCAAAGTGTTGGTGACAGCAAGGGACAATTTGGGGACCTTTTGTACGTTAGGGGTCTAGAACCAAAGCTCTCACTTGTAGATATAATCTTAGAGCTACCATCGTCCATAGAACTCATCCTGCTGAACGGGTACCAAGATTAGGTACCCATTTTCCTCTAACATATGAGGAATTTCTGTTTGTCTTTTATTTTGTAGTTGTTAACTTTTCTTTTATCTTGCATTTGCATATGTGGTCCAATCCTGTGAAGATATCGATAAACCTCAAGCATGAATAAGGGAAAGATGACTCTAATATCTGAGGTGGCAGAGAGTATCAAGGCTGTCGGTGAAGAGTCTGCAAGAATTCAAGCCAAGGAAGGAAATAGTTTGCATCGCGAGGATGTTCCTTTACCTCTCTTAAAGGGGAGCCATGACTTTGAGCAAAATGACCTAAGGAGGCTCCGTAATGTGTGGTGTAGCATGAGAAGACAAGAAGAGTTCAACGACAAGTATGGAGATATTGCAGCTCTCATGTTCATCACCCCTGACCTCTAAATGTTGAAAGCTATGCTCCATTTTTGGGACCCCTCATATCGGTGTTTTACTTTCCAACAATTTGACTTGGTGCCCACGATTGAGGAGTATGCTAGGCTTCTTAATAGAGACGACGTGCCAAAGGACAAAGTGTACTCACATGACCCTAAGAAGACGCCCAGAAGGATGCTGTCCAAATTAATAGGGATTCATGCCAATGAACTGGACAAGTACATGGTGGATGAAGGACGAAGTCTAGATTCGGAGTTCTTGCTTAGGCTGGTTGAAGCTCAAATTGATCAAAGGTTTGGTTTGGTAGCACTAGCCCTTGCTATTTATGGGTTAGTAATTTTTTCGAGATGGAAAAATCAAATAGATGGATATGTGATCAATTTGTTCGAGCAGATTGAGCATGGGGTACACCCAGCCCCACCAATTTTAGCCGAGACAATTCGATCCCTGAATTATTGCCGAGTCCATCAGAAAGGAAGATTTTGGGGATGTGCACCATTACTTGCAGTATGGATGCTTAGTCATATGCCAACCTTGAAGTGCTTTAACCATCCAGAAATTGATCTGAAACAGTATGTCATACCTAAGCACCCGCTTTCTTTATATGGTCGTGACAATTGGCCTCCCCGAACTCCGATGATGAGGCAATGGATCAGTTTTTTCATGGAAATAAAAGAAGTGGTCTGGAGGGCCAAGTGGTTTCCTTACACTTATACTATATATAGATGTGGAAGCAAACCTTGGGTTCCACTTATTGGCCCATGGGGAGTAGTGGGCTATGCTCCAGCTATGGTCCGAAGACAAATGGCATCTCTGCAATTCATTCTGATGACTCATGGACTCATCCAAATTTGAATTCTTGTATGGCGATGAAGGAACCAAATCATAAAATAAAAGAAGTCATTGAAGATTGGAAGGACACAAGAAGTGTGAAGCCCGGTCTCCCATCGTCTGAAACGACACCGGAATACTTAATCTGGCAGGCTAGTAGGAGGAAGGGGTTTCTTGCTCCCAAGGTACAGGGTCCAGAGTTACCAATGCACCAATTTAATGAACCCAATGACTACTATGCTGAAGCAGAGGGGCGGTACGAAATCATTTATCGGCAGTGGACCACTGAGAGAAGGTCCTTGGAAGATCAACTTAGCACTGCAAAAAGAAAAATCCAAAGTCAAGAACAAATGGCCTCTAAAGATATTGAAATAGAGAGGTTAAGGAAAACATGTCAAGCCCTCGAAACAATCATTCAGGGGAAGGATGATCAACTTCAAGAATTCAAGAATGAAGTTAAAATCTTGAATCAACATTTGGAAAAACATGTTGAATGGTCTACTTTCTTGGAGAGTAAGAAGAATCGGTTGGAGGATGATGTTCTTTTCTTGACTAATGAAAAGAATTTCTATCGTAATGCAAGCCAAGAAATGGAGCGAAAAGCCGAAATGGTTCTTGATAATATGAGGGAAATCTCCAACCATTCAAGAAAGAGGGCAAGAGAAATCATCAAAGTGGAAGCCAAGCTAGCACCAGGAGAAAACCAAGATATTCTGACTCGGGTTAGAAAGGACCTTGACTTCCTAGGAAAATTTCATTGAAATTAGTTTCTTGTTCTAGGAATGCTGATGTAATGACTCTTTCCATCTTGTTTTGTAAAGCTAACTCCTCCATCTGACTTGAGGAATAGCAAAGATCAATATGTGTAAAACTCTCTATGACCATAGAGCTTTTTCCTTTTGAATAAATGAGGTTTATCGATATCGCTTACTGCTTTGGATCATATCTCTACATGCATAGTTTTATTTTTGTTTGCATTTTCTTTTCCTTTTTCATATTTTCTAATAAAAAAAATGAATACAGAAAGGAAAACTGTCTCTACGACACCCATATAGGACCCGCTCTCAATCAAGAGTTATGGATGAACTGGGTCAGTCACAAGAGGAGTTGAGAAGTGAAGTAAGTCAGCTAAACGAACAAATGGCTAAGATTTTGGAAATTCTGGAAAAAATGAAGAACACAGAGGGGACTCCTTCAAAGGCAAATGATGATCCTTCTGCCACGCCTGCTCACCCGCCTGGCTTTACGCCAGTTCCTTGGCAATATCCTAGTGTCACCTCTCAAGGGGCCATGATGCCGCTCACCATCTATTCAAATAATCCTGAAACACAGGCATCTTCATTCCCACCATATGGCCTTCCACCTGGTTATGTGCCACCATTATCCACCAATATTCCTGAGGGCAGTGCACCGACAGTCCCAACGAGTTCAAACCCTCTCCAAGGATCTCAACCAAATACCAGTGAGATTCCTCAGTACGGTTTCTATTCCACCTTATGGCATTTCTCCTGGTTTTATGCCATCCCAAATTACCAACCCTCTTGAGAGCGGCTCATCATTGGTAATACCTACTTCGGGCCACAAGGCTCGACTCGTGCCCAACCTTCTTTCTACATGCCACGCGTTTTTTCCCCATAAAGTCGCTGGAACTTCTCCGCCGAACCCTTCAACCAAGGCATTTAATCCAAGGGAAAATTAGAAGTTCGGAAGAAAGATTACGAGCCATGGAAGGAGCAAGTAGCTATGGTCTTCTGTGATGCCGCAGAGCTCTGTCTTTGTCCCAAATGTGGTAATTCCTCCAAAGTTTAAGGTCCCAGATTTTGAAAAATATAAGGGAACCACTTGCCCAAAGAATCATCTGACCATGTACATCCGCAAGATGGCATCCCATGCTCATGATGATAACCTTGTTGATTCATTTCTTCCAGGATAGCTTAGTCAGGGCAGCTTCTAATTGGTATACACACACTGAACGTGCTCATATACGATGTTTCAAGGACTTGGCTGATGCTTTCTTGAAGCAATATAAGTACAACATTGATATGGCACCAGATAGGTTACAATTGTAAAATATGGCTAAGAAAGGAGCTGAAACCTTTAAAGAATATGCTCAGCGGTGGAGAGAAATAGCTGCTCAGGTTGAACCCCCATTGACAGAAAAGAGAAATGGTGGCCACATTCATTGACACTCTCCAAATCACCCTTCTATGACAAGATGATAGGAAGTGTGTCGTTGAATTTCTCGGACATGGTTATCATCGGGAAAGAATTAAGGAGGAATGAGAAGTGGAAAGATTGTTGAAAGCTCAACAGGGACATTTAGTGCCAAAAAGCCCCCAGCAGGGAAGAAAAGAGAAGGAGAAGCTCATACTGTGACTTTCGATCAAAAGAGTTTTGCCCAAGGGAGACATAGTCAGGCACCTGTTAACCCTCAACCATCCTTCCAACCTCCCTACATGCCTTACTATCCATACATTGCTAATGCCTCTCAAGCTCCATACCCTCAACCTTATCACCCAATGATCCATTATCGTGCACCGTCTCCTATCCCAAATCAAACACTCCCTACCATGCCATACCAACCAACCCAACCATGGGCCCAAAACTCAAATACCAACCAAAGAAGGCTGCCAGCTAACCAAGAAAAGAAACCTGTCCAATTTGACCTAATTCCCATGACTTATACTGAACTGCTACCACAACTCTTCTGAAACTCCTTATTGGCTCCTTGCCCAATGAAGCCATTGGAACCTTCCTACCCAAGAGGATTTGACCAGAATGCTAAATGTGAGTACCATGCTTTGGGCATAGGTCACTCAACGTAAAAATTGCGAGCCTTGAAGTTCAAAGTGCAAGACTTGATTAATGCCAAATGGTTAAACTTTAAAGAAAAAACTCCTAATGTAGGCCGCAATCCCTTGCCTGATCATGGAGGTCCTGTAGTTAATGCCATAGAGAAGTCTTCTGGACGATGCCTCATAAGTCAGGTAACTGATGTGAAAACTCTCATGAGAATATTTTTTCAAGAGCTTTGCAAATATGGGTTAATACAAAACCAAGTTGAGTTTAAAAAGGCCAATGAAGATGAAACAGTGTGCAAGATCCATGGGGAAGTTGGGCATTCTATTGAGGAATGTGATGAATTCAAGCAGATCCTCCAAAGTTTAATGGACAGTCACCTAGTGCAAATAAGCAATCAGTACGATAATGGTGACGTCAATATGATCAAGGAAGTTACACCTCCACCAGTTCAAGAGGCTGCCAATACCTATGCAACGCAACCAATCATAGGGCAAGCTCCAGGTATACCAAGGCCATTGACGATTCATTATAGTAAAGAGGTGTCTCCGCAAGTCTCTTTTGGTCGGAATCCTATCACTATCCAAGTGCCGACTCCTTTTCCCTATAAGGATACCAGAGCTGTGCCTTGGAAATATGATGTGCAAGTCGTTGTAAATGATCTCCAAGACAATCAAATGAAAATCCCATCGGCTATCTCTAGCATATCTGGGATTAGTGGAATAACTCGGAGTGGTCGTATTTATACACCTGAGTATTTGCGTAAAGACCAAGTGGAGGAAGTGGAAAGAATTCGGAAAGGGAAAGGCAAGATGGGGGAAACTTCTATTGAAAAAGTCTTGAAAGAAAAGGAAGAACCAAAAGCAACACAGCAAGAGGTCTATAAGAAAGAAGTGACCGAGGAAGAAGCTTGTGAGTTCTTAAAATTCATAAAGCAAAGTGAATACAAGGTGGTGGATCAACTGAACCGCACCCCTGCAAGAATATCACTTTTATCCTTATTAATGAACTCTGAACCACACAGGAAGGTGCTAATGAAAGTGCTCAATCAAGCTCATGTTTCTCATGACATCACGGTTGACAAGTTGAATGGCGTTATCAGCAACATCACAGCAGATAATTACATCACTTTCACCGATGATGAAATACCTAATGAGGGAAGAGGACACAATAAAGCACTTCATATCTCAGTAAAATGTCAAGACCATATCATGGCTAGAGTACTGATGGACAATGGCTCTTCCTTGAATGTGATGCCAAAGTCGACACTCTCCAAATTGCCTTTTGATGGGTCACACATGAAATCAAGTGCGATGATAGTAAGGGCATTTGATGGCACAAGGAGAGAAGTCATAGGGGAAATCGAAATACCAGTTCAAATTGGTCCATGCACTTTCAACATACTTTTCCAAGTAATGGACGTTGCACCATCATACAGTTGTCTCTTAGGACGACCATGAATTCATTCTCATTGGAGTCAGTGCCTTCCACTTTGCACCAAAAAGTCAAATTCATAGTTGATAACAAGATGATTACTGTCTTTGGTGAAGAGGACCTACTGGTGAGCAAGCCGCTAGACACCCCTTATATTGAAGCTACAGAAGAGGCTTTGGAGACTGCCTTTCAAGCACTCGAGGTTGTCAATACCATTTATATAAAAGAAGGAGCTCCAATTCCTAAACCGCAGCCCTCTGTTGCATCTGTAATGATGGCTAAAGTTATGCTAGAAGGGGGTTATCAGCATGGAGAAGGGCTGGGTAAGAAACGACAAGGTGCCATAGAACTTTTTTAACCCTTTGAAAACAAAGATAGATTTGGGTTGGGGTACAAACCTACCAAGGCCGATAAGAAGAGGATAATGGAAGAGAAAAAAGAGAAAAGGCTGGCTCGCTTGGAAAATCGAGAACCTAAAGTGAAGGAAGTCCCCATCTGTGATATACGACAAAGCTTCCAGAGCGCAGGAGTTGTGTTCATAAACCAAGTGACTGCAATTGAAGATGATGACTTTGTCAGTCACGCGGACCTGGTATATGTATGTTCTTCAGATACAAGACTCGACAATTGGGAGATCTCCGAGTTTTCCATAACCTTAGAGTCTCTTTCAAAGTAATTCTATAGTGCTTTCCCTTTAGCTCTGCCCAAGGCTTTAGGATTTTCATTTGTAAATGGGCTCACATGTTTCATTTCCAATAATTGTTATTAATAAAATGCATTTTTGAGTTCTCTCATTTTTCATTTCATTAGCTTTCATCCCACCATTATCATGGCCTTCTATTCATTTCATTTTTCTTGTGTCAACATCACTTATTGCAGATCTGAAAATGACTCTCTTGAAAGTGACAGTGTCAATATCTCATCATATAATTTTGAACACCCTGTTAATCATACTGATGAGGATAATGAGGATGATTGGAAAACTTCACCTGAGTTAATGAGATTACTTGAACAAGAAGCTAAAGAAATCCAACCCCATGAGGAACCAATTGAAGTAATTAACTTGGGGACTGAAAATGATAAGAAAGAAATCAAAATTGGTACCTCGATGAAAGAGGATGAGCGTAACAAATTGATTAAGCTCTTGTTTGATTATAGTGATATTTTTGCATGGTCATACCAAGATATGCCTGGGCTAGACACTGACATAGTTGAGCACAAATTGCCACTAAAACCTGGGTATCCTCCGGTTAAGCAAAAATTGAGACGAATGAAACCTGAGATGTCCCTAAAAATCAGAGATGAAGTAAAAAGACAGTTTGATGCTGGATTTCTTGTAGTTGCAAAATACCCACAATGGGTTGCCAACATTGTTCCTGTCCCAAAGAAAGACGGGAAAGTCCGAATGTGTGTGGACTATCGAGACTTAAATAGGGCCAGCCCTAAAGACGATTTCCCATTACCTCACATTGATGTTTTGGTGGACAACACTGCTCAACATTCATTTTTTTCCTTTATGGATGGTTTCTCGGGATACAATCAGATCAAGATGGCACTGGAAGACATGGAGAAGACTACATTCGTCACTTTATGGGGCACCTTCTGCTACAAAGTGATGCCTTTTGGCTTAAAAAATGCTGGGGCAACGTATCAAAGAGCTATGGTGACATTGATCCATGACATGATGCACAAAGAAATAGAAGTTTATGTGGATGATATGATTGCGAAGTCAAAAACAGAAGAAGATCATGTAATCAATCTGCAAAAGTTTTTTGAGCGATTGAGGAAGTTCAAACTCAGACTAAATCCTGCAAAATGCACTTTTGGTGTTAGATCGGGCAAACTATTGGGGTTTGTGGTGAGCCAGAAAGGAATAGAAGTTGATCCTGACAAGGTCCGAGCAATACTGGACATGCCAGTCCCTCGCACTGAAAAGGAAGTTCGGGGATTTTTGGGAAGGTTGAATTACATCGCTCGATTCATATTCCACTCACAAAGAACATGCGAGCCGCTTCTTCAAGTTGTTACGCAAAAATCAGCCAGTTAAGTGGAATGAAGATTGTCAAAGAGCTTTTGAAAAAATCAAGCAGTATTTACAAGAACCCCCAGTTTTGGTGCCTCCAGTGCCAGGGAGACCTCTCATTATGTAATTGACGGTGCTTAATGAGTCTATGGGTTGCATACTGGGGCAGCATGATGAATCCGGTAGAAAAGAACGCGCCATTTATTACTTAAGTAAAAAGTTCACCGATTATGAGGCAAAGTACTCATTGTTAGAGCGAACTTGTTGCGCTTGGCATGGGTCGCCCATCGATTGAGGCAATACATGTTGTGTTACACTACTTGGTTGGTGTCCAAAATGGATCCTATCAAGTATATCTTTGAGAAACCCGCTCTCACTGGGAGAATCGCGCGATGGCAAGTTCTGTTATCGGAGTATGAAATTGTTTATGTCACCCAAAAGGCAATTAAGGGAAGTGCCCTTGCAGATTATCTGGCTAACCAACCTATAGAAGATTATGGGTCGATGCAATGTGAGTTCCCTGATGAAGATATAATGGCTCTGTTTAAAAATGAAGAATCTTCTGAAAAAGAAAAATGGACTATGTGGTTTGATGGAGCCTCTAATGCACTGGGGCACGGCATTGGAGCCATCTTGATCTCCCCTGAAGATAAATTCATCCCAATCACAGCAAGGTTGTGTTTTGACTGTACTAACAATATAGCAGAATACGAAGCATGTGCTTTGGGTATTCAGCAAAGAATAGAATCAAAAGCGAAGATCTTGGAAGTATATGGGGACTCGCCTTGGTCATTCATCAACTAAAAGGAGAATGGGAGACCCGTGATGCCAAATTGATCCCATACCATGTTTACATCAAAGAATTGATCGAGCAATTTGATGAAGTCACTTTTCATCATGTTCCTCGAGAAGAAAATCAGTTGGCTGATGCTTTGGCCACACTATCATCAATGTTCCAAGTAAGTCATGAAAGAGACCTACCACTTATAAAAATGGAAAGTCGTGGCTATCCTGTATATTGTCAAGTGGTTGAAGATGAGCCTGATGGGAAGCCATGGTACCATGATATCAAATGTTTCATCAAGAATAGGGAGTACCCTCCAGGTGCTTCAGAAAATGACAAGAGGACCCTGAGGAGGCTCACAATGGGTTATTTTCTGAGTGGGGAAATACTCTACAAAAGAAACCATGATATGGTGCTTCTAAGATGTGTTGATGCAATGGAAGTAGAAAAGATTATTGAAGAAGTACATGAGGGTTCCTTTGGAACTCACTCCAATGGACATGCAATGGCAAGAAAAATCCTAAGATTTGGTTATTATTGGTTAACCATGGAAACTGATTGCTTCAATCATGTGAGGAAGTGCCACAAGTGCCAAACATATGCTGATAAAATCAATGCGCCGTCAGTCCCTTTGAATGTCCTAGCAGCACCCTGGCCATTTTCCATGTGGGGTATGGATGTCATAGGACCTATTGAACCTAAGGCCTCAAATGGGCATCGCTTTATCCTTGTCGCGATAGACTACTTCACCAAATGGGTTGAAGCTGCTTCTTATGCCAATGTGACCAGGAATGTGGTGATCAAGTTCATCAAAAGAGAGTTGATATGTCGTTATGGTCTACCGAATAAGATCATCACTGACAATGCAACCAACTTGAATAACAAAATGATGAAGGAAATGTGCGAGAATTTCAAGATCCAACATCATAACTCCTCGCCATACCGCCCAAAGATGAATGGGGCTGTTGAGGCAGCAAACAAAAACATCAAGAAAATCATCCAAAAAATGGTTGTGACATACAAAGATTGGCATGAGATGCTTCCCTTTGCTCTGCATGGTTATCGCACGTCTGTCCGTACCTCAACTGGGGCAACTCTTTTCTCTTTAGTTTACGGAATGGAAGCCGTACTCCCTATTGAGGTAGAGATCCCCTCATTAAGAGTACTGATGGAGACAAAACTCGAAGAGGCCGAATGGGTCCAAGCTCGACTAGATCAGTTGAATCTTATTGAGGGTAAAAGGTTAATTGCTCTGTGTCATGGCCAGTTATATCAAAAGAGACTTATGAAAGCCTATGCAAAAAAAGTGTGCCCTCGACAATTTCAAGGAGGAGACTTAGTGCTCAAAAAGATCCTGCCAATTCAAAAAAATCACCGAGGAAAATGGACTCCAAATTATGAAGGACCTTATGTCGTGAAGAAGGCTTTCTCTGGAGGGTCCTTGATTCTCACAAGAATGGATGGTGAAGATCTACCACTTCCTGTAAATTCAGATGCAGTCAAGAAATATTATGCGTAAAAGCACTACTTGTCAAAAAAAAACAAAAAAAAAGAGAAAAGAAAAAAAGGAAAAACATGGCTCGCTAGGTGGAAAACCTGAAAAGGCTACCTAGGCAAAAGTTAGAGCGACCTGGTAGGTTGAAAACTCGAAAGAGCGACCTAGGCAAAAGTTAAGGTCCAAAATAAAAAGACAATAGTGCTTGGTATGATAAAGGAAGTGAAACCTGAGCGGTTGAGTCTCCATGTATGCCGTGAGGAGCAAATCTCTGCTTTAGAGCAAACTAAGTTTCCATATTGGGGCAGGCCAAATGATCTCAACTGGGCAATCAAAGTCTTCATAGGCTGGTTAACGGGTGTTCAAAATCGGGTATGCAGAAGATTGACGCTGATTACGATAAAGGGTTTCATTGGAAGAACTGAAGACCTTTGCCCTTATCATCCTTCTGTAAATTTTATGTTAATGACCATAATATTGCTTTCTTTTCACCATTCCCATTTCAATACAATATCATCATGTTTTTACCTTTGCCTCTTCTTTGACTTAATATGCATTTTTCTAATAATCATATATTGGAATGTGAAATGTGACATTGTTGTCCGAGCATTAAGAATTGCTAATGATTTGAAAGGTATGGGAAACACAATGATTCCTAATAAAAATGTTGATAAAAAAGGACAACCAGGTCACTTCAAGGGTCACCTGAAGGGTTTTTTCCATTGCTCTTGTGTGTCACATCTAATGTACACTTTAAGGGTCATTCTGGTTGGACATTTCAACCATCGGCTGAATAGACAAATGAAAGGATGCCATTAAATCCTATTCCAGTTCATCTTTGAAAATGATTGCAATCATGTCCTCAAGGGTCGTGGAGACAAAAAAAAACAAAAACAAAAAAACAAAAAAGAAAAAAAGAAATTTTTTCATACTCTCATACATTTGAAGCATGCATTGCATAAGTGCATTTGTTCTCATTTTGCTAGCCTTGACCTACAAAGGTCCAAATTGCTGTTTCCTTTTCTGGGTCCCCGTACCCATTGTTTTATGTTTTTGGGTCCCCGTACCCATTGCTTTTAAGTTTTTGTTAAGCTTCAAATACGACTCATGAAGCTTTTTACCTTTTTGGGTCCCTGCACCCATTGTATTCTCGTTTCCAGGCCCCCGCGCCCATCGTCTTTTCCTTTTTGGGCCCTCGCGCCCATTGTCTTTAGTTTTTGGGTTCCTACACCCTTGTTTTCTCGTTT
This sequence comes from Ormosia semicastrata, assembly GCA_029884595.1. Taxonomy (NCBI): domain Eukaryota; kingdom Viridiplantae; phylum Streptophyta; class Magnoliopsida; order Fabales; family Fabaceae; genus Ormosia; species Ormosia semicastrata. Next base: position 15,197,604 of record JAQQTO010000063.1, on the reverse strand, counting down.
CCGGGCCCCCGCGCCCATTGTCTTTTAGTTTTTGGGTTCCTAAACCCATTGTTTTCTCGTTTCCGGGCCCCCACGTCCATTGTGTTTTCCTTTCTGGGCCCCCGCGCTCATTGTCTTTTAGTTTTTGGGTTCCTGCACCCATTGTTTTCTCTTTTCTGGGTCTCCATACCCATTACTTTTAAGTTTTCTGTTAAGCTTCAACAGATACCCGACTCCGTAAGCTTCTTACCTTGTTTTTGTTAAGCTTCAGCGGATACCTGATTCCGCAAGCTTTTGGGTCCTCGTACCCATTGTTTGTTTTTGGGTCCTCGTACCCATTGCCTTTAAGTTTTCTGTTAAGCTTTAACGGATGCCCGACTCCGTAAGCTTCTTACCTTGTTTTTGTTAAGCTTCAACGGATACCCGACTCTGTAAGCTTCCTACCTTGTTTTTGTTAAGCTTCAACGGATACCCGACTCCGTAAGCTTCTTACCTTGTTTTTGTTAAATTTCAACGGATACCTGATTTCGCAAGCTTTTTACCTTTTGGGTCCTCGTACCCATTATTTTTGGGTCCCCGTACCCATTGCCTTTAAGTTTTCTGTTAAGCTTCAACGGATACCCGACTCCGTAAGCTTCTTACCTTGTTTTTGTTAAGCTTCACGGATACGACTCAAGAAGCTTTTTACCTTTGGGTCCTCGTACCCCTTGTTTTATGTTTTCGGGTCCCCGTATCCATTGCTTTTAAGTTTTTGTTAAGCTTCACGCGGATGGACGACTCATGAGTTTTTACATTTTCGGGTCCCTGCACCCATTGTTTTATGTTTTCGGGTCCTCGTACCCATTGCCTTTAAGTTTTTTGTTAAGGTTTAGTGGATACCTGACTCCGCAAGCTTTTTACCTTTTCGGGTCCCCGCACCCCTTATTTTTATGTTTTTGGGTCCTCTACCCATTGCCTTTAAGTTTTTGTTAAGCTTCAATGGATACCCGACTCCGTAAGCTTCTTACGTTGTTTTTGTTAAGCTTCAGCGGATACCTGATTCCGCAAGCTTTTTACCTTTTGGGTCCTCGTACCTGTTGTTTTTGGGTCCTCGTACCCATGTCTTACCTTGTTTTTGTTAAGCTTCAATGGATACCAGACTCCGTAAGCTTCTTACCTTGTTTTTTGGTTAAACTTCAGCGGACACCTGAATCCGCAAGTTTTTACCTTTTCATGGATAAAATTGAATCAATTCCTTTGTTTTTCATTTATCCTAAATGTAAAACAAAGGGGGGCAGCTGTTGATACCCAATTTTATCCATTTTTTATTATTTATTTTCATTTTCATTTTATTTAATTTAATTTCTTTCTTTACAAAACAAAAAAAAAAAAAAAAAAAAAGAAAAAATTGTCACTACGGGTCAACCCAACCCAATTTCCATCTCAACCCGTAACCCATTTTCGTTTTTAACCCATAACCCATTTTCCATCTCAACCCTTCCCTTTCCCCTTCCAGCTGCTGCAGCCCTAGCCTCCACAAACAGCTACACTAAATTGGATTAAAAACTTTTGTCAGTTTTCTTTCCCATTTGTATTCCAATCGTTGCAAATTGAATGAAAATTAGTGCAAATTAATTGGTAATGGCATCTCAAGCAGAATAAAAAGGAGAAGAAAAATACAAGAGGGGGGATTCAATCGTTCAGAAAGGAAAAAAGTAGAGAGCTACACAGGATTCAAAAAATATACAAAAACAGAGAGCAATCACAGACAGATATGAAGATCCCCTCCCACTATTCATCTTCATCTTCAACAATCAAGCCATTCCAATTTCCTTCAACCACTAAAACCACCCTCTGCCACACCCAAATTTCCATTATTTTCACAAAAAAGAACCTTTTTCACCACCATCCCTTCATCAAACCAACCTCACTAACACCACCACCCATCCTCAATTTCTCACCATTAACAACCTTTCTTCTTCACATTTCGGCAGCCCCAAACCCAAAGAAACCACCAACCTCACCACCTACCGAAACGGAGCTCCATTGTCAGCAAACGCAGCCGCTCGAACCATCCACACCGCGACCCGAGCCACCGCGAAGCCGCACCTCACAGCCCGAACCCAACCGCTCCACAGAACAGCCGCACGAGCACCAACTGTGACCCAGAGCCGTCGCGCACTCCTCACTGGGACGGAGCAGATCTGCACAAACCAGAGCCGCGTGCCGCGAAGTCACCGCTCCACCCACCGGACTCGCAACTTCCGCCCCAACCGTGGGCCGGCGCACCTCGTTACCGCCACCATCGTTCCTGGCCAGCACTGCCGCTGTTGCTGGTGAAAGGGGGTGAGTTTCTCCTTTTCACATTGCTGCTCACTTTTATTTAGTGCATCTGAGACTAAAAGTCTCTTTTAATATGCTGCTCGTTTCACCCTTTTTTTTTTTCTTTTCTTTTCTTGGCCTGGATCGTTAGTTTTTATTTTTTGTAAAAACCTTTTTTTTTTTCTTTCTCGATGGGCTTACAAATTTCCCGTTTGCCTTTTTACAAGTTTTTTTTAAATAGAAAATAGGTGTGAAATAAAAAAAGATCCAAATATGTTTTGAATTTTAGGATTTAGTACTTGTTTGATCATATTTATTTTACTTAATGACATGTTTTATATTGTGTTTTGTGATTAATAAAAAAATAAATAAATAAAATAAAAAAATCATAAATAAAAATGTAATGAAAGTGAACTTGTGATTTAATTTGATTTGATTATAGTTTGTGTGTCTCTTTATAATTTGTGAATTTATCTTATTGATTAAAACTCACCGATGACGAAAAAATTGAGAGAGGATCGGAGCGCCGATCAGATTACACTCTTCCCGATAATCTTGAGGTTTTATATTGGATTTTGCCAAGAGCGCTAGCGAGGTCTAATTCTCACATAAAAATTAAAATAATTATGTAAATTAAAATATAATTTTAATAAACCAAAATAAACTTTTCTTTTTGTAAAATAAAATATTCAAATAAAAGTGAACAAATTCATACGATTTTAGCATTATGATTGTGGTGAATTAAAACTTTATTTTTCATGAAGACATTTTTAAAAATTAATGCAAAAATCTCATTGTGCCTAAAAATATTTTTCATTGATTACAAAAGAGATTTTATTTGGCCATTTACTTAAAAAAAAAAAAAAAAACATTTTCTTACCTTAAACAAATTTCTTTGAATTAAAATTATCCTTTGAAATATTTTAAATATTTTTTTATTTTTTATTTTGGTCATTTATTTTGAAAATTACTTCTCTTCAAAAGATAAAATTTTAATTCACCACTTTTATACAATATGTTGTAGACTTAGAATTTGTTCTAAAATAATGGCTATTTAGCCACCCATTCCATGTTTTAGACATTTATCATATTTGATATTGTGCTTGACAAAATGGGACATGTCAAAATAAAAAAAATAAAAAAAATTCTTTTCTTTTAATTAGTTAAGGACCAATTTAATTAATCCTGCAAATAACATTAGATTAAATAGGTAACCGTTCTTAGAACGGACGGTGTAGGGTGCTAACACCTTCCTTACCTGTAATCAACCCCCGAACCATGAACTCTGAAATGCAGACCATCTTTTATGTGTCCAATTGCACCATTCCATTTAATGGATAAAGCAATTGGTGGCGACTCCCAACACCCCGAGATCCTTTAAATCTCTTCTTTCTTTTTTTATTTTCGTGGCGCCCTTCGGGACGGTTGCGACATCTTATATGTTCTACTTTGACTTTGGCTCCATTTCCTACTGTGATCATCAACTCCCCTTCACTTGGTTTCCTCCTGCTTCTGAATTCCTGCAATGAATTTGTAACATGAATAGTTGCACCAGTATCTAGCCACCAGGTATTTAAAGGAACATCAACTAGATTCGATTCAAAACATACTAGAGCCAAGGGGTTACCTTTCTTTTTCTCAAGCCAGCTCTTAAACTTCAAACAATCAGACTGCTTATGCCCATATATATCACATAACTTACAATTTTCATTAAAATGATATCTGAGCTTAACACTAGAAGGCTCACCAGGACCAGAAGATGGCTTAGAAGAATATCCAGGCTTATTATTCCACTTTTTCTTAAACTAAGGCTTACTATTCTTCTCTTTAGCAAATTTCTTCTTCTTTTCACCATTCTTGTGAGAAATAAACTGAACACTATGAGTTTTGCCCTTCTTCATGGCATGCTCCTCTTGAGTAAGAACAGATATAAGCTCATCAATAGTCCACTCCTCCTTTTGAGCATTGTAAGTGGTTCTCAAGACATCAAAACTAGCCAGAAGAGACTCAAACACCTGCCAGACCAGGAAATCCTCTCCCAACTCCACTTTCATGGACCTCAACTTGTTGTACCAGTTCACAAGTTTCAAAACATGTTTACGAACACCACTTACACCATCATATGTAGTCTTTGTCAACAAAGAGAGGTAATAGGCCTTTTCAGTTTTATCGAACTTCTTGAATTTCTCACTAACAGATTTGAAGAACTCTTTAGCATTATTTGTTTTAGGAATGCTTTCTTTAATAGTTTTTTCCATGCTATACTTCATGGCCATCAAACAAACTTTATTGGATTGAACTCACATTTCATGCTTCTTCTTTTCTTTAGAAGAAGATGCATTTGTGGGTCTCTGAGGTTCATCCTCAGTGTGAGCAGCATCAATATTAGAGACAGCCAGGAACAATTTCACAGAATCCACCTAGTCCTCAAAATTAGTCCCATTCAATTTTGTTATAGCACTCATTTGCATCGATGAAGCTGAAAGAATGATACATTAAAGGGAGATTTTGTCAAGCATATCAACATGTACAATATTTGAGCAAAACCATAATTGAGTTTTCCCATGCAATTGCAATCCTGCCTAAGGGTCCCAAATTACAACATATGAGTAGACTCCCACAGACATCAAAATCATATCCCTTAAGCTAGTACCGAAAGGATACTGAGAACTCTAAGGTCAGAACCTTAATACCTTTAACAAATCATTAGGAATCACATTAATAAAGGCAAACCGATAGGGTAAGCGCATTACCAATATAATCCCTAAAGTCACAACATAATAATATTTTATCAACAAAATAACACCTTACAATAATTGGTCCCGCGAAGGCGAGCTCACAATTATGAAAAGTGCCCAAAATAACATCACTCAACAAATCACTAGAAATTACATTAATAAAGGCAAACCGATAAGGTAAGCGTATTATTAATATAAATCCCAATGCAACATTATTAACAAAATATTAACAAAATTAACACCTCAACATAATTGGTCTCGCGAATGTGAGATTACAATAATACAATAATACTTTAATCAGCAATTCTCAGAATTAATCGCATAAATAACAACAAGACATATAATTTTCAAAACATTATATATTAATTTATGCACAAAATAGCACCAAAAATATTTGAGTGACCAAACAACATCAATTCTGAGAGTGTGCAATATATATTATGCCCAACAATATCATAATAATACACAAAAATTTTCAGAAGCAAAAGAGGATAGCACCATATATTTTTAATAATTTTAATATCTAAAAATTTTAAAATAAATATTAAATGGGCATTAAAAAATACCAAAAAGTAGAGGGCGCGTGGAGCACAACCCAAAAAACAGAAGTTGAAAATCACCCCTAAAGAGCCCACACGCGCCTCCACACGCCGCCTGCGCGAGTGGGGAAGCGCTGGAGACAGATCTCCTTCTTCACCCGTTTGGCTGTAAATGGGTCGCGCTACCCGGTTCATCCAGGAACGGGTCACGCTGATTTTCTCCCTCGATTCTCTACCAAAATTCAATTTCTTGGTGTCTAATTATTAGAAAAACGGGATCTTCAATATCCCTAAGTTAATTTCTAGAAAAACAACATAAAACGATGGATTTTCTCAACCAAATGAAGAACACACGCAATACACACCGTGAATGGTTTTCTCAGAAATTCGATGCTCTTTCTCAACCAAAACTCACGATTCAAACGTTTTTAGACTCAGAAAACAGGGATCTACAATAGCCCTAAATCAATTTTTTTGAAATAATCTCCAAAAAAGAAAACGAATCATAAAAGAATTGCAACTTTAGGGTTCAATGGATTTGCATAAAATTATTTGTAAATTCACAATATCAAAATACAATAAATATGTTTCTGAATTCAGAACAACCCAATGTATAAAAGCCCTAACTTTATTCTTTGAAATCGATCATAAAAAAAATTAATTAAACATTACATACGTTAAGATTTCGGGATTAAAACAAGATATTGATAGTCATAATCAGGATTAAAACATACTCTCTGATACCAATTGATAGAAAATATTTATCGGATCTATTGATCCCAATAATTTATGACATATCAATTTAATATAAAAGATTTTAGGGTTACCTTGAAATGACATCGATGAAGAAGACATTGTCGAACAATCCTAAAAAGTAAAGCACGATGAGGGAGAGATACTATTCCTATCTCACAATAGTCGCTCACGCGTCAGTATCAATGGGGTAACTGTATGCACTAGAGTGGTTAGGAATAGGGGCCTCTCCCTGTATATATAAAATAATTAAAATGGGTTAAACCTATCCACTATAACAAACTCATATACAGGACCCATAAACAAAACCTACATATATGAGCAGTACTTTAACAACAATAGGCCCATTAACAATATTGATCACAATTTGAGTTAAACAAAATGCTCTAATAATTTTGACATCTAATTAATCTGGGTTCTATATAATATGATTTATGTTTGTCCATAAATAAAAATTCTAACATCTACTCCATCAATTTTCTTATCAATAGTTAAATCCTTCAACTCCTCATTTTAAAGGAACCAAATTCAAGTATTTGATTCCTATTCTTTTGTAGATACTCTAGACTCCTAATTCTATTCAAATAAGAGAACAAATAATTTATTAAAGGATAAGATAAAATTCTTTAGAATAAGATAAGATTCTTAAAAAACTAAGATTTTTACAAATAAGATAACAGAATTATCCCTAAAATAACATAACATAAATTATTCTAATCTATTATGCATCGTTCTTTCTTTCTAAGATATTTGTATATATTCGACAATTATTATCAATTAACAATCATAATTTTTTTAAAAATATTTTAATTAATGAAAATATTGAAAAGATTAAAATATCAAATATAATGAATAAAACATATAACATATATGGCTTAAGAATTTAATTTTAATGTATTGTAAGTGTAAACAAGTTTTACACTTACACTAATGATGTGTTGTCACAATATTTAATAAGCTTGACATCTTATGTAGTTATTATCAACACAAGAGTAAATGATAGTATAAAAATATTATACAATGAAAATGCATCAAATTAAACTCATAACCTTTTTTTCCTAACTGATAAGTATTGTCAAAATATATTTACTAAAGTTAATGTCGTTAATTAATAAGTTTTGAAGTTAAGGTTTTAAGCCAATGCGGGTTGGTACGAGCGGTTAAGGTCCCATTCTTAAGCTTTTCTTTTCTAATGGGAGTGAGTTCAAGTTACCCTACGCCATTTAAATCTTGTGTTAGTGGGCAACCCTCCCCATGGAGATCCCCTGGCACCTAAGGGCTAGTTGAGTAGCCTCGTGTTGGAAAACAACTTGCTACGAATACCCTGAGATAAACATTTGAGTTGGACCTCTGCCTGCCTTTCGAAATTTCAGGCATGCGAATGGCACATTATTGAAATACCTCCTCTTACTACCATTTTTATGCCAAAAAAAAAAAAAGTGTTAAGGTTTTAATTGGTGACAGTAAAATTGAAGTCATTGTATAACACTTTTTACTTCTATCTCCATTGCCTTTCCTCACCCTTGTTTGATAGATAGAAACAAGAAAGTGACAAATTTTTTTTTTTTTACTACAAGGTTTCATCATAACCTTAGTTGTAAAACTTATTCTCACTGGAGAGTAATAAGTTATCCTTCCTTACAAGTATTTTATCACAAGGTCGAATCATGCAACCTATTAATCTATAATAGTGCTCAAAATTCTGTTAGAAATTAAGTAGATAGAGGCAATGAGATGATAGGGCGGAAAATGTAAAGATAAATGCCTGAGATTTTTTAAAAAAAAAAATTATTTACAATTATCTTATAAATTAAATTTTCATTATTTTATAAATAATTTTTTTTTTATAAATGATAAACTAAAGTGTAAGCAAACTAATAAAATGATACAACTTTGTTTGGGTGACAGACAAAGAGGGAAAGAAGTGAAAGCTTATTTTACCTGCCTTGAATTGGCAAGGCATAGATTGGAGAAGGAAAATGTTTAATGCCATCAAGTTTTTTGGGTTACAAAATGTATTACGAATGACATGAAACAACAAAATAAGAGAGAAATTGATTCTTATGAGTACCATAAAAATGGTTAAAAGGTAATTGTAATGAATCCTTTAAGAGAGGTTGAGACCAAAATAACCAATGTCACATTCGTAGCTTTTTGTTAAAACAATTTATCTCACATTCCTTGCACAGTATGATAGTGGTCTTAGTGGAAGCTTTCTTAAGACCAAATTAAAGAGTTTGATTATGCTCAGGGCTTAGGATCAACTTTAAACGTAAGAATATATTCTTAAGAATCACGGTGAACCCAAATATATAATAGTACAACTTAGTACAAGGAAAAAAAAAGAAGAGAAAATTGTGAAGATTTTACTATCAGCCAAAAATAGAATGAAAAAGGAAAGGCAAATACGTGATGCGAAAGTGAAATGATTATCAGTTATCAAAAAGAGAGATATTTCAATTTATTTTCACCCCTTCTCAAAAGAACAAAGAAACAAACCTTTTCAAACTTATCAGGTATGTTTTACGCGGAGCAAACATTAAGCTAGCCGATTGGCCAATAAGAATTCAAAGCCACAAGAACAGAGAATCACACATAGATTATAGATCCCCTATACATGCAGGAGTTGAAAGGTGAATCAACTTGAGCATATAAAATAAGGCAATATGCTTCATAAATGTAACGGAGATTCTTGCACATCATTTTCCTTTTACATCACATCTGCACTAAAAGTGATATGGAAATATGATGTGCAAATATTAGAATCCTAAATATAAATAGAAATACTTTTCTTAATTATTCAGAGCACTTCCAGTCTCCTACAAACCCCGTCCATTCTTGGTGACTGCTAGAATTGGTTACATTAATCGTAAATTAGAAACAAGCCTTGTCTCACGCGGACCACACTGACCATCAGAACATGCTGTTGACCAACAGCAATGAATCCTTATCTTTCTTTATTTAAATTCCGTCCAAGACAAGCCCGACATGAAAAAGAACTCGCACATCAACCCAAAGTTACACCCCCACCTGAATACTCCAACTCCTGAAGATAAGAAAAAGCAAGGTTATAAACACATAAAGCAAAGGAACTAAAGGTATTTACAGCATCATAATCGTGAAAATGACAACAAATCATCAGGTCCTCAAATGACAAAAAGAAAGAACTAGGAGAGATGCCAACCAGTTATAGATTTTTTTTTTTTGTTTTTCTGGAAAAAACCAGTTATAGATTTATTTTCAACATCAACCATCATTTCTGAAATTGAAAAATGATCACATTATCAAGTTTACAAAGTGAACTTAAAGCACATGTTTGTGTTTTGACTAGAATCTAACAGCACCAACCCTGTAACATAATTCATACCATGTGTTTCTTTCATACACCATATAACTACGGTTCTTCTATAATTACTCTGATATTGACACCATAGAATGACTTGTAAGCATTACTTTGCTACTTCCGATACCAGTTTCAGCTCAATAAAGGAAAACTGATTAAATTTGTATTATCAATAAGCGCACAATTTCAAATGTATGATTACCCAACCTAAATCATTGCCCTTTTCTTGGGATCTACAAGCATTATTGCCCAAACTTTACTTTGTATCATTCAATACCTTAAGTAGGAAGACCAGGATTCTAAATTTGAGACATAAGTATAATACAAGATATGGAGAAGAAGACAAATTCCCAGCATTCGATTTCAAATGTATGATTACCCAACATAAATCATTGCCCATTTTTTGGATCTACAAGCATTGTTGCCCAAACTTTACTTTGTAACATTCAAAGCCTTAGGTAGGAAGACCAGGATTCTAAATTTGAGACATAAGTATTAAAAATACAAGATATGGACAAGAAGACTAATTCCCAGTATATAGAATTGAAAAGTATGAAAGGGACTAACATATTTACAGTATGAAAATTTAAGAACCAGTGGCAATAATGGTTGTAGACAGCAGCAATAAAATCAAAATGATAGATGATTGACTTCATCATGGGAAGAATATGAAAATAAATTCAGAAAAAGGTACTATGGCTTTACAAGAAATATGCATCAAAGAATAGAATTCCTACTTAAAATTCAGGCTGTCATAAACCCTTGGGATATGTAATCCATCATTAAAAACATCTTCATAATGCTAAAAATCATTATTTTGCACAAAATTTAAAAAATCTTTCACTGTCACTTTTACAAGATGAGATAATGACAAGATGATAATTTTTTATCAAATTAGATTCAGACTCATACAGCATGTAGCTGCAACTTAGGAGGATAAAACAGCAAAGTGTTGAATTCATCCATTTCCCCAACTGAATAGTCAAGAAGAGGTCCTAGAAAATGCTTCAGTTTTTTGTCGTAATACCTTAGAGCCAGTAAGATAATGTGTCTATCGTTTAAAGCTATTGTTTGAAGAAGGCTCAAATATTACAAAACCAAGAACAAATATAACATGCAGTTAATTTATTAAAAACATGAATCCAACCTGAGCAGGTGGTAAGGATGAGACCCAGTCTGATGTGTGCGTAGGAAGAAGCCCCAATGCGTTGAGCTGCAGAACAGGACACGCACATATGAATTATGAAGAAAAAAAAAGTACATGGTGCCAAGGTTGCCAAACTCGAGAGTTTAGATAAACTCATGGAGCCCTAGTAAACTCGAATTGTAAATTCGAGTTTACGTAGTTCAAAAATATTATTTAAAAAACATATTCTAGTACCCAAACATAGTTTAATAGCATATCCATAATTAATATTCACCATTCCAACTCCATAACAAAGCAAATGTAAGTAATAATAAAGTAAAAGCATAAGTCAATAGTCAAACTCAAATCTTGATCCAACTGTTTTATTATACAAAGCCCAGCACTTACATTATTTTGTAGTTTAACAAAACAGAACAAAAATAATAATGAAAACATAAAATTAGCTTCATAAACTCAATACTTATTGCAGAACATAAGCAATTCAACCAAGGTATCCAACAAAATCAACCAAAACTGTACATCTTGAGGCCAGAACGATGTATAAATCTAGGCTCCTAAACCTACTAGTAGAATCAAGAGTTTAACAATTTTATCAAAGTTTACTTGGACTTAAAAGAGTTTAACCAAAAAAAAAGAGTTTACATGTGATTTCACTTATTTTTGTGTCATAGGATTGTATACTCATAAGAATTTAAGAGTTAACTTGAGAGTTTGACAACAATGCTTGGCGCATACACACATTTACTTTGAAATTATATATTACAAGTAAGATGATGAGAGTTTCCGAGGCACAGCACGACTACATATATTACCTTCCAAACACCTAGTGCCAAGCCACCCAAATTAAGGGCTATGAATAACAACTTAGGCCCAAGAAGCTCCACTTTACTGTCTTTGTAAGGCTCAAAAACTGCACAAAATCAATAGGATGCATTAACATTCCTAGAACAAACTGAAGCTCTCCAGTAGATCTTTTGTGAGGTATAAGCCAGGGATATCTTATGTTAATGTAAGGAGAACAAAAAATATATTTTTCTTTTCAAGAACAATCATTTAAACCACATGAAGAGGGAGAGGAAACTCTACAAAAATTGCAGAGAAAATCTTACTCTTTCCGACGCTTTGTAAGGCACTTATTGGCTGCCAAAGAGCAGAAAAAGTGATACCGATGCTAAACAAGTGGACTGTACTACCAGCCATCCACATCATGAAGCCCATCATTAGCAAGTTTTTGAAAGGGGCTTGTGCTACTTCCCATGCTTTCTGTTTAGAAAATAATAAAAGCTTTGAAACATTATATTACTGTTGACCCAGAGCATAGAACAAGCAATAGAAAGATAACAGATAAATATATAACTATACAAGACAATGTCATCCACAACTCAAAGCACAGGATTTGTGATCTGAATCCTCATGCATTATCTCACTCACCAACTTCCTTCTTTGGTTCGAACCCTTTCATAATCTGATTGATTAATTTTCACAACAGCACAAACAAAGAGACAAACATACTTACACAGACTTGCTTGATTATTGATGACATCATCACCCTCAAAAGAGAAAAACTTGTGGATAATAATTACAGAAATTATGACCTAACTTAGCAATGAATTACCATAAATCGAAAATTAAAATAAATAAATAAATAAGAAGAAGAAGTAAACCTGGGTTTTCCAGTTGGATTCAGCGTCCTTCTTTTGGCGACTGAGCGACGAATCATCCTACAAGATTTATTGATTAATTTTTGTTTTTAGTATTTATTTTATTTTCAAATAAAAAGAAGGTAAAAACAAAATTGAATGGAATGAAAGAAGCATGTTGAAGAAAAGAAAAAAGGAAACCTGGTCGAGAGAAGCGCGAGAGAAACCGGGAGGATCAGGAACGTCGCGAGATGAAGGAGAAGTTGAATTGTCGGTGAAGTCAACGCCCCATCTTCGTCCCATAGATCCCATTACTCCCTTCCCCTTTTCCATTCTCTGATTTCTGATTCCTGATTTTTCCGATTTTGATTTTCTCTCTCTCTATCGTTGCTCCCCAAGCTCACAGCTATTCCCGTTGTAGAGCAGTAGAACTGCAGGGTTTGTGATACCCAAAATGTGAGTGAAACACAAACTAAATAACTCCGCGTTTTTATATAAACGACAACTATAAAGCAAACAAAACAAAACGGGGTGGGAAAAAAAAAAGTTTATTTTTGGTCCCAAAAATGTACTTCGCACTAAGTTTGTTAAGTCTCTCAATAAAATTATATATACGATTTAGTTTTTAATTGTTTAAATTCATTTAATGTTTTTTTAATTAAAAAATTATAAACTAAATAATTAATTTAAGTTTTATAAAAATTAAAATATTATAATTTTTGTTTATCACAATATCTTAACATCTTTTTATTATAAGATTAATCGCTTCAGGTATGGAGTAATACGCTTAAACTCTCTCTAATAATATAATGGATATAAGATAAATCTCTTGGGATCGAACCTTTGTCCTCTTTTGAGAGAGTAATTTACTTATTACTGTGCCCTATTTTTATATGTAAATTCAAATATTATTTTAGTTAAGTAGATTATATTTTTCTTTTAATAAGAATTATTATTATTTATCTAATTATGAAAAAAAATTGAATAAACATGTAAAATAAAAGAATATATAAAATCTAAGCCTTAAAAAATATTATGTAAAATCGAGTAAAGCTGAGAACAACTAACGAAAATGTGTAAAAAATTATGTGTAAAATAGATGTCGACCCACACATTATTTGCGCAAATAAATAAAATTATTTTAAATTTTTTTTAGTTAAAAATGTATTGTAACTTATATACATTTAGGCTATGTTTCGATCGTATAAGGAAGACTTGATAGTATAAGTTTATACAATCAAGTCTAAGCACCTGTTTGGTACTGACACATGATAAGATAGTTAAATTCAGTCAACTATTTTTATTTTATTCTTACAAGATAACTTTATCCTCTCTCCCACCTCATGATAAGACCTGATAGGATAATTATTCTCATCCTACCCTTCAACATCATCTTTCCCACTCTAACCTCTTGATCTGCTAAGATCACCCTACTACCACCAATCCCACCCTCACCATGGCTATTTTTTCCAACCACCACAGGATCATTGCCAGACCACCACCACCATGGTCGAACTCTCCAAACTCTAGCCAACCACCACCACCACGGCCATTCTTTCGGCTAGCAACTTCTCTGGTAAAATCTCGACGAGCCTCAGCCATTTTCGACTATACTGCAATTGTTCTCTTCCACGCCGTGCGAGCCACGACTAGCTACATCCGACGACAAGGCGCAGCTGTGGCCCATCGACAACCAGCACCACTGATGAGGCCAACAAACAGAGCCTCTGCAACCTGCGAAGGCGAGCCTCCCTATGCCACCACCGCACCACCATAGTCGAGCTCTCCAAACTCCAGCCAACCACCACCACCACGACATTGTTGGGGGGAGGGGGGAATAAGATTAGGGGTTGGTGAAAAATGAATTTTGGGATTTCTTTTTTTTTTTTGTTTCTTGTATTTTCAAACTTCAAACAAGATTTTAATTTTTCTACTATGAATGAAGGTTTTTACATGGAGGCTACTGGTTTTTGCTTTCACTGATGAAGGTGGATAGCTTTTTTTTTCTTTTTCTTTTTGAATTTTTTGTGTTAAAGGGTACTATAATCATATATGATAGTTACATATACTATCAAGTTGCTTATACTATATACACCAAATGTTTGATAGTATAAAAACTTATCAACTTTGTCGCGACCGGGATCGCGGCGGGAAAATAGCAACTCATATAGATTTTAGAGTTATGACAATGGAAAATGGAGTCGTCACCAATTTTATTTTAAACTTAGGAAAAATTGGAAAACCTTTTATTTGGAAATGGTCTTTGGAACCAGATTGGATTCGGGAGTCGGTTATGCTTAGAGAAGGGTGGAAACTTAATCCCACCGCACTCCTAACGCACCGCCCTAAGACGGTACCTTGGGTTAATTGTGCAAATTCTTAATAATCCTTTGAAATATTTATTTTACCCTTTTTACAAAAGCATTATAACTATTTACAAAAGCGAAACCACAAAATTATGAAAATTTAATTTGGGCTTGACAAATGAAATTACGCTCCTACGTATCCCCAGGTGCAATGGGGAACTCAAAGTTACGTAGTTCTTTAGAAAATATTTGTGAATTGGTTGATTTTATTAAACAAAACTTTAAAAAATTTGAATCAACAAGTTGTCGCGCTCAGTTATTCAAATTAAGGATTAAATAGGTGAAGCTCGCGTCGCGCTAGAGACGTCACCCATTGATTATCAAGTTTGTTACAAAACTTTTATTTAAAATTATCAATTAGCGATTTAACTAAAAAATAAAAAAAAAACATGATAATAATTTAAATATAATAATAATAATGTAAATTATCAAGCTTGTCGCAACTCGAGATATTTACAAAATATAAGGGTTAGCAAGTTGTCGCAACTCAGGTAACCCATTTTTATTCCTTTTTTTAAAAACTTTTTAATTATTTCTTTGTTTATCATTTTTAACTTCTTTACCCTTCTCCCTTCTTACCAAAATGCATCATTATGGACAAGACGGTCACGCGATTCAACCTCACACACCCAAAAGACAATCACAATTCAATTTAAAGAGATAAAAGTTGGAGACTTTGACAACAATAACAGCACGCACCAGGGGACGTTTGTGGAGGGATTTAGTCTGAGGTTCGACGGTCGGTACTGGAAGGATTTGGATCCTGAGGTCCTACAGTTGATGCTGGGGGGTCTGGATCCTGAGGCTCGACGGTCGGGGGGCTGACTTCTAATGTTCGACTGTCGGGAATTGCCTCTGACGGCCGAGAACTGATTCCTGTGGTCCGACGGTCGAGAGCTGGCCTCTGAGATTCGACGGTTAGTGGAAAAATGGATTTATTTGGGTTTGGAAGGTTGAAGGTCGATGAGGGGAGTGGAGCTTACGGTTCGACGGTCGAATTGGAGAATGTAGGTGGTTTTACTTTTGGGGTCCGACGGTCGAATGTGATGGAGTTTAGTTGATGGTATGAAGGTTTGGATGGCTTGTCGATGAGAGGAGTGGAGCTCACGGTTCGACGGTCAAATTGGAGAATGTAGATGGTCTTGCTTTTGGGGTCCGACGGTCGAATGTGATGAAATTTAGTTGATTGAGTTCGACAGTCGGAGAGGGGAAGGATGTGGCTCTTTGGATTTCGACGGTCGATGTATGTGATGGTGTTTGAAATGTGGTTTGGAGATTTGAGAGGTAGGTGGTCTGGTTTGTGGGATGGTTTCGACGGTCGAGTTGGAGGTGAAGGTGAGCTTTGTGAAGTTGGTCGAGGGTCACAATGGTATGGTTCGATGGTCGAGTTGGAGGTGAAGATTTGGTTTAAAAGATTACGGCCCGACGGTCGGTTGTGATGTGGTCTTATGGTGGCAGAAGGTGATGAGAATGGGGTGAAGTTTGGAGGATCTGGGATTCGACGGTCGGTTGGAAGGCTGATGGCTTCTGTGCGGTCCGACGGTCGGTTGAAGAGGGGTCTGGCTTTGTGGGGTTGTCAAAATGAGGTGGTGAACGTTTGCTGGCTTCACGTGGTGGCTGCTACGGTTTGGTGGGGTTCATGGTTTTGGGTTGGGGATGGAGTTTGGTTGATGGTGATGGAGATTTGGACGGGTTGTCAGTGAAGGGGTTCTCACTTGTGCATAGGTTGAATGGAAGGTTGGGTGGTTGAAGGTTATTTGTTAATGGTTGATGGGTGGTTGAAGGTGGGTTCACGTAAATGGTGGTGATGGAGAGGGATTTGAGAAGGAGTGATTGGAGAAAGGTTTTGGTTTAGAGAAGATGGTTACGGTTGGGAGGTGAGAATGAGGGGTTTGAAGGGTAAGGGTGGTTGCTGGGTTTATTTTGTTGGAGAAGGACTTGGAAGGAATTGGGTTATCAAGGATGCTGGAAGAAAATGATGGCAGAGGCATTTATGGAGGGATCCTTCACATTTTAGAGGAAAGAGTTGTTGTTGATGATGGATGTGATGATTGCTCACCGTATGGGAGGTTGGCATTTTCCTTCAACTTTTCATCTTCTCCCAACAAATCTCCCTAAAATCCTCCTTTTTGTATCAAAATTCCCTCTTTTTTTATTTTTTCTGTTGACCCTTTCTTCTCTTTTTTTCTTTTGCGTCAATCACTCCCCCCCTTTTTTTTTATATTGAGTCCCCATCCCCCATGAAAAACGTATGTGCGACATGTGACTATTTTTTATTTTTCTTTTCTTTTCTTTTTTTTTTTTTTTTATATTTTTATTTTTATTTTTTTATTTTTTTTGTTGGTTTTTTTTTTATTATTTTATTATTTTATTTTTATTTTTTTTTTTTTTTTTTAGTCCTGGTCCAAAATTGGTTGTTCACAATTGCCCCTCTTTACTTGTTTCTTATTAGATAATAAGAAAATTGTGGTCTTCTTATTATCGTCATAAGGAACGAGTAAAGACATGAACTCCAATTTTATCCGGCAAAGCACAAAATGTAAAACAAATGCGAGAAATAACATGCAAAGCGTCAAAACGCTCAAGAATTAAAATTCATGGAGCTGATGCGCTCAAAAGAATTGACAGAAAATTAAAATGCATAGAGCCGATGCGCTCAACAGAATTTAAAATGCATGGAGCCGATGCGCTCAACAGAAATTAAAATGCATGGAGCCGATGCGCTCAACAGAAATTAAAATGCAGGGAGCCGATGCGCTCAACAGAATTTAAAATGCATGGAGCCGATGCGCTCAACATAATTGACATAAATTAAAATGCATGGAGCCGATGCGCTCAAAAGAAAGTAAAATGCAAGGAGCCGATGCGCTCAAAAAATTTAAAATGCATGGAGCCGATGCGCTCAACAGAAAGTAAAATGCAAGGAGCCGATGCGCTCAACAGAATTTAAAATGCATGGAGCCGATGCGCTCAATGTAAAAGTAAATGCAAGGAGCCGATGCGCTCAACAGGAATTAAAATGCATGGAATGCAGGGAGCGGGTGCACTCAACAGAAAGTAAAAAGCATGTAATGCATGGAGCCAATACGCTCAGGAATTAAAAGACAGGAGCCGATGCGCTCAAAAGTTAAAAGACAGGAATTAAAAGATAGGAGCTGATGCGCTCAAAAAGTAAATGACAGGAATTAAAAGACAAGAGCCGATGCGCTCAGGAATTAAAAGACAGGAGCCGATGCGCTCAAAAGGTAAAAGACAGGAATTAAAAGACAAGAGCCGATGCGCTCAAAAAGTAAATGAATTAAAAGACAAGCCGATGCACTCAAAAAGCAAAAGACAGAATTTAACAGACAGAGCCGATTGCGCTCAAAATTAAAAGACAGGAATTAAAAGACAGGAGCCGATGCGCTCAAAAAGTAAATGACAGGAGCCGATGCGCTCAAAAGTAAAAGACAGGAATTTAACAGACAGGAGCCGATGCGCTCAAAATTAAAAGACAGGAATTAAAAGACAGGAGCCGGTGCGCTCAAAAAGTAAAAGACATGAGCCGATGCGCTCGAAAAGTAAAAGACAGGAATTAAAAGATAGGGAGCCGATGCGCTCAAAAGAAAAAGACAGAAATTGAAATGCATGGAGCCGATGCGCTCAACAGAAAGTAAAAAAGACAAAGGGCAACTGAGTCCCGGAAACTTAAAGGACAATGGGCAACTGAGTCCCGAAATTTAAAAGACAATGGGCAATCTGCGTCCCTAAATTTTAAAAGAAAATGGGCAATCGAGTCCCGAAATTTGAATGACAATGGGCAACTGAGTCCCGAAATTTAAAAGACAATGGGCAACTGCGTCTCGAATTTAAATGACAATGGAATAAGCATCTTGATCAAAAAGATTTTTTTTTCTTTTTTTTATTTTTCTTATTTTCTTTTCTTTGTTTTTCCTTTGCTTTTCTCTCCTTTTCTCTTTTTTTTCCTTTTTCTTTTTTTTTTTTTTTTTTTTTCTTTCTTTTTTTTTTTTTTTTCTTTCTCTTTCCCTTTTTTTTTCTTTCTTTTTTTTATTTTTTTCTTATTTTCTAAATTTTATTTAAAAACATTTGAACCAAGGACGACTTTGGAAAGCTTTGACCACTCAAACTTTATTCACACGCTTTTCTTCCTTAGACCCTTCTGGTTCTTTCCTTCTTCTTCTCTTTCTTTGTTTGCCACTTTCAACTTTCCTTTCAAGGAATGGGATGAACTTGACCGACTCCTTGAGAGAAAATTTTGCCCCAAGAGTGTTTAACTTTAACTCTCATCCAGTTGATTCCCAATCGCTTGATAACTCAATCACTGTCTGCTTGCTACTTCCTTCAACACAGCTTCTCCTTAATCCTTCAAAAATTTTGCCCCAGTATGGCCAACTAAATGCAAACAAAACTGCCCCTGTGTAGCTGATCACACGCAATTCAAAATTGCCCCAGTTTGGGTGCACCCTTCAAGGTGTTTCAGGCCAACTTCCTTTGAGATTTTGCCCATTCATTTGCCCTAACTTTTGTTTAGACCGACCTTTCAGGTTTTTAGACTAAAGGCTCTTTTCCTTCTTCTTTTTTTTTTTTAAAACTTTTGTTTAGGCCGCCCTTTCGGGTTTTCAACCTAACGAGTTTTTTTTTTTTTGCTCAGGTACCTCCTCTTCCATCAATTGGGATTTCCAAAATCTCTTCGATCTGAATTGGTCAATAAGAAATTACCATTAGATGGTCAAATCATGGCGTTGTACTCATGTTCACTTTACCTGAAGCATTATGTCACAGACACTCATGAATTCAAAAAGTACAACAGGGAAGAAACGAACAACTTCCAGATTGTTCTTAGAAGTTTGACTACAGAAAGGATGTTATTTACAACGGTTAAAGACACAATAAGTAAAATAGCAAGAAAATCAAAAGATTTTTTTTTTCGCTTGAGTCAAGATTCGACAACTGGACATCATTAATTATCAAACACCCCCCCACACTTACACTTTTGCACGTCCTCGGGCAAAACAGAAAAAACCAAAACTAGGGAACAAAGAAAAACAAAACAAACTCAAAAGGTAAAAACTCTAAAAGACTCAATTTCAAATGACATTCAAGAATGAAGAGCAATTAATAATTCAAGTAATTAAAACATTCATGAGGTAACATATCTTCACATCTCAAATCAATAAGCAAGGATACTTAAATTGAAAAACATGAGTAAAGAATGATAGATCCTCACAGAATTTACTCTCAATCTCTCAAGTGTTTAAAAGGTAGGTATTTCACTCAATTCGACCCATGAAAATTGCACTACCATATGCTTGCTTATTTTCTACTTCTCCACTACTCAGAACACATGTATACACAAATCATGAGGACTTTATTCAAGGTTATAATGGGGTCAAGGTAAAGGTGAAAGTAATATGGATATGTCAAGTTAAATACCAAAGAGAATAGAAGAGCATTATGATACAGTTAGAGTGGAGAAGATGTTTGAGAACATTCAGGTCTAACTTTCCCAAGATTTTCTTAGTTTTTTCTCATACAGGGACAATGACCAATATCTAACTAATGTTTTGTTAAAGATCAATTGGTAGATTGAATTCCTTTAGGCTTGAACATTCTCCTTCTATTCCTGTTATTTCCAATCATCCACCCTCATTCTAGGTATGAATATATCACATGGTGCATTCTTTTGATTGTAGCAATAATCAGCTCTCTCTCTTTTTTTTTTTTTATAGAAACATATTTTCTTTTTTTTTATATAACCAATCTGCACATGCACCCCCACACTTGTTCAAGAACTCATCAAATAACAAAGTCAATGCTCTCTTATTCCCTAAGGTTGGGTTAGAACATGGTTTTTCATTTAATGCACGTAATGAGTTAGAAACAAAGAATGGTCAAATAAGCTCAAAGGGGTTAAGTAAAGGAAAATATACAAGGTTGGCAAGAATCAGAAAATTTTCAAGAAGTCAAAAGAGTGATTGATATCATATTGAAAACAAGGTTGGCTATTTGGTTAAACTGGCTAAGAAAGGGAGCCTTAATCATGTTCATGCATGCAAGTGAAACGTAGCCTCAAAAAGAATCAAAGCAAGTTCTAGAGTGATCATTATCATGAGTGAAAATCACACAAGAAAGAAGAGAATGACATAAATGTTGAATCCATCCATTAGGCTCAAGATCTCACAAGATATAATTCTATCATTCTCAGTTCACCAATTCAACATCCATAACCAAACATATGATTTTTAAGAAAGAAGACAATTTACTCAATCATGCAAATTTTCCTGAATTTCAATTGCTACTTCCACACAAACTAGTTATCTACCCCAACTAAAATGCGTCTCAAGAGTAAAATTTACTCCCTACTCTGCCATCCTTAACTGGTTTAGAAAATTACTGACAAACATATAAACATATTAATACATACACACACCTTTTTTGTTTTTTTTTATTTGTTTTTTTTTATTTAGGCACACAACGATCCTTCCCCCCAACCAGATCATAACATTGTCCTCAATGTGAAAGAGAGATATAGAAAAGAGCAAAACAACCTGATAAGAAGTGAATCAACGCCAAGCAGAAATGAAGCACACAGTCAATGCCGCATCTGACCCTGAAAAGAAATCAAATAATAGAACTTTAGTACTTCCACAATTTAATACTAATTAATTACTACCCTAACTACTCCTTACTTTGCCACCAATTAAGATGCGTCTCAAGAGAAAAATTACTCCTTACTCTGCCATCCCTATTTACTTTTGTTGTTAATTGATGACAAACACAACAAACATATTAACAAACACACTTTTTGAATTTTTTGTTTTTTTTGTTTTTTTTTTTGTTGTTTTTTTGTTGTTTTTTGTTTTTTATTTTTTTGTTATTTTTTTTGTTTTTTGTTTTTTGTTTTTTTTTTTTTACATAACCATCCTTCCCCCAACCAGATCATAACATTGTCCTTAATGTTAAAATATAGATGAGTAAAGGATAGAATAAATTACCTGTTGGAGAAAGCGGACACAAATTTAAACAAAACAAAGTACAATAAAATCAAACCGATTAAAGAGAAAGTGTCGATCTGCTTGCTTTTCTTATTACTTCCTTCGTTTGCTTCCTATTGACCAATCTATTCGAGCCAATACCTTATCGGTACATACTCAAAAGCTTCCAATTTATCAATGAGCTCATCAATAGTGGAGGCAGAGATAAGAAGTTGTCTTCTTAGAAGGAGTGATAAATTTACGTTCCACAACTTTTTCAAGAAAAAATAACAAAAGGTCAAAGAAATTATTAACATTCAACAAACCAATGGGTTTATGGTGGATGTTCAGTTCAAATTTCAAGAGACAATTTGAAAAATTTCTTTCAAAGTACCAAAACCACCTGGTAAGACAAGAAATGCATCAGAATTGTCAACCATTATTTTCATGCGTCCATGCATGGATGTTACCTGAATTTCTTCTCCAACTGTCTTGCCATTGATGTTATTTTCAGCTAAAGGTTTAGGAATAACACCTAAAACCCGATCGCCTCCTATAAAAGCGAGAAGTGAAACAAATTTCATTAACCCACGATAACCTCCCCTATATACAAGATGAATATTCCTCGCAGCAAGTGATCGACCAAGAGCGCTAGCTGCGTTTACAAACTCTAATCCCTTCCCATAACTCGACCCACAAAAAACACAGACATTTTTTAGGTTACGAATAGGAGGCCCCATTCTATACCCTTCTTCTCTTTGAGTGTTTCTGAGTTGAAGATGAAGGAGAAAATAGAGTGTTTAAATAAGAAAAAGAATGGAAAGGGAAATAATTGCACCTAGAAGGGTAGGTCGGCTGTTGTCAGAAAAGGTTGAATTTAAGAAACATAAAATCTTTTTTTTTGTGTTTTTTTTTTAACTTTTTTTTTTCAAGAAAATCATCAGGGTAAAGAAGTCTAGAAACCCCCGAAGGATCCCATCCAAAAGATCGTCTGTCCAAAACCAAAATTCAACAAAATCATACAAAGATAAAATAATAACAAATGATTACATACCTTTATGTACAGGTGTTTCATGGCGGATCTTTATACTTGCACGTCATGAGTGCAAGAATACCAAGACGGCTCACCAATCTGGGCATTCTTCTCCCTCCCGCTTGTGGGATATTTTGGATTGAGCTACGACGCCACTAATTAAAGTGCGTAAATCAAAGCTACCACCAACGACCACACCAAGTGAGAGGTCGGCAAGAGCCCATGGCATTAAATCACGAGATTCACTCAAAGGCATTGTCACACGAGAATGCAAACACGGACGCTTCTTTCGTCCATCGCCAGCGAGCCTTTGGTTAAAACACAGGAATGCTTGCGCGGCTCTCTGCAAAGCATGGCACACGAACCTTATTTACCGACCGGCGTGCGAAGGTCCACCCGAGTCAATGACGGGTCTGCCGCCACTCCATTAGCGGGGGCTCCTAATCTAATTAAAGACCAAGTACAACCGAAGTTTCGCCCTCCTTTTTTAGTTTTTAGTTTTTTTCTTTTTTTTTTTTTTCTTTCTTTTTTTTTTTTCTTTCTTTCTTTTTTTTTTTTTTTTTTTTTTTTTTTTTTTTTTTAATGTACAAGATAATATATACATGTTGTTATGATTGTAGCTCACATCTTCCTTTGGTTTCACGTCCAGAAACGGCTTAAACGCCTTCTATGAGTCGAGGATAAGCTTCCCATCCAATTTTCTTATAAATTGGCAAACAGGGTCTTTTTGAGTCAAATTCCCAAGACTGTAACGCTCTTGCTCGTCCTTGAAGAGATTCCACAAACTAAGAAGTTTACGCTGCACAACTCCACAAGAATGTGTCTCAAGAGTCAATAAGATATTATCTAATGACTCCTTACTCAGTCCATTCTTAATGAAGAATATTTTATCTTCTCTATTTACAGAAACCATCCCCAAAGAGTGACATCGCGTGTTGCAATTCCATCGTGCACACTTGTAACAAACTTTCATTCTTTTTGCTCTTCTCCTTTTTGAAAATGAACTTTTACCGAGACCAGGCATGTATGGGACAAATGAATCTGAAGATTCACCAGCTAAACGAACCTTTGCTTCGATTATCCAAATGTATATCTTCTGGGATGCCCTTATACATTAACAATCTCAGTCTTTCACACCTAGCTTCATAGACTTTTGTTAGAGCATTTAGAGGGAGAGAAGGAAAATATTTTCTTAGATTTGAGAGAATGACATCCATTTTGAAAGGAGAAGAAATCAGTTATTATGGGAAACTGAAAAACAAACCGACTTGAGAGTCACGGAGTACCGTTATCCGCCATTTAACCGGCAACACAGAGAACTCAACAACTTGATGTTCCAGAAATGGTTGAGTCTTGGTCCATTAACTTTAAGCGCATTACCATTCCTAAGATCCTCAATATCTACGGTCCCACGTGTTTGACAATAAAAGAACCGCGCCTCCTAGATCTCAATTTTCTAAGGAGTAGGTGCGGATGAGAATCTTAAAGCAAAACTTTATTGACCAATTTTCGCAACTTTTGCAAAAGGTGTAACAGACCTTGAATAAAGAAGGCCAATAAAATCCATACTGCAAGATTTTCGCAGTTGTTGTCGCTAAAAAAATGACCTGCACATGCTTCCGATAAAATTTAATGGCACTACCTACCTCATTGTCGGGTACACAGCTGTCTTTTTTTTTCTTTTTTTTTTTTTTTTCATAATGCGGATGGAGAAGGTTCATCACCTTCATTTCTCGCATTCTCCGGAAGTTCTTGAAACTGTTTGAGGCGTGTCTTCTTTCCTTAGTCGCGCAATAGTTACCGAACACGGTAACATCATACAAGGAATGTCATGCATAAGATGAGATGAATGAAATGAAAACATTTTCTTTTCAAATGCATGGAATGAAATGTATGATTTATTTTTTTTATATATATTTTTTAGAATGCTAAAGATGCCATGCATGAAATTTTTTTTATGAAAATACCTGATTTATTTTTTTATTATTTTTTTAAATGCTAAGGATGGCATGAAAATGCATGATTTTTTTTTTATTTTTTTTTTTTAAGAACGCTTGGAGTGTCATGAAAATGCATGATTTTTTTTGAATGCTAGGAATGCATGATTTTCTTTATGCAACGTCATGAAAATGCAAGTTTTTTTTTTTTTTAAGATTATAAAAATGCAAGATGATTTTTTTTTTTTTTTAAGAATGTAAGAAAATGTATTTTTTAAGTTTTTTTTCAAGAATGGATGGCATGAGGAAAGAAGAAGTACGCTCCCTTTGTGTCCTAATGAGGTTGCCTTAAACTTGGGAATTCCATCCTAAGGATCTAAGAGTCTTTCTGGTTCGTGATAACTTCCATAGGGTGGCTCTTCTATTTTAGAGGTCTCTAGAGCCAAGTCCTATTTCAGAATGTTGACCACGAAATAGTGGGTAAACCAACTAGGTGTGGGACATTCATGAAAAAGGCGCACTCTAGATGAGGTTTTCGCGATAACCAAACAGGAAGTACATCCAAAATGGCTACCACTACGCAACCTCTACTTAACTTAAGCTTCACTCAGACCCGGGTATAGGGCCCCACTCGATTGTGTGTGCTTTACGTGTAGGTGCAGTGGGTGCTGGGAGCGTACAAACCTTCACAAAAATTTAAAAATAAAAATACCCAAAACCTGCGAAAGCATATATACAATAGCCAGACAAAGAATCATCTATCCAAGGGTTTCAAAAATTATGCACAACATATTTACAAGTAACAATATACATAAGATAATGTCATCTGATATTTACATGGAATAAAATAAAATAAACTTCATTTACACACAAAAAGAAAACAAAAACAAGGATAAAAAGGGTAAAATAAATAAATAAAAATTATTAACAATTTGCACAACTAACAATAACAGGCTTGACTCTCAAGTGTCCCCAGTGGAGTCGCCATCTGTCGCGACCGGGATCGCTGCGGGAAAATTGCAACTCATATAGATCTTAGAGTTATGACAATGGAAAATGGAGTCGCCACCAATTTTATTTTAAACTTAGGAAAAATTGGAAAACCTTTTATTTGGAAATGGTCTTTGGAACCAGATTGGATTCGGGAGTCGGTTATGCTTAGGGAAGGGTGGAAACTTAATCCCACTCACACTTCCTAACGCACTGTCCTAAGACGGTACCTTGGGTTAATTGTGCAAATTCTTAATAATCTTTTGAAATATTTATTTTACCCCTTTTTACAAAAGCATTATAACTATTTACAAAAGCGAAACCACAAAATTATGAAAATTTAATTTGGGCTTGACAAAATGAAATTCTCGCTCCTACGTATCCCCTGGTGCAATGGGAACTCAAAGTTACGTAGTTCTTTAGAAAATATTTGTGAATTGGTTGATTTTATTAAACAAAACTTTAAAAATTTGAATCAACAAGCTGTCGCGGCTCAGTTATTCAAATTAAGGATTAAATAGGTGAAGCTCGCGTCGCGCTAGAGACGTCACCCATTGATTATCAAGTTTGTTACAAAACTTTTATTTAAAATTATCAATTAGCGATTTAACTAAAAAATAAAAAAAAAACATGATAATAATTTAAATATAATAATAATAATAATAATGTAAATGATTAAGCTGTCGCAACTCAGATATTTACAAAATATAAGGGTTAGCAAGCTGTCGCAACTCAGGTAACCCATTTTTATTCCTTTTTTTTTTAACTTTTTAATTATTTCTTTGTTTATCATTTTTAACTTCTTTACCCTTCTCCCTTCTTACCAAAATGCATCATTATGGACAGCAGTCCACGCGATTCAACCTCACACACCCAAAAGACAATCACAATTCAATTTAAAGAGATAAAAGTTGGAGACTTTGACAACAATAACAGCACGCACCAGGGGACGTTTGTGGAGGGATTTAGTCTGAGGTTCGACGGTCGGTACTGGAAGGATCTGGATCCTGAGGTCCTACAGTTGATGCTGGGGGGTCTGGATCCTGAGGCTCGACGGTCGGGGGGCTGACTTCTGATGTTCGACGGTCAGGAATTGCCTCTGACGGTCGAGAACTGATTCCTGTGGTCCGACAGTCGAGAGCTGGCCTCTGAGGTTCGACAATCGGTGAAAAAATGGATTTATTTGAGTTTGGAAGGTTGAAGGTCGATGAGGGGAGTGGAGCTTACGGTTCGACGGTCGAATTAGAGAATGTAGGTGGTTTTGCTTTTGGGGTCCGACGGTCGAATGTGATGGAGTTTAGTTGATGGTATGAAGGTTTGGATGGCTTGTCGGTGAGAGGAGTGGAGCTCACGGTTCGACGGTCGAATTGGAGAATGTAGATGGTCTTGCTTTTGGGGTCCGACGATCGAATGTGATGAAATTTAGTTGATTGAGTTCGACAGTCGGAGAGGGAAAGGATGTGGCTCTTTGGATTTCGACGGTTGATGTATGTGATGGTGTTTGAAATGTGGTTTGGAGATTTGAGAGGTAGGTGGTCTGGTTTGTGGGATGGTTTCGACGGTCGAGTTAGAGGTGAAGGTGAGCTTTGTGAAGTTGGTCGAGGGTCGCAATGGTATGGTTCGACGGTCGAGTTGGAGGTGAAGATTTGGTTTAAAAGATTACGGCCGACGGTCGGTTGTGATGTGGTCTTATGGTGGCGAAGGTGATGAGAATGGGGTGAAGTTTGGAGGATCTGGGATTTGACGGTCGGTTGGAAGGGCGATGGCTTCTGCGTGCGGTCCGACGGTCGGTTGAAGAGGGTCGGCTTTGTGGGGTTGTCAAAATGAGGTGGTGAACGTTTGCGGCTTCACGTGGTGGCTGCTACGGTTTGGTGGGGTTCATGGTTTTAGGTTGGGGATGGAGTTTGGTTGATGGTGATGGAGATTTGGACGGGTTGTCGGTGAAGGGGTTCTCACTTGTGCATAGGTTGAATGGAAGGTTGGGTGGTTGAAGGTTATTTGTTAATGGTTGATGGGTGGTTGAAGGTGGGTTCACGTAAATGGTGGTGATGGAGAGGGATTTGAGAAGGAGTGATTGGAGAAAGGTTTTGGTTTAGAGAAGATGGTTACGGTTGGGAGGTGAGAATGAGGGGTTTGAAGGGTAAGGGTGGTTGCTGGGTTTATTTTGTTGGAGAAGGACTTGGAAGGAATTGGGTTATCAAGGATCTTGGAAGAAAATGATGGCAGAGGCATTTATGGAGGGATCCTTCACATTTTAGAGGAAAGAGTTGTTGTTGATGATGGATGTGATGATTGCTCACCGTATGGGAGGTTGGCATTTTCCTTCAACTTTTCATCTTCTTCCAACAAATCTCCCTAAAATCCTCCTTTTTGTATCAAAATTTCCTCTTTTTTTATTTTTTCTGTTGACCCTTTCTTCTCTTTTTTTTTTTGCGTCAATCAATCACTCCCCCCCCTTTTTTTATATTGAGTCCCCATCCCCCATGAAATACGTATGTGCGAAGATGTGACTATTTTTTATTTTTCTTTTCTTTTATTTTTTTTTTTTTATTTTTTTATATTTATATTTATATTTTTTATTTTTATTTTTTTATTTTTTTTTGTTGGTTTTTTTATTATTATTTTATTTTTTATTTTTATTTTTATTTTTTTTTAGTCCCATCAAAATTGGGTGTTCACAAACTTGTTTATACTATCGACTTTATCCTATTATCTTATACTATCATGTGTTATACTATTAGGTGTACTAAACGCAACCTTAGTATTTAGAGAATGAAAGTGGGCATTCCTTCTTAGTGGCGAAGTTGCCAAATATTTTGCGGGGCCAAAGATATTATTAAATTATTCAAATTTGATTTACTAAAAAAGACTAAAGCGTTAACTAAAACTTTCAAATTTGGCTTATCCAAAAAATAAATAAATAAACTTTAAATTTGGATTATTAAGATATCAAAAGTTGAACCGTACACCTAAATAAAACCTTAGAAATCAATATTAAAAAGAAAAATGTTTGTCTTACACCCCTTTTTAGGGGTGTAAGACTGTTCACACCTTTTTAAAAAGATGTGATTGAGTGAGAGAAAGTGATAGAAAAAAGTATGTATAATGAATGATATTAGATGAGGTGTGAAAAAAGTGTATACACTATTTGATGTAAAAATATCATTGTTGTATTAAAAAAACAAAGTCATAGTAGGATCAAGGTATTATTTAATAGATTGCATTACAAAATGTGAGAAGTGTGTTGGTGTAAATTTTTTGTAAGTATCTTTACTCTAGTTGTATACATTATCTCGTTGAATGTGAATCCTCTTAAAACTATGACATTCATGTGCTTCATAGAATAAAGAAATGATAGTAAGTTTATCATTTAGTTAAGATTAAGAAATATATTGACATCAAAATTAGTAATATAAGACTTGAAGTTTGAACCAAACAATAACTAATTACTCTAAGCATTATACGATACTTAGTAGCACTAACTATTAAATAATAGTTTCAAAAAGAAAAAATTGGGGTGGGGGGAACTGCCCTCGTGCCCTTAAGAGTATATTTGGATGTTGTGATTTTGGAAAGAAAGAGAAGGGTTGACATATTATTTATTTTGAGTAAACACTTTTTATATTTGAGTTTTTTTAAGATAAAAGAATAAAATAAAAGATAATTATATAACATTTAATAATCATTTATTCATTTTTATAAACATTTATAATTATCTTAATTTAAAAATTAAAAATAAGCAATCCATTTCCTTTCCCTCCTAAATCCTCCATCTAAACTTAGTCTAAAAAGATCTGCCAATGTTCCTTCTAATGAGTTATGTTTTCTTCTTATTTTAATCCTAAAACCTATGTTATTTAGAGTGGTTATACCGCACATTTTAATAACACAATTTTATAGTTAGATGATTATGTTTCATAATATTATGAACATATTTTAGGAGTAATTGTTTTTCATAATTTTATATACCCGACATTTATTTTTGCACACCTCATATAGGAATCAATACGACATCTGATCCCCATTTTCAAATAATGTGCAAATTATACATATAAGTGAAAGATTTTGAAAGGTTCTCGAAGATAAGGCTTTTCAAAAGTTGGCACGCTAAATTCAATTGTTTGTCACTTAAACTTCAAATTTCAAGTACTTCCAATAACCTCAATTTTGCAACCCCCAAGAATACATTGACTCTAAGAAACTCAACTAATGCAGAAATTAGCTTGTTTTTATCATTTGGAGAAAGCATCAAGATATGGAGCATTATCTTTAGCTATAATATTGTTGGTAGCCCAAAAATAGTAGGTTGGGCTTATGGACCGCAGGCTGAGAGAAAATGGTTTAGGCATATGTGGCCTAACATGATAAGTAGCTCAAAGTGTTTAAAGCTCTAAAAATGGCATGCTTTGGACAACAAAGTTGAGTGAAATCTAGGTTGACCAAGTCAAACTAAGGATAAGGAGTTGGATAGAAGATGGTGCATAAAAAAAGAGGAGCTAAGGGTTGTGGTAGTTACTTCTAATGTTTAAACATGCAAAAAAAGGTATTTTGGCCAATTTCCTTTATTGAAGCTGAGTGAAAATGTGCCATGAAAGTATCCCATGACCTAAGAATGCCCGGAGTGACTAAGTGGCTGGAGATCATGCTCCTACGATTTAGGAATGTGGACTTGAAGGCTTGAAAGTGTATTGAAGCTGTGGTTTTTCCAGCTCCAATTCTATAAAAAGGCTTCTAAAACTTTGAAGAAAAGGATCCCCGGGTAATCACACAAAAACCATCTATTTTTCATGCAATTTATCTTTAATTTTCCAGTATTTTATAGCTTTTTATTCACATTTTCAGTCTTTTATCACTTTCCTTTACATTTGAAGCACTTTACAACTTTCATATTTACTTTTAGCAATTTCCTTTGCTTTATATTCAGAGTACAAGTTATTTCATTGTATTTCAACTTTCTCACTTGTAATTCATTGGATTCAAGTTCATTAATGCAAAATAGTGTTCTTCGCATTGTATAAGTTGTTTATTTTGGATCCATTGCTGAGGACTTTCTTTAATACCTCAAGAATCCATACAAAAGGCAAGTTCCCCATTTTATGAGCTTTCTAAGGCGATGCTCATACTATAGTGGAACAATGGTAGAAGTGTGGAGTTTGGATTTTACTTTGTAGATAGAAGGTATCTTTTGTTTTTTCTACACCAACAAATACATAGATCTTTAATTATTTTATTCATGACATGAAAAATGCCAGTCAATTAGTTCTATAAGCACCAAGGCATGTGAAGGTTATTTGTATCATCAAATGTGTAAGCAAAGTGAAAAACTTCAAGCATCTGCAAACACTACTTCCTATTGAAGAAAAAATAGTATACAAATTGGTAAGAATAAAGTGATGTCTATATTAATTGATCAGTTCAACTATAATGAGAATAAAACTGATTTCTCTCTATCATGCTCTATCATGATAATCATCATTTGGCCTGTGGGAACATACTTTGATTCACATGAACACTATTCTCAATTTTGTAACCCCCATTCTCCTTGCTCTTTGTCTAAACACAAGCATTCACTAACACTTATACTCTTACACCATTATCTTAATAAGAGTGAAGATCACCACCCTAACACACTAAATTAAAGAGAGTTGTCTCTGAAAAATTACAACACATAAAAAAGGAAAATAAAAATGGGTGACATTCACATTCTACTTAAACACGTGTAATACAAAATTTAAAAAAAAGAAAAAAATAGACATTCAAAAGTTACCCTGGAAATGCCAAAGAAGGTGTAAGCAGAAATAAAGCTATTTCTGTGCTAACAACTCCATATGTAATGAATAATTTTTGCACAATTTGATAAGTGAGATGTCGCGACCGTGATCGCGGCGGAATAACAACTTAAATTAAAAAAATTAGAGTCACCACCAATTTTATTTTTTAAGTTGCTATTCTGCTGCGATCACGATCGCGACAGATGGCGACTCCACTGCGGATACTTGAGAGTCAAGTCCATATAAGTTGGTTGTGCAAAATTTTTGTGATATTTGTATATTTGTTTTACCTTTTTTTTCTCACCTTTAATTGTTTGTTAATTATTTTGTTAATTATTCAAACCATAGCATAGAGAATTTTATTTTACTTTATTATTAATTTTGGAATTTTGTTTTGTATTTATTTTTGTAGGTTTATATGCTCCTTACACCCACCGCACCTACACATTTATCACACACATTCGAGTGGGCCTCTATACTCGGGTCTGAATGAAGCCTAAGTTAGGTAAAGGTTGCGTAGTGGTAGTCATTTTAGATGTATATCATGTTTGGTTATCGCGAAAATCTCATCTAGAGTGTATATTTTTCATTAGTGTCCCACACCTAGTGGTTTACCCACTATTTGTTGTCAACATTCTGAAATGGGACTTAGCTCTAGAGACCTTTAGAATAATAGAACTTTCAAATAAGAGTTCTCATGAATCAAAAAAACCCATAGATCCTCAGTTAAGGCAATCCTTTAGGACACGAAGGAATTTTCATGACACTCCTGGTATTCTAAAATAAAATAAATAAATAAATCATACATGGCATCCTTAGCATTTAAATAAAAAATAAAAAAATAAATCATGCATTTTCATGACACTCCTAGCATTCTTAAAAAAATAAAAAAAATAATGCATTTTCATGGTGTCCTTAGCAATTTTTTTAAAAAATAAAAAATAAATCATACATTCTCATAAAAAAATCATGAATTTTCATGGCATCCTTATCATTTTTTTAAAAAAAATTAAAAATAAATCATGCATTCTCATAAAAAAATCATGCATTTTCATGGCATCTTTAGCATTCTTAAAAAAATAATATAAAAAATAAATCATGCATTTTCATTCCATGCATTTAAAAAAAAATGTTTTCATTTCATTCATTTCATCTTATGTATGACATTAATCTCATTCATTTCATCTCATTCCTTGTATGATGTTACCGTATTCAATAACCATTATGCAACTAAGGAAAGAACATACTAATCAAACTCGAGTTCATAACACAAGGGCTCGAACAAAGCCTACAACGATGGTAACTGAAAATGAAGGAAGAAACCTGAGTATAGAAATAGATGAGATGAAAGAGAGGATGAAGGATATGACAGAATACCAAAGAAGAATGGAGGAAATGTTGTTGGCCATGAGGGAGACCCTCACCTTGATTAGGGTAGCCAAAAGTATGAGAGTAACTAAAGCACATTCACACCCACCCAATATCACTTCCATGAGGACAAACCCTAGGGTCACCATTGAGATGCCTGTTGTGGGAGGAACCTCGAATACTGCACCACTAGTGATTCCTATCAGAGAAGGATATCGTTCATCGAAGGATACTCGAAATAAGGTTCATGGTAATGCTGAATTCACATGGGGACAACCGCATGTTTCCATCCCGGTGTCAACAGAATTTCATCCTGGAATTGATCATGCAACCATTCAAAATGATAAGATGAAAAAAGAATGGATGGAAAAAGAAATCAAAGCAATTAAGGGTCCCAGCACCTATGGTCCCCTTGGGGTGGAAGAGTTGTGCCCTTCTGCTAACTTTATCATCCCACAGAACTTTAAGGTTCCAGAATTTAATAAATATGATGGGAGCACCAATCTCTTTTTCCACTTAAAGATATACATTACCAAAATGTCAATTTGGTCAAAGGATTGGAAATTCCTTATCAGCTTCTTTCATGAAAGTTTGACTGGGCTTGCTTTGGAATGGTGTATCCAACAAGACCTCTCCAAAGTCTCTTCTTGGGATGATTGGACAAACCTATTTATGGGACAGTATCGATTCAACTTAGAAATAGTCCCAACTTGGGAACAATTAAGTTCAATGCAGAAAGGAAATGAGGAATCTTTTAAACAGTATGCACAAAGGTGGCGAGCCTTGGCGACTCAAGTTCAACCCTCATTGACACTGTCTGAGATGTACTTATATTTCTTGAGAACCTTGGGAAATCCTTTTATCGAGACAATAGTCGGAGCAGCCTATAAAGATTTTGCTGACTTGATTATTACTGGAGAAAGGATCGAGATTTTATCCAGAGCTGGGAAGTTACTAATGAGCAATACAGAGGATACCGCTCTTGAGAAAAGATCCCAGTCGAAAAAGAAAAAGGAGCTTGAGGTGAGCTATGTGTTAAACCAACAATCTTCATAACCTAGTTATCCACTGTCTTACCCTGCCTATCGAGCCCCTCCATATAACCTAAACCCCTACTCTTTTTATCAGACACTTACATCTTCTCATATACCTGGCCTAACCGCTCTTCCCATGAACATCACCTCAGCTCCACAATTCCAAATCAACAACGTCCCCACACCACAATTATACGTACCAACTCGCCCAACTTATTCCTGATATCCACCTTCACTTTTGCAAAATCACCCAAGCCACCCATAGCCTCGGTCAAACTTTTAAAAAAAAAGGCCGCTCTCATCCCTAAAACCTACCCCTTTTCCCAAGATTATCCATTTCAAATGCAGACTTATTCCAAAGACTGCTTGATGCTCACCTCATCTCTGGAAATCCTGTACATCCCTTGGAGCCACCATTCCCAATATGGTATAACCTGAGTTTAACTTGCAAATACCACATGGACATCCCAGGGCACTCAATTGAAAATTGTGAATCCTTCAAGATTGCAGTAAGGAAGCTAATTGTTTATGGGAAACTTGACAATAAAGAAGTAGCTGGACCCAGTATTGTCAATAACTCTTGAAGTGATTGTCATAAAATAATCAGTGATATTGAACTTATGTTAACTTTCTTAAAGCATTAATGTAATAAATTTGCATTGGTACATTGTTTCCTTTCATTTCCATCACCTTGTCTTTCTTGACATTTATTCTATTTCATTTCTTCAAAATGTCTTCCTTGTATTAGGACCCTATTAGAATCCAATTCTTGGTAATCCTCAGTTTGGTATATGTCAATAAAGTCCATGATATGCAAATGCCTTTTGCATAAAAAAAAGAAGAGAAATGAAGTAATCTCTTGGTGTGCACTATCTTTTTGTCTCAAAATTAAAGTTTTGAAAATAAACAATCATGATTTAAAAATGAAGACTAGCTATTTTTTTCTATCTTTTACAAAATTTTGTCATCTTTATCCCTTGTTACCCCTTTTGAGCTTGAAAATTTCTTCAATAAACCTTGGATAAGGATCACCCTTACACTAGGGGATAGCACAAAACAAAGGTTGATTGTCATGGTGAATATTTTGAAGCATAATGAAAAATAAAGAAAATGTGAAAGGGGTAAGAAGTAAAAAAAATGATAAAAAAATAAAAACAAAAACAAAAACAAAAAAAGAGATGGGAAAAAAGAAAAAGAAAATGAAATGAAATGAGTCATGACAAAGGGAAATGATGAAATGAAACGAGGAAGAAATAGAGAACAATAAGAAAAAAATATGCTTGAAGGTACAAAAGCAGTTGACGAAGTTTAGTTTTGAACAAGAATTCTTGGTCACATTCAACCCTTAAACACTTATTTGACCTTATATCTTTCTTTTCATAACCCCTAGCCTTGGCCACGTTGTAAGTCTCAAAAAGTTCATTCTGATTAATGAAAGGTTGTTGTCATTTTCATTAAATTTAATTTTGAGACAAATGTTATGCTCATCCAATGATCTAGTTCATTGCTCTTAAAAAAAAGGAAAGACTTACACTAGGACAAGTTTCTATCCTGTTCAAGCTAGCCCTACACTAGGGCATTCTGTTCCTTTGTTCAATTTAGCCTACATTGGGCAAATCTTTTGATTTAATTTGGCCTCACACTAAGGCAAGTTTCTACCCTATTCAATTCAGTCCTAGACTGGAGCAAATTTTTCTTTGGTTCAATTTGGTTTGATGTAGATGTTCAGCAAAAAAAGATAATTGGCCATAATGTCTAGTGGGCAACTAAAGATTGTTCTCATAAAGATCAAACCAATTCATATCGGGTCAACACCTCTTTTGAATCTCATACCATCATTTCTGTCTTTTTCCGTATATACCCTTTTGTGTAGCCAAGCTTGCAAGACCAATCTGAAAGTTGTTCACTCAGTAAGTTCCTTTTCTATTGTACCTTTAAATCAATGTCTGTCTATTACGTAATGCTTTAAGTAA
The DNA here is from genome assembly GCA_029884595.1 of Ormosia semicastrata. Taxonomy (NCBI): domain Eukaryota; kingdom Viridiplantae; phylum Streptophyta; class Magnoliopsida; order Fabales; family Fabaceae; genus Ormosia; species Ormosia semicastrata. The sequence continues at coordinate 15,161,718 of JAQQTO010000063.1, read as the reverse complement.
GGTGAACATGAGTACAACACTATGATTAGACCATCTAATGGTAATCATCTGATGAACAATTTAGACATAAAAGAACTTAGAAGTTCTAATAAAAAGAGAAAATGATATCTCAAGGGATAATCCAGAAATAAGAGGTACCCAAAAAGAATCCCATTAGGTTGAAAACCTGAAAGGGCAGTTCAAGCAAAAGTTAAAGGTAAATAAATTGGAATTGCTTAAACCGGGGCAATTTTATTTGCCACACAGGGCCAACTTTGTTTCCATTCTATTAGCCATACTAGGGCAACATTTTTGAAGGATTAAAGAGAATATATATTGAAGGAAGTAGCAACAGAGACATTGCTTGAGTCATCAAGTCGTTACAGGAAATCAATTGGATGGGGATCAAGGGACAAATTCTAGGGCAAAAAAAAAGAAAATAATCCTCTCACTTCTCAAAAGGAGAGTTAAGAGTGGAAAACAAGAAAAAGAGAGAGAAAGAAGAAGAAGGAAAGAAAGAATGGGTAAGTAGGATTGAGGATATCAAGTCCAATGAAGAAAAACGCATAAACAAGGGTTTGATTGGTCAAAGCTTTCCGAGTTTGTCGTTGGTTCAAATGATTTAAAAAAAAAAAGAAAAAGAAAAAAGAGAGAAAAAAGAAAAGAAAATGAAAAAAAAGAAAAAAGAAAAGAAAGAAAAAAAAAAGAGAGAAGGAAAGGATCTTAAGTCTATTTCTTACTGACACAAATGGTTTCGTGTCATTTTGAGCGCATCGGCTCTATGCATCATTGAGCGCATTAGCTCCATGCATCATTGAATGCATCGACTCCATTCATTTTGAGCGCATCGACTCCATTCATTTTGAGTGCATTGACTCTATTCATTTTGAGCGCATTGGCTCTATGCATCATTGAGCGCATCAGCTCCTTTCATTTTGAGTGCATCGGCTCTATTCATTTTGAGCGCATCTGCTCTATGCATCATTAAGCGCATCGGCTCCATTCATTTTGAGTGCATCGGCTCTATTCATTTTGAGCGCATTCGCTGCAGGCATCATTGAGCGCATTGGCTCCATGTAGTTTTTAAATTCTTTTGATCGTATCAGCTCCATGCGTTTTAATTTCTTTTGAGCGAATCAGCTCTATGCATTTCAAATTATTTTGAGAGCATCAGCTCCATATTCCTTTAAATTTCTATCACTTATTTTGAATGCATTGTCTCCTTGCATTTTAAATTATTTTTGAGCGCATCGGCTCATTGCATCTACTTCTACTGTCAGTTCTTTTGAGCGCATCGGCTCCCTATTATTTAAATTTCTGTCATTTATTTTTAAGCACATCGACTTTTGTCATTTATTTTTTGAGCGCATAGCCTCCTTACATTTACTTTTCCTGTTATTTCTTTTTAGCGCATTGGCTCCCTATCATTTAAATTTCTGTCATTTACTTTTAAGTGCATCGACTCCTGTTATTTAAGTTTTTGTTGAGCGCCTCGCTCTTTGCATTTCTTGTTCTCGCATTGTTTTGTCTTTGTTGCTCCTGAACAAAATTTGAGTTCATTTCTTTACTCGTTCCTTACAATGATAATATGAAAAACTACGGTTATTCCTAATATCTAGTAAGAAACAAGTAAAGAGGAGTAACTGTGAACACCCAATTTTGTCTGGGGCATTTTGTTAAAAAATAAAAATTAAAAAATTAAAAAAAAGACTCATCTTTCACTTAGTGGTTCACTATCTGACCCATTAGCCCATTAATCCATAACCCATGATCCAACTCGTTAACCCATAACTCATTATCTAACCCGTTAACCCACAACCCATTATCCAACCCGTTAACCCACAATTCATATACCAAAGACTTATCCTAAACAAACCCCATCAATTATCCTTACCCTTAAGCACTTATCCTAAATAAACCCCATCAATTATCTTAACCCTTAAGCTCATCCTAAACAAACCTATCCTAAACTAACCATAACTCATCCTAAACGCAGACCATAGCCTATCATCTTAAACAAACTCTAATCACACTATAACTCAAACACCTCAACCTAATCCCTCCTATAAAAACACATAACCCACACACACAAAAAGGCACTGGGAACCTGACTTCTAAATTTCAGCTTGAACCCAAACCATATTTTATTTCTTTTCTTCACATAGACAGCAACATTCACCCCCATTACACTTCATCTTCAAGCTCACTTCACTCTCCATTCACCATCACCTTCATCTTCAACATCACTTTCATCACCCAAAAAAGAAAAAAACTCTCCATTATCATCATCTTCAACCTCCCATCACCCACTTCACCAAAAACCACCTCACCTCCATTATCATCATCTTCAACCTCTCATCACTCACGTCACCGTCTTCATCATTTACACTCCATAGTCAACCTCCCATAATCCACATAACCAACACTCTACCTTCAACCTTCAACCTCCATCAAAACCACCACCCACAAGCCATAAAACCAACAAACCCATCAAACCAAACTCGACCCGCTCGAATCTAGCACATCGGAACCGAAAAGACCAGCACCGCCGACTGCATCCGCTGACCCACAACCCGTTGAGTCTCGCCGCACAAGCCGTGCCACCGCTCTATCTCCGCCATCTGTGCTACCCGAACTGCCGCTTCACCGAACTGGATCCAGATCGAGCACTGACATCCGCCCAAGCCATCGACCCACTCACCAGATCTCGAACACCAACTGCGTCGCATCGCCAACACCAATTAGCCACCCAGCTGTCATTTCGTCGTCGCTCATTTGCCTGAGTCTCGCCCTTTTGTTTTCGTTCAAAAGAAACCACTTTTTTGCTTTTCTTCTTTGTAAGCTCTATTCTGTTTTCCTTGTTTCAATTTTTTTTTTACCTGGATTAATGGGCTCATGGGCTAGAAAACCAAACAAAATAAAATAAAATCTAAAAAATGAAAAAGGTAAAAAATAAAAAAAAACTAAAGATGTAAAATAATTAATTTTTTTAAAAGGGATAATAATAAAAACAAAATGTGATTAACTGAGTTGTGACAACTTGTTGATCCTATAGTTTTTATAATCATATGAGTTGTGACAACTTGATAATTCAAATTTTTTTATTTTAAAAGAGTAAAAAAGGATTAATTGAGTTGTGATAACTTGTTAATCTTATAATCATCTAAGTTGCGACAACTTGATGATTTATTTTAGATTAAAAATAACCAACTCACAATTATTTTATAAAGAACTACGTGACTTTGATTTTCTCATTGCAGCTAGGGATACGTAAGAGCAGAATCTCTATTCTGTCAAGCCAAAAATTAAATTTTCATAATTTATTTATCTATTTTATTTATCTTTTAACGAAAAAGGTTAAAACAAATATTTTCAAGGATTATTAAGAATTTGCACAATTAACTTAAGGTACCGTCTCAGGATGGGTGTGTTAGGGGTGTTGTGGGATTAAGTTTCCACCCTTCCCTACACATAACCGACTCCCGAATTCAATCTGGTTTCAAAGATTATTTTTTTTTCTTAGGTTTTCCAATTTTTCTTAATAAAAAATAAAATTGGTGGCAATTCCAAATTTGTTAAGCTAGGTTGAGACTTCAAAGTCAAGGAAATTTATTTTGCCAAGCACAAATGGGGTTCAACACAGGTGTTTTAGAAAATACTTTCATTTGCTTAAGCCTTAAACCATTTAGAGCAGTATACTTGGTATAACACTTGTTAGTTGGCCTTCTAATACAAACTACCTGCCAATGTTTGGCATCATATAAATTCCTCCTCATTTTTACAACAATATTAGCCTTTGATATATTAGTAGAGTCCATTATTGGCATAAACATCTGAATATCCAATCAAACAAAACATTCAACATGCAAGGAAAATAAATTGCCAATAATTCACTAACTGGGTAATTCTTTAGAGCTCCATTGAAAAACTCAAATGCTGCCCATAAACATACAAAAAAGGGATTCATTAATCATTGCATACATAATGGAGCCAAGGCTGAAGTACTGCAATAAGGAGAAGTTGGAGGGTTCATGGAAGTTAGACTTGAAAAAAACAAAATTGACAAGTGGGATGAAGAAATCCTCCCTATTGATCAGCAAAAATATATCCTACCTCTTGATGCTTGCTGTCGTTGAATACAAAAGTTATGCTCATTAAGTTAGGATTATAAGTTTGTAATTGAAGCTCATAATATAATGGGTGGTTCTCATTCAATTGAGATGCTCTATAGTCATGGAAACTAAGAATACGGAAGAGCTGAGAGCTATTAGCTGAACCAGTCACTTAAAATGAATGTGGTGATGTGGCTAAAGGAAAGTAAAGAAGACAAAAAGCTTGAACTTAAAAATTTGGCCATATGGTTGAAAGATGTTGAAGGAGAAACTAATGAGATGGCTCAAAGAAAAACTTAGAATAATATTGAGATGGCATTTAAAGGGAGTTCAAAATAGTTGATGTGGTAGCTCTATTACTACTTGCTGTCATTGAATACAATGATTATGCTCATTAAGTTGGGATTGTAAGTTTGTAACTAAAGCTCGGAATACAACGAGTGGTTCTCATTTAATTAAGATGCTCAGCAGTCATAGAAGCTAAGAATACGAAAGAGATGAGAGTCGTTAACTAAAGCAGACACTTAAAATGAATGTAGTGATGTGGCTGAAGGAAAGTAGAGAAGACAAAAGCTTGGACTTAAAATTTGGCCATGTGGTTAGAAGATGTCAAAGGAGAAGCTAATGATATGGCTCAAGGAAACATTTGGAAGAATGCTGACGTGGCATTTGAAGGGAGTTTAAAATAAGTGACGTGGCAGCTCCATAGCTCTCAAGTCAGGTGGCTTGAAAGAATTAAATCCTTATTGTTAACTTTTTTTTTCTTATTATTAGTTCTTGACTAAATATTTGTCATGACCAAAACCCAGGGGTCATGACCAACGTATAGGGTGAACTAGCCAATCTAGCAAGCTTAGTGGAACCATTAACTATAATAGATCCAACATACCAATTCTAAGAAAAATTTAACAAAGTTTCCCCAAAAATTTGGACAACCCCAAATTATAACATCCTGTTTAATCCTACATATTTATATACATATTTAGATTTCCAAACATCCAAAGCATCTACATAATGCACAACATAAGTATATACATATACATACATTCATTTCGAACTATACAATTACAACAAAAGCTAGATCCTTCTTGTAGATAATAGAACACATTTAGAGGTTATACATGACCGAGAGATACCAAAAAGAACATGTCTCTCTGAAAATAAAGAAGATGCCTACACAACAAGTGTTGGGCTCACCAAAATGGATGACTCCTCAAGCCTTGAAGAACCTAGACCTGGTTCAACACTAGTTTCAGAAAAATATAGAAGTAATAGAGTGAGTTACATGACTCAATAAGAGAAAATATATCTATAACAAAAATGGAACAAGCCAAAGCACAAGTTTTTCATAATGTACCAGAAGAAAATATCGAACTTAAATATACAAATCCATTTTTCATAAATTATAGGAGCTCAAATAGTCATATGGTTAGAAGAAGAATCAATCAATATAATACACCAAAAATAAAATTGTACATAAAATTTAGTATTGGAGGAGAGGTCTCTAATTCATGACTAAATAGATTGTCCGCTCAACCGAAACTTTATCAGAATTGATTGTGTGTACCAACATGATGGGCTAACACCACTAATTATTAGCTAGGGAAACAGGACTGACCACGTATAGCCTGAACACGTTGGGCTAGCACCACCCCTTCTAGCTAGGGTATCTAAATATGGTTGATACACATAAAATATACTAAGAGCAAGTGCACTCTATCGCAAAGTAATATAGGACTTGAGTTTTAGTTGTTGATCTCACGAGGAATAAGCAGTAATTACTAGATTCGTAAAACTCTTGATTATTTAGACAATCGAAAGTGTAAGAGAAATTCAAAATAAAATCAAAAAATAAATAAAGAAAAATAATGAACAATTAAACAATGTAAAGATAATCAATGAGAGAGAGACTAGGGTGCAAGGTTCACTTGAATCCAATTAATAAGATTTTCACTCATTTATGATATAAGGTAATTCTTTTATCAATATTATCTTATTTGCTATTGAATCCCAATGGTCATGAATGAAATAATTATTCTTAAATTAAATCACCTATTTAGTCATTTAGTTGAATTAATTAAGAATGCATTAAGTTTCAATTCAAGAGATGAATTAACATACTTGTCAATTTCATTGGTAGGATAAATTGATGTTTGATTATTCACCAATCTAATCATAGGTTTATCATATAGGTCCACTCATTGAGTGCAGATGATCACTGGTTAAACAATGAATTAAAAAGTTATGACAAGAATGCAAGTAATATAATAAACCCTAAAAGAAATTACTTTAATCAAATTCAAGATCAAACCCAAATAATTAGGAAAATAAGATCCCCCATAACTCTAGCTATGAGTTTAGCTACTCATATTCAATGCAAACAAACTCGTATTAAAATACAAACTCATGGAAAGAAAACCCAAAGAAAGGGGGAAAACTAGAAGGAAAAAGAAATTAAAACCCTTTTTATGGTGATTATGATCTTCAACTTCAAAACCGTCCTCCAAAGATTCGTAGCAATTTTCTCTTCTGAATTATCTCTCAAAGTATGTCGTCTCTCTCTCTCTCTCTTTCTAAATTTCTGCTAGATGATCTGAACCAAAAAGAGTTACTTTGCTAAACTCATTTTCTCCTTTTATAGAAAAGTTGACAATTTTTCATATCTGACTTGCACTATTTTTATCACCCTTCAGATGACCAAAATTGCCCTCGATCTCAACAGAGAAGTTTTAGAATTTTTTGTTATCTTTTTAATGCCTAAAACAGAGCCTTGATCTGATTTTTGTAACCCAAGATATGGTCTAATTACTAAAATATGGTCAGGAGAGTGCGAGAATCTGAATTTGCAACAAACTTTATCTTTTTGAAAATCCTTATCCAATATTCAATCTAATCCTTATTTAAGATTTTGTATCCAATTAGAACTTTAATTAGCATCTAAGAATAGGATAAGAATCCTTCAAATATTTATTTTTAAGAATTTCTTATTTTTGCACAAAATCTAATGAATTGTCCTAAAAATTCAAATATGACTAGGTGAAGAGATAATTATTTAAAAATAAATTAAAAATAAAAAATAAATAAAAAATAAATAAAAATCAATTAAAATCCTAATAAATAAACTCAAAAGATGAGTGTATTTAACACTCATCAATGGTGCACAAAGGTTAGCACCAACTATCACTAGTTATAGTATTTTGTCAAAGTTCCCATCCCTAAAAATTAGAATTTCATAAATCTATAAAGATATCATGTATCAAAATAATCTAATATCCAATCTCTCTGTTCATTCAAGAAACTAAAGTCCATTATATCAATATTTCAAAATACATTCTTCATATCCAAATTCACCTTCATAAATTTTTTTGTAATAATCATGTCATTAAATCAGAGAACATATTTTCCAAGGTGCTTGTCCCAATATTTACAAAAGCTTTCTCAACATAAGAAATAAAGTAAATTTCCAAGATATATATCAAAATATACATGTTGAAAGTGAGATGTTAAAATAAAGTTCAAACTTCTTGAAAATCAACATGAGCATATAATAAATTGAGATATGAAAATCACAAGGATGAAAAAATAAAAATAAACTTGTTATCAGAATTTAGAGAGCATAAAACATGTCATAAAGTATATTATCAACTCACTGCATAAGCCAAAACAAATGGGTCCAAGCCTATGGTGTGGCGAAACCAATGGTAACATTGGAAGGAGCCTCCAACGAACCTAAGACAATAAGCAAGATAATAACACCAAGGATTAACACTTAGAGCAATACATTAACTAACAATTACCTTTATTATGAAAATCTCCATATCAAACCCTATGTTCTATTAGTAACTCCTCAAATCTTAATACTCATATCAGAATATACCATAAAACACAAATTAGAGAAGCTTATGAGCCTTAGTATTACCTTTAGAAGCTAAAACAACATGGAGGAAGGAGTCAGTAGCTTTAGGTCTTACCTAAATCGCAACATCCAACCTCCAAAGAGTATCAACATAAACAACTAAGTAGAAGGAATGAAAAGGAACGTAACCAGTAACTCAAAGCAAGAAGTAGAGAGTTTGGTGCGTGAACGTAAGAGTATAAAGGTCTATTTGCTATTATAGTAAGGAAAGAAAAGTAGGGATACACTAAAAATGAAAAGAAAAGAAAAAGAGAAGTGAAGGAGTTATCACTCCTATTGTTTGGTATCATCCAATGAAAAAGAACAAATGCTTCATTTCTTTTGTTTGGTTTCATCAAGGAATGGAATGAAAATGCATGCAAATAAATGAAAATATATGTAAAATATATGATGGAGCCCATAAAATACTTATATTCCCTTCCTTTCCATCCCTCAACCAAGGGATGCAAAATATGTGGGTCCCATGAAAAATACATCCATCCAAATATCTTTTTTCTTACATACTAAATAATAGATAGGTTGTCCCTTTTTTTCTTTCCTTTCCACTCAAAATTAGTATACTAAACGCACCTTAAGGATGAAAAGGAGAAAAAGAAGGTAGGAGTGTCGAATGAAAACCTTTGGAGATGCTTGGTTGAAAATATCATGGGTGTCTTAAGTGGCTTACTCAGCACACTGCCTGGGTGGCTTACTCAGCACACTAACTTTAAAACATAAATGTAAATAAGGAAATATCCCTCATTGAAATTTGAATTAAATATTAGAAAAATCAAAATCATTAAGAATGAAAAGTTAAAACTTTGGTTTTAGTTCAAATTTCTGAAATTTACAGCTTCCAAAATGTTTCGGTTTCAAAACGAATGGCTTAAAGGTTTCTAAAAATTCATTAAAAATCATTTTGTGACTTATTGATAGCAGTGTCAATTCGAGCTAGCCTAGCCCTCACTTGCAGTTATTCAAAGCCAACCTGCAAGCCCACATTTTCTTTTTTTATTCTTATAATTAAAATCTAAAAATGTCAATTTTAAATAATTTATTTGAATAACTTGTATTAAAAGACTGAAATTAATTGTATGGAAAGATTTCAAATTAATTGTTATTTAAAATGAATATATGTTTATTTTAAAATGACATTTTAGTAAACATAAAAGAGAGAAACTTAATAATATTAGTTGTTAATTTTTAATTTTTTTTAGCTTGAAGGCCAACTTGTCCCATTGCGGACTAGCCCGCGTTGGGTCGAGCCAAAGCAAGATGGCCCATTGCGGCCCAAATTTTGTTTTTGCTTCAATTTTGGGCTTGGCCCTCACATTTTTTCGAGTTATTCATATTGACCCGTCGAGTTCAACCCATTTTGACATCCCAACTTATTTTTATCAAAAGATAAATTACCATCAATTTTGATTTCTTATATAGCTCTCCATATAGGTTCAACTTTTTAGACTTAGAAAAATTTCATGACCTGTATTAACATATAGCCACCAATTATATTGAAATTCAAATAGGACTAAATAGGTTTTGGTAAAGAAAGGTTAACTCAAATAAGTTTATAACTAATATTTCTCAAATAAATTTATCCAGATCTTTTAGATTTATGATTTTTTAGACAAATCTAGAGAGTTTAGCTTTGAGCTTCTTATATCTTCCTATTGTTATGGTAGATATAGAATTTTTAACTTTGGTTATCTCAGATGAGTCGCATGTTTTAGCCTTACGATGCAATAAGAGCTTCAGATCTAATGAGAAAATAGACATGACACTCTCTTCAAATGGCAGCACATTATGTGTTGATCTCTGTAGTGAAAGATGTTTCGTCATTAATAGTCTACATACTAGAAACAAAGCTACAAATCAAGGGTTAGTTTTTGGTGAAGAATGTATTTATTTCTTCTCTTAATAGATTTATTCTTGATAGGATTTTATTTTAATCAATTTTTATCTTATTGTAAAAAAAAAAAAGACAAAGTAACTTACAAGGTCAATCATAACAGCCCAAACTTGCACAACAAAAATCGCAAGTAACGTGAAAATCCTATGCAGGAGTGGGGCATTACAATAATCTTTTTCTCCAAAATACAAGGGACATCAAGTTAGTCCCCCAAACATTTTGGACATCAATTTAGTTCTTCAATATTTAAAAATGAACATCAATTTAGTCATTTGTTATATCTTTAGACATCAATTTTGGTTCCTAAGTTAATGCTTATTTTACACTATAAAAGACCAAATTAATGTTTAAAATATTTGTTAGAAAGAGGGGAGTCCAAAATACGGGATAGATATGCTTCAAATGGAATTTAAGATGAACCACAACAATTGGTCGGGCATCACATCTTAACCAAAAAACCGTAAGGCATCAATTTCATGAGTCATTAAACTTATAATGTCCTCTCTTTGTCTATTCCCTAACAATGTAAGACTTCTTTTACCCATATATGCACTTGGAACTCACATTTGAATTCCCAATTTTTAAAATATTTTAAACCTTAATGTTTAAAATATTTGTTAGAAAGAGAAGAGTCCAAAATACGAGAGAGATATGCTTCAAATGGACTATAAGAAGAACCACAACAGTGAGTTCGGCATTATATCTTAACCCAAAACCTTAAGACATCAAGTTTATAGGTTATTCCACTTATAAAGTCTTCACTTTGTCTATTCTTTAACAATGTGAGACTTCTTTTACCCATATATACACTTGGAACTCACATTTGAATTCTCAACAATCTTTCCTTCAAATGCGATTCTACACATGAGGACACTACACATAAAGGACACTCTCCCTCAAAAGAAGTAAGGGGTCAACAACCTTACCAAAGTTAGCTCTTTTTCTTCAATGGAGGTACTAATTATGAGAACACTAACAACCATGACAAAGTATTCGCCCTAGCTGAACCATCGACTTTGATATTACTTGTTAGAAAGAGGAGAGCCCAAAACATCAAGGAGATGTGCAATATTGGACTTAAAGAGGAACCATAATAGTGGACTAACACTACGTCTTAACTCAAATCCTTAAGGTAATAGGTACATATGTCCATCCACTTATAAAGTCTCCACTTTGTCCATTCCTTAATAATGTGGAACTTATTTTTGCCCACATATTCATCTGAAACTCATACTTGGATTTTCAACAATATCCCCCTCAAGAGTGAGTCTACAAAAGACACTCTCCCTCGAACAAAGTAACTAGTCAGTGGTCTTACAAAATTTGACCTCTTCTCCAATGGCAAGGACAATCATGAGAACACCAACAACTATGACAAAGTACTCACCCTAGTCGAACCATTGGCTTTGATATCACTTGTTAGAGATAGGGAAGCACAAAATACTAGAGAGAATTGCTTTAAGTAGACTTAAAGAAGAATCACAACAGTGAGCCGAACATGACATCTTAGCTTAAAACTTTAAGACACCAGGTTCATAGATCCTTCCACTTATAAAGTTCTCACTTTGTCCATTCATTAATAATGTAAAGCTGCTTTTACCTATACATATACTTGAAACACACACTTGAATTTTCAAAAATATTTAGAGAACCAATTTAATATCACATGTATATTTAGAAGACCAATTTGAATATTTACTCTTAATTATTATAATGTTAACATTTTTGTCACTTGCAATTTTGTTCTAAATGTCGGTTTGAACTTCCACAACCACAGTAAATATCATATTTTGTCCAAGTTATTTTTAATTTTATTTTTTTACAAGAGAACAAATGAAGGAAAAAGATTATATTTGTTAATTTTATAATTTTATAAAAAAATAAAAGTTCTATTGAATTTTTAAATAAGTCATCAAAGTTTTTGACTTTTTTAAAAAAATTATTGAAATTGTTTAATTAATTTCAGTTTAAGGATTTAAAAAAAAAAAGAATGTCAAATATTTAGAATAATTCTATAAAATTTTAAAAGAAAAATTAAAAAGATTTGAAGTTGGAGACATGGATTGAGAAGTACAATTAGACAGCTAGACTGTCAAACCATTCTTGTTTCTTTTCTTATTTTCACTTTTCTACCTTGTTTCTTTTTTCTAATTAAAAGAATATTTTCTTAGAAGAAACACTTAAAACAAAAATGCTTGGAATCACATCTAAAATTTATTTTATATATTTTTCAAAATTTATAAAATTATTCAAAAGATTTTTTATCATATTTCTTTGCAAAATATCTAAACCAAAAATTACTTGACATTTAAAAATAATTGTTTTGTTAATATGATAAGTACCTAAAGATTTATTTGAAAATTAAAAATTCTAATTTGGGGAATTGTAAAAGTGACAAGAACAAAAAAATTTCTCTCTTTCTTTTTCTCGTGAGCCCGTTTTGATACACTTATTTTTTAAAATAAGCACTTGGTTTTTTAAAAAGATAAGTACTTAACATATTTTTAAGTGTATTTAGATATAATATAAAAAATGAAGAAGCTAAAAAAATCACATTAACTACTTATTTTAGAAGCTAATGATCCTCAACTTCTAAAATAAGTTAAGGATAAATAAAGCTTGTATGTATAGTAAATAAATAAGAGTGTATTCACCTTTAATTTAATATAAAATACATTATGTTTACTTTACAAATAAATTTATTTTAAATTTTTTTTGTCTTAGTAGTTTTTAGTATATATACTTTTTAAACACCGCATTCAAATATAAAATAATTTTTCTTTTAAAATAATTTCTTCAAAAATAAGTTTATTTTCGTAAGTCTATCTAAACGAGCAATTATGTTATATACTTGAAAAATGAAAAAAAAAAAATCATATCCGTGTCACAACCACTTAATTTGTTCTTCTGCAATTTTTCTCCCGAGTCCAATCTTATATCCAAAGGGATTTTTGTTCTAATATTTCTACCCTGGAGCACTACTTAAAGTAACGAGAAGAATGAAAAAGAAATAAAGAAATGTAAACAATCTTTTTTATTTGGGAGTTTAATAATGGATAAAAAATAAAAGAAATTTAAGAAAAACTATTTTCCAATGTTTCCCTCGTATACTAAATGTCTATTCCTTCAAAATTATGATAGAATAGGAGAAAAATATTTAAATGTTAAAAGGTAAGTATTTTACATTTTTTTATATTTTTTATGATTTAACTTCAAAATAAATAATAAAATTTTGTTCTATTTTATTTTCTTATTAATTTTCTCAATAAAGAGAAAAGTAACTTTATTTTATTTATTCTCTTTACTGATCGCCACTCATTTTATTTCATTAATGAGAAACATCCAAACTAAGTATAAAAATAAAATAAGTCCTTTTTTTTACGCGAAGTCCTGTTTTGTTTTTAAAATGCTGAGTTTATTATTTTATTAAGATGACCAATTATGGTCCAAAGAGAAGCAAAAAAAAAGTGCTGTTATGAATAATTTTACAATAGTTTAGAAGCCTGCATAAACTTATATATGAGATTTATCTTTTTTTATTGACTCTAAAATCTGACTTAGATTTTATGCAGTCAACAACGTATAACCAAATGCTGTCAAGCCTGGTTCTTTTTTATCCCCTTTTTTTCTTGCCTTTTCTTTGTGTAATGTGAGTCATAGCCATTTCACATGACATATGAAGCACACACGATGCAGACATAAATATAAATATAGAAATACATTAAATTTAAAAATTATAAGAGATAGACATAATATATATATATATATATATATATATATATATATATATATATATTACATAATTTAAATAAAAAGATTTATAATTTATTAATATTATTTTTATAAACTTAAAAATTTATAATATCTTAATATATATTATATATGTCAATATTTATTAATTTAATAAGCTCCTCCTTAAAAATATAGAGCGTTATTTATATTAATATATTCTAAAAAATCTCTAAATTAACTTCTTCTAATAAATTAATCGTATGCACGAAAGTACATATGCGTAAAAAAAATTAATTAGATAAATATTGATGTGAAACAAACTTTCGGTGACGATGAAGTGGATAATTTAGTACGAACAAAGGTAAAAGGAACAAATGAAAATAGTAATATGTGAAAAGATAAAACTTAAAAGTCTAATAGTAATGTGTGAAAAGATAAAATTTAAAATACTGATATATGAAAATAGTAATTTGAGATGTTAGTTATGTGATTGAGTTTAAATGAGTTATGAGCTTATTAATTGAACATTAATCATGGAACGAATTTTAAAATATATATATATTAATGAGTCATATTCAAGTCGTGTCCTAAACGTGTCCAAGACGTATTTAAACGTGTTCTAGATGTGTCTAAGCATGTCTGAGACATATCTAAATTAAAAAAAAAATTTAATCAAACACATTTCAACACACAAGACATGTATATCATATAGGTATCCTCATATGTCTGACACGGATATATGTCTGACATGACATGCAGACACACCTCAAATGATGTGTACGTGATTCATAGCACATGAACATACCAATCCTAGTCAACAACGTATAACCAAATGCTGTCAAAGCATAATTTGACGAATGACCATACCATTCTTTAACCTAAATGAATTCTGTCATATCCTACAGCCATCGTTTATAGACCAAATGTCGGTGTGACATAAGGCTATCACTTTAAACAACGACATCTTATCACTTATGTTCCATAGTTATGCTTTTCCCTCACCATTTCACCTACATAGTTTCTGCTTCATGGCTGTACTGAGTTCCTTGTTTAGTATACAAAACTCCTGATTCTCAGAACATCACGTAGTTAACCCAGCATCATTTCTTGAAAACTTATCCGAAAGGTTTGCTAGAGTAAATCCTGCAAAAACCTGTTTCCAATAGAACCAAAGAATGGATGTTTAAACCATAGTACATAGATAATAGCGTAGACCAATATCAATGGAATGCAAATTATTAAACAATACATGGTGGAAAAGAAAAGTCAGACCTGAATGCATCCAAGAATGTAGATTGCAGAGTACTTGCGACCATGTATAACCATGTCAGCTATCATGGCAACGGGAATTGTCAAGGACATGCCCAATGTAGTAACCAAAGGAGCAGTCCAAACTATTGAAAGGGCACTGTCACAGTATTCATTGGAGTTATTGAAATGAAATATTGTGCAATAACTGTGATTATACTATGTGACAGAAGTATATCTAGCGGTAAGTCTTATACATACCATAGAGGCATGAAGGAAATTTGATGTCACAGTTCTTTAATGTTTAACAATTTGATATGTTCATTATGCACCATTTTGGTGAACACATTTATTATCTTGTATGAACTACTGTTAAACATAATTCTCTCATGCTTTTCAAGGAACTGATAGAGGCCGTTCAAGTTACCAAAAGTAATCTGAAATCACGCTTGACCAAATGCTATTTGCGATAACAATCTCTCCAGTGGACATTGAACTTGGAAATTTGAAAGGAGGTTCAATTCCCAGAGCATTTAACGGCCATGCTGCATGGAACTTGCAAGAGCATCAGTCAGAAAGTTTCAAAAAGAAATGAAGCAGGAAATTCTTAACTAAATAACAATTTGCAATAACCAAGTTATCCAATATTTAAATTAACTGACAAGTGTGTACCCAAAAAAAAAAAAAACACTGACAAGTAGGCAAAAATCAGTGTTGTAAAAATGCATCACACTAATGTGGTTGTTGTATAAAACAACTAACCAGAAAGGGGAAAACAAACAAAGACAGAAGTAAAAGAAAAAGAACTAAACAAGCCAGCCTGTGGCCATGGCTGAGGGGTTCCTAAATCCCTTATATCCAACATTATTTTGTTGCAAGTTTGCAACTGTACTTAATAGTTGCATTACACCAGAATCAGTAACACAGTATCATGAGTACAAATCAACTACTTAAACAAAACCTCTTGCATGAGAATACATGAGATTAAATGTTTTCACCTTTAAAAATGAAACTGATGTCTGACTCTTACCATAGGCTGGTGATTTTAATTCTCAAGATCTATGGTGCGTCTTTTTTGTTCTATGGTGGTGCAATAGAAAGGATTCATTCATTCCCTTTGTATTCCCCCTAGAGTCTTTTAGCATGAGAATACCATGTAGCCTCAAATGCCTATCAAAGCAATCAGAAACCATAGAACAGGTCCAGCTATATTTATGACACATCTGTGTTTACCATGCATACACCAAAATTTTACTTCTCTAAGATTGTTTCTAAACAACATCATTATCATGATATCTACAAATGTCATGCATCTCATCTTGATGAGCTTTCATCCTTTTGCTAAATTGATTATACAGATCAGTTTACTTAATTAGATAATATAATAGAAACCAAGGTTCAACCATTTAAGGTTAACATTACTAATGCAATTCCTAATTCCTATTCATGCAATACCAAAATGAAAAATCCCATACCAAGCCACCAAAAGCCAAGAAGACTGTAGAGACCAATATAGCCAAAAATCTTTTGCATGTCAACCTTGTCTCCTGATCCAGCAGAATTCTTGAGAAGCACTGCAATTAATTGACCAAGATTGACAATGATATTCAGAGACAGAGTTCCACAAAAGTTATCTATAATTTAAATTAAACGTATATTGGCAGTCAACCTGACATCAGAATCGATTGGCAGTTAAATATGCATACCTGTGTATAAGCCAGAACATACTGCTGAGAGTAGACCAAAAATGTCCCCAGTGATAGAATGCTTTCCAGTCCTTAGCAAGAACAGTTTCCATTTTCAGAAATTGAAAGAATAATGACAAGAGAATATTAGGGGTAACATATATAGCATGTTCATATAGAACCACTACCAAAAATAGTGAAAAATCTTTAAGACATCATAAATGCCAATTTGATTATTTCCTATTATCTCTTTGCCAGCCAACAACTTGATTAGCTAAGAGGGACAAAGATGGAGACTGTACTGTAACACACTTGAAATCTTGATGTGTGGATGAGTGTCTAACCAAAGATTGCATATGAATGCCACCTGGACGTTTAGGGTGGGTGGGGATTTGGGTAAAAATTGTGATAAGGACTCTGATGTACCAACAAATATATATATATATATATATATATATATATATATATATATATATATATATATATATATATATATATTGCAGATCAAACAATTGCAGTATTGCATTATTTGAAACTATGCATCTCAATACAATTACAAGCTAAAAGCCCTCAAAGAAACCGGCATTATTTATTCATTTTTTTCTTCTGATTTCTGAATATTAACAGTTTGCAGTTTGCACACTTCAATAGAGTGTACTCAATGATTGCATAGCTAGATAAAGTATTAGAGGAAAGGTCTTTTGCACCATAACAAGCAACATTCAACTTACTCAGAGATGCTGATCTGCTCATCTGCTGCCCAAGTTTTCCCAACAGTTGTCGTGGCAACACCAGCCATGCTGATTAAAACAGCAACTATTTTGGTTACATTTACTGAGTCCTGGCCAAGAAGAGCTCCAAAGAAAAGGGTAAAGAGACCTGACGTGGAACTCAGAACTGTTGTACTTACAACACTAGTATTTGCAAGTGCCAGGTTTGAGAAATACTGCATGATACCAATCAATTGCAAGTTTGCAACATTATAGACACAAGATACGGAACATAATGAATGGCACATCTTGAAAACTCATGAAACAATATTCATGCATGGAACAGAAATTAAAAATCTTTCCATTTTATTTATTTTTATTTATTTATTTGGGGCAGGGCGGAAGAAAATACATGTTCAAATTATTAAGGAATATCTCAATAAACATTATCTAGATTTCATATCAGAACATGTTGCAGAAACAAAGGTTCTCATCTCCAAATGCTCACTCATCTATATCCACCACACCTAAATGTCAAGTGTTATCAATAAATAGTCCCTTTAAAAAAATATAAATACTAAAATACAGTCATGTATCTACAGATTTATATAGATTTCTTTTTTCCACGAAGTTAATCCAAGGCTATACTACTTTATAGGTCCATCCTTTCATGTGAGAAATTAAAGTTTTAAGATGTGAAAACTACCGTGCCTTGGAGATTAGTTTGAAATTATTATTATACCAAAAGAATAGGCATATCTCCAGTATTTTTGTCCCCATATTTCCAAAGTTCATAATATTCAATCATTAAATTTTTTAATGATTGTTTTATGACACAAAATTACTCCTGCTAAGAAATACATTCAATCTAGAGTGTCTGGAAACATTGATATATGGATAGTTCTACAACATTGGTCCTGCACTCCTGCTGCATCTACATGTAACCACTTGTATTCTCAGATCTCCACATAAAGTTAAAATGAAAAAAGTTAAAGAAAAAGAGAAAAAAACAAATTTAAAGAATGAGATTTAAATGAAATCCTGTTACCTCTGATGCAAACCATATTGGAGTAAGGTACAAGCCACACATAGCAATTTTCCATGAGCTATATTCATAACTTTGTACAAGCAAGGGAGGTTCATCTTCCTCGTTCTTGACCAAAGGTATACCTTCTTCTGTTTCTTTAATTTCCTTGTCAGTAATTAAACTGCTCTTTAGATCAGTTTCTGGTCTTTGGTGAATGTCATCGATTCTAAAAGGGTCACTAAGTCCAGAGGAAATGCTAACTGAGGTGTAGGCCCTATGAAGGTTTCTATATAAAGTTTTCAGTAATCTACAGATCCACACTTTGAAAACTGAAATGGGTAAATAGACCACCATCAGAGATACTCCAAGGTAAGTGAGTGCAAAAGGCTGTTTATACTCCGTAAAAATCCTCTGCAGTAAAGTATCATAAGAAGCTTAGTATAACCAACCATATTGCATAATCAATTTCTTCAGATGTTAATAGTGAAGCAATAACAAGTTTAAAGGTATAGAAGAATAATTAGAAAGGCTTATAATCAGATGTTATGATACTACTAGTTGTCTATTTTTCTCCTCTAGGCATAGCACGTGTGTGATACATAATTGTCTCCTTTCTCTCTTAAAAAATTAAACTCATTTATCAAGTTCTATTATGAATAAATAAATAACTTTTGAGAGAGTAGAAGGAGCGAGGAATCATTTTCCCTCTATTCCCACATTAACTTTTGATTCAAAATTATACTACTACTAGTTGTCTATTTTTCTCCTCTAGGCATAGCACGTGTGTCACATAATTGTCTGCTCCTCTCTCTCTCTCTCTCTCTCTCTCTCTCTTTTTGCTCCAATTTGATGAATACAATTAGAAGGCATGACGAATTACTAGGTTTTTTTGTTTCTTTTCCTAAAACCCTTTTTTGACATATTTTGGTCAACGCTCAAGGCCTAACAACCCCACAAAATACATACCAGCTGGTTGCGTGGGCCATTATAACTGAACCCTCAGAAATAGGAACAATAAATTTTTGGAAAGAAACGTGTAGTATTGACATTAACATGAGCCAAGTACTGAAAACTGATATCATAAATTTGAAAAACCAATAAATTGGTCGTAAGGGTTAAGCTATTCAAGGATTGAGGCCAATAGTGGCAACGCCTTTCTTACAAAGCCACACCCACAACAGTCCACATTTGCTCTACAGAAAGGAGTGTATATCCGCTAGTTTCATTATTGCTTGCAATGAAAACAAGCAACGGTTTAAGTAGATCCATACATGTCGTTGCTTTTTCCAAGAGGCAAAGGGAGAAGAAGGGCTTGGGGCGAAGAGAATGTTGTAAGAGGTGCCATTTTGGAAAATCTTAACAATTATTGAGCATTATATATAATTACTCTGAATAGTGAATACTGTTCTACCAATATTTATCTAACATTGAAGTCCTAACGGAAACAAAATCCAACCTTTTATTGCTTGTCAATTTCATAATTAGATGAATGAGATAGATGTTTCAGATCTGACACATTTGCAGTTCCAATATGTTAAGAGTTCAGATTTTGTTTTCCTACCCTTTTCTCAGAAACCACACAAAAAGTATAACGTCTTCAAAACAAAGCCAAAGAGATAACGCATGGAAAGTAGCACTAACTCAACCAAAAAATCAGAAGCAAAAAAGAAAAAGCTGAAACAAGAAAAACATGAGTACAAACCTGAGTTATTTCTGCAGAGCTGACCCATATGAACACATGAGCTCCAATCAACCCCAACCCTGCGTGGTACCTCCAACCCATTACAGGACCTTGTCCTAAGTCTCTATGAATTTAAAACTTTATAATAATGTGTATGCGTATATGTAAGCTGAGATTAACTCTATTTTACTATAAAGTCAGCATGGTCTTCTATGGCATTGGCAAGCTCTGAATTAACTGGACATATATAAGATATGCAGGCAATTATAGTATATCTGCTTTGGATGATTAGCTTTTAGTAACCGCTGGTTTTTGTTAGGCAAAAGGGTGGAGTTTGTTAAACGGGCTCTCGTGAGAAATTACAACTTTTGGTGTCAAAATCTAAATCAAATTCACCAAAAAAATGTAAAACAAATTTACATGCTGAATTTTGCAGTTGCTTGCTTGTCTTGGGCGTTAGCTTAGCCTCATTAAACCGCGGAACTGAGTGACACCTGCCGTTTGCATTTGTGCAAATTTTAGTTCTGAGCTATCGTGGCAGCAAAGAGGCAAAACATCTGTATGAGTCAAGGGCCCAAGAATCTTGGGAAGATTCA
Organism: Ormosia semicastrata; assembly: GCA_029884595.1. NCBI lineage: Eukaryota > Viridiplantae > Streptophyta > Magnoliopsida > Fabales > Fabaceae > Ormosia > Ormosia semicastrata. The sequence continues at coordinate 15,141,144 of JAQQTO010000063.1, read as the reverse complement.
TCTATAGATATCATTATACCAATACTAATTATACAAATACTACCGTCAGTTTTGCATTAAATTGATTAATGAGAAAATATTCATATTTTCAGATTTAAATCTCATCAAGCATTATTTTTTGTCACGTACACGAGAATCTAGCTCTCAAATATTGACACGTACATAACAGAAGTTATTTTTCTTTTTCATTTATAAAAACTTATGTAATATTACCAATTTTCAATTTTTTTCCTATAATATCTCAAATCCAATAAGAGATTAATCTTTTGGGATATGATCCTACGCCTAAGCGAGAAAACTCCTTCAATAATGTTATTTTTATACACATAAATTTTAAAATTAAATATAAAATTACATACTTAAAGAATTCAAACACCTTCTACTTAAACCAACACATGATACAAAATAGATAATGTTAGTGTTCTTAATATAGTGAAAAAAGTTGACTCATGTGAAAAAGACCCAAGTCCTTTAAATATGTAATCATGTGTTTGATCCTAAAACTCATGTGTATAAAAATAACACTATTAAAATTTTTTTTACTTAAACATTTAATCATATATTAAAAAATTAATCTCTCACTTATCAAAATTGAGTTACTACAAAGAAACAAACAAAAATTACCAATTTCCAATATTTTGTCTTTTCTTACTACATTAAGAGCACCGACATAGCCCATTTTGTAGTTTTGATGACATTTTAATATGCATTTATAATTAAGCGGGTAAATTTGGCAAATGAAATTAATGCCAAGGTGTAATCTTCAACGGTGGCAGACATCCAAAATCAAAAGAACAAAAAAATGATTCTACACAAAATAAAAAAATAAAAAACAAATATACCGGAATACAAGCTTAAATTCCGAAACGAAAAATCTGCCTAGTGATCAAACTCGAGTCATCCATTTTTCTTGTATATAGATGCATGATGCACCAGTAAAAATATTAAAATAGAACATGCATCCAAGTACTTAACATTGGTACAAGGAAAACATTTACACATTCACTGAAAAAAGAGCGTAGGTGTATGAGTGAACGGTGCTGCAGTCATATATTTTATCTTCATTTAAACGACTTTTAGGTAAAGCAAAAGGTCCTACCGCAGCTTTCGGTCCAAAAAAGTTTCAGAACCGACCTTGCTTGATTTGTAAAGAGATGCCTGAACTGAATTTATAAGGGAACAAAGTTGTATGCAGGAAACAGCCAAAATTATAATATTTTTCCAATGAGGATCTGAACAATGATATGGAAATGGTGGAAGAAAATACACGTATTTATTGCTAATGATACATCTTTGCTGCCTTGTACATTTTCTCATAAGACTCGTACAAAAAATAGCCTCACCGTTAGTTAAGCTGTACAAGAATACTCTGGTAGGAAGCTTCTTTGTCTAACAAGCTCATGAAGGTCATGAACAATCTTGAACACAGCATCTGGCCTTGCTAGCCTTAATGCATTTTGTGACATTGCTTTTAGCTCGTCAGCTTTGGGACCAAACCACTCAGCAACAATTTTTGCTATCTCCTTAGGACATTTAGAGAACTTCCCACATCCATTTTCAACTACATAGGGGACGTTGCCAGCTTCCTGCAATGAAAGAAACTGCCACCTCATTGACAATATTTACATGTGACTGCAGCCACCCAGCCACCAACATTCAAAACCAAAACCGAATGTACAATAGCATAACATGAATTTATACTCCCTGTATCCTCACTATTAAAACGATGCATAAAAGAACAATTTAGACAAGCACTTATACTCGTACATTCCAACTATTAGAACGACTTACTTCTACATTCCTACTTTGAGAAAAATTCCATCCATCTCTTTATTTATGTCAACTTAGCTACTTCTTTTAGGATCGTTTTACTAGGTTCAAATAGCTAAATATCAAACTAAAGTTTCAGATCTCAATCTCAAATTTACTTTCATCAATAGACAACTGAATCAGCTGGATATTTTTTTTAAATTTATTCACAAGGTTACCTGCCCAGCAATGTAATCATTCAAAATAATAGGGAGGCCTCGGATCATGGCCTCTGCAATTGTCCCTGGGCCCGCCTACAAAAAGGTAAAAAAATACATTAATTGCTGTCATAATTAGGTAGGAAAAAATTAGCCATGACAGTGAGAACGAACCTTTGTAATGATGCAATCACAAGCTCCCATGCATTCCTCCATTTTGGTGACAAATCCCTTGACCTAAATACGGGTACAAAATCAAATAATTCAGGGGCATCCATGGACATACATGTGATAGTAATTGCTACATTCATCTACTTATTGATATGTCACCATCCCCAACAAGAAATTTAATATGGAAGTTCAGAATCCACAACTGACTCTTCTTCCTTAACTCATGGAAAGAAAAATTAATAGTTTAAATGCATTTAATCAGAGGTAAACTTAAGTGAGTCTGAAATATTAGACACATTCATTGCAGAAGGTATAGATGAAAGCAACTGACCTCCGCCCCAATAAGTTGGGTCGATTATAAGAGTCCCTTACCCAAACTTTATGGAATCCTACCTAGAAGTTTTCTTTCAGAAATCAATCAATATAGAACTAATTTCTAATTTCTACACTTACAAGTCATTATTACAACTTTCATCATGACGTCTTTGATGTATTTTGGGAGCCCACTTATCTGTTCAATTTTCTTACTTTAAAAGTCTCTCTCTTAATTGGGACACTTGCATTAGCACTGAAGCACATAACTCACAAAGTCTTCATTAGTTCTTCTATATTCAATTGCACACACGAGTTCCATTTTTTCTCTCCAAAATAAACTTCAAAGTTCAAACATGCAGACACCAGTAGAAGTCAGTCACCATGGACTGCTGACAGAGATGTAAATTTTCAAGCATATGTAGGAACAAAAACAGACAGGAATAGAAGGAGTGCAAGCGCAGCCACAAAAAAACATTATAATTTATATGGGATTCAGCAGACTCAAACAAAGTTCTGAAAAGATTTTGAGGACATCAATACCTGCACAGGAATCTTCCAATTAATTGAATTTAGCTTGTTAGCAAGCTTCTTATTGCGACCACAAATAACAAGGATTTGACCTATGGGAGCGCCAAGATTCTCATCGTTTAATGAATCTCCAAGTGCCCGAGCAGTAGCCTCAATAGGGCCCATACCTTCACCTCCCCCCATCAATAATACTGCAGGTAGATCCTCATCCATGCCTAATTCTCTCCTTAGTTCATCCTATAGCATAAATTAGAGAAGCCCAAAAGAGTCAATATTACCTGATGTAATAAAGAAAATCAAATTGCAAAATCATGTAACAATTACGTAACTTTTCTTTTGACTTAAATTTTATAACATTTACACTTTCATAAATAATCATTGAAATTAGACCCCAATCAAACATATATCATGTATTGATAAGGTTTGTGATGGGCCCCTATTAGTGACTAAGTTGTATGCTAGGAGGAAATATAGAGCATCAACGCCTCAAGGCAGTATGGGTCACACAGTTACCTTAAATAAGTAACTCCTCATGGGGGACTATCAATTTGATTGAAAGGAAAAAGAATAAAAGTACAGTTCAGACCCAAACTTATACCTTTAAAGTAGGTGAATTACATGACATCATATGCATCAACTAGCTTCAAGTAAGATGTACACTACCCTGAAATAACAATACTTGACTACAGCCTACATTCACGGAACCTGAAATTGTTGTTCACAGGACCAACCTTTGCCCAATTAAGCACTGGTGACATAGAAATGACTAAAATTTGCTGGCAATAAATTCAAAAACCTAATGACTTAGATTAATAGACTCCTTATTAAGACAGGATAATTCCTATTGCCCTATCTCACCGTATCAAACAATCCAGTGAAGCTCATTTGGGAATAATAAATATATCACTTGATACTGTATTCCAATTCCAGAATTGTAAGTGAACTACCCATCCAATTCAAGGCATAGCAAAAAGAACAAGACTTACTTTTGGACGAACAGGCTTAACAAAGGAAGGTCGGACAGGTAGGCCATAAATCTTTATTTGGGTTTGCTGGAGTCCAGCTTTCAGTGCCCTTTTTGCAACATCTGCTGTTGGACAATAGCATCTAGTTACAAGCTTATGAAACCTGAAAAAAACAAGAAATAAGATGTCAAAACCAGAGTATGATATAGGTTCTGAAAAAGAAAACAAGAAAAAAGCAGAACAAACCATGTTGGATGGCATGTGCTTAAATCTGTGATGACTGTGGTAAAAATAATCTTCTTTAAAAGACCCTTCGCCCTCAAAATACGAAGTGGAACATGTTGCATCAGTGGATGCACACTGATTATTATATCTGGCTGATATTTCATTAGCCCTTTAGCAACCTCACTGTTAAAAAAGATAGGATATTCAACTCTGATATGTGATATTATACCGTATTTGTCTAAGAAGAGCTAAATATGCTCAAGGAGAATAGATTCTATAACTAATAATATCTGTATAGGCAGTAGCACATGTCAATTTCAGTCTAACATTAGCACAATGCACTACAAACATTGCAAACTGCAATCAGATGGCAATTGTTCCAGCATATCGTGCACTTTATATTTGCAGTGCACAAAATTTAAATTAGAACCACGCTGAAATATTCATAACATGCCGTCTTTTTTATTGCACTGAATCAAGTAATAAAAAATTGATTTTTTAAGCCAAATATCTATATTTATGAACAGAAATACATATTTAAAAAATGAGCAAACAAAGTACCCCGACTGCTTGAAATACAGTCCATAAAAACAATAAAACTACTCTGATATAATTTATTCTATTTCTTTAATGACCAAAAGGAAACTTTCAACTTAAAAGACAGATAGAATGGTAGATCAATATATGCCTGGACTTTCACTAATGTGTTAACTACGCAAACCTATCAGCCAGCTATCTATAATGGCATGTAAGTATGCATTTTTTTCTCATGTAAGTAATTTAACAAGAAATAAGAAAAGGAATTGTTAAGTTAAGGCAACCAAAGTCTCACCGAGCTATGAATGTTGAAGTTGCAGCAAAATTAGACTGATGCACTACACGTGGGGCAGTTCCATAGTAGGTCATCTTCCACAATGGCCCATGTTTCACCAAAAAGCTGTAGCTCCTGGGAAGTTGATTGAATGGCCAAGGTGTGTGATCAGACCACAAATCAGTAACAAACACCTGTACCATGAACCCCACACTAAGAACACAACCCAAAAAATATATATATATATTACACATATATTCACACACCCATTCATTTGAATTACTTTAACTTTCCATCATGTTAAACAAGTAAATAGGCAACTTAGTCTCTGAAATTATCCTTCACTTGCAGTTTATTACTGAAATTTATTGATGTATACAAGTTAGTCCTTAAATTTTCGAACTAGTATCAAATTAGTGCTTTTTAGGTACAAAAATGAGAAACTAAAATGAGATACAAGAAAGACTAAGGTAATACTAATCTTATAAGTTTAAAAACTAACTCATATACTGTACCCAAAAAAATAAACTAATTCATATACATTAAAAATTTAGGGCCTAATCCCCGAGTCAGCAATAATTGCATGGACTAATTTAGATATGTACTAAAGTATCTCCTTTCATTTTTCTCATTAGACAAACAAAAAAAGGAAATAAAATATATATACGAACCTGGTAATGGTCCCCAAATTCTTCATAAAAAGTAGCCTTGATAGCTTCAGCTGAAGCTCGATGGCCACCGCCAGTGTCACTCATCAAAATCAGAACCTTTTTGGGGCTCTCAGCCTCAGCACCATTTAACGGCAACCTCTCATCCTCGAGAACACCACATCCATCTTCTCTCAATCCATTATTACCATTATCGTTGTTACTATTATTGTTATTGTTATCTCCGGAACCAACTCGCAGCGAAGCAAACCCAATTGGGATTTTCTCACAGTGAAACCTAACGGCTCTGTTGAAGTCATTCAGAATGTTCCTGAAACCCAAACCCAAACCCCCTCTGACCCGCAAACTCAGCGAAACGCTGCGTTTCCTTCCACCTGTGCTGCTGCTGCTGTTGAAGTACAAGAAATTGGATAGAACTGAAGAGCAGGTGTCTGATCCCAAATTGTGATACGATGAATCAAAAGCAAAGCGACCAATTTGGGATGCGAAATCGAGGACCGAACTCGGTTCTTGCCTAACACTCGTGGGGTTATGCATGACTCTGTGTGTGTTTTTCTCTCTCTATATCTATCTATAATCTATTATTATGTGTTAAGGTTGGTTTTTGTAAGGAATAGCAAGAAAGACATTTTGGGGAAGTTAAGGTAGGAGTAGCACATTGGACATGGAGAAGAAATGATTTTTTTGTTCGAGGTTATGGCGGTGTTGTGTTCTAAGGAATTGCAGAGACATAGAGACAAGTTGTGATGCGATGGTTGCTTTAAGTGGAGTGGGATTGGGTTTTTTCTTGCGTCCACTTGACTTCATCGGGTGACACCGGCCAGGGGTTTCGACCTCACCACCTGACGAATCGTTTCTTGTGGGGCCCACCACTACACCTCACCATCCCTTGATGTACTCAGCCAATAAGTCACTGCCACGTTATGTGTTAAGTCATCCCATAAATCAAGTGAGAGAACTTCTGGTATAAATTACGTTTGTTTGTGCATATTTTGTAAAAAAAATATTATTTTTTATTAAAAAATTACTTATCAGACATGTATAATTATTTGAATCAGATTTTAAAAATAAAATTTGAATCTGAAAAAATTTAATTTTAAGATAGATATAATAAAAGCAAAATAAAAGAAAAAGAAAATTTTATAATTGCATATAAATATAAAATAATTTTTATCTTTTATAAAAAATTAAACAAAATTAATTTTTTTTGCTATCTTATAAATATTTTTTAAAGCTTATCCAAATGTACTCATAAGAATTTTTCTTATAATAATGATTGGTGTACATTAGTTGCACTCATATTTGATATTTGTTTATTGGAGTTGATTTCACAAAAATTAATAAAGTAATTTACATCTTAATGATACCACTCATACAAAATGTGAGATGATGTAATGATGCATACATAAATATATATAACAATAATTAGAGTAATATTATTTATACACATTTGTGTATATATATATATATATATATATTTATATTTATATTTGTATAATTTTTGTCATTTGATTATGAATTGTCTCTTTTTTTTTTTTGCACATTTACACTTTAATTTTATCATTTTAACAAGAATAATTCTGAATCTATATAACTTATCTTTCTAATAATCTTTTTAATTACTCAATAAAAAATATTGAATACATTTTATATTTTTAAGATATTGACAACATTTACTTTTTTATTTAATATTTTTTTATTAAGAATTATGAATATTATTTCATTTTTATGTTGCTTGATGACTTGGCTGGTGTTTCAGTATACTTGTTTTTCAGGGGCTTTGCCCTTCCTGTGTGTGCCCAAAAGAAATGTGAGAGAAACATTATTCCAATAATTATTCTTTTTTTTTTTCTAGGAAAATACTCATTGTTGAATATGTAAAGGTCCCATTGTAGAACCCTGTTGGTATAAAAAATAATTGTTTTGATTTACAAAAGAAATAAACTAGCAAACAGAATATTTTATGATTGATATAACTATTAATTTAAATGTTAATTATCAAATCAGAACTAATCATTTTTTATTAAGATGTTATAACAAGTTTTGCAAGTAGAGGTAATACAAAGGTAAAAGGCAAATTCTTAAAAGACGTATTTCGATTCGATAGAAGAGATAAAACTTCGAAGTCACATTTGAGATCAAAATGAAGAAAAACACTTAAGCAAATTACTTAGATTGTAAAGGGTGTTTTTCAAGTTCAAGAATGTCTAGAAGCAAATTCAAGGCAATTGTATTTAATTCAAAATTCAAATTCAAAATGTTCGATTTTGAATTAAGGAATTTTATAGCAGTTGAGTCTGTAATATTAGAACAAAACAATCATTATTATTAGATTTAAAAAGTTATTTCTGTTAAGGACATTTGTTTTAATCTTATTAGAATGACAATTATTTTTTTTGTCCATAAATATCAAGATGGTGGAAGCATTTAGGTGGTTGAAAAACACTTGCACAAACTCTCTTACAATTCCTATCATGTCCATCATAGACTTTAAAGGATACTCAAAAAGACTAGTCAAGTATGTTTTTCACCCTACTTTATTTATGTAATATTTATTTTACAATGCAAGTTTAAAGTAATTCTTTTATATTTCTTGCAAATTTCCTTTCATCTTTTGATTGAGTGAGTGATTCTTTGAATCATTCAATTTTTTTTACTTCTTTTCCTTTATTTTTCTACAAGTTTATCTTTTTACAAATTTTACTTTCTTGCATTTTTATTATTTTCATTTAATTACTTTTTTTACTTCTTTGCAAGTTCATTTCATTGCATCTTTATTATTTTTCTTTTACTTGCTTTTATTTAAATTTGCAAATGTAAGTTTTATTATTTACTTGTTTGTTCTTTTCATGCTTTTCTTTACTCACCATCTTTTCATGTTTTCATTTAAGTTACCATTTTTCATTACTATTTACACTTACATTTATTGTTTTTGATTTACTTGCCCTCTTTTAATTTCAAATATTACTTCATCTTTTGATTATTTGCTCAATTTTTACTTTTAATCCTAATACTTTAATTACTACATTTTATTGTTAAACTTGAGATAAATTTTTTATATTCTTTTAATTTACAAATCGTTAAGTACTTAAGAGTTTTTGAGAGGAAGATATTTTCTTCTCAAAATGATAATTGATATTGAAATTTATCCTACACGATTTTTACTGTAAACAAACTCATTCAATCAGATACTTCTAACCGTGGGTATCCTTCTAGTGGAAGCATAAAAGAAGAACAAGAGATCACAACCATTGTTCAATTTGAAACAACACTTTCCTAGTTCAATGTGAAAGTTCAATAGGCACCAACTAAAGCTTGTAAGGTTTTAGTTTATTATAACGTGTGAAGTTCGGTTTTCTATTAGGTTATTAATCTAATAATTTCTCTTCCTTACTCATGTTCAACTCTACACTATACATCCAAGACCTCGTTATGATAAGTCCATAATTTGTTAAAAACTTCACTATGATAGAAAAGTCTGTTAGTTCGTCAATTTATAAGTTTGCAAAGTCACTATACTATATATGAACGACAAGAAACGAGTTCACAAGCAAAATGGGATTAATTAACCAACATGATATTATTATCTTATTCTTCATTCACAATAATATGCGTGGTCATATATTCCATTTTCCGACCAACCAACCAAACGCGTGCTTCTAATGCCCTTTCTTTCGATGAATAAATTAGACACTACAAGTTTGCCCGCCATCGCCATGTGATTCGTATGCACTAGCACTATGCATAATGCAGGGTACGAGTCATGAGTCATGACTCATGATCCAATTGCCGGCCAATAGAACCTCATTTTATTGGCATTGGAGGTTGGAATAGTTCACCCAATTGTCCAATAAGTTCACAACTTGCCATTCACCACTCACAAATGTGAATATCATGCATTTACGTTTACGATAAAGAAATGCACCAAACCAAAGGATATTCGCAAGTTGTGGGCTTCTTAATTTGTAGCACTAGCAGCCCTAGCTAGTCTGTCGCACTTTCTCTATTTCCGTCCAAATTGATTTTAGGCTTGGGAATCTAAACTTAACTGTAGGTATTCACTTTGCCCCAACATGGAAGGGGCGGGTTTTAAACCTGCCTTGAAGCGGGGCTGGGCGGGGGTTTAGGGTTAATTTGTCTCGTCCGACTCACACCCACATATAAATAAATATTATAATTAGTATACTTATTAATAAAATAAATTTTATTAATTATCTTTATTAGTTTAATATTTATATTAAAAATTTTTTTTAATTTATATGAGATGATAATTTGATTTTGAGATAATAATTGATTATTTTATAAACTTAATTTGAAATATTCATGAGTGTTGGTGTGGGTTTTTTTTTTTTATGTTTAACAGGATAAGTGTTGGTTTTAATATTTAAGAGTGGAGGGCGAGGTTGCATTGAGTAAAAATCTGCTTCATTGCAAAGCCTATTTGGTTTTAAGTAGCACTGTAGCACATGACTAGGTTTGCAATTTTGCATAAATAATAGATTTGAGGAGGTTAATAAGGGAAGAAAAAAGGGGAGCGTAGAGGAGAAGAAGTAACTACTCATATTCATATTAATTATACAGATAGACATAGATGTTACAAAAATATATTATACATATAGAAGTTACTTTCAGTAAAGGAGCAGCAGGAATAGGAACAGCTAACTCTTTTTTTTATTTTTTATTTTTTATTTTAAAGATTTTTCCAGGGCATTTGGATATAGACTAATTCTCGTTTAGGCCACCCTAACCTAACACCTAAAACTATTACTTTTTAATATATTTCTTCATTTTATACCCTTTTTATAGTCCTTCCAAACCTAATATATAAATGGGAATACCGAATATGCTTATGGATCCATTTCACCTAAGAAAGTGACCGTATTGCTCACTGAAGCTAAATCACTACCTATATTGCGCCTTGCGACTTGGCCCTTTTAGTTACTCTCGTGCAAGCATATTTGTGATGGGAACCTAGAGAGTTGAACTTTTTGAGTCCAAGTTGCCTCCACATAAAAATCAGAAGGCTCATTCAGCCCAATCATTTTCCATAAAAAATTAGCTCAGCTAAGTGACCAAAGACGGCCCAATTATTTTCCACAAAATCCTAGTGTAGCTAAGTGACCAAAGACGAGCTATCTTCTGACAACTGACGCAGATTGAGGGTCAGACTTGGCCTGTGTCCCAATCCCAATCATGGAGTTTCAAACCAAACATCTTCGACCAAAAAAAAAAAAAACCCATATGCAGCTCCAGTTGTGAACAGCCTGAAAGGTTGGCTGGCCTGGCTACGCTACACTACGTATTCAAGTTTTTTTCTTTAAAAAATATTAGATAAAACTATATTTCATTTTTTTTATCTAATGTGTTTTTTCTAATATTTCTAAATTTATGATTTTTTTGTTTACTATTGTAATCAAGTAGTATTTTAATTAGCTTGTATATTAATTCACTTCTTGAAGACATAATTGACTAATGTAGTGTCAATTTACAAATTAATTACTAAATTAGGATTATTTTAAAACATTTTATTGGCTTTTTTTGGTATAAAACATTTTACTGATTTAGAATGATTTTGGCCTTGTGAGCAAACCTTACAAATATTATATTTTATTTTATTTTACTTTTCAACTCAACCAACTCAAAATTAAAAAGATGAATTACAATCAATTACCACATATCAGCGCCTCATAAAAGGTGATAGTCCATGTAACGCCTTTAAAGGAGTCCAATTAATTCTTACACCTAGTGACTTCAAGATAAGATGTGGCGTTAAGCTTGAATTAAATAAAAATTATGTTGAGATGCCTTATATTGGATTCGATTTATTCAGTGAATAAGGTTACGCATCTGATTATATTCTATTACTATATTTCAGATTTCTCACTTTCTTTTAAAAATAACAAATACCAACATGTTCTCATATTTTAGAAGGATGTTGAGCGTGTCCACTACAAAGAGATATGCTTCTTACTAAGTCTCTATTATTAAAGATAAATATGTAAATGGACACACATTTAAAAATAATTTTTATAATTTCAAAAATTAAGTAATTTTAATCATATGAAAATTTAACAATGGATTAATTATTTGTTTGTTCTCTGCATGGAAAAATTAGTTTTGCTTATTCAGGAGAAAGTTCATGATAAGAAGTGGCTTCTTGTAAGGGTTTCTAATCATGGTCCAGTTATATCTCATCTCTTCTTTGCTGATGATTGTCTTATGTTTGTTAAAGCTAAGACATCTCAAGTTAAGTTGGTGAAGGAAGTCCTACAGGCTTTTTGTCTTGCTTCTGGTTTGAAGGTGAATGTCCATAAATCTTGCTTCCTGGCTTCCAAAAATGTTCATCGGACCAAGGTATCAAAATTTGCCTCTATTATTAATTTTCAACATACATATAATTTAGGCAAATACCTTGGTTTCCCTTTACTTACAGGAAAAGTAAGGAAAAATGATTTTACCTATATCCTTGATAAAATTAATGGGAGAAGGAAAAATGATTTCACCTATATCCTTGATAAAATTAATGGGAGATTGGCTGGTTGGAAAGGGAAACTTTTGAATAGAGCTGGTAGAGTTACATTAGCAAACTCTGTTATTGCATCTATTCCTATTTATTCCATGCAGAATTTATGGCTACTAGAAGGTGTATGTGATAGTATTGATGCTTGTGTAAGAAGATTTATATGGGGAGGAAAATCTTGTCACTGGGTGAATTGGAATACTGTTATTTAGCCTTGTGAACACTCAATTTTGACCGGGCTGCCAAAAAAAAAGATTAAATTAATTAAAGGCCCATATTTATGGGCCTATTTGTAAGCCCTTAAAAAAAAGGAAAGAATGCTGATCTCGTTTTTAAAAAAAAGGGAAAATTGGCAATGCATTTAATGCCTGTTGCCTGCACACGTAAAGTAAGAATTGCATTAAATGCCTTAAGGTAGCAAGTAAAGAAAAAAGGGGGTGGCTGAAAGGATGGAAAGAAAGAAAAAGGTTCTGAGAGAGGAGGAGAAAGGAGGCTCAACGTAGGGAGGTTGACGTAAAGAGAAAAAAGAGAGGAAGATGTCAGGGGAGAAATGATGAAAATGGGGATATTTAAAAAGGAGAAGCATCAGAAAGAGGGGGACGACATTTTTTCACTTCTATTCACTTTCAAGAATCACTCCACCCTTGATAATATCTATCAACCTCTGACCACCCCAAAACTGAACCTGCAAACACCTTCCATTTCACCACCTTCATCACCAGAAAACAACACCTCCCCCTTCATTTCACCACCTTCATTGCGAACTTTCCAAGAAGCACAATCATAAGGGGGACTTTCAGAGAAGGAACAAGAAGGAGACAGAAGCCTTGCTGAGGAATAGCATTCACTTCAACTGCTCTACCTTGAACTCCACAGGTAACCTTCTGCATTTATGTCATGTAGCTCATTTCTGCTAACTATTCTCACTTGCACACAACCCATGAATCCCTCTGCACCTAACCTGAAATGAATATCATATATCCACTCAAGCCTCCCTGACTGAAACTCAATATCCCCTCTCCAACCGTGAACCCATCTCCCTTTTGTTACTTTCATCTTCAACTACCCACATTCAACCTTTTCCTGACCAAAAACATCTACTTTTCATCAACCCATGCACACGTAAACAACATCTTCCTTAACCTTTCCCTCAACCATGACCTTTAACCAACCGACCGTCGAACCGTGAGCTCCAAATCCCTCACCGACAACCCATCCAAACCTTCACACCATCAACCCAACTCCATCATATCCAACTGAGCGAACCATCCAATCTTCCTAAGTATTGCGACCGTCGAACCTCACCAACAACCCATCCAAACCTTCACACCATCAACCCAACTCCATCATATCCGATTGTCGAACCATCCAATCTCCCTAAACACCATCGAACCTCACCAACACCGCTAGTTACCATCCTCTCACCGGCACCCTCTTCGGATTATTTGAAACCCAAGAAACCAATCCTTCCCTTCAACCAACCGACCGTCGAACTCCTGAATCCCTGTGCTATATCTTCAATCCCAACAACCATCATACCCCCATTGGTTAATCCCCATATATCAACCTTCACCATCCCCTCTCACTATTACCGTGAACCCACACCACCATCCTTCAACCATCCATTACGCGAAATCACCTCAAAACCCAAATACTTATACCCGGTCGAACGTCAAATCCGATCACTTCCCTTTCACCGCCAAAACACTCACTATCTTCAAAGCCTCTATAACCCCCATCAACCAAGCAACTCTCATAACCTCTCCAAACACTACCGAACCCAACCGAATCGACCGTCGATTTTGTGAGTTCCATAGCACCTTTACCGACAACCCATTTGTATCTTCACACCATCAACCAAACTCCATCACATTCGACTATCGAACCCCAAAACAAGCCTCCACAACCCCATCACCCGAACCATCCCATCTTCACCTTCAACCGACCGTCGAACTCCCAAAAGGACCAAATCCTCTTCACTTAAACCGTCGAATCTCAAATCATCACATCCTCCCCATCGACCCGAACCGCACCGTTGTGACCTTCGACCAACTTCGCAAACACCATCATACCCCTTTCGAACCATACCATTGCGACCTTCACCGACCACATCTTACAAACCATCATATCTTCCAACCGACCGTCGAACCCCAAAATAGAACCATCCCATCATCTCCTCCAATCGACTGTCGAACCCCAAAACAGAACCACCCCATCTCCTCAAACCGACCATCGAACCTCAGGGTCCAAATCCCTCCCCAAACATCCTCTGGTATGTGCTCTGTTGTTGTTACCTAGGTTTTTCAAGCTCTTTTTTCTTTAAATTGAGTTGTTGACTGCCTTTTGAGGTCTGAGTTTGAATCACGTAGGTTGTTGCCCATTTCATGCTAAGGCAATAATGATACACTTTTCTTGGTGAGAAAAAAAGAAAAGAAGGGTAAAAGAATATAAAAATAGCAAATAAAGAAATAAAAATCTTTTGATCCATGCAATGACCAATGATGATGATTGAGTAGTGAATACCACCTTCAATGTCATTTGGATCATAAGGGTTTATTGAGTAGCCTGGTGCTAACTTGAACCCTGTGCAAGAATAAATATGTTTTCAAATAAAAGTTTTTTTCTTAGATAAAATCAATCAACCCACACTTATTTTCTAAAGAACTACATAACTTTAAATTCTCCATTGCACCAGGGGATACGTAGGAGCAGAATTTTATTTCTATCAAGCCAAAATTAAATTTTCATAATCTTGTGGTTTTTTATAAATGGTTACAATGCTTTGTAAAAGAGGTAAAATAAATATTTCCAAGGATTGTTAATAATTTACACAGTTAACCTAAGGTACCGTCTTAGGACGGGTGTGCTAGGGGTGCAGTGGGATTAAGTTTCCACCCTTCCCTAAACATAACCGATTCCCAAATCCAATCTGGTTTCGAAGACCATTTTCAAAGAGAGGTTTTCCAATTTTTCCAAATTCAAAATAAAATTGATGGCGACTCCATTTCCATATTCTAAAATCCTTTGAGTTGCTGTTATTTTTCGCCGCGATCCCAGTCGCGACAGATGGCGACTCCACTGGGGACATTTGGAGAGTCAGGCCTGTTGTTGTTAGTTGTGCAAATTGTTAATAATTTTTATTTATTTATTTTATCCTTTTTATCCTTGTTTTTGTTTTCTTTTTGTTTGTAAATGAATTTTATTTATTTTGTTCTATGTAAATATCCGATAGCGTTATTCCCGTATTTGTTTTGACATGATATACTTATATATATTTTGTACTTAATTTGCATAATTGTTGAAACCTTAGGATAGATGATTGCTGCCTGGCTATTGTATATATGTTTTTGCAGGTTGGGGGGTAGTTTTATCTTTTAAAATTTTTGTACAGGTTTGTATGCTCCTTCACACACATCACTATCACTTACCTCACACACTTTTTAGGCTCTATACCCGAGTCTGTGCGAAGCCGAGGAATAGGAGGAGTCTCGACTTTTGTTATTGAGGAGCTTTATGCTCACTTGACATTTGTTGAGACACCACTCAGATTGTTACTAATATCATGAACTAATCATATTGAGAGGGTTTATCCCTACTTATGATTAATTCATGATTTGGGTCTTTATCTTTCGAGATAAGGGCAATCTGGAAACCATGACTTTCAAATCTTGCACTGATAGATTGAACATAATAACTATCAAATCTTAGATTCCACCTGACTAGGGCACAAAAGGGAGCGTACTTCTTCTTCTTCATTTATCTATTTCTCATATCATTCATTTTTGCATAAAAAAAAAGGGAAGAAAAAAAGCTATTCATTGCTTGCATTTTCATAACATTCTAAAAAAAAAAAAAAATAACTTGCATTTTATGACATTGCATTTCAAAAAATAATACCTTGCATCCTCATGGCATTCATTGCATAAGAAGAAAAAAGAGAGGGGATATCTCATATTGCATTGTCATAACCCTTTTAAAAAAAAAATGTATTTGCATGTCATGCATTATCCTTTGAGTTTACAACCCTATAAGGGTTTCTCCATGTAGATTGTTAGGATACATTTTCTAGAGTTACCTCGATAAGAGGTACCCTTAGAATGCACCATTCTTTTTCTGGCATGCTTACACTTTTTTTTAGTATTGTAGGGTGAGTTTGCTTGGTAAAGTGAAAAGATTGGTACTTATTAATAGCAAAGGATGGAAGAAAAGTGTCATGGGCAAAACACAAGCAATGCAGTTGACCACAAGAGGAACATGAAGATTGCAGTTAATGGCAGTGATCTGAGGCATGTGAGAGACATTACTCAGTGACTCCTGAAGCTCGATCGGAGTTTTCGATGTTATGGGCAGCTCCTGGATTTGGCGCATCAAATTGAAAAGCTTTTGAGTGGCCTAGCTCAATTTTGGAACCATGGAAAATGTTTCGAGTTAACCTAGATATTGCAAAAAACATTGAAGAGTAACTCTATCATGTTAAGACTCCCAATGAGCAAGCACCCAAATGTTTATCTTTACGGAGGGTATTATGTATCGGTGGGAAGATAGCAGGAATGGAGAAACAAGTCAATGGGCATGGAAAAAGGGGAGGAACATTGCTTGAAGAAAAGTTACCTCGTAGCACATCTTCAAGATCTAGCGCATATAAGGAAAGTGGGATTTCTTCAACAAAACATGTTAACCATCTTTGGGTTAGTATTATTCCCGTTTACCTCGGATATGGTAGATCAAGCTAAATAATGGATGTATTCTTCGAGTTTGAGAAGCATAAAGCAAATCCGGTAATTCTTGTATACTTTCTTGACAATGGAAATCCCATCAAAAGGGTGGTGGAAAAATTTGATGTTTTATACATTGTTGTCTTGGATCATAACACATGGATGTACACAATCGCCTGGACTCCTTTAGTAAGGAATTTTGTCGCATACCGGTGAAGCAACAAAAAGCTTATGAATGGAAAAATGAGTTCATGAGGATGGGGCCGATGCTTTCAAAATGGGTATGCCCTGGTATCATGGAGAAGAGATAGTTTTCAACTGTGATGACTTCTAATGTTCCTTTGATGAGCCCGTGAGGTGGTGTATCATGTTGTGCTTATCCGATGGACTCAATATGTGCCCAACGAAAAGCAACTTGCTTGGTTCGACTTCTTATACCACAAAACGGAAGCATTGGTTAAGCGAGAAAAAGAGATTAGAGTTCAAGAATATTCATTGGTAGGAACAAAGGAATTGGGGAAGCATGTGGTTCACTGAATACTTACTGGAGAGAGATAAGAAGGGTACAAAATAGTATCCCTTAGACGGTTTCGGAGGATAAAGGTCATCCTCGATCATACCTCAAATGGCCACCCTAGATGGAAAGATTGAAAGCACTGAAAGTCTTGGAACAAATGAAAAGGAATTTGTTCTTTGAGCTAAAATAGTCATCCACCGAGTCGATGCCAAAAGCTAGGCGATGAAGTTGAATATTTAAAAGACACATGTGCGGTATGGTGAGACCCCAAGGTTAAAAAGGGCAAGGAAAGGAAAGGAAGTAGAATTTGAAAAGGCCACAACAGAAGTTCGTGAATTATGAGCAAAGATAAGCGCTCAGGAAGAGACAATGGCATTGATTTTGCAAGAGAAAGGAAAGTTAGAGGCAAATGCTAGGGTACAAGATCGTAGAATGTAAGCCTTACAAGAAGCTCTACAAAGTTAGTCCAAGGACGGGCATTAGCTACCAAATATCGTGATGCACTCATGGAAGCAAACCTAGAGAATTCAGCATTAATGCATACAATTTAATAGTTAGGATCCATGAGCAATGGAGACTCGAGATTTAGTGAGTCTAGAAAGAAGAATGGGCGTTCCGGTCGGTAAGGCCAAGATCAAAGGGCTTTGGAAGAATGGAAGAAGAAATATCCATGTCGAGGGTGTACAATATCATGTTGCTAAGAAAATCATTTTGAAGAGAGCAGACTTCGTATCCATTTTCAACTTGACCACAAAAAATAGCCGAGTTTATGAAGTATTGAACGAGGATCTTTAAAGGTCTTAGGAAGAAGCAAAAATTAATGTAATGTTATTTATACTTACCAAAAAGAGAGTCGAGACCTTGTGCACTATTGATTTTTGAAATGAATATGAATGATCATTTGCGGTTTTTGTTCCAAACATTGATTTTATTGTTTTGCACTACATTATTCATTGAAGAGTGAATTTTTGAATAGGTCACATGCATTGAAGCTTGACCGAGACGATTAGTCCATAAATATAAGACTTGTATTAATAAGGGATAACAAGGCATGTGAATATCCAAAAGATAGCACCCATTGGGAGAGAATACTCCATTGGGATCGGCTGTCAACCATATTCTTCCTCAATGATAAACACCATTGAGGAAGGCATTGCTATTGAATGTCCGTATGCATCTTTCCACAATCACCAAGCATCCTCACAATAGCGCTAACTTCTTCTTCTTTCTGTTCTTTGTTTAATGTTATTTTGTTTTAATAAATCAATTTGATACGAGAATCATTGCGCGGCCTAGAAGGAAGATACCAATCAAACCCGAGTTCACTATACCGTATCTCTTTGGCTACCGGGATGGCCTAATAATCTGAGGGAGCCATCAAAATTTGTAGAGAAGTCGATGAAATGACAGGGAGGATAAATGAGGTGTCGCACCCAATGGTAAGCAATATTGCAAGACATGAGGGAGTCTCTTCACTTAATCGACCAAATGGGGTTGAAGCATATGTTTGCCATCAATGACCACCCAGGCCTTCCCGATTACCTCGGGCATCACGGGGGATCCATGAGCCCACCTCAAACGACACCGGTTGTCATGCCTTTGGAGAGGATATCGCATTTGGAAGGGGCCCATAATGAAGTTCGGTTATGCGGCCTTACAAACAACCTCACATGTCCATAGGGCAAATGATCCCCACTATGGAATAGCCACACATATTGAAAAGACAGAATGAGGGAAGAGTGGATTTGAGAAAATGGAGGAAGGGAGTCAAGGCAATCAAGGGCCCTAGTGCTTAGGGCCTCGAGAATAGAAGAACTGGTGGCTTACCACCGATGTCATAATCCTAAAGACTTCAAGGTTCTTATTTTGCTAGACGATGGAATGGCAACCCTCGGTTTCATTTGATCGAACAAAAGATGGTTGCACGGTCCAGGGATGATAAGTTCTGATTAGCTTTTTCCACGAGAGTCTTACGGGTCCTACTTTGGAGTGGTATATTCAATTAAACCATTCTAAGATTTCTCGTTGGGAATGGTGACCTATTCATGGACCAATACAAATTTAAATATGCAATAGGAGAACAATTGAGCTCGATGCGAAAGGAAGTGATGAACCTTTTTGAAAGAGAGCTTTGGCACATTCTCTTGAGACAAAAAAGATGTGTTCATATTTTTGGGAACCTTGGGAAATCTTTTATCCTTTGGTACCCTATAAGATTTTGCGAATTGATAATGGCAAAAAGGATTAGATTATGGCCAAGGAGTGAAGTTTTGCTGAGACATACAGTACGCCTTCAAGAAGGGATTCAAAACAAAGAAGGAACCAAATGAGTTATGTCCAACGCCATGCATTGTAATCGATACTCCCCAAAAACTCAGCCGCCAACTACCATATAACCTTAACCCTCACCTTCCATATCAAACACCTACACTTCCTTATTACAACCAAGCTATTTATGAGAAACAAACATCACTCCAACTCCGCAAGTTCCAAATCAATAATGTCCCACTTTGGACAACCATATAGTGCCGTAGCAATATACTCGATACCCACCTGCACCGACTACCCAAATCACCCACAACCTCGGCCAAACTTTCGTCAAGGTCGCTTTCAAAAACCTACCCCATTTCTCAAGACTGTCCATTTCAAGTGCGGATCTGTTCCAAAAGTTGTTCGATACTCACCTCATTTTTGGAAATCCTGTACGTTCGTTAGAACCACCATTCCTAGCGTGGTATAACCCGAATTTGACTTGCAAATATCACATGGATATCCCACGACATTCAATTGAAGATTGTGAGGCTTTCAAGACTAGCTTATTGCTTATGGAAAGCTTGACATTCAAGAAGAGGCTGGACCCGATTCGTCGACTTAACAACTCAATCCCTAACCATAGAAGGAATGAGGCGAATGTCGTGGAGATGGAAGGACCTTCAATAAAAAGAAGTCATCTTTTAGCTATCATATGTATGTTTCGATATTTGAGGACTAAGGACCCCATTATGTTATCAATTCAATTAGATCAAAAGAAGAAGAGAGGCATGAGGAAGAGTCCATTGTTATGTGAGAACAGGACATGATATCGAAGTTTAGGACTTTAAGGATCGAGTCTAGAGGTTGCTCACATTGGGAAATCAAAAAGACTAACTAAAAGAGGTCCATTGATTGAACGATTTGTGCTTAACCACCCTTCAAGACTAAGCTTTCGAAAATAAATGACCTAAAAATCCCACACCATTTTTGAATGACACCCGATACAGCTTGTAAGCTTTAGAACAAAAACCAAGAATTAGATGTATATTAGGTACAGAAATTGACAAAACATCAGATTTTACAGAATTAGTATGAACAAAGTTTGTTGCAAAATTTGCACCAGTTGCACCATATTTTGAGATGTGGACACTTGGTTTGAGTAGATACAGTCCTCCAACTGTTTCACCCTTCCTAATCATCCTTGATGGATTGGACGCTTAAATGGTGAAAGAATTGGAGGTAAACAAAACTGAATATAAGGAATCATGCAATAAGGAACTAACAGAAATTAAGTTGAGATGGAATATAGGAATGTATAGAACATTATGTAGGACTAGATTTTTTGACAATTTTACTGAACCTATTGCTGACACAGAAACTTTTGATTGATTAGGTAATATAACAAAGAAATCATGTAAAGACTTGTGATGAAGGAAATTAGACAAAGTGCATGCAATGTGACTAGTTGCTCCCGAGTCTAATATCCAAGAATTTGATTGTTTTGGAAAGGAAAAACTAGTAGCAGATAGGACAATACTTGCTGAACTAGGAACACCATAATCCATTGGGAGCTGAGTAGCTTGACTGATTTGTGACTGAAGTAAGTGGATCAATTGTTCATATTGTTGAGTGCTTAACTGCATAGGTGGAGTACCTTTTTCAGTGAAGTCATTGTAGCTAATTATGAGACTTGATTCACTGAAGCAGAAGCATGCTGTTTCTATTTTCCTTTTTCATAATTGGGAGGAAAATCATGTAGTTTATAACAACGATCCCTAGTATGCCTCAATACCCCCACAATGTATGCACAAAGGACGATCTTTCTTGAGTGGCTTATCTTGTGCATCAAGCATTGTTCTTGTACTAGGATTTTTTGATAACAAATGCTAATTGATTACCTACATTAGATGAAGCAGCTGCAACAAGTTCTTGCTGCTTTTCTTCTTGAACAAAAAAAAAAAAAACACTTTAGCCATTGGTGGCATAGGATCCATTAGAAGAATTTGCCCTCTGATCTGGGGAAAAACATCATTGAGGCCCATGAGGAATATCATGACATACTCCATTTAATGATGCTTAATAAAAGGATGAATACCACCAAAGGAGCATGTGTTTACTGGACGATATTCTCCAAGTTCTTCCCAAAGAGTTTTGAGCTTGGTGTAATATTGACTTATAGTGAGAGAACCTTGGCTTGTATTAACGAGATCCTTCTTTAACTGAAAAATTCAAGGACCATTCTACTGCTGAAAATGATCCTTAAGATCTCCCCAAAGGTCAGTGGCATTGCTGCAGTAGAT
Organism: Ormosia semicastrata; assembly: GCA_029884595.1. Classification (NCBI taxonomy): domain Eukaryota; kingdom Viridiplantae; phylum Streptophyta; class Magnoliopsida; order Fabales; family Fabaceae; genus Ormosia; species Ormosia semicastrata. The sequence continues at coordinate 15,119,189 of JAQQTO010000063.1, read as the reverse complement.
AACACTAGCTGCAATCTCTTTGGTAAGAGAATTCAAGATTTAGGAACAAACAATGTCATTGTTTCTTTTCTTAGATAAAAGTAATTGAGGATCATCCAGTGGCTGAGAAATTGAGCCATCTACAAATCTATACTTGTTTTTAGCATTGAGTGCCATTTTCATGGCACGATGCCAAGATCCATAGTTTTCCCCTGATAATGATTGAGAAATCAAAATCAAACCAGGGTGATCCGAAGGATGCAATAAAAACGGATTCAAAAGCATAATCAGAAGAAGTAGCCATGGTTGCAGAGAACAACAAAATCACTGAATCAAACAGAGAAATTCACAGAGATGAAACTTTGCAGAGAAGAAGAACGTAGAGAAAGGAAATTCTCAACTGATACTATATTGAGTGTGAAGGAATAAAGAAATGAGAATGAATGAACACTGAATTCATTGTTAATTCAATGTACAACTAATAGTATATATATTAGTAACTGAAATGTAACTAATGATTGTAACTGAACTTCTAACAAACTAAATTATCCTAATTAACTATCTAAAATGATAACTAACTAATTGTATAAATACTGTGAAAACAAGGAAGGGGAAATAATGAAGGAACAAGTTGAACTTTTCTTCAATAGCCTTCGATTTTTACTGCCTAACTAGCATTGGTGAAATTCATCATTTCCCGTACTAAAACATTTTTCTTCTCAAATTTATTTAGCTAAACACAGCTCATACTCATATCCATTGTTCGGTAAGTTTTAATAAATATCTTAGCAAGAAATTCATTTAATTGACAAACATGCTCAACATCTTTCTATTGTAAGAAAATAATATGGCTCACATGTGTAGAAATATGATAAGTCACAATTTAATTAGGTGAGTTATAAATTATGCCTATAATGTAAATTTAATGTGGCTTACATGCGACAAAATATAAGAAGTCACAATTTACATATATTATGGTTTAACCATCTAATGAGAATTCAATTATATAAGTTATGATTGAGCATCCAATGAGAATTACGTCATGACTTTTGATTTACCTTGATAGAAGGCAATTATTAAAGGCGGTATTGTATGGGTCCTTAACCTAACTTATAAATTGCCTATGTAACCATCAACTAAGGCACTACTACAAAATTAAAGAAAAGGCTATTGGCTAAAAGATCTCTTATAGAATCTTCCCTTCAAACTTTTCTTCAAGGGAACTATGTTTTTTTATTTTAATACTATGGATAGAGGTATATAGATTCGATCCTTGCACCTAGTGTGTTCTTTTTTATTCTATCATCTACAAGATAAAAAACATATTAAGAAATTAAATATTAAGACTTTTATGATTTTAGAAATTCAACATTGTTATACGCACACTAACATTTTTCGCTAGTTTTACATTGATTATTGACATACAAATTTTGGGTTAACCCTTAACTAAACAATACATGTTGTTAACTTAAAATTGGTATGTCATACATGTTGTTAATTGTTCACTCTTTTACTTACCATAAGTGCATGGGTCGTACTTGCAATATAGTCTAGAGTCAGATATCGTTCCTATGAGGAAAACGTTAATCTCAAAAACCAAATATTAACCAATAGTTTAGTTAACACTATCCAAGAACATTAAATTTATAAAAGAGTGTTTAAAATAACTGTCAAGACTAAAAAGTAATAAATCTAAATTAAAGATGATAATTAGAAAATAGGGAATCTTTCTTCACCTCCTACTTCAATTGATAACAAGCAATCCTTAAGAGTAATATAAACGAAATAATTAAGTTAGCTTGAGAATCTAACTTAGTTAAAAGTCTATGTTTAGGTCAATCAACCATAGTTTCATTTACCTAATTCCTTAGTTGAAACCTAAATTCACTCATTAAAATCTATTCTCAATCACCCACTATACATGATTAAGAGGTATATTTCTATCCAATTAGTGAATCAATTTATCCAAGCCAATTGAATGAAATCGAACATGTATCAATCATACATATGATCTCAAATCTAAATTCCTATGTCTAGGTTCATCAGATTTTATCAAATCACTTTTAAAAGCTGATCAAACATTCAAGAGCATTAAGATTTATGTGATTGAATAAAACCAAATCATGTATAAACTCAAAGTATTACATAATCATCAATATCAATAGGAGGATCCAAAGAAAACCCTATACACAACTTAGCTAGCCATGAAACACGAAAATACAAACATATTCAACATGTTCATAATACAATAAAGAGAGAAAGAATAAAGGAAAGGAAGGAAACTCAATAGATTTGATCTTCTAAGCTTGAATCATCCTCTATGTAGAGGATGGCTTCCAACCTTGACTTCCTTAACTTCCTCTAGGTCTCAAAACCTAAAACCTAGCAGCTGCTCTAAAAAAATGATAAAAAGTTTCTGTCTAAAATTGATACAACAGTATTTATAGGTTAAGAAAAACAGAGTCATGCCACGACATTAAACACATCACGCCGCAACACTCGTTCAATTAGGTCACAGACGCCGCGGCGTCCAGTCTTTTGCTCTGCGGTGCTCTAGCCTCGAGTCTCATGTACTGAAGCAGGGGATGCACCACGCCGCGGCGTTGTATGCTAGTCTTCAATTTTGGCTTTCTCTTGGGCTTCCTAGTCCAAAGTTTGTCCAAATTCTCCATATTTATGCTTAATTGGAGCCCTTCCTGTAATAGAGAAATTACCATTTTAATAACAAATGCAAATGTACTTAATTTATCACAGATTTGGAAGTATTTCATCCAAAATCATAATGGAAGTCATCAAGATGAAATCAGAAAAATATGATGCTAAAATATTCCATTTATGCATAAAAACAAGGACTACGCAACTAATATCACACAGATATGGGGTACAAATAACTACATTTTATGAAGTTATCATTAATCTAAAACTGGTACATCATTAACGGATATAAAGTTGGTGTGCAAATTCTTGAGGTTGCAACATGTCAACGCCTCATGAAAGGCACTAGTCCACATGAGGTGTCAGATGGACAAGTGCCTTTCACTAGGTACTAACATGTGGCAACTGGTTGCAGTTTACTTTATTAGCTTTATGAGTTAGTTGAGTTAAAGGGACCATGTGAACTAGCGCCTTTCATCAAATACCGATATGTGGTAACTGGTTATAATTCATTTTTTTAGCTTTATGAGTTAGCTGAGTTGGCAAAAAAAATTAAAATATTTGTAGAGCCTGCCAACATGGCCAAAACTACCTCAAACCAGGAAAATGTTTTAAATTAACCTTAATTTGGTATTTGGTTTGTAAATTGACACCAAATTGGTCAATTACCCTACAAGACTATGGGATTTATAATAATATTCCTAACAACCTGGTCCAAGTAGTTGGTATAAATAGAATTCAAGCATATAATTGTGTGTATATCCATATTATTTGTACATAATTATATTAAAAAATATTTTTTATATTAACTTGGTTACATTTAAATGTTTTTTTATATATCAATATCATTTGGATAATTCTTTGAATATAATTTTGATTCAATGTTGGTGTAAAAGTTTTATAGTTACACTGAATGATATGTTATCACATTATTTAATGAGTTTCATATTTTATGTAATTATTTACATAGTCAAACTCATTAAGGTTGTGTTTGGAATTGACTAAAATTAGATATGGTTTGATTTGGTTTGAATTAATTTTTTTAAATTTAGAAATCAAATTTTTTTTTGGAATTTATTATAAAAATGATATTTGAATTAATTTGTAAATCATTTTCTTATGTTTAGAACTCATTAATGGAAATTGATTTGATTTAGTTTTATTATTTTATATTTTTACTCTTATGAGAGGTAGTAAAGGTAAAATAATTTATCTATTTCAAATCAAATCAAATCATATCAAATTTGATAAATTTTTTAAATTAAAATGAATAAATTATATAAAATTTTAGAAATCAAATCATTTCTTATTTTTTAACATCCTAAATACAAGATTTAATTTACAAGTTGAATTATTTTCCATTTTTCACATTTCAAATACATTCTAAATGATATATCAATATATGATTAGACGATAGTATAATAAAAATTACAATACCAATGCATAAATTTAAACTCGTAATTCTTTTGTGCTACAAGTGGCTCATATGCTACAATCAAGTAGACCATTTATTTTTTTTGGTAGACCATTCAAGTGTACCATCTAATCATATTTTTAAATCTATCTTATAGGACTGTATGATCTTTATACGCTCTTAATTTTGTCAGTTGGTCATGAAGTGTGATACTTGTTACACCAAAGAATTATCCTTATCATTTTTATTTTTTATTTTTTACCTTTTGGTCGATATGATTTGGAATTGGAAGACTTTGGGTTCTTCTTTTCCACAAGAAAGAATATGGCATATTGGCATGGCATGGCATGAATAAAGAATGATATTTTTGGGTAGGTCCAAACTCCAGACATTATAATAAGTTGTCTTTGTTATTGAGTATATCCTTGTCTCACCTCTCAATAACCAAGGGATTTTGTTGCCTTTGCGCCACAGGAATCCAAAAACCATTACCTGGATTCTCATTATTCTAGTTGAAACTTGAAACTCTCCTTGCCGCCTCTTTCTCTCTCTCCAAGAAGAAAAAGAAAATGACGAGCTGTGTATCTTGTATTAGTGGGTCTGCGCTCATAACAAAAACAATGCACAGTAAAAGGTTCATATCACCAATTGGAATTACAGTTATTGTGCCTAGTAATGCAAGGTCGTGCAATTGGATTTCCGGCATCCGGGTCCGGGCTTCTATGGTGGACTCCTATTCTGATTTCGTTAGGCGCATGGAACAGGCCTGGTTAATCTCTCAGGTCTCTCTTTTTTCATTCTATTCAACAAGTTTCACACTTGGTTTCCATGCACAGAAAAAAATAAAAAAAATGTACTAATAAGTTCCCTTCTCACAAGTTTGAATTCCATATCCATTCATTTCATTGCAAGTGTTCTAATTCAATTAAATAGCTTATACTTGGCAAGTTCCTTTAAGCATTGCCACATATGTTCATTGTTTAGGTAGTCTAGCGCCTTACTGTTATGCTGAGTTATTCTGTAAGTTCCTTTGTTTAATGTGCTGGTACTGACTGAGTAATTTTGAGCGATCATAGTCATAGCGATGTCCATGGTTGTATTAATTTCTACCCTGAACAAGCCTGTGCTCTATAGGTTGCATTGCATTATTGTATGACTTTGATTCAATTCTAGAAAAACTTGCAAGTGCTATTTCATACCATTTACTGGGGTCTGGGGACAACGTGCAGTGCAGAAGAAGAAATAAAGTAAATAGCACAGATTAAAATATTCTGATACAAATAATTATTAAAGGACACCATTTTTATCAGTGATATACAATGCCACAGACAATATTGGGGGCACCTTTGTCACATGCTTTACATCTTTGACATAGTCAAACATAAGTTCTACATAATCATTAAAGTAGAAAATAATAGATATTTTGGATTATAAGACGTTTTCTCATTGTCCACCCAAGTAAAAGCTGCTTACAACAAATAAATTCAACCATATCATTGCAGAAGAAAAGTACAGACATTTTGGAATAATCTAATTATACATTGTGATAGCTCCATGCTTGTCATTGATTTCTCCAATATTCATCATTCTTGCAGCAACCAAGGCCAATCGTGTGTTCATCTTGCAACTCAAAAGGGCATATTGAATGCAAATGGTGTGGGGGTACTGGTTTCTTCATTATTGGTGACAACATGCTTTGTGAAATCCCATCCAGAAACACTCGCTGTATTATTTGCACCGGAAAGGTACCTTTATGATGAAATATTAATCTGAATTCACCAATACTGTTGCCCTACCTAATACGCTTCACTGTTTACATCCTCAGCATATCAGTTTAGAAGAGACTTATCGTGCCACTAATTTGTTATTATTCAGGGATCAGTGTGCTGCTCTGATTGTCAAGGAACAGGCTTTCGTGCAAAGTGGTTGGAAGAACCTCCTACTTCAAAGTAGCAAAGACACTATATAGCTTTTAAGTTGTGAGATATTGAAGTAATACCTCATCTACATGTGTCTAAGTTTCCTGTCGAGAGGATTTTATGACCAACTGATGACAGATGCGGCAGGGCTTCAACAGCAGATTACTTCTACAGTGAACAACATCGTTTAGCTGCTTGTTTTAATAAACGCTAAATATTTTTCACATGTACTTGTGTCGTTTTTTAAAATGCAACATGGAGGAGCAGTGTTGAAACTTTTGATATAGGATATTTTTTCAACATGTCAACGTGTACGCAAGCCTAAACCAATTGGCACTAATCTATAGTTCTGAAGATTGTTCTCATCATGTATTAAGATTCTGTTTTCCTGAATTATCTTTCCAACCCTATTTCACAGATTGTGGACGTTTCGCATATGCATGTGTCTGGCTCCTGATTAGGTTATGCAAGCACCACATTGGTGGGGATCCCTATGGTTGATGACTTATTTTTTGCTACTATCATTGTTTCGTGTACGCAATTCCATTTCTTTACCTTTTAAGTAATATCAATTTTGTTTTCTGCTAGCCCTACTGACAATAAAAGCATAGTTAGAGAACCCAGAACACAGCTACATCTTAAAAGAAGCATAACCAACTGAAGCACAGTTCAATTAGTACTAAAATACAAGTCTACAGTATATATCATTTGTGAAAACCCTGGGAGCTTGACATAAACTGTGACATCTACAATCTTTGTGAAAGCAGTTCAATTACTTTGAACTATAGCTGAGAAGAGCAGTTTGTTGAGATCTCCAAAGTCAGAATCATGTTTTTCATCCCCTGCATCAACAACAAATAGTCATTGAGCCATTTGTTTACTGCATTCCTGAATTCTAGCAGGGCCATGCATGGTAATTATTTAAGATCACATTAAATTAAATTAGAATAGACAGTAGTCCTTCCTCATCAATGGATAGCCCTTCCCTTTGTGATACGAAAGTAACTACCAAACTAGGGAAAAGATTGAGAGGTGCACCATCCTTGGCACGTGACTTATGCAGTTAAGGAGTTAAAACAGTTGCGACAAGAAGCTTAGCTGGCAGGAGTGAGGTGGCAACCATTATAACTGTCTTAACAACACAAAAGTAAATATAGAAGTGGCATGGATTGTACAGATAGGAATATTAGGCACTAGGCAATAAAGCAGTGCCACTCAGATGTATAAATAGACCAGTAGCTGCATCATAAAGATCAAGAAAGGAATAATAGTGAATTGAGGAGTCTCTATCCCTGGACTCGAAGAAAGGGAGAATTTAGTTCTTGTTCTTTGTGTTCGTGTGTTCATTCTGATTCATTGAGAACAATACTCTAGTTTATTATTCAATTTATCATTGGTGCTTTCATTGAGAGGTGCCAACAATAGCAGAGGGAACTCATCTGACAACATTGGAGGAATCAGGAAGAGAGAGTAGATCAGTAAAGAAGCCGATGCAGAGTTTCGAAGATTGCAATTTGAGTTTCAAAAAGCACAGCAGATATGGCCGCAAAATTTTAAAAGAAATTTTCAGGATTCAAGGGGAGAATGTCAGCACTTAAAACATCCGTGCAAAACATAGAAGAGTTACTGCATAACATGGCAAGGAATCAGCAGCCAAATGACGATAACAACTACCATTCCTCCATTGACATGACACCTAATGAAGCATTATACGGCATTCAACCACAGCCATTGCCTGGCTATATTCCAGGCACATCAGCAGTGGCAGAGGTGGAATCCATCCTAGGTGTTACAGCAGCAGTTGAGACAAAACATACAGCAGGCACAGTCTTGAAGAAAACAAATGGCTGATGGCAAAGGAAGAGATAAGGTGTGCAAGTGGAAGACTTGATCCTGCTGAAACTGCAACCATACAAGCAGCAGTCAATAGCAAGGGATCTAAATTTCAAGTAGACCAAGCAATATTTTGGTCCCTATAAAATCCTAAAAAAGATGGGTCCAATGGCTTATCGGCTGCAACTACCAGCAAAAGGCAAGGTTCATCCAGTATTCCATGTTTCCTTACTAAAGGATTTTCAAGGACCAGAACCTGCAATAGTACTATCCCTGCCAGAAGAGCCCTCTTTACACCAGTGACCCCACATGCTACAATTGACCAGAGCCTTTCTTAACATCAACCTTGAGGATAAGGTTGTTTTCAACCGGGGAAGTATTGATACGAATGTAATAGCCATACACGGGAAAAGGATGAGAGGTTCACCATCCTGGACACATGATTTCTGCTGCTAAGGAGTTAGAACAGTTGCAACAAGAAGATGAGCTGGCAGGAGTGAGGTGGCAACCGTTATAACTGTCTTAACAACACAATTGTAAAAATAGAAGTAGCATGGATTGTACAGATAGGAACTGTAGGCAATAAAGCAGTGTCACTCAGATGTACATATAGACCAGTAGTTACATTGTAAAGATCAACAAAGGAATAATAGTGAATTGAGGAGTCTCTATCCCCGGACTCGATGGAAGGGTTAATTTAGTTCTTGTTCATGATGTTCGTCTGTTCATTCTGATTCATTGAGAATGATATTCCGGTTTCTTCTTCAATCTATCACCCTTCCTCTTCTCGAGCTTTATGCACTTGCTCCACTAGGAGAACATCAGTTCCTTCAAGGCTTCAGGGAAAGATCAAACTGTTTTCCAAGGCTCAAGAACAACTGTCTCACAAACCTTGAGCCTGAAGTGGTAACACATTTAGAGGGGAACTCAACAATTCACTCAACCCCAAACCCCAAGCTCTATTTTCTCCCCCTTTTTCATTCTTGCACTCTTCACAACAGATGCCTATCTCAACTCCATTCCCCTCTCTTTACCACATGAACCAAGCTCTAGGTGCTCATCCAAACCTACTAACTAGCTAATGAATCTACAGGGAAATTCAAATTAATGAAGCAGAAAGGAGAAAAAGGAGATGAGAAAATATGTAAATAGACCAACAACTAGAGTCATAAATAACAAATCCCCACTTCTAAGATAGGGAAATCGATCCAAACCACAATTTATTGTCATCTCAATATTTTTGAACAAAATACACATTGAATCCAAATCTTTGTTTTGACAACCAGTAATTTTGCTACCTCATGAATAATGATGCACATATCAATAATAAATAAGGTTGTCAAATTTAATGCGTGGAAAATTGCTAAACAGAAAGTCCACGAAACTCCTTACCTGTTTTGGACCTTACTTGTACCGTCCATTCCTCAATTATCTGCACAATCAGTTAAAATTGTTTAAAAATCATTGCAACTGGACTTAGGGTCTAGTGGTCTACTTGGTTGACTAGTTGAAAAGTGCGAAAGTAGAAAATTTGGGATGAAAATAACTTTACAGTCTACACTTGCTTGGTACAAAAATATGAGAATATGGAAAACAAAATCTACTCATTTCCACTTTAGGCCATAAATTTGGTTGAAATCATTTTCAATCTGTCCTCTATTTTCCAACTTCCCACTAATCGCCAACTCAACCAAGAAGATCCTTATTTATGTAGGCAGGGCAACACAAGAGCTACCCAAGGACATCTTTGCTTGGGTAAATACTTGTAAGCAAAGACCCATATTTGTTTTATATTGGTTACTTGCTGGCAAATGGTGTAGACACTTGAAACACCACTTGGAAAATAGGCAACCTTTGAGAATGGCAAAAGACACACGTATAAATTACCATCATGCTCCACTTTGCTGCCTCCAAAATGGAAGAGATTACATTGTGAATAATGATTTTTCTTCCCTTACACAATCAAAACCTAGCACAGATGCTTATAATATATTGAACAACTAACACTCCTCTTGAGAGGCTACATGAACCATTATGCACTTCTCAATAATTCATGAATGAGCAAAAGCACCATGAAAGAACACACATCCAAGTTATACACACACCTAGGAAGCAGGATAAATACAACACAGATACGAGGATATAGCAAATTTTAAAAATAACAGGACACAACACGACTATAGTTACAACATATAAATTAGTATAAAATTAACATAAAAATATGAATCTTAAATTAGAAGAGAGAATCAATGTTTTAAAAGTTAGCATTAGTCACTATGAAAATAATAAAATACTATAACTTATCTAATTATTATGGTTTTCCCATCTGTATTAGTATAAAAATTCAAAAAATAAATGAAAAAAAGTATAGAATGCAACTAGGAGTATCCCAAGTGTCGGTAAATTGTCCAAGGATACGTGTCCAACACCAGCACAACGACTATTTGGAAGTGTCCGTGCTTCCTTGACACACAAAATTACCTGTTTGAAGTTAGTGAATGCAGCATCATCTTCACCAGTGAGGGGGATGCCCATGGATGCTTGCATGCTCCGCACTAAATTTCTGTTCTCAACCAGAGTTCTCTGGGCCTTATCAATCAAATCCTGCACAAGTGAATAACCAATATTAAGTTATTAACTTCAAAACTTGGGTCTTTTTCCTGTCTTATATGCATACATCTATCTCTATTACTAATTATCAAATACATCTTGTAGCATTCCAATTTTTTTGGATAATAGGTAATGAGGAAAAAGGAAAGAGAATGAGGGGAAGAGAAATGACTTCCCTTGTTTGGGAATTTTAAAATACATGGGTTTGGAAGAATAATAAAGTACCTGTTTGGCTGCCAGAAGCTCGTGGCACTGCCCTTTCAAAGTTGATATATCTTCCTGTATCTTTTTTATCCTAGAAACCAACTTCATAGGGTTTGCCTGCAGAAAGAGACATAGATTAAGGAACATGAATAGTTTTTTTTTTCTCGGAAACAAAGAGACATAGATTAAGGAACATGGAAAATGGTGGAAATTGAAATGGGGGGTGGGTGTTGTTTTGCTCACGTTGTCAGGGTAAACCAGTTGAAACTCCTTTTCGAGCCTGTGGTGAACCATTGCAAGATCGAGATTCGCTTTTGTGAATAGGTTCAGTAGCCCGTCCGTTGCTGGATGGCGTTGCTGTTGCTGATGCTGAAGATGATGATGATTTTGATGCTCCATTTTTCAATGCTTCGTTTCGTATCTTCTCGCTGCGCACTACAGGGGCGTTGGAGTCAAATGAGCAAAGTGCAAACACCTACATGTCCATTCACAGGAGCCAACACATTCAAATTTAAAAAAGAAAAATGTCCATTCACAAGAGCCAACACAAATTCAATTTTTTTTTTTTAAAAAGACTTTCTTTTCTTTTTTATTTTTTTGGGTAAGTTTTGATTTGATTGTGATTTCTAATATACACATTTAAAAGGAGGGTGAATGATACATTTAGGTCATAGATGTTAATTATCTTGAAAAATATATCATTGATTAATTTATTGATTTTTTTTTTTTTAAGTTGTACAATTGTATAAATTTTATTAGTTAAAATTTATAAAATTTTTAACATTCACATTTATGATTTTAAGAAAAAAATAATATTTTAAAAATATATATATTATTATATGTAAATATTATCGCTTAAAATTTAATAATATTTTTTTATCGCTTAAAATTGATAATATTACTGGGCTAATATATATATATATATATATATATATAAAATTAAAAACTCCTTACACATTTACAAAGAGAAAATTGTAAGGATTTTTTTAAAAAAAAATATTATTGTGTATAAATATTATTAGTTAAAATTTGTAAAGTTTTTAACATACGTACGCTTATTTATAAAAAAAATATAAAGATTAATACATTTTTAACGATATTATTTACATAGTTGTGTAATTAAAAAATGAATAGTATAATCTAAAAAAAGTGGTGGCGGTAGACGATGGCGATGAACAGATGTAGTGATGGTAATGTGTAAAAAAAATATTAAAAAAAACCTTTAAAAAAACATAAAACAAAAAAATAGAAATTTAAAAAAAAAAATTACTATTACAGGTAAAATAGAGAGTGTATCAATTTTTTTTTACTATTATAGGTAAAATAGAGGATGATATACAACATAGCATGATGTATTATAGCAATGGCCCTCCTTTTATTTCTTCAGTCTTTTTTATATGTCTTTTAAATTTTTTATACAATAATTAAATAATTATTAAATAACTTTAAATTAAGTAAAAAATATGATTAAATTATATTTTTTCATTCTATTAAATATACATAAAAATTATAAAAATTAATTAATATGTGTAGTTATTAAATTTAGTGACAATAATAAATAATGGAGTAAAATTAAAAAAATTTAATTAATATATTTTTAAAATTCTCAAATGATAGATAAATTGAAATAAAATAAATATTTTAAAAGACAAATAAAAAAGAACATAGGAAGTATTATTGTTCTTTTCTTTTAATTAAGTGAAAGACTTAATATTTCAAAATCTTTAAAAAATTTTCAAAAAAATTTGTTAAAAATTTTTAGAATTTTATATCTATGAAAGAATCTAAGATAATTATTTTAAAAACGCTTAATTGATATATTAAGTATGAGAATTGTTAACTTTCTATACCTTCGTATAGATGTTAATAACTTTTACATTTTGTTTTGAATAAAAAGAACACAATTTTTCTTATCAAATAACTTAGTCTTAACAGTATTTTTGTAATTTAAGAATATCAAATTCAATAAAGATAGAAAATATAAATATATTTTAATGTTGAGATAGAATTTAAATTTTTTTATTAAATAAAATAATTAAAAATAACAAATTTAATTATTTTAAAAATTTATGTAAGCATAAAAAATTTATAATCTATTTTTTATCTGAAATTTATAATCTAATTTTTAAAACATAAATTTAAATTTAGTTTCTTAAAGTAAAGTCAATTTGTAATTTATTTAATTAATAGGGGTTGCTATGGAACCCATGTAAAATCATGGGTTCTAAAACCCATGCTGACATGGGTCAATTAAATAATGTCATATGAACTAAATTATTCTTAATAGGTATTTTATAAAATTAATTATAAATAAAGTATTTTTAAAAGTAAAATTATATAATAGTCCTCTTTATTTTAGTTTTTACAATAACCAACCCCTTACTATTTTGAATCCCTAAAAGCAGAGACGGATCTAAGGGGAGCATGCGTGGGCCTTGACCCTCTTTTCTCATTATTTTTTTTTAAAATACTCATAATTAAAATTAATTTTATTAAAAAATAAAAAAATAATTATATTAATCTTTTATAAAATTAATACTTATTATATTAACACTCTTATTTAAAAATTATACTCACATTCTTAATTTTATATATTATTATTATACTCTAACATCCTTCTTTATTTACAAAATTATATATACTTCACATATTTTATGTACAAATATTATACAAAATTCTATTGAAAATACAAAGTAAGGGAAGTATGAGTAATTTCTCAAACAAAAATAGTGTCAATATTATAAGTACTAATCTTAGAATAGGTCAATATAACTATACCAAAGATAAAAATAATAAAATTAAAAAAGTTTATACTTGATATGTATTTGACATGTAATTCATGATTATTTTATATACATTAATATTACAATTTAAACTTATTTTTCTATTAATTTTTAATTTTTATATAATAAATTTATTAGCTCCTCTCACTTTAAGTTTCACTCACTTTCTTTACAAATCTATATATATAAAAACTTTATTTTACTTATAAATAATGATGTAAAGAACAACTACTATGTGATGATTTAATATCTAACATAAATATATGTTTTTTACTTTTTTTTACTGTATTCATAAATCTTTCTATATAATGAAAGAAAAATACTCTTTTAAAATAAGTAAATAAGAGTATATTTACTCTTAATTTAAAATAATATATTTTAATTTTAACCTACTAAATAATTTAGGGATGAATACATCTTTATTTATTAACTTTAATTTTTTCTTTCTATATTTAATAATATAATTCATGATTTTCGATTAGTTCTTTATAATATTTTCTAGATTCGTCCCTGCTTAAAAGAGAGACGATTGGCAGCAAAGGATTTTAAACAAGGATCGAGGGTTTAAGCTCTTGATATCATGATAAAAATTGAAATAGAGAACAAAGAGAGAGAGAGATGAAATATTTTCTATATTTCTAAATGCGTAAAATAGAAAGATCTTTACACCTATTTATAAGCTTAAGACTAAGCATATGTAGAACAAGTACAATGAACACACAACTCATATTTTACACATTTTACATGCTTTACACATGTTACACATTTTACACATATTTTATATGTGATTCACACTTTTCATGTTTTACACACTAACATAAATGATAACTCGAACCGGTTACTTAGTTATTTCACTGGTCCGACCGATCAGTCCAATCTAAGTTTAATAACTATGAGTTAGATTAAAAAAAAGCCAACTTTGAAATGGTTTTCTTAAGAACCAACTTTGTCTCAAAACTGGCTTCGATGAAAACAAGTTTTTAAAAATTTAAGTAGTTGTCAAACACCTTATATTTAAAAACTAACTTTAGATATATAGTTTTTAGAAGTTACCAAACATCCCCTTACTTAACAAAGGTGTTAATTCGTGCCGACCCACTACGAGCTAAGTTAAATGTAGACCAAAGTAGATCAGGTCAACTATACTTTGAGCTAGCAAATTATTGACCATGTCTAACCTTATGTGAGTTGCGGGCTATTCAGTTTGATCTATTGGCTTACATTTCCTTTACTTTTTCATATAACTGGAATCCAAAAAAGTTAATTTTAAATAATTTATTTGATTAACTTGTATTAAAAGACTTGAATTACTTTGTATTTAAATATTTAAATTTAATTGTTACTTAAAATTGATGGATATTTATTATAAAATGATAGTTAGGTCAATTTTTAAAAAATTACTTCCTCTATTTCTTTATATTTGTCTTTTTATAAAATTTGTTTTATCCCAAATTATCTGTTATTTAAAAATATAAAAAGTATTAAATCTTTTTACTTTACTCTTATTCTTTATTATCTCAACAAAACTCAATAGCTACACATAATTCTTAAATAATAAAGTGAAAAAATAATAATTTAATCATATTAAATTATATTTATCTTTATTTGAGACTATTTAATAGTATCCTTAATCATTATGCATAAATCTTAAAAAACAAATACAAATGGACCGGGGGAGCAATAAATTTAGTAATTAATTTTAACATTTTTCAAGTTTGCAGCCCACCGCGGGCCGACTTGCATTGTGTCAAGCCGAGTCGTGTCAAAATACATTTGAGCTTCAATTTTAGTAGCTCATTTATGTTTTGTCAGATTATTTGGAGCAAACCGATAACCTCAGCCCATTTTATCACCCTTAGCCACAAAAACTTGCATATTTTTCATGCATCAGTAAATAAGTTTTTAATGGCCAAGCTGACATAAAACATTTATTTCACAAACGATCCAATAATATTGTATTTTTTGATAAATAATAATAAATTTTCGAATTAAAAAATAATATTGTAATTTTATGTAAATAATAATAATATTATATTTTAATTGTGTTGTTTCATATATCGAAAAATTAAAAAATTATGTCTTTAGCATTATTTGAATATAAATTCCTCTTGAACTTTCAGCAGCTAAAATAAATATAGATTAAAGGTGTTTAAATCCAATCTAAATTGAAAATCAAAATTTAATTAAATCAAATAAACTTGATTTTTTTCTTTTTTTTATTTTTTGAAAATTAATTGGATTAGATTAGTTTTTAATTTTAATTTTAAAAATCAATCCATTTCAATTAAAACTGATCACTATTATATAATATTTTTTTATTATTAAATTTATACTTTTACCTATAATAATTCTGGTTCCTCACATATATACTGCTCTCACTCTATGTGCCATCTCCGTTCAAATGTTGTTTTATGCATATTAAATAGACTATTTCTATTTAATATTTTTTATTTCTTTTATTTCTCCTTTTTTATGGGTTGAGTTGCTTTTAACTCACAAAAAATTAGGCATAAAAATATTTTGGACAAAAACTATCCAATCCAAATTGATACAAAAACTCATCTTTCAAAATTTAAATCAAACCAATTCATTCTCTATAGTAAAGAATCTAATTGGATCGGTTGCATTTTTATTTAACAACTCATCCAATCCAACTAGCGATCTAATTATAGATAAGCTATTAAAAAAATCT
Organism: Ormosia semicastrata; assembly: GCA_029884595.1. Classification (NCBI taxonomy): domain Eukaryota; kingdom Viridiplantae; phylum Streptophyta; class Magnoliopsida; order Fabales; family Fabaceae; genus Ormosia; species Ormosia semicastrata. Next base: position 15,103,100 of record JAQQTO010000063.1, on the reverse strand, counting down.
GCAATGCAAGAGTTCTAACAATAAACAGGGAAATGCTATAAGCAATTATAAGAAAGATTTAAAAAATATAATTATTAAATTGTATATAAATTTGTGTGAAAATATTTAATATGATACTGTATATATCCGAAGACAAATCAAATGATGTAGAAATATGTGAGTTTCGTATCTGTAAGATATTGTTTGTTTGACATTATCCAAATAAATATACATTTGTTTGGGGTGAAAAATGATTGGATTTTTTTAATAATAAAAGATTGCAAGGTTTTTCTGACATACCATGCTCTCCCCACGTGTGAATAAGAAGAGTTTTTGCTCTTTCCCTTGTTTGACCGAGGATAATTTAAAGAGTAAAACTTCATTCCAATCATTTTCTTTCAATTTTTTTTAATGATTTTAATCATTTTTTATGTGTCTGTTAATTTAATTAAATAGAGTTAAAAATAACAAATAAAATATGATTAAAGAAGCTAAAGAAAAAGTTAGAGAGAAAAGGGTTAAAGTGAAATTTTGTTTTAATATAAATAAGAGAGGAGATGAAGACAAGGCAAGATGTCATGCAAGTATGTCGTTGGACAAACTAGATGTATTCGTATAAATATAACTATTTTTAACAGCTTATAGTTTACAATCTCCTATGCGTCCTAATAAAGTTTGTTGTATTCATTGCAATGGCGGTTGAGCAGGCATAGACTCCAACCGAGCACAGGGATGCAGATACCAATAGAAGGGCTTTCCACTGACTCCCAGATACCAGAATTGCCAATGCTGCCAATGCAACAGCCATAGCTGAAAGTGCATTTTTCCAAGCTTGGAAAGCTTTGACCGCTTTTCTACATCCTTTGCAATGTATTACATGCCTAAAATATCTATTGGCTAAATTAGGGGCATGCATTGCTCCAATGCCCCCTTTAGCAGGTGAAGCAGCTGACATTCCTGCAATGAGTCCAGCAGGTGCATGCTCAACCACAGCAGGCTCTTTGGGCAAGGAAATAGTGCTGTGACCAAAATAATAAGGCATCCCATGCCCCACTTTGTCCATCCACTTCCGGTATTCAGCAACCCATGTGTCTGATGATCTTAAATTAAGGTATAGTTCCTTTGTGGGGACCTTCTCTTTCATCAAAGTCTCATTTTGGGATGATAAAAACCCCATATCTTGCTCAAAAACCTTGCTTGCATTTTGATGGAGATACCATTCAGGGAACAGTTTTGCTAGTGAGGATCTTTTTGTTCCTCCAAACCTCACTATCAACATGGATTTCCCTTGCCCAGTTGGTCTACAAAGGAACAAACCAGTGAAGTAGTTTCTTTCACCATTTTTATCAACAATTTCCCTGTCATTTTGAAGAACACAAGGAGCTCCAAAACGTAAGAAGTTAGTCATAGACCCATCTTTTTCTCTGCCCCACCAACCTGCAAAACCTCTATCAGTTCGTTCAGTCACCTCAAAGCACAGTGGCTGTGCATCCTCTCTCTTTGCACCCCAATCTGTTCTATCATGTGAGATTGGGATATGAGCAGGATCCATCAGGTTTTCCAGAAGAATGGAATGATCATATGGGAGTTCATGAATTGTTGAAACATCTTGAAACCCTGGCCTTGCAAGGTTCTCAAACCAAGGTAGTTTATTAACTTTTGGAGGTGTGTTTGGACACATCCATACCCACACAACTCCTTGTGAATCCCTCACCTCATATGTTTTTACACACGCTGATCGAGGGATTTTGGCATCACCTGGAAGCTGTAGGAAACAGAGAAGGAACGATTTACATAATCTTGCATTAATCTCAGAACCAATTGTATAGCCATTGATTTAGCTGAGAATGACTGTAACCAACCTAACCTGAGGTATCTTCACACATTTGCCCTTGCCTTCAAATTGCCATCCATGGTATTGGCACTCAAGCATTCCATCAACCAACTGGCCTTCTGATAGTTTTGCTAACCTGAATCAAACAAAAGATAAGGTCCAGCATTTTCACAAATATGGAATCAGTATTTTAACAGATAACAAAGTTTGCAGGGTGTTTTTTGGCATCTAATTTCAACTGCTATGTCAACTAAGAATTCAAGGTCACTTCACTCATAGAAATTAACAGCAAAAGTTTATATAAGTGACACATCTCAAATTCAAGAGTAACATCTAAATCTAAATATCAAACCTAACCTGCTTTAAGCCTAAAATCAATTGATATTAAATTGAGTGATTTGAGACAGACGATATGAGACTCTTAACATCAAGCTCGGAACTACTAGAAACCAAGAACAAGACATTCTTCAATAAGCAGTTACCTGTGAGGGCAGCGATCTTCATAACAGCGAAGCTCGCCATTGCCGTCCCTGAACAACACCAGCTGCTTGTCAAACACTTTGAGACCGAGAGGTGCATCTTCTGGCACATTCTGAGTAAGGTACAAAGGGTACCATTCTTGTGTCCAATCATAGTCTGCAACCACCTTCTCACCTCTCTGCTCCTCCTCACTGGAAAGACCCACAAGAACTTTGTGATCCTCCCCTTGATCAAGCAAAGATGCAGCTTTGACATCTGCAAGGGCGCCACACCTGTGATGCTGGTTCCTCCTGCATGAAAATGATAATGGTTTGAATGGTTGTGAAGAGAGAGTGCAATGTAGTACTAGTGGAGAGTTGTGCTTGGATGGTAATGGTGGAGCTGAAAGACGCCAAGCCTGAGAAGATGGGGTGTGGGAGAGAAATGGGTTGGCCAAAGCCATGACTGGTGTGATGTGGTTTGGTAGGAAACTGGAAATGGAAAGGGTGCTAAAAACAGAGACTTTGGCTTGTTAGTGGAGTGCAATAAGAAACAACTATGATTTTCATATTACACTATTATTTATTAATTATATCATTTTTTCTCCATCATTTTTTCTAACTTAATCATAATTATTAAAAAATATGATAAAAAATAATATAAAATAAAAAATATGTAAGTTTTCCTTAAGAAATTGATAGGAAAATGTTTTTTATTCCACTTCCAATATAACACTTATACGAGACCTCGTATATAATATAAGTGTGACTAAATATTATCATATATAGTATATAAAATTAAAATAAATATATCATATATAAATATAAGTGGAATATTATGTGTGGTATTCTAAGTGCTAAAATAACATAATTCAAAGTTGATATCATGCGATGAAGTAAACTATGAAACGGAAGATTTGAGGAAGTGCCAAACAAAAGAGCAGACAGCGGAAGCCAGAAGGGAGAAGTCAGTTTGTCATCACTTGGTGGGTGTTGCTTGGAGGACTCTTGTGCTATTCCTGGCCACACAAACAGTCTGGACACTGGTCACCTAACACGAATGAATGATTCATGTAAAAATTCATATTTATTTTTATATTATAGTACTAATTAGATTTTTTTTTCATAAATTTATGTATATTTTAATGATTATATATTTCATTTTTAAGAAAATTGCAACTTATACTCTTTAATTTTAACTTATGTGAGAATTTTTTTTTAATTTTTTTTTGGTCATAGGTAGTAAGGGAAGCTGGTTTTTCCAGCTAGGACTTGGGAGACTGAACCATGAACCTCCACTTTAAGTGGGGAGTGACCACTACATAGCTATCATCGGCTCATGGGCAATTATGTGAGGATTAGATCTTAGAGTTTGAAAATATACAAATGATTTGCTAAACTTTACACATTGTATAAAATACACTATTTGTTAAGCAAACTATTGTATATATGATAAAACTATTCAGTGGTGACGCTGGCAAAAGCGTTGATAATGGTTGCATGGCAGCATTGATAGAAGTATGGGGTACGTAGTGGCAAAGCAGCTGGTGGTCGTGTTGGAGGCAAGGGTGTCAATGGTGGTGGTAGGGATGCTTTCAATGTGGTTAGTAGTAGGTGATGGATGTGAAATGGGATTCTTAAAATTCTCACATTTTTGGATTACAATTTATCCTCTCTCTCTCTTGTAATCTGACAGCGTAACTAGTGTTGGACCATATAAAATATTGAGGGCCTTTATAGTTCGTGGTGGTAATGAAAGTACAGGAGCTGTTGTCTGATAACTCGGTTCGTTTCCTCATAAGAGACATTTTTGTTTACACCTGTTGTAAAACAATCCTCTTACAGTGTATGCTTGTCTGAAACACATGGTCGAAATAACTATTTCTATTACTGAAGTAGTATTTGTAGTTAGTTACCAGGAAGCGTCTTAAATGCTTTGAATGATAAAGGCAATCGGCCACTGAAAGGGCTTGAAGTTAAATGCATGACCAAAAACTCTATCTACCTACTGTCAGTTTTTCAGTGACTTCATCCAACCACATAAATATAGCTTTAAATAGGCCAATTTCTTGGTCATCTTTGCTGTGTCTCTCTCATGATATCTATCCTTGTTAAGTGAAAAACTCTCTGCACACTGCAAACACTGCGCTTGTACTCCAAAGAGACTAAAATCTTAGTTCTATGGAGATAAGAGCAATAGTTTTTCCCATGGCAATCTCTTCTCTTTTTATCTTCGTTTTAGCTGCCTCTAATTCAGCTAGCCTTGTTTTCAACTTCTATGCAGCTTCATGCCCATCAGCAGAGTTAATTGTAAGAAACACAGTCAGCTCATCCTCTTCTTCTGATCCTTCAATTCCTGGAAAGCTCCTTCGCTTGGTTTTCCATGATTGCTTCGTGGAGGTTAGTATTAGTTCTACCCTCATTTTGGTACACCCCGATGTGCTTAGTCGTTTTGAAAAGAATCTTCCTAGGCATCTGTGTTAGGCAGTTGACACCACTTCTGGACTCTAAACTTTTAAGACATTGAATCTATGGTCCTCACTTTACACATTCATTTCCAATGTAGGACTTCATTACTTACGCTTGAATTTCCAACAATGTGCTCTCTTCTGTTCTTCTTCTTCCTTTATGTGGTGGAAAATTCAAATAGGTTTGAAGCTGAGATTCAATTATGACTAACAGTGGCAAACCATATCTTCTTTGATGTAATCAATCATTTGCTGATATGCAGGGATGTGATGCATCTTTGATGCTACAAGGGAATAATACAGAGCAAAGTGATCCAGCAAACAGGTCTGTTGGAGGATTTTCTGTTATTGAATCAGCAAAAAGAATCCTTGAGACCTTTTGTCCTGGAACAGTTTCTTGTGCTGACATAATTGCTTTGGCTGCTAGAGATGCTGTTGAAATTGTAAGTTATCCTCATTGCATTACTGATATTCTTCAATAGTATACTGACATCTCTTGTGGTATGGTAATTTATTGAGGGGGCACTTGAGAACAGGTTGGTGGTCCTATGATTCCAATTCCCACAGGTAGGAGAGATGGGATGGTTTCAGTTGCTTCAAATGTCAGATCCAACATTGTGGACACTAGTTTTTCAATGGATGAGATGATTAACCACTTCTCCACTAAAGGATTGTCCTTACTTGATCTTGTCATCCTTTCAGGTGCATATACTTCCAAGGGAATGATCATAATTATTGGATTGCTTCTCTATAATAAGTATCATTCCTTCGATTTTCAGTCTCTTCCCCTGCCCTTTATTCTTAAAAGGGAAAACGACTGACCCTGAGTTGAGATCTATGTTTTCTACATTCTATAATTTACACCTATAAGACTTTGACTAGAGTTTCTTCATGTATGAGGTAAAATCCCAAAAAGAAGGATATTCTCTTAGGTAGAAAGAATTGAATTATTGATGCTTTGTAGATGAGAACCCACTCATAATATTCATTAGAACTACTGCTTTACAATTGGTAGCCTTTTTTCCTATCTAGATTTTGGATATTCAAATCGAAGGTGTTTGGCATAAAGATCACATAATGTAAATAATTGTGAATCATTGCATGGGTTAACTTCTCTCACTCTCTGCTTTAATATCACACTAAATACTACATAGTGATGCTTTGGCTTTGCAGGAGGTCACACCATAGGAACAGCTCATTGCAGCTCATTCAGGGATCGTTTCCAAGAAGACTCCAAGGGAAAGCTTACCCTCATTGACAAAACCCTTGACAGTAACTATGCTGATGAGCTAATGAAAGAGTGTCCAGCAGGTGCAAGCCCATCTACAACAGTTAACAATGATCCTGAAACATCTATGGTCTTTGACAACCAGTACTACAGAAATCTTCTAACCAACAAGGGGCTGTTCCGGTCTGATTCTGTTTTGTTAAATGATGAAAAAACAAGGAAATTTGTGGAGGACTTGGCAAATGATCAAGACCTTTTCTTTGAAAATTGGGGCCAGTCGTTCTTGAAGCTCACCAGTGTTGGAGTCAAAACAGGTGATGAGGGTCAAATTCGACGTTCTTGTGCAGCAACTAATGCATGATAAAGAGATGTGGTGCGGCAAGTTCTCTAAGCATAATGGAATATAAATAATTAAATACCATCCAAACAAGTTTTGTATGTTGTCAATGAAGGATATATTTCAATTCAATAAACCTATATCAATTATAGATACAAGATTATAGCATATTAAGCACATTGCAGTCAAGAAATTGATCAAGAATGTGTACCTGACGTGATTCTGTAATCCATTATTGTTCAGTGAAAAAATTCGGAATGAAAACCTGTGTGAGAGAAAACTACCCTCAACCTTGTAAGTTTTCTGTACGTTTTGCAAACTGCCTAATGGAAAAGTCAGTTTATTTTCTTACCACCAGATGAGAGTAGGGAGCTCTCAACAGGCTACGAAATGAACAGCCCATCCCATCACGGGTCACTCACACCAAAAGCCCAATTACAATATTCACAAACTGACTAAGTGGTATATTATAAACCATAATTCCATAATTAATATATATTAATAATTTAAACAATATTTTAATTATTAATTAATGTTAATCCACGTAACATATATATTTGAATTAAGAAATTCAACAATTCTTCCACTTGGATAGCATTAGTCAATCATTAAAATACAAGAATCATTAAGACTAGAATACCAACTATAGTTAAAGCACATGTCAACCAACAATCTAAGAAACATAAGCTTTAACGTTGCAGAAATAGTATCCGATAGGGAAGTAGATCATACATGTTAAATGCTTATATTTCATATAAAGAATAATGAATATGGAAAAACATAATTAATTAAGAGAAATATGTAATCCAAGAATGGTCCAAGCATCTGAAAATGCTATAAGAGATATGATAATAAAAGTGACGTCATCTCATACATATCTCATAAGAATGACAATAAGTAAATATAAAATTTTAGACTCCCACTAACCCAAAACATCAAAAGACTTAACTAAACCCATATGAGCTACATGATTCTGAAAAGCTCCAACAGTCAAGCCTTTAGTTAGTGGATCTGCTAACAAGTTATCTGTAGCAAGATGCTCAATTCGAGTCTGAAACTCCAAAATTTTATCTCTAACAAACAGATATTTAATATCAAAATGCTTTGAGCGAGAAGAGCTTTTGTTGTTTTGAGAGAAATGCACAGTAGCAGTATTGTCATAATATATCACAAGTGGCCTAGATATGCTTTCAACAATATGAAAGTCAGCGATTAAGTTTTTTAGCCACATAGCTTGACAAGTAGCCTCATAGCAAGCGACATAATTTGCTTCCATGGTAGAAGTACCTGTAAGAGTCTGTTTGACACTCTTCCAAGAAATAGCTCCACCTGCCACCATAAAAATAGAGCCGGAAGTAGATTTTCGGTCGTCAGGACAACCTGCGAAATCAGAATCAGAATAACCAATGACCTGAAGTTGATCGAACTTCTTATAGGTCAACAAATAATCCTTGGTTCCCTACAAATATCTCATGACCTTTTTCAAGGCTTTCCAATGACCCAAACCTAGGTTGCTCAAGTATCACCCTAAAGCATTAACAGCAAAAGTAATATTGGGACGAGTACAAACTTGAACATACATTAAACTGCTAATAGCGGAAGCATATGAGACTTTTTTCATTTCAACTATCGCTATATCATTTTGAGGACATTGAGATTTAGAGAGTTTATCATCTTTTTGAACAGGTGTAGCACATGGGGAGCAAGAATGCATGTTAAACCACTTGAGGATCTTTTCAATATATCTTCTCTGATACCAATTGAAGGATATATTTCAATTCAATAAACCTGGATCAATTATAGATACAAGATTATAGTATATTAAATATATTGTATTCAAGAAATTGATCAAAAATGTGTACCTGACATGATTCCACAATCTATTATTGTTCAGTGAAGAAATCAGGAATGAAACCCCGTGTGAGAAAAAATTGCCATCAACTTAGTAAGTTTTCTGTACGTTTTGCAAACTGCCTAATGAGAAAGTCAATTTATTTTCTTACCAGATGAGAGTAAAGACCTCTCAACAAGCTACGAAATGAATAGGCCAACTCATCATGGGCCACTCACACTAAAAGCCCAATTACAATATTCACAAATTGACGAAGTGTTATATTATAAATCACAATTTCATAATTAATATATTAATGAATTAAATAATATTTTAATTATTAATTAATGTTAATCCACGTAATATATATATTTGAATTAAGAAATTCAACAGTCAAAGCAACAACTTCATGTAGGCGATTTCATTTGTAAAATGATCTACTGCTTTCTCAGTTCTTTGTTGTCATCTGATTTGTATTTCTTTTGAATTGGTGTAGCATAACAAATATATTCTTATGAAATAATTGCAATTGAAATTATATAATATACTAGCGGTCAATCCGCATTTCTTTATTTGTTTATTAGTATAATTATTTAATATATTTATTGTTGTAGCATATAATTTAAATTTGTTATTGTTTTTATCAAAATTCCAAAGTTAATTTATAGTTAATTGAATTATAGTAAAAAAGTGAAGTTTCATCTTTTGTTTTTTTGTTTTTAAGTATTTACTTTAATCCGGTTATCCAATCAAACACAAACTAATCAGTTCATAAAATAAAAAGACTAATTTGTTTGGTTTAAAATATTTTTTAAGTCAAAATCAATCTAATCCAAATTGTTAACACCACAACAGTATGTATAAAAAAATAATTAAAGTTGCATGCATTGTTAGTTTAAAGAGTTTTACACTAATATCTATTAATAATTTAACACCTTTGTATTTATTTGAATTACTACGAAAGAGCGATAACAGTAAATATTGATTTGTTAAAATATTAGTATATATCAATGTAAAACTATACCAATTAAACTATATATATTCAGGCGCATATTCAGGCATTAACTTGCCTGTCAATCTTTATTCTATAATTATTTAATAAATTTATTGTTGTAGCATATAATTTTAATTTGTTATTGTTTTTACAAAAGTTTCAAAGTTAATTTACAGTTAATTGAATTAGAGTAAAAAGGTGAAATTAGTTTTTTTTTAGTATTTAGTTTAATTTGGTTATCCAATCAAACACAAACTAATCAGTTCATAAAATAAAAAGAGCCCAGTTGCTCTTGAACCTAATAAAATAAAGAGTAAATATCTGATTTCGTCTTCGAGAAAAACATCGGCTCCCAAATTCATCCTTGTGCAAAAAAAAAAAAAAAATCACCAAATAGTATTTGAGAATGACAATTGTTGAACATGTTAGTCTCTTTGTCAAATCTGCTTTGTTAAACTTAACAGATGAGCAAATGTGGCACATTAAACCCCCGACTTGACATCATAATTTCCAAGTTAGAGTTTAATTTTTTAAATGAGATTGAATTAGTAAGCCCCTGCAAAACTACGTTGTGTTGGGGTTTCAAAAAAACCCCATATCCCAAATTTCATCTTCTTCCTTGTACCCTCATGACCTTTTCAACCAACTAGAGAAAAACTCATTAAAGATCAAGTTTGAATTGGAAAATGGCAAGTTATGGTGGAGTGCGGAGCTCGGTTGTGTTGAATCGGCGTGGATTGAGACAAGCAATGAGTGATCTTAGTTGAAGTGCGAGTACTGCAAGCGTGGGAACTGAGCTCTATAGCAGGGGTGGTGCTCCGAGGTGTAAATATGGGAGGAATGCCATAGTGTACACCTCAAAAACTGCTAAAAATCCAAACAAGCCATTCTTTGGGTGCCCATACTATAAGGTTATGATTTTGACAATGAGATATTGATTGAAGCAAAGTTAACTTCAAATTTATAGATCCATTTATATATTGATTTATTGCATCTCATTGTAGGAAAAAAAAAGCCCTATTGAAACAAATTTAACTTCAAATTTGCAGGTCCATGATGAAATACAAGCACAAGGTGTTCATTCATGTTTAAAAGAGAATGACTAACAACCATACAAATCAAATACTCATGCTTTACCAAAAAACATACAAATCAAACACATATTAATTTTAACAAAAACAAAAATAAAATGCACATAAAACACAAGCATCCAAACAAGCCATTCATCAACATAAGCATTATTTTACACATACAGGGTCCCCACTAAGCCAAACAACACATGCACATAGAGACCACACACACCATTGTGGAGGAGTCAATTTTTTATTCACAAAAGCACGTTCTTTGGGACCCCAAAGAAGGAATTTTTCGGGGAAACAACAAAATGTTGTTGACAAATCAAGTTACCTACCACAGATTCCTTGTCAGAAGAATCCTTTAATGCTTTGCTTCACCAACTTGTACACCAACTCTTGGAGGAAATGACACACACTTTTTTACCCTAGCCTTCACTAATTGGAGGGAAGAAATGAGAATGTGGTTGCTTTGTACCCTAACACTCACGATTTGGAGGGAATTTTTATGGTGGTTTGAGGAAATTTTCACATTAGGGTTCTTTTCCCTCTTCTATAGGTGTGGGAACAACATTGTTTTGCATGGAGAGAAGCTCAGCTATGAGTTTTTCAAAGAGTGCTCCAAAACGATGTCATTCAATTTACCTATGTGGAAAATAATCTCTAAGTGTCAAGAGTGAGTGCCAAGTCAGGGGTTTAATGTCCCACGTGTGCACATCTATTAAGTTTAACAGAGCAGATTTAACAAAGAGACTAACGTGTCCAATGATTATCATTCTCAAGAACTATTTGGTGAGTTTTTGTTGCTCAAGGATGAAATTGAGGGCCGATATTTTTCCCAAAGATGAAATTGGATATTTATTACTCTAAATAAAGATACAAACAAGGAAATAATGTAGGCAGGACCCACGAACAATTAAACCTTTTTATTTAAATTTTCAATGTTATTCAAGCTACCCATGATGTTTTTTATCCCAACTCTTTAGTTTTTTTCCTAATTGTTTTGGTTTGAAAGATATTTTTAACTCAAAATTAATCTAGCCCAAATTGCAAACACCACAACAATAATATGTACAAAAAAAAACTATTTATATATAAATTGGATATAAACACAAACAACTAATAAACATCCATAAATGGATATGAGATCTAGATCTGCACCATTGGATGGAGCTTGAAATTTCTAGAGTTGCTTTATTAACAAATAACAATGCAATGTTTAGTGAACAAATAAAACAAAGATAAGATCTTTAGTACTTTTCCACCCGAAAGAAAATGATTTGGTACTTTGTTGGGGCTAGGCATAAATTTTCTATTAACACGATAGAAAGCATAACTCATTTTTAACATAAAGCACCCAGTAAAACTTAAAATTTTCTAGTGAGTGACGTTTTTTATTTTTGGCATAAGGTGAGATTAGGTCAATTTTAGTGCAAATGACCATATATCAATTATCAACTAATAGCACTCTCATCATCTAACTCTTACTGCCAAGTATGTCCTTCTTCCCTTATCAAACAAAGCAATCCTTCCAGCAATGTATAAATCTGATCGATCTTCCAGGTGATACATCCTTGACAATGAAGCTTAGTAATCCTCCACTTGTTTAATGTTTAAGATATTACCACAGATCTTCTCTAACCCAATTTCTTTTCCTAACCTTATAAGCTTCTTCCTATCTCCCAAAATGTGAATATAAATTTGCCGTAATGATGTTTTAGGCTCAATCTCAAACAATGATCACAAACAAACTTGGCCATTTCAACCTCAAAATAAACAAAAGCCCCATGTAGCAAAGCACCCAATTTAGCACTTGGCTCAATTGGTGTTTTAGAAATGAAATCTACTCAATTTAGTAGAGAGTTTTCCACTTCGACTAAGAACACTCATCATCCATTTTGTTTCTATAACAGTGGCACTGGTCCTCAAGTACTTCTTCATATCTTAGAGCATCTGAAGCATTTTCAACTCTAGTAATTAATTCCATAAAACTAATATTTGAAGTTGATATTACGCCCTATAAGTAACTCTGTAAGACATACAACATATCGTCAAGACAAATAATTATTTTATTTACTTTGATATTACGCCCCATAAGTAACTATGTAAGACATACAACATATCGTCAAGACAAAATAATTATTTTGTACCAAAGTAAATAAAAAATGAGAAATAGTTGTTCAATAAACGCATTGTCAAGACAAAATGATTATTTTGTTGTTTGATGAGAATTCAGTAAATCCATGACTATGGTGACGAGGTTTGAGTCCTGGTACAAACAAATAAATCAATTTGAGATGCACAATTCATTGAGTAATTACTATAAGAGACCAAACTTCATTCTTTATTATCTTTTAATGGGGATTTTAGATGCTTAGAAATTGTAAATCATTCAAGACGACAAAAATAAAAAATTGTGTTTAAACCATATTTGTATAGAAAGCAAATTTCAGAAAATAAAAAAAACCATAGAAAGAAGAAAGTTTAGAAACATATTTATTTATCTTTAAGAATTGGCCATTTGTATTTTACAATGAAAGACAAGTAACATGGGTAAGTTAGAAATTTTGAAATGTATAAATTAACTCTTTCTAAAATTGTAGAGAGAATTATAATCAATTATAATCGCTAGATGAGTAACACATACTTTTCAAAAAGGAATGAGGATAAAAGAAAGTGTATCTTAGTTGGGAACGACTAAGATTATTTGATGGAAGATTTGTAGGTGTATTTAATTTCTTTTGCTCCTTAGTTATTCACTCGTTTTATTTGTATGACTTTCAAATTAATCAAATAAATAAATAAAATAAACATTAAAATGGAAAATTTAGAAATAAAGTAGGATAAGTACTCTTTTAGGAGAGGAGGATAGGTCAAAGAGAGCGTCAAATTACTCAAACGAATACAATACTAATGTACTGTTACCGCTACCAATGGGTTTCAAACTAGAGAATTTTTCATGAGTGGTGTACAACCTAGCGCTACCAATTCGAATGAGGAAAATGTTTTTTTTATATCCCCAATACAATAATTGTGTAGGACACTGTGACCAATGTGAGTGTCGTCGGATACTACCATATATTATATGTAAAGCTGAAATAGATAGTGTACATAGATGTAAGTAGGGTGTCAAACATCTAGATATCGTATTCTAAGTATTCAAATAACAAAACGCATTTAACTAAAACCCAAAAAATGCCACACATGAAATTATGAAAGAGATAGCACTTAAATAATTTAGATTTATATTTTGATGAATTAATTTAGACTTATATTTGTTATACTTTGATGAATTAGTTTAGACTTATATTTGATGTATTTTAATGAATTTGAATTTTCATATTTTGATGAATTTATATATAAAAAAAATTATAACAAATAATTGGAAAATCGATCAAATCCAAAGCGATTTAGATTGGTTTAAATTAGATCAAAGTTATATTTTGAACCAAATCGATCATATGATAAAATAAGAAAATCGATTAGACTTGGTTAGATGATTTTTTCCCCTCTAAATCGATCCAATCCAATCTGTGAACACCCTTAAATAACACACATGTGAAAGTTCTAGGGGAAAAGTAAAAAGGTTCTCAAAGCATATATAAATATTTTCCTAAAGCAAGAGACAAATTAATGTTTATACTTACACATTGCCTGATCGTGTTAGTGGCTTGGTGAGTGTGCCTCAACCAGATGATGCAGTATGTGATCTACAAATGAAATTGTCATCAATGCTTAGTCACCTCCACTATTATTAGGATTGACCCAAATTCTTAATTTGAAGATTGTTATTAACAGTTTCCTATTTTATTGGTAGAGTTAAATTTTGAATTGTAATTAATACCAAGATAATGGATAGATATGGAAAATATTTGTTTTTAATAAGAAACTAGGAAGTCATAAATAGTGTAAAAAGGATTGTTACATGTCAAGCAAGTTCTTGTGGGTTATAAATACTTGTATTGAGGAATTGGTAGAGGCATGAAAATGATGAAGATGAAATTGTGAGTAATGTTATGGTGGAGGGTTTGAAACATTGTCCTCAAAAGTTGCATTAATGAGAGTTTGCAATTTTGTCCATAAAAGTTGCATCAGTGAGGGTTTGCTACTTTGTCCACAAAAGTTATAGTGAGAGAGAGTTTACAGCTTTGATCATGTAAAAGTTGTAATGTGGGAAAGTCTACAACTTTATCCATGCAAAAGTTGTGTTGAAATGTTGTTCATAGTGGATTTGATCTCTTATCATGTGTGGATATAGGCATAGGTCAAACCATATTAAATTGTACATGACATTGTTTATGTTTTTTCCTAATTACTAGTATTTATGCAAGTACATGTAGAAGAGACTGAGATATCCTCCAACAAATGACCATGTCCTAATGTAGAGTCAACTAGCTTCCATTCAGAAAATCCAAATCACCAATCAATGGCAGCCCATGCTAATATAAATAAAGTAATACAAACAAAAAATGAATTAATGGAATAAGAAATGGATTTCAAAACTACCCTTCATATGCTTCTTTTTTCTTTGGTTTAGAAGCATATTACGCAATCCAATATTCTTCTAAACCAACTAGAACAACAAAAATAAGGAACCAGGTGTTTTTAAAAAATAGTTGCTTCTAAGTTTGCAAACATTAAAGCTGCTGATTCAAAATAATATGCTAAAGAAACTATTGATAATTAAAAGGAGATTTACCTAAAATAAATAATGGGTAAAATATAGGTAATGCATAACATAATTTGTGCAAATATTTACATTCATACAAAATCAAATAATATACCCCAAAATCAACAACTCTTGCCCAACTATAAAATTGTGCCCTCTTCCTATAATCATATACCTTTTCATCTTTAGGTTGTTGAGTTGTTACTAATATTGCTAAGATTATTAAGATTAAATTAGTCTGAAGGTCCCTATTGTTTCACTAACTTTTTAAATAGGTCCATATAGTTTAAAAGTTTATAATTGTGTCCTTATACTTCTAAAAATTTGTAAATTGGATCCATACTGTTAACTAGCCATGCATACTCTCTGTTAGACCTTGCACTTGTTGCCGTCTATTTTATTGAGCTTTCACCAATTGTGGGAGCTATCCAACATCATAATGAATAGGTTCCAAGTCATAATCCATATCACATTTTAATGACATGTTTGCACATGGGGGAATAGGGTTTTACCCTTTGTTATTCACTACAACAACTTTGCTCTCTGGCAAAAGTTGAAAAGTATTGTCATTTGCCAACAATCGTTGCCGAAAGTCTATGGCAACGCTTTTCAAAAAACGTTGGTTATTCTTATCTTCTAGAAACACTTTTGAGAAGTTGTCTATGGATAGTTCTGGCACCACTTCGTACATGTTGGTTATGGATACTACTTTAGGCAACATTTTAGGATCGATGCTTTTAAATACGACGTAAGGGAACTTGTATGAAGCATTGCCTATAGGTTAAGGTTCTGAAAACGTTTTTTACATGGTGGATATATATACTACTTTAGGCAACACTTTTGTTTCATTACTTTTAATTAAGGCAACTTGTAAAAAGCGTTGCCTATATGTTATCCTTTAAGTAATGTTTTTCAATTGAAGTGTGGCTTGTAAGGTATCATTTGATAGAATTTCACTACAACAAAAAAAATACAATAAATAAATTTAAATAAATATTGTGAAAAATTAAAATAAAATAATAGCCAAGTTTGCATACATATTATTTTGAACTAACAAAAAATTACTTTTATTGTATTATGGAAAGAAAAGAAATGCTTTTGTATTTTGCTATGAAATCTGGCATAAAAATATATCATGAGACTTAGAATTTTGATATTCAATCAAGGTCAACTTGTACCAACACATGTATGAATCCCAATGATGAGGAACCAACAATTTTAACCAGCACACATACTCATCTATGTACCCAACAAGACCAAAATGAGTTGCAATTTTTTCGAAGTGTTATCAAAACACAAGACTAAAACACAACAACTAAATGATCAAAATTAAAGGACAACAAGCCTTAAAAAAACATTTAACATACAACACTCTTTTCACAGGGCGATAACATATATATCAGTATTCAATCCACATGAATTTCACCCATTCTCAAAAAGTAAAGGCCAAACCAAATCCCAATCAGTTTCAACTATGTAACAAAGGACATATCAACAACATGCTACAAAAAAATCAACTGCAAAATTGAACCCATATGCAGAAAAATATATATCAATAACATAAAAGACCAAGCACAGGAGATGCATACTCAAGAATTGAATACTTTACTATAAACCCAACTTTAAAGTTCCTTGCCCATTCGATTAAAGCATCTTAACAGATTAATGTAAGCCCTTTTTACAAAATAGCTTCATAACTTAAAGTGCATAATTCATTCTCAAATTAGAAATTCAATGACCAGTAGACTAGCACATTCAGCATAGGCACAATAATTAAAAATGTCAAAGCCATCCCTATACACTCAATAGACTTTACGGGTTTCCATTCAAGAACTAATGGTGCAATTCACAAAGTTTCCAATTAACCAAATCAAAATCCTAGTTCAAATAACCACCATTTACACAAGAAATGCTTAACGACCAGAATGCTTTTTTTTTCACATACCAAATTCAAACTTCCGTCAAGTAATGCTCAATGACTAGAATGTTTTTTTTTTCCACATAATCAATATAATATCCTTTAGGTACAAGGATAATTAATAATCATTTCCAACCTCAAATGTCACCTCTAAGTACAAGGTTCATGTCTGATATCTCTTAAATTCAAATCACATTCATATCAACTCGATACAAGCTTCACTTTGTAACTCAAAGACGTAATATGAACTTTGCTTGTCCTCAAGCAAAGAATATGAATAAAAAATAAGATTAAAGTCAACATCAAGAAACATGAATCAAGGAAAATTTCATAATTTAAAAATTCAATTAAGCTCAGTAATCAAATCCAATCACGCAAGATAATTTAGCACTTAATACAATTAGAGGCTTGAGTCTAGCTTACATCTTTTCTCTTTACCAACCATTTGAGATCACTCATCTTTCCATCGCTCAAGTGTTTAAGGACAAAGAGATCACTCAAATTTATCTTGAAAAATGTATTGCCATAGACTTGGTTATCAATCTAATCTCCACTTCCAAGATCACATATATAACAAGAATCAAAAAGATTTCCTCTAGTTGTAACGGGGCCAAGGGTATAATGAAAGGTAGGAAAAAGATTAAAAAAAAGGGTAAAGAATGTTCATGGATAAAACGATACAAAACAGAATCAGGTTGAAAATATGAATAATAGAACATACTTACTTTCAACCAAATATTCTCATTATTCTTCACCACAATTTTTTTCTTTTTTTTTCTTTTTCCTTCTTCATTCATTTTCATTTTTTTTCAGCAATAAACCCCTTGAAGAGAGAAATAATCCTTTATGACTTCTCAATTAACACATCAGATGCTTCAAAGAATTCAAACTGATTATTCAATTTGGTATTCAAAGAAATCAATTTCAGGCTCAAATGGGACAACTAAAGGATTATTTTATCAATGCAACTCTGGAAGTTAAGAAAGAATTAAGCCTAATTGCCTTAATCATATTCAAGTATGAATGTGAATCATTGAAGTCTCAAAAAGATATCAAAACAAGTTCTAGGGCACATCAAGTAAGAGAAACCTCACTCTAGAAGAAAAATAGGATTTTGTTTATGAAAAATCCAATCAATAAAGACTTAAAACTCACTTTTTTGGCTAAGCTAATAAAGATAAAAAATGCAAGCAACATGACTAATTTCTAAATAAGATGCTAAATGTTTAATACTCAATTAAAAAAAATTAGCTTGCACAAAATCAGCTCATGAGCAGTGGATTCCCTTCTTAAACATATTTCTATCAGCTCAGAAATAATCAAGAAATTAATACACAATTCTCACTTGATTACCGACAATACTCAAGTGTTCATTAATTTCACAAAAGTTTGCACCAAATTAAGATTATTCCCCCCACACTTAAAATAAACATTGTCCTCAATGTTTAAATAGGAAAAATAACAGAACCAAGGACAATGAAACTTCCTTGAAAATGGAAACGCAAGATCATGAAGGTGGTGGGAGAAGGGGACCCGGAGGGAGGCGTGTAACCATAAGCAAATAGTTGGTCAAACTGAGCGGTCTCATAATCCCAAAAGCTGCATAAGAAAAACAAAGTAAAAATTGAAAAATAAAATGCAAGAATAGAAAATCTTTTTGATGGCCGACAACTATATACATTTCTCTACAAAGGTTCCGAACTCAAGGAGGCACTTAAGCCGACTCAACATGACCTTCAAAACAAAAATAGAACAATGTTAGTCAATAAGAAATAACAAGATAACAACAAATTTTTTTTCCTTTTGAAATTAGGGGGCCACGACTGTGTGAAACAGGGACACGACCATGTGACTTGCCAAAATGTATACAGACGCATTTTGGAGGTTAGACACGGCCATGTCTAACTCCTTAATCACTTCTGGAAAGGGAAAACAAAGTAAACAAGGGAAAAACTAAATGTAACGACTATGAATGCTAAAGAAACCTAAAATAAATAACTGAGAAGGGTTAGAAACACAGGTTGCCTTATGTGAAGCGCTTGTTTAACATCACTAGCTCGACGTTGCCTTTTGTTCAAGAAAATCAAGGTGGCTTAAAGCACAAAAACTAGGATAACCCATTTCTTTTTTTCAGAATTGTTCCTCCATCCTCGGTTAATAACCTTAGAAGTACCCCCAAAGGTGTTTTGAACTTGACCTGAACTTGATTGTCCTGAATTCATCTTGGTATGAGAAATTTCACCAAACCATAGTGGTTTGAATTTTTTAATAGATGAAGGATCAAGATTCAATTTATCAGAAGATGATGGACAAGTTCACAATAAATTATGACTAATGGGAGGACCTTTCTCTGATTCAGCAATCTTCTTGGAAGTAGGAGGATCAACATTGCTTGATGATACAAAGCTTTTACCAATGGAATCCTAATTGGGGCATCAAGATATGATGTCGGGGTAGATTTATCAAAGGCCTTGATCGTCACTCGATCTTCATCCACCTTCAAAATGAGTTCACCTATCAGCACATCAATCAATGCTTCTGAAGTAGCTAAGAACAATCTTCCAAATATAAGTGGAATATCAGCATCCTCGTCCACGTCTACAATGAAGAAATCCATGGGAAAAATGAACTTATCCACCTTTACAAGCACATCTTCGATCACACCCCAAGGAATTAGATATGATCTATTAGCAAGTTACAACATAGTGAAGGTAGACTTTGGATCTCCCAAACCTAATTTTCATAGATAGACAATGGCATCAAGTTGACACTAGACCCCAAATCACAAAGTGCTTTTCTTGAAAATTGTGAAGCAAACTCACAAGGAATGGTGAAACTATTGGGGTCCTTGAGCTTCGATGGTAACTTCTTTTCGTAAAATAGCACTGCACTTTTCAATAAGTGCTACAATGACTCCGTCCTCTAGATTCCTCTTCTTTGAGAGCAATTCCTTTATGTACTTAACGTAAGAGGGAATTTGTTCCAATGCTTCAGCAAATGAAATGTTTACTTAAAGCTTTTTGAAGACATCGAGGAACATAAAGAATTATCTCTCTTGATTGTCCTTCTTCACTCTCTGTTGTTTCTCCTCCTTTTTATGGGTTTTCTTATCATTAAACTTTTCTTCCCTTGTGGAGCCTTCAAATTGTTCACCACTTCTCACTAAGATTGCTAGAACGTGCTCCCTTGGGTTAGCTTCTGGTTGACTTGGCATTCTCCCTTGAGCCATGTTGAACAAGCTTACTTGTTAGGCTATTTGAGTTTTAAACATCTTGGAATGAGTGGCCATTTGCTTTAGGCAAGTATTGATTTGCTTGATGAATTACCCATGTTGTTGAACTTGTGCTTGAATGGCTTGATTTTGCTCATTTTAGGTAACAATGAAATTCTCCATGAGGGCTTCTAAATTAGACTTCGCACCTTGAGAAGATTATTGAGGTTGTTAGAATCTAGGTGGAGGTCTATTGTTGGATGGAACCCCTATATTTTGTTAGTTACCATATGAGAAATTGGGGTTGTTTCTCCATCTGAGGTTATATGTGTTGGAGAAGGGATTACTTGGAGCCTTGAAATTGCCATTCTACACATAACTCACTTGCTCCAAAGATAGCTCTTAAGAATATGTCTCTATTGCATTGCATTCTAATGTTAAATGTCTTCCTCCACCTATTTCACAAGATATGTTAGGGGTAGAGATAGCATTGACATTCAGCTTCTCAAGTGACTTGGTCAAGGTATCAAACTTAGCATTCAACATGGTAATGGCGTCAAGCTCTGTCATTTGCTTCTTTGAAGTTGGTCTCTCACTTGGCCACAGATAAATATTTGAAGCTACCTCATTAATCAAGGCCCTTGTCTCTATTAGAGTCTTGGCCAACAAAGCACTGCTAGCTGCAGCATCAAGAATTGCCTTTGTAAAGAAAGTCAACCCAGTATAGAATGTTTGTATAACAACAAAATCTTGTAGGCCATGATGTGGACACTGACGAATGAGATCATTGTACCTCTCTTATGTTTCATAAAGTAATTCATCTTCCTTTTGGGAGAAAGTAGTGATGTCTTTACAGAGCTTTGATTATTTTTCCAATCAGATAGTACTTGTCCAAGAAAGCTTGCTCCATCAAGTCCCAGGTAGTAAGTGAATTTGGGACTTCTGAGTGAATCAACTTCTTTGCTTTCTCCCTACGAGAAAAGGGAAAAAGTTTGATCTATATAGCATTTATTGAAACCCCATTAATCTTTATGGTGTCACATAACTCCAAGAACTCATCCAAATGATGATTTGGGTCTTTAGTCGTTGACCCACTGAATTGTAATTGTTGGACCATCTAGATTAGTGATGTCTTTATCTCAAAATTGTTGGCCTCCACCCGTGGCCATACAATGGAAGACTGATGAGCGTTAGCATTGGGAGTTCCATAATCCCTCAGCCTTCGCTCTTGATTGACGACTTGATTCATGTTGTTCGCTATGTGGTCTTTCTCAAATCTTTGTGTTCTTTTTTTCCCTTCCAATGTCACGAAGTGTCCTCTCGATCTCAAGATCAATGGGGATAATAAGATCTTCTTGACTCTTCGCTCTACGTATAAGAAAGAATCAACACCTGAAAATTCAAAGAAAAAATAAAGTAAAAATAAAATAAAATAAAAAAGTGCTTAAATAAACCAAACTACCGCTCATGTTAATATCAACATGATCTCCGACAACGGCGCCAAAAACTTGTTGTTAACTTTCCACAAGCGCAAGGATCGTACAAGTAGTAAAATAAAGATCGTTCCCATAAGAATTGGTTAATTACTAACTCTTACGGATACTTTGATTATTTAAGTGAATCAAAATCAATAGTGAAAGTTCAATTAAATTAAGACGGGCAAATCAATAAAGAAAGCAAATAAAAAAAAAGTCAAGATTCAACCAAGATTTAAAGGTCTAGTGATAATCACATATTTGATACATTAATAAACCCTCATTTTTAATCATTTACACTCCCCATGTACTTAATTGATTGAACTTGGTTATGTTTTGTAAGTTTGGACTCAAATTGGACTTAATTTATTTTTTTAGCATGATTTACGTTTTACACTATTCCTATATTTTAGCCATATCTTGAATTTTAGATGTTTAATAATTATTTATTTTACATTGTAGGAAAGATAAGAGAGAGATCTACAACTTTCATAAAGAGCTCTAGGCCAAAATCAGACATCTAGTAGAGCTAATTGGTCTTGGAAGTCAGAACACGGGTTTTGTGATTGGAACCTGAATAATGTACAATAATTAGAGCATAACCCGGGCTGTAAGAACTAAATTAGGATGAAATTTTGGCATCTACAACTTAAGACCCATATCTACAACTTTCATGAAGAACACAAGACTCATTTCGGATTACTTAGAGGTCATATTGGGCTTTCAAGTCAGAATAGATGAACTATAGTTGTGTCTGAGTAGTGTGTAGTAATTAGACCATATCTCGAGTTTTAGGAATGCTTTTGGGCTGAAACTAACGACATTTGAAAGCTAAGACAAAATCCTATAACTTTCATGAAAACCATTTGATGAAAAAATGACGAATGCAATGAGTTCAGTACTGAATGATTTTGGAGATAAAGAATCTTAATAATTTTCCAGTCATCAAAAGTCATTTGACATTTTTCACTCATCCACCCACTCATCCACTCACTCATTAATCAGCCCCCTTGTCATTTTGTATCCCTAATCCTCTATAAAAGGCAACATTGGCTGATCATTTAGGAGTCTTGGTCTTAGAGATCAAGATTATGTTATTGTATTATTTGTTTATCTTATTGTAGGTTTCTTTTGTTCTAAATCGAGGTTATGTTTTTCTTCTTCTTCTTCTCTCTTTCTTTCTTCTTGTCTATGAGTAACTAATTTTCATTTTACTTAGGTAAAAGGGTGAAGCTCTTGGTAATGAAATAATGCTAGATTGATTTTTTTCTTGTGCTTAAATGATATATTATCAAGTGGTCATTATACGTGTTGTATTTTGTTTCCAATCAATTTAGAAACCCTTCTTGTAAAGTGGAGATCTTGATTTGTTGTAGATAAGATATTGGCACAATGAATGCTTGAGCCCCTTTATAAATGATTGTGTTAATAGATAATTAAAGGAATCATAATATAATTAAGTATATAATTTTAAATTAACTTTGAATGTTGTATTTTTCGATTGGAACCTCTATTATGCGTGGATTCTAATTGAGTTATAAAAAGAATTAATCTTATCCTTAATTTACTTACCAAGAGTGGATCTCTAACTTAAGTAAATCTTTTTTATTTGTGACTAAGTTTTATCACCTTTATTGTTATGACAAAATATTTTCCTTAAGTCAAATAAATTTTTCTTCATCAATTTCCTATGGATCGATCTCGGACTCCCGATAATTTATTACTTGAAACAATCTATACTTGAGTTTGCAACTTTTAATCCGCATCACCTAGGACTAGGAATCCACTACACTACCCCCTATGATAAATTGTAATATTATCTTTACTAATATTCAATTATGTTATTGAATGCGATTTGTCCTAAATTATTTAAAGTTCAATTTCTTGGCACTAAAAACGTGCTAAACCTCCATTAATCTCATTCTCATGGCAATTAATCCAAGTTCCAGCCCATTAAGATTCATGACAATCATTTAACCCTCAAAGGATTTAAGCCTATGTCTAGGTCTCAATTCCTAAGTTCAATTCTTAGATTATCAAGTAATTAGATTTCATCTTTCGATCCTTCACCTAAAGCCTAAGATAATGTAAATATGACGCGTAACATACCACGAGCATTAAGAACACTAAGAATGAATCAAGAACAATAATTTCATTAACAAATAATCAAATTAATAATTCAACATAGAGAAATAGAGAGTTTCATCCCAATCCTAGAAAAAAGGGTTTAGCCACTCATGGCAATTGTAGCACAAACAAGAACAAAGGTTAAAGGAACAATCATGATTCCGAAACAAAAAAAAAAGAGAAGATGGAGAATATGAAGATGAGGGAAAAGACTTCAATGGTTGATCTTCAATGACTCTTGCTCTTGTCTTCCAAGCCTTAGCCTTCAATCCTTGTGCCTCTTAAAGTCTCCTGTAGCCTCTGTATATTTTAGGTTTAATGGTTTGCTTCTATTTATAATAATTGGGGTAAAAACTGCCTCTTTTACGCTCCAGAATACCTCATACGGCCGTGTGAGTTCATGACACGGTCGTGTGATCTTGAATTGTGTAAATTCAATGTAGGGCGGCGTCACACGACTGTGTGACCAAGACACATGGCCGTGTGACTTAGTCAGAAATGTTCCTAAAGTTACACAGGGTTGTGTGAGCTTGACAAAAGCGTTTTCCAAGTTACACACGGCCGTGTAACTCCTCAATCACTCAAAAATGTCACTTTTTGGAGAAATGATCTTCATAAAAGTTGTAACTCTTTTTCTTAGCTTTCCAATTCCATTAGAATCACCCCGTTTTGACTTCTATAGCTCAAGTTATGCTCATTTTATCGCATAAAGGTCAAAAACTCCGGTAATCTTGGTCATATAGATTTCTACCTCAACTTCGTTGCAATGAATCCATCCAAAGCTTCATAGAATCATGTCAAATCACCTCTTTTGGACCTAAAAACATAGAGAAAGACCAATCATGAGCTACCAAGACTAGTTAGATTAAAAGTGGCACAAATTCCAATATATATCAATTAAAGCATACTAAATCCATCTCAAATCAAGTACAAGATGTGTGTATTTTATCCACACATCATAATACAAATTCTAAAACAAAAGTATATAATACCATTCATTCATCATATTCCTCATGTATACTTTGATCACTTTACTTCATAGCATAACTTTAATTATGCTTTAAATCATTTTAAACAACATAGAATAGGTATACATTAGGCTAAAGACTTTGTTTTGCACAATAAAGTAATAAGGAAGCTTCTGAATCTGGGCGATTAGGTGCCCAAAAGTTGAGTGTTTAGTCGCCTAGCAAAATTTCTCTCTACCACTGATCGATTAAGCGATCAATTTCTGGGTGATTAATCGTCCAGTGGTAGAATGACCATAATCACAGTTTCTCTGAACTATTAACTCATTCCTATCATCTTTTCTTAAATCCAAAGGGGTTGCCACACAAAAACATGTTTCCAAAGGTTATAAAATTCATGTATATTCTTCTCAACATCATCAAAACCCATTTTTGAAATCACAAATGCATGAGGATTTAAGCTTGTTTATGAGTTCAAAATGCATTACCTTACTTATACCAATTCTAAAATATCAAATTATCAACTTCTAACCAAGTCATAATACAAGTTTCAAGCTAGAAGATAAATGAAGACAAAAGCTCCTAACACAAGATTATGGAATCTCAAACCATTCATAAGCATATATCTATATGAAACTCAAATACAAATCACTTAACCACAGCCTCCTATTCTTTTCATATCAATTTCTTCCGTTCAACTCTTTTAAAAAAATAAAAAAAATATAAAAGATGAAGAGAAAGAACAAAGCAACCACCCCTACCTCTTTCCTAGCTTGTTGATGCTTGCTTCCTCTTCTTTTCCTTATTTCCTTCTTCCTTTTTCTGCACTTCCCTTTCTTCCTTGGATTTCTCTTCTCTTTCTCTCTCTCTTTTTGTTGTTGGAAACCATGTGAAAATGGAGGCAAAATGAAGGAGAAGAAAAGTCAATAATAGATAAAGATGAAATGATAAAGGTGGTGGGGAGAGAGAATGGATAAAGGTGGGGATTTTTGCTGAAACGCTTTAATCTTCCAAAGCTAGGTTTTCAAACTTCTATAAGTGTTATAGAAAATTTTAGGACTTCACTTAGTCCTTCTATCCATAATTCCATAATTTCTATACACTTCTATTTATTAGTTGAGTTCCATCATTCTTCCTTGAGTTAGGTTAAACCTAAAAATTAAGCAAATGGACTTATTGGTATTCACCTTAACTGATATTCCTTACCAAAATATTCTTCATCCTGTACCTGATATATCCACAAAATTTCATGATTTTTTGAGCTACTTGACTGTCCAATTAGGGCTTTAAACACTTATTCGGTATTATTAAAAATACCAAATCAATTTATTTGATTGTCTAAAATTGACTATAGCTTATTCCAACCATTTGTGACCTAGAAATAAATTTTTTTCATATTTATTTATATATTTTTAGCTATTTATGCTAAAATCTGAGTTTATATGAGTTATTATTCACATCCAGTATTATACTATTATGCTCAAACTAATCCAAATGGTTACCCGAATTAACAGATAACGCAAACCGAAGTTGCTGAACTTCTATAACCTTGATGAGGATTATTAAGTTACAAAGGATGTTACATACATAGCCGAGGCCGATGTATTCAAAACAACATTCAGATGCCCGAGGGCAATTAGCACATTAAAATGGGTAGTGATGTCATTCGAGTTGAAGAGCGTTGGGGCAACCTATTAACGAGCTATGAATGCAATCTTCCATGACTTAATTAGTAACATCATGGAAATATACATAGATGATGTGGTTGTCAAATCTTAGAGCAAGGATCAACATTTGGCCAACCTCGAGAAAGCTTTTCAATGCATGAGGAAGTTCAACCTGAAACTGAATCCCACAAAGTGTGCTTTCGGTATTTCAACTAGAAATTTCTTGGGAGTTTTTGGTTCATAAGAAAGGTATAAAGGTGGACAAAAACAAGGCCAAAGCTATTTTTGAAGCTAGACTAACCACCAACAAAAAATAGCTTCAGAGCTTGATCGACAAGATTAACTTCTTAAGGCGGTTCATAGCCAATTTAACAGGTAAATCACAAGCATTTTCAAAATTACTGAAGCTAAATAATGATGAGCAGTTCACTTGGAGGGATGAGCAGAAGCAAGCTTTTGAAGACATCAAGCAAATGTCTAGCTCGGCCACCTATTTTGGTGCCACCGTCTAATGAAAGGTTGCTAAAGTTATACATTTTGGCTACAAAAAAGATCAATAGAGGCATTTTTGGCCTAAGATGCAGAAGATGGCATCGAAAGAGCTATCTATTATCTTAGTCGAATGTTAACTGATGTAGAAACTAAATACTCCCTACTTGAAAAACTATGCTTATCTTTGTATTATGCTTGTACATAGTTAGAATATTATTTGTTGCTAAGAACTGTTCTGGTGCTTTCAAAAATAAATATTGTTAAGTATCTCTTGTCTTGGTTAATTTTTCAATGCAAATTGACTAAGTGGGTCATGAAGCTAAATTCTTTCAATCTAGAATACACCCCACTTAGAAGTGCAATATCGCTTAGTTGACCTACACGACTTTGTGGAAATGCCTTATTGGCTTTTATACTTTGATGGTTCTTGCACCGTCACCAAAGTTAGAATTGGCATAGTGGTTACTAGCCATACTAGAAAAAGAGGCACATTCAGGCTCGAGTTGGAAAATTAGTGGTCTAATAGCCAAGCTGAATATAAAGACTTTATCCTTGGCCTTATGATTTTGCTTAGCCAGGGGGTCAAGAATGTAAAAATCATGGGTGACTCCTAGTTAGTCATTAAGCAACTGGTTGGCAAATATCAATGCCTCAGTCCAACACTGACTAAATGTCACAAAACAACTTTAGATTTACTAAGGCAATTAGCCGGTGTAATTTTTGTGCATATGTCAAAAAGTTGTAATGCCAAAGCTAATAATTTGACACAAGATGCATCAGGATACAAATGCCTCTTTTCTGCTTTTCAGAAGATAAGGTTTGCTCCATTATTGCCTAAAGCTGAAGTACCTAGTTGGAAAAAATGGTAATTAGCTTGAGAAATTAATAGCTTACCTAAATCAACCAACTTCCAAGGTAGATCTTTCTTTAAAGAATAGATCATTGGGATACTGTCTTATGGAAGGAAAGTTATATAAAAAGAGTTTGGAAGGACTGCTTCAAACATGTTTGGATCCTATCGATATCATGATAGCTATAGGAGAAGTCCATGAGGGACTTTGTGGAGCACATCAAGATGGGCCAAATATGCAATGGTTATTGTATCGCCATAGTTTCTTCTGGTCTACTATTGCAAAGGACTATGTGCAATATGCTAGACCTTGGCCATTACAGGGCTAGCCAATAGATATCATTGGGAAAATTTACCCTCCTTCATTAAAAGAGCATTGCTTCATCCTCGTGGCTATTATTTATTTTACTAAGTATGTCAAAGTTGTGCCTTTGCAAAATGTTACATAGAAAGAGGTAATTGAGTTCATTAAGATTTTTTTTTCAAATTTGGCATTCCATAAACAATTATAGCCAACCAGGGTACCATATTTACTAGTGATAAAGTGTTGGCTTTTGTGGAGCAATTTGGGATTAAAATGCTTTACTCTTCTCCTTACTATGCCTAAGCTAATGGTTAGACCGAAGCAAATAATAAGATCATTATCGGCTTGATCAAAAAGCATATCAAGGACAAATTAAGGAATTGGCATGAAACTTTGCTAGAAGTTCTTTGGGCATGTAGAATAAGATAACTGCTACTGCAACTACTACATCTACGGCCATGATGCAGTAATACTACTTGAGATAGTTGTGTAGTCTTTGCGAATAGTAAAATACAATGCTCTTAACTCTGAAGAATACATGTAAGCTATGCACATGGAGTTGGATGAAATCGATGCTGATTAACTTTTGACCTTAGAAAGAATTCGGGCTAACAAGTTATATGTAGCTTCGAGTTACAACAAAAAAGTAAGGCCACACAAATTCAATGGAGATGACTTAGTTAGGAAAGTTATTTTGCCTATTGGAGAAAAAGAACAAGAATTTGGAAAATGGTCAGCTAATTAGGAAGGTCATTTTCAAGTTAGTAGAGTGTTAGCCATGGCTGCTTATGGTTTGATGAACACAGATGGTGAAGAACATACAAAAAGCATTAACGGTAAATACTTGAGATTTTATTATCCTTCCATATGGGAGGAAAGGAATGGACCTTAAAAAGCTAAAGCAAAAGTGAGCAGCCAATTATACACAATAAAAAATGACAACCACTTACAAAAGCTAGTCCAAATCCTAACTACATGTCGCCATAGGTTGGCTACATAACCAAAAAGCTAAATTTAAAGTTTCTCCAAAGTCAAAAATGGGGAAGGGTAAGCTAAGCTTTAGGAATTTCTTCAGGTTGAGGTCTATCGCTGGCTCCGGTCGTGTTTCCTACGAATTCAACAAGGTCCTTGGCAAGCTCAAGGGTTCTCGATGGGTCCTCTTTCATCAGAGTTGTAGTTTTAACAGCACTAGCTTGTCTTGATTCTAAAATTAGTTGTTCCTACACTACAAAAAAAGTGCTAAATTGTGGCAATTTTTTTTGTAGGGGTTATCAAACTCCACAAATTAACACATATTGCGGGATTTTTTTTGTCTTTCAATGGAGGTTATTAACCCCTACAAATTAAAAAATGCCGAATTTTATATTCCCTTTATTCTTTTGCCTTATTCTCACTCTCCCTCTCACTCTGTCGCTCTCCCTCTCACTCTCCATCTAATTTTTTGCCTCCTTCTCCCTCTCCCTCTATTTTTTTGCCTCCCTCTGCCTCTCACCACTGCCGTGCAAGATCTGGTGCGAAGGCCTTCGATTCCTAGTCAACCCACCTCCACTCCATCGTCTGTCGTCTCTCACCTCTCATCTTTGTTCTATCTACTTTTTCATAACAGTTAAGGATGGCTCCCTTTGTAATTGTAGATTAATTCAAAGTTAAGATACCCTATTTTTGGTTTTGATTGTTTATGATTGGGTGTAGGCTTGTTATTTCTGGGTACTGTTGGCTGTTAGGTATCTAGGCTATTAGAAGGAATGCACAATTTATACCACAGAGCAATTTTGCTTTACTTTTGGTTATGCACACCGTTTTACTTGGACTACAATGGATTTTAATTCCTTTATTCAATTCTTTGCTGCCATTATTTGCTTTCAAATTACGCAGACCGTGGGGGGCCCATTGCTTTGCATTACTCTTGTGCACATTGATTCATTACTTCATGATTCTATTTATTACTTTATAGTTTCCTTCCAAATCTCTTTTATTATTTCAGCCAGGTGATGCTTCAAGTGAACATACTACGCCATTGGATGCAAGAAGATCATCTGGTGGTAGCAACACAAACCACCAATAGCATATTTAGTGTTGATTTTTTATGTTCATTTATTGTGGCACTACTTAGGTTATTAAGGATTTTAAGTTGTAAGTTTAGGTTACAAGGGATGAATTTATTTAGCTTATTATAGATTCAAACTGGTATGGTTTATGTTACTATGAATATTTTTAATGTAATTTGATTCATATTTATATCGACAGTTTTATATAATTAATTATTTTGATTGTGCATCCTAAACGTTATTAGAATTAAAAATTAAATATGTAGTAAATCTTTTCTTTAAAAAAACATTCATCAGATGAACAAGTCAAAAATGTTTACAACAACGGCGATTTTTAACATCTACAATTTTTTGATAAACAAAATCAGGCAAATAAATAGTGCAGGTTAAAAACTGCCCCAAATTTAAAAAAAAATGCCACAAATTGTGGGTGTTTTAAACCATCGCAAATTAATCACTGTTGTGGGGGTCGCTGAAAAATCACCGCAATATATTACGACAAATGTAAATGCATCATTTTTTTAAATCACCGCCACAATACAAATTTAGTACTTTTTTTTGTAGTGCTATGCTTTCTTAGCCTCTTTCACCTCCAGAAACTCTACTTTGAATTCTTTCCTAGTATTCTCCACTTCTTCCAGATTTGCTTCCCCAAGATCATTTTCTTGTTCATAGAAGATTTTGTTTTGCCACAGAGGAAGAAAATCATTCTCGATGGCTTGGTTCTCTGAGAAAAGTTGATGCACTTCATCCTAAAGCCGGTCAAGGCTGAATTTTAGAGAGTTAAGGTGCGACTCTAATAGTTTAACCTCAGCTTGCTGTTATTCAATTTTGTTCGACTTCTCAGCAAGATCCTGCTTAGCCTTGCTAATCTAGCTTAAGTAGGCTTGATTAGAGGCTTCAATTTCTAAGTACTTTTTCACAATAACCTCAAAGCGAACTGAGAATTTTTACAAATTCCATAATTCTTTTTCAGCTGCTTCTAATTAGTTGAAGGCCAACTTCTTCTTCAGTTGGAGATTCTTGAACTTAGCAGACAACTTTGAAAGCAATTCTTGGACTTCCTTGCTCAGGCCTGATGATTGTTCTAGACTAATCAATGACTTGAGGGCTGAGTGGAAGGAATCTTGTTCAGGAGATTATGGTGGAAAGGTGGAGCTGATGAGTTCTTAAACTAGTTGCAGATTCTTTTGAATGTCAGTTGGGGAAAAGTATAATTAGGAAGATGAGATATTACCTTCAAAGCCGCCATAGAAAATTAAACTCTGGTAGAAGTGTGAAGATTAGACTTCTTTGGTGGAGGCAAGTTAAGAGATGAATAACTTGAATTGATAGTAATAATGATAGCTCCTATTAAAAAGTAGATAAAATGTATCAGAAGCTAAAAATAATCAGCTAAAGGAAATTAGAAGGGAAAAGTATACCTTCTGCACTTTCTTTTTCTTTGGCTATGCTTTTGGTAGGAGCCTTACTCTTCTTGGATGGAGCCGAGGCAAGATTGAAGACTGAAGCTACCCGATCAATGACCACAAGACAAACTAGGAAGCAAATGCAAGTTCCCACCATCAGACAAATTCTATAGAACAAGATGATGCCGATATAAAAGCCCAAAAATTAGAACTTCCTTATAGTCATATCCCGGTAAGATAAAACCAGAACGATCTTTGGGGCAGAATACATGGTGACCCTTTCTATTGCTCGATTGTTTAGGCTGTGGGTGTAGGAAATTAGAACTTGTTGCCCTAAGCTGAATTGATTTGCCACGTAGTTTGGTAAATGGACCTCAACTCCAAGCAGGTTATAGTGGCTGCGCAGATTATAGTTCACCAAAAGTTCACAGCTTACTACTATAGCAGCCCAGAAAACTGAGGTCTCAGGGGCAAGGCAATAGCTGGATTAGTAGTATCTTCTAGAATCGTCTTCAGCTTTGTGGGGTCGAAGGTGAATGGGTAGTACTTGTAGAAGGTAGAAGCAAGTCTTTCTTTTTGGTTGTAGAAAAACTTGAAAATCCTCATGGCAGTGATTCCACAGAGAGGAAGCTTGTACAAAATATCAGCATGGATCCAACAACTTTATCGATCCTTAGAAGGAGTATTTGAGGAAGATTATGATGGGAATAGCTCCAAGAAGTAAACCTGAAACCACATCTATAAGAACCAGATGGGGCCAGATATAGAATCTAAAGTGTCATGGGCATAAACAACATAAGCAAGATTAAAAAGCCCCTTGTATAGGTTGCCGAGCAAAAAGTTGCTAAGAGCTATTGGTTTAACTTTTGCTATGGCATCCGCCAGGGGAATGGTTTCCTTCAAAACTTGGAGGGAGGAGCTGGTGCAGATGACATACATATAGAGCCAGTAAGCAAGGAAGGCAATGTGTTCATAATTGGTAACAAGACCAGGGGCTTGATTTTTGGCAGGGATGAACTTGTTGTAACTAGCTATTTGTCAGTTGAACTCCACATCGAAATTAATTCCAATCTCATAATCAAAGTAAACCGGTAGCCCTTCCCTTGTTGGCAGCAATCTAATAATTATTGTGACGTTTAAAAGGGCATGGGTCATCATATAGAAGGGAAAACTGAAGGTGTTGCTAAGAGGAGACCAAAAAATAATAGTTTCCTGTAGCAAAGCTAAGTCAGCTTTTAGGCTCTTAGTTGAAAGCCGAATGACATGAGCAATCCCTATTTCGCATCATAAAGGTTCCTTGGCCAATATATATCTGCTTATGGAACATTGACTCTTTACCTTGACCATATTATAAGGTACATAACAAATGTGACATTGAAGAAAACAATAATGTTGTTGACGGTGCAAAATGACACATATCGGGGAAGTGATTAAAAAGGCCAAGCTAATAGGTGGGTGGTTCTAAGGTGATGGGGAACAAATACAACTCTTTAATAAATTAATTTTGGCTAGTTGCAGTAGGTTCCCCAATGGTTGTTGTAACAATGGCAATAATTTTCATAGCTGCGTCGACTTGATATGGAGAATGTGAAGATGGAGAAGAATAACTTTTAGGTTCAAGCTGGAATGAAGGTGAGGAGGATGAAGAATCATCACTTAGGTAATCCTGGGAATCGAAAGCACCAGATATTTTCGCGGTTGAGAGCAATGAAGAAGAGAAAGAGTTTTCTCTCAAAGCTAGGGTTTGGAAATAAGAAGGCTCAAGGAGAAGGTGAACAAATAAGCTGCACTAGGGTGGAATTTATAAAAGCAACCACCAAATATATAATAACAAGGGTGTGGTATAAACCGACCACCAAATATATATTAACAAGGGTGCGGTATAAACCAACTACCAAATAAGTTAATAAGCTGATAAATTAAAAAGTTAATAACAAGTAAATTAAAATGTTAGAAGTAAGTAAATTAAAATGTTAGAAGCAAATAAATTTAAATGTTAGAAGTAGGTAAATTAAAATGTTAGAAAGTTAGTAAGAGAGTTAGATAGTTAATAAGTTAATAAGCAAGAAAATTAAAAGATTAGTATGTTAGTAAGTTAGTAAGTTAGAAATAAAATACAAAAAGTAAAATACAAAAAATAAAGTGCGAGAAAATAAAATACGAGAAAGTAAAGTGTAGAAAGTAAATTTAAAATATAAAAACCGAGAGAATCAATGAAGTCGATTTTTTACTCCAAATGAGAGAGAAGAAGAAGAAAGATTATTTAATTAATAATTAAATATTACAAAGGAAGAAGGGAGAATTTTTCTCACTAAATTAGTACGTTAGTATGTACAAAGAAAAAAATTTAAAAGAGTAGAAAATATATATATATATATACAAGATCCACGAGGAATATATATATATATATATATATATATATATATATATATATATATACACACACACAAAATATTTATACCATAAATTTATTCAAATTAAGTCTCCGGAAATGGCGCCAAAAAATTAATGCGGATTAAAAGTTGCAAACCCAAGTACAGATTGTTTCAAGTAATAAATTTTCGGGAGTCCGAGGTTGATCCACAGGGAATTGATGAAGAAAAATTCATTGACGTAAAGTAAATATTTTGTCACAACAATAAAAGTGATAAAACTTAGTCACAAATAAAAAAAACTTACTTGGGTTAGGAGATCCACTCTTGGTAAATAAATTAAGGATAAGATTAATTCTTTTTATAACTCAATTAGAATCCACACATAATGGAGGTTCCAATTAGAAAATAAAACATTCACAGTTCATTAAAAATTATATACGTAATTATATTAATCTATTAATACCACCATTTATAAATGGGCTCAAGCATTCATTGTGTCAATATCTTATTTACAACAAATCAAGATCTCCACTTTACAAAGAGGATTTCTAAATTGATTGGAAACAAAATACAACACGTATAATGACCACTTGAAAATATATCATTTAAGCACAAGAAAGAAATGAATCTAACATTATTTCATTACCAAGAGCTTTACCATTTCACCCAAGTAAAATGAAACTTAGTTACTCATAGACAAGAAGAAAGGAAGAGAGAAGAAGAAGAACATGACTTCAATTTAGAATACAAGGTAAACTACAACAAGATAAACAAATAACACAATAGCATGATCTTGATCTCTAGGACCAAGACTCCTAAATAATCAGCCAAGGCTCCCTTTTATAGAGGATTATGGATACAAAATGACAAGGGGGCTGATTCATGAGTGGGTGGATGAGTGAAAAATGAGTGAAAAATGCCAAATGACTTTTGATAAGTGAAAAATTATGAAGATTCTTTGTCTCTGAAATCATTCAGTTTTAAAGTCATTGCATTCGTCATTTTCTCACCAAGTGGTTTTCATAAAAGTTGTAGGCCTGGATTTCAGCTTTCAAATGCCACTAGAATCACCTCAAAAGGTCATCTACAGCCCGAGATATGGCCTAATTACTAAATAGTATTAAGGCCCGATTATAGCTCCTCTATTCTGATTTCCAAGCCCAATATAGCCCATTAGACCCCAGAATCTCAAAAAGTGTTCTTATGAAAGTTGTAGATTTTGGTTTTAACATCAACCATAAAAGTTTCAGCCCATTTAACAACCTACAGCCCGAGCTATGGTATGAGCAGTACACATAGGTCAAGCTGTCAGGATCAGCACTCTAGTTCTTGCTTCAACTTCAATTTGAGTTATCCAATCGTGTTATTAGGCCTTTGAGGTCTTCATGAAAGTTGTAAGGAATTATCGTAGATTTCCTACAAGACTAGAATCACATCAACTAGATATTTGAAACTCAAATTATAGTCAGTTTACTAAACACTGTCAAAGAGATAAATTAAGGCTAATTCGTGCAATAATTCCTTCAATGATCCAATTAGGCTCAATATCATAGAATGTGACAAAACTAACATAATTAAGCCTAATTGAATCTTAAGAAGCCCAATGAGAGGATTATAAAATATATAAAATATATTGTTATCAATTTACTTCCTTATATTTTAGCTTTATTTCATGTTCTTTGTTAGATTCAAGTTCTTTAATGCAATTTAGCATTCTTTACATTGTTTACGTTGTTTGCTTTGAATCTATTGTTGAGGGCTTTCTTTAGTACTTTAAAAACCTACACCGAAAGGCAAGTTCTCCCTTTTAGGAATTTCTTAAGGCGAAGCTCAATCTACATTGAAATAAAGACAGAAGTGTGGAGTTTCACTTTTATTTCAAGATAGAAGCTAACTTTTACTTTTCCACACTAACAGTAAATCTTGATGTTTATAACTATAAATAGAGAATTACCTCCATTTTTGCAGTGATTAGAACTTCTATTCAACCAATTTTACTTAATGATTCAGCATTTTCTGAAAAAAAAAGTGAACAGTTAACCAAAATTTTAATGCCAACCCAATAATTAATATATATAAATGCTAATTGTTGTAGAAGTTACTTCTATGAGATAGTCTATAAATGATTTGGCTTCATTGTGGTGTCTTATAGAGCCAATTACCCATGAAATTCTGAAACATAATGATTTGTGTTTAATGACTATGAACTGTAATAAATTTTTTTTTGTCTACAATGGTTTTGTTGATAAAGCTTACTATCAGCCATTATGGCCACTCCATATTCCTGAATGTCTCTATCTAACTGCTACCTAATAAGGATTATTCCATGTTTTGCCTAATCCACGTCAATATTTCATCTACACTCTGTAGCCCTTACAAATGTCTGTTTTGGGTGACACGTGATAGTAATTTCGATTGTAGCACCAAAGAGAAAAGACTTCATCAAGCATGAGGTGGATTCAAAGTAGCTGGAATACAAAGTCAACAACAGGGAGCATTAAAAAAACCTCAAACAAATCCACCTTCCTACATTCAAATAATCATTTTTTTCTTTCCTCCCCCTTCTTATTTTCCTCATAAAAATAGCAAGGGCAATATGAATTTTATTCACGAAAGGAATCCAAGAATCCAATTTTATGAGGGGAGTTTAAGATCCCAAATAACTTTCTTCCCAACAAGAGATAGCTGGGAAGTATGTTGATAATTAGAGTCGTCGATATGCAAATTTGGCAGTAAGGCAACCCTAAATGAATCTCCATTGACATTTTTCCTCTGGGTCAATAAGCATGTAAATAGTGTGGCTCTTGGGTTGAGAAAGTGAAATATAGACATGGGAGTAAAAATGCAATGAATTAAGTTGTCTTTGGCTATTTCTGTATGTTATGAACATGATTCAGTTAATTACCTGAATGAGGTTGATGTAGATGATTTTCTCTGTAGCAAAGTGGTGCGAGGGGAGAGTACTTGCAAAAGGCACTCTGATGCTCAAATTAGACCGCACAAGGTAGGCAGTGTTTGAAATTAGATGCATACATTTGCTACCTTCTGTGATATTTATAGGAGCATCTTAGTAAATAAGAATCATGTTTAAATCTATAATAAATGCTGCTAATTAGGATAAGAATCTAATAAGATTATTATATCTTATAACTGTTTCTTCTATTTATGAGGGATATAATTGATTTCTCTATCTATGAGGGATTTTATTAGAAATTACTTCTTATAAATAGGCATATTTACTTATCTAATAGCATTCATTAATATATGGGATCCAATTCTAGCGGACCGAGTTGCTCATGAATCGCTATCTCGGAACTCGGTCCAGAACAGTTGTCCTTAGCTTGACGCTTAAATATAACAACTTAGTGTCAAGATATTCGAGTTCATCAAAAGCAAACGACATGCATAGGACAAAGCGACCCAAGTCATGATATAGATACTGGATCTCACAATGTCTTTTCAAAGGGTCGAAGTTTGTGGTTAAACCCAAGATGCCCCCAGAATTGATAAATTAACCCGGGATCCGATTTAAATCACTCTACCTTTAAGTCGCTACATCATTATCTGGGATTCATGATGAATTGCCCCCATACCAATTCTGGTTGTAGGACCCATTTTATTTTGAAAGTAATTAAAAAGGGAAGTCGAGATCCTTATTATGATTTTCCATAACATCATGATATCATATCATAATCCAGCTTGATATCCTCCTACCATGTCATGCGTCGTTTTAACTCTAAGTGTTGTCCTTTCAACTACTATGTCAACTACACTCTGCCATGTGGCTAAAAAGTATTGGAAGTCATCATTTGGGTTTCGTATCGCCATATTTACTATTTCAAATTTAATATGAATTCCCCGTTTTACCCTTTCTTATGGCAACGATTTGGGGAGGCTTCTCATGGCTATAAATAAGAGTGGGGGTTTCTCCCCCCCACTTTTCTCCCTTTTCACCATTTTTACTTTCCTTCTCCAATGAGTTCAAGTGAGCACAAGCAGCAATTCTTAGTGGTTTTTGACTCCTTTCAAGTCTTTTTTTCACCCATTCTCAAGGTATTATCTTTTTCCACTCTTTTTTCCTTCTAAAAACACCACGGTGAATGTGAGAATGTCATAAAACATTGATGGAGAGGGTAGTTCCATAGAAATTCTAAGTGCTCT
Source organism: Ormosia semicastrata (assembly GCA_029884595.1). Taxonomy (NCBI): domain Eukaryota; kingdom Viridiplantae; phylum Streptophyta; class Magnoliopsida; order Fabales; family Fabaceae; genus Ormosia; species Ormosia semicastrata. The sequence goes on along the minus strand of JAQQTO010000063.1, from coordinate 15,065,224 downwards.
GCCACCTCAGGCTCGGCGAAGATGTTCTCCTCATGGTGAAGATTTTGATAAGGGTCTAAGGCCGCTATCTAGGATGGACATATTGGAAATGATACGAAGAGTGAATAGTGCCAAGGAACTTGCAAGTCAAAGACCAACACATCCGCTCTCCATACTCATGAGGAGTTAGAGAGTCATAATGAAACCTTTTCTGATTCTGACATGAGTATGACCTCTATAGGTAAAGCTAGTCATATGGAGATGGGACGTCGAAGAGCATCTACCTAGAAGCAAAAGAGTACATTTTCCCAGGAAACGTCAGTCTATACCAATGGGTTGACCGAGAAGTCCTGGCTATTCCTTCAAGCGTTGAGACATCAGAGGATGCCAACTCCAAGCAAGAATATTTACACCTTACTGAAGACCGACTTCATGATGGTGAATATATAATTCAGGCTCCATTAGAATAAAAAAAAGTCTACTCAATGAGAATAGAAGGCAACCACTTTATTTATATGTATGACGCACTGTTTACTTGCATTGGAGTCCAGCTTCTGTTCTCCGAGTTTGAGATCGAAGTCCTCAACCACTTGCGTGTAGCTCTAACTAAGCTACACCCAAACGCATAGGGTTTCATTAGGACTTTCAAGCTTATCTGCAAAACCTTTGGATGGTCATAACTTTATGGGGTCTTTTTTTTCTTCTTCACCCAGTTTCCACCCTTTGGGAATAGTTTCCAAAAGGGGTGGGTTACCTTGCACGACTAAGTAAGGCGTAAGGTATTCAAACTATACCAAGAGTTCTTCAAAAACTTCAAGAAGGATTTCTTTATAATAGAATGAGCTCTGGGGTTAATGGCTTTTTTTGTTACCCCAGAAGGCGAACCAAGAATATTCCTATACTAGACACAAGCAGTGTGGGACCAGAGTTTAGAAGAAATAGAGACTTTGATGTCCTTGTTGATAGAAAGTGAGGCCGATGTCTTCAACTTCTTAGTTGAGTAGGCCGATAAAAATGGGGTCATCTACTGTAAAGATGTCCTGGATGAATTCTCTGATTCAATAAGACTGTTCTTAGGTACCTCGTCTTAAATATATTTGATGAACTTGTATTTCATTATTTTGTCAGAGTGTTGTAACACATTTGTTTTCTGTTTGCATAAAGCATGACACTTCCCAGTAGGCTTGAAGCTCTCACAATGCACTTGGCCCAAAGAAAGGTTGGGGCCTCGAGATCAAGACCACAACCAACAATTCTAGTCCCTTTCCTCAATCTCAACATTAAGAGGCAAATCCTGGGTCTCCTGCTCAACCACTCTGGCCTTGCAAGAGAAAAAGGGGGAGGGGCGATGGGAACCTAGAGGAAAAAAATCGGTGGCCGAGGTGGCAGCGGTTGACCTAACAACTGGTCAGGAGTCTGAGGTCCCAGAGGATGCCCCTTTTTAATTTGTTGGAAGGTCAGTTTGAGGTAGGGGTTGATCTTGGGCAAATTATTGACAATGCCCTTCAAACCTAGGCTGATCAGGATGCCCTGATTGAGAAGAACTTGATAGAGATCATCTAGGATGCCCAGGTGCAGGCTTTGCACAATGCTTCCATTCTTCTCTTTCAGGAGTTTACTTTTGAATCTATTCGTTAGACTCAATAGCTGGAAAAGGAGCTGAACGCCTTCCAAGGTGAAAGGAATGAGCTTGAGTTGGCTTTAAAAAGACAGGCAACTTCTTCAAGTCAACGAAGAGCTCCATTTGCAAAGAGCTAAAATAATCGGGCTCTAAGCCAAAATTGTATTAGTCATGGCAACCATCACCCAAGAGGGGGGTGAATTGGGTGATTACAAATTTTTAAAATAACTTTGAGAAATTATTCATTTTAATAAATTCAATCAACATATGCAGCGAAATAAGTCCAACTATTGTAGATTACTCAAAATTAACTTGGGTTATGGGATAAATTAAGCAAATAAATTAGATATCAAATTCAACTCAAGTATATATAATTAAAATACAAGAAATAAAGGAGTTTGAGTTAAGAAGAGCAAACACTGAATTTATCCTAGTTCAGCCACTAACCACTTGTGGCCTACGTCCAGTCCTCAATTAAACAACCTGAGATTTTTCGCTAAACCTTCAAGCTTGAACAGGTGCTTGAAACCTTTACAAACCAGAGCACTCTTCACACCTTGGGATACCTCACCCTCGTGCTTGAGTCTCGACAGTCAAGGATACCTCACCCTTACAATTTCTTTGAGGGATTTCTCACCCTCTTTATAGTGAATCAAGATATATAAGATAAGAAAAACTCTCACAAGAGTAAATATTACAACTTGAAGCTCTATGAAGCTCTCTAAGGATATCTCAAATTTTGGTGAAAAAGAACACATAAATTTAGTAAAATATGAATCACAAATTAAAGCAAGAAAGAATTATTTCAGACAGTTGGGTGTTATTAAAAGATGACCCAAAAATATGTAATTATAGAGTTCTTGAGAAAAAGAGCCGTTGGGTATCATTTATTTCAACATTAAATGTATAGAAAATAGTCGTTGTGTGTTTCTGCTCGTGTTTATTCGAATAACCTGTGTGTTATTCGAATAATTCTTTAAAGACATGTTCTGAAACATTTTCTAGGATGTTTTATTCAAATAAATACTTGCTTATTCGAATAACCTATGTGTGATTTGAATAACTCTCTAAAAACACGTTCTGGAACGTTTTCTGGGATATTTTATTCAAATAAATATGTGCTTATTCAAATAAATTACTCTGGTTTTGAAAATTGACTTTAAATTATCATAACTTCTTCATTTCTCATCCGTTTAAAGCAAATAACCACTCATTGGAAAGATCTTTGAGTCTATTTTCAAATGAAATAAGTTTTAGACAAAACTCAAAGTATTTTGAAAGATATAATTAAAAGAGAAACCAAATGTCAGTTTTACAAAACTCAAACTTGGCTATTTTTCATAGATTTGAACTACCATCATAACTAGCTTTTCAAAACTTGTTTGTTGGGTATTTTTGCATGTAAAAACCATTTTTAAAGATTTGAAAACATATTTGAGATATCTAGAAGGCTTCGTACCTAAAGATCCTAAGTCCTATAAGCTATACCATTTAATCTTCCTTTGGACTTGGTCTTTGGCTTGATCTTGTCATCATCTTCATGTTTGTTATCATCAAAATATGTATTCATTGTCCAACAACCAATTACATTCTCCCCTTTTTTGATGATGACAAACTATCATTGAGAAAAGAGTTAGTTTAATTAAATTGGAATCCACAAAGTTTTTAAAAAAACTTATTCCCCCTCTTTTTCGTAAGAGGTGATTTATATCAGAGATATGTGTAGCTCCCCCTTACTTTTGAAATCCCAAGATCCGTTTTATTTTTACCTTGATGAAATATGCTATAGGGATCAAAGCATGTATAGAACTAACATCATCCATCTTATTGAGTTAAATAAAGAGTGATGCTCCTTATTTATTAGTCCTTTCACTTTGAGCTTTCTTCCTTTGAATTCTTCATTCCATTGCACTAGAAGAAAGTCTTCTTTATCTTCCTCTTCATTTGAATTCCATTCAAATTTTTTCATTTATTCATATATGCTTGTATGTAAAAATCTGATGGCTATATTTGAAACACATAAAGAGACTTACAAAGCTAACTTTAAAAGTATTCTAAAATATAGGTTAGCATCAAATATCATGTAAGCTCATTTACAAGCATAATTTAGATTGATATATAATGTAAAGCATGTACTATATTATCAACCATGCAAAGTTAATTCTAACAAAAACAAAAGAAGGTCATATGCATTTGAATCAAAAAATATGGTTTAAGCATTTTCAAAGTAAGATTCAAGTTTATCAAGAAAGACTTGACCATCATCAAAACATATTTAGGCATTTTTAGGCAAATAATGATCATGTTAAACATGTAAAAGCATAAAAACAACACTCTATTTCTCCAAATATCATATGATATTCAATTTAAAGTATAAATAAGGATAAGAGATTGATGTCACCAAAAGTGTACTCTTTGAGTTTTTGTAGGTGACTCCAACTCCAATGTCTCAAAGTTCCTTGAGAATGTTGTGGTTCTCTATGCCATCCTTTTATGTTTTCATTAGTCTTGGAGAACTTGGACCATTTCAAATTTTTCAACCTCAAGTAGCATAGTTGTGTTTCACTTTAATGCATGCATGAGCTAATAGTTATCTTACAACACAATTCAGCGTACTTTCTTTGGTATCCATCAATTTTGGATCCATAGAGGTTAGTCATTATGTCAAACTCATAAGCAAATAATCATTCAAAATAATAAGGCAAAACAACAAATAAGTTCACAAGGGCAAAAGATATTTTATTTCATTGATCAATTTATCCAAGTACATATATTCATCAAAAGAATAACCAATTACATTTGGTTAAGCATTTGTATTTTCAGTCCAATTACAAAGAATTCAACATATACAGCAAATTCTTAAGAAATGAAGGAGAAAAGCAGCATAATCTTTCATTTAATCTGTGTTTATTCGAATAGCAAGAATGTTATTTGAATAATCTTGCATGGAGACCAACGGTCATGGCATTTCTGTCAGAAGCTATTCGAATAGCTCTAAGGTTATTTGAATAACTAGCTCTGTAACTTGGCTGTCTGCCAAGGATTTATTTGAATAACCTTCTGGTTATTCGAATAACCAGATAAGGACAAAAGCCTCGTGAAGGCATTATTCGAATAAGATTCCACTTATTTGAATAGGACAGATACAAGAAAACACAGATAAAGGCACACACAACATATGTATTTGAATAAAACAGGATTTATTTGAATGAGACAGATATCAAATACAAGAACTGTGGTTGCTGGTCTCAAGTTATTCGAATAAATTGAATGTTATTCGAATAGAACTGATATGCAACACATTTTTTTTAGTAGCTGATTGAGTTTATTTGAATAACCACAGGTTTATTCGAATAAACCTATTAAAAACATTAATCAAATAGCTGGGCAAGAAATAAAAGAGAACCACAGTCTCTATTTATAGAGACGTAGAAGAAAATAGTTGTTGTGACAATTAATTCACGTAATAAATACAAAATATGGCATTTCTTTCTAAAACAGGATTCGTGTTTATTTGAATAAATATTCAGTTATTCGAATAACACGTTTTAAAAGAATCAGTTTTGAATATGGTTATTCAAATAACTCATCAGTTATTCGAATAATACGTTTTAAAAGAATTTCTGGAAAGCTGGTCTATTCGAATAACTCAACAATTATTCGAATAGCTTATATGAAAACAAGCCATTTTGAAAGATTTTATTCGAATAACAGGAGTGTTATTCGAATAACATTCTTAACAACAGAGGTGCGCAGTAGCAAATTTAAAATGTTATTCGAATAACTTATGAGTTATTTGAATAACTCGGTTTCTGAAACATGCGTAAATACTTAAAAAAGCAGCCCAGGTGGTTTTTCAAAAACACCAAAACTTTTTAAGTTATTTTCAATATCAAATACAGTTTTGGAAAAGGTTTAAGAAAACATTTTTTTTTATCTTGTAAAACCATGAGATATCCAAAAAGATCGTCGTACAAAGAGACTCTAAGTCCTAAAGCTAATCTTGAAATTCTTGGACTTGGTCTTCTTATTATCTTCATGTTTGTTATCATCAAAACTAAACTTCATTGAGCATAGTCAAATACATTCTCCCCCTTTTTTATGATGACAAACTATCATTGAGAAAAATATTAATTCACATAAATTGGAATTCACAAAGATAAAGTTTGGAGAGAACTTACTCCCCCTCTTTATCATAAGAGGTGTTTTAAATATTAGATGTGCGCAGCTCCCCTTTACTTTTGGAATCCAATAAATGGTTTATTTTTATCTGACTTTTCTCAAGAAGTACCTGTTTTTATTTTTCTCCCCCTTTGGCATGATCAAAAAGCATAGGGGATCAAGGTAAAAAATGTAATAGGCATAGTAAACATATAATATGCGTATAAACTCAAAAGCATAGAAACAGATAACATGATCAAAACATCAATGTTATTTATATTAAATTTCCAACTTCGTGTACAACCAAGACAAAACAAATACATCAAGAAACAAACAATAAAAACAAAGCAAAGCAAAGCCTAAAAGTAGGCATTCGGTGGCGGAGGAGGGGAGTCAGGTGCTCGTTGCGTCAGCAAAGAGCGAAGGGCAGCCTGCTCACGTTCTACACCTTCTATCCTGTCAAATAGAATAGAAAATGTGTTCTCCATGTGGGCCCTGTTGTCTTGCAAGGCTGCCATGATTTGATCCAAGGTAACTGGATCAGGAGCAGGAGCATCAGCAGCAGGGGCAGCAGGGACATCTTCTTGGTCTTTGTCTTCAACTTCATCAGGGTATACCCAGTCATCAGAAGTCTTGACCATCTTCATTTTTGTTATCATCAAAACAAGTATTCATTGTCCAACATCCAATTACAAAGGAAGGGGTTGTTTAGGAAAATAATTTAAAAGATTAAGTTTTTTCAACCGAGTCCACTTTAACCACATTCTGAGCTAAGAATGAGATTCTTAGGCAATTCGAAGTCAAGCTCAATAGTAATATTCTATATCTTGAAGATGAATAGGCCAACTCGGTGGATGAATCCTTCTCCAATGCTCTCACCCAATTGCACCTGCTAAATTTGACCCTTGTCATTGAAGGGATTGGTTCGCTAAAGATGGTCAATAATGGTTGCATTGTGGAAGCCATCCCCGAGGCCACTCCAATGAGTCGGGTTCCTGCAGTAGATGACGACGAGAACGAAAGTGAGGAAAGCTTAGAGGGTGGCTAGGTAGAGGAGGCGTGGAGGTTATCGACCAAATGGAGCCCATTCTGGATGCCTAATCTTCATTCTATCTCTTTTTACTTTGCCCATGCATGGGGTTAATTTCATTTGTAAATGGACAAGTCCCAAGGGCATTACTTAATTTTAAATACTTAGAATATTTTCTTACATATTCCTGTTACTTTTTTTTTTGTAACCGAGATGGGTCCAATGCTCGATCTTGGTAGTTTAATTGACACTTAGCGAATGCCTTTGCCTTTTCCAGTCGAGATGGGTCCAACGCTCAATCTCGGTGGTTTTCTTTATTTGACATTTTACGAATATTTCCTGTTTAATCATACAGTAGCCCATCTTCCGAGGTCCACTTAAGTCATTTATCAATTATGTTTCTTGCTCTTTGTTGGAGTTCTTGACGCATAGTCAAATTTCTAAGTGTTAAACTCTAAAGTGTGATTTTGACATAGAAGCCTCTTTGGAGTGGCATCCTTTGTAGACCACGGCAAAATATTATTGCCTTATCTCGAGCAACATTATACTACTCTTAATCTCTTTAAACCTTTTTTAGGCTTATGGGTTAAGGTCAAACTCATAAGCGTACGAGTTAAAACCCTTAAATTCGCTCCTTGAACTTGTAGATTGGTCAAGTGGATTCCTCTTTTTGACATTTATTTATGCATCGGAATATCTAATCCTAATTGAACCTTGTATCCTTCGAACCTCTCCAAGGTGTGATAACCTTGTGGGTTACAATAGTTATAGGTGTACGAAATAACCAAGTACTGAAAATATAATTATTAGTTTATTCATGTCAGAACTTGTCACTTACATGATAAAAATAATAATTAAAGGCATTTTACTATAGTATTTCCTAAGTTTATCAGTATTCCAGAAATTTTTGATGGCTTTGCTAGAGAGAATTTTCAGAGTATAGGCTCCCATGTTTGTCTTGGACTTTATCCTGTATGGTCCTTCCCAATTAGGAGCTAATTTTTCATCTTTCGCATTTTCTCATCCGATATCCGCTCTTCGTAGAATGAGGTCTCTAGGAACAAACCTTCATGGTATCAGTTTAGAATTGTACTAGGATTCAATCCTCTGTTTAATGGTGGCTTCACATATGTGGGCAATGCAGTGTTGTTCTTCTAATAGATCTAAGTTATGACGGATGAGGTCCGGGATGGCCTCTTTTGAAAAATTTTGCCTCCTGCAACTCGGTTCTCCTATCTCCACCAAAATCATAACCTCACAATCGCAGATTAATTTGAAGGGAGTTTCTCCTATGGAGGAATGGGGTGTGGTCTAATATACCCATTAGATGTGTGAACACCTAATTTTGACCGGACTACAATAAATAAAAATAAAAAATAAAAAATAAAAAATAAAAATAAAAATAAACAAAAAAAAAAGTCACATTCACTTTCTCATGTCCCTCACTTCACTCATTCACGTAGCACTAACACAACACTCTTTTCTTCTCATTTTTTTTTATTATTCCAATAACTCCTCACTCACATTTCACTAACTTTTTTTTTCTTTCCCCCACCCACTCACTACCTGCACCCACTTCACTCATTCACGAAACCCATTCACTACACTCACTCTCACCCACTCCCCGACACCCTCACCAGCACACACCCCACTTCACGTAGCACTAGCACAATTTTTTTATTTGCACCCATTATAATCATGTAGCATTTTTTATTTCTAATCATGTTCCCACCAGCACACACCCCACTTCACGTAACAAAGAAAAGGGGGTGGGGGCTCAATATAAAATAAAAAAAAAAAGAAAAGAAAAGGGGAGGAGTGATTGACGCAAAAGAAAAAAGAGAAGAAAGGATCAGAGAAAAAAAAAAAAAAAAGAGAGAATTTTGATAAAAAAGGAGGATTTTAGGGAGATTTGTCGGGAGAAGATGAAAATTTGAAGGAAGCTGCCAAACTCCCAGACGGTGAGCAATCATCACACCCACTACCATCCTCTTCCCTCCAAAATGTGAAGGATTCCTCCATAAATGCTCTGCCATCATTTTCTCCAGGAGATCCTTGACAACCCATTCCTTCAAAAAAAACTTCTGCCAACCCCTAACCATCTTCTCATCCTCATCTCTCCAACCATTACCACCTTCTTCCAACTTCATCATCCTTCCATAAAACTCCATCTCCACATCCAATCTTCACCACCCAACCCCATCATTTTCTTCCACCATTCCTCAAACCAAAAACTCACCATCATCTTTCACAACTAAAAAAAAAAAAACAGAATCTGTTCCCCTCAACCACCATAACCGTTAACTCACCAAAACCTCCATCAAGCTCCATTTTTTTATCCTACCATTATAACAAGCACACACACTATGACCAAAAAAAAAAAAAAAAACTCATCTTCCTCCATTAGCCACAAACAAAGCAAGCTCTCTCTTCAACCACCCTTCATCTCCCATCACCATCTTCAAGCAACTCACCCTTTACCACCATTGCTCACACCGGATCTGCACCCAAAGCCTTTAGCACTACACTCATTAACACTGCATTTAAAAAAAAAAAAAAAAGTAGAAGTTTTCTTCGTTCTTTGTCACTTTGAGGAGCAAAGGAAATTAAGAGAAGAGGGAGTAACAAAGAAATTGCGGGAAGTTGAAGAGCAAAGAGGAAAAAAAAAAGTTTTTTGGTCTCTATTTTGTTCGTTGGTAAACACCTCTGCTACTTTTTTTTCTTCAGCATCTCTACACTATTTTCTGCATCCCGTGACTCTGTTCCCTTCAGTTTTCACAATAAGACCAAGGCTTGGTCTTTCCTTCCTTTGGTATATCTAATTCTGTAAGTGTTTTTATTGTTTATTATTTGTTTTATTTTATTATTATTATTATTATTTTCTTCCGATTGGATTTGATTATTAAAGTTCGGTCATCATTTGGCATTATTGCCTTGTTTTGGACCGAGACTCTTTTGATATATATATGTATATAAAAGGTAAAGGTTTGGATTTAAAAGTCAAGACACATTTACGGTTGTCTTCCACTCATTCTTTTTTTAAGTAAAAAATAAAAAAGTAAAGTTTTTTTGAGTTTAAAGAAAGTCATACCACTTTCACGTGGTATCTTTTTTTTTTCTTTTTTTTTCTTTTTAATATATAAAAATGAAAAGGTAAAGATAAGATAAAAAAAAATGAAAATGTTTAAAAAAAATGCAAAAATAAAAATAAAAAAATCAGAAAGTAAAAAAGGAATAAAAAATAAAAAAAAAAAAAAAAAATGTTTTGAGTTTAATTGGTTGTGTTACTTTGAATTATTACTTGTTTGATAGTGTTTACTTAATTTAATTGTGTATTTTGTGTGATTGATAGGAAGCAAAAAAAAAAAAATGAAGAAGAAAAAAAATACAAAAGTAAAAATGTTAAAAGATAAAAAAAAAAAGTATGTTTTGTGATGTTGTGCTTTTATTTTATTTCATCATATTTACTTGGCTCATGAAAAATTATGTTTACTTGTTTGTCTTAAAATAAAAAAAAATGATAAAAAAAAATCTTTTGATCCATGCAATGACTAATGATGTTGATTGAATAGCGGATGCTATCTTTAATGTCATTTGGATCATAAGGGTTTATTGAGTAGCCCGGTGCTAACTTGAACCCCGTGCAAGAAATTTTTTTAAAATCTCTTTTCAATTTTTTTTTAAAATCAATCAACCCACAATTATTTTCTAAAGAACTACGTAACTTTGAGTTCCCCATTGCACCAGGGGATACGTAGGAGCAGAATTTCATTTCTGTCAAGCCAAATTTAAATTTTCACAATTTTGTGGTTTCGCTTTTTAATTACAATGTTTGTAAAAAAGGGGTAAAATAAATATTTTCAAAGATTGTTAAGAATTTGCACAATTGACTTAAGGTACCGTCTTAGGACGGGTGCGTTAGGGGTGCTGTGGGATTAAGTTTCCACCCTTCTCTAAGCATAACCGACTCCCGAATCCAATCTGGTTCTAAAGACCATTTTCAAAGAGAGGTTTTCCAATTTTCCCAAATTCAAATAAAATTGGTGGCGACTCCATTTTCCATTTTCATATTCTAAAATCATTCGAGTTGCTATTTTCCCGCCGCGATTCCGGTCGCGACAGATGGCGACTCCACTGGGGATATTTGGAGAGTCAAGCCTGTCGTTGTTAGTTGTGCAAATTGTTAATAATTTTCATTTATTTAGATTACCCTTTTTATCCTTGTTTGTAAATGGATTTTATTTATTTTGTTCTATGTAAATATCTGATAGCGTTATCCCTGTGTTTGTTTTGACTGATATACTTGTATATAATTTGTACTTAATTGTGCATAATTGTTGAAACCTTAGGATAGATGATTCTTTGCTGGTTATTGTATATATGTTTAACTGCGAGGTTAGGGTAGTTTTATCTTTTAAAATTTTTGTACGAGGTTTGTATGCTCCCTCACACACATCACTATCACTTACCTCACACACTTTTTGGGTTCTATACAGAGTCTATGCGAACCCGAGGAGTAGGAGGGGTCTCGGCTTTTGTTATTGAGGGGCTTTATGCTCACTTGACATTTGTTGAGACACCACTCAGATTGTTACCATTATCATGGATGAATCATATTGAGAGGGTTTATCCCTACTTGTGATTAATTCATGATTTGGGTCTTTGTCTTTCGAGATAAGGGCAATCCCAGGGAACCATGACTTTTTAGAAGTTTAGACTGTCCCGAAAATCTTGCACTTGATAGATTGAGCATAGTATTGTATCAAATCTTAGGTTCCACCTGACTAGGGCACAAAAGGGAGCGTACTTCTTTTTCTTTAGTTATCTGTTTCTCATATCATTCATTCTTGCAAAAAATAAAAAAAAAAAGAAATAAAAATAAAAAAAACTTGCATTTTCATGACATTGCATTTCAAAAAATCATCATGCGTTTTTATGGCATTCTTGACTAAAAAAAAATCATGCATCTTCATAGCATCCCTAGCATAAAAAAAAAAAACTTGCATTTTCATGACATTGCATATAAAAAAAAAATCACGCATAACATCCCTAGCATTCAAAAAAAAAGGGGGCTATTCATCGCTTGCATTTCATGACATTGCATTTCAAAAAAAAAAAAAAAAAAACTTGCACTTCCTGACATTACATTTTACCTTGCATCCTCATGACATGCATTGCATAAGAAAAAAAAGAGAAAGGGGATATCCCCTCTTGCATTGTCATAACTCAAAAAAAAAAAAATGTATATTTGCATGGCATGCATTATCCTTTGGGTTTACGACCCTATAAGGGTTTCTCCATGTAGATTGTTAGCATACGTTCTCTAGAGTTACCTCGATAAGAGGTACCCCTAGAATGCACCATTCTTTTTCTAGCATGCTTACACTTTTTTAGTATTGTAGGGTGAGTTTCTTGGGAAAAGTGGAAAGATTGGTACTTATCAATAGCAAAGAATGGAAGAAAGGTGTCATGGGCAAAACACAAGCAATGCGATTGACCACAAGAGGAACATGAAGATTGCTTTGTTAATGGCGGTGACACGAGGCTTGTGAGAGACATTACTCAACGGATGACTCCACGAAGCTCGATCGGAGTTTTCGAGTAGTTATGGGCAGATCTTGGATTTATTGCGCATCACGGTTGAAGAGCTTTGTTTTGAGTGGCTTAGCTCAATTTTGGAACCGAGTCTACGAAATGTTTCGAGTTACGACCTAGATATTGCACCAACCATTGAAGAGTACGCTATCATGTTAAGACTCCCAATGAGCAAGCACCCAAATGTTTATCTTTATGGAGGATATTATGTGTCGGTAGGGAAGATAGCGAGGCGATAGGGGCTCAAACAAGTCAATTGGGATTGGAAAAAGGGGAGGAACGAAGGCTTGAAGAAAAGCTACCTCGAAGCACATCTTCAGTATCTAGCACAACAAGGAAAGTGGGATTTCTTTAACAAAACACTGGCCTTAACCATCTTTGGGTTAGTGTTATTCCCATTTACCTCAGATATGGTAGATCAAGCAGCAATGGATGTATTCTTCAAGTTTGAGAAGCATAAAGCAAATCCAGTCCCTGCTATTCTTGCTGATACTCTCTTGACGATGGAAATCTGTCATCAAAAGGGTGGTGGAAAGATTCGATGTTGCACACACATGTTGTATGTTTGGATCATAACACACATGGATGTGCTTGCAATCGCTGGGACTCTACCTGACTGTTAAAGAATTTTGGTCGCATACCAGTGAAGCAACAAAAAGCTTACGAATGGAAAAATGAGTTTATGAGGATGGGGCCAGATGCTTTCAAATGGGTATGCCCGTGGTATCATGGAGAAGAGATAGTTTTCAGCTGTGGTGACTTCCCTAATGTTCCTTTGATGAGCCCTAGAGGTGGTGTGTCATATGCGCCAATCCTTGTGCTTAGACAACTCCGATGGACTCAATATGTGCCCAACGAAAAGCAACTTGAAGGGTTCAGCTTCTTATACCAGCAAGACGGAAGCACTGCTAAGCTCGAAAAAGAGATTAGAGATGCTTGGAAGAATATACATATGGCGGGAACAAAGGAATTGGGGAAGCATGTGGTAGTCTGTACCCCTGAATACTTGCAATGGAGAGAGGCAAGAAGGGTGCAAAATAGCATCCCTCAGATAGTTTCAGAGGATAAAGGTCATCCTCAGATCATACATCAAATGGCCACCGAGATGAAAAGACTAAAAGCACAGATGAAAGTCTTGGAACAAGAAAAGGAAGTCGCTGAGCTAAAAGTAGTCGTCCACCAGAGTCGATGCCAGAAGCTAGCTGATGAAGTTGAATATTTAAAAGACACATGTGCAAATATGGCTGAGGCCCCAAGCCGAGTAAAAGGGCAAGGAAAGGAAAGGAGATAGAATTTGAAAAGGCCACAACGAAGTTCGTGAATTGCGAGCAAAGATAAGCACCCAGGAAGAGACAATGGCGTTGGTTTTTCAAGAGAAAGGAAAGTTGGAGGCAAATGCTAAGGTACAAGATCGTAGAATGCAAGCCTTGCAAGAAGCTCTGACTGAAGCAAAGTGCCGCTCTGACCAAGGACGGGCATTAGCTACCAAATATCATGATGCACTCATGGAAGCGAACCTAGAGAATGAGCATTTAAAGTACTGCAAATTCAAGAGTTGGGGCGAGACCATGAGCATGGAGACTCGAGGCCCAAAGACTAGTGAGACGAAAAGAAGAATGGGCGAAAATGTGGCAATCAAGCGACAAGAGCAAAGGGTCGAAAAAGAAGAATGGAAGAAGAAATATGAGAGCATGTCGATAGTGTGCAATATTATCTTTAGCGCAACTAGTTGATCGTTTTGAAGAGGCGGAGACCTCAGTTATTTGAATCCATTGTTACGGCTACCACAAAAAATAGCCGAGTTCATGAAATATTGTCGAGGTCTTGCTAAAGGTCTTAGGAAGAAACAAACAAAGTTGTTAATGTAATGTTGTCTAAGACCTTGGGTGATTAAATTTTGAAATGAAAATGAATGATCAATTGCGGTGTTTTGTTCCAAACATTGATTTTATTGTTTTGCACTGGACATTATTCATTGAAGGGTGAATACCCTCTTGAATAAGTCATTGTCAACTTTGCTCTCAACCTGAGACAATTCGTCCTTCAAATAAAAGTATAAGAATCATAGTATTCAGTGAAGGGGTAACTGCATTGCATGTGAATATCCAAGAAGATAGCACCCATTGAGGAGAGAATACTCCCTTGGGATCGCTATCAACCATATTCTTGCCTAAGGGATGCTGAACCCAAAGTGCAGAATTTGGGATCCTGCATTGCTATTGAATGTCCGTCTTCGATTTTTCCACAATCACCAAGCATCCTCACAATAGCGCTAACCTCTTCTTTCCTTTTCTTGTTTAATGTTGTTTTGTTTTAATAAATCAATTTGATTCGGGAATCATTGCGCGACCTAGGAAGGAAGATACCAATCAAACCGAGTTCACAATACCGGATCTCGGACCGGGATGGTGCTAATAATCCCGAGGCGGGGAGGAATTTGAGCGAGAGAAGTCGATGAAATGACGGGGAGGATAAATGAGGTGTCGAAGCCCAAATACGGTTGGAAGCAATATTACAAGACATGAGGGAATCTCTTCACTTAATCAGCGGGAATAGATGTACAAATGAGGTTGAAGCATATGCAAATGTGTCATCAATGACCGCCCGACCTTCCGGCTATTACTTGAGGCATCACTATGGGGATCCATGAACAACCACCTCAAACGACACCGGTTGTCATGCCTATTGGGGAGGGGTATCGCACTTTGGAAGGTGCTCATAAAGAAGTTCTAGGTTATGCTGGCCCTGCCTGGGAACAACCTCATGTGTCCATCATAGGGCAAGCAACAATACCTCACTGCGGGAATAGCCACGTCATGGTGAGAAAGACAAGATGAAGGAAGAGTGGATGGAGAAAATGGAGGAACGGATCAAGGCAATCAAGGGCCCTAGTGCTTATGGGCCTCGAGAATAGAAGAACGTGTCCTACCACCGATGTCATAATCCCTAAGGACTTCAAGATTCTGATTTTGCCAAGTACGATGGAAGTGGCAACCCTCGGTTTCATTTGATCAGTTATGGAACCAAGATGGCTGTTTGGTCCAAGGATGATAAATTCCTAATTAGCTTTTTCCACGAGAGTCTCACAGGTCCTGCTTTGGAGTGGTATCTTCAATTAAACCATTCTAAGATTTCTCGTTGGACAGAGTTGGCCGACCTATTCATGGACCAGTACAAGTTTAATCTGGACGCAACTCCGACAGGGAACAATTGGGCTCGATGCGAAGGGAAGTGATGAACCTTTCAGACAATACGCGCAGAGGTGGAGAGCCTTGGCGACTCGGGTTCAGCCCCCATTAACACTAGGCGAGATGTGCTCGTATTTCCTGGGAACCTTGGGAAACCCGTTTATCGGGGCAATGGTCGAGGGCACCTATAAGGATTTTGCGGACTTGATAATGGTGGAGAAAGGATAGAGGTTATGGCCAAGGCCGGAAGTTGCCGGTGAACAATACGAGAGTATTGCCTTCAAGAAGGGATTCCACCGAAAAAGAAGGAACCCGAGGTGAGTTATGTCCAACGTCGTGAGATCTTGAGACCCGATATTCCCCACAAAACTCAAGCCGCCAATTACCATATAACCACGACTCGCACCTTCCATATCAAACACCTTCACTTCCTTATTACCCGCCCCACCAAACTATGCTGCATGCAAACATCACCCCAACTCCACAATTCCAAATCAATAATGTCCCCACACCACACCATATATGCCAGCTCGCCCAACCTATACTCGATACCCACCTGCACCTCCACAAGCCTACCCAAATCACCCACAACCTCGGCCAAACTTTCAAAATCAAGGTCGCTTTCGTCCACAAAACCTACCCCCTTTCCCAAGACTGTCCATTTCAAATGCGGATCTGTTCCAAAAGTTGTTCGACACCCACCTCATTTCAGGAAATCCTGTACGTCCCTTAGAACCACCGTTCCCGGCGTGGTATAACCCGAATTTGACTTGCAAATACCACATGGATATCCCAGGACATTCAATTGAAGATTGTGAGGCTTTCAAGATGGCAGTAAGGAAGCTTATTGCTTATGGGAAGCTTGACATTCAAGAAGAGGCTGGACCCAGTATCGTCAACAACCCGATCCCTAACCATGGTGGAAGAAATGAGGCGAATGCCGTGGAGATAGAAGGGCCTCCAATAAAAGAAGTCATGAGCCTGCATACGCCGATGATTCAAATATTCGAGGGACTGAAGATAGCGGGTTATGTTATCACTTCACCAGCTTCAACGGTGAAAGAAGAAGAGAGGCATGATGAAGAGTCCAGGTGCGTTTACCATTGTGGGGCAACAGGACACGATATCGAGAATTGTTGGGACTTTAAGGATCGAGTCCAGAGGTTGCTCACATTAGGAGTAATACAAGCAAGATCAGGGGTAATTTCCTCTGAAGAGGTCCATATGATTGAACGATTTGTACTTAAGGTACCACCCCTCAACCAAGCTTCGGAGTCAAGGAAAGTGGTATTGACGGTCAAGAAGCCAACACCATTTGCTTGTAATGACACCGCGGTGCCCTGGAGCTATGAAACAAGGGTGGGGATAAAGGGAGTCGGGGAAGGGACTTCGAATGTCCGAGTGGCAGAAATACACCAAGAAGGAGACCCAGTGACTAACATAGTCGGGGTAGGAGGAATAACAAGGAGCGGGCGATGCTATGGCCCAATAGAGGTAGAGAAGAAAAAGAATGATAAAGAATGGAGAAATGAGGAAAATGCAAGAGAAGAGGAGAGAGGGAAAGAAGGGGAAGAAGAGTTCCTAAAGATAATGAAGCAAAGCGAGTACGATGTGGTGGAGCAGTTGAAGAAGACTCCAGCAAGGATATCCCTCCTGTCACTTATTTTGACATCCGAGTTACATCGAAAGGCGTTGCTAAGAGTACTAAATGAGGCTTATGTCAAACCCGATGTCACTCCTGAGAATATTGTCAGCATGGTGGACCCGATAAAGCACGTCAACATGATCACATTCATGGAGGAAGAGATCGCTTCTCGGTCTGAGAAAAACCCACGGGCTTTACACATAACCCTTAAATGCAAAGGGTATATGATTGCAAAGGTTTTGATTGATGGGGGGTCTGCGCTAAATATCCTACCGAAGTCGACTTTAAACTCATTATCAATAAGTGAGGATGAAGTGTTACCTCGAGAAATGGTGGTGCGGGCCTTTGATGGAAATAGGAGAAGCATCTTAGGAGAGGTGATGTTGCCATTAGAGATTGGTCCAAGCAATTTTCGGTATTGTTCCAAGTTATGAACATTGAGCCTGGATACACAATGCTCTTGGGAGACCATGGATCCATGTTGCGGTCTTTGTTCCTCAACCACCGCATCAAAGTGTTAAGTATATTGAAAATGGGTCAATCATTACCATACATGGGGAGGAAGAGATTATGTTGTCAAAACCGGTTTCGGTCTTGTATGTGGAAAGTGCGAGAGAAAGATGAAGAGAATTTGTGGCACGCTTTTGAAATAGTAGAGGCGGAGTCGGTAAAGATGAATCTCAGACGCAAAGTGTGGATCAGTGGTGGCCGGATTATGGCAAGTAATGGTTACGAGGAAGGAAAAGGCTTGGGCTCACAATTGCAAGGTACTCGATCCGGGTGTCCTTCCCAAAAAGTGGGACAAGTTCGGGTTAGGGTATGAGGCATCCCTGGAAGAGAGAACAAGGAGCATGACCCTCGGGAAGAAAAATGACGGGGCAAGGTGATGAATATTCCCCACCGAGGGAAACATTCCCGGCCTGGCCAGTAGAGGTAATCATGTCTGGAGAAATCATTCGCTCCCAATGCCATCCCACTTGTCAATATGTTGCGGGAAGAAGGCCCGAGGAAGAAAGCAAGGCAATTCGTCCCTCTGGCGATGAGAAGCCAAGAAGCTAGGGCATCAAACAGGTGATTGATGTGATTGTGTCCAAGTAATTGTCTGGTCATATTTGTGCTAAGCTGATATTTAAGATTAGGCTGTGTTTTAAGCTTATGTTTATGCTATTTGAGACATCAACTTAATGAATTCGCATGATTATTCAACATTCCTCCTCTTTGCACTTTAACTTGTCCACTTGCATTTATCATTTTTTGTTTTCTCTTTCTTTTGCCTTTTGTATAATATTTTGTTTTGTTTTCCTTTTATCATTCCTGCTCCATTCTGTTTTTCCAACTCCACGAAAATTACCTTCCGAGGATTTGAGTCTCATAGAAAGTTCGCCTCACGAAAGGGACCTTGAAAACTCATCAATTGTTTCCCTACGATGCTTGAGGAAGAAGATCTTGGATCTGATGAAGAGGAAGAAGTTGTTGAAAGTTTTGAAAAATTATTGGAGTATTCCGAGAAGGAATTTGACTTAAATGGCGAGGAAGCCGAGGTAATTAACATGGGGACGAGAAGAAGAGAAAAAGGAGTTGAAAATGGTGAAAAATCCCGAATGTGAAGAAATGATTGCACTCTTCAAAGAATATATGGATGTCTTTGCTTGGTCTTATCGGGATATGCTGGATTAGATCCGGAGATAGCATCTCATAAAATCCCATTATATCCGGATGTTGAGGTAAAGCGAAGTTAAGGAGGATGCATCTGATATGTCCCTAAAGATTAAGGAAGAGGTGACTAAACGGTAGAAGCGGGATTTATAGAAGTGTCAAGACACCCGAGAATGGGTAGCTAATGTTGTGCACATGCCTAAGAAAGATGGGAAAGTCCGAATGTGTGTGGACTACGGGGATCTGAATAAGGCTAGTCCAGAAGGATAATTTCCCACTCCCTCATATCGATGTGTTGGTTGATAATGCTGCTAAGAACCACATGTTTTCATTCATGGACGGATACTCAGGATACAATCAAATCCCCATGGATGTCAATGACAAAGAAAAAACCACTTTCATCACTCCTTGGGGGACATTTTGCTACACAGTGATGCCGTTCGGATTAAAGAATGCTGGGGCTACTTACCAACGCGCTATGGTTGCACTGTTCCATGACATGATGCACAAGGAAATTGAGGTATACGTGGATGATATAGTTGCCAAGTCTAGAGAGGGGAAAGTCATGTGGCAGTTTTGCGTAAGCTGTTTGAAAGACTCAGAAAGTACAAGCGAGGTTGAATCTGCTAAATGTGTTTTTGGAGCATCCACTTGGAAAGCTACTCGGGTTTATTGTTAGTAGAGAAGGAATAAAAGTGGATCCGGACAAAGTGAAAGCAATACGGGAGATGCTGCTCCTAAGACGGAGCGTGAAGTGAGAAGTTTCCTCGGGAGACTTAACTACATTGCTCGATTCATCGCCAACTTGACCGGCACTTGTGAGCCTATATTCAAGGCTCTTTGAAGAAACACCGACCCGGGAAGATGGGATGAGGAATGTCAAGGAGCTTTTGACAAAATAAAGGCTTATCTAATGAATTCCCCTTTTTTGGTACCACCTACGGCGGGTCGACCTCGATATTGTACTTAACAGCCGTCTTGCCAACCTCCATGGGAGCAATGTTGGGGCAGCATGACGAATCGGAGAAAAGGGAGCGAGGTAATTTATTATCGAGTAAAAAGTTCAATGAATGTGAAGCCCGTTACATGGTCATTGAAAAGACTTGTTGTGCTCTGGTTTGGACCTCAAAACGGTTAAGGCAATACATGTTATATTACACCACTTGGTTGATCTCCCGAATGGACCCCTGAGTATATATTTGAAAGCCCTCATGTTTCATTAAGGGTTTCAAAATGGCGAGTGATACTATCGAAATTCGACATCAAATACATGACTCGAGAAATCCGTCAAAGGAAGTGCAATTGCGGATCATTTAGTGAAAACCCTCTTGAGGGTGGACAACTAGTAACATCAGAGTTCCACGATGGAGAAATTTTGACAGTAGAAGGAGAAGAAGAAACTGAGGATGAGCCCATTTGGAAGATGTATTTTGATGGAGCGGTCAACATGCATGGTAGTGGCATAGGAGCCGTGGTTGTTTCACCAACTGGAAAGCAATATCCAGTCGCTATCAAGCTTGATTTTGAATGCACCAATAATGTTGCAGAATATGAGGCCTGTGCTAATGGTTTACAAGTTGCAATTGATTTGGGGATCAAACAGCTAAGCGTATTCGGAGATTCAGCGCTCATCATTTATCAGGTGAACGGTGAATGGCAAACCAAAGACCCGAAGTTGGTGCCCTATCAAAAGTATTTGACCCAGCTAATCGAGAAGTTTGAGGAGGTGACCTTCTCCCATTTGACTCGAGATAAAAACCAGTTCGCAGATGCCTTGGCCACTTTAGCTGTGATGACCAAATTGGAAGTTCACAATAATGTTCAACCTATCCAAGTAAAGATGCACAGTGAGCCTGCATATTGTGCTAATGTAGAGGATGAGCCAGATGGTAAGCCATGGTACCATGACGTCAAGCAGTATATTCAGCATAAAGAATACCCAACTGGGGCAAATGAAGTGAATAAGAAGACTATCCGTAGGTTGGCAATGGCCTTTTTCTTGAATGGAGAGATTTTGTACAAGAGAAATCATGATGACACTTTGCTTAGGTGCGTGGATGCTCGTGAAGCTCGCATAATCATGTCCGAAGTCCATGAAGGAATCTGTGGAACTCATGCTAATGGTCATATGATGGCACGAAAAATTCTAAGGAGTGGTTATTATTGGTCCACCATGGAAACGGACTGCATAGAATATGTACGAAAGTGTCAAAAATGTCAGATATACGCAGATCGAGTAAATGCACCTCCATTTCCCTTGCACAATTTGGTATCTCCATGGCCTTTCTCAATGTGGGGAATAGATGTCATTGGACCCATTAATCCTAAAGCTTCCAATGGTCATCGCTTCATTTTAGTGGCGATTGATTATTTCACCAAGTGGGTAGAAGCTTCCTCGTATGCCAATATCACTCAAAAGGTATTTTTGAGATTCCTTAAAAGGGATATCGTCTGCAGATATGGAATTCCGAAAAGGATAATAACGATAATGGCACTAATCTCAACGGTCTTTGAGATTCGAAAGTTTTGTGAGAGTTTCAAAGTTCAAGATCATAATTCACTCCTTATAGGCCCCGGATGAATGGTGCGATTGAAGCCGCAAATAAGAATGTCAAGAAAATCATTGCCAAGATGGTAGTGAATTACAAAGAATGGCATGAAATGTTGCCCTATGCTTTGCACGCATATCGTACCAATATACGATCTAGCACCTTTGCAACGCCTTTCTCTTTGGTATATGGGATGGAGGCCGTCTCTCCTATAGAAATTGAGATTCCTTCTCTAAGGGTCTTGATGGAGGCGAGTTGGAAGAATCCGAATGGGTGAAAACTCGACATGAAAGATTGAATATGATAGAAGAGAAAAACGACGACTATTTGCCATGGACAATTATATCAAAGCGAGAATGGCGAGCCTTCAACAAGAAAGTTCGTCCCGAGAGACTTTTGTTCGGGAGATTTGGTTTTGAAGAAAATTCTCCTAATCAAGAGGATGCCGGAGGAAATGGGCTCCAAACTACGAAGGCCCGTATATAGTCAAGCGAGCATTTTCGGGAGGAGCATTAATTTTACTGAGAATATGGATGGAGAAGAATCGCCAAGGCAGTAAACACGATGTTGTCAAGAGATTCTATGCCTAAAAAAAAAAAAACCAAAAAAATAAAAAAAAAAAAAAAAAAACAAAAAAAAGGAAGGACCCGTTAGGCTGAAAACCCGAAAGGGCGGTCTAAGCAAAAGTAAGGGCAAATAAACAGGCAAGATCTCAAAGAAAGTTGGCATGAAACTCTTTGAAAGGTGCACCCAAACTGAGGCAATTTTGAATTATGTTTGATCAGCTAAACTGGGGCAATTTTGTTCGCTTTCAATTGGCTACACTTGGGCAATTATTTTTGAAGGATTGAGGAGAAGATGTGTTGAAGGAAGTAACCACACAGAGGCAATAGTTGAGTTATCAGGACATTGTAGGGAATCAATTGAATGAGGAACAAGGAACCAATACTGGGGCAAATTTTTCTTATCCTTTGTAATTTCCTTTATTTTCAAGCATATGCCTTACTAAAGTTCATGTATGATCGATCACCAAAGCAATAAAAGGAGTTTGTTCATTCAACGAATTTCCATCCATTCGTGAATGCATGTTTACTTATTAAGTTATGTCTCAAATAGGATAAATTTATGGTTAACGATTTGATTTGACAATTCCACAATAATTTTTCGATGATCGACTTAGACTAAAAGATCTCAGCAGCTCGAACCACAGTTGCAACGCAGTATTGGATTTGTTGCCAAGGAGAAAAGGGGAATTAAAAAGAAGAAGAAAGAAAAAGGATGAGTAAGAATGATTGAAGTTATCGGTCTAACGAGCAAAAGCACGTGAACGAGGGTTTGATTGGTCAAAACTTTCCAAAAATCGCCATTGGTTCAAAGGTCTTTTAATAAAACTAAAAGAAAAAAAAAAAAAAAAAAAAGAGAGAAGAAAGAAAAGAGAAGAAAAATCCTGTTTTCCTAGGACTCGATTGCCCATTTGTGTTCATTTTAATTTACATTAATTACATGTTGAGCGCATCGGCTCCTTGCATTTTAAATTACATTGGCGCATCGGCTCCTTGCATTTTACTTTACATTGAGCGCATCGGCTCCATGCATTTTAATTCTGTTGAGCGCATCGGCTCCATGCATTTTAATTTCTGTCAATTCTTTTGAGTGCATCGGCTCCATGCATTTTAATTCTTTTGAGCACATCAGCTCCATGCATTTTAAATTCTGTTGAGCGCATCGGCTCCTTGCATTTTACTTTCTGTTGAGCGCATCGGCTCCATGCATTTTAATTCGTTGAGCGCATCGGCTCCATGCATTTTAATTTCTGTCTATTCTTTTAAGCCCATCGGCTCCATGCATTTTAATTCTTTTGAGCGCATCGACTCCATGCATTTTACTTTCTGTTGAGCTCATCGGCTCTATGCATTTTAATTGTTTTGAGCGCATCGGCTCCATGCATTTTACTTTCTTTTGAGCGCATCGACTCCATGCATTTTAATTTCTGTTGAGCCCATCAGCTCCATGCATTTTAATTTTTCTTGAGCGCATCGGCTCCATGCATTTTAATTCTGTTTGAGCGCATCGGCTCCATGCATTTTAATTCTGTCAATTCTTTTGAGCGCATCGGCTCCATGCATTTTAATTCTTTTGAGCGCATCGGCTCCATGCATTTTAAAATTCTGTTGAGCGCATCGGCTCCTTGCATTTAATTAATTGAGCGCATCGGCTCCATGCATTTTAATTTATGTCAATTCTTTTGAGCGCATCAGCTCCATGCATATTAAATTCTGTTGAACGCATCGGCTCCTTGCATTTTAAATTCCTGTTGAGCGCATCAGCTCCATGAATTTTAATTCTTGAGCGTTTTGACGCTTTGCATGTTATTTCTCGCATTTGTTTTACATCTTGTGCTTTGCCGGACAAAATTAGAGTTCATGTCTTTACTCGTTTCTTACGATGACAAAATGAAAAACCACGGTTCTTCTTTTTATCTAATAAGAAACAAGTAAAGAGGACAACTAATGAACACCTAATTTTGACCGGGACTACAATAAATAAAAATAAAAAATAAAAAATAAAAAATAAAAATAAAAATAAACAAAAAAAAAAAAAAGTCACATTCACTTTCTCATGTCCTCACTTCACTCATTCACGTAGCACTAACACAACACTCTTTTCTTCTCATTTTTTTTTTTTATTATTCCAACAACTCCTCACTCACATTTCACTAACTTTTTTTTCTTTCCCCCACCCACTCACTACCGCACCCACTTCACTCATTCACGAAACCCATTCACTACACTCACTCTCACCTACTCCCCGACACCCTCACCAAAGACACACCCCACTTCACGTAGCACTAGCACAATTTTTTATTTGCACCCATTATAATCATGTAGCATTTTTTATTTCTAATCATGTTCCCACTGAAGACACACCCCACTTCACGTAACAAAGAAAAGGGGTGGGGGCTCAATATAAAATAAAAAAAAAAGAAAAGAAAAGGGGAGGAGTGATTGACGCAAAAAAGAAAAAAAGAAAGAAAGGATCAATGAGAAAAAAAAATAAAAAAGAGAGAATTTTGATAAAAAGGAGGATTTTAGGGAGATTTGTCGGGAGAAGATGAAAATTTGAAGGAAGCTGCCAAACTCCCAGACGGTGAGCAATCATCACACCCACTACCATCCTCTTCCCTCCAAAATGTGAAGGATCCCTCCATAAATGCTCTGCCATCATTTTCTCCAGGAGATCCTTGACAACCCATTCCTTCAAAAAAAACTTCTGCCAACCCCTAACCATTTTCTCATCCTCATCTCTCCAACCATTACCACCTTGCTGCCAACTTCATCATCCTTCCATAAAACTCCATCTCCACATCCAATCTTCACCACCCAACCCCATCATTTTCTTCCACCATTCCCTCAAACCAAAAACTCACCATCATCTTTCACAACTAAAAAAAAAAAAGAGAATCTGTTCCCCTCAACCACCATAACCGTTAACTCACCAAAACCTCCATCAAGCTCCATTTTTTTTTATCCTACCATTATAACAAGCACACACACCAAAAAAAAAAAAAAAAAAGCATCTTCCTCCATTAGCCACAAACAGCAAGCTCTCTCTTCAACCACCCTTCATCTCCCATCACCATCTTCAAGCAACTCACCCTTTACCACCATTGCTCACACCAGATCTGCACCCAAAAGCCTTTAGCACTACACTCATTAACAAATTGCATTTAAAAAAAAAAAAAAAAAAAAAAGTAGAAGTTTTCTTCGTTCTTTGTCACTTTGAGGAGCAAAGGAAATTAAGAGAAGAGGGAGTATGTGAAGAAAACTTGCGAAAGTTGAAGAGCAAAGAGGAAAAAAAAGTTTTTTTGGTCTCTATTTTGTTCGTTGGTAAACACCTCTGCTACTTTTTTTTTTTTTTCTTCAAATCTCTACACTATTTTCTCGCATCCCGTGACTCTGTTCCTTCTGATTTTCACAATAAGACCAAGGCTTGGTCTTTCCTTCCTTTGGTATATCTAATTCCTGTAAGTGTTTTTATTGTTTATTATTTGTTTTATTTTATTATTATTATTATTATTTTCTTCCGATTGGATTTGATTATTAAAGTTCGGTCATCATTTGGCATTATTGCCTTGTTTTGGACCGAGACTCTTTTGATATATATATGTATATAAAAGGTAAAGGTTTGGATTTAAAAGTCAAGACACATTTACGGTTGTCTTCCACTCATTCTTTTTTTAAGTAAAAAATAAAAAAGTAAAGTTTTTTTTTTTGAGTTTAAAGAAAGTCATACCACTTTCACGTGGTATCTTTTTTTTTTTTTTCTTTTTTCTTTTTAATATATAAAAATGAAAAGGTAAAGATAAGATAAAAAAAACGAAAATGTTTAAAAAAATGCAAAAATAAAAATAAAAAAATCAGAAAGTAAAAAAGGAATAAAAAATAAAAAAAAAATAAAAAAATGTTTTGAGTTTAATTGGTTGTGTTACTTTGAATTATTACTTGTTTGATAGTGTTTACTTAATTTAATTGTGTATTTTGTGTGATTGATAGGAAGCAAAAAAAAAAATGAAGAAAAAAAATACAAAAGTAAAAATGTTAAAAGATAAAAAAAAAAAAGTATGTTTTGTGATGTTGTGCTTTTATTTTATTTCATCATATTTACTTGGCTCATGAAAAATTATGTTTACTTGTTTGTCTTAAAATAAAAAAAAATGATAAAAAAAAAATCTTTTGATCCATGCAATGACTAATGATGTTGATTGAATAGCGGATGCTATCTTTAATGTCATTTGGATCATAAGGGTTTTATTAGTAATTTCCCGGTCCTAACTTGAACCCCGTGCAAGAAATTTTTTTAAAATCTCTTTTCAATTTTTTTTTTTAAAATCAATCAACCCACAATTATTTTCTAAAGAACTACGTAACTTTGAGTTCCCCATTGCACCAGGGGATACGTAGGAGCAAATTTCATTTCTGTCAAGCCAAATTTAAATTTTCACAATTTTGTGGTTTCGCTTTTTAATTACAATGTTTGTAAAAAGGGGTAAAATAAATATTTTCAAAGATTGTTAAGAATTTGCACAATTGACTTAAGGTACCGTCTTAGGGCCAGTGCGTTAGAAGTCTTTGTGGGATTAAGTTTCCACCCTTCTCTAAGCATAACCGACTCCCGAATCCAATCTGGTTCTAAAGACCATTTTCAAAGAGAGGTTTTCCAATTTTCCCAAATTCAAATAAAATTGGTGGCGACTCCATTTTCCATTTTCATATTCTAAAATCATTCGAGTTGCTATTTTCCCGCCGCGATTCCGGTCGCGACAAGATGTGATCGAGATGCTCCATCCAATTCCCTTTAGCTTCATTAAGCCTCCTTTTGATTCCACAAAGAATAACCAGTTATCAACTTCAGCTTGCCCGTTAGTTTTTGGGTGTTCTACCGAGGTGAAATATTGTTTGATCTTGAGTCTGGCTAAGAGATCCTTGAATTTTTTATCAGTAAACTAGGTTCCATTATCTATGATAATGGACTTCAGGATACCAAATCTACTGATAATATTCTTATAAGTGAACTTCTGAACTCGCACTAATGTGATGATGGATAACAGTTCTGAGTCAATCCAATTAGTGAAAGAATCTACAACTACCACTAAATACTTAATCTGTCCTGACGCTTGGGAAAAATGACCTATGATATCCATCCCTTATTGATAGAAAGGTCAGGGAATGGACATCGTAGATAACTTTTCTGGTAGGGCTACATAGTTGTCTGAGAACCGTTGACACTGATCGCATTTTTTGACATGTTCCATGCTATCGGCTTCCATAGTAGGCTAGTAATATCCAACCCTCCGCACTTTTCGTGCTAGGGATTTTCTACCTAGGTGATGGCCACAACTCTCTTCATGGATTTCGACTAAGACATATTTTGTTCCTTTTGGACCGAGGCATTTAAGGAGGGGAAGGGAAAACCCACAACGTAAAAATTGATTGTCAAAGACGGTATACCAAGTCATTATCCTTACTATTTTTTGAGCTTCTTTCTAGTCTTTAGGTAATATGCCATTATAAAGGTAGGCAATTATGGGTATCATCTAAGTTTTATCATTTTTCAGTAGGAGGACTTCGATGTTCATAATGCTGGGAGTCAATAGAGTATCTTGGATTACAGACTTGTTGTTGCCATGGCTCGTGGTGCTGGAAAGCTTTGACAGGATGTCGGCTCTGGAGTTCTGCTCTCTGGGGATATATTCTACCTTGACATTATCAAATCTCTTCATTAATTTCTTTACTTTGACTAGGTATTTTTGCAATAAGGGCTCCTTAGTCTGATACTCACCTTGGATTTAGGATGTTGCTAGCTGCGAATCATCGCATAGAACTATATTTGTGGCTCCTATTTCTTTTACCAAGGTGATGCCTGTGATACAAGCTTCATATTCAGCTTGGTTATTTGAAGTTGGGAACTTGAACCTTAAAGAATGTTCTACCACGAGCTTGGCTTCGTTTTCCAATATGACTCTGATGCCACTCCCTTCAGGATTCGATGATCCATCAACATAGATAGTCTAGGAATTCACTCTAAGATGACTGGAATTCTGTGTAAGCTCGACCAAAAAGTCAGATAAAACTTGAGCCTTTATCGTTTGTCTTGGCTCATAAGTGATACCGAATTCGGAGAGCTCAACTAACCAAGCGATCATTCTTTCAGTGAGATTCGGCTTGTGCAACACTTGCTGAATCGGTTGATCTGTCCTTACTATCACAGGGTGACATTGAAAGTATTGTCATAACCTTCTTGCAGTAGTTAGCAATGCTAAGGCCATTTTCTCAATCTTCTGATAGGGGAGCTTGAGGCCTTATAGAACCTTGCTGACGAAATAAACTGGCATCTGACCTTCTTTGGTTTCTCTTATCAAGACTGAACTAATTGCTTCATTTCTGATTGAGAGGTAGGCATATAGTGTTTCATCGGGATCCGATCTCGTTAGGATTAACAGTGAAACTAGCATCTTATTCAATTCCTTATAGGTAGAGCTGGCAAAACGGGTTCAACAACTCATTTTTTTATGAAGGATTGAACCCATATTTTTTTTTCACTCAAAATCTTTTCCTTTTGTTATATAGAGTTTTTAAAAATTAATTTTAGATATGTGGTTTGTAATTTTTTACCATTATTATTTATTATTTTGTTATAGAATAAGATTTTTTTTAAGTCTTTTATGCGTTACCCCACCAACCCGCTAACCCGCCTTAGCCGGTTGGGTTAGCTCTTAAGCATTTTTAAGAAGTGAATGAGGACCACTTTTAGCGGGTTGAAGCCAGTCGGGCGGGTCGGGCAAAGAGTCCAACTACTTATAGCGTACCTCACGTCAATTTTTAGAACCTCTTTAATGGAACTATTTAATGGACTATGGGCTACGTATATCGAGAACGACCTAGCATTTCTCCAGGTTGGCTTCAATGCCTCAATTCTTCAATAAAAATCCCAAAAATTTACCAGCCTAAACTTTGAAAGCGCATTTTTCCAAGTTCAGTGTCATTTTATACTTTCGTATTTAGGCGAACACCTCTTCCAAGTATTTAACATGGTTATCGGTCTTCGTTGTTTTGACTATCATGTCATCTACATAGACTTCCAACATCTTGCTAATTTGTTTTTCGAATACTTTATTTATCATCCACTAGTAAGTTGCGACTGCATTCTTTAATCCAAATGGCAAAACACGGTAACAATAACTTCTTATCTCTGTTATGAATGTAGTTTTATCTTCATCCTCCGGGTTCTTGAGAATTTGGTTATATCTAGAATAGGCATTCATGAACGAGAGTAGCCGGAACCCGGATGAATTATCCACTAATTTATCTATTTTGGAAAGTGGATAAAGGTCTTTTGGGTAAGCCTTATTCAGTTCAATGTAGTCGACGCACATATGCCACTTCCCATTAGCATTTTATATCAGGACCACATTAGAGAGGCAAGTGGTAAAAAAGATTTCTCTGATGAATCTAGCGTCTAGGAGTTCTTTCACCTGCCTTTGAATTACCTCTTGTCTCTCAAGTTTGACTTTCTATTTTCGTTAGACCTTTTTTTCTCATGATAGAAAGTTAGTGACAAATGAATTCAGGGTTTAACCCCAGCATATCTGCAAACGTCCAAATGAAGAGATCTTTGTTTTTCCCTAGAAACTCAACTAATTGGGATCTTTCTTCCTAGCTCAGATGTCTCCTAATTTTGGTTACCTGATCTAGCTTGGCCCCGAGTAGAAGGGATTCAAGTTCTCCATCAAGTTGAGGATGCGTGCCACAAATCTCTTCATGAACATCTAGTTCAGTCATAAGGACATTAACGCGGTCCGTAATGACTGAAGTTGGATTATTGCATTGGTCCATGGTGCATAGTTTCTTAGCAATCTTCAGGCTTTCATTGTAGTATTTCCTAGCTAGAACCTAGTCTCCTTTAACCATAACGACTCTATCATGTTGGTCGAGGAACTTCATGACCTAGCTGGATGTAGAAATCACAGCCTCAAAAGCGTTGAGTGAAAGGCAACCCAATATAATATTATAGGTTGAAGGACAATCTACCACAAGAAATTTGACCTTGAGTGTCTTGAAAAGGGAGTCCTTTCCCAAAGTCAAATAGGTCTCAATGTATCCCACCGAGATAATCTTATCTCTAGTGAACCCAATCAACTCACTAGTATACGAGATCAATTCCTTCTTTGATAGTTCAAGCTTCTTCAATAGATCTAGGAATATAATGTCAGCCGAGCTTCCCTGATCGAAAAATATACGACGAACCTTAGCATTGGTTATTATTCTCAAGATCACCATGCGGTTGTCGTGGTTTGGGATAGTGCAACCATAATCTTCATCGATAAATGAAATCAACGATGTCTTCCTCACTCAATCTTTCGTCTTATTTCCTGAGTTGGATGCTACACTTATACAGCTTGGAGTGCTTTTTTCCTTGCATTCCCTGATTCACCGCCACCCGCAAAGACCCTCGAAATGGTGTTAATTGTTTGGGTTACTTCCACGTGACGGAAATCATTATCGGAATTAGGGTTATCCCATAATTGTGCCCTTCCTTGATTTTAGGCGTTATCCCAAGGTGGGCTTGCTCCAGGATTTTCGTTCCTCGCGGGCAAACGTCTTCTTTGGTATGCTCGAGATGGGCTTCTCCAAGGACTATAGCTTCACTTTCTATAAT
Source organism: Ormosia semicastrata (assembly GCA_029884595.1). Taxonomy (NCBI): domain Eukaryota; kingdom Viridiplantae; phylum Streptophyta; class Magnoliopsida; order Fabales; family Fabaceae; genus Ormosia; species Ormosia semicastrata. The sequence goes on along the minus strand of JAQQTO010000063.1, from coordinate 15,034,584 downwards.
TTTGTCTTCTCCTTATATTATCATTCCGGGGTTGATGTACATATCTGCCTAGACGGACATCCCGCATCAAGGATTCGATAGCGTCTTGAAGGTTGATACAGTCCTAAATATTATGCCCATGAACTTCGTGAAATGCACAGTGCTTGGACTTATCTTTCTGTGCAAGTTTTCTCAAGGGGGAAGGTCTTTGCACATCTTCAAACTCTGTGTTCATCACTTCTTGGTAGATCTGAGTCCGAGGTGTGTTGAAGGGGTGTAACTTTTATACTTCGCTTTTAACGGTGGTCTTGAATTCTAGTTTTGCTGTGGAGCTTGTCTGGGTCTAGGCTTAGCATCTTCCCCTTTCTCCAAATGCTTCCTAGCCTAAAAAACGTCCTCCGCGTTGATATATTTGTCAGCTCTAGCCCAGAACTCGTCCATTATCTTGAGCTTTTTTTGGCAAGAGAAAAGGAAAACAGTCTAGGGCAGAGTCCTTCCCTTATGTAATATAATCCGAGTCTTTCATTTCAATAATGAATATTCACCACTTCTTTATTGAACCAAGATATAAATTCTTAGAGAGATTCTTCCTTTGCTTGCTTAATATGAGAAAAACATTAAATGGATTTCAGCTACACCTTATTAATGGTGAAGTGTAGCAAAAATATTGAGGACAATTCTTCCGAATCAACAACGGATTTAGGAGTTAAGGTAGTGAACCATCGCATGGCGGCTTTTTTCAAAGAAAAAGGGAAAGCACGAAACATGAGTGGATCATCTCCTCCACCTTACTAGTGGTAAAGTGTAGTAAAAATCTCAAGGACAAGTCTTCCCAATCAATGACGGATTTAGGAGTTAAGGTAGTGAGTCATCTCATGGCAGCTTTTTTCAAAGAAAAATGGAAAGAGTGACACATGAGTGGATCATCTCCTCCACCTTACTAGTGGTAAAGTGTAGCAAAAATCTCGAGGACAAGTCTTCCCAATCAACAACGGATTTAGGAGTTAAGGTAATGAACCATCTCATAACGGCTTTTTTCAAAGAAAGACGGAAAGCACGACATATGTGTGGATCACCTCCTCCAGCAAATAGTAAAGCAAAGACATAGGCATCTAGGTGTTCTTGAGGATCCATAGTCTCATCATAGGCATCAATATTAGTTGGATACTTGAAGCACCTAGGGATCTCGTAGGTCATCAATTCATCAGAGAAATATTGGTTTTGCTTAACCGACTTTCTTCGCCCTAAATCTTGCTCTCTATTTCCACGAGCCGAGTTCTCAGCTCTCTGACTAGGCTTCGTGATCCTTGAGTATTCTGGATTACATACCCCATCGTGGGCTAGTTCTTTCCTGTTTTTGCAATTCCAGTGGAGAACCTAGTTTTTGTCCTCATTCTCCTGGTTAGCAGTTCTTTCCAGGTTATGAATCTGTTCGTCCTAGAGTCTAACTAGAGAAATAAGCTTTTCCTTAGACAGCTCCGGGAAACCGAACTCGCCCTAGTGGGACCGAACTTCATCGTTGTTCACTTGTGCTCCCAAGTGTTGTAATGCTAATACCCATTGCTTGATACCTCCTGAACGGGCTCTATGTGGGTTAAGTCATTGCGTCGCCGGAACACGTCGAGGCTGGGGGGAGAGATTTTCGTCAGTATGGGAAGTCTCTTCTCCGTCTTGCCTGGATTCCGGTTAGGCAATAATTAACTCTTGGGTGGGAGCAGATGCCAGATGGCGGCCAGAAGAAGGTTGATTTTGAGTGGTAGAAACGTGATTTCGCCTTGTAGTGACCATGATGGTAATGATGAGAATTGAGGTTTATCGTTTTCCCATAAATGGCGTTAATGTTCTGAACGGGGTTCAGATGATTACCTGAATAAGGCTAATGTAGGTAGTTTCTTCAGTAGCACAATGGTGCAAGGAGTGGCTACCTACAAAAGGTACTCTGATACTCAAGTTAGACTATAGACAATGTGGGTAGTGTTTAGAATTAGATGCATACCTTTAGTACATTATGTGATGTTTATAAAAGTTTCTTAATAGATAAGAATCATCTTTAAATCTACATTAAATGTTGTTAATTAAGATAAAAATATAATAATATTGTTATCTCTTATAATTAATTTTTCTATTTATGAGTGATTTTATTAAAGATTTATTTTCATAAATAAATATATTTACTTATCTAATAAATCTTATAATTACTTGGAATCCAATTTTAATGGGTTGAGTTCTTCATGAATCGCTATATCAGAATATCAGAACTCAATCCAAAACATTGTAGGTTCAGTTTTACTTTTATAGTATGCAAAAATGTTATGAAGCTGCATGAAAATGAATTGGATTATTTTTTCAATTGTCTTACATAATATATTTTATCATTTATTTTTATTATAATAATCCCTTCGGATTACTTAGGTAAACCAACGGGAACTTGGTTGGATTTGGGCCATTATTAAGATAAGTTGATTCCAGAATAAAAAATGGCGACTGATGATTATTGATCTTTAACCCCTCTTGCTACACACAAAAAGGAATGATACACATATCATCCAGCATTATTTTATAACTAAAATCCAGCTTACACAGTTTGGCATCTAGCTCTGCATTGATTTATTTAATCATTTTTGTTATTTGTTTAACTAAAAACATCTAATTTTATTTAATTTACTCATAAAATTATTTTATATATCACAAAAATACTATAATTATATATAATATAAATATAATGTACATATTTTGATATACTAAAACAGTTCCCTTATTTAAAACGACGAAAAAGTGAAAGAATGAATAATAAAATGGTAATCCGCATTGTCTCATACTCAGAATGTCAGCATCGATCCCTCAAGGTTAACGTCCAACAAGGGTCATGATTGAAGAAGCTTTACGCAACGAAAGAAGTGTGTTTAGTTAATCGTTTTATTCCAATATTCTTTACATTTCATTCCATTCTATTATATATCATTTTATTTCATTCATCATAAAATATCTATCAAAGCTTAAAAATGACCCACCTTTATTTATTCACGATTATTCCATAAATCCACCCTGGAAGAATCAAGCCACTACATTGTATATTTGTGTTAGTATTAATTCGATACAGACGTAATTTGCTTCAAAACCAAAAAGAAAGAAAAAAAAGAATATTTTGGTTAACAAACTCCATAGACCATATATTATTCTGATCATTATTAGCTCAAACATCACAGGCAGCGCTAGCTAGAACTGCATGATCCCTTTTAACTGCAACACAGAACAGAGAACAGCTCTTTAAGTCCTTCCCCATTGACAACAAAAGAATCCCTATCATAGAAGAAAGCAAGGAATATCCGACGTGCATCGCATTCGCATGCCTTACGTTCTAATGCTCCTTGTCCACAATAACTGATTCCAAGCACGACAAGGATGCCCTTATCTAATCTTTTCCCCACAGCTGCTTCAACCCAAACTTCACCGACCAAGTTCCCTTCCCTTACCTCATCAAAAATGCTTTGAACTCTCTATCGGAAAGTAAAGCTTAGATCACATTAAAATGCCAGTTTAGTATTAGTGCGTGTTTAGGATAGATGTAAAAATTTAATTATTTTAATAATTGATTATTGTATAAATTTTTTGTTATAATTAATTATAATATAATTAATTTTATGTTTAAATATGTTAGTTGAAAAATAATTTTAAGTTAATATGTTTTGTTTAGATGATAAAAAAATTATTTTTATATATTAAATTATTAAAATAGATATAAAATAATTAAAAAAATTTGATTGAAAATAAAATAATATTTACATATGTATAAGGAATAATTTATTATCTAAAATCATAAGTTGAAATTTCAAAATTATGAAAAAAATAATTTAAAATACATTCAATTTAACATAAAAGTTGAAGTTAAATTTATCAAACATATTAAATTACTATTATAATAATTTTCTTTTAGAAAAAAGAATCATTCACAAATACGCTCTTAAATGTGCACTAATATAATTTTTAATTATCTATAATGTAATCTTTTCCCCTAATGCCGTATCTAGGAATGGCACAGCTGCTTCTGCACGGCACTGCTTATCATTCTCCACGGTAAATGGATATTCACGGATATCCACGGTGCTAATAAATTGTAAAAAATTCAAAAAAAATCAAAAAAATTTTAAAAAATGAGAATAAAATATAATACCACAATTTTCTCAAATAAGTTAATCCAAATATAATTCCAAAACACCAAAACACTTAAAATTCAACCTACATCCAAATACAATGTTCAATATAACTACATCAAACATCTTAAAACACTTAAAATTCAACCAACATCCAAATATAATGCTTTATAACTTGATCCACTCTCACTTAAAATCAAAAAACAACACAAGTTTTGCTTAAACATATTGAGCATCATAGTTCATGGCTTCCTTAATTAAATGGAACTGCCACTTTTCCTAGTAAAAATTAGTTAAAAATGACAAAAAAAATTCACTTTCAATATCTTCTAGATAGATATTTTGAAAAAGAAGAGAAATTAATTAATTGTAAATTTGTAGTTATGTTAATATAGATATTCAATTATTTTTTTAATAATGTATTTGGCAATAATCTCTTGATTGGATAAGAAATGTATACTAAATGCAGATTTTTTCTAGCAATCATCTGCATAATTTCAACCCATTTGTCTTCCATTTAAGATGTCAAACTCTCCACTTGATCTAGGCAACACCTAGGCTCCTCTAAATAGTGGTCTAACTTAGAATTTTGTTGACTAACAAATAAATCATAATCTAACGACCATTCTTCCGATAGTTCAATATCTGCTATACCCATGTTATTTACCACATTTGGCCTTGAAGATGAAGATGTAGTTTCCTTGCCCTTAGTGTTGCTATGATACTCTAATATTAAATCTTCACAAATAGCTTTCGCCTTTGTAATCTCGAGAATTTGAATCCTCTCCATAAATTTTAGGAAAAAAAAAACTAGCATCATCATTTTATACCAGGATCTAAAACTGTGCCTACGGCCATCACCCCATTGATCACATTCCAATATTTTTCAAATTTGGCAATCATTGTTGAAGCCATTTGATGAATAATGAAATTAGAAGAACCAAGCCACTCTCTCAAAGCCAATCTAATTTGACATATCTTTGGAAAATAAACATTTGAACCGAAAATAATTCAACACACTATAAAACAATTGTAACCTTTTACAAATTTCATTTTCGTATTTTTGTATTGTATGGCAACATGAAGCAAAAAAAGTTAATCAAAATAAATTGATAATTTTTCCTCCCTCTTAAAAAACTAACACTTCTCTAACTTTTTCAAAATATATTATTTAATTGAAAATAAACAACAGACCACCCAAAATAATATTTATATATGTAAACCATAGAATAATTTTCTATTGTTCTAAAATTATAAGTTGAAATTTCAGAATTACGAAGAAAAAAAATTTAAAATGCATTCAATTTAACACAAAAGTTGGAGGAGAATTTATCAAATATATTAAGTTGCGGTTATAATAATTTTCCTTTAGAAAAAAGACTGTTAAAAAAGGAAATAATCATTCTGAAACATGCTCTTAAATGTGCACTAATATAATTTTTTTTTATCTGATAATGTAACCTTTTCAATTTTTAAGAATGGTGAATATTTTATTATTCTCTATGCACCAATGCCTTATCATAAAAAGAGACCTGGTCATATATTTCTACACTTGAAATACTTCATCTCTCGTGTACCGGTTAACAAAAAGTTAATTATTGATTATCAATATGTATCAATTAATTAAAATAATAATAATTTTTTCTTTGACTTAAACATAATAAGTTATTAGTATGTTAATCAATTGATATACAGTATTAATTAATAATTAATTTATCATTAACCATTGTAAATTAGTTTTGGATTTCAAGTGTATAAAAATATAATTTTGAAAGAGACTACAATTACATTTGGTAAATGAGAAATTAGAACCAAAGGGAAAATAATTATTGGCTGAAGTTTTAAATTTAACGAAAAAATCATAATTTTTCACTAATAAATATAAGAACAAAACTTAACTTTAATCTTTTTTCTCAAATCTCTTTAATCATCTTTTATGTATTTATTAATTTAATTAAATAAAATTAAAAGTAACAAATAGAATGTGATTAAAACATTTCTAAATTTGAGGGAAGATCTATTAGAGGGAGATGAATAGAGTCAAGTTTTACCACAATTTTATAATTTTTGAATGATAAATAATGAAATGAAGAAAGAAAAGAATGACGGAAAACAAGAAAAAGAGAAGCCACCGTCACGGACTACACGGTTTGGGTCAAAAGAAATAACTTCTTATAATTAAAAAGCTTACTTTAAAAAACAATGGCGGCAAAAAGTAGAAAAAACACATAAAAATAGTTATTTTACATCTCTTAGGAGAAATTGGGAGGTTTTCAAAATTAAGGTAGTGAGTGGTGAGATCTAGAGTGATAATTTGATAATAATGAGGTTTTTTTGGTAATTTTATATAGAGATATTTTCGTAATTTTATTTATGGCACTTATTTTTTATTAATTTTCTCCCATATCTATCACGGTATTACTCATGGATAAATAATAAAATTGTCATATATCGTAAAAGAGACCTGGTCATATATTTCTACACTTGAAATACTTCATCTCACGTACCTAAGGTTAACAAAAAGTTAATTATTGATTATCAATATGTATCAATTAATTAAAATAATAATAATTTTTTTTGCTTAAACATAATAAGTTATTAGTATGTTAATCAATTGATATACAGTATTAATTAATAATTAATTTATCATTAACCATTGTAAATTAGTTTTGGATTTCAAGTGTATAAAAAATAATTTTGAAAGAGACTACAATTACATTTGGGAAATTAGAAATTAGAACCAAAGGGAAAATAATTATTGGCTGATAAATTTAACAAAAAAATCATAATTTTCACTAATAAATATAAGAACAAAACTTAACTTTAATCTTTTTTTTTCAAACCTCTTTAATCATCTTTTATGTATTTATTAATTTAATTAAATAAAATTAAAAGTAACAAATAGAATTTATTAGAAGAAGATGAATAGAGTCAAGTTTTATTTTAACTTTGAATTTTAAAAAAGCAAACTAAAAAGTTATTTCTCATCTTTTCCTCTAAAATTAAGGTAGAACTATTTCTATTTTATTTTTTTATTAATCTTTTAAATAAAAAAAAGTAATTATATTTCAAATTCATTACATTTCCTTTCTAGTCCATCTTTATCTATTTTATTATGTTTCATTGATAAAAAAAAAAAAAAACTATGCATTCACTCCGACGTTATGGTGATTCACCTTGGCCAACCCAACCCCACGCACCGGAAGCGGCGTGTTCAACGCATCCACGACCGTGGCGGACGACATATCCATCTGGCAAATCCTAACGGCGCCAATCAATCTCTCCGGCAACTCATCCTCCGACTGCGCCTCCACCACAAACCCCATGTCGATGGTGACGCTCGTCACGTACCCCAACGCGAGATGCAAAATCGCGTTCGCAATCGCGCTGCTCCTAATATCAACGTCAATCTCCAGGTAGTTCGGTCCTCTATGATAACTGCAATTCAAGGCATTCCCCAACAAGCACGCGCTGTGGTTCCCCACCGCCTTCTTCACGATCCACGGTCCCTTCACGATCCGGTTCACCAGCTTGAACCGCTGATTCCTGAAACCGTCGTCCCCATTCACGAACCGGTAGAACAGTGAACCGGCCTGGACCAGTTCTTCCGTCGCAAAGTAGAACACCGAGCTGTGGTGGTCCTTCCCGCCGGGAATCTGGAGATTCACGGCGAAGATGAAGCTCTTCAGGGACCTGCCTTGGGCTTGGGCTTTGCGAAGCGCGTGCATCACGCGGTTGTCAGCGCGTGAGAGCACGTTGTCGAGTTTGGCGCTGGATTTGAGCCAGTCCATGCCGGCCGACGAGAGCAGGTACTCGCCGGTCGGAGATTTTTGTCGTTTTGTGAAGTAGTTATAGGAGCGAAGGGAGAAGAGGTCGCCGGGCGGTGAGGCCCAGCCGTTGGTTCCGGCATGAAGGTCTACGTGGCGTAAGGATCCGCCGTTGATTGTCTCGGAGATCCAATCAGTCGTGCCGCCGGCGGGATTGTCGCCGGGTCTCCGGAGAAGATTGTTCATCGGCCACATAACTGCAGTGTTTTGTTATCAGAAGGTGAACACTGCGCAATGGCTGCACTGCACACTGTGCAGAACTGAACTCCCTTAAACGTGGAGAGTGGTGGGGTGTCTTAGTAAGGATTGAGGGAAGGAGAGGCCAGAAATGATAAAAGAATAATTAGAAAAGGTAGCCTTGGATTTTGAGAAAACTACGAGAGAGCCCCTTTTTTATACTCTAACAGTTAAACTCGATTTTCTTATATTATTTTTTTTATTTTATTTTTTATACTATTTTTATATTATTAATTATATCATTTTTATTTAATTATATATTATTAAAAAATAATATAATATATATATATATATATATCAACATCATTTTTCTTTTATTATATGGACAGCTAATTTAGCTCTCCACAATAATTAGCTCTCCACAATGCATGAAACATGTTGGCTTAGTATCGGTTAGCACTATTTCCATTCCATTCAGTATATAATTACGAATAAAACTTGATTTTAATATTTGGTTTTAACTTTTTGACTTCAATTCTATTTAAATTTTTATTATATATTATTTTAAATTTTATTTAATTAAGTTAATAAATATAAATAAAACTAGAGTCAAGAGTTGAGGTTAAAGATTAAAATTAAATTTTATTCTATAATTATATAGACGTTGTTTATTAACATTTTAATGAATAAAACTTTTAAATAAGCATCTAGAAAATTTGACAAAATCTGATTTAAAGAGTTGTTTCTGTTTGGATGAGTTAAAGTAATATAAATCATTATGTATCCAAGGATTAATAATAATAATAATAATAATGATGTCAAATCATTCTCACAAAATTTTTTTACCTGGCTAGTATTTTCTTTAGTTTATTCTCTCATCTTTCTCGGTATCAATTTTGCTTTCCTTCCTTGCATTTTACGGGAAAATTATTATTTAAGATTTGAAAAAAAAAATTTTGAGAATTTTTTAAAATGTTCAATTATTCAAAAACATTTTTTAAATAGTATGTCATAGCTCTATAATAAGATTTTTTAACACAATAATCAAATTATTTGCTTTAAGAACTGTTATTTTGTTAATTGTTTATTTTAAACATTATAATTCTAGGATGAATTGGAAAAGAATTGTGTTTTTTTTATTACTGGCTATTAAAAATATTTTATTGAAATTTTTCTTAATGGTTAATGACATTATTAACTTTTTTAAATAAAAAATTAGAGGAAGAGCCGAAGAGAGATTGAGATATAGTGGATGATCCCCAATAAGAAAAAACACAAAGCGGGAGTGGGAGCAAGGCTGAAGATTTTGACGAAAGCATACAAACGAATCCTTGAAGGGAAGTTTTCCCTGTTTCGTTTGTTTCAATCCTTGGATTTGGATTGCTATGCAAATTCAACGATGCAAGAAGGATTTGGCTCCGTTATTATTTAGATAATAAAATGTACACATCTTAATTATTAAAAATAATGGGTGGTAAACATAGAAAAAAACTCATTTAATGAATTTATCTCATACTAAAAAAAAAAAAACCTTCCTTCTTCTCTCTTTTCTTTCCCCCTCCTACTCCATTGTCACCTCCAACCCTATTACTAGCAACCCAGCTACTGCACCAAACCAAACCCCATAACCACCAAACTCTCCACACGAGACTGGCCAGCCACAACTATCACTCCCCTCGCCTAAAATAGCGATGCCGCCAACAACCCAGGAACAACGCTCTAGACCCTCACTAACCAAGCCAACGGCGTCGCCTAGGTCCCAACCGTCACCTCTACTGCTCATTGCCACTGCCAGCGACCCAAATCACAGGACCAGCTTCTCGCCTTAGACGACCAACAACTCACAGCCGCCCATCTCCCTCCACTCTTACCGACCTCCAATGACGGATTCAGAAAATTTAGGCAATGGGGGAAAAAGCAATATATAAGTATAAAAAAAATTTCAAATGAAAAATATATATTAATACACAATGATGAAAGATCAATTTATAATTGTTCCTTTCATGGTGTAAATAATCTTTTCACTATCATCACTATCAAATATTTTTTTATTTGTATATATATATATATATATATATAATATATATAAAATAACCCACCCACCTAATGAAAAAAAAATTAGTCGTTGTATATATATATAAATAATCTTGACATTTAATTATGTGGGATACAATTTGAAAAAAATGTTATAAGGATTTTAACTTCTCTTATAGTAAATTTACTTACTTACACATTATATAGGGACAAAGTTAAAAATATGAAAGGATAAAAAAGTCAAATAACCATTGTGAGTTAACAGAAAATTTCTTAAGATGAGTGAGAACATGTGTCCCCACTATTATACAAGTGGGTCTGTCCCTGCCACCCTCAATTATTAGGCGTGCCACTGCACACCACCACGAAGCAACCCAAACACCAAACCCTGTCGCGCTCGAACCGTCATCGCCCCTCCTCACGTCTGCCTCTGCCACCATCGGCGAGCCACACAACCACCATTCATTCTCTCTTCCTGCGCCTCATAGGTCACACCAAATGACCAAACACCATAGCCCCCTTCCCCCTTTGCTGTTTGTTGGTCTTTCTTGGATTTGTTAAATTTTTAATTTCTATTAGTTTTATGATAATGGTGTTGAGCTAAAATTTGTTTCTGTTAGGTTAATTATTTCTGGTGGAGATGGGATTGGAGATGACAATGGAGAAGGAGAGGGACATGAGAGAGAGAGGAAGGAGGATTTCTTTCTTTTTTAAAATTTTTTTATGATATAATTTTTTTTAAAAAATATATATAAGATGAATTCATTAAATGAGTTGTTTTTGTCTCCATCATCTATTATTTTCAATGATCAAGATGTGTGGCATTGAAGTTGAGGGTGGGAACAGCAATGTTAACATGATAAATATTTGTATAGATTTTATTTATATAAGTTGTATAGACTTAATTAATTAAGAATTAATATGTTATTATTTTTAATATAAAATAATTATATAATATAAAAATTTATATAATTATTCAAATGTTAATTTATTTAATTTACACAATTTATATAAACAATATTTACTAGAGTATTTCTCCTTCTACACAAGGTTGGACACTAGGGAATCTATAGAAGTTGATGATAAGATGGCGAAACGTACAAACAATAAAGAAGGAAAGTGCATGAGTGGAGAATTTCTTTGATATATACTTGATCTGATAATATCTTCTTAACTTTATGTCACAAAATTAATTAGATGGTTAAAAATTTTAATAAAATTTTATTTATTTAATCAAATAATAATAATCATAGATTCATAGTATAAAAATAATAATAATCACAATAATTGACATTAAAAGTTTTGTTTTTTGTTTTTGTTTTTGTTTTTGTCGACAATTGATGATACGTGGAGTGTTATGGTGTGCACAAAATATGGCTAAAATTATCATTCTTGAAACACATGCCAATGGTGATTCGCCATTGTGCTCACAGTTGCCTTGTTGCTGAGTCACACAGAGACAAGACAGACAGACCTCCAACTAAGTATATCGTCGAGTAAATTTTCATTTTAGTCCTTGAAATTGCATGTATTGGTCACATTAGTCTCTGACTTTAAAAAATTGACAACTTAATCTCTAAAACCTCAAAACATCTATCACGTTAGTCCCTACGTCTTTTGCTATCAGTTAAACTTGATGGACATGCACGTGTGGCACATTAAGTACTAATCTAAACGTTGATGTGACTTCCTACCTAGTCCAAAACAATATAGTTTCAATTGTACATGAAGAAACAAAGTTCTCAACCCTAAAACGACGCTATTTTAGACCAAAATTCTTGAAGACCAACTTTCCCCCAACCCCATAACGGTGTCGTATTGGAGGTGGAAGGAAAATTTTCATTTCCCCCCTATTTCAACGGCATAAGAAATCCTAAATTCCCAATTCATTTTCTAATCCCAAATTCCACTTGTTGATTCTCTCTACAATCAACCTCGTTTTGCTGTCTAGACTCCTCACCAACATTGAATTTGCTGTCTTCGTGGTGGGATTTGAGCTTCAGAAAGGTATGTGACCTAAACTCCAAATATTTGAGCTTCACAAACTTTTCCTATATTGAGTGGTCATTGTGGTCCCTGTCTTCCATTTTTGATGTTGTAGTCTTGCTTGTCTTCCCTTTTTGGTGTGTGTTGTCCCCTTGTTGTTCCCTTTACTCATTTGATGTATGTTAAGTTGATCCCCATTACTTTGCATTGTCACAGCATAGCACACATGCACTCAATTTTTTTTATTATAATTTTTTATATGTATAAGTATTATTTAATAAAGTTGTGTGGTTTGTAACAATGATAGGAGTCTTGTGCACATGGTTACCCTTTCAACAGTATGCTATCTCAGTTCCCCTAAGCTCTAAACACCTGCTATCTTACCTTATTTATAATATCTTACTGTTTAGGAACATTAAAGCTAAGTAAAAGAAAATCAATTATCCATGCACTTTTATTTTTTGAGGTAAATAACAAAATAATCTAATACTGGAGAATGTTTATGTGAACTATAGTGTTCTCCAAATAATGGTCGGTAGTCTTTCATTATCAAAAGGATGAAAGTTCTAGCATCTTTTTTATGTCTCCTTTGTGGTCAATTAAAACTTAAGCAAATTCACAAAAATAGACCAAAAATGAAAATGTAATGTTCGTTAGACATGTAAATAAGGGTATTGCAAACAAAATTCTGTGTATCATATGCTTTGTTTGTTTTTTATATGTATAAGTGTTGTGTGTATTTGTGTATCATTTTGTTTGTTTATTTTTTATATGTATAAGTATTTAATATTTAATAAGTTGTGTTGTGTGTATCTGTGTAGATAGTTAGACTTCTGTTCCACCATGGTGGTAATTTTGTTCAAGAAATTGGATGCAAAGTTTCTTATCGAGAGGGTGGAGAAGAGTGGTGGCCTGAAGTTGATGAGGATAAGTTGAATGTGTTTAGTTTAATCAAATTTGCTAAACAGATTGGTTATTATAAGGTGGAAAACTGCTATTGGCTTATGCCTGGTAAACAACTGGAAAATGGTTTAATGAACATGAAGACAAATACCTATCTTCCGGAGATGTTGAGGTTTCAAGGTTGAACAATGGGGTGGTTCATCTATATTATGAACACCCTATAATTGTTGACCATGAAATTGTATCATGCCATGATGAGGAGGCACCAAATGATGGCAATGAGAGCCAATTGAGACACCTATTCCAGAGGAAGTCCAACCCCAATCAGCAAGTGACCTTCAACAAGACGAAGTCCAACCCCAACCAGCAAATGACCTTCAACAAGGCTAACATGCAACTGAACCTATAGATGTTGACACTCCTAGTTCGAGTTCCTCCAGTGATGACTATAATAGTGCATACGACAGTCCCTATAGGCCTCCTCTTGTTGCTACTAGTGAGGATGAAGAAGAGCCTTTTGCTACTCTTGTTGCTACTGGTGAGGATGAGGAAGAGCCTTTTGCTACTCTTTTGAAGAAGAAGAAGATCAATGTTGATACAAACAATACAAGTGATATATAGAAGAAGAAGAAGATCAATGTTGATACAAGCAATATATAGAAGAAGAAGAACCAATAAGCAATGTACAACAGAAGAAGAGGACTTCAATGTACAAAAGAAGAAGAGGACTTTCACCGGTAAAAGCATTGCACCAAAGAGGTCCAAGAAGAAGAGCATTGCACCAAAGAGGTCCAGAAGAAGAGGACTTTCACCGGTAAAAGCATTGCACCAAAGAGGTCCAGAAGAAGAAGAAGAGCATTGCACCAAAGAGGTCCAAGAAGAAGAAGAAGAGGGCTTTCACCGGTAAAAGCATTGCACCAAAGAGATTCACGAAGAAGAAGAAGATCAATGTTGATACAGATCAATGTTGATACAGGCAATATATAGAAGAAGATCAATGTTGATACAAGCAATATATAGAAGAAGAAGGTCAATGTTGGTACAAGCAATGTACAAAAGAAGAAGAGGACTTTCAGTGGTAAAAGCATTGCAACAAAGAGGTCCAAGAAGAAAACTACACCTATCCCAGATGATGAAGAAAGTGACTTTGATGGTGAGGCAACAAACTTTGGGTATGATACATTTTCAGAAGGTGATGAAGCAACAGACTCTGATACACTTGTGTAGAGGGGCTTAGGACACAAGTAATGATATATACCTAATATTAGGGTGACTGAGAATGCAAGGAGTGTTCACAATGACGTTGAAGAAGCTAGTGAAGATAGTGATTATAGTTGGAAGTCTAAAGAAATGAAAACTCCAATTACTTCTAAAGATGAGGGAACTACTAAAGAAGTGTACCCTCAGATCAATGAAGCTACTAGTTTTGGACATGTCAGGTTGGAGTGGAATTTGTGACTCTAGAGGCATTCGAGCAGGGGGTTAAGGACTATACAATTAAGCTGGGTAGAGAGATCAAATAGGTGAGGAATGATAAGCAAAGGGCTAGAGTCAAGTGTAAGAATAAGAACTGCACATGGGTTATCTATTATGCATGGAGTAATGTCACCAATGGTTTCCAGATCAAGACTTTCAAGGATGAGCACAGCTGCAATAGTGGGTTCAAGAATTCTCAAGCCAGCAGAAAGTGAGTTGTTGGGAAGCTTGTTAGAAAACTTAAAAAGCAGCGAACTCTGACCCATAGGGAAGCTTATGATTACATGAAACTTAAGTGTGAGGTGCATTTAAATGACACCAAGATATACAAAGCTTTGAAGGAGGCAAAGGGAAGTCGTGGAAGGGAATAAGAGAAACCAATATGGAAGGCTATGGGATTATTCTACAGAGCTATTGAGGAGCAATCTTGGTTCTATTGTGAAGCTGGGTGTGATCCAAATTCCCAATTCCCCACCACAATTTGAAAAGCTCTAAGTTTGCTTAGAAGCTTGCAAACGAGGTTTTAAAGCTGGTTGTAGACCCTTAATTGGCTTGAATGGAGCTTCCTGAAGGGCTATTTTGGTGGCCAAATTTTGTCAGCAGTTGGACAAGATGCCAACAATGACATTTTTGTTATTGCTTATGCCATCATGGATATGGAGAACAAAGCTAATTAGAAGTGGTTCCTGACATTATTACATGACGACTTAGGGGACTACAAAGAACATGACTAGAACTTCATTTTAGACATGCAGAAGGTAACCTACTTCATAAGGATTATTTTTAACATATTTATTTATAAGTCAAGGACTAATATGAATTAGTTGTCTATGTGTTAGGGACTAATATGAATTAGTTGTCTATGTGTTAAGGACTAATATGAAGTACTTTATTTTCAGGGTCTGATACCAGCTGTGCAAGAGGTGATACCTAGAGTGTAACACAGGTTCTATGTTTGGCATCTATGGAGGAATTTCATAAAGATGTGAAAAGACAAGGAGTTAAGGGATATGCTATGGGAGTGTGCATGATCAACCACTGTCAGTGAGTTTAATGCAAACATGGAGAGTGTGAAGAGGGTAAATGAAAAAGCAATGGAGTATCTGGCCAAGTGGCCTAAGGAAGCATGGACAAAGGCATATTTCTTTGAGTGTCCTAAATTTGACAAGATCTACAACAATGCATGTGAAGTTTTCAATGCAAAGATTGTGAAGATGAAGGGCAAGCCAATCTTAACCACGGTAGAGGAGATAAGATGCTACATAATGAAAAACATGGCTGCAAATAAGCTGAAGTTGACAAGGTTTAAAGGGACCTTAGCTCCTCTGCAACAAAGTAGGTTGGACAAGGAGAAAAGGAATAGTAACATATGGACTCCTGTTTGGACTAGTGACCAGGATCACTATAGATTTGAGGTGCAAGGCTACCCAAGCAATGTGGGTGTGGATTTAAACAAACACAAATGCACCTACAAATTTTGGCAACTCACAAGTATTAATCACACTTATTTAGTTTAGTTTACTTTGTTAAATTTTAGTTCATATTTATTTATTTACTTATTTCAACTGGTTAAATGTGTTGTGGTAGGTCTGTCATGCATGCATGTTATTGCTGCAATAGTATATGTCAATCACAAACTTGAAGACTATTGTCATGCTTGGCTAACAATCGGTGCTTATCTGCAACATATGACTATTTTGTCAAACTATTGAGAGGCCAAAGGTATTGGGTGCACATACCTCACCCTAAGCCTATTCCACCACCAATAAAGAGGCCTATTGGAAGGCCAAAAAAATAGAGAATAAAAGATGAAAAAGAGGAAGTTGTGAACCATAACCCACACAAAATGAAGCGAGTGTACCCTGAATTCACTTGCTATAGGTGTGGTGGTTCAGGGCATAACAGCAAAGGGTGCAGAGGCCAAGGAGTTCTTAAATCCAAAAGGCAGAAGAAAGGAAATACATCTAGGGCTGATCCAAGTACTGAGGCTGGAATTGAGGTAAGTAATGAGCATGGGGCTTCGGCAACTACTGAGGTTGGGGATGGGCCAAGTAATGGGCCTGTGGCAACCATTGAGCATGGGCCAGTCACTAAGCATGGGCCAGCTTTTGAGGCTGAGGAAATAGATCTAACACAGTCCCATCCTTAGCAATGTTCTCAGCCACAGTACTCTCAAGATGCAACTAATTTGGAGGTCCAACAATTGTCATACAATAATGTCATGTTTTTTAATATTTTGTAGTAATTAATACCCTTAATTTCTCTGGTTTTATGAATGCAAGTATTAGTATCCGCAACTCCAAGTGTGACTCCAACAAATCAAGCTCTAAGTGTGACTCTAACTCTAGCAACTCAAGCTCAAATTTGTCAAAGTCCCTCTCAACCTCCCCATCCTGTGAGTTACTTTTCCTTTGATTCATTTGCTTGTACTGTTGATCCACTTGTACTTTGTTTGACTTGTGTACTTGTATTTTTCTGCAAGGAATCAATAGACACAATGCTACACTAGAAATCTTACCAAAAGGCCTGGTCCCTCCAAGTGCCCTGAGTCCTATCCCTAGAATAAGGTATAAACTCGCTATCAGACCATCTGGTTTAAGGCCACTGCATCCACCTACCACTGTATCAGCAACAATTGTTCCTGTAACACCTGTGAAAATATGATAGACTTGTATATGATTACAAAGGTAGTCTAATATTAGTTTGTCATGCATGTGTACTTTTGTGGCCTTCTGAGTATGTTTAGCCACTTTGTTGTAATACTATGTATGAAATATAACTGTTATTAGCCTCTGAATTGGCTTAAACTGCTTAGTTAATGGAAATGAATGTAGGAAATTTGTTTTTAGGTCACAAATGTGCTAAAGATGGTGTAGTTAAAGTTTGAAATTAATCGGAGTTAGTTTGACATTTTTAAGCATATTGAGTGTGTGTTTTAATATCGGATTGACTAGTGGCAGATATGAAAAAATATGAAAATGGTGAAACAAGATTTTTTATGAATCTTAGGATTCATTTTAAACTTGTTGGAAGTTAGGAAACTAGATTTGGTGAAATCTAAGTGTTCTTAACAGATCGATAATTTTAGTACCTATGTATAAGAAGCCAAGTTTGACTTCTTTTATAAATATCCCACAACTGAGGAAAATAGGAAGCAGAAGAAAGAAAAGAGAAAAGAGAGAAAGGAAACTGAGGAGGAGAAAGAGGAAGAAAGGGAAAGAGTAAGGAGAGCTTAGATCCATCATTGGCCATCTTCAAGACCTTGAGGTAAGGGGACTTTCTTTTGTACTCTTTATTCCATTTTCTTCATCTTGTTTCATGAGTTGGCATGATGGGGGAAAAAGGGATTGAAGGGTTGTTTTTGGTGTTCATGGCTTGAATCTAGTTGTAAAACTTGAGGATAGCTAGTTTTTTATTTGTTGCATGCTTGATGATGAATTTTTCATCACCTAAATACTTAGGACCTCATTTGAGCCAAGAATGGGATTTTAGGTTTTTAGGTGGATGAGGGATTCATTGATCTATTTTGGTTTGAGTTAAAATTTGTACGAGTTGCAATGTGTTAATGAACCTTATGAGGTGTTAGAAATCACTTAAAATTGGAGTTTGACTAATTGAAAGCCTCTTGTTCCTCAATGGAACAGTGGTTGTTTTGCAAAATTTTGTTTCTATCAACTAGTGCTTAAGCGCTGGGTGTTGGGCGCATGAGCGCCCATTGCTAGACAGAGAGCACTTTTGTGCTGCACAAAAAGCGCCTAAGCACCCATGTTGGAGCGCTTAAGCGCGCAACGAGCGCCTAAGCGCCATCGCACGGGAAAACAGGGGAGAGCCTCTGCCACTCCAGCACTTGAGCGCCTAGTGCTAAGCGCCCAGCCCAGAATTTGAGAGGACTTTGTTTTAGTTAAAATGAAGTGTTTAACTTGTGTATTTTCTTCTTTTATACTTCTTAATAAGTGATGAGACTCTAATAAGAATATTTAATAAAGTGTTTGTGTGATGAGCATAGATCAATTGGTATGTTAATTATGGACATATTTAGCATCATTGTTGTTCACATTTGAGATGATGGATGTAAATCAATTGGTTTGCTATCTATGTGGTAATTGACATTATTGTATTTTATGCTTGTAGTTATGAATGTAAACCAATTGGCATGCTAGTTAGTATTAATTGACATCATTTTTTTTCATATCTATGTTGATGAGGATGGAGTCCTCATTGTTGATGATCAAAAATCATTTTTAATGAGGAGGTAACCAACTCTTCCTATCATAGTGATCATTGTTGAAGACTGTGTAGTTATGGATTCACTATCTAGAGAGGATGGATTCCTCTATGTTGTTGAAAACCATGTAGTTGATGGATTCACTACTCAGAGAGGATGGATTCCTCTACGTTGTTGAAGACCGCGCAGTTGATGGATTCATTACCCAGAGAGAAGACTGCTAGAATTGGGTGTACTTGATCAAGGCTCATGGAACCGGGTTCTTTTGCTACCGTGTTCCTTTACTTTGTTCAAGATTCATGCATATCATAATATTACCATGGAATTGGATTCCTGTAAATGTTATCATAACACTACTCGTTTCATACTTAAGTTATTACATAGGTATGAGCAATAGACATAATTTGGCATAGCATGACAATTGTATGCGTAGTTGCTAATCATAACATATTCATGCATTACAATTGTATGAGCAATTGTGTGTCTCTAAAATGGAGATGATGTTTATGTGAGTGTGGAGATTACTTGAAGGTTGTTTGTAATAAATGAGTTTTTATACAAACTTATAAAATGAGAATCTATTTTGGGAAGAGAAAAGACATGATTTTGGCTTTTGCCACCTTTCTAACTTTTACTTGGAATGGTGTTTTTCCCCAAAATAGCTGAAATGATTGTGATAACATATTTTGATGTAAAGACTACTGAGAATATGTGATTCTCACCCCGTGTGTGTGTTTCCATGATGATTCCAAGAAAGAAAACTTGTGGAAAGTGAAGTGCAGACAAGAGTTTAGAGAGCTTAGCTTTGTAATTTTTTTTGAAATGATGTACGTATTGTATTTGTGAGAAATACATATATTGTGTATTATGTATTCATTACGTGGCTCATATTTTTTGTATATACATAACTGTTATATTTGAAAACGCTTAGTAGTAGCAAGTAGCATGTCTGAATCTAATTATTGTGGTATAACACAGATTATACTATGATTATTAAATTTGGGATGTTACAGTTCCACCACCTGTTCCAACACATTCTGCCACTGCAAATATTGTAGCAAGACCTGGTCCACCACCTGTTAGTGCAGAAACACTGACAGCAGTAAGTAAGGGTACAATAACAAAGTTTATGAGGTTCATACCAACTCCTGGTTTCAAAGGTGCTCCACAAAAGAAGATGAATTGAAGATTTGTCCCTCTTGGATGATGTATATGGCTTATAATGTAAATAGTGATAGGATTTGGTCTTTTTTTTTTTTTTAATATACTTATAAAGTATTGTTCTTGGAAATGTTGATGGCCATTTTGGATGTCTTTATGGTACATTTGTAAATGTTTATGGTCCTGTAAAGGCTAATGATCCTATTGAGAATTACCTTAGACAAGAAAATGGTCTTTTTTTTTTAAATGGTCAATATAGAAGTTTTACATACTTGTGAAAGAAGTTTGTATTAGTTTATGCCAAAAGTTGTAAGACCTACTAAAATATTAATGCAATGTTATGTTTTGCAATTCCAAGTGTGTTCCTCTTATATTGAGTATCAGTTTGCAATCTCAATTCACTTTCAGTATTTGTTATTTATGCATTTGATTACAATTGAATTAGAGTAAACATCAGAAGACCAATGCACATCCACAATGAGCTTTAACAACTCAATTTCATTCATTTCATTAGATCACAAAGGTCAAATGACCAATTACACAGCATCACAATCACCTAATTCCCCAAACTAGTAACACAACATCACCATTACACATTCCAAATTCAATTACCTACTTCCCTAAACAAACTAAGCCCCACGTTAAGATAAAAATCAGCATCATAATACACTGGCTAATTACACAACATTTAAGACCCTAACTTCAGCTTCTAAGCTTCCAATCTTCCAAGCAACATTCAATCTCCATTCTTGATTCTCACTTGTAACAGCCCTACTAGCAGGTTCAATTGCAGCTTCAGTGGCAATTTCAATAACAAGTTCAGTGGCAGGCCCAATTCCACTATATTCTACCCCATTATCAACCCAGCAAAAATAGTCACAATGGTCACCATTCTGCAAACCATCACATACACAGCATAGTTCACATTGCAAATCAAAAACAAAAACAACAATGCTCGTCCCAACAGCTTTAGTTCACTCAAACTCTTATTTTTGCCTTGTCCTTAGGACAGTCATATAATGGTCTACCAGGATTGATCATGGTTTTGGATCTCTTCTTACCACTGTTCTCAAACCATAAAGGCAAACCCTATCACTACCACTTCCTCCCCTATAATGAGACAAATTGGGTATGGAACCTGCACTCCCACTCTAGCTTCCTTCAGTGTGTGATAAGGCGAATTGGGGTGGGACCACCCATCATCTCCCAGCTTTGTTGCCAATTACGAATTTGGAGTTATGCTTTCTAGGGTTTTGTAGAGGGGAATTGGAACTTGGGTAACGGTAATGGAATTCAAATAAGAGAGAAGATGGTTTTGCTAAAAAATGGTGATGTTTTGTGGGTTGGGATTTTGTTTCTTTGGGTAATAACTAAAGCTACACCGTTTTATGGGTGGGAAGAAGCCATGTAAGTGTCCAAGTTGGTACTTAACATGTCATGTGTGCGTATCCGTCAAGTTTAATTGATGGCAAAAATGCAGGGATTAATGTGACAGACGTTTTGAGATTTTAGGATTAAATTGTCAATTTTTTAAAGTTAGGGACTAATGTGACTGTTGCATGCAATTTCAAGGATTAAGGTGAAGGTTTACTCCATATCGTCATTACAGAGAGCTTCCTTGTATGGACTTCCTTTCGTTTGTTTGTTTCCAATAACTACTCATAATCATAACAACAACAAATAGAAAGACTTATTAGGCGAAACCAATGAAGTTATAGGGTAATGAAGTTATAGGGTGACTTATCTAGGAGAAATTCTTCTACACTCATGGAGTATTACATTGCTCCAATAAAATTATAATACTTAGCCATTAAAATTTAACTATTTTCAAATAAGATTTGAACTATTATAAACTTACCTAAAGTATTACTCCAGGAATACTTTAGAATTTCCCCTTATCTAGAGACACATGTGGCACAGCGCAAAGGAGAAATTTTTAAGTAGATTTACTCTATAAAGTCTAAAACAATTTGAGTAGACTAAACTGATTAAAAAAATTACATTAAATAAATAAAATTTTGCACAAATTTATATGTTAAATAATTAGTTTATATTTAAAATAATAATGTCAAGTTTTTATTAATTTAATTGTTTAAATATATTTTTAGTCTTAATAAATATAGTATTTTTTATTTTAGTCCCTCAATTTTTTTGTTCACCCTCATTTTTTAAGTCAAATTCACTCACTTTTGATAACGACAAGGACCAAATTCACTCCCTTTAGTAAAAGAGGAATACAAATCGAACACATTTTTTGAGAGACTAAAACAAAAAAGAAAGTAATATTTACAAGATCCGAAAACATATTCAAATCAAATATAATATACATAAATTATGCAAATTAAGTCTATATAAACAAATTTTCTTGCACAAAGGTTATTAGGACAAAAGAACAACAATGATTATGGAAAGTGCGAATCCACCAAAGGAAGAGAATGAAGGTTTGAAGAGAAGTTAAAAACTTAGATAAAGTTATTTAGGTGCTTGTGATGTTTCTTAATAAAAACATAACATGTATACATTTTTTTATAGCTCATCAATAAAAAATTTAAAAAATATGATAAGATGGCTAAAAATGTACAATACTCTTAAAATATACAAATTTGAATATTATGTACTACTAAGTCATAAAATTTTCTAAGTATAAAACAAAAATCATGAGATATTTCACATTATATATTTTGAAACAAATTATATCAATATAGAAAGTATTAATTTAAATCAATTTCATAAAATTATAAATTTTAATATATTATGTAACATCGAGTCGAGTTAGTCTAACTCGAAGTGTGACATGAATTCAACCTAAAAAATATATTGGACTTAATTTCAAAAATCTAACCTAACACTGACAAGAAAAAAAAAAATCAATCCGACTAAATTAACTTTGGGCTGGACCGAATTAGCAGGCCAGAGAAAGCCATGAGCACCCTACCTTAAACATTACTATAATACTTTAGGGCTTCTTAGTGCCTCGTGTGTTTTATCATCTTCAACATGATTATGGGATTTCACTAGTCAACATATATGTGAGTAGTTGTTATTATCAGAATTGCTACCTCATTCCCATCCCAGGTAATCTAGCTTGATACACACACGCTTCTCAATGCTTTCACTTGTTTTCTTTTTTTTTTGGTTTGCAATGCTTCTAGTTAGTCACATATGTTTTGCACGATGCTTTGGGCAATCGGCCAATAAGACTTTTATTCTTTTCTTCAATTTTTTTCTTTGGTTGTCTTTTTTTTTTATCTTTGTACAAATTGCTCCTGTAATTTTGGGTCGGTAGTAATCGTTAGATAAAGTCATCTAGGGCTACACAACCCGATCCAATGGCCAGAGAACCCGACCAATCCGACCCAACCCGACCCGATATAAAATCTTCGGGTTGGTTCGAGTCATCGAGTTAGTTTGGGTTGAACCCGAGCAACCTGTTCATTCATTGGTTCAGGTGACGGGTTCAGAAAACCAACCCGATGTCCCGATTGAAAACGACGTCGTTTTGTGCAACCCTAAATATATCACCTTCGTTTCCTTTTCTTTTTGACCCAAAGCCTCTCTCATTTTCTCAATTCCCAAATCCCTCCCCTAACCCTAAGCCACCTCATTTTCTCATTTTCTATGCTAACTCTCAGCCCCTTCTCTCTCTTACTCGTTGCTTTGCTCCTCCTCTCCTCTCGACAATCGGCACAGCCACCACTGGTGTCTCGGTCTTAACCAGACCACCGTTGCTGCTCATTTCGTGCTCACACAGCCACCAATGGCACTAGAATTCCTCCTCCCCTCTCGGCCCAGCCACCATCGGAGGCAACGCTCCATCTCCTACCTCCGGCACGACGTGAGCTATCCACTGTCTCCTACTCCATCATTCGCGTCTTCTCTATCGCTTTCGGTCTCTCCCTCGATGATCTCTTCCCCTCAGTCCGAGGCTCCAAGACCGTCCGGGAATGGCATCGTCTCAAATGGCTCTGCCATCACCGGATCCGTCGCCGCCATGGAAGCTTCACCTTAACCTCTCTCGTCCACCATTCGAATTGGTTCCTATGAGGCCTCAGCGATCACTCTCGTGCATTTTCATATCTGCATTTTCATTTCTGTTTGTTGATGTTTCTTGGTTGAACAATCCGACTACCCAACCCGAACCAACCCGATTGTAACCGGGTTGGTTCGGTTTGGGTTACCCGAAATTTTTTTCCTAAAATCGACCCAACTCGACCCGACCTCAACTAATTAGTTTGAATTTTTTTTCCTAAACCCGAACCAACCCGACCCGTGTGCAGCCTTAAAATCATCCCCAAAGTGACAATTCCAATATTCGAATTCCCAACATTTCAGATAAAGTTTGCATAGAATCGTGGTTCACTTCCAATGCGACCAACTACTATTAGGTTCTTTGGTTGCCTCTTATTATGTTTTCTTTTCTTCTTCTTGTACCAAAAAAAGAAAAAGGTAAAATTATTCTTCAGTAATATTATTATTACATCATATCATTTTTGCAACACACTTTTAAGTATAATAATTATAATTATTATTCTACTTAGTTATTTTGAGGAAAATAAAATAAAACCGGAATACATTAAGTCAAACAAAAATAAACAAATATATTGCAGACAGCATGCACACAACACAGATTTCACCTCAGGCAGCTACATATGGGTTAAGTTTACTCCCTAGAATACAATCCAAGATTATCTACTGGTATCGAATGGCAGACATCTTGCACTCTTGTATATAAATCATACAAGCAAACATTGTTGAAAAATTCATACACATCCATGGAAGTGTTATTAACATCAAAACTGCAACTGATGTTTACTATAAAAATGAAAACAATTACATTGCATAGTGCGTACCCTCACTTATATGATTTTGGTGATACTTGCATTACGACGAAGAACCAGCATATTGCTCAGTTGTTTCAAAATATATTATACACTCTGTCCATTTTACAGATCTGGAACCTCAATAAACATCACATCTACACACAATAAATGCAATAAACATGATACTCAGTTTCAGAAATTAAGTGAATGACAAATATATCATGCAAATTTCCTATTATTTATAATCGGCAGGCAGCAACAGATAGGGTATAGAACTATAAACTAGACAAATTTCATACTTGGAAAATGATATTTTCACAAACTTGTGAGGTGTGTGTAAGAAGTTTATTTGTGTGAATATCATTACTCTATTAACTCGTATACACCTCCATATTTCCCAGCCTGACTGCCCAAGCTAAAAAATGCAACATTGACAAGGCAAGACAAATGAAAATTAAATGAATAACATTTTATTGTAAGAACTACACACCTAAGGTAAAATCCCAAGATATTGGTTTGGCACTAAGGTTATAAAGCATGTTTCACAACAGACATCCAATAATTTCATGTAATACCCGCATTTAAGGCAAAATTTAGTAACACAATACGCAGATCATTGACAACTAACTATTTAGACCAAGTCTATTGAAAAACATCTTTACCCACTTCATTTTAACATTTTAGTGCTCATAAGTCATAAAGAGCTCATTCTCATAGCTCTACCACAATCTTGTGACCTATTACTTATGCAAAATGATGAAGCTACCTTACACCATAGATGCATGCCAGTGATGCCACTGCCAACTTGCATTTCTTAATTTTTAACATCTTTGGTATCTTATCTTTCTGATACATCTAATATGGATATCAACATGTTTGAAAAATCACAGTAAGTAAAGTTGGACTATTTCTACAACATGTGTCTGGAACTTACATACTTTAAGCATAAAACTAATATGACATGAGCTCAATTGCAGATTAACTACATTCCACAGAGATGATTTGCTTTTGGCACGATAGAAAATATACTTGCTTGGGGATTGTGTGGAAGCAAACAACACCCACTAGTACTCAAAGTTAAAACACTCAAAAGTCAAAACCCCCATTTCAAAAGTTCAGGTAGCACACAAAAAACTTGGGTTAGCATGTCAGCAACTCCAACATAAACTTGAATACGATAAAAATGAAAAGAGAAAGTCAGACAACAAATGAGGAGAACAAATGAAATAAAGGAAACCTCATTCAGTACCGTAAACCAAAAACAGAGAATGCCTATTTTCAGTCAACAAACTCTTCCAACCTCTCGTCAGTAAATTTTTCTTTTACAAAAGAAGGAAAACTCTAAAAAAAGCCCAATAAAAGATACCTTGATTTAAATGGCCTTTCTGAAAACTTGGTTTTTGACAAAACACAATTGGCAGGTGAATCCACCTAGTGGAAAAACTGAAAAAGGCTTTTGTTGTTATTGTTGTAAAACAAGTATTGTATACCATAAACATCATCAAGTTATACTGAGCTGTTGCAAGTTTTAACAATAACATCAAATCCTATTTCAAACTTGTCTATACTCTACAAGATCTGATGTTCTACCCAACCTACAGTCCGAGATTTACCATTTACCGATGCATATTTCATACCATTTAACATATAAGCATTCATCTTTGTGTTCAATAGCTAAACATAACTTCCATTTCAGAGAGAAGATCTGCAATTTAACAACTTAGCTGCTGCAGAGCATTGTATTCTCATGCAAACCAAAAACCATCAGGCTTACTTGTAAAAGATGGATGGAACCCGTCAACCAGATATCGAAATCAAATTTCATGCACTCAACATGCTCATACAAACAAACAACAAACACAATCCCAGGAAATTTGACACAATTTCATTTTAAATTGACAATTGGCATAAATGCCTGGTGAGTTATAAAGAGACAAAGCAAGAAACGTTTACAGACACGAGCTACAGAAAATCATTAAATTGGCTCAATTGAAAAACTTGCATTACATCTTCATGACACTATATATCAAGGGCTCGACAACACTAACTTTCGAACCAGTTAATTTCCACAAGTTTCAAATTGTAAATGCTGCAAGCATTATGCAAGCGAAGATAAATAGCAAGGATTGACCAACCTTGAAGGTTGTTGGTCAATAGTCAGTGAGCCTTTCTCCTCTGCTGCTGCTGCTGCTGTGGCTTATTGTCAGTGGCCAATCTGTAAATCCAATATACCTAAACGGTCATGAGAATAGAGAAACAAGATCATTTCATTAGGGGTTTATTTTCTTGCTACAAATAAACGAAAATGTTGAGAAAAAGAAGAGAATACCAAGGCGAGGACGTGAACTGCTATTAGAATAACCACAAAGAAAGGTACTGCATCCAGGATCCATGGCCGCTCTTGCGACTTAGCCATTGCAGTTGCAGAGAGGATTTCAATTCCACACAACACAAGCAAGATGATTAAGCTCTGCAACTTCACGGCGTCGTTTTGCTTCAGAGTTTAAACACGGATTAGACGGTTCTCTTTTTCATTTCCCCTTGATTTCGTACGACGGAGATCCCTCTGTCCGGGCAAACAAGTCCCCGGCCCATTACTAATTTTACGAATGAAGTATTAGGGAGAGAATATTGAGGCACTACTAATTATCTATTCATACTTTTTATTAACAACTTGTAATTTTGATTTCTTAAATTATAGTCACCTAAATACTTTCTTTTCATTAAAGTCAAATTTTAATTAAGTATAAAGAAGAGTGTTGGGTTTAAGAATACAACATAGAGTAAAAAAATGATTTTTTAAATTAATTTTGATTCATTATGAATGTTGCATATACTATTTAATTTTATATTATCATTAAAATAATTTAATTGTGATAACAATTATTTTATAAATTAAATTCTTTTAATAATGTTATAATACATGATTTGATAGGAGTGTATGAAGAAAATTTTATATCAAAACTAAACTATAACTTCTTTAAGTATAATTGTTTACAAAAAAAAAAACTTATAAGTATAATTAGGATGAATTGACTTAAAGACATTTAATTTTAATTTATTCACACTGTAAAATAGTATGAGAAAAACTATTGACATAAAATTTGTCAATACATATATCACACAAAGATATAAAATTGTTGATTTCTATGAACAAACAGTAGAAAGAGAGAAAGAGAAAAAAAAATGAATGAGTGAGATATGGTTTGTATAATTTCTATATCGGAATAGAGTCTATACTAACAACAGGATTGAAATAATATATGTAGAGAGTTTATTTATTTATTTTTAATTAATTAAGAGTAGAAGTATGGATATTACATAAGAACAAGAGAAATTGTACTAAACATTACCACTATAAATCCTCATAAAAATTGTTCACATTAACAAAAGAATAAAACAGGACGTTTAAGACTTTTATTTCTCAAAATGTAATTTCATAACAACTATACATCGTACGTGAAAGATAACTGCATTACCATGATATATTTTATATTATCAAAATATTAGATTAATTATTTAACACATTATCCTATTAGTGATATTTTAAATGGCAAAAATTAACATCATAGGTTGCTACAACTTTAGGTGGACAAGGTACAATGAAAAAAAAAAAAAATTTATAAAAAAATAATTATAAGAGTTTGAATACATAAATCAAAATAAAAATAATTAATATTGTAGAGTGTGAATAGAAATATATTAATATACTTGATTAATTTTTAACTAATAAAAAAATATTTAGGTGAGGGTAATTTAAGAAATTAAATTATAAGTTGCTAGTGAAGAGTGTGAATAGATAATTGAGAGTGCTAGCCTCACTCACTCAAATATTATTTGATGAACTTAATTTTTATAATAAATCAATTTTAAGGTATTAAACTTTTGTTGTTACTAAATAAGGACCTGATTTTTTTTAAATATATCATTATTAAGAAAAATGGTGAAAAAACAAAAATATCTAACTTAATAAATAAAATTAATTTATAATATGAACAAGACATATGGCATATATGTCCTAAAAATTTCTTTCCAATTGATAAATATTATTAAAATTAAGGTTATTGATTGGTAACTAAAATAAGATTGAGGTCCTTAATTGGTAATTTTTAACGTCAAGGTTCTCGTACAATACTTTCCTCTTCTTTAAAATAGAAGATTGACAAAAATAGTGGGAAAATTACAAATTAGTAAAATGAGATTAAGGAATAAAAATATGTTTAACATATAATAATATTTAATTAAAGAAAAAACGGATTTAAGTGAAAAACTAACATAATTAAGAAAAATAAGAGAGATTTGTGAAAATTAGAAAAACTAATTAAAGACTTATTTTAACTACAAATAATACCATAATTAAGAGAAGATTCATATTAAAATGAATACCTAACATAATTAATATTTCATTTATAATTTTTTCACTAACTTTTGGACATGTGTAAGTCATTTGACAATTCCGTTAGATATTTAACAATTTGCTTAACCAACAATGTGTTTCTCACAAAGTGTGAAATTAGAGGGATTATTATTTCTATAAGTATTGGGAGGACCTTATAGGTACTATTTGAGGAGTTAATTTTATAATAATGCTTGTGGGGATTGTAAGGATATTTTGGTTAAAGAGTTATTATTGATATTTTTTTAAAACATTAAGGATCTAATATACACATTAGACAAAATTGAAGTATTTAAACTATAATTTATCTTATCAAATGAGATGAGTGATTTATTGTAAATATGAAATAAGTATATTCTAAAACAAGATTGGGCTTCTCTAAATGAAGGATTAACTTTAAAAGAAAAAATGAGGGATTTTAACCATTGATGAAAAAAAAAATGATAATAAATTCTAAAAAAACCATAATTTGTTATGCATGCAAAAATGAACACATCCAAGTCTTCTAAAGTAGTGCATTAGAAAGGATGAGTGGTCTGTCCAACCCTAACCAAACACGTTTGGTCTTGTGGGTGTTTTCTTCAAGATTTGTTTATAGAAAAATTCTCTACTTCAAACACCCCAACTAATAAGGTTTGTCTATTCCTTCCCCTTCAAGAATTAGGTTTAATAGTTTTTGAATTAAGTAATGCTATACAAAAAGGAAAGAATAATAGTCAGAATTCAACGTATAATTTTAGCATGATTTATTGGAAATTAACTGGGACTATACAACAGTTTCCATTTGAATTTGTTGATCTGTATCCTGCATTTGGGGGGGAGGGGATTGGGGAACTAGGCCTAATTTGTGGCCTGCTTGTTGTGAAACACATGTAAGTGGTTAGATAAGCCAGTTAATGCTGGTAGAGGAGAGAATAGAGGCCAAAACATGTGGGATATAGAGAAACTCAAAGGAAAATGGATTTTGATCTCTCAAGATAACTTCAAATGAAAATTACACAACTAAAAAAGTCAAAGGTGAGCATCTAAAAGATTGAAGATCACACCAAAGAATTTCTTCACACTAAATGTAACATAAGAATTTCTCTCAAAGAAAGAGTGTCCTAATATGTGTTTTAACTCTGCCTAGGTTGCATTTTACCCCAGCCCATAGGTACCCAACCCGCCCCTCCCCACATGGGGTGGGAAGAGTGTGGGTTTGGGGTCAATCTTTCTCATCCCACCGCGTACTTCACTTCTAAATAAGCATTATGTTTAGTTTAGTTATTAATATGGTGTTTATCTTGTATATATTTTTTAGTTTATACAAGATGATGAATAAACTTTAAGAAAGTAATTGATTATTGTACATAAATTTATTTTAAAATATTTATAAGTGCAGGGCGAAGTGAAATGAGACGGGTGTTAGTTTTGATAATTTTCTTGTAGGATAGGTGTGGATTTTAATCCCTAAGGGTGTGAGCAGAGTTGTGTTGAGCAAAAACTCACTCCAGCATGCCCTTTTTCAAAGGTAACTCTGCTCTACATGCTAGTTGCACTAAATATCTAAGACCACTCAATAACACTTTGCATCATCTGACCTTAAACAAAGTTGCTAACATTTCGAGATTTCATTCCTGTGCATTGCAAGAGCGCACTATCCTTAGCTAAGGTTGAAAAAAGGCTTTGATAACTGAGGTTTACAAATTTGTTTTTTTGCATTTTGGTTTTTCAAAGTATCTTCCACCTTGATAAGTAAAAGAATAATCTCTCGAGGTACGGTCATGCAACTAAGTAGGGAATCCTCTTAATGGTGTTATTTTTATACACATGAACCTCAAGATCGAGACTACATACTTAAAGAACCCTAACCCCTTCTACTCGGAAAAACACACATTGGTGTTCACAAATTTACTTTAAACATTATTTTATCTTTAGTTTTGTACTTCAAACTCAAATTGCATGAAGCTTCTTGGCTCCCTTTATGATCAAGACCTCTTCTCAAATTTAGAAACGCCTTACAAAATATATTTCTTGTAGGTTTTTTAGGAAGTTTCTAAAGAAAACATTTTGATAAAGTACTTTTTGTGTGAAAGACAATTTTAAACCATATATTTTTGTTCCTTTTTTTTATATTTTAATGTTTTGGCCCCCTCGACTTATGCATATGGGAGAGAATATATTTTTGCTAGTATTTTTATTAATGTAAAGAGAAAAAAAGAGACAAATATAATATTTTATTGATTTGAAAGAAAAATGAGAAAATGAAATAAGATAATATGTTCTCTCTTTATTAATTAAGATGTTGAAATATTATGTTCTTCAATCTCCCTCTCTTAGGTGCTGCACTAGGGCTTCGTTTGCCGCCTTGGATTCTCCGTGAAGTGCCACAATTGTAACACCCTCTTTAGGGCATCACATTTCTGACTCCCGACTCATAATCTGAAAAGAAGTTCGCATAAAGTTTGAGTTAAAAAAGATGGGTTTCAAAATTTCTTCTTTACTGAAATGTAAATTTACTGAAAGTATTAGGTAATATTGAATATCATATTTTAACTATTCATTATGCAATATTGACACCAATTAATATCACAATTTAAAGAGAAATATAAAATTAATTGACTTATTTTTTTTAACAGTAACAAACTCCATGACAGATCCTACTTAATAGCACGGTACAACACTAACGAGAAACTTTGACATACTTATTTTTTTTTCTGTCCATCTTGATGTATCAGACATATGTTCCTTTGTCAACACTGCACACCTTCAAGTCCTGAATGTCCACTCCTTATTGTTGTCACCAATCTCAGAGTATCCATCACTCGTTATGTCTAAGACAACTCGATCCTTCTATTATTTGATTTTAACAGTACAGACACAGCAAAACAGCATAATAAAGAAGTGGGATCACCTACGCCATTACCAACATGGCAGTACAGAGATAACATAAACAGCATATCATATAGATAGATCATACCATAATCATGCTAGCAGCATTAATCAACTATCATTATCTAATCATTTTTCAGATCAATCATCATCCAAGTACTCAAAACAATTGTCATAGCCAACATTCCTCAATTAATATATCATACAGATATAAATGCTCAGATTTATGCATATGCACAAAGACTCGCTTTATCAAAAACAACTCCATGGAGGTTTTCACAATTTCGAGAAGAATGCTCAGGTTAATTGTCAGCCTTAACCCAAAGACAATCTCCCAGTCGTTGAAAAGAATTGTGTTCTTGTCGGGTATCGTCAATGCGTTGCAACGGACTGCATCACCAAGTGGCACAGGGTACTCGCCAACTGTTCACTGGTCGACCGCCGAGCCTCGATACCCCTAAGATCCATCATAGACCTCACTATCAATTCTCATTCCTTCTTCAACCACAAGGGCCATAATAGTTATTAGCTATATTTTATATAATGCACGAATATATCAGTGCAAGTCCAACCCCAAATGGCCAAATCTTTTCAATTTCATTTGTTCAATGTAATCATATGTTTCAACGCATATTTTTTCAATGCACGTATAATGCACCAAATCCAATTACAGACAAAACATGTCATTTTCTCACACAGCATCCATATACTGGTTCTACAGTATTTATACTGTATTTTTAACAGAAAATCATATTATCACATTTTCATAGTTATAAAACACTTTCGTCGTGTTTTCACAAAATTGCGCAACATTTTCATTTCGTTTTCACAATTCCAAAACGTTTCTGTTACATTTTCACAATTCCAAAATGTTTCTGTTATATTTTCACAATCACGTAAAAATATTCTATCACTTTTAAATCACATAGTGATTTTTCAACAGTAGTTCAAATTACATAAAATATTTAAACGTAATTCAAATCACTTAAAATGTTTCAACGCATCTCCAATCGCATAGTAATATTTTATCATATTTCAAATTGGTAAAAATATTTTACTGTATTTCCAAACACTTAGAAATATTTTATCAGTATTTCAAACTACGTACTTTAAAAATTACATTTTTAAGATACGTAAATAATTTTTTTACCACAATTCCATTACGTAAAAATATTTCTCATTCTTCAAAAATTTCATTTCCACTTTTCTCAAAATAATATGACTTTATACTTTATTTAACACATTTTCTTTACTCAAGAAAATCTTTTTCCACATTTTTTTACTCAAGAAATCCTTTTCCAAAATATAATTTACAAAATCACTTTTCCATTTAGATAAATCAACGTTTCAAAACTTAACATTTTCTAACGCACTTCAAAACTCGAAAATAAGTTATACGTTAGTAAATTTTTAAAATACCATTATATTCTCCATTTTTCCCAAATCATTTCCAAATCAACGATCCCCAAAATAATATAACTTTCTACTTCATTTAATATATCTTTTTACTCAAGAAAATCCTTTTTCACAGTATATTCCACAAATTCACAATTTCATTGAATTAAATCAATGTTTCTAACTTTAAAAATTACTAACGCTTTCCAAAATCTAACAGATGAGTTACACGTTAGAAAATACCAAATCACTATTGTATTCTTCATTTTTTTTTCTTAAATCAATTTTAACAAAAATAAATTCTTTTTAAAACAAATTGAGGCTCACTTGCAACTTCTCTTTTTCATTTACATAAAAATTCATTTCTCAAGTGCTAAAATACTCTGATTCCCTTTCCAAATTCTTTGTATTAAATTAATTATATTTTCACTTGAAAAATCACTTTGTTTCATCAAAATCAATGCATTACAAGCCTTCGAAAACGTGGACATGACTATTGAAAATTATCAAAACATTTTTCCTTCTAAATTGATATGGTTTTACACAAACAAAACCATTAAAATTTTATTTTCAAAACCGAAATACCGATGGTTATAAAAACCAAACCCATTTGTTCAAATCCTTTTTCACTTTCTTTGCAAATCCTTGTTCACTTTCTTTGTAAATCCTTAAAATCAATGTTTGCTCGTTTAATTCAAAACTCATATTTAGAAAAACACTTAGGATCTTTTTACACAAAATAAATCAATAAAAATTCCTCAAAGACCGTATTCTTGTTCTCTTGAAAAACAAACCCTTTGTTTATTTTTCATATTCTTCAAATCATCCATTTTCATTTTTCATGAAAATATTAATTTGTGAACACCTATTTTGAGGTGTCTTGGCTGAAATTCTCATTGTTCTAGGGTCCCAAAAATCAATTCCATTGTTCTTGAAAAATTTCAATATGAACCCTAATTAAGGGCATCAAAAACCGAACCCTCTCCTTTGGCTATTGGAGCCAAAAATTAAATTCCTTTACATCACCACATCATGACATACACATATATATATTTCATCATAAATACTATAAGCATGCCATATACATATCATGCATAATATAAGCATATCATCAAAGCCATAAAATCATGCAAATCATATCAAGCATAAGTAAATAAATCAAAGCTCATAAACACACATAAATTATTACATGACCATAGATTGAAATCCTCACATGGATTCACCATCCATCAAATATAAGACCATCTCTCACCACCATACTTGGTTGGTGAGATGGATCTCCCTCTTACCTCTTGAAGATCCTCAAAAGCTTCTTGATTTACTTCTTTTTCCAAGTCCTTCACCACCAAAGGCTTCTCAAATACAAAACAAAATATATAGAAATTAGTATACTAAGCTTGATTAAGAGGAACCATAGATCAAACATGGTTTAGAACATGAAAAAGAGAGAAGAAATGAAGTTTCCTTACACTTCACCACAAATATCCTATAACTTGGCTCTTGAAGAAAGTTCATGAAGATGAATGATTTAGAAAAAGTCTCCAACATGAAAGTTGCTTAGAATATCATGTAGATTCAAGATCTATGATTAGATGAAATTAAAAAGTGATGGAAAGTGTTCTTGATGGTCATGGTCGAAACATAGAGGAGAAGAGAAAGGAGAGAAAATTTTCTAAGTTTAGCTTCTTGAAATTGACAAAGAAAGACCAAAAATGAGTAATAATGATGGTCTTCCATTTTGCCATCCTCTTAAGGCACCAAAAACCGTGCCCCCCTCCAAACACTCTCCTAAGGATGCAAACAAATCAATAATAATGCATGTTGACCAAGACAAAGTGATAAAAAATGATAGGAATTGATTTGTAATAATTTGCCTCACAAATGGGTGCATTGCCGTGGAGATTGAGTGAGAAATGAGTGAATTATTTGAACAAATAATTGGTACTAAGTCATTGAGAGAAAAGGTGATAAAGTGAGATAGCAAATGAATGAAATGATTTTTGGCCCCCCCTTTTTCCTTGCATGGCCATAGGAAGCACTTGGAGAAGCCACCAAAATTGACTTACTTTTATTTAGCTTTCTTGAATTATTGTTAGAAGAATGACCAAGTAAAATGAGTAAAGGAATTGGCCCTCTTTAGAGTGCATGGCCGTAGCTTGCATGGAGAGAAAGAAGAAAATATTTTTGCTTTAGGAAAATGACCAATAATTATGTATAATTGATCAAGACATCTAATAATGACATAAAGTTTTTTTTTTTTTTAGCTCCAAAATGAAGCTCAAAAATCGTCCCCCCTTCATTCTTGCTTCTTCAAAGTTGTCATCTTTTTCAAGCCATTATTTGAAGATTTCTAGCCATTGATTAATTCAATTGCTTATTATTTAGGTAGACTTTTGATTAGAAAACTCAATCTAGGTCATTGGATCTTTCTCCTTTAAATCCTAGCCATTAGATGTGTCTCCAAAATAAAGGGTCAAGATTACTCTTTTTTACTTTTAATCCAAGGGTTATAATTAGTCATAGCCTTTTTAGAAGACCAAATCTCCACCATTGATTAAATCCAAATTCAATGGGCATAAATGGTCCTTGTTACTTTATAAGACTAAATCTCCACCATAGATTAAATTTAAATCCAATGGTTATAAATGGTCTCTGTCACTTTTCAAGACCAATTCTACACCATTGATTAAATCGACGGTTGATATCAAAGCCTTCCTAACTAAGTTTATTCTCACATCATTGATTAAATCAATGGTGATTATCCAATATTTCTTTATTAAGTTTGTTTCTTAACCGTTGATTAAATCAATGGTTAATCTTCAAACTAAGTATTCTCATCCAATGGTACAAATCAAGTCAAGCCCTCTTTGTTGACTACGCAGTATAATTTTTATTATTTTTATCTGCTATAACCCTACAAAAATATTTTTACTGTATTTTTATCACCTGATAAATAAATACAGTACAAAACGCAGTAAAAAAAATTATAAAAACTGTTTCCAGATTCAGGTTTAGTAAGATCCCCTGTCTCCATTCAAACAGTACAAATTTTTTTATTCATAGAAAAATTTTTACTTTACGGGACCCACCTGGGCCCACGTATGGTCACCTGGGCCCACATACACCCCTTGAGCCCACAAATAGTAAAAAATTTCATAATCATCCACAAAAATCACAAATATTAGAAAACGCACAAATATCAAATCAGATTACGTAAAATAATTAAAACCTAACGGTAAAAATTAAATTACGTAAAGTTTTCCCCGGCCTGAAAATTTTTATCTTCCTGACTCGGAGTAAATCACTCAAAACAATCAAATACGCTGATGGAATAATCAAAATAATTTTACAGTATCCAGAAATTACTAAACAATAAAATTCTATTAACTGTCAAAATTACTGTTTAAGAGATAGAAAATTTTGGGGTGTTACAACAACCTCCATCTTGTTCAGCTAATCCACTTTATGTTTCTTTGTCCAAGATGCCTCAACCTCTACTCTTCAAGCCTTGCCAATGTCTTGTTTTAGATCATCATCCTTTCCCTTAGTCTGACTTCTCTCTCATTGATGACAGTTGAGCTTTGCATTCTCATTATTGATATGGTTTGTGTAAGCACTTGATTTTGTTCAAGATAAAATAAAAAATAAAAATAAAAAATAAAAAATTGATAAAAAAAATACAAAAAAATAATGAGATCACTCTTTACACTTAAGTTTTGTTGATATCTAATTTTGTACATCTATTTAATTTTAATTATTTGGTCAAATCACTAATAAATTGATGTTTGTGATCCTTAATCTTATTACTTAGATTTATTTTGAAAAAAAATAAAAAATTAAAAAATAACAAAATATTAAAAAAAGATATTTATGGCCAATTCCTCACATTGGACCAATCTAAGCTTTGTTTAAGTAAAAAAATTCTTACCCAATTTTAAATTCATGGCCCAACAAAAATAAATAAATAAATAAATAAAATTAGAAGTCCTTTAGGTTGAAGGTGCTTCAAAGTGATATCTTGACTTTCTTGAGGCGAGAGATAATTTTATAGTTTTGTCACTGGTGGAATTATAAAAATTTTCAATAAAAAATATTATTTCATATTATTATTTTTCTTGTAGCCATAGAATTAAATATTAGTATTTGTGCTTTAATTTTAGCTCATTCATATTAGCATTCACGCATCAATTAAATAATCTGAAATCGACTAACGATGAAAAAATTAAGAGAGGATTGAGGTATTAATAAGATATGCATTTCAGAATATTCCTAAGGTCTTTATATTAGAACCTACCAAGAGCGTTAGCAAAGTATGATTTTCACATTAAATAAAACACTTTGTAAAAAAAAAAAACCTTTTGTAGAAATAAATTTCTTTTAAATAAACGTGAGCAAATTCGCATAACTCTAATATTATCACTGTGGTGGATCATAAATCTTTTCAAAAAAATAAATAATATTTTAATTTTCATAAATAATTCATTTGCTTAAAAACATTTTCCTCAAAAATAAAAATGTAGTGAAATGCAGTTTTCATAAAAATCAAATCGACTTTTTCAATTCAACAGACTTTTTCAATTCAACATTTTCATGTAAATATGTTATAGGCTTGAATTTTTGTTCCACAGTAATGGTTATTTAGCCATTCATTTCTTATTTTAATCATTTATCATATTTGATAATATGTAAACAAAATAAGACATGTAAAAATATAAATAACAACAACAATTCTTCCTTTAAATAATTAAGGTCCAATTTAATTAATTTTGCAAACAATACTAGATTAAATAAGTAATTATTTTTAGAACGGATGACGTAGGGTGTTAATATATTTCCTACACGTAATCAACCCTTAAACTTAAACTCTAAAGCGCAAACCATTTTTTAGGTATCTGGTCC
Organism: Ormosia semicastrata; assembly: GCA_029884595.1. Classification (NCBI taxonomy): domain Eukaryota; kingdom Viridiplantae; phylum Streptophyta; class Magnoliopsida; order Fabales; family Fabaceae; genus Ormosia; species Ormosia semicastrata. Next base: position 14,996,284 of record JAQQTO010000063.1, on the reverse strand, counting down.
ACTTTTCTATTTTAGTGGAAAGAGTGATTAGTGACGACTCCAAACTCCTTAATTTTGCATAGTGCCGATAGGGACGTTGCGACTGTCTATTAGTATCGCCCCATTTGCGTCTCGATTATCTATCACTGTCAATAGACATGGAAATCCAAAATCATAGGACTTTAGTAGCCAGTGATGATGATGAAGTCATCCACTTTGAAGAGGAAGAACTTCATTTCGAGATTGTTGACATAAGAAACAATCTGATCGAGAAGATTTTCTCAGACCGCAATCAAGTTCATGTTACAATGCTCACGATGCTCTCGGCGATATGGAATTACCCCCAAGGGTTTCAAATGCGAGAAGTTGGAGCTAGAAACGTTCAAATATTACTTCGATGATGAGATTAAAATGAATAGGGTGCTAAGAAACTAGCCTTGGATATACAAAAATCAATTATTGGTTCTCAAATAGTGGGAACAAGGCCATGATTTACCAACGTATAAGTTGAATATAGTTCCATTCTAGGGGCAATGGTGGGGAATTCTAAGCCACTGTAGAATTATTGATTTTGCTTAGAAGCTCTGCACTTGGATAAGTGAAGTTCAGGGAGTGGGAATTGTTTTCTATTAGAGGATCACATGGGTTCATAGCCAAATCTCTGGTTGTGATTGATGTTCTCCAACCTTTGAAATGAGGCATCTACTCTTCATCAAAGTAAGAGGGGAAGGACTAAATAGACTTTTGATAAGAAAAGTTGCTTTCCTTCTGTTACTATTACAAAAAAATAGGTCATGACTAAGCTTCAAAATTTAGTCAAAGAAAATAAGTTTGAACAATGGCTTCATGAAGACCAACTGGGGTGTATCACTAACCTTGCTGATAATGGTTGCCATAAAACTCATGATCAAGACTCCTTCCCACCCAATGAAAGGTGTAATAGGAACATCGTTGAACACATGGCAAACCAATTTTCATCATTTTTCGTCAATCAGGGACAAATCTAATAAGGGTCAAGGGTGCCTTGGACCTCCCACTAATTCAGTATTTTAGTTAGTACTTTACACCTTTTTCTTTGTAATTTATGTTTAGCTTTTTCAAATTTTATTTTTAGCCCCTACATTTTCATGTAAACAAAAATTATGTTAGACTGAAATTTTTTTGATATACAAAATAAAATAATTAGTATCTAAAGCTATTTGAGAAATATTATAACTTTAAATTTGGGATATATAAATTTAGAATTTGAAAAGAATGAACAAATCTTACACTCATTTTGTCTTTTCAAGTTATATAAATTTATAGAACTTTATGCATATTTAAGGTGAGAAAAACTAATTTAATTATAATGTGTGTGACTTGTAATAAAGGGAACATTTTTCACACAACTTCTTAACATTTTGACATCAAAACCTCACCTAGCAGTACTGTTAATTGTCATGAAGATTTTAAAACTTACACATGTAACTTTTGGAATAATGAGATAAGATATTTAATAAAAAATAATACTTGAGATTTTCACTTGTAAGAGTCATGAAAAGTAACTTTTAAGGGTAAGTTTAATTAAATAATTTTAATTTTTTAAATATTTATTTTTGGCCCACACAACATTTATTTTTGGGATTTGCCTTTGTCACCGAGGAATGAGAAATCTTATCTATGGAAGTTCAACAATAAAGTATTCAGAACCGAGTAGTCTTGGAAAGTCCTAATTTTGTCCAATGCATGATTCCTCATGTGGAGACTGCTAAGGAAGTGATGCAACTGGAAGATATACACCAATCAACTTAAAGAACTTGATCCATAAGACACTGTCATTGTTTGTCACAACCAAAGTAGCAATGAGGAGTGCATCAGAGCAAGAGATATGCAATCTACTATAACTGAGCTCGAGAGCCTAATAGGAGTTAGGTTATTCACTCTCCTTTCATCATGCAATTTCTTGCCCAAAACACAATTAACCAGGTGAATAGGAGTACTAAGAAAAAATCTACAGGCTCTAGTAAAGGTGAAGCAAATTTGAAGAGATCCATCATCATCTCAAAGGCCAACAATGTAGAGATTGGTAAAGGTGAACCTAACTAAAAGAAGAGAAGCCATAGTGCAATTGAACAAGAAGAGAGTAAAAGAATGTGCGAGGAGAATCTACTTCACCCTTTTGGCAACTTGACTAAGTGATCTTGCCTCAAAGCCTAGTTTGACCATGTCTTATTCTCGAGGTATATGTAGCAATAAGGATTTTAGTTCTCATTTTGATTATATGCATAACATATACTATAATTGTTTTTTCTTCCGATAATTCTGGAAGTGATGTTGCGTTATATCGCATTTTAGTTTTCTTTAAATGTTATGTACTCCTTTCATTTTTAAGTAATGAAATAATATCTTTTTAGGGAAAAGAAAATTAAGAACATACCTTTAGGAAAATCACTTTAAAAAAATTGTCTCAATGGGTGATTTAAATAGACGAAATTTGTGGGAATACCTTATAATTTTTTAAAAAAGAATATTGTTAATATTTTTTGATTTTTTTTTATTTTTGACTTTAATACTTGCCCATCACTTGTCACATGGCAAAATTGCCATACTTCCCTTCTTGGATAGGAACCCAACAACCAAATAAATTTAAGAAATGACAATGACGTATCATACCATTGTTTGAGGTAACGATTATTTCTGATAGATTGTTGCTAATGCTATATATATATTTTGACGCATTTCCCTTTTAACATTCATTTTTTCTTTATTTTGTTTGGTTGAAGTTCCCTTCAACTGTGTTTAGAAGAGCGAGTTTATATCTTTGTCTTTATTTTTTTTAAAATCATCTAATTTTAAAAGAAAAATCACTATAATTGGATTTCTATATAATCTTTTAACTTTTAAATGAGCTTAATTTTTAAAATATTTTTAAGCGAAAAGACTTCTATAAAAATGATGGATTTTTTTTTTTTTAAGTTGTGTGTAATTTGTTTGGAAAATCAATTTAGCTTTAGTTTTGAATTTGGTAAATCTTTTAGCTTTAGTTTTGACTAGCTTATCAAATCTTGAAAATAATATACTAGTTGACTCATTTGGTAAATCTTTTGCTTTAAAGAATGAAGACTTTGGTTAATATCTCTATGTTACAGAAAAAGGTTTTATGGAAGAAAATAGTTATTTCTTGTTGTATAATTAATGTTGTGGACAAAAATGTTTTCTCTTAAAAATGAATAATTCTCAAAATCAAACTCAAAGGAATTGATAAAAAAAATATAAATAAACAATTAAGAGAACAAATAACTTAATTTAGAATATGGCATAAGAAGGGGAACAAAAATAGCACAATGCGAGCACATAAAAAATGGTTAATTATCAAAGGAATTGTTGCACAGTCTTTTAATCAATGCCTCACGTAACACCCTTATTAAATTAATAGCAAAATTTCTAACAATTGGGTTTTATCCTTAATCTCTCTAAAAAATTCAATTTTTGCTAATAAAGTTTCGTAAAATTTCGAATACGCATGACAAAAATCAAAATCGAAAAACAAATCAGATTTAAACAGAAATCAAAATAGAAATATGAGAAAGAAAAATAATAATAAGTAAAGAAGCAAAATCAGAAACATAAGTTCTATTTAAGGAACTCATCAACATAATCATGATTTTACTAGCATATATGGGAGTCATTATTTAGTCAAAATACATATATTTTTTATAACTCTAATAAACATATTATTTACTCCTTTGGATTTATAATCCATACATAACCAGTCTGAATGATGATAACCATAATGTATCTTGTGATAGTCTGAAAACACCATGAATTGAGTGAGAATTGAAAATTCTCAATAGAAAATAAACAGTTATAAAAAAACGTTTGAAAACACATGGTGAATTTCAGCTGTGCAATATGCATAGAAAACTTCATGGTAACTTAAGTATGACAAGAACAATACAATTTCAACATAATAGAATGAATGCTAAATAAGCCATGCAATACAGCTTAACATCAGCAAGTTCCTCAAGTATTAGCAAACAAATACTAATTATTAGCAAGTATCAACAAGCATTAGTAAGATCCTCAAATCTCAATAAGAAATTTCCAAACATTGGCAAACATTAGTAAATTCCTCAACCTCAATAAACATTAACAAGCAAGTTCCTCATAATAGTGAATCCACCATTTACTTTTCTTTTTCTTTCCATGTCTACTTGTCTCACATTTCACTCGAAGGCCTTCACTTCCATAGGGAATCCATCTAATTTCTAGTGTTACTTTAACATCGTGACAACAAAGTCAGACATACTCACACTAACAAGACCGTAACATAAAAAGAAATTCATCTATCTACCTCTCAATGGTTAGGTGTAAACTTTTTCATGAATCACTTGCTCGTCATCACACAAATATAAGCAATACAAATCACTAATATATCACAAATAAATTTATCATATACAAGTCTATAAATAAATCATGGCAATAAAATTTACAAAACTTAAAATTATAAAATTTAAATGTCAATTTTTCAAGGGACTAGTTATGATTTAAAATTAATTTAATTATTTTTTGAAAGTCCACATTACAGTCCATAGTTGTCCAGTTTTCATCATAGTCCATAATTTGTCAGGTTCTCATCATGGTTTATAATTTATCCTAATCTAAGTAGTACATTCATAGCACAAAAATCCTTTTATTGCAAGGGTTCAAACTAAAGTTATAAAATTACTCCCAAGTCAAGATAAATATAAGTTATAATAAAAGTCATAAAATTCCTCTCAAGTCAAGATAAATAGAAAGTTCATATAAATCAAGTACATATATTTATTGCCTAATGTAATTAAAATATTTATTTAACTTAAATCTTGAGTGATATTTTAATTTATTATATTAGTCTCATGAAAGAGTCAATATTCAAATTATAATAATTTTAAATTTTATCAAATATCATAAATAATTTAATACTAAGTAAATATCAAATTTTTATAATATTATATATATATATATAATAAATTAAAAAAATAATATATACATAAAATATTAAAATAAATTAACTAATAAAACATATAAATATATTAAAACCATAATTTTTTCTTCTTTTTAAAAAATTAGATCCTATCTTATAGAGTCTTTTTCTCCTTTCTCTCCTCTTTTCCTCTCTCTCTCTTACTCTTCGGTTACAGCACGTCAGCACCTTTCTTTTTTATATCTCTATTTCCAGTTACTTCCATTCTTTCTTTTCTCTCTATTTCTCTCTCTCTCTCTCTCTCTCTCTCTCTCTCGGTTTCACACGTTGTCTCTCTCAAATTCACAATTCCAAACTTCCATTCTTTCCTTTTCTCTCTTTCTCTTGCTTCATGTTTTCTGTTTCACTATTACCTATTTGTAGCCAAATTCGTTTGGCTTCTTGTGCACGAGATTACTTAGATATTTTTTTCTAAGTAATCATTATTTAAGATATTTATTTTAAAATATCTTTATTTTATAAATATTTTTTTATAAATATCTTCTTAAATATATCAATTAAAATATTTTCTAATTTTATTGCTAAGATTAAATATTAAATATTATTTTCATAAATTTCTATTTCTAATTTTATAAACTATTAAATTTTTACAAATTTTATCTAATCTCATTTTACTAGTAACAACTATTGTAGAATAAAACTAAATAAAATATTTAAGTTAAAGAAATTAAAATTTTATTCTTCACAAAATATTTTACAAAAAATAAGATGTTACACATCAATTCTCAAGCTTATGAAAATTATTGAATTTATGGAAGCCAAACAATCACCGTAATACCCGCATGTGCATATGAGCATAAATTAAGAGTGCTTGACAATCCAACCTATCAATGCGCTACGTGTGCACTGCAAAATTCTTCATGTCCACCTACAACATGTTATAGACATAGGGTTATGTGTTGTCACTATAAGAAAATAAAGTTGCATCTTGATTAAAAGTTATAGCTTTTGACCTACTTGTAAGTGTTTGATCTTAATAAGTGATATCAGAGCGAGGTTACAGGTTTGAGCCTCCAAGTGTCACTAAGGGAGAGATTATTAGATTTATAGGAATTTAACAATTACCTTTGGACTCGCATGTGCGAATAGACATACACTCAAGGGGCTTGACAGCACAGCCTGCTGGTGCACCACATGTGCAGTGTGAAGCCTTTTATACCTGTCAGCAGTCGTCCAAGTGTTGTTGGAGAGGAGATTGTTAGATTTATAGGAGTCTAACATCACTTTTGAACTCGCATGTGTGTATGAGTGTACATCAAGGATTCCTTGATAGCTCAGCTTGCCAGTGCCTTACGTGTGTATTGCGAAGCTCTTCATGTCCGCCTGTAGTACACTGACACTATAAAGAAATAAAGTTACACATTAACTAAAAAATAATTTTTGATCTAGTAGTAAATACTTAATCCTAACAAAAATTAAAGAAAAAAAATCAAGATTTAATGTACTACTAGCAAGAAAATATCAAATTAAGTTTGCACCTGTTCGTCCAACTCAAAGATTCCCATGGTGCTGGTCATAGGATTCTTGTACCCAAAATCTAAAATTCAGTGTTGAGCCTAACCAGAAACTTAGCAGGATAAAAAGAGACCCAAAATCACATATTTAAGGATTCAAATTTTTTGCATTTGGACCAATATATGTTGATACACTAATATCTCTTGTATACACAAAGGTTAACATGGAATATAAGGCCCAACAACAAGAATAATTAGTCAACCTTTAATGATATAATATCTAAGGAAATGTCAAACATCATAATAATGAATAATGTTACTATTTCTGTTCTCTTTTTTGTTTTCAGAAAAATAAAAAAGAAAATTTAAATATTTAACCAAATATATTTATGGATTTATTATGTAAAATTTCTTTACACTTTTATTTAATTATTAAGTCATCAAAAAATTATAATTCTTACTTAAAAATTTAAATTTTTAATAATATGTGAACATATTATTATATGAAAATATAAAAAATTTAATAATTTTTTTCTTAATTCTTAATTTATACCTTAAGAATTATCAATTCCATAATTTAAAAATTAAACTTCTCTTTCTCTTTCTCTTCTTTCACATTTATTTATGAACAATCATATTTATTGAGATTCTATATTTATATAGAAAATTATTTTTATATTTATATAAAAATTATTATAATAGCTAATTATTTTTTTAAAAAAATTCTTGAAAAAATTCTTTATAAAAAATGACTATTATTGTATTATAAAAATTATTATTGTATGAATATTTTTATTAATTTTAATTTTATAAATAATTTTTTAATATTTTAGATCATACATTTAAACAATAAAATTATAAGTAAATATAGAATTATAATTTTTTATCCTAATTCTTTGACAACTCTAAATATAAAATTTAAAATTCTGAATCAATTCTAATTTTAAAAGAATTGAGATTGAAATTAAAATTTTATATTTCAATTCTAATTTCATTATCCAAATAAACCCTAATTGATAAAGAATAAAAAATAAAAATATTAACCAAAAAGTAAAATTTTTAAATTTTAATGTATTTAATATTTTATTTTTTATTTACTATTTTTTATCTTTTAAATTTCTTAATAAATATTTTTAAAACACTAGTTAAACAAAACCGTTTATTATTTTATCTTTTATCCCAACCCTCCACAACCCCGCAAAAACACAAGAAATGACAGCCATTAAAAATAACCGAATAAATTCGAGTTCTATTATTTGTTGGATTAAAATATATTTTCTAATTTTATTTAATTTATTTATTTAATTTATTTATAAAGTTATTTTATATATTATAAAAATATTATAATTACATATAAAATAATTTAAAATTTCTCTTATATTAATATATAATATAAATATAATATACATATATATGATGTATATAAAAATATTTTCTTAATTTGAACCTGTACTCAAGATAAAGATTACAAAACAAAATTTTATAACCTGGGGGATCGCTAGATTGTAATTCACCTCAGGCTAAGAAGCGTGAGATTCCTTCTGCATGCAAAACACATAGGTGTCAGCACCAATGTGATGACTCATTTATCGGATAGAGTGCTATTTTGGCATTGACTCAGTCCCACCATAGGCTTCCCTCATCCTCCGGCGTCTCGCATGCTTGACACCACCTATTTTTGGTGCTTGATGAATCACCGAAGACAAAACAACCCTTTTCTTGAGCTTCCACCAAAAAATAATAAAATAATAATATTTATTTATTTTTAAATAAAAAAGATTTTCTGCCTTTGATTATTATTATTATTTCGCTGAGAGTCTTTGATTGAAAGGCAATAAATTTCTAAAAACTTTTTTTTTGTCTGTAATTAATTAATTTTCTAAAACGAGATAGGCGATTGTTAATTAATTTTCTAAAAGGAGATCGGAGATTGTGTTTGAATGTACCCAAAAAATGTCTAAAACTCAATTGTTGTTCGAACAAACAAACCAACAATGAGCTGACTTGAACTAAAAATGAAACATAATCCACTCTGGTTTCCCATCTCCCTCTCTTTCTCGTCGTTTTCTCCTTTCACGTTCTCAACTTTCTTTCTCTCTCTTTCTCTTTCTCTCTCTTCTTTGTGTCATGGCATTTCTTCTGTTTTCCCTTCGTCAGGTACTTTCTCTCCCTAAAATCAATAATTGCTTGCTTTCCCATGTTCAATAACTGTTACCAAATCCTAATCTTGTTTAATATTTGATTCACTAGCTTCATGCTAATAGCTGCAATAATAACAAGATCTATGTACAAAGTTTGTATCTATTTTTTTCCCCTTCTTTTGGGTGAAAAAAGTTTGTGTCTTTCTTGCAAATTTATCTAGTTTTGTGGAGATTAATTGCACTTTCTTCCTTGGGGTGTTTTTATGCAGGTTAAACTTGAAAGTCAGTGATTCAAAACTGACCCTACCCCACTAGTGTTATGATAACTTGGAACCTTTGCCACGCAAGAATAAGCTACACACACGCAATACTGCTATTATTTCTTCATTTTTTCGTCTTGGTCAAAGAAATAGAATCTGGGAACCCTGAATATTCAAGCTGTAATATGGGCTACCTCAATTCAGTTTTGTCCTCTTCAAGTCAGGTTCATGCTGCTGAAGATTCACCTGTGAGCGGCGGGGGACTCAGGTTAAATTTCTCTTCTGTAGATCTTTCTAGAATTAGTTGAAGTGGTTGGTTTATCCTTGCGTTTAATGGTTACTATTATTGTTGGTGGTTAATATTATTCATACTTGGTAGTTGTTTTCAATTTTTGTCAGTTATGCCCGTGTTGTTCTATTACTCCTTCTTGTGTTGCTTGGCAGATTCACAACTCTGTTCCATATGGTTCTTGGTTGTGTATCACTTTTATAATCAAGGTTCATGAAGCAAATTTATTGGAATTATTCCTTGTATAATAAAATTCTTTGACGAGGTCTTTGTTGATATGGTACTGTTCAATCTTTGTTTTGTTGAATATTATAGTCCAGTTCTGGCTTTTTGCCTTTCTATTGATTGTTATGTTTGCTTCTCCTGTCTTATCATCTATAAATTAATTTGGATAATGTTATAATTGTACTCCTATCATAATGAATACCCTTGGCAGAAGTTTTTTTACTATGACAATAATGGAACATATATGGTGATTTATATGCATAACTCAATGGTCATAGATGGTTTTAACTAGTCTTCCTTTATATTTTGTGTCTTTTGGTTGACTCAATGAGATAATTTTGACATAATTTGTTATGATTTTTATCTACAGTCAGAATGGCAAATTCAGCTATGGATATGCTAGCTCTCCTGGCAAGAGATCTTCAATGGAAGATTTTTATGAGACAAGAATTGATGGTGTCGATGGTGAAATTGTTGGCCTTTTTGGAGTTTTCGATGGTATATTTTCATTGTTCTCTCATCTCCATCTCCTTGTATCCTTGCTACATTTTTAAGAAGGTGCTAAGATGGGGGACTGGTTGTACATTGATTGGAAACATGCCAAACTATTGCCCATAGAACTAACAAAATGTGATCATTCCTATTATTATTTTTCATTAATTTGTTTCTATCCCTGGATTTTCCCTTTCTATGGTTTGGGAAATTAATTGTTCCATATAACTTAATAATGCCATATGCAGATACTTCTGTGCTTATGCACTTATATAAAATACACAGCCAGTTCTTGTATTTGTGTCCCTCATTTTTAGTCTTATCAACTTTGTGCTTTTATTTTCTCAAATATATACACACAAACAAAGAGGAAAGTTTGGATTTATTTACAGTTGTGGTCTCATCTTGACCTCCATGCCAGTCAATCTGATTGTGGACTGTTTGATTATTCTGTTTGGCTATAGTACTGTTTTCTGCTCACTATGAAGGAAATCTCTCTGGAAGTTTCTCATCTAATTAATCTATCTTTGAGCATAATTTCCAGATGCTTTACCCATGTCTTATACTTTCTCTTTCTAGTATTCTTTGTAGTGACTTTAGAACCTTCATTTATTCCTTATGATAGCAATTATCGAGTGCTGAATGTTTCTTTGTTTGGCATCAGAAAGTATCTTTTTTTTCTAAGCATGTAGGAATTATTTCCTATTGGCTATATATAACCTATGCTTGATATTATTTTTTATCTACTCAAAAATGTAGAAGGTAGCTCTAACTTTCTAGTTTATAACTTTCAGGTCATGGTGGTGCTCGTGCTGCTGAGTATGTCAAGCATAACCTATTTAGTAATTTGATCAGACACCCAAAATTCATTTCAGATACCAAATCTGCTATAGGTCTGTAATTCCCTACCTGTAGCAGCATGATCCTTTAACTTAATGTTCTCCAATTTGCTAAATCCTGAGATTAACACTTTTTTCTCTCTTCTCCTGCCAAACTGTTTTTTTTCACAGCTGATGCATATAACCATACCGACTCTGAATTTCTGAAGTCAGAAAATAGTCAAAACAGAGATGCTGGATCAACTGCTTCCACTGCCATTCTAGTTGGTGACCGTTTGCTTGTTGCAAATGTTGGGGACTCCAGAGCAGTTATATGCAGGGGTGGAAATGGTAACGCTAGTAGCTTTATATTTTTGTAAATACGTTCTTAGGTGCATACAGTGTATTAGTTACATTGTTTCACATGACTTATAGTTTTCTGATACCTCAGGAGGTCATGATAACTGTGGTTGTCAAAGGGTTCTAGAAGTTTTTATATTATGCCAACTACTAACATATTAGGGTTATTAGGTTATTAGTCATATTGTTAGTGGGCTTGGGCTATTGTACTAGTGGAACTAGTACTTGACCTAATTATTAGTGTAACAGGAGTATAAGTATTAAGTTAGGGTATTGTAACACATCACATCCATCAATCGTATTTTCAGTTTACTATTGTTAGCCGTCTTTCTCTCTTTTCCTTCTTCCCTAACCCTAGACCTATAATTCTAACATGGTACCAGAGCCTCCCTGACCAAGTGGTCAGGAGTTCAATTCTTGCCGCCCCCATTCTTCCAAATAAATCTTGAATTTCAGCACATGGAAAAAATGGGTCAGGGCATTGTTCACGCTTCAAGCCCAAAGGGCTTTTGCATGAGGGGGTGTGTTAGAGATATAATGAAGCCATTCATTAACCTTCACCTAATAGCTTAAGCTTTTAGGAGAGTTGGTCCTTGACACCAACCCTGTGCTTTTCTATTTGATACCTATTGTAGTTGTCTCTACTTATTAATATCTAAACTCTAGTCATCTCTTTTGAGGCAGGACTATATTGAAGTACTTAATATTTGTATTGTGAGAACAATTATATTGTCATTAACCATCTTGCATTTGTTACTTATGTCATAATTTTTATGATTGCTTGTCCATTTTTTCTCCTTTCGGATTTACAAGTTTATGGATTTTCAGGCACTAGTGTGCTATTAAGGAAACATTAAATATGTGAAACTCTACAGATTGCTGAGTGCTGACCATTTATTTTAAGTTTATCTTCCTATATTGTTCAATTATAAATGTTTAATGATGGGGGCATTTGCTTATGTAATATGACTTCTTTTTTTATTTCAGATACCATTATTGAGAATTTTTTCTTTCCTTCTGAATTATGTTGAAAGACTATCTTGGTATCATTTGTTGATAAAATATTAAGGGCATTCATTTGGTTTTAATTTTATATTGTTAATGCATTTGTAAGAGTGTGAGTCGCTGCATTTGTCTATGGCAATTTCTTGTGCATCTGTTGAGAGAATCACTTCAACCTTCCTATATTGAATGACTACCTAAATATTTTACTTTCTTATTTTTGTTTCCTCTAGCCATTGCTGTTTCTCGAGATCACAAGCCAGACCAAACTGATGAGAGGCAAAGGATTGAAGATGCAGGGGGCTTTGTTATGTGGGCTGGTAAGATCATCTTATAGTTAGCTTTTGTGATTTGATTTATAGATTTGTCTTGTTTATCTCTATGGAAAACTTAAACATCACATTTACAGGAACTTGGAGAGTTGGTGGTGTTCTTGCTGTATCTCGTGCATTTGGTGATAGGCTCCTGAAGCAGTATGTTGTTGCTGATCCTGAAATCCAGGTGTGTTTCTAATATGTTGACATCCATTCTTCGATATTTCATACCTTCATAGATTCATCTCAATCTGTGCCTTTATAGGGTGCATGATTTATTATATGGTTCACAGTCAAATGCATCCTGTTGCTGTCAGTAAAGTGGAGAGAGAAAACTCTGTTTCAAATGAGAAGATGAAAAATAATATCAAGCTTATAACATGCTTAACTACCTCTAAAAAATAATGACAATTCAGAAAGAGCTTCCTACATATGGGTTTGTCACTGTTACTGGATCCCAAGAATTTGTTCTGTTAAGAAAAAATTTGACTGACTTGCATGATGGATATAACTATGCATGTGGTTGTAATTGTATGCATATTAGTTTATGGCATGCTTGCGTAATTTGAAATTCCCAGAACTTTTGTTGGTGAAAAAGTACGATGAAGTGGTAAATCTTTTATTGATATACTTATTCTGCAATTAAGCTTCAACAGTAACATTTTAGAGCTTTTTCAAGGAAAATGATGATAACCATAAGAATCATGTGTAATATAACAGGTCTCTACATTAAAGGGATGTCTCCTGACTGGTCTTTATTCTTGTTGAAATGGCTTTAAGTCTTACATTTTCTTTGCGGCCTCCTTTTTCCTCTGTATATTTTAGTTACAAACATGTTTGTGATCTCGCAGGAAGAAAAAGTTGATAGCTCTCTTGAGTTTCTTATATTGGCCAGTGACGGGCTATGGGATGTTGTCTCAAACGAGGTTTGCAATGATTTTCATTTCTTCCACTTTCTTCTCTTTGATAACTGTAGTGCATTTCCATCATAAACCACTAAAATATAAATGAATTAAGTTCTACCAAGAAGTGTTGGATAGGGGGTTCAGGAAAATTAGCTGTCACTTTCCTTTTGTACAGTAAAGAAGAGGAGAAATGGCAGATAAAAAGATAAAGAAAGACCCAAACTCATGAATCATATCTGATAAATACATGGTTGCAGAATCAGAAAGCCAAACCCTGAAGTCTTATTCATCTAACTCACTTAATCTTTTCACCTTTCTACAGGAAGCTGTTGCTATGATTAAACCAATAGAGGATGCAGAGGAGGCAGCAAAGAGGCTGATGCAAGAAGCATATCAGAGAGGTAGTTCTGACAACATTACTTGTGTGGTTGTTCGTTTCTTGATGAACCAAGGTGCTTCTTCTCGTAGTAGCTCTGGCTAAGTGTCCTTCAGTAGAAGGGTAGTGCATAGCTGGTGGTGGATCAAAAGATGGGATGTGGCAAAATCAGTTTGTTATAGTTGGTCATAGGCATTCCTTGTAGCTGTGAACCATGTAAGAATAGAAATCAAATTCACACTCATTATGGTCCTCTAGCATCGTGCTTTTCTCACCGTCTCAGTTCCATAATTGGGTCCTATTTGTAGCTAGGAAAAGTCGTGTAAAGAGTGGCTAGAGTTTTAATTGTACACACATGCTGTTTGCAAATGTGATGTTGTTCTTATTGATCCCCATCCCTGCCACACGAAAACAATACTCATGTACTACGTTGATGTTGAGTATCCTCTTCATTGTTCATCTGGTGTTCCTAGTGTTAGTTATTCCCCTCCCATGTAACAGTTACACTCTTATTCTACATAAATTATAGCTTGTATCAAGTGTAATAATATAAATCTAACAAGAAACAGTGATGTTACCGTGTTGAAGCGATAAATGGACTTAAAATTTAAGTGTCCTAATCTATATGGGCTCATTTGTCTTATCGAAATCTGCAATTTGGAATTCAAAATGGGAGGGTGTTACACAAAATATTCCGTGCGGCTGTAGTAGCGGCTGTACTGAATTTACATCCACTTCTGCACCTCTTTCCAATATTGTTTAAGAATTGTTTCCTGCATGGAAAGTAGAATGTTATTCACGAAAACATGATATAGTGGGAGGAGTAATTTGTTGTCAAAAGTTTTAAAAAGTAAATTTTGATCATTAAATTATTTATGAATCGTTAAAATTAAAATTTATTTAAAAATTAATCATTTAAGAAAGTTACATGATTTTATGTTTTAATTTTAATTATTTATATAAGATTTAATAGTTAATATTTATTATCTTACAATAAATTATCTTTTTCCTTATATATCTAAAAGTTTGGCATGCTTTTAGTCAAACAGAATGGATAATGCATTTTCTAAGGATGCTAATGAACTGAAATCATATACGACTAGGAAAAAACTGATTTGAAAGAATTTTTGTTTTTGTTTTTTGTTTTTAAAAAGCATGAACTATTTGTTGATGCACCACTTAACATGTTCAATGTCATGCTGTCAAATATGAAACTAGCTGTATCCGTAACAGATGAATTAACCATTAAAAAGGGGACACAAATCTTGATGTCAATTACATGGAGGGTGGAAGGGACTGGGTGTGTAAGAAATGAACCAGTTAAATAAGGAGATGGACTCAGAAAACAAAAAGATATTGTCGGCAAGGCAGCTTTTGCTCTTACGCACGACGAGCGAACCAAGTGTTATCTTCATCGTCCAATGCAAAAGAAAAAAAGAAAAAAAAGAAAAACATATATATGCAGAAACCACAAGAAAAAAAAAATTGATCTTCGTATTATACGACACAGTGGAGAGAGGAGAGACAGAGGGGTGCCACTTCGAGTGCACTGAAGGGTGAATGAACAAAATGGCAAGGCAAGCTGAAGCTTTATATAGTAGAACTTCAAATTTTTTTATTTCTTTTAATTGGGGGTTTAATAATTTTAATTGTAAAAGGAAGAGAAATTGCTAAGGCAACTTCTATGCAACTATGCATAATGCACAGTATAATATCCATGCCTTGCTTCCCAAGTCATGGAGTAACGAAGAAAGTGAATACATACAAAAAAGAGGGTTGGCTATCAATTAAAATACTTATCAATTAAAATACTTAAAAGTCGCACTTCCACCAGCCCCCCTAATGGTCATTTCTATTATAATGTCATTTAATTTAAGAAGAAGTGGAGCAGGGGCTAGTTTCCAGTCAACAATAACCGACGTACAATTGATTGACATTGTGATACATATATGCTAAAAGTGTTTTACTTATAATTTTAGGTTTTTTCATAAACATAATCAATCATAATTAATTATTATTTTCTAGTCAGTCGGGGAAAATATTATTAAGTCATGAAAAAGGCACAAGTTAAACATCATCTAAATTGGTTTTTAATTAATTTTTGTTTTCTATAATACTAAGTTACTAACTAAGCATGTTTTGGTACCTTTTCAACAAATTTCGGAGCGCAAAATTCTTTTCTATACCCTAATTTTTAATTATTAATATAACAATTTTTAACGCATAATAATTATTTAAGAAACTTTTTTTTTGTATTTTGGAACATTTACTTTAATTGTACTTTGGGTTTATATAAAAGTAATTATATTTCTAAATATTTTTGTGTAAATAAATATTGAATGAATAAATAAAATAATTAAGATTTCTCATAATTTGTTTATGTCCGTTGTAAATTAATCAAATTAACGTAATCCATTAATCTTCGCTAACGTAATTCTTGAATATTTCTAATAAAATCATTAGTTGAAATTGTGTAAAGTTTGTTTAATTAGGTTACACAAGGAGGGGGTGAACAACCCGATCCAATGATCCGAGAATTCAACTAATCCGATCCAATTCAATATAAAAAAATATTTGAATTAGTTCGATTCATCAAGTTTATTTGAGTAGAATTCAATCAATTTAGCCATTCAGGGTTTGTTTGGGAAAGCTGAAAATTATAAATTATGCTGATAATCGATTATTATTATAATCGATTATAATCGATTCATTTTTATGTTTGGATGCATTAGTTGTAAAGTGATTTTAAGTTAATATGATTTATTTGGATGATATAAAAAAGAATCGTTTTTATGCATTAAATTATTAAAATAGATATAGAATAATTAAAAAAATTATTTGATTGAGGACAAAATAATATTTACATATTAAAGTATAAGAAATAATCTATAAGCTAAAATGATAAGCTTTAATCTTTAGCTTATAATTATTAGTTGAAAAAAAATTTTATTTTGCATTGAATTTCTTGTAAAAGCTTTCTTAGAAAATAATCTTTTTACCCAAACATAATAATTATTTCACAAAATAGATTAATCCTCTAAAAACAGCTGAATGGGAAAGATTTAATCTTTCCTAAACATGCTCTTATTAGTTCAGATAACGGGTTCAAGAAATTGATTTCATAATCCGATCCGATAACCCGATAGAAAATGACATCGTTTTGGGTTTTGAAAACTAATACCTTCGTTTTCAACTGAGCTGCCCTCCTCCTCCTCATTTGAGTCATTTCTCAGCCAATAACCCAAATTGAAACCCTCCCCCAAATTGGAACGGGGAAACCCTTCCGTCCTCTCCTCTCGTTTTCATCTAGGCCCAGCCACCAACCATTGCTGCCTCGTTGAGCCTCCCCTCGCTGCCTCCACCCAAACCTCTCGTCTCTGAACCGCAAAATGAAACAGAAAAGAAAAAATGGAGTTTGAGGTGCCAACCAAGCAGCAATGGCAGGGATGAAGGACAATGGTGCTTGGATCAAGGTTGGCTTGTGGTGGCTCTGGCGTGTTGTGGCGGTCCAGCCCGTGGACTGCGTGGTGGGATGGACGATTCTGGTCTGTTCTCACATGGGAGTTACGTGGTGATGCAGCGTTTCTGGGCGGACTTGCGACGGTGGCTCACGGATCTGGTGGAGGACAGCGGACTTGCGACGGTGGCTTACGGATCTGGTCCTGGCGGCACGGGTTTGAGGCAGATCTAGGTGTGGGCGTCTGCAGATGGGTCTTTGGGAACATTGCGTTGAGTCTGTGACCATCCTCTTCATCCTCTCCAGGTGCTTCTTTCAACTTGACATCGTTTATTTGTTTGTCGGGAAAAAAAATTCAATGAAGGGGGTGAAATAAAATAACGTTATCTGATGGGTGGAAAGATAAGGTGGGATTGGAAATCTTATATCGACAAATGAAGAAGGGCCACGTAGATTGCTCTTATAAAAAAAAGTTAAATATAATTGTTGCAAATGTTGGGGACTCCCTAGCAGTTATATGCAGGGGTGGAAATGGTAACGCAAATAGCTTTATATTTTTGTAAATACGTTCTTGGGTGCATACCAATGTTACATGGCTCGTGGTACGATTTGGTACGTGGTACGGGTACGGGTATGTGGTACGACACTTTACTAGGTATGCGGTACGGGAGGGGTACACTTAGTCGGTTCGTTATTTCGGATCAAAATTTGCTAAACTGAATCGCTATGCATAAACTTTAAACTATAGCATTAAGTAGTAAAAAAAATTAGAAAACACAAGTAAAAAAATAACATAATCATAAAACACTTCTGTAAAGTCATACTCATAACTTATAAAATAACAAAATAACAAAATACTTCCATAATTCAATAATTTAAATATCTAATTTTTCTTATTCTAATTCTAGATTCTATGAATCAATCTTCAGTTATCTTTCCTTTGCCTTTTGCTGCCTTTGTCGCAAAACTAGAAATTTGAGTTTGCTGAAATTGACGTGCTTGCTGTGATTTTCTCTTACTAGAAGAAACATATACTGTTGAAGTAGGCTTGAAAACCTCCAATGGTGCTAGATTTCCATATTTCTCCGAAGAGTCCCCTTTGTTTTGTATGTAATCATCATCCAATGATTTCCACCTCATTTCTTGCAACTTAATTACAGAATCATCAATGTTAGTCTCTTCTGGATCAATGTCCCATTTATTATAAGGACCTTCCTTATAATTTTCTGTGAAGCGAGATAAGAGACGAATATTTGAGTGAATGAAAACCAATTTATCTGCCCTTGTACCATTCAACCTGTTCTTCTTTACATTATGAATATAAGAATCTGTGCTCCTGTTCAGTTCTACTGAGGAACTAGTAATTGGTTGAGATAACACTTTTCTTGCAACCTCTGCCAATTTTGGAGTTTCTGAGCCATAAGTAGACCACCAATCAATAGCATCCATAATCACCGCATCTGTTTGAGCTGCAGCCATAGCATAAAGGCCTTTATGTGAGTGAAAAATTACAAATTGCTCACGTAACATTCTTGCTTGACCCATTTTCCACTCTGTCATCAGTATCCTATTAAATGCTTCCATGACACCCATAATAACTTCTTTATCTTCATTTGGAGGCCTTCTAATTGTGCCCCCTAGTGCTGGTAAGGCAAGATATCTAGAATCATAAAATCTAGGAGTAAGTGCAAAGGCAAGACAATGTAAAGGAATTGACATCTTCTCCCATCTACCAAGTACAATTTCCTCCATCTTTTCATAATCATCACCATGCTTATTTTCTTTCATTATATCCTTTATTTCGCCAAGCATGTTATCCATTTTTTCATATATCTCACCCATTTTCAGTCCTTCACCATCACAAAATTTGATCAACAAATAAATGGGTTTTGTGATTGTGACAATATTTTCCACCTCTTCCCAAAATTCTTCACTTATAATAGTCTCTGCAACTAAAGCACCCATTTTTTTTTGCATGCTAATCTCCTTGCTTAACCAAATCCTTCCATGATTTAATCACAACAGTAGTTGCCAAAGCCTCTCTACAATCAATTAGTCGCTTCAACAAAATATAGTGTGAAGCAAATCTAGTTTTTGCCACTTTAAGAAGCTCTAATTTGGAATATTCTCTAAACATAGCCAATGCACAAGAATGATTCAAAAAGTACTTAACGATATTTTTCCCTCTTTTGTATGTAATACTTAGCCACTCAAATTGTCTTGCAAAATCTTTAAAAATAAGATTAAGAGTGTGAACAACACAAGGAGACCAAAATATATGTTTGTGTACCTTTTGTACCTCCTGCCCAGTAACTTTGCAATTTGTAGCATTGTCTGTAACAACTTGAAGCACATTATGAGAGCCCACCTCTTCAATTGCTTTTAGCAAATATTCTGCAATTATAACTCCTGTTTTTTCAATCCCAGAAAAATCTTCAGCATACAAGAACATAGATCCTCGACTATTTACTGCAAGAATATTTATTAGGTGTTGATTTTTACATTTAGGCCATCCATCTGAAACAATAGAAACCCCTTGAGAATACCATGTATCTTTAACTGGAACTAGGTCTTTCTCTATGATTCTTTTACATTTATCAAGTAGAGTGGTCCTTGCCTTATCATATGAAGGAGCCTTGTAGCCTTTAGGACCTCTGTTTATGACAGAAATCATTTCGTGAAAATGAGGATTCCTTAATACATTGAATGGAATCCCATTGGCACATAGGCCCCTAATCGCCTTTAAATCTACCATATCCCTCTCCATCAAATTAAAAGAGTCTTCAAGCTTTTGTGTTGAATTACTTGTTAGCCTAGAATTCTTTAAAGATGAAGAAATTCCTTTAGCCTTTTCTACTCCTTGAATTCTTCTTCTGACCCTTTCATATGCATCACGATCATTTATCAATATTGGACATATCTTAATTTCTGCCTTTTTTGCCAAGAGGAACACCAAAAAAGTGGTAGTGAATTCTAGTATATGAACTAGTAAAACTTTTTTTGTAGTAATTGCAGGACCAATTTTTTGAGCCTCCTGAATTTTTTCCTAATGCTGCACCATAGATAGTAACTTCCTGATATTGTGGCTTTGACTTTGAATCAACATACATAACTTGTCCTTCTCCTCCATCATTATTCCTTGATACTGATGATTGAAAACCAGTGTTTTTTGTCTTTTCGTTGCTTTCCTCTTCTCCACTTTCATCATCATCTAAATTTTGAATCTCTGAATTTTGAATATCTTGACAAGAAATTTGTTGCTTTTCTTCTTGTCTCTTTCTTTTTCCAAATGCCATAGCTTAAGCCTTAAACAATTTTACTGTGCAGCAGCATCGTCAGTTTTTTTATAGTATAGCAGCCATGAGCCAATAGCCAGACAATTGAGTTTTTCCCAAATGTCATCGTGTGCCAAGGAAAGGAGTTGTGGCAGCAGCAACGTTAGTTGTTTTACCCTATGATTTCTTTTAATTCTATTAAGTAATAAGTTACCACACACCACAGCCCATCCCACTTATAGTCCACTAATTAAATAGGCCCAAGTGTGTGTTTTGTTGCAGCCCGGTTTCTTTTTTCTCATTGCCTATTAGTGATGCTATGCGTTTTGCTTGCATCAATTAGGGTCTTTAATTTTGACCCCAAAAATAAAATTAGGGTCTTTATCTTCTTTCTCCCACCCAGCGACGCAACAGCCACATGACGGGGACGAAATGACATCTCCATTTTGACTCACACAGCAGCTGCGTCAAAGACTCATAGCCAAATGACGAGGACGACATCTCCATTTTTTTGCAGTATCACACAACGGCTCCATACTTTTTCTGTAAGTCTTCTTCCTCTATGGCTCTACCTCTGTCTTGTAAATCTGGAACGCTCCTATGAGTGTATTGGGTCGCGAACGGTTCATTCCCAAACGTGGAACGTGATGGGGTTGAAAGAACCATGTAACTCTGGTGCATACAGTGTATTACTTATATTGTTTCACATGAATTTTAGTTTTCTGATACCTCAAGAGGTCATGATAACTGTAGTTGTCAAAGGGTTCTAGAAGTTTTTATATTATGCTAACTATTAAGATATTAGGGATATTAGGTTATTAAGGGCTTGGGCTATTGTATTAGTAGAACTAGTATTTGACCTAATTATTAGTATAAAATTATAAATAGAAGTATAAGTATTAAGTTAGGGTATTATAATACATCACATCAATCAATCGTATTTTCAGTTTATGATTATTAGCCGTCTTTCTTTCTTTTCCTTCTTCTCTAATCCTAGACCTATAATTTTAATATGGTACCAGAGTCTCCTTGACCAAGTGGTCAGGAGTTCAATTCTTGCTGCTCCCATTCTTCCAAATAAAACTTGAATTTCAGCATAAAATGAGTCAGTGCATTGTCCATGCTTCAAACGCAAAGGGCTCTTGTGTGAGGGTGTGTGTTAAAGATGTAATGAAGCCATTCATGAGCCTTCACCTAATAGTTTAAGCTTTTAGGAGAGTTGGTCCTAGACACCAACCCTGTGCTTTTCTACTTGATGCCTATTGTAGTTGGCTCTACTTATTAATATCTAAACTCTAGTCATCTCTTTTGAGGCAGGAATATATTGAAGTACTTAATATTTGTATTGTGAGAAGAAGTATATTGTCATTAACCATCTTGCATTTGTTACTTATGTCATAATTTTTACGACTGCTTGTCCATTTTTCTCCTTTCGGATTTACAATTTTTTGGATTTTCAGGCACTACTATGGTATTAAGGAAACATTAAATATGTGAAACTCTATAGATTGTTGAGTGCTGACCATTTATTTTAAGTGTATCTTCTTATATTGTTCAATTATAAATGTTTTAAGATGGGGGCATGTGCTTATATAATATGACTTCTTTTTTTATTTCAGATACCAACAACAACAACCAAGTATTTTCCCACTAAGTATTTTCCAAACAACGCTATTGTGTCTATCATAAATCAAGTCTACATGGATCGAACAACGCCATTGTATCTAGAGTTATTCTCTACTTGATCTACTCAAAACTGGGCTCCTTATATGTCCAAATTACCTAAAGCGAGATTCTCCCATTTTTTTCACAATAGGTGCTACCCCTACTTTCTCTCTAATGCGTTTGTTGGCCTATTTTGACGACCCGCTTCAACCCGCAAAAAAATGTGGGGCGGGGGTTAACTTGGCTGCTTTTAAAAAAAATGGGTTGAAAAAATCAACCCACCCCTAAATGTTTTAGGGAAATGGGTTAATTCTTCGCGGGGTAAAATATGTTGGATGTTACCCGCATAAAGGATAAAATGAGAAAAACTGAAATTAATTTCAGATTGACACGTCAACCGCCTAATCCACCTAAAAATAAAAAAAAAATCAAGTTGTATAAAAAAATACTATAAAAGGAGACACAAAAATAGTGAGACAACAATGTTTAAGCTAGCATTTAAAAAGCAAAAAATGAAAATTATCCGAAGCTAGAAGAGAAAGGAATGTCACCTTCCTATCTCGCTTCTCTTTTTAAGCTTTCACTTGTGGCTCTATGTTTCTCCACAGTCAATAGTGAGATGCAACTCATGCAAAGATGTCAATTCCTGTTTAGAAATTCAAATAATATTAATAAATAAACCATAAAAAATAGTCCTATCCTTTATAACATATGAGTTAATAAAGTTATAACTAGCAAGCACAAAGTCCTATCCTTGCATAATAGCTCAAAAGTCCATAACCAATAAACCATATTTCATAACACAAATACTCAAATCCAATATTTTATAACACAAATACTAAGTCTAATCCATATCCATAACCATAACATAACTCAATAGTTCCGATTTTCATAATAGTGTTCAAACTCCATCAAACCATAAACATAAATTGATAATCATCAAACACAAATTAAAGTTCAAAGACTAAGGTTACATAAACAACTAAATCAATAATCTTCTAGATAAAGAACATTTGAATTTGATGCTCCCTTGAATAAAGATAAAGATGACTCCACTCTTGAGATTGTAGCATTGGCATCATCATCAACATCCTCATCTACAAATCACAATAAATAAATAAATAAATAATTGACAAATGATATTATGATAATGATTCTAAATAAAATAACAATTGCAATGTTATACATTCAAATTAAAGAAATTACCATCATTAACAAAACCATGCAACCAACTACGAGTACAAATCAAAGCTTGGAAATTTTGTGGCAAGAAAAGACAAAAATTTCTATACTTGTTTAAAACACGTGCACCAATACTAAATGCACCGATTCGGACGCCACAATTGTAATAGGAATACTCAACATGTCACGAGCCATTATGGATAGATTTGGGAAGCGGTGGTTCGCAGTGTCCCTCCACCATTGTAACACATCTAAATCTTCATAAATATCAAAATCTAAAGTTGGTTCATCCAAATAAAGCTCAAGTTGTGACCTTCCAATTCTTTGCCTTTCCTTTCTTGGATCCTATTGGTTGGATATGAGGTGGTGGTAGAAGCAGTTGATCCTTGTGCATTTTCAATTCCTATCATATTTGACAAGTGAAATACATGAAAAGAAAACTAAGATTTGTTAAAAAAAGTGCACAATAGAAAGAAAGTAATTTATCAATTTAAAATATACATATACTTACACCAAACATCCTTTTATTTATTTCCTTGAGTTCCTTCATGGGCAAACATGAAGATTGATTAGGGACAACACTCGTGACATTGGAAGTGGAGGCATTGTTAATCGAATTTGAATACTTTTCAAAGAGTATGAATAATTTTCTCCTCACATGTTCTAACTTTCGTTCACAAGTAAATTCATCAATTTTTGAGTAACAATAACTCAATGAAGAAAACTTAATCCGTGGGTCAAGAACCGCTCCTAGTGCAAGCACTATACTATACTCCTCCCAATATTTCTCAAACTTCTTTATCATCTTTTCCCCTATGCTCCTTATAACATCATCTTCACTACTTAGACTTTCTTGAAAAATACATTGGATAACCTGGCTAGATGTTTGGAAGAAAAGGAAACTTTAACCATGGTGTTTGGAATTTCCAAACTTGCAAAAAATACAAGTTGGAAGTAGGGTAGGATGTGCCGAATCAAATTGGTAGTATCATAAAATGGTAACAAAAATTCACAAATTTGTTCTCCTCTTTTCCACTCATCAACCGAAGGGCAATATTTATAATTTGCATCTTTTGTTTGGAAATTGCCAAATGCCCGTTTATATTTGAGAGAACTTTCAAGCATGATATAGGTTGAATTCCATCTAGTAGGAACATCTAGACGCAATCCCTTCCCTGTACCAATAGACTCAAGACCAAGTTGTGCAACACATTCTTGAAATTTTCTCATTCTACCCTCCGATCCCTTCACATATTTCACACTCTCTCTAATTTTGTGCAAGGCATCACTAGCCACTTTCAATCCCTCTTGAACAATGAGGTTTAAAATGTGGGCAGAACAACGAACATGAAAAATTCCCCATCACATAACAACCAATCACCATTTTTCAAGAATTCTCTTGATCTCTCTGTTGGACACTTCACTTGTCCACTTGGTTTGAGGATGGTAGGCAATCCATATTTTGCAAGCAAGTTAGCAAGCACTTTTATTTTTCAAAATGTCTTGCATGTTGTCATTAGCGGATGAATTATCTAAAGTAAGGGAAAAATGTAGGCTTTTCTCTATTTCCCATTCCTTCAAAAAATCAAAAATCTTTGAAGCCAATTCAAATCCGGTGTGAGGATGAGGCATGTGACAAAAAATTGAGAATCTTGCTATTTAACTTCCAATTTGTATCAACAAAATGATTTCTTCCTCAACAAACATTAAGCATATGTAACCCATCTCATTGTACAAGCTATCCATAAATCGAAGTTAGACATATCCTATTCTTTTCAATGCTAGCCATTGTTTGTTTAAGCTTCTCTTTCTCTCAATTCTCTCATGAATATTTAAGACATCGGCTTTTTGAAGCTTCAGTATTCCTTGAAATAAGATTTGCATCGGGATTCAAGTACTTTATCCAACTTCTAATCTTCTTATACTCAACAAAGTTAAATGGCAAATCATGTTCAATGATTGCAAAATGGCTTCTCGTGGAGCTACTATCACGGGGCGGATCGAGCCTTCTTCGAGTTTCAAAAGTCGACACAATGAAATCTCTCACGTGATACCATTTGATCTATCTTTTGAGACTTTAGTTTTCCTTGCATGTCTATCATCATTTGACCAACATCATCAAATTTAACTTCTTTACAATTTGAGATGTGACGATTTAAAGATGACGTCCCCATATAATCTACCCCCATGAAGATTTCCATAGTTTTCTCAACCTTATACTTCTTTTTACAAGCATTGCATTATGCCCTTTCTACTCCATCATCACCCACTCCTATCTTTGTGAAAAACTTCCAACAATCAGACGTTGTTGCTTTACCCTTTTTCTTTGGAGGTTCAAATGGGACTCATAAATAGTAAGATCCACTTCTTCAAGATCAAGAGGGTTTAATTATTGACAGAGTCCATTTTTCGATTTTCTCTAGACAAACAAAAAATAAAATCACCCATTTTCAAAATTTGCAACAAAAAAATGTGCACAATGATTATCAATTCATCCATAACAATTCAGGCAATTCTCGGTGTAGGTACATAACACAATCCAAATATTTAAAAAATTTAATTATTTTCAAACACCCTCTTCAGGTCTTCATAGATACATCAAAGAATCAAAGATGCTAAACAATATATGAGGCCAAAGAATGAACCAAATATAAACAATAATCATAAATGGTGTGCCAAAGTTGTTTGCAATGTCACATCTTAGCTTTATCAATAGTATTAGTGGATATACCCACAGAAACAACAAAGAAAAAGAAACAAGTGTTTTAGTTGGTCTCTGTCCCTCGGATCCAAATTAGCAAACACTTAGCAACCATTTCATATTTCTGAGTTCTGAGTTCTGACCAACAAATATCAAATTCAAACATGCATCATACATACCAAAAACAATAAACAATAAACAAAATTAATACATAACTATATTAATTTCATAATTATTTCATAGTTATATAAACAGATCAACACTCATTAGAGTTTGCTTTATTTATAATTTATTGTTTTAGATTTAGACTCTGTAGAAAATTACTTATTTGCGCTTTATTACTTATACAAATAATAGCCACACAACACATACCCCTACCAATATGGCATGGCGGCGACGGAGAAGGAATAGAGCGACGGAGAGAGAGGATGTGCTGATGGAGAGAGAATGCGGCTGAACAGACAGGGTTGAGGGGGAGCGGCGACCAACAACGGACAACGGGACGAAGAGAAACGGAAGTCACGGACTCTCGCTTCATGAACACTATCACAGAGCTCTGAGATGAGAACAATGACGAGAGAGAGAGAGCTCCTCCCGTGGAGTGGGACGGCATTGCCATTTGGCGCACGCGAATGCCATGATGAGGGCAACAAATCTTTAAACCTCTCCCAAGACGGATCCCTCATTCTGCCTTTGAAGGCGCACGCCATTCCAGAGAGAATTGGGTGGTGGATCTCGGAATGCATCATCAAGGAAAATTGCTAGAAATCTTCAAATGCGAGTGAGTGATCTTGCGGGGGCAAGGATGGGGTTTGGGGAAAATGAAAAAGAGTTTAAAAAAATTCCCTGATCAAGATGGGTCACGGGAAGGAATAGTCACTGTTACGCCAAAGCACGTTGTTCTTTGATTCTCTTCCTTAAACTCTTAGTTGTTTTCTCTATATCCAAATCAATTTGAAATTTGAATAGTGAATAGTGGAATTTAGAAAAAAAATTAAGCTAACAAAAGAATTTAAATATTCAACACCATAACCCAACGGGTTAACTTGTTGGCCTATTTTGACGATGTGCAAGTGTACAATACAGCTTAACCCGCGGGTTTTTGCATTAAATACGGGTTTTTCTGCTTAACGCAAAAAATTAAAGGAAAATGTTGAGAATGAAAAATGGGTTCAAATATTAAACCCACCCCGCTTAAAAAACGCGGGTTAACGGGCCAACCCAACGGGTTGGACCCGTTTTGCCAGCTCTAATTGTATCTTATCATAAATCAAGTCTTCAGAAATGTTATTCAAATCTAAATCTTTCTTAATTGTTTCACCTATAGTCTTTCTTGGTCATCCTCTACTTCTAACTATTGAGCTATTCTTTACTTGATCTACTCTTCTTACAGGAACTTCTAAGGGTGTTCTCCTTACATGTCCAAACTACCTAAAGCGAGATTCTCCCATTTTTTCAACAATAGGTGCTACCCCTACTTTCTCTCTAATGCGTTCATTCATAATCCTATCTTGTCTTGTATGATCACACATCCAACGCAATATCCTCATCTCTGCAACACTGATTTTATACTCATGTTGACTTTTTACTGTCCAACATTCAATACCATACAACATTGCAAGCCTTATAACTGTGCAGTAAAATTTACCCTTAAGCTTGAAAGACACTTTTCTATCACAAATAATTCTTGAAGCACTCCTCCATTTCATCAATACAACTTGAATCCTATGGTTTATATTTCCCTCTATCTTTCCATCATTTTGTATGATAGATCCAAAATACCTAAATTGTGTGACTTGTGGTATTGTATGATCTTTATTTCAGCTGAACTCTGCCTATGAACTTTGTTGCAAATCCCTACATAGCCGGTCCCAAGCTCGGATAAAAGAGGAGGGTTGTGTTAGGCAGTCGACAGCCAACGTAAAACTTTGTCGAATTTTTATGACATGGATTATTTCAAATACCATTATTAAGAATTTTTTCTTTCCTTCTTGAATATATGTTGAAAGACTATCTTAATATCATTTGTTGATAAAATATTAAGGGCATTCATTTGGTTTTAATTGTGTGTTGTTAGTGCATTTGTAAGGGTGTGAGTCTCAGCATTTGTCTATGGCAATTTCTTGTGCATCTGTTGAGAGAATCACTTCAACCTTCCTATATTGAATGATTACCTAAATATTTTACTTTCTTATTTTTGTTTCCTCTAGCCATTGCTGTTTCTCGAGATCATAAGCCAGACCAAACTGATGAGAGGCAAAGGATTGAAGATGCAGGGGGCTTTGTTATGTGGGCTGGTAAGGTCATTTTATAGTTAGCTTTTGTGATTTGATTTATAGATTTGTCTTGTTTATCTCTATGGAAAACTTAAACATCACATTTACAGGAACTTGGAGAGTTGGTGGTGTTCTTGCTGTATCTCGTGCATTTGGTGATAGACTCCTGAAGCAGTATGTTGTTGCTTATCCTGAAATCCAGGTGTGTTTCTAATATGTTGACATCCATTCTTCGATATTTGATACATTCATAGATTCCTCTCAATCTGTGCCTGTATAGGGTGCATGATTTATTTTATGGTTCACATTCAAAAGCATCCTGTTGCTGTCAGTAGAGTGGAGAGAGAAAATTCTGTTTCAAATGAGAAGATGAAAAATAATATCAAGCTTATAACATGCTTAACTACCTCTAAAAAATAATGACAATTCAGAAAGAGCTTCCTACACGAGTTTGTCACTGTTACTGGATCCCAAGAATTTTTTCTGTTAAGAAAAAATTTGACTGACTTGCATGATGCATATAACTATGCATGTGGTTGTAATTGTATGCATATTAGTTTATGGCATGCTTGCGTAAATTGAAATTCCCAGAACTTATTTTGGTGAAAAAGTACGACGAAGTGGTAAATCTTTTATTGATATACTTATTCTGCAGTTAAGTTTCAACAGTAACATTTTAGAGCTTTTTCAAGGAAAATGCTGCTAACCATAAGAATCACGTGTAATATAGCAGGTCTCTACATTAAAGGGATGTCTCTTGACTGGTCTTTATTCTTGTTGAAATGGCTTTAAGTCTTACATTTTTTTTTTTGGCCTCCTTTTTTCCTCTGCATATTTTAGTTACAAACATGTTTGTGATCTTGCAGGAAGAAAAAGTTGATAGCTCTCTTGAGTTTCTTATATTGGCCAGTGACGGGCTATGGGATGTTGTCTCAAACGAGGTTTGCAATGATTTTCATTTCTTCCACTTTCTTCTCTTTGATAACTGTAGTGCATTTCCATCATAAACCACTAAAATATAAATGAATCAAGTTCTACCAAGAAGTGTTGGATAGGGGGTTCAGGAAAATTAGCTATCACTTTCCTTTTGTACAGTAAAGAAGAGGAGAAATGGCAGAAAAAAAGATAAAGGAAGACCCAAACTCATGAATCATATCTGATAAATACACGGTTGCAGAATCAGAAAGCCAAACCCCGAAGTCTTATTCATCTATCTCACTTAATCTTTTCACCTTTTTACAGGAAGCTGTTGCTATGATTAAACCAATTGAGGATGCAGAGGAGGCAGCAAAGAGGCTGATGCAAGAAGCATATCAGAAAGGTAGTTCTGACAACATTACTTGTGTGGTTGTTCGTTTCTTGATGAACCAAGGTGCTTCTTCTCGTAGTTGCTCTGGCTAAGTGTCCTTCAGTAGAAGGGTAGTGCATAGCTGGTGGTGGATCAAAAGGTGGGGTGTGGCAAAATCAGTTTGTTATAGTTGGTCATAGGCATTCCTTGTAGCTGTGAACCATGAAAGAATAGAAATCAAATTCAAACTCATTATCGTCCTCTAGCATCGTGCTGTTCTCACGTTCTCAGTTCCATAATTGGGTCCTATTTGTAGCTAGGAAAAGTAGTGTAAAGAGGGTGGCTAGAGTTTCAATTGTACACATGCTGTTTGTAAATGTGGTGTTGTTCTTATTGACCCCCATCCCTGCCAAACGAAAACAATACTCATGTACTTCGTTGATGTTGAGTGAGTATCCTCTTCATTGTTCATTGGTGTTCCTGGTGTTAGTTATTCCCCTCCCATGTAACAGTTACACTCTTATTCTACATAAATTATAGCTTGTATCAAGTGTAATAATATAAATCTAATAAGAAACGGTGATGTTACCGTGTTGAAGCGATAAATGGACTTAAAATTCAAAGTGTCCTAATCTGTCCGGGCTCATTTGTCTTATCCAAATCTGCAATTTGGAATTAAAATGGGAGGATGTTACAAAAAATATTCCGTGCGTCTGTAGTAGCGGCTGTACTGAATTTACATCCACTTCTGCACCTCTTTTCAATATTGTTTAAGAATTGTTTCCTGCATGGAAAGTAAAATGTTATTCACGAAAACATGATATAGTGTAAGGAGTGGTTTATTTTAAAAAGTTAAAAAAAGTAAATTTTGATCATTAAATTATTTATAAATCATTAAAATTAAAATTTACTTAAAAATTAATCACTTAAAAAAATTATATGATTTTATGTTTTAATTTTAACTATTTATATAAGATTTAATAATCAATATTTATTTATCTTACTTTCACAATAAATTATCTTTTTTCTTATATATCTAAAAAAGTTTGGCATGCTTTTAGTCAAACAGCATGGATAATGCATTTTCTAAGGATGCTAATGAACTGAAATCATATACGACTAGGAAAAAACTGATTTGAAAGATTTTTTTTTTGGTTTTTTGTTTTTTGTTTTAAAAAGCATGAACTATTTGTTGATGCACCACTTAACATGTTCAATGTCATGCTGTCCAATATGAAACTAGCTGTATCCGTAACAGATGAATTAACCATTAAAAAGAGGACACAAATCTTGATGTCAATTACATGGAGGGTGGAAGGGAATGGGTGTGCAAGAAATGAACGAGTTAAATAAGGAGATGGACTCAGAAAACAAAAAGATATTGTCGGCAAGGCAGCTTTTGCTCTTACGCACGACGAGCGAACCAAGTGTTATCTTCATCGTCCAATGCAAAAGAAAAAAGGAAAAACATATATATGCAGAAACCACTAGAAAAAAAATACTGATCTTCGAATTGTAAGACACAGTGGAGAGAGGAGAGATAGAGGGGAGCCACTTTGAGTGCACTGAAGGGTGAATGAACAAAATGGCAACGCAAGCTGAAGCTTCATAAAGTAGAATTTCAATTTTTTTATTTCTTTTAATTGGGGGTTTGATAATTTTAATTGTAAAAGGAAGAGAAATTGCTAAGGCAACTTCTATGCAACTATGCATAATGCACAGTATAATATCCATGCCTTGCTTCCCAAGTCACGGAGTAACGAAGAAAGTGAATACATACAAAAAAGAAGGTTGGCTATCAATTAAAATACTTAAAAGTCGCAGTTCCACCAATCCCCCTAATGGCCATTTCTGTTATAATGTCATTTAATCCCGTCGACATAGTTTTGCATATATACAAATGTATAATATATACACTCATATAAAATGAATCTTATTAGTAAGATTTACTCTATATAAATATGTGTATACAATTTTTTTCAATTTCTAGTCAACAATAACCGACGTACAATTAATTGACATTGTGATACATATATATTAAAAGTGTTTTATTTATAATTTTAGGTATTTTTCATAAACATAATCAATCTTAATTAATTATTATTTTCTAGTCAGTCTGGGAAAATATTATTAATTCATGAAAAAGGCACAAGTTAAACATCATCCAAATTGTTTTTTAATTATTTTTTATTTTCTATAATACTAAGTTACTAAGTAAGCATGTTTCGGTACCTTCCCAGTAAATTTCAGAGCACAAAATTATTTTCTCTACCCTAATTTTTAATTATTAATATAACAATTTTTAACCCATAATAATACATTGGATAAGTTAAGAAAAGGTGAAGACATGTAAAGTGAAGTTGTAATCCTAGACCTCTCATTTAATTGATTAAGTTGAATTTACTTTGTTGCTTGACTTTTGCTTTTATTCTCTTTTTTCTTTTACAAATTATTTTAGTTGTTTGAATAAGAGTAAAGGGTCTCAATTTTAATACTTGGTGAATTTAGTTACAATTCCTTGTGGAACAATACTTTTCTCTACTATATATTACTTGTTGCAATACATGCACTTAATAACATATACCTCATGGCGTCCTTCTGCTTTGGGTATCCTCAAGTGTAATGTTGATGCTACTTTCGAGAAAATCAAAAGGGATGAAGGCTATTGTGGTCCTTTCCAGAGACAATCAAGGAAGATTGGTTTCTAGTTGGGCAAATATGGTCCATGTGTCTTCCTCTCTGTTGGCAGAAGCTCAAGCTATAAGAGCAACCATCTCTCTTGCTAGCAATATGGGGTGGTCTCGCCTCTTGTTGGAATCGGATTGCCTCGAACTAGTAGAAGCCTATAGAGGATCAGGATTACAAATTTGGGAGATTAGCCTCATTTTGAATGACATTAGGGTCATACAATCTCATCTTTAGATGTGTGGCTTTCTTTGGACCAGAAGAGAAGGGAACTCTGTAACGCAAGTAGCAGCCAAGCTCGCCCTCCACCGCCGATTGCCATCTAATTGGGTTGTGTATATGCCAAACCCAGTGGCAAAAACTGTTGCCAAGAATGCTCAGGGATGTCCGATCAAAATCTAGACAATAGATTTATATTGTCTTTTCCCTAACACGCATGCTTATTTTGTGTGGTGTATGTTTGTTTGCACTGCATATGTGTTGGGTTGGGATTGGCCCTCTTTGTCTTTGTTGCTCGGTATCTCTGTACTAATGACAAAAAAAATCTATACTACCATCAAATTCAAAGTCTTGAAGATGAAAAATCTGATTGCACATTTTCATGATTCACTTTCATCACGGAGATGCCTTTTTTGAAGTGTATTGTGTGAGATATGTATATGTGTTAAACATGTAGAAATATGTGTATAATATATATGTGTTACGTATTTAAATGTGTTTGATTAAAATATTATTTTTTTGATTTGAACATATTTAAGACATAATTTAAATATGATTTATTAATATTTCTTTTGAAAAAAATTAATTTTCATGACTAACGTTTGATTAGTAAGTTCATAACCTATCTAAACTCAATCACATAAATGACATTTCAAGTTACTATTTTTACATATTAATATTTTAAGTTTTATCTTTTCATATGTCATTATTAAACTTTTAAGTTTTATCTTTTTACACACATTACTATTTTCATTTGTTCTTTCTTCCTCTACTCGTATCAAGTCATCCACTTCGTCGTCATTGAAACTTACCTCATACTACTATTCGCTCTAATTAATTTTTTTAATGCACATTTACTTATACATGATTAGTTCTATTAAAAGAAGTTGATTTAGGAAATTTTTTAGATAATGATAATAGAGATTATGTTTCATATTTTTTTGAGAGGGACTAACTTGGTAGTAAATATTGACACATATGATAGATATTATGATATTATAAATATTCAAAACTTAAAAAATGATATTAATAAATTATAAATTTTTTTCTTAAATTTTCAATTATATTTATACATAAACCAAGTTATTTAATTTACTTTAATGTGTGTGTGTTGTGTTTCATAGCTTTTATTACAAGACATATGAGGATATATGACAGAATCATAATATAGATATATAGAAGATGAAATAGAATTAATTGTAATTATATAGTAAAAATTATATAAATATAAAATAATGTGTATATAAATATATGTAAGTAGCATTATTCATTAAAAAAAAGCACTATGTAACCATTTCATTATTATCACCTCACGCATTGTTCTTTATATATAAAACTTTTCTCACATATTTTGTCCAAAAATATTATTACCAAAGTAGCCTAAAAATTTTTGAATGACGTGTGTCTTGTTTAACATAATTATACAAATTGTACACAATTCTAACTATTGATTTTATTAGAAATATTCAAGAATTGCGTTAGCTAAGATTAATGGATTACGTTAATTTGATTAATTTGCAACGGACATAAACAAATTATGAGAAATCTTAATTATTTCATTTATTCATTCAATATTTATTTACAAAAAAATATTTAGAAATATAATTACTTTTATATAAACCCAAAGTACAATTTTAAAGTAAATGTTCCAAAATACAAAAAAAAAAGTTTCTTAATAATAATCTAGGACACTAATTTATTTGTAAGCTTATTCTGATGGTCATATAAAATACCCTTCTTAACTAACTCTCTATATTCCCATGAGAATTAGATTAAAAGAGATTCATTAAGTTCAAGCCTGAATTGTGATTATCTATGATTTAGGAGTATATTCCTATTTTACAAGCAAATCAATTCATTCTTCAATTGAGTGATTATGAATATAAACTATCCAACCTATGGCATAACCTTAAATTCCATTTTCCAAGTTTAAATTAGAGTTTTCATGAATCAACTAATTAGTAATCAAACAATTATAAACATTAAGAATAAGATTGAATAAACAACTCAATTGACATTGAAATAAAAAAGAAAGATGAATTCAATCTAAACTACACGTAAAAATCCATAGCAATCCTAAAACAAGAAACCTAGTTCATCATAGAATAGAAAATACAATCTCAACTAGGTTGACCATCAACAAAGAAATTAGAGAAGAAGAATGAAAAGATATGAGAATCAGACTTGATCTTTCCTCTAGATCTCCGTGATCTCCTTGAGTACTTGGGAGGGCTTTTCTTCTCTCTTAAACTCTCTTTTAGCTTGGAAAATCGTGCTTAAAAAGCCCTAAAAACCCCTATCTAAATGGCCCATAATTAAAGTCCCTATCCTTGAAAAATAAGAAATTTGATTCGCGTCATGGTACTGTAGCATTAGGATTTGGGCACTGCGCCCAATTGCTATCGAGTAGAGGTGGTAAAGTGGACTAACCCGTCCCGCCCCGACCCGTCTCGACTCGCTTCAACCCGCTAAAATGTGAGATAGAGTGGGTTGGTTCATTTTAGAAAATGAATTGGAAGAA
The DNA here is from genome assembly GCA_029884595.1 of Ormosia semicastrata. Lineage (NCBI taxonomy): Eukaryota > Viridiplantae > Streptophyta > Magnoliopsida > Fabales > Fabaceae > Ormosia > Ormosia semicastrata. The sequence continues at coordinate 14,961,395 of JAQQTO010000063.1, read as the reverse complement.
CTAACCCACCCCACTTTAAGACAGGTTGACGGGTTGGCTCGCATAAAAGATAAAATGAGAAAAAATAGATGAGTTGACGGGTCAACCCCATTAACCCATCCTAAAAAATAAAAAAAAAAAAAAAAAAATTATATAAAAAAATAATAAATAATAATGATAAAAAATTACAAACCACATATCTAAAATATAATTTTTAAAATAATCTAATTAAATATTCAAACATAAATTATATAATATCAAAGAATTTTTTATTTATAGTATTACTTATCATTTTTTTTAAAAAAAGAGAACTAACCCGCAGGGCCAACCCGCCCCCGCTTAACCTACTGGTTATGTGGGACGAAAAAAAATATGGGTTCAATTCTTGAACCCAACTCGTAAAAAAATGACGGGTTAACGGGTTAACTCGACGGGTTGAACCCGTTTTGTCAGCTCTACTGTCGAGACACCTTTTTTTCTTCTATTGCGATTATGTCAGCTTCTGTCCTCTGACTTGCACACAACTTTTCACCATTCAAACGTATAAGTTGACTTTTGGTGTCTTGGTCAAAATTGTAGATATTTTTCATAGTTTTTCAAGAGTACCAAAATAACCCCACAATTGCTCTCAAATTATCGTATACCATAAAAACAAATTATCATACAAACAGAAAAGCCAAAATAAAATTGAAAACATTAAAACAAAAACCATTTCAAAATTAAAATTAAAAACTTAGTTCGACCCTACAACTCGTTCCAGGTCGAAGTTAATTAGGATGTGTGTTTAAGTTTTAAAAATTAGATTTAGTGTATTTTAGGATAGCGTTTGGGTCATGCTTCGAAGTTGCTTCAACCTAATTAATTGTTACACAATACTTTTAAACTTTTTTTTTTGACAATTAGTGATAAACAATAAAATTTCTTAACTTAAATTAATACCTTTGACATAACATGGTAATATATTTACATTGATATATTTTGTTTTGAAATATACATTATAAAACATCCTTTACTTTTAGTATTACTTTTAAAATTTTAAAATTTTGTTATATATAATGTCTAAATTCATACAATTTATTTAATTATTGGGTTAATCTAGTCCTGATCCGGTCATTTGTCAAGTCGTGACCAGAGTTAGGGTCCTTAAAATTGACTCGACCAAAATATCAAGTCGTATTTGGACTAAGGTAAATTAAGTTCAACCAGTCTCATGAACACCCATTGAAAACCCACGAAAATTAAAACTAAAAATCCTGCAAAATGCAAATAGAGAAATTATTACTTACTCTTTGAGTACAATAAATATATGCTTTAAAAAGAATATTCATAATTGATTTTAAATAAACTTATATAAATTTTAAGTGCTAATTTAAAATTAATAATAAAGATATGTCATGAAGGATGCATTTATTATAATTTAGCAACATCCAATAATTTCTATTGTAGAATAAGCTGAACTCAAAATATAAAAGTAGAAAACAATGAACTGCTGCAAATAGCAATCATGGATATAATCTAAGAAATAGCTGTCGATACTGTTGTGTGTGGGTCCAACCAAGTGGATCCTATGCCATAAAGTAATATATATATATATATATATATATATATATATATATATATATATATATATATATATATATATATATATATATATATATAAGTGTGTGTGCACTTTTAGTGGGGAATGTGAGTGAGAGAAGAATGAGGTTTTAAAAGTTTCAAAAGTCATTTCTTCTTCTTTCTGGAGAGCAGCCATCGTTGAGAGGGGAGGAGAAAGTTTTGAGAACTGATCTTGTGTCTTGTAATTGGATGGTTATTTGCGGTTCGATCTAGAGGAATTTTTAGCATGTTGCTTCTTGTATTGTGAGCTTCTATTTGTACAGTCAGAATTTCGTTTTCTCATCTCTACTTGTTGTATTGTTTGTACCCCTTTGTAGGTTTTGAACTTTGTTGCTTTGTTGATTTTCACTTTGTTTGTAGTGAGTAGGGGCTGTTGTGATATCCTTGTTTATTGGGAGATACTTTACTGTACTTATTAATTTGTTATAGTGAAGATTTTTTTAGACTAGGTCCCGTGGTTTTTACTTCTCACATTGAGGGTGTTTTTCCACATTAAAATTGTGTGCGTTCTCTTTGTCTATTTATTTTTGTGCATTCTTGAATATATCTTTTGGTGGATATTTTAGTTGGTTGTATATTTTGCTCCTTACAAGTTCTTTTAAGTGGGAAATGTTTTATTGCCCATTTGTGTATTGTTGCTTCCATTGTATACACACTCCTTCATAGACATGATAATCAGATATTAGGCTACCTCTATAACCTTATACAAGTCTATTACATTTTCACGGGTGTTACATTACTCTCCTATTTTTTTTTTAAAAAATTTGTCCCCAAAATTTGGTTTACCTATGGTAAGAACCCTAAACAACTCACACACAACAGCAAGTACAACCAAACCTTAAAAAAACAAAATTACACAACAAGCACAACCATGTACTCACCCTTTCCTTTTGCTGAACTATAGGTTGGTAATGCCTTCAAATTCTGTATATTGAAGACTATCCCTAGTCTTTCCTCTGACTTTACCTCTTTTCTAGGAGGACAATTCCTTGCAAAATAGCCCAGCTGGCCACACTTGTAACATGTTACCTACTCAGCTACACAAACTTTGCCTCCGTGGTGCCTACCACATTTAGCACACAACTGCTCATGACTATCCTTCTGTTCTTGCTTTCCTCTGTCCTTCTGGTCTCTAAACTGTGGAGCATTCCCCTCTAATCTACTTTCTGAACTCTTCATCTTGTGGGATTCTTGTGATTGATGCTCATGCTGTGGTCTAAAACTCAGGGATTCAATAACCCTACATTTGTTAACCAAGGATGGGTAATCCCTAATCTCAAAAGGTTTCACCAACCTCCTCATGCTCTTTCTCAGCCCAATTTCGAACTTCACACACTTCCAATTGTTATTTGGATTATACTGGAGTGAAGAAGAAAACTTAGACAACTCCTCGAATTTAGCTACATATTGACCAATTGTCATATTTACTCGCTGGAGTTGTAGAAACTCCACCTCTCTTTCTTCTTGCATAGGTTATGAAAAGTATTTCTCCAAAAAGATAACTTTAATTACTTCCCAAGAAACCTGGGTCCCAGCTACCTCCACCAGTCTCTTCGCACTGTTCCACCAGTGCTCAGCTTCTCCTTTCAGCATATACACTGCCAAAAGACATCTTCTACTCCTCTAAACATCTCATACTTGTGAAAATATACTCTAACTCAGTTATCTATTCCTCAGCCCTTTCTAGGTCATAATCTTCTCTGAACAATGGTGGACTTGCCTTTCGAAACTTAAAAAGGTCATGAAAATCCTGATTCCTCTCCTCCTGTACCTCACGCCTAGGTGGTGGTACCGGTGGTGGCGTAGGCTTTGTTTGACTGGCCTCTAGCCTCTCAAGCACCCTAGCAGTTGTAGCTGCCTGCTCCCTCATCGCAGTGACATTCACAGTCGTCTGCTCAAGCATCACTTCGGCCATTGCCATCACTGCCTTGACCATCCCCGAACCTTCATTCTCAAGGTTCTGGTTCCTGCTTCCATGTAGTCCCCTTGCTGTCGGTCGCCCACGTGCTGCTATAGTTTCCTGTAAGCACAGAACAATCCATATTGAGTTAGTTAGGCTCAATATCATATAATCGTGCCACAGTAGCTAAAGCAAACATCTCAAAGGTAAAACATGCAATTCTACTCAAACAATCATATGTAAGAGATAATAAATGCATAGCTAACACAAAACATGCCTAAGTATAACCAGTCCATACCCCGGCTCAACAGGATGAACTGCTCTAATACTAAAATGTAACATCCCAATATTTACTATCCAGATATATCGTCATATAAGAGAATAATTAATATTGACTATGTCACTTCTAACATCCAACCACTAACCCATATCAGTCATACATAATGAATAAATATGGAGAGCCACGAAAATCAAAAGATATGTATATATATACATCACTGTCCTCAAGGCATATTTTAATACATAACTTTTATAATAACAAAAACTAGCATATTATACAAGCTTTTTCATCAAAAAGTATATAACTATACTAATCTTCATCCATCTTCTCCTTCCTTTTTAAGGAACTAGCACCTGGATTTACATGGTAACACAATCTAGGTGAGAAAACATATCTCAGTAGAAGTATTTCAATACCAGTATATAAACATATACCAATTAAATACTATTCTCAATTATCAACTAAACACTTCAATCACAGAAGCCAACAACATCTCCATCTCAGAGACACGCAATTGCCCATACAACTGCAATGCATGAATATATCATGATAGTAACCACCCATACAATCACCATGCCATGCCAAGTTATGTCTAGTGTTCATGCCTATGCAATAATCCTAAACATGCAATGCAAAATGTATGGCAAGAACCCCGTTCTATGGTAATGTCATGACATGCATGAGCCTTGAACAAAACAAAGGAACCCGGCTCCATAAGCTCTGAACAAGCACAGGAAACCCAGTTCCAGCAATCTTCAATCTGGATAATGAGGGAATTGCACCATCCTCATCAACACAGTCTTCAACAACGATCACTATGATAGGAAGGATTGGTTACCTACTCACTCAAAATCATATTTGATCAGAACAATGATTTCTGTGATGGGAAGGATTAGTTACCTACTCGTTCAAAATCATATTAGACCATCTACAATGAGGACTCACCCTAAACCCTAAACCTCATTAACATAGTTAAGGAACAACAATAATGTCAATTACTATAACAACTGGCATGTCAATTGATTTACATTCTTAACTACCAATATGAACGATAATGATATTAAATACCACAATAAATAACATACCAATATTGGCTAACCTTCAATAATAAGATAGCATCTTATCATATCCCAGGCTTACAAGGTGTACAAACTAAAAATAACTCCATGCATTTAGTGTTAACCTTCATAACTCACCATCTTGAACAAGAAAAGATTCCATTTACCCAAAACAATGGTTTACAAAGCAACTACCAAGGTTTGACAACATATAACAACTCAAATCTTTAAGTTTTATAAAGGGATAATCAATTAGTGCTCCTTCCTAACTAATTATCACATGCTAAATACCACAGGTTTTTAGTCCATAACCGATTAGCCTCATTGGTTAATCGGTTATGACTTTACAATTGGCCCTCAACGCCTTCTGGAAACACTCAATAATTAGTTACCACCCTGTGGTAATCAGTTATTTTTGTGCCCAGGTCTCTATTTCAATGAATAACCACTTATCACATTGTGGTAATTGGTTATTCACGTGACCAGAAGCTATTTCTTCAGTCATATAACCGATTATCACTATTGGTAATAGATTATTTGTTGAGTTATAGCAGAAAAATAGAGGTCTAGCCTCATAAACTCCAAAACCAAAATCCAAAACAACCATTAAAGATCAACTTAAACACAAACAACTCTCCATCCAACAAAGTACAACTTAACAATATCAAGGAAAACTCATTCCTCACCCAACTAACCTTTCTTTCAATGAATAAAGAACAAGAGAGAAGAGTGTAAGAATAACATGCAAACATACAACCCTATTTTCATACCTATTCCTCAAACTCCAAATTTATGGAAGAACAAAGGTATAAACATATCCTAAGTATCAACCATGCCTCAAACGAGTTAACAACAAAGCAACTTCAAGCTTAAAACCAAGAACAAGCATGAAAACACAACTAACCCTCAACTCATTTTCATCCATACTAACTCACACCAAGAATACAAATGAAGAAACAGAGAAAGGGTTATAGAAAACAAGTTCCCCTACCTCAATTCCCAGAAATGAAGTTGGTTAACTGTTCTTTCACAAAGCTAAGCTCCTTCTCTTGTTTGTTTGAAGATCCTCCTCCCTTATCACCTTGAGTTTCTTTCTCTTTTGTTCTCCCTATGGCAACCGTGAGAAGAGGAAAAGAAAATGAGATTTACTTCCCATTTTGGCCTTAAATAGTCCTTAAACAGCAACAGGGTCGTGCCCTCAAATTCTGGTCACTTAAGTGACCAAAATTCACCCGAACAGTTAAGAACACTTAGTTATAACCAAACCAAGTTTTCCAACTTCCAACAGATTTAAAATAAATTCTAATATTCATTAAAAATCTCGTTACACCATTTTCACATTTTTTCATATCTGCTGGAGGTCAATCCAGCACCAAAACACACAACTAGTATGCTTAAAAATGTCAAACTAACTCTGATAATTCTCAAACTTTAACCATGACTACATCCACATATTTGTGGCCTAAAAATAAGTTTTCCACACTTATTTCCACAAACTAAGCAGTTTAAGTCAAAACTAGGGCTGAAAACAGCTATATTTAACACATAGCATTGCAGCAAAATGACTAAACGTGCTCAGATTGTCACAGAACTTCACAGACATGATAATCAAGTATTAGGCTACCTTTGTAACCTTATATAAGTCTATCACGTTTTCACGGGTGTTACACAAAATATGCATATTTTATAATAATATTGGATTTGTCAATAGTTGCAAAAAGTGTTTACTGATGATTTCAAACCACTGTTAATAGGCTCAAAAAATCATCAAAAATTACATTTTTCCTTGTAGAGAATGAAACTTTGAATACAAACCCTAAGCATCATTAGCCAAAAAAATTGAAAACCAATTTGTTGGAATGGTCAATAGTGAACTAAATTCCATATTGCAAACAAACAAAATCAAAATCCACCACTTCACTCTCTGAAGACATGGTGATATATGAGAGATGATTTATTTCCTTTTTTCCTTTATAAGCCAAAAAACATGCAACAAAAAGTTTTGTTGAAAAATAAGAAAGCAACCGGAAGGAAGAAAAGAAATGAAGCAAAAAATCAAAGAAAAAAAAAGAATGAACGAGAAAGTAAAGAAAGAGAGAACACATTTAATGTAATTAGAAAGAAGGATAGAGAAAGAAAATTTTCTTTTTCCCATGGTTATTTTTTTATGGCAAATTACCAATTGCCCATCAAAAGTCAAAATAAAGTCAAATAAGCGAAGGACAAATTTAAAATTTTGGTTGCTTCTTCGAAATTACCAAAATACATATATGTTAATCCCAAATTACTAACAACCCAAAAGTGTGTCATTGAAATGTAAAGAAAACTTTAGAATGCTATGGGAAAGTGATATCAAATTATGGGAGATGGATTGATTTTAAGCAGGAAAATTTATAATATCGATTGTAGACAGATTTAATGAATTAAAAAGATTAGATGTTTGGTACACCAATAAAGAGAAGAATAAAGTTTATAGGATGTAATGTTTTTTATCTTTTTGGGATTAAACTTTACCCTGAGTAGAATAACAAAACTTGACTCCAATCTTGGGAGGAGGGAATTTCCTCCAATCCTATTTAATCTGTTGTCATATGTTACTTCCAATTCCATTTAATTAAATTAATGGACATATGATAACAGATTAAATGAGGTTGGAGGGTGTTATGGACCATGATATGGGATCATGTCCTATGGGTCGACCCGACATGCAGTACGCTGAGTCCATCACTCACACCCTCAGTAGGAATTCGCTTATGGTACAGACGAGATCCTTGCTCTATGCATATCAGACCACGACATTGGGTAGCAATAACATTATCGCTAGATCAGCGCAATGGATAAATCTTGAGACTATATGTTATGCCAATCATGATCTTGTGGAATAATAGCACTCATAATCGCCTTTAAGTGCTTATGAGTGCAGTATCAACATTCCGATAATATAGGGATCCTCTATAACTAACAAGAGAGCATATTTATTCCTGTGACTATTATGGGAGCATATCTCTCCAATCTCTATAAATATCAGGCTTATTCACTTTCATAAGTAAAATATCATTCTCTGCATAAACTCTACTTGTACATAGTCTGACTTGAGCATTTGAGTCTCTTTACAGGTTCTAATCCCCCAGTTCAACATGCTCTATTGTTGCTGCGCAAGGAGAAAACCACCATGACGTGCCTAATTTAAATATTGATAACTCCATAAAATGTACTTATTGGTGCCCTATCTTTGTGCTAGAATGAATGCTTAGTCCTTGTTTATAATGCATATTTAGAGAGTTTTGTGTTTATATTTGTCATATTCTGATTCTAATGCATTTCTTGTATGTTTTATAGCAAATTGTGCATAATTGTTATTGATTAAATAGATTTGTATATGTAATTGATTTAGTGTTTTCTCTATGTTAGGAAGGGCTCCAAACAAGGTCAAATATGGAGCATTTGAGCAAAAAGTCCAAGAGGAAGCCAAATTAGCTCTTCAGCAGTCTATGCCGTGGCGCAAGGTTATGCACGCCGCGGCGTAGAGGTGCATCTCAGCCATTCTATACTTGAACCTGAGAGTTAAGCGCTGCGGCCCAGAAGATGGGTGCGTCGCGGCGTTGAGAGACTGACCCAATGGGCACTGCGGCGGAAGATAGTGCGCGCCGTGGCGCGATGCAACAAACTGAGCCTATATATTAGTTTTTTCACGTTTTTCTCTGAGTCTTGGCCATTTGAGCCATTTCTATTTTTAGTTTTCTCTCTTTTAGTTTAGGTTTTAGTTAGTTTTAGGTTAGAAAGCTTTGGCTAGATCTCCATTGATGGTTGATTGGAGGCTAGGAATAAGGATGGAGGACGATTCAAGCTTCAAAGATAAATCAATGAGTTTCCTTTCTCTTTTCCTTTTCTCTTTTCTCTTCCTTATCTTCCTTGAATATGATTTTACTTGTGTTTTCATGTTCATTGTATAGCTGAGCTGTATTTAGGGATATTTTGGATCCTTTTATATATATTAATGATGTGTTCTTCTCTGAGTTTGTGTGGATGTTTGGTTATTGTTCAATCATAATCTATGCTTAATGCTTGCTGTTGGTTGGCCATCAATTGCATGATCCTAATATTGCAAATGAACTAGACATAGGGATTTGTTGATATGGACATGGTATGGTTGATGCATGTTCGACTTTTCAGTTGAATCGTTAATAGGATAGAAATATACCTATTGACCATGCATAGTGTGTGATTGAGAATAGATCGTTCATGAGTGGAAGTTGCGCTAGCTCTCAAGGAAACTTAGTGAGTTGAACAATTGAAATTAGGGTTGATTGACCTAGACATAGGCTTTTAGCTAATGAAGATTCTCAAGCTAACTTAATCAATGCATTCATGTTAATGAAGAGAGTTGCATGTTGTTAGTAGATGTAGAGGGTGAAGAAGGATTCCCTGAAACCTAACTATTTATCTTTATTGCTTTTGTAGATTAGATTTAGTTTAAATTATTGCTTTCTTATTTTCATGTCCTTGAATAGAACTGATTAAGCTATTGGTTAGTATTTAGCTTTGGAAACATATTTATCCTCGTGAGAACGAACTTTTACTCTGTATCTGTATTACTTGAGCGATTTATGCACTTGCGGTTAGCAAATGGGTAACACGTTTTGACCCTATCAAGTTTTTGGCGCCGTTGCCGGGGATAAGACTTTCTATATTGCTAATATTGACAATAAGTTTGGTTAGTTCTAATTCAAGTTATATATAATCTATGTTTTTCTTTTATGTCTTGTTTTAATTTCAATAAAGAAACCGGATGATTTCAATCATATGAGGCCCTTGAGAGAATTTGCGACTCCTAGAAAGGATACCTTTGAATCAAGTTCTTGAGGATTACTCATCCGCAGCAATTCAATTTTGGTGACAAAGTCCTGCTGGGACTATAACTCAGGCCCTTCGTGGGAGGGAACCCCATGTTTATGTTTATTTATTGTCTTTACTTTGTGCATAAATAAGTAGTATGTTAATATGTTTATGTTAAATATGTTAGCATATTTGTATGTTATGTTTTGTTAGTTGTGTTAATATGTTTTTGTAAATATGTTTTTGTTAGTATTTTAGTATAGATATGTGTTATTATGTTAGTTTTTGTTTGTTTTTAAGTTTTAAGTTTGTTTTGGGTATTAAATAGGTTAATATATTGTTTTTGTATTTTATTATGTTTGTGTTGTACATTTTGTAATTTAGCTTTTTGAACAAGTTTTGTTGCAACTAGAGACCCATGTGAGTCAATTCCAGCAGCAAAACTGTGTTTGCTGCTAAATTTAGCATTTAGGTTGTCACGTTGCGACACACGGTAGTGCAGGCCGCGATGATCTTTGGTACACGATTCTATGAGAATTCTGTAATTTTTGTGCACCCCTATTTTTGCTTTTTGTGTTTATTTTCTCCGTTTTTCTATTTTTCTATATTTAGTAATGCTCAGTAGTAGTTAGACTGCTATTTTGAGAGTCTCAGGTACCTTATTGACCATGTTCATTAAAGATACATTTCATTTTGATTTGGGGGAGTATCTTTATATGTTTTATTACCTTTATGTTTAATGTTAACATGTATTGATATTTTGAGTATGCAGTGGTGTTAGTCATCATATTTTCATGATTATATCTTGTTTTGACTATCACTGATGCGCTGTTGATAAGATTTTCATTTTTCAACTTTATGCAAATGATGAAAGTTGAATCTATTTGAATGCATGTCATGTTACAAGAATGCTAGTGTTGTTATGGTTGCCCATGATATGAAAGGTTGCTATTTGCCCCCTTTTCAGTGAAACCTTGTGTGATCTTGAAGCATGTGAACTAGTTTAGTAGCTTTTGATGCATGATTTACATCTCACTTCGATGCACGTATAACTTTGAAAATTGTAAGAGTGCATGTCTTGAGAATGTTTATGGATGTACATGTAGAGTTTTGATTATCCTAGAAATTATTTTTGAACTCTCTTGAGGTGAAATCCTAGGTTATGCATGATTGAGGAAATGATTAGGGCATTATTTGGACCGATTGAGCCTTAAAAAGCTTACCCTGATATGATGAAATCCCTAGGTCCTATTTTGAAGCCTTATACTGTTTGGCCTTATTTATTTTTCATAATCATTGTGTTCGTTAACCTGTTAACCATTCTAATGCATGTGAAAATATTACATTTTCTTCCTACCATCATTGTTTGTTGAGTACATGGTATGCTATTTCTTGAAATGAGTCTGATGATTAGGGGTGTTAATGAATATTCAATTCAAAATGAGCCTGAAGGAACCAGATGCAGTAAAAGAAAAAGCAATGCTTTGCAAAATAAAGAAAATCAAAAGAAAAGAAAAGAAAAATAAAAAAAAATTGAAAAAGAAAAGCAAAGCATACGTAAAGTAAAGTAAAGTGTGAAAAGCATCGAAAATGGTTCTAGAAAGTTTTCTGCATTCACTTTTGAATACCCTACTAATATTAGTTGGTGGCTCATTTCTTGGAATATCATGTTTGTGTGTCTTAATATTTGTATTGTATCATTTCCCTTCATTTCTTTCCCCAATACCATTGGCCTAACATTATAAGCTTATAAAGTCCCTTTTGATCCTCAGTCTTGTGTGATTTACATTAGTGGAGAGAGAGTTGATTTACAATCTTGTGGACTCTATGAATCATATGCATGTATGTTTATAAACTTATCTGGATGTGTACGACTTGATTAGGAGAAGTTTATCTTGCATGTTTGTGAAAAATATGAATTGCATGAAGAGTTGTTTGGATTGATAGCATGTTAAGGATTGTATTTATGTGGAACTATTTATAGGGCATTTGCACTTTTTGAGGATTGATGCAGTCATTACACACTAGTTTTGGTTTAATTGTAAGAAAAGAAAGATTGAAATGAAATTTGCTAAATGAAAGTTGATTTGAATGTTTAAGTGGTTTACTTGATCTATTTTGTTTTGCTCGAGGACTAGCAAAATGTAGGTTTGGGGGTGTGATAACTCCATAAAATGTAGTTATTGGTGCCCTATCACTGTGCTAGAATGAATGCTTAATCCTTGTTTATAATGCATATTTGGAGGGTTTTGTGTTTATATTTGTCATATTCTGATTCTAATGCCTTTCTTGTATGTTTTATAGCAAACTATACTTAATTGTTATTGATTAAGTAGATTTATATATGTTACTGATTTGGTGTTTTCTCTATGTTAGGAAGGGCTTTAAATAAGGTCAAATATGGAGCATTTGAGCCAAAAGTCCAAGAAGAAGCCAAATTAGCCCTTCAGCAGTCTACGTCGCGGCGCAGAGGTGCATCTCAGTCATTTTATACTTGAACCTGAGAGTTCAGCGCCACGGCCCAGAAGAAAGGTGCGCTGCGGCATTGAGAGACCGACCCTATGGGCGCCGCGGTGAAAGATAGTGCGCGCCGCGGCAAGCTGAGCCTATATATTAGATTTTTCACGTTTTTCTCTGAGTCTTGGCCGTTTGAGCCATTTTCATTTTTAGTTTTCTCTCTTTTAGTTTAGGTTTTAGTTAGTTTTAGGTTAGAAAGCTTTGGCTAGATCTCCATTGATGGTGGATTGGAGGCTAGGAACAAGGATGAAGGAGGATTCAAGCTTCAGAGACAAATCAATGAGCTTCCTTTCTTTTTTTCCCTTTTTCTCTTCTCTTCCTTATCTTCCTTGAATATGATTTTACTTGTGTTTTCATGTTCATTGTATAGCTGAGTTGTATTTAGGGATATTTTGGATCATTTTATATATATTAATGATGTGTTCTTCTTTGAGTTTGTGTGGATGTTTGGTTATTGTTCAATCATAATCTATACTTAATGCTTGCTGTTGGTTGGCCATCAATTGCATGATCCTAATATTGCAAATGAACTAGACATAGGGATTTGTTAATATGGACATGGTATGGTTGATGCATGTTCGACTTTTCAGGTGATTCGTTAATAGGATAGAAATATATCTATTGGCCATGCATAGTGTGTGATTGAGAATAGATCGTTCATGAGTGAAAGTTGCGCTAGCTCTCAAGGAAACTTAGTGAGTTAGACAATTGAAACCAGGGTTTATTGATCTAGAGATAGGCTTTTAGCTAATGAAGATTCTCAAGCTAACCTAATCAATGCATTCATGTTAATGAAGAGAGTTGCATGTTGTTGGTAGATGTAAGGGGTGAAGAAGGATTTCCTGAAACCTAACCATTTATCTTTATTGCTTTTGTAGATTAAATTTAGTTTAGATTATTGCTTTCTTATTTTCATGTCCTTGAATAGAACTGATTAAGCTATTGGTTGGTATTTAGCTTTGAAAACATATTTATCCTCGTGGGAACGAACTTTTACTCTGTATTTGTATTACTTGAGTGATCTGTGCACTTGTGGTTAGCAAATGGACAACACGTTTTGACCCTATCAAATACACCTTTGAATCCACTTCAAAACAGAGAGAATTCCCTCATCTCATGATTAGAGTCAAGTTTTGTTCTGAGTGAAATTAGGATAATATTTTTGCTTTCTCACAATCTCCAACATCAACAACGACAACATGGTTCAGGACCACATCACATTCTTTGTGTACATCGTAGATCTCTTGCTCCATATGATTCTTGATCTCCTTCAAGCTTTGCACCACTTCCTTTGCCGTCATAGGTATCCCTTGCGTCCCATCGCAATTTCTATTTTTGCTCTTCACTCCCCATTTTTTTCTTTATGCGTGAAAAACTTTCTCTCACTTTCTAGCTCTTTGGAAAATGAACGTTCTTCCCTTGTAGCTGGCTACTATGAAATTCTTTGATTAATAAAACAAAACATTCTTTCTCTATCTCTATATTTTCCCCTCTCTACAAAGAAACACGATCACTTTCTTTGTTTCACGCTTGGCTTTATGTACAATAGCAATGTTTGGTGCAGGTGGCGATATGTGATGAACATTATAGATTGGCTATTGTAACAAAACACCTATAATTTATAAGGAATAAGAAATGGAAATAGAGCTTCCTCTCACATGCTGAACTAACAGAGCTTGAGAGTCTCAGAAGCAGGGTTCAAGTCCAAGTTTTTGCAATTATAGGTTTGACTTTATCGGTAGCCAAAAGGGACTCGCGCAATAAAATTTGTGAATTTTGTATGGAGTTGGTCTGATCAATAATAGTGTGTGACACAATATTTATCTGAGTTGGTTAATGGAGTAATTCTATCTAATGCAAAAAAAAAAAAAAATTTGAAACACTACAAAGAAAAAACCAGACAATAGTTATGTAGTTAAAAAATATAAAAGAAAACTTGTAGAAAGTAATATTCCTTTTAATTGCAAGTAATTTACATGTTATATGGGTACACCCAAATTTGATAAGGAGCATTGTAGAATCCTCCTTAGACTTATGGCCATTTTGTCTACACAATACTTACCTTCGCGTAGGGTATGAATAAATTTCACTTCCCATTACTTGGTCTTCCAGTCAATAATGCACTGCACTAAAGCATTGATCTGCACCCTTTCCTTCGGGTTTTTGACTAAATTGGCCTTAGTGACAAAATTATTTACTAAATTACCATCATTTTGAAACTATTTATTAGAATGACACACTTTTGGCCATGTTGGAATATTTTATTATTTTACGTTTCACGTAAATAGCACCAAAGGAGATGGCTCTACCAATGGGAAAATACCAATGAGCTTGGCATAAAAAGCTTGATAATGCCAATACGATTGGGGTTATACACGTGGCCACGCAATCTGTAACACCTTGGATTTTTCTAACTTTAGGGTAAATGACAATTGCGTCCCCAATGTACTGTTTTGTGTTTTCTGTATATAAGGTGGTTTTATTTTACTATCGGTGTTTTATTTAGCCTATATGTTGTGTGAGATTTATTCCGGGCCAGAAAAAAATTAATTTTTCTAGCCGGGAAAAACCTTGTTTTAATTTTTCAGAGTTGGGGGAGTTTGCAAAACCCAATTCTAAAAGATACTGTTGTGAATCTTTTAATTTTTAGAATTTAACTGTGTGATAAAATAATTTTAATATTATTTTATTACTCAGTGTAAATTTTGGCAGTGAACCCAAAAATATGTGTGTGGGACCCACTTTTAAGCAAAATAACCAAAGGATAGCTTAGAATTTTGAACCAATAAGAAAAAGCCAACAACATAGTCCAACCAATGGGAGGAGGTCAACAAAAATGGCTAGTTTAGTTGGATTGAAACTAGGAAACCTAAGTTAGTTAGCTTGGTTAGCTTGGAATGTAACTAAGTTAGTAACTAAGCCTTTGTAAGTAACTAAATTATAGTAACTAAGTTAGTAACCTAGTTATATCCTAAAGATAATAATTAACTAAAAACCTTAAACTAACTAAGTTATCATAAAGTAACTACAAGGTAACTAGCTAGTTAGAACCTTACACCTAAGTGTAACTAGTTAGTTGATGAAGCAAACCAAGTTCCTTTCTCTTTGGGGGGGGTTCGCCAAGGCAAAGAAAGGAGAAGCCTTTGGAAGGTTCAAGACAAGCCTTGTCATGATTATGACTAAGCTTGGTTCAACCAATCATAAACACCCTTGGAGACCAAGGCTTTATCTCAACCATTGAGTGGATGAATGGCTAGGATTAGCTCTTGAAATAAACTAAAGCCTTAAAAGGCCTTATTCTTTCTCATTTCTACGGCTGCACTCTTGAGGAAATATCAAGTTATTTCTTTATTCTCTCCTTTTCTTCCAAGCTCACCGTTGAAGGCCTTCTTGGAGCACCATTCGGCCAAGCTTCCAAGTACACCATCCACCCACCAAAAAAATTTTCTTTCCTTACTTTTCTAACTCTAAACATCCATCCAAGATTATCTCTAGTTGGAAGTTTTTGCAAATTCCATCATTTGCATGCTTGAATGCTCACCTTGAAATTTCTTCTTTAAAGGTAAAACTTATTGTTTTTCCTTTCTATTTTCATTTTTAAGCTTCCAAGCCATGATTGATCCATGGTATGGTTTTCTTTTCTAGTAGTAACCCTTAGAAAATTTTATTTATTTTCTTAGATTTTTGAAGGGGCAAAACCGAATTCCCAAAGAAGGAGGAAAGAAGGATTCTCTTCATTTTAAGGTAAGGGGAAGACTATAACCTAGTTATTCTTGAGTGGTAATGGGAAAATAGAATGATGTGTGTTTATAGAATCCATAAGGATTCTTTTATATGTTGATTGTAATAATTTTTCATGTATGGTTGGTATTGTTAATTTGATTTGCTAGTCTTTATAATGTTATTGATGTTAGTATAATGCTAGAGATGCATGAGTATTCTAAAGAATACAACACCCTAGGTTTCAGCCATCACCCTGAAAAGAGGAATTTAGATGTTTTCAAATTATTTTCAAGGTGTAATTATGGTATTTAGTTGAATTAATAATATTTAAGTATTAGAACAAGAGAAAATGAATTGTTTTTTTTAAATCCTAGTTACATTATGATAATTTCGGCCAACATGCCAAGAATAACTGAATTTGTGTTCTAAGTAATTTAGATTAAGTAAGAATGTTAAAAGAATTTTCATCATAAAGTCTTGACAATTAAAAATGGCTAAAAACAAAATAAAATAAAAACTGTAACGTCAATATTTTGAAATGAAATAAAGTTTTCTTTTACTTTATTTTGCGACAAACGAAAATAGCAGATTTTACTGTTGAGCCAAAGTGGGGATTCGGATATGTGGAAAGTTATAATACACTAAGTGGGCGCGTCTTGTAATTTGGTTATAGGAAAAATATGGTGCGCCAAGTGGGAGCGTACTGTATTTTGAGATTTTTGCCACTAAGAGCGCTTACGTAATTATTTTGGCTATTGAGAGCATTTTCGTAAACATTTGAAACTTGAGGATGTTTTAGTAATTACTGCTTCATTCATGCACTGAGTCGTGTCAATTTGAGAATTGGTGATTTGCTTGACGAGATGAATAACATCGTGTTGTCGATGTGATGAGCGTAGTGTGTTCATTTCCGATATGGACTTGGAGGCATTGGTGTACATTATTCCATATGTGGACCGGAGGTAGCTCCTTCTGGGCCGTGGTACGTGGTAACACACCAGTGTTCTCGACAAGCACTATACTTAATCGAGATTTTGAGAGGACTATTTTACTGCCTGTAGTTAGACGATGTTATGACTATGTACTATGCCATGATGTTGTTAGTAGGCTATAGACACAAAGTACTTGACAAAGGTCAATAGGTAGTCGGGGTAGTCAAGTTATAGACACAAAGTATTGACAAGTCAATAGGTGGGCAAGATATTATTAGAACTTTCAGATCATTCTCTCTGATACTGATGTGTGTGTTGTAGCTCCATGGAGTAGGAATGAGTCATTTTATTATTTTGGCATATTTAGTGTGTATTCATTTATAATTTAGTGTAATTGGTTCTATTCTTTTCCGTAATTAGTTATTGTTATTAATTATTACCTGTGTTGATATTAATTGCTATTTTTGTTGTATTGTCGTTTTCTTATGTACCACACTTGTAATATATTAGGTTGTCTTACCTCTTTGTTGTTGTATGTGTTGTTTGTATTTTTGTGTTATATATACATATATATATATAGACTGTGATGAAGAGATTGAAGAACAAGCAATAGGCAGTGAATACCATACAGAGGAGGAGCCACAATCTACAGATTTCGAGTCTGAGTGTTTGGAGCCTCCAGACCATCCGTATCATTTGGACTGACTCTGAGAAGATGACTACGCCAGGATTCTTAGGTTTTGTAAGGATAGAGTTCCATAGAGGAATAGAAGGCAGGCGGACTCGTGAAGAGAATAATGTTGTAGCGTATATGGGGACTATTACTTTATCTTTGCGTCCGGAATATGATTCTAATCCTGTAGTCACTGTTGACTTGTATGTACAATTAGAGTTGCCTTTAGGGATCCGACGTTATTGGAATGGACTTTTCCATGTTCCCAATGACAATAGTGTAGTGTCTACATCCCGGACTCCCGTCTGTAGAGCAGCCCGGACCCCTGCTCATAGAACTGCTGTGAGACATCCTGGATATCTGTCACCTGAGGAGTCATCTAGGAATGATCCCCCAGAAGATTAGATACTCATGATGTGCACTTGGGCACTTTTTGCTTTTTGGTGTCGTACTGTATTTGAACCTTGTATCTTATCTTCTGACAGTTGTTGTAAATATTTTGGTATGTATTTTCTTTATTTGTAAGTTATTTGTAAATTATTTGTATAACTAATGACAACAAAACCATATGTAAATTATACATAGGTAAGTATTTTATATATGTATGTTACAAGTATGGTGATATTGCACAGCTCAGTTGTAATATACAGGTGAATTGATATGTATGCTACGCCGTATAAGTGCGATGATAAGTTGCACTTCATGCATTTCATAAACAAAATATACATACAGGTTATATTATTTATTTTACAACTCGAATAAAATTTCTTACCTTTATTTTTTTTATTTTTTTTATGTTTAAATGTGACATCCCCAAAGGGTGTTACATTAGTTGGTATCGAGCCCAAGTTAGAGTCTTTTGGGGTTGTGGTTGGGTCTATTTGTGCTTGTGTTGTGTGAACTCTCTGTGATTTATTTCTAAAAGGAAGAATCTAACTTTTATGTTTGATGTGATTGGAAAAAAAAAAAAAGAGAAAAGAAGATGTCTAGAGGAAGAGGAAGACATGCGAATATCCTTAGAGAAGAGGACCCTCTGGTAGCAGCTGTAGAGGCTATGCAGCGGATGGCGGAAGTAATAACTCAGCAGAACCAGAGAGCAGCTCAACAGCAAGATGCTACTACGGATGCCCTAAATTTGTCTGAATTTAGGTGTAATAACCCGCCACAGTTCAGAGGCGAGTTCAATCCTGAGAAAGCAAGTTTGTGGATACAGGAGCTGGAAAAGATATTCGAAGGGATGGGATGCCCGGATGACAAAAAGGTAACATATGCCACCTTTATGCTAAGAGGAGACGGAGAAAGTTGGTGGAGAGGAACTCGCCGATTGTTGCAAGCTGAAGGCAGTGTAATAACTTGGGAAGTGTTTTCTACTATGTTTATGGACAAGTATTTTTCTGCCAATGCTCGACATGCCAAGGAAATGGAATTTCTTGGTTTACGTCAAGGAAATATGACAGTCCACGAGTATGCATCTAAATTTGAGAGTTTGTCTCAATTCTCAGATTATGCTCAGACCAGGCCAAATGATGATTGGCAATGTAGAAAGTTTGAAGAAGGACTGCGAGCGGAGTTGAGACGAGGAGTACTGCCTTTGAGAATGACTCAATTCCATGCTCTGGTAGATACATGTGCCCGATTGGAGGAATTGGAACCATCACGGGATCCAAGGACTCGTAACTTTGGACCGATGAGGTTTCAGAGAGGAGGTAGCAGCAATAATAATCGGTTTCAGCGCAAGCCATACTCGAGACCACCAGGAAACCAACTTCAACGACCACCGGTTGGAGGAAGCTCTGCTAGTACTACTTCTAGTCAGAAAGCGGCGTTTGTACCAACATGTTTCAAATGTGAGGAGAAAGGTTATATTTCTTCAGGATGTCCAATTAAAGGGACAATTTGTTTCAATTGTCGAAAACCTGGACATTTCTCTAAGGATTGTCCTCAGCCGGAAAAGAAACTTGCAGTGAAGACTATTCGGACAAGTCAGCCAAGATCCGGAGGACGAGTCTATACTATGACAGGAACCGAAGTTTCTCAGTCTGACAATCTTATTCAAGGGGAAGGAGCCATAGGAGGTAAGCCTTTGACTGTCTTGTATGATTCAGGTGCAACACATTCTTTCATTGCATACAGTTGTGTTGAGAGATTAAAACTGCCTGTGTCTTCTTTGAATTTTCCATTGGTTGTTTCTACACAAACTGCTAAGCCTGTGGTTACATCCAAAATATGTTTGGATTGCCCTGTTGTTGTGAAGGACCGTATGTTTATAGTCAACTTGATTTGCTTGCCCCTGGTAGAGATAGATGTCATATTCGGAATGGA
Organism: Ormosia semicastrata; assembly: GCA_029884595.1. Lineage (NCBI taxonomy): Eukaryota > Viridiplantae > Streptophyta > Magnoliopsida > Fabales > Fabaceae > Ormosia > Ormosia semicastrata. Next base: position 14,941,555 of record JAQQTO010000063.1, on the reverse strand, counting down.
TTGGTTATCTTCTAACCATATCCTGATAGACTGTGCAATTAAATCCATAGTCTTTCCGAAGGAAGAGAACTCTGGATTCTTGATCTTCATTAAAGCTAAGTCATTACTTGAGAAATGGAGCACAGGGATTTATATTATTATCTTCTCTAGAAGTTGAGAATAAGAAAGATGTACATACTATTCCTGTTGTCAATGAATTCCCAGAAGTTTTTCCAGATGATGTACCTGGTTTGCCGCCAGAAAGGGAAATCAAATTTTCTATCGATTTGGTACCAGAATGTGTCCTATCTCAATTGCACCATATTGGATGTCACCAAATTTAATTGGTAGAGTTGAAAAAGCAATTGGAGGAACTATTGGAGAAGCAGTTTGTGCGACCGAGTGTATCACCATGGGGAGCACCAGTGCTTCTGGTCAAGAAGAAGGATGGAACTTCTCGACTCTGTGTGGACTATCGTCAGCTGAATAAGGTCACCATAAAGAATAAATATCTACTCCCACGAATTGATGATTTGATGGACCAGTTGAAGGGAGCATAAGTATTCTCTAAAATAGATCTGAGATCGTTACCATCAAATCCGTGTTAAGGCGGAGGATGTGCCTAAAACAACTTTCCGAACTCGCTATGGGCATTATGAATATCAGGTCATGCCTTTTGGAGTGACAAATGCTCCTGCTATATTCATGGACTATATGAATAGGATCTTTCGCCCGTACCTTGATAGATTTGTTGTTGTCTTTATAGATGACATTCTAATCTATTCTCGGTCTAAAGAAGAGCATGTCGAACACCTCGGTATAGTTCTTCGGGTTTTGAAGGACAAGCAGTTGTATGCAAAGCTGGCGAAATGTGAATTTTGGCTGGAAAAAGTACAATTCCTAGGTCACGTAATTTCTAGAGAAGGTATTGCAGTGGATCCATCCAAGATAGAAACTATTCTGCAATGGGAAAGACCTAAAACAGTGACAGAAGTCCGAAGTTTTGTTGGATTGGCCGGGTATTATCGAAGATTCATAGAAGGTTTTTCCAAGATTGTCGGACCACTTACACAGCTTACAAGGAAAAGTCAAGTTTTTGAATGGACGGAAGAACGTGAAGCCAGTTTTCAAGAGTTGAAGAAAAAGCTAACAACCGCACCAGTGTTGATCTTACCGGATCCTAACAGATCTTTTGACGTGTACTGTGATGCTTCATATCAAGGATTAGGATGCGTGCTGATGCAAGACCGAAATGTGGTAGCTTATGCTTCGAGGCAATTGAAGGTTCATGAGAGAAATTATCCAACACATGACTTGGAACTAGTAGCGGTGGTGTTTGCATTAAAGATATGGAGGCATTATCTGTATGGAGCCATGTTCAATGTCTTTAGTGATCACAAAAGTTTGAAATACTTGTTTGATCAGAAATAATTGAATATGAGACAAAGACGATGGCTTGAGTTTATCAAGGATTATGATTTTCAACTCCAATACCATCCGGGAAAAGCTAATGTGGTAGCAGATGCCCTGAGTAGAAAAGTGCTTAGTGTTTCTGCAATGATGATAAAGGAGGAGGAATTACTCAACCAGTTCAGAAATTTAGAAGTATCAGTGGAATGGTGCCTGGAAAGATTCGTTTAGGTAGAGTGGTAATCTTAAATGACTTGCTTAATATAATTCGAGATAAACAGGAGGAGGATGCTTTTTTGCAAAATGAAAGAGAATTGTTAAAGCAAGGTCACAAGGCAACAGTGGAAGAAGGATCAGATGGAATTTTAAGATTTCAAGGGAGAATTTGTGTACCTGACGATACTGAACTGAAGACGGCGATATTGGATGAAGCCCATACTAGCAATCTAAGTTTGCATCCCGGAATGATCAAGATGTATCAAGATTTGAAGAAATTATTTTGGTGGCCAAGGATGAAAAGAGACGTAGCGGAACGTGTGGCGTCTTGTTTGGTTTGCCAGAAAGTGAAAGTGAAACATTAGAGGCCAGCTGGAATGTTACAACCGCTCTCTATTCCAGAATGGAAGTGGGACAGTATCTCTATGGATCTCGTTACTGGACTGCCAAGAACAAGAAAAGGTCATGACTCAATATGGGTTATAGTTGATAGGCTTACAAAGTCATCTAATTTCTTGCCTATTAACATTAAGTATTCGTTGGAAAAATTAACCTAAATCTACATCAATGAGATTGTCAAATTACATGGAGTACCTGTTTCCATAATTTCTGACAGGGATCCAAGGTTTACATCAAGGTTTTGGCAAAGTCTACAAGGAGCGATGGGAACTAAACTACATTTAAGCTCTGCTTATCACCCACAGACTGATGGCCAGACTGAAAGAACTATACAGTCTTTAGAAGACCTGTTGCGCGCTTGTGTGTTAGAGCAACGAGGAAGTTGGGATGAATTTTTATCTTTGATAGAATTCACTTACAACAATAGTTTTCACTCAAGCATAGGGATGGCACCCTATGAAGCATTGTATGGACGACGATGCCGAACACCTTTGTGTTGGTATCAAGACGGTGAGAGTATGACTATTGGACCAGAGTTAGTGCAACAGACGACAGAAAAGGTGAAGATGATCCAAGAAAAGATGAGGACTACCCAAAGGACAAAAGAGCTATGCTGACAAAAGAAGCGACCCTTGGAATTCGAAGAAGGCGAGCATGTATTTTTGAAGGTGACTCCTACAACTGGTGTTGGAAGAGTTATCAAGTCCAAGAAGCTTACGCCTAAGTTTATTGGACCTTATCAAATTATTCGTAGGATAGGTCCTGTAGCTTATCAAGTTGCCTTACCGCCGTTTTTGTCTAATCTGCATGACGTATTTCATGTGTCTCAGTTAAAGAAGTATATTCCAGATCCGACACATGTGATACAACCTGATGAAGTACAGTTAAAGGAGAATCTGACGTATGAGACACTCTCTGTAATGATTGAAGATAGGAAAGTGAAGCAGCTTCGAGGGAAGATGATTGAGCTGGTCAAAGTCATATTGAACGACGTGACAAGAGATGCAACCTGGGAACTGGAAGATAAGATGAGGGAGCAATACCCTCAATTGTTTTAAGGTATAACAAAATTCGAGGACGAAATTTTTGTTTGTTGGAGAGAGTTGTAAAACCTTGGATTTTTCCAACTTTAGGGTAAATGACAATTGCGTCCCCAATGTACTGTTTTGTGTTTTCTGTATATAAGGTGGTTTTATTTTACTATCAGTGTTTTATTTAGCCTATATGTTGTGTGAGATTTATTCCGGGCCAGAAAAAAATTAATTTTTCTAGCCGGGAAAAACCTTGTTTTAATTTTTCAGAGTTGGGGAGTTTTGCAAAACCCAATTACGAAAGATACTTGTTGTGAATCTTTTAATTTTTAGAATTTAATCGTGTGATAAAATAATTTTAATATTATTTTATTACTCAGTGTAAATTTTGGCAATGAACCCAAAAATATGTGTGTGGGACCCACTTTTAAGCAAAATAACCAAAGGATAGCTTAGAATTTTGAACCAATAAGAAAAAGCCAACAACATAGTCCAACCAATGGGAGGAGGTCAACAAAAATGGCTAGTTTAGTTGGATTGAAACTAGGAAACCTAAGTTAGTTAGCTTGGTTAGCTTGGAATGTAACTAAGTTAGTAACTAAACCTTTGTAAGTAACTAAATTATAGTAACTAAGTTAGTAACCTAGTTATATCCTAAAGATAATAATTAACTAAAAACCTTAAACTAACTAAGTTATCATAAAGTAACTACAAGGTAACTAGCTAGTTAGAACCTTACACCTAAGTGTAACTAGTTAGTTGATGAAGCAAACCAAGTTCCTTTCTCTTTGGGGGGGGGGGGTTCGCCAAGGCAGCAAAGAAGGAGAAGCCTTTGGAAGGTTCAAGACAAGCCTTGTCATGATTATGACTAAGCTTGGTTCAACCAATCATAAACACCCTTGGAGACCAAGGCTTTATCTCAACCATTGAGTGGATGAATGGCTAGGATTAGCTCTTGAAATAAACTAAAGCCTTAAAAGGCCTTATTCTTTCTCATTTCTACGGCTGCACTCTTGAGGAAATATCAAGTTATTTCTTTATTCTCTCCTTTTCTTCCAAGCTCACCGTTGAAGGCCTTCTTGGAGCACCATTCGGCCAAGCTTCCAAGTACACCATCCACCCACCAAAAAAATTTTCTTTCCTTACTTTTCTAACTCTAAACATCCATCCAAGATTATCTCTAGTTGGAAGTTTTTGCAAATTCCATCATTTGCATGCTTGAATGCTCACCTTGAAATTTCTTCTTTAAAGGTAAAACTTATTGTTTTTCCTTTCTATTTTCATTTTTAAGCTTCCAAGCTATGATTGATCCATGGTATGGTTTTCTTTTCTAGTAGTAACCCTTAGAAAATTTTATTTATTTTCTTAGATTTTTGAAGGGGCAAAACCGAATTCCCAAAGAAGGAGGAAAGAAGGATTCTCTTCATTTTAAGGTAAGGGGAAGACTATAACCTAGTTATTCTTGAGTGGTAATGGGAAAATAGAATGATGTGTGTTTATAGAATCCATAAGGATTCTTTTATATGTTGATTGTAATAATTTTTCATGTATGGTTGGTATTGTTAATTTGATTTGCTAGTCTTTATAATGTTATTGATGTTAGTATAATGCTAGAGATGCATGAGTATTCTAAAGAATACAACACCCTAGGTTTCAGCCATCACCCTAAAAAGAGGAATTTAGATGTTTTCAAATTATTTTCAAGGTGTAATTATGGTATTTAGTTGAATTAATAATATTTAAGTATTAGAACAAGAGAAAATGAATTGTTTTTTTTAAATCCTAGTTACATTATGATAATTTCGGCCAACATGCCAAGAATAACTGAATTTGTGTTCTAAGTAATTTAGATTAAGTAAGAATGTTAAAAGAATTTTCATCATAAAGTCTTGACAATTAAAAATGTCTAAAAACAAAATAAAATAAAAACTGTAACGTCAATATTTTGAAAATGAAAAAAAGTTTTCTTTTACTTTATTTTGTGAAAAATGAAAATAGCAGATTTTACTGTTGAGCCAAAGTGGGGATTCGGATATGTGGAAAGTTATAATACACTAAGTGGGCGTGTCTTGTAATTTGGTTATAGGAAAAATATGGTGCGCCAAGTGGGAGCGTACTGTATTTTGAGATTTTTGCCACTAAGAGCGCTTACGTAATTATTTTTGGCTATTGAGAGCATTTTCGTAAATATTTGAAACTTGAGGACGTTTTAGTAATTACTGCTTCATTCATGCACTGAGTCGTGCCAATTTGAGAATTGGTGATTTGATTGATGAGATGAATAACATCGTGTTGTCGATGTGATGAGCGTAGTGTGTTCATTTCCGATATGGACTTGGAGGCATTGGTGTACATTATTCCATATGTGGACAGGAGGTAGCTCCTTCTGGGCCGTGGTACGTGGTAACACACCAGTGTTCTCGACAAGCACTATACTTAATCGAGATTTTGAGAGGACTATTTTACTGCCTGTAGTTAGACGATGTTATGACTGTGTACTACGCCATGATGTTGTTAGTAGGCTATAGACACAAAGTACTGACAAAGGTGCAATAGGCCTGGGGTAGTCAAGTTATAGACACAAAGTATTGACAAGTTGATAGTGGTCAAGCGATATTAGAACTTTCAGATCATTCTCTCTGATATTGATGTGTGTGTTGTAGCTCCATGGAGTAGGAATGAGTCATGTTATTGTTTTGGCATATTTAGTGTGTATTCATTTACAATTTAGTGTAATTGGTTCTATTCTTTTCCGTAATTAGTTATTGTTATTAATTATTACCTGTGTTGATATTAATTGCTATTTTCGTTGTATTATCATTTTCTTATGTACCACACTTGTAATATATTGGGTTGTCTTACCTCTTTGTTGTTATATGTGTTGTTTGTATTTTTGTGTTATATATACATATATATATATAGACTGTGATGAAGAGATTGAAAAACAAGCAATAGGCAGTGAATACCATACAGAGGAGGAGCCACAATCTACAGATTTCCAGTCTGAGTGTTTGGAGCCTCCAGACTATCCGTATCATTTGGACTGACTCTGAGAATATGACTATGCCAGGATTCTTAGGTTTTGTAAGGATAGAGTTCCATAGAGGAATAGAAGGCTGGCGCACTCGTGAAGAGAATAATGTTGTAGCGTATATGGGGACTATTACTTTATCTTTGCGTCCGGAATATGATTCTGATCCTGTAGTCACTGTTGACTTGTATGTACAGTTAGAGTTGCCTTTAGGGATCCGACGTCATTGGAATGGACTTTTCCATGTTCCCAATGACAATAGTGTAATGTCTACATCCCGGACTCCCGTCCGTAGAGCAACTCGGACCCCTGCTCGTAGAACTGCTGTGAGACATCCTGGATATCTGTCACTTGAGGAGTCATCTAGGAATGATCCCCCAGTAGATTAGATACTCATGATGTGCACTTGGGCACTTTTTGCTTTTTGGTGTCGTACTGTATTTGAACCTTGTATCTTGTCTTCTGACAGTTGTTGTAAATATTTTGGTATGTATTTTCTTTATTTGTAAGTTATTTGTAAATTATTTGTATAACTAATGACAACAAAACCATATGTAAATTATACATAGGTAAGTATTTTATATATGTATGTTACAAGTATGGTGATATTGCACAGCTCAGCTGTAATATACAGGTGAATTGATATGTATGCTACGCCGTATAAGTGCGATGATAAGTTGCACTTCATGCATTTCATAAACAAAATATACGTACAGGTTATATTATTTATTTTACAACTCGAATAAATTTTCTTACCTTTATTTTTTTTATTTTTTTTATGTTAAATGTGACATCCCCAAAGGGTGTTACACAATCCATGTGGCATGAACATGTAGATAACGTTAAGCGTATTGTCGTTATCAAGATTTTTACGTTGAGTATGTTGGCATTTTCCTATTTGTAACCCAATTTAGGCAACTCTCCTCTCCTCCCTCTGGCCAGATTCTCAATTTCTCAAATTTTCACATTCTCTCTAGACTTTTTCTCTTACTAAACTCTCCCCAAAATCCTCCTTTGGCTGTAGCCTGTAGGAAAAACATTTGGGGTTTAGGATTTATTAGAAGATAGGAGGCGATTTTGTTCGTACGTTAGAGATAAACTCTAGCATTAGTGGTTCATTTGTGATGGAGAGCAGAGGAGGTGCACAAATTTCTTCTGAGAAGTGTGGATGCAGACAATGGGCTTTGATTTATACTTTGAAGAAGACAAGGAGTTATGGTTGTCGATTTCTTACATGTCCTTTATGGAGAGATAAACAACAGACCTATGTCTTTTTTTAATAGTTGGATGAGAAAGCTAGAATAATGGATGAAAGAGCTGACATGAATGAGGAAGAAATTAATGAGCTTAGAAATAAAATTGTGTTGTATGAGGAAAAATTGAAAAAATGGAAACTAGTGAGTAAAATTTTTTGTTCTTTTATTTGCTATAGGTTGTTTAGCATATAAATGAGATTAAGAATGATTCATTGTGTGAATCAACTGCCTCACAACTATAATGTAATTATTCAGTTTATTATAATGTGATTAATAGAATTCAACTGCTTTGTTGGAATATGATAAACAAATTTGTTTTAAATTTTACTTGTGACCTACAATTAAGTTAAAAAAAAGTGTAAACAATATAAATATGTCAAAATAACGTATAATGAATTTGTGATCACTCAAAACCAGGGTCACGACCGATTCATGGGCTAGAATACCAGCCTATAGGAAGCTTATAAAAACCAATTAACCTTAATAGTTCAAACATTCCAATTCTATGGAAAATTTGACAAAATATCCCTTAAAAATTGGATGTTCTCAAAAGTACTTCATCCTGTATAATGAAACATATCTATGTATATTTTGATTTCCAAATCAACAGAGCACATATAAGATGCATAACAAAAATATTTGTACATATACATACAGTCATCCCAGATTAAGCAAATGTAATAAAAGATAGATAAATTAATCTAAGTGTAATGTGATGCAGATTAAAAGTTACAAACCCAAGTATAGGTTGTTTCAAGTAATAAATTCTCAGGAATTCGAGGTCGATCCACAGGGAATTGATGAAGAAAATTTTATTTGATGTAAGGAAAATATTTTTATCATATCAATAAAAGTAATAAAACTTGGTTAAAAATAAAAAAGATTTACTTTGGTTAGAAGATCTACTCTTGGCAAATAAAATAAGGACAAAATTAATTTTTTTTATAACTCAATTAGAATCTACACATAATGGAGGTTCCAATCAGAAAATACAACAATCAAAGTTCATTAAAAATTATATACGTAATTATATTATGATTCCTTTAATTATTTATTAACACCACCACTTATAAATGGGCTCAAACATTCATTGTGCCAACCTCTTGTCTACAATGAATCAAGATCTTCATTTTACAAGGAGGGTTTCTAAATTAATTGGAAACAAAATACAACACGTATAATAACCACTTGAAAATATATCATTTAAGTACAAGAAAGAAATGAATCTAATCTTATTTCATTACTAAGAGCTTTACTCTTTCACCTAAGTAAAATTAAACTTAGTTACTCATAGACAAGAAAAAAAAGAAGAGAGAAGAAGAAGAAGAAGAACATAACTTCAATTTAGTATAAAAGAAAACTACAACAAGATAAATATACAATACAATAGCATGATCTTGGCCTCTAGGACCAAGACTACTCAAATGATCTACCAATGGTGCATTTTATAGAGGATTAGGGATACAAAATGACAAGGGGCTGAGTCATGGGTGAGTGGATGAGTGAAAAATGAGTGAAAAATGTCAAATGACTTTTGATGAATGAAAAATTATGGAGATTCTTTGTCTCTTAAATCATTTAGTTCTGAAGTCATTAAATACATCATTTTTGAGAAATATGATTTTCATGAAAGTTGTAGGCTGGATCTTAGCTTTCAAATGCCGTTAGTTTGGGTCAAAACTCATTTTTACAACTCAAGATATAGTCTAATTACTGCATACTGCTCAGGCCCAGTGACAACTCCTCTATTCTGACTTCCAAGCCTAATATGACCTATTAGATCTCAGATTCTAGAAAAGTGTTATACAAAAGTTGTAGATTTGGGTCTTAACTATCAACCATAAAAATTTCAACCTATTTGACATCATATATCCCGAGCTATGTCATGAATAGTACGCATAGGTCAAGCTGTCAGGATCAGCACCCTAGTTCTTTCTTCAACTCCAATTTGAGTTATCCAATCATGTGATTAGGCTTTTGAGGTCTTCATGAAAGTTGTAGAGATCTCTCTTATCTTTCAAATGACACCAGAATCACCTAAAACGACCATCTACAACCCAAGATATGGTCAAAATACAAAAAATAATGTAAGATATAAATTATGCAAAAAAATTCAATTATGTCCAATTTGAGTCCAAACTTACAAAACATAACAAAAATCAATCAATTAAGTACATGGAGAGTGTAAACGACTAAAAATGAGGGTTTATTAATGTATCAAATATGTGATTATCAAATTCTCTCACACTCAGCTTTTTGCACCCCTAGGCAAAATACACAAGACCAAAACTAAAAAAAAACGAAACAGACTCAAAAGCTAAACACTCTAAAAGACTCAATTTCTAATAATATTTAAGAATGAAGAGCAACTAATCATTCAAGTAATCAAAACATTTATGAGATAACATTTCTTCACATCTCAAATCAACAAGCAAAGAAATTTCAATTGAAAAGCATGAGTCAAGAATGATAGATCTGCACAAGATTTGCTCTCAATCCCTCAAGTGTTTAGAAGGTAGGTATTTCACTCAATTCAACCCATGAAAATTGCACTGCCATAAGCTTGCTTATCTTCTACTTCTTCACTACTCAGAACACACGCACACATAAATTATGAGGACTTTATTCAAAGTTGTAATGGGGTCAAGGTAAAGGAGAAGATAATATGGATATGACAAGTTAAATATAAAAGAGAATAAAAGAGTATGAAAGCTGAGTTCAATTAACAAGCATGAAAGTTCATTCTAACTCCACCTGATACAAATTTCCTTTACATATTCTTTTCCTTTCCTTTATTGCTTTATTGACCCTTATTTACATTTTTTTTATTTTTTTTGTTTTTTTGAAGATGAACATAATATATACATTTTTTTTACCAACCATTCTATACACACACCCCCACACTTGTTCAAGAACTCATCTAATGACAAAGCTAATGTTCTTTTATTCCCTAAGGTCAGGTAAGAACATGGTTTTTTTTTAAGGCACATAATGAGTTCGAAACAAAGAATGGTCAAATAAGCTCAAAGGGGTTAAGCAAGAGAAAATATACAAGGTTACTATTTAGTTAAAGTAGCTATATCAAGAAAAATGCCTCAATCATATTTATGTATGCATATGAAAATGTAGTCTAAAAAAGAATCAAAGCAAGTTCTAAAGTAACAATTCCATGAGTGAGATTCACACAAGAAAGAAGAGAATGGTACAAATGTTCAATCCATTCATCAATAGGCTCAAAATCTCACAAGGCATAATTCTATCATTTTCAATCCACCAATTCAACATTCATAACCAAGCATGTGATTTTTAAGAAAGAAGACAATTTACTCAATCATGTAAATTTTCCTGAATTTAAATTGCTACTTCCACACAAACTAGTTACTACCCCAATCTAGATGCGTCTCAAGAGTAAAATTACTTCCAGAGCAAAATTACTTCCAGAGCAAAATTTACTCATTACTCTGTCATCCTTAATTGGTTTAGCTATTAGTAAATTGCTGACAAATATATAAACATGACAAACATATTAATAAACACACTTCTTATTTTTTTTTAATTTTTTTATTTTTTTACACAATTATTCACACAACTATCCTTCCCCCCAATCAGATCACAACATTATCCTCAATGTTAAAAATTAAATCCAGATTGAAGAAATAATCATCAATATACATCAAAGAAATTATTGGGACAAAATTAAACAAAGTAATGGAGAGAAGTCACATACCCAAAATGCTTAGACGAGAAGAGAATAACTACATCTTGGCAATGGTTAGCAATGACAAAAATAAAATAAAAAAGTAAAATGAAATAAACAAGCATGCAAATAATTTTGTTTTTGGGTTCTTTTGTTTTATATTTTTTTTGTTGGCCGACACTATTTACACTCCCATACAAAGGCTCCGAAATTTGGGAGACACTTAAGCTGACTCAATAAAAACACGAAATATTAGAAACTTACCTCAGCTTTGGTAGACAGGATCGTTTACCAAAGTTTCTGCTACATCTAGATCTTTCAACTCAAGTTATAGTTTCAACTGCTGACCATTTACCTTCTTCCAAATTAATTTTATAAGAACAGACCAAGGGACGAATACCTTTTTTATCAGCAATGCTCCAACCTTTCTTAGGCAACTCCTTAAACTTTGGTTGCCATGCCTGAGTGTCATGATCTTGAGTTCTATAAAAAATAGTAGAAATATCAACTACATCATAAGGATTACTGATACAATCAAACTTAGAATTAACAAGAAAATTCTCAAGGGGATCAAAATCATGGGTTGTAGAAACTCCCCTATCCATGATTGAGTCAATCATGTATGTCTGGTAGCCCTCGTCATCATTTTCTAGCTTAACAAGACTCTTTGTCACCTCAAGTTTCTTGGGTAGCTCAGCATCACTACTATCTTGATTCTTTTCCACATCCTCTAGCTCATTCACACTCAAGGAGTTCATCACTTTAGACACTTGGCTCTTTATCTCCTTACTTTCTTCAACAACCTTTCAATTCCTAAGGGGTATCACTGACTTGACTTGATCTATTTGTTAGTTTTCTGGACTACCCTCATTTAGACTATACTGATATTTGGGATTTAGTTGAGGTTGAGAAGGAAATTTTCCTTTCTCGTGAATGGTGAGTGCAGAAGAAAGTTTAGCAAGAGTGTCTTTTATGTCAATCATGGCTTAAATGTTTTGATTAATAATGACATCTTGCTTTTCTATGAATGCATGCAATGTCTCTTCAAGGTTATTCCTGTATGATGGGACAAAAGGTGCATATCCTTGAGAATTTTGAGAGTCCTGTTGTGCCTGAGGAGGTGGTGGTTGCATGAATTGTGCCTGATTGTTGGTCTTCCAACTGAAGTTTGAGTGATTTCTCCATCCCAGATTATATGTATCTGAAAAAGAAGTGAATGACTTTTTAGAATTATTCATTACATTTACTTGCTCATGCACAACTTCTTTAAAAATAGAAATTTTTGGACATTCATTTATTGAGTGTACCAATTCATCACAAATGCTACAAATTTTTTCATTTTGCACAGATTTGATTTCTTTTACTTTCCATGATTCCATGGCTTCAACCTTTCTATCCAAACTAGCAAACATTGCATTTAAATCTTCTTCTTGACTAAGATGATATTTTCCTTTACTAGCATTTGCAAGGTTAGATTTAATTGAATTTTCAGAAGGATTAGTACCATGCCAAGATTGAGAATTTTCAACTAACTGGTTTAAATAGTCTAAAGCTTTATTAGGTTCTTTATCAAGAAATTCACCATTACACATTGTTTTCATAAATTACTTAGTTTCAGGTGTTAACCCTTCATAAAAGAAGTTTATAGTGCGCCATTTTTCAAAACCATGATGTGAGCAAGAATTTAACAAATCTTTAAAACGTTCCCAACTATGAAAATATGCTTCATTTGAATTTTGAAAAAAAAATTGGATTTGTCTTTTCAAAGTATTAATTTTATGTGTTAGAAATTTTTTTTTTAAAAACTCACCTTATATTTCTTACCATGTGCCAATTGATCTTGGTTTCAAAGTGTTAAGCTAAGTTTTTGCTTTATCTTTTAAAGAAAAGGAAATAATTTAAGCTTAACAACCTCTTCAGTGCAAGTTTGATCATTAAAAGCAGTACATACTTTCTCAGATTCTTTTAGATGTAAATATGGGCTTTCAAATTCTAAACCATGGAAATTAGGAAGTAAAGAAATTATACCTGTCTTGAATATAAAATTGTTAGCATTGAGTGGAAAGATAAAACATGATGGACTAGACTTTCGAGATGGTTGCAAATACTCACGCATAGTTCACAACGGTTGATTTTCATGTTTATCATGTACACTTTTATGTTCAGCAATTGTGTCAATTGTGTGTGATTGTGATGCAAACAGATCAATATATAAAGTACTAGGATTAATTTTAACCAAACGATCAGAATTTGAATCACGATACCAATTAAGCAAAAATAAGTGACTTAAAATAGAAATAATAATGTACAAGTAGATGGTATAAACCTGCCATTAGAATAATGAACAAGTAGGCGGTAAAACTGACCATTTAAATATTATCAATTAAGTATAAATAAATGACTTAAAATAGAAAAGAATATAAACAAGGATGTGGTATAAACCAATCACCAAATAAATATTAACAAATGTGTGGTATAAATCAACCACCAAATAAACATTAACAAAGGTAAATAAATATTAACAAGGTAAATAAATATTAACAAGATAAATAAATATTAACAAATGTGTGGTATAAACTAACCACCAAATAAATATTAATATGTAGTAAATAAATATTAACATGGGTGTGGTATAAACCACCACTAAATAAGTATTAACAAGTAGATAAATTAAAAATGTTAGAAATAGGTAAATTAAAATGTTAGAAAGTTAGAAAGTTAGTAAGCAAGAAAATTAAAAGGTTAGTAAGTTAGAAAGTTAGAAATAAAATACGAGAAAGTAAATTACGAATTTAAAGTACGTAGAAAATAAAGTACAAAAAGTAAAATACAGAAAATAAAAGGGAGAGTTTCTCCCACTAAGTTAGTACGTTAATATACAAATAAAAAGAAAAAAATTTAAAAGAGTAGAAAAATATATATATATATATATATACACACACAAAATATTTACACAATAAATTTGTTCTTCAAATTTAGTCCCAAAGAATGATGCCAAAAACTTGATGCGAATTAAAAGTTACAAACCCAAGTGTAGGTTGTTTCAAATAATAAATTCTCGGGAATCCGAGGTCGATCCACAGGGAATTGATGAAGAAAAATTTATTTGATGTAAGGAAAATATTTTTGTCACATCAATAAAAGTAATAAAACTTGATCACAAATAAAAAAAAATTTACTTGGGTTAGGAGATCTACTCTTGGCAAATAAAATAAGGATAAGATTAATTCTTTTTATAACTCAATTAGACTCCACACATAATGAAGGTTCTAATCGAAAAATACAACAATCAAAGTTCATTAAAAATTATATATGTAATTATATTATGATTCCTTTAAGTACTTATTAACACCACCACTTATAAATGGGCTCAAGCATTCATTGTGCCAACCTCTTGTCTACAATGAATCAAGATCTCCACTTTACAAGGAGGGTTTCTAAATTAATTGGAAACAAAATATAACACGTATAATAACCACTTGAAAATATATCATTTAAGCACAAGAAAGAAATGAATCTAACCTTATTTCATTACCAAGAGTTTTACCCTTTCACCCAAGTAAAATTAAACTTAGTTACTCATAGACAAGAAAAAAGGAAGACAGAAAAAGAAGAAGAAGAACATAACTTCAATTTAATACAAAAGAAAACTACAACAAGATAAATAAACAACACAATAGCATGATCTTGGCCTCTAGGACCAAGACTACTCAAATGATCTGCTAATGGTGCCTTTTATAGAGGATTAAGGATACAAAATGACAAGGAGGCTGAGTCATGGGTGAGTGGATGAGTGGAAAATGAGTGAAAAATGTCAAATGACTTTTGATGAGTGGAAAATTATGGAGATTCTTTGTCTCCCAAATCATTTAGTTCTGAAGTCATTGAATATGTCATTTTTGAGAAATTTGGTCTTCATGAAAGTTGTAGGATGGATCTTAGCTTTCAAATGTCGTTGGTTTGGGTCAAAACTCATTTCTACAACTCAAGATATGGTCTGATTACCGCATACTGCTCAAGCCCAGCAACAGCTCCTCTATTATGACTTCCAAGCCTAATATGACCTATTAGACCTTAGATTCTAGAAAAGTGTTCAACATAAAAGTTGTATATTTGGGTCTTAACTATCAATCGTAAAAATTTCAGTCCATTTTACATCTTATATCCCGAGCTATGTCATGAATAGTATGCATATGTCAAGCAATTAGGATCAGTACCCTAGTTCTTACTTCAACTCCAATTTGAGGTATCCAATCGTGTGATTAGGCCTTTGAGGTCTTCATAAAAGTTATAAAGATCTCTCTTATCTTTCAAATGTCACTAGAATCACCTAAAAGGACCATCTACAGCCCAAGATATAGTCCAAATATAGAAATAGTATAAGACGTAAATCATGCTGAAAAATTCAATTAAGTCCAATTTGAGTCCAAATTTACAAAACATAATCAAAATCAATCAATTAAGTATATAGAGAGTGTAAATGACTAAAAATAAGGGTTTATTAATATATCAAATATGTGATTATCATAATGACCATATCAATGAGAATAGTTAATGTTAGAATGTGGTGGTCTATGAGGGGGATCAGAAGAAGGTCCTAACTGTGATGAGTGAGGGTATGACGGGTAACCCATATATGGTGGGTATGAAAATGATGGTGTAAGGGTAAATGTCAAAGGATATGGTGGGTAAGGGTAAGTAGGTGATGGGTATCCAGTAGATGGTGGGTAACTTGTAGGTGGTGGATAACCTGGATATGGTGGGAAAGATAGAGGTGGTGGTTGAGATGATGGGTAAGTAGCAGTAGTAATGGTTGGGGGCTGAGTCCTAGACACACCTAAAGAATCAGAGGCATCTGAATGTCGAAGTCGTGACCGAGTACTCGTAAACCCTGACTCTCTTCTACAGCGCGTCCTCTATTCATCGGACTGCTCGAGTGATCTTAGAATGTCATCTACAGGAAGAGCTGGACGACGTTGCTCTAATATGATGCGATCATGCTCCTTCACTGAAGATAAGATCTCCTATATGGAATGTCGTAGGCTAGCCATACTAAATCCCGAATTAGGGTTCCTAGATGAAGCATGGACGTTCTCTGTAATGTCAGCCTAAGAGATAGATATAACACATGTCATCATCAATACAAAATAGATCTAGCAAAGAGCATAACATATTGCTAAATAGCTTACCACAAACCCAATAGATACATCAGTATGATAAATCTAACATCTGATACTTCTTTTACCTCGTATTACGATCCACGGCCGTGGATCATTCTGCCAAAAAGCCAATTCTGAGTCATTTGAGTTCCACGGCCTGGCCGTGGAACTCTCTAGAATTTCTTTTTTCCTTCTTCAAGTTACTGCTCGATCCATGGACGTGGTTTAATCCACGGGCAGGCTGTGGATCCTTCTAGAGTGGTCTTTTTGCACCTTTTGCTATCCGTTAACCTCCAACTTCAATCATGTAAGCATTCCATTCAATCGAAGGTCAATTCAGCATTAATCTTGCACAACAACACCAAAAACACCGCAGTTATCTAAACTAAGGGAAAAACAAACCAAAAGGGAAACTAAAATGCCTAAAATGCCTAAGAATGCATGCAAAACAAGAACAAAACATGATGTTATTTCACACACATCAAATCTCCCCAAGCTTAAAACTTTGCTTGTCCTCAAGCAATAACTAAGGCCAAACCAAAAAGTAGGATAAAAAAATAATAATGAATGAGGAACTCGAGAAAACAATTATCCAAGCAATAGGCTAAGGCAATCTAAGAATCTGAGAGGTAATCAAAATCAAGTCCAATTAGAGGCTAAGTTCTCAGAAATCATGCATCCTCACTGATTGAATTAAGTTCACTCCACTAACCACACTTAAAATGTTTAAGGGTGAAAACAATACGCTCAAAATCCTTCAAAGAAAATGCACTTCCATATGCTTGATAAGAAACCAAATTTTCATTAATAATCAGCATGCATGCAAGAATCAAAAGGTCTTTCAAGGGTTGTAATGGGGGCCATGGGAATGATGTTAGGTAAGGTAGAGAAAGGAAGGTATGCACAAAGGGCTCATCAAAATTTTTAATAAGTACAAGAAATCCAATAGAACATAAATGGAGCAAAGGTATTTTTTCAAACAGGATCATAACTCAACATTTCTAAGTATTTTCTTCCTTTCTTTTTTTCAAGCTTTCATCTCATGATTTTTTTTCCTATTTTTTTTATATCAAATTGTTTTTTAGAAAGAGAAAGCTCAAATACATATGATTCCTAACACAACTTTCAATCCCAATTTGCTCCATTTAATATTCTAAATGATTACCAATAATGTATCATCATAGGAATCAAGAAAAATAATTATGCAATAGGCTCAAAATGGGCAACTAGTGGATGAAAGTGTAACAATTTCAGAAGGTCAGAAAAATACCTAAGATGCCTTAATCACATTCAAGCATGCAACCAAAAATTTCGCCTCAAAATGATTTCAAATCAAGTTCTGGAGCACAAAATCAATGAGGAATATCACTCAACACAAAGAATGGGAGTAGAAATCATATAGTGCATATATCCCATACAGGCTCAAAACTCACTGACACTTGTCGAGATTACCAAATTTAAATCAATTTATAACCGATTTATCAAAACTACTTGTAGCATAAGGTAACACCGGGTCGAGCCCATAGATCATTCTAATTATGAAGTCAGATTAAGAGATTAATGAACAGGGGGAAAATTTTGCAAGATTAAACAACAAAGAGCAATTAAAATGAGTAAACAAAATTAGGAAAATAACCAATCCAAGAGAATTAACCAATCTTGATTTTAATCCATCCTTAATCTTTATAGATCTATTCAACTATCAACCAAATCCTTGGTCTTAGATCACATTAAGATGCCTATCAATGATCTATGAATCTTCTACTAGAAATGCTTCTAGAATTCAATTAATTAAGGTTAGACAAATTAAGCATCCATCCAAAATCCAAATTAACTTAAAAATCAAGATCCAACCAAGCTAAATATTTCATCAAACACCTTTAATAAATTATTTAACCTCTGAATTCATCTCTTGGCATATGACAATTACGCAATTAATATATGCAAATTCTAATCAAATTAAGAATTAAATCAGAATTTAAACAAGAGAAGAAGAGAAAGAGAAACTTAATTAATAGATGAATATATAACAATTAAAACAAAATCTCAAAATTAATCATCAAGACTATCAATCTCTTGGATTGATTAAAGAAGTTTAGTTCTCCATAGCCATCACCATTGGAGAACCTTCAAGAACCATGAAAAATAACAAAAAGAGAGAAGGAGAGAAAAAGAAGAAGAGAAATCTTCAAAATCAAAAACTAACACTTTAATTATAACAACACTTCTACATAGAAGCTCTACATGTTACAATGATCTGCATAGCCTCCCTTTTATAGAGGGTTAGAGATACAAAATGTCAAAGGGGGTTGAGTCATGGTGTTTGGTGGAGTAGGTGGAGTAGGTGGAGTAGTGGAAAATGTTGAATAACTTTTGGTGAGTAGAAAATTCTGGAGATTCTTTGTCTCCAAAATCATGCAGCTCTGAAGTCATTGCATTTGTCATTTTTGAGCCAAGTAGTCTTCATGAAGATTGTAGGTCTGGATCTTAGCTTTCAAATGGCTTTGGTTTGAGTCTAATATCATTTCTATAGCTCCAGATATGTTCAAATTACTGCACACTACTCAGGCCCAGTCGCAGCTCCTCTATTCTGACTTCCAAGCCCAATATCACCTCCAAGGAGTCTGAATCGGGAAGAGTATTCAACATGAAAGTTATAGATTTAAGTCTTAACTATCAACCATCAAAATTTCAGCCTATTCTACAACTTTCACTACGAGCAGTGTAATGAACAGTACACAAAGGTCATTCTGCCAGGAGCAACACTTTAGTTCTTGATTCAATGCCAATTTGAGCCATCCAAACGTGTGATTGAGTCTTTGATGTCTTCATGAAGATTGTAGAGCTCTCTATTATCTTTAAAATGACATAAGATTCACCTTAAACATCCACCTACAGCCCAAGATATAACCCAAATACAGGATTAGTGTAAGACGTAAATCATGCTGAAAAATTCAATTAAATCCATTTTGAGTTCAAAACATACAAAACATAACTAAACTTAATTTATTAAGTGCATGGAGAGTGTAAATGACTAAAAATGAAGGCTTATTAATGCATCAAATATGTGAACATCAAATTCCCCCACTCTTAGCTTTTTACACTCCTGGGCAAAACACACAAAAACAAAATGAAACAGACTCAAAAGTTAAACATTCTAAAAGACTCAATTTCTAATAATATTTAAGAATAAAGAGCAATTAATAATTCAAGTGATCAAAACATTTATGAGGTAACACATCTTCACATCTCAAATCAACAAGTAAGGATACTTCAATTGAAAAGCATGAGTAAAGAATGATAGATCCTCACAGAATTCACTCTCAATCTCTCAAGTGTTTAAAAGGTAGGTATTACACTCAATTCAACTCATGAAAATTGCACTACCATAAGCTTGCTTATCGTCTACTTCTCCACTACTCAGAACACATGCACACACAAATCATGAGGACTTTATTCAAGGTTGTAATGGGGTCAAGGTAAAGGAAAATGTAATATGGATATGACAAGTTAAACACCAAAGAGAATAAAAGAACATCAAAGCTGAGTTCAATTATCGATCATGAAAGTTCATCCCAACTTCATCTAATACAAATTCCCTTTACATATTATTTTCCATTCCTTTATTGCTTTGTTGACCCTTTTTTTTTTTACATATATATATATATTTTTTTTGAATTTTTTTTATACATATATATATATTTTTCTTCTTTTTTTTTTTTTCAAAAAGAACATCATATATACATTTTTTAACCATTCTGCATACACACCCCCACACTTGTTCATGAACTCATCCAATGACAAAGCTAATGTTCTCTTATTCCCTAAGACTAAGTAAGAACATGGTTTTTTTTCATTTAAGAAACATAATGAGTTCGAGACAAAGAATAATCAAATAAGCTCAAAGGGGTTAAGCAAGAGGAAATATGCAAGGTTGACTATTTGGTCAAAGTAGTTAATTGAAAAAAAATTGCCTCAATCATTTTTATGTATGCATGTGAAAACGTAGCTTTAAAAAGAATCAAGCAAATTCTAGAGCAACAATTTCATGAGTGAAATTCACACAAGAAAGAAGAGAATGGTGTAGATGTTCAATTCATTCATCAATAGGCTCAAGATCTCACAAGGTATAGTTCTATCATTCTCAATCCACCAATTCAACATCCATAACCAAACATATGATTTTTAAGAAAGAAGACAATTAACTCAATCATGCAAATTTTCCTGAATTTTAATTGCTACTTCCACACAAACTAGTTATCTACCCTAACTAAAATGCGTCTCAAGAGTAAAATTTATTCCTTACTCTGCCATCCTTAACTGGTTTAGAAAATTACTGACAAACATATAAACACAATAAACATATTAATACATACACACATTTTTTTTACACAACTCTACATACGACAAACATAAACACACTTACTATTTTTTTTTTAGTCACACAACTATCCTTCCCCCCAACCAGATCATAACATTGTCCTCAATGTTAAAAAAATAGAAAGGAAAAAGATAGAGGATAGTACTTGTTACTGCAATTATGGAAAAGAGAAACCTTACACAAATATAAACAGAAACAAAGTACGATAAATAAAACTAAAGATAAAGGAAAGTCATAGATGAAGTGTCAGGTCACACTATTGTTTCTTGCTGCCTCCCTTGTTGTTGTCTCTCTTGCTGCTGTCTCTTGACCAATCTATCTGGGCTGTTACTGGATCAGGTTCATAAACAAAGGCTTCTAATTTATTAATTAACTCATCAACAGTGGAAGCCGAGATAAGGAGTTGTCTTGCAGAAGGTGTGACAAATTTCTGTTCCACAGCATGGTCAACAAAAGATAACAAATTATCAAAGAAATTATTAACATTCAATAAACTTATGAGTTTATGGTGGATGTTCAGTTAGGCCCAAGAAACAACTTGAAAGGCTTCTTCCAAAGTACCAAAACCATCAGGTAAGGCTATGAAGGCATCAGAGTTTTCAAGCATTGCCTTCATTCGTTCATGCATAGATGATACTTGAATTTCCTGTCCAATTGTCTTTCCAACGAAGTTCCTTCGAGTTAAAGGTTCAGGAATGACACCTAAAACTTGACCACCGCTTAGAAATGCGGTGACATGTCGTGATACAAATTTCCCATTAACCCAAGGCAACCTCCCCATATACTACACGAATGTTCCTCGCAGTAAGTGTTCTACCAAGAGTGCTTGCTGCGTTGACAAACTCTAAACTCTTCCCATAATTTGTCCCACAAAATACACAGATAATCGATAAGTCTACGAACGTAAGAAGAAGAAGCTCCCTCCATTTCTACACTCACACGCTCTTTGAATGATTAAGAGTTGCGGGAAAGTGAAGAAAATGGAGTGTTTAAATAGGGAAGAGAATAGAAAAAGTAATAATAGCTCCTATATGAGTAGGTTGGGTTTGTTGTCGAAAAACTTTTGAATTTTTTTTTTTGTTTTTTTTTTGTTTTGTTTTTTTGGTTTTTTTTAAATAATAAATGCATAAGATAATATATACAGATTGTTGTGATTGTGGCTCACATCTTCCTCTGGTTTTACGTCCAGAAACGGCTTAAACGCCTTCTATGAGTCGGGGATAGGCTTCCCATCCAATTTTCTTATAAATTGGCAAACAGGGTCTTTTTGAGTCAGATTCCGAAGACTATAACGCTCTTGCTCGTCCTTGAAGAGATTCCACAAACTCAGAAGTTCACGCTGCACAATTCCACAAGAATGCGTCTCAAGAGTCAATAAGATATTATCTAATGACTCCTTACTCAGTCCATTCTTAATGAAGAATATTTTATCTTCTCTGTTTACAGAAACCATTCCCAAAGAACGACATCGCGTGTTGCAATTCCATCGTGCACACTTGTAACAAACGTGCATTCTTTTTGCTCTTCTCTTTTTCGAAAATGAACTTTTACCAAGACCAGACATGTATCAGACAAATGAATCGGAAGATTCACCAGCTAAACGAACTTTTGCTTCGATTATCCAGCGTATATCTTCTGGGATGCCCTTATACATTAACAGTCTCAATCTTTCACACCTAGCTTTGTAGATTTTGGTTAGAACATTTTTATGAACAGAAGGAAAATACTTTTTTAGATTTGAAAGAATGACATCCATTTTGAAAGAGAAGAAATCAGTTATTATGGGAAACTGAAGGACAAACCGACTCGAGAGTCACGGAGTACCGTTATCCGCCGTTTAACCGGGAACTAAAAGAACTGCAAAAAGAAAAAAAAAACAAAATTAAAATAAATTCGACTCATAACAAGGATTAGAAAGGGAGATGGATTCTACCTCAGCAGCTTGATGTTCCAGAAATGGTTTGAGTCTTTTTGCTTTATAATTTTTTTATTTTTTTATTTTTTTTATATGCATCATTTATTGATTCCGCAAGTTCATTCAATTACAATTTGCGTAACTTGGAAGCATCATTTTTCTTTCAGAAATGGACCCCAATTTTTGACAATGTTCGCAACTTTTGTAAAAAGTATAACTGCCCTTGAATAATATGGGCCAATAAAATCCACACTGCAAGATTTTGCAGCTGTTTTCTTTGAAGAAAAATGACCTCCACATGCTTCTAAATGACAAAATTCAATGACACTACTTACCTCATTGTCGGGTACAAATCTCCAAAAGATTTGATCAGGACAATAATTGAACAAATATGGGTCATCACAATAGAAATTTTTTTTTTTTGTGTCCATTGAGGCTGCATCTTACTTATCAAGTGGGGTAGATGACTTCTTGCAAGTGGACCTTCTCCAAAATATCCTCTTGAGCTCCCTCATAAAATGGTTTGAGGCGATGTCCATTGACTGTGAAAGCTTTTGTAGTAGTTTCACTTGTAACCTGCACAGCACCATAAAGAAAAATCTTAGTAACAACAAATGGATCAAGCCACCTAGATCTGAGCTTTCCGGGCATAAGTTTGAGGCGGGAGTTATAGAGGAGAACTTTTTGACCAATCTTAAATCTTTTTCTCATGATCTTCTTATCATGGAAGGCTTTGGTCTTCTCTTTATAAAGTTTGGAACTCTCATAAGCCTCCAAGCGGATCTCCTCCAATTCCTGCAACTGCAGCTTCCGCTCCATGCCTGCTTGATTTAGGTCCAAGTTACACCTTTTTACTGCCCAAAATGCACGATGCTCAATTTCCACTGGCAAGTGGCATGCTTTGCCAAAAACAATCCGATAAGGAGACATCCCAATCGGAGTCTTATAGGCGGTCCTATAAGCCCATAAAGCATCCTCAAGCCTTTTGCTCCAGCTTCTTTCATTAGGTTGAACTGTTTTTCAAGTATCTGCTTGATCTCTCTATTGGAAATCTCGGCTTGCCCATTAGTCTGGGGATGGTAAGGTGTAGAAACTCTATGCAAGACTCCATATTTTTTCATCAAGGCTTCCATGCTTCGATTACAGAAATGCGAACCCTGATCACTAATGATGGCTTTTGGGACTCCAAACCTGCAGAAAATATGTGATCTAACAAAATCCACAACAACCTTGGAATCATCAGTCAGTGGCTTTTGCCTCCACCCATTTAGATACATAATCCACAAAGCAAGCGAGAATGTAAACAAAACCAAATGACACAGGAAAAGGACCCATAAAATCAATACCCCAAACATCAAATATTTCACAGAACAACAAAGGTTGTTGGGGCATCTCATTCCTATGAGAAATATTCCCTGTTCTCTAGCATTGTTCACAAGATCTACAAAACAAATATGCATCACGAAATAGAGTGGGCCAATATAATCCAGAGTCCAAAACTTTCCTAGTATGTATGAGTAGGTCCAAAATGTCCCCCACAAAAGTGCATGACAAAAACTAAGAACAGAATCAAACTCATGATCAGGAATACATCTCCTAATGACTTGGTCACTACAAAATCTCCACAAATAAGGGTTATCCCACACATAATATTTTGACTCACTTTTTAATTTGTCAATCTGTGCCTTAGTGAAATGTGCAGGTAGTGCTCTAGCAACCAAGAAATTAACCAAATCTGCAAACCAAGGGATGTTACCTTGCATCTTGAAAAGCTGCTCATCAAGGAAGACATCATGGATAGGAGAAGAATCGCCTCTCTCTCAATCCGACTCAAGTGATCTCGCCACCGTGTTCTCTCGCTCCACTCTTATCTCGATATCAATATCAAACTCTTGTAAAAGCAACATCCATCTAATCGCCGAGGCTTTGCATTGGGCTTTTTCAAGAGAAACTTTAAAGCAAAAGATGATCTGAAAATACAACCACTCTAGAACTAAGCAAATATGATCGAAATTTATCTAAAGCAAAAACAATTGCTAAAAGTTCCTTTTCGGTTGTAATGTAGTTGGCTTGTGCAGATCTAAAGTCCTCGAAGCATAGGAAATGATATGAGGTACTTTGCCGACTCTCTCTGCAAGGACAGCTCCCAATGCATAATTAGAGGCATCACACATGAGTTCAAATGGGAGTGTCCAATCTGGTGACTGGATGATAGGTGCACTGGTCAATGCTTGCTTTAAGTGATTGAAGGCATCCTTGCATCTCTGTTCAAAGTGAAACTCTACATCCTTTTGTAGCAAGTTGGACAGTGAAAGGGCAATTTTGCTAAAATCCTTTATGAACCGACGATAGAAACCTGTATGACCAAGAACAGAACGAACCTCCCGCACGTATGTGGGGTAAGATAGACATGAAATGACATCTATTTTTGCAGGATCTACCTCAATACCCTTGCTAGATACTATATGCCCTAAAACTATACATTGTTCTACCATGAAATGACATTTCTCAAAATTCAGGACAAGGTTACTTTCAATGCACCTTTGCAAAACTCGATCCAAACTATCTAAACATGCATCAAAGGAAGAGCCATAGACAGTAAAATCATCCATAAACACATCCATGCAACTCTCTAAAAATTCAGAGAAGATACTGACCATACATCTTTGAAAGGTTCCTGGAGCATTGCATAGACCGAAAGGCATTCTCCTGTATGCAAATGCTCCAAATGGACAGGTGAAAGTGGTCTTCTCTTGGTCTTCTGGGGCTATATGAATCTGAAAATAGCCCAAATATCCATCCAAGAAACAGTAATGCGATTTACCAGCCAGTCTCTCCAATATCTGATCAATAAAAGGCAATGGAAAATGATCTTTCCTAGTGGCCTGGTTAAGTCGCCTATAATCAATGCACACCCGCCAACTGTTCTGGATTCTTGTGGGTAGGAGATCATTGTTCTGATTTGCAACTACTGTGACTCCAGATTTCTTTAGAACAACTTGCACGGGGCTCACCCATTTACTGTCAAATATGGGATAAATAATGCTAGCTTGTAGCAGCTTGGTCACTTCCTTCTTCACCACATCCAGAATCAAGGGATTTAGTCTCCTTTGGGGTTGCCTCACTGACTTGGTATCTTCCTCCAATAAAATCCTATGCATACATGTGGAGGGACTAATACCAGGAATGTCTGCAAGTGTCCATCCAATAGCACGCTTATATTGCCTCAAAACCTACAGCAATTTTTCTTCTTGTTCAGGTTGCAGATTCTTAGCGACAATTACTGGCAGCTTCTCTCCATCTTCTAAATATGCATATTTAAGGTGGTCTGGCAAAGTCTTTAACTCTAAGGATGGGGAATACACAATGAAAGGCAGCAAGCTATTTGAAACAAGTAACTCAGCAGCATTAAATTCGACATAATTTTGACTCACATTTTCATATGCTGCATCAGTCAAATAAGTACCTATATCATCACCCATAACCGCATAAATCTCAGCACATGCAGCACATGGTTCAGTACCACAGCTAACACATATATCACAAGTGACAGAATCCAAAAAGTCAGCAATATCAGGGAATTCAACATTCATATCAGCATAAGTATCATCAACCAGCATTTCAATCACATCAATATGAAAAACTGAATGCTCCTCAAGGGGATGTCTCATGACATCAAAAATGTTAAACTGTACCACATCTTCACCAAATTCCATAGAAAGGGTACCAAAGATGCACATCTATCTTGGTCTTGGTTATCTTGAGGAATGGTCTTCCTAGAATCAATGGAGCATGATTTGTTGAAGACTCATTTTCCATGTCCAGAATATAGAAGTCTGCTGGGAAAATTAGCTCATTTACTCGCACCAACATATCTTCCAGCACTCCTGCAGGGTGAGTAGTAGTCCTGTTTGCCTGCTGAATCACTATACCAGTGGGGTGTAAGGTGCCAATGTTCAAAGACTTATACACTGACGTAGGCATGACATTAATAGAGGCACCCAAATCTAGCATTGCATGGTCAAATCTGGAATTACCTATAGTGCAAGGGATTGTGAAAGTTCCAGGATCTTTACATTTCTTTGGCATGCTTGGCTGAATCATCGCAGAAACATTTCTGCCCATACTGACTTTCTCAGTACCCTTAAGTCTTCTCTTGTGAGTACACAACTCCTTGAGAAATTTAGCATACTTGGGAATTTGTTTGATTGCATCTAGGAGGAGAATATTGATTTCCACCTTCCTGAATGTCTCCATAACTTCCTTCTCTGTTTTTGCTTGCGCTATCTGCTTGGACTGTGTCACTCTATTTGGGAAGGGTAGTGGAATGACCAGATCTGAATTCTCAGCACATTTCTTTTGGGTGATTCAAGATCTGTCAGTTCTTTATGATGGGAGCTCTGGTTGTGACAAATTAGAACCATCAATTTCTCTGCCACTTCTCAAAATAATGGCACTTACATTGCCTCTTGGGTTACTGACTGTTTGTGAAGGCAATTGGCTCGAACCTTGACTTTTCAATTCACTCACGGTGGTGGCCAATTGCCCAATCTGAGTTTGCAGGTTCTGAATGGTGGCATTGACATTCTGCTGGAATTGAATATTATTTGTGGCCATTTGTTTCATCAAATCTTCCAATGATGGCTCGGATGGATTGGTTGTAGGACTTGGCAACATGAGGGGCTGCTGCACAGGTGGCTGCACAGTTTGTTGTTGTCTGAATGCAGGTGGTTGGTATTTATTGCTAAGACCTACATCTTGGTATCTAAATTGCTGCTGTTGGGGTTGTTGCTGCTGACTAGAATTCCCATATCTCAAGTTAGGATGGTCCCTCCAACCAGGGTTATAAGTATTAGAAAATGGATCATCTCTTGGTCTTTGGGACTCTTGATATTGAGGTCTACTAGGAAAAATGCCATTCTCTTTGCAAGAATCGATCGTTTCGAAACGCGAAACTACCATCCTGAAGTGTGGGACATGCATCAGTAGGATGAGATGAGTAAGAGCAAATGCCACACACCCTTGCAGGCTCTTGTACAGAACCTGGTACATGTTGTCCCACTGCTAATTGCCTCACCAAAGAAGTCAATTCATCAAGTCTATGTTCCATTCTCTGTTGATCTACATGAGACGATTGAACTTCATTGACTCCTCTGGTTGAGGTAAGGACTCTTGTGCCAAATTGTTGAGCATTGGCTGCCATATTTGCTATCAAATCTCTTGCTACAGTAGAGGTTTTATCCACCAATACACCTCCAGATGCAGCATCCACCATACTTCTATCCATTGGCAGCAAGCCCTCATAGAAATATTGAATCAAGAGCTGATCACTAATTTGATGGTGGGGACAACTCGAACACGACTTTTTGAATCTCTCCCAATACTCATGCAAGGTCTCACCAGGTCATTTGCCTTATACCACAAATGTCTTTTCTAATGGCACAAGCTGGATGCAGGGAAGAACCTCTCCAAGAATAATTTCTTCATATCATCCCAACTCGTGACGTAACTTGGTGAAAGGTAGAAACGACCAATCCTTGGCTACATCAACAAGAGAGAAAGGGAATGCCCTCTCAACTTGATATGCTCCTCGGAGATTCCATGTGGCTTCATGGTTGAACAGGACCACATGGAACTCCTTTAAATGCTTATGGGGATCTTCACCGTAAGACCATGAAACTTGGGCAACAAGTGTATCAATCCGATTTTAACTCGAAGTCGGCATCAAGATTAGGATATTGAATGCACAAAGACCGTAAGTTACATCGGAGCGACAGAGTTCTTTAAGGGTCCTATTTTGCTGTTATCGCCATGATTTTAGAATCACTTAAGATCTCAAGTGCACTTTCAGATTCAATGTCACAACTAAATTCGAGACTCAATTCTTTCACTTAGCCTACGAGTTCTAATCAACCTATGCAATGTTCTATCAATCTCAGGATCAAATTCAAGCAAGATATCAGGATTAGACCTAGTCATGCATTAATCAAAACACAAAAATAAAATAAAATAAAATAAGTAAACAAGTAAAATACACTAGACAACTCTAAAAATATACCAAAATAAATCTAATTGACTAATGAAATGATTTTTAAAAATTATAGGACTTGTACAGCATGAAAACTACACAAAAATGAAACTAAAAAATGTAATAAAAAATATTAAAAAATTAAAAAATTGGTCTAAACGATGGATTTTGGAAAAACCAGGGGTGACCTCACAATTAATTGTGAGTCTTGTTTATTAGGCTGTTTTCCTTCAACTGACCAAGTTTCAGCTCATTCTGGGCACATTTTCTGTCAATACGAAATTCTTGTAAAATGACCCGTAATCACCCGTTTTCGCCTGAAATCCACCAAAACACAGCAACATAAAGGTTAGTGAGAGATTAGTAGTTAAATAAACTCTTAATAAGATTGAACAAAATCAGAATGATCCCCGGCAACGGCACCAAAAATTTGACACTTGTCGAGATTACCAAATTTAAATCAATTTATAACCGATTTACCAAAACTACTTGTAGCATAAGGTAACACCGGGTCGAGCCCATAGATCATTCTAATTATGAAGTCAGATTAAGAGATTAATGAACAGGGGGGAAAATTTTGCAAGATTAAACAACAAAGAGCAATTAAAATAAGTAAACAAAATTAGGAAAATAACTAATTCAAGAGAATTAACCAATCTTGAGTTTAATCCATCCTTGATCTTTATAGATCTATTCAACTATCAACCAAATCCTTGGTCTTAGATCACATTAAGACGCCTATCAATGATCTATGAATCTTCTACTAGAAATGTTTCTAGAATTCAATTAATTAAGGTTAGACAAATTAAGCATCCATCCAAAACCCAAATTAACTTAAAAATCAAGATCCAACCAAGCTAAATATTTCATCAAACACCTTTAATAAATTATTTAACCTCTGAATTCATCTCTTGGCATATGACAATTACGTAATTAATATATGCAAATTCCAATCAAATTAAGCATTAAATCAGAATTTAAACAAGAGAAGAAGAGAAAGAGAAACTTGATTAATAGATGAATATATAACAATTAAAACAAAATCTCAAGATTAATTATCAAGACTGTCAATCTCTTGGATTGATTAAAGAAGTTTAGTTCTCCATAGCCATCACCATTGGAGAACCTTCAAGAACCATGAAAAATAACAAAGAGAGAGAAAGAGAGAAAAAGAAGAAGAGAAATCTTCAAAATAAAAAATTAACACTTTAATTATAACAACACTTCTACATAGAAGCTCTACATGTTACAATGATCTGCATAGCCTCCCTTTTATAGAGGGCTAGAGATACAAAATGTCAAAGGGGGCTGAGTCATGGTGGTTGGTGGAGTAGGTGGAGTAGTGGAAAATGTTGAATAACTTTTGGTGAGTAGAAAATTCTGGAGATTCTTTGTCTCCGAAATCATGCAGCTCTGAAGTTATTGCATTCGTCATTTTTGAGCCAAGTGGTCTTCATGAAGATTGTAGGTCTGGATCTTAGCTTTCAAATGGCTTTGGTTTGAGTCTAATATCATTTCTATAGCTCCAGATATGTTCAAATTACTGCACACTACTCAGGCCCAGTTGCAGCTCCTCTGTTTTGACTTCTAAGCCCAATATCACCTCCAAGGAGTCTGAATCGAGAAGCGTGTTCAACATGAAAGTTATAAATTTGAGTCTTGACTATCAACCATCAAAATTTTAGCCTATTCTACAACTTTCACTACGAGCAGTGTAATGAATAGTACACAAAGGTCATTCTGCCAGGAGCAACACTTTAGTTCTTGATTCAATGCCAATTTGAGCCATCTAAACGTGTGATTGAGTCTTTGATGTCTCATGAAGATTGTAGAGCTCTCTATTATCTTTAAAATGACATAAGATTCACCTTAAACATCCACCTACAGCCCAAGATATGACCCAAATACAGGATTAGTGTAAGATGTAAATCATGCTGAAAAATTCAATTAAATCCATTTTGAGTTCAAAACATACAAAACATAACCAAACTTAATTTATTAAGTGCATGGAGAGTGTAAATGACTAAAAATGAAGGCTTATTAATGCATCAAATATGTGAACATCACTCACATTTAGAGGTTCAAAAATCAATGAGAAGCACAAATTCAGAGAACATATGCTAATTACCTACTATCAAGAGATTACCTCTACTGTCAATTTAAAACAAGCCCGCTACCTATCACAAGAATTAACAAATTGGGTTCCAAATCAATACCATCTCAGAGTCCTCAAAAGAGAGGGGCACAAAGTTCAACCAGAAATTCGAGAGATATGATGGTGTGAAAATGCAATAAGAAGATGCAATGCAATATGAGACATGAAAAAGCATGAAACTAATGATCTAAAATGAAAATTAAAATACTCCCCCCAAGCTTAGAACTTACATTGTCCCCAATGTAATAATCGATAACTAGAGAAGGGAGAAAAGAAAAAAACTCACTGCGGTGGTGGAAAATGGTGCTGACTCAGATGCCAACTATGAATGGCCTAGACCATGCTCGCTATACTCTGAATCGTGCCCTCCAAGGTTTGCAGGTGGCCATCAGTAGCCTGACCCTGCTGACGAAGCTCCTTTAGCATGTGACGCTGCTGCGTCTGCTCAGCATGAAGTTCCTCCAGAGAAGTATAAATCCGTGTCAGACCATCCTCTGAAGGACCTGCAAAAGAAGAAGAAGAAGGACGAGAGGTGCCTGCCCTTGGTGGAGGGCGAAGGGGGCACTGAACATCAATTGGTTCATCTACTACACTCCCAAGGGTGCACTAATTTGCACGATTGCGCACAGTGATAGCAAGAGGGTTAGGAAGGGGTAGGGGTTGAACTCTATTGTTTAAGCGGAGGCAGTAAATTCTGTCCTCTTTGACAATCATCTTAATAGCTAAACAAGACTCGATATCAATCCTAGAGTTACCTCTAATTGCCTCCACACCATCTAAATCATATTCAAAGAAATTGGTTATCGCTGTAATAAGCCTACCAATAACAATAGTCCCCGATTGGGCCCTACCTACCTTAAGCAGATGCCTAGCAAGAAAAGATTTAGTGTCTATTTTGACATCATTAAGAATGGCCCACATAAAGAAAGTTCATTAGCACGGACATTGCCATCACTATCCCCACACCCAAATAGAGTATGAGCCATGATTCAGTGGAGATAGTGAAGGCAAGGATTTGGCAGAAAAGATGCCTTACAATTTGAGGAATCATATATACTTGACCCACAAGAGATATCAGCCTAAAAAGAAATTGCGAAAAAATCACGTGGGTGCTTCCTTTCCCGCCTAGCAGGCAATCCAAAAATCTCATTAAATTCTTTCAAGTTTAAACAGTGCTTATTATTGAATAGCCGAAAAGTGATCCGGCCTTCAGTGCAGCCTTCCCCCTGAAGAATATGAGTCTCAACAGAACTAAGAAACTCCAGTGTAAGCTCAGTGTAAGTGAGATATTTTAAATTCAAAAAATAAGTCCATCCTGCCATATCAAGCATCCAATCAAAGTCATCTCGCAAGCCTAAAGTATCTAGAACAACATTATCCATATACCTAGTGCTAACTATCCTTCTATTCATAAGCATATTGTAACGATCCCTTTTCTCATTATTCCTAAAATTAAAACCATGGGGATTTGGGGGATTACCTCTTGGAGCAGCAGTGCCTCTTCCCCGTGTCCTTGAGCTTGAACCAGCTTCTCCCCGCTGACGCTTGTTCGTCATTCTGCTTAACCACACCAACACAACAAGCACAAAGCAAAAATCCCCCATTTTTCAGCACTATTCACGAAATTAGGGAAAATTTGCCAAATTTGGGGTTTTCCAAATTTGAAGGAGTGAGTGGTTGGGTAGAGGTTAGGAAGGTGAGAAATGGTAGAAAAATGGAAGAAAATGGTGGTTTGTGGAGTAAAGTAGAGGTTTTGAAGGTTTGGGTATGGTGGCTATGGTGGAGAAGGAAGAAGGAGAAGGATGGAGAATAGGGATGAAGGGCAAGCTTTGAGAGTGTGGAAGAAAATGGGTTATGTGTGGTTGTGAGAGAAAGGAAGAGTAATGGAGGTTTGGGAGGATGGGTATGGAGGTTGAGGGAGAGAAGAAGGAGAAGAAGCAAGATGAAATAGTGAAATGAAGAAGGGGGAAGAGAGACCGTGGAATTTAAAACTGGCAGCAGTGATCCACGGCCGTGGATAGTTCCACGGCCAGGCCGTGGAAGCTGCTGACTTCTGCCTTTTTTTTTGAGTCAGAATTCCACGGCCGTAGTTTTATCCACGGCCAGGCCATAGAATTCTCTGACTTTTCTCCTTTCTTTTTTTTGAAGACCTGCAATCCAGGGCCATGGTTGGATCCACGGTCAGGCCGTGGATCTCTCTGACTTTTACATTTTCCTCTGGTTTGCATTCCATGGCCATGGAATTTTCCATGGGTTGGGTGTGGAACCTTCTGACTTCACTCTTCTTCTAAATTTAGCTTCAATAAGGGGCAAACCTAGACAAAATCCATGAGACAATCATCAAACCAACAATCTAACCCATAAAATCAAAAGAAAAAGAAGGAATAAAACAGAAAAATAAGAAAACTTGGGTTGTCTCCCAAGAAGCACTTGTTTAAAGTTATAAGCTTGACTCCTGTACTTTTATCCTTCTGCAGTTGGGTCACGGATGACAATGTTCATCCTCTTCTCAAGTTGCTCCTCTACTAGATAGTGCTTCAACCTCTGACCATTAACCTTGAAAGTCCATCGCTATTCATTCCAAACCTCCACAACACCATAGGGAAACACTTTTTTCACCAAAAATGGCCCTGACCATCTTGACTTAAGCTT
This sequence comes from Ormosia semicastrata, assembly GCA_029884595.1. Taxonomy (NCBI): domain Eukaryota; kingdom Viridiplantae; phylum Streptophyta; class Magnoliopsida; order Fabales; family Fabaceae; genus Ormosia; species Ormosia semicastrata. The sequence goes on along the minus strand of JAQQTO010000063.1, from coordinate 14,908,246 downwards.
TCTGGAAAAGAGTTTCAATCTAGAATTGAAAAGAAGCACAAGTTCTCCTTCATGAAACTCTCTACGAAGAATATGCTTGTCATGCCACCTCTTGGTTCTTTCTTTGTATGACTTGGCAGTCTCATAAGCATCCAATCTCAGCTCATCAAGCTTATGAAGTTGAAGCTTTCTCTTTTCCCCTGCCGCTTTTAAGTCAAAATTTAGAAGCTTAATAGCCCAAAATTTTTTATGTTCAAGCTCAACGGGTAGATGGCAGGGCTTCCCATAAATCAGTAGAAAGGGTGTTATCCCAATAGGAGTCTTGTAAGCAGTACGGTAAGCCCAAAGAGCATCATCAAGTTTCAAAGATCAATCCTTTCTTGATCTAGACACAATTTTCTCCAGAATACTCTTTATCTCTCGATTAGATACCTCCACTTGGCCAGAATTCTGAGGGTAGTAAGGTGTAGCAACCTTATGAGTGACTCCATATTTCTTCAAGAAGTTCTCAAATTGTCTCTCTATGAAATGTGAACCTCCATCACTTATCACAGCCCTAAGAACTCCAAACCTTGGAAAGATGACCTTCTTGAATAGCTTGATCACGGTCTTTGCATCACTTGTTGGGGATGGAATGGCCTCCACCCACTTAGATACGTAATCAACAGCTACAAGAATGAATTTATAGTTGCAGGAGGATGGAAAATGACCCATGTAGTCAACTCCCCAAACATCAAAGATCTCTACCTCAAGAATAGTATTCATTGGCATCTCATGCCTCTTGGAAATACTTCCAGCTCTCTGACATGGATCACATGATAACACAAAATTTCGAGCATCTCTGAAAATATGAGGCCAAAAGAAACCAGACTGAAGAACTTTGGCTGCCGTCTTGGAGGCTCTAGCATGTCCTCCATAGGATTCAGAATGACAACAACTCAATATACTTGGAGTCTCTTCCTCAGAGACACACTTCCTCTAAATACCATCAGCACACCTTCGGTATATGTATGGGTCATCCTACACAAAAATTTTCAGATCTGAGAAGAATTTCTTCTTCTGCTGATAATTAAGCTCAGGAGGTAGAACCTTGCTAACCAAGTAGTTTGCATAGTCAGTATACCAAGGAGCATTATCCGCAAAAACTGCAAACAATTGCTCATCAGGGAAAGAATCATTAATAGGTAAATTGCTCTTCCTAATCACCGGTTGCTCAAGCCTAGATAAATGATATGCCACTTGATTCTCCGTCCCTTTTCTATCCAAAATGTCCAGATCAAACTCTTGCAGAAGAAGAATCCAACAGATAAGTCGAGGCTTTGATTCCTTCTTGCTCATGAGATACCTAAGTGCTGAATGGTCAGTGTACACAGTCACCTTTGAACCCACTAGATAGGACCTAAACTTCTCAAAAGCAAAGACTACCGCTAGCAACTCCTTTTCTAGGGTGGCATAGTTTGCTTGAGCTCCATCAAGTGTTTTGCTAGCATACTAAATTGCATGCACTTTCTTGTCCTTTCTTTGCCCAACACAGCTTCTACGGCATAGTCACTAGCATCACATATGACCTCGAATGGTAGATTCCAATCCAGTGTTTGTAAAATGGGAGCAGTGATCAAGTCTTCTTTCAACATGCAAAAGGCATTCAAACAGTCACTATCAAAATTAAATGGAACATCTTTTACTAAGAGATTAGACAAAAGTTTAGCAATTTTAGAAAAATCTCTAATGAATCTCCGGTAAAAACTGGCATGTCCCAAGAAACTTCGCACTCCCTTCACATTCACCGATGGAGGCAATTTCTCAATCACTTCAATTTTGGCCTTATCCACCTCAATTCCTTTTCCAGAAACTAAATGTCCAAGCACTATCCCCTCTTGTACCATAAAATGGCACTTCTCCCAATTCAAGACAAGATTAACCTCCTCGCATCTCTACAAAATCTTAGACAAATTGAACAAACAATCATCAAAGTTAGTTCCATATACTAAAAAATCATCCATAAAAACTTCCATGATGTTTTCAATAAATTCAGAAAATATTACAGTCATGCATCTTTGAAAAGTAGCAGGGGCATTACGTAAAGCAAATGGCATTCTCCTATAGGCAAAAGTGCTATAGGGGCAAGTAAATGTGGTCTTCTCCTGGTCACTAGGATGAATAGGGATTTGGTGGAATCCCGAATATCCATCTAAGTAACAAAAGTATGTATGCCTAGCTAGCCTCTCAAGCATCTGATCAATGAAGGGTAGAGGGAAGTGATATTTCCTAGTTGCACTATTCAACTTTCTATAATCAATGTACATCCTCCAACCTGTGACTGTCCTAGTGGGAATCAATTGATTTTTCTCATTTTCAATTATAGTCATCCCCCCTTTCTTAGGATCCACATGCACAGGACTAACCCATTCACTATCAGAAATTAGGTAAATTACCCCAGCGTCAAGCAACTTAAAAACCTCTTTTTTAATAACCTCTTTCATATTAGGATTCAACCTACGTTGATGCTCAACAGAGGGTTTATGGTCAGGTTCCATCAAAATTCTATGCATGCAAAAGGAAGGATTTATGACTTTAATATCATCAAGAGTATATCCTATCACCTTTCTATGCATCCTAAGAGCCTTAAGCAATTTCTCAGTCTCTAACTCATTCAAGCTAGCACTAACAATGACAGGATAAGAAGAGTTGGGACCAAGAAACTCATACCTGAGAGTGGAAGGAAGAGTTTTAAGTTCTACCTTAGGAGCCTTTTCTTCTTCCCAATCTTCAGACTTAGGCTTTGGCTCAAGTTTTTCCACTTTGACTTTATAAGGAGGAATTTTTTAGGTTGCCTCCAACAAGCGGGCATACTCAACTACCTCACCTCTAGAATCAAAAGACTCGCCACCAACCAAGCATCTCTCCAATGTATCTTCCAAATGAATATTGGTGGACTCTTCTTCCACCACCTGGTGCAATAAATCAATCCTGTAACAAGAGTCCTCAAAAGAAGGTTGTTTAATAGATTTAGAAATATCAAACTCAACCTTATTATCACCAACAATTAAAGACAATTTACCATTTTTAACATCTATTATAGCACCAGCAGTAGCTAAGAAAGGCCTACTAAGAATAATGGGAATTTGGGAATCCTCCTCCATTTCAAGCACAACAAAATCAACAGGTATGAAAAACTTACCAACACGGATAGGAACATCCTCCAAGATGCCTACGGGGTACTTGATGGATTGATCCACCAATTGAAGCGAGATAGTTGTGGGTTTTAGCTCACCCACTTCCAACTTCTTACACACAGAAAGGGGCATAAGACTAACACTAGCCCCCAAATCACACAGAACTTTATCAAAATTCGTGTTGCCAATCAAACAGGGAATAGAGAAGCTACCTGGATCTTTTAATTTAGGAGGTAATTTATTTTTGAATTAAAACATTACACTCCTCAGTTAAAGCTATTGTCTCATATTCCTCAAGCTTCCTCTTATTAGACAAGACGTCCTTAAGAAAGTTAGCATAGGTAGGCATTTGTTTCAACGCCTCGGTGAAAGGTACATTAATGTACAATTTCTTAAGGACCTCTAGGAACTTCCCAAACTGCCTATCTAACTTCGCCTTAGCCAATCTTAGAGGGAAGGAAACCGGGGGTTGGTAAGGTTCAGGAGGTACATACTTAGACACCTTCTCAGTAGTTTCCTCTTCTTCTAAGGGCTGTGTCTTAGTCTCTTTATCCTCAATTCCCTTATCTTTTTCACTCTCCCCCTTACCCAAGGAATCCTCTAATTTCTTTCCGCTCCTCAAACTCGCAGCTTTACAATGTTCATTGCCTGAGTTGACTTCAGGTTGACCAGGAAACTTACCTTGCTGCCTATGAGAAGTGCTTGCTTGTTGGGCAATCTGGGTTTCCAACATCTTATTATGAATAGCTAAATTGTTAACCTTAGTTGACAACTCTTTAATTGCCTCAGTCACAACTTGCCCATGGTGCCTAAACTCTTCATTTTGCTTAGACTGGCTCTCAACAAAATTCTCAAGAAGAAACTCAAATCTAAATTTTTGTACCTGTGGGATTTCAGAAGAGGGTTTAGCATTACCTTGTCCGGCTTGGTACTGACTATTCCGGTAAGAGAAGTTAGAATGTGACCTCTAACCGGGGTTGTAAGTTTGGGAATACGGATCATTCCTCCCCTTTTGGTTGAAGTCATAGAAATTGTGGCATGATTCCACTTGCTCCACCGGTGCACCTTGTGAGGATCCAATTCCAACTTGGCATTCAACACCTATGTGTCCCTGCGCTCCACAAATCTCACAAAAATTGTTAGCAGCACCTATGACATTTACATGAGATTTTTCAAACATGTTAAAACGTTTATTCAAAGAATCAAATTTTGACATAATTAAATCAACACTATCTACCTCAAACTTACCTCCCGAGAGCTTTCTCGGGTTATGGCCTCTTTCATTAGCCTATTGGTGATGATTTGAAGCTACACTCTCAATTATCTCATAAGCTTCTGTGAGCCTTCTATTCATCAAAGCTCCACCAGCTGCGGAGTCAAGAGACACATTCGAAGAATATTTCAAATCATTGTAGAAGGTGTGAACAATCAACCATTTTTCTAACCCATGGTGTGGGCAGGCTTCCAGTAAAGTCTTATATCTATCCCAAGCTTCTGACAATGACTCGCCATCTTTCTGAACAAAGCTTGTGATTTGGGTCCTTAGATGAACAGTCTTGGAAGGTGGAAAGAATTTATCCAAAAAGACTTGCTCCAATTGGTCCCAAGTAGTTATTGTCTCAGCGGGGACAGACTTCAACCAAGCTTTAGCTCGATCTCTCAAAGATAATGGAAACAAGCGGAGATGAATAGCATCAACAGAGGCGCCTTCGATCTTGAGGGTCTCACAGAACTCTAAGAACATATCCACATGATCATTAGAATCCTCTGACGGCAATCCTCCAAATTGATTTTGCCTTATCATAGACAGTAAGGCATGAGGTATGGTGAAGTACCTAACTTCAATGTCTGGCCAAGCAATTCCAGATCGCAAACCCCAAGCATTAGGGGCTGCATACTCTTTTAGAGGTCTATTATCTTCAGCTTCAGCCATGACAAGTGTTGGTTCAGGTATTTCTCCTACTCTTTGCCTTTGTTGTCTTCTCCTTCTACGAATAGTTCTTTTAATTTTAGGATCTGCTTCAATAAGAATCTCGGAACGTCTAGTTCTTTACATAAACAGGAGAAATTACCTGTAGAGAGTCAAAGAAAAATCAAGAACGTAAGAATATGATAAAACAAAAAAAAGTTTAAAATAATTAAATTAAAAATTAAATTAATATTCAAGAAAAACACAGTCTCCGGCAACGGCACCAAAAACTTGGTGTGTGAAATCCGCAAGTGTACGGTTTCGTCGTCAAGTAATAAAAGATCAAATCCACAAGGACTGTGTCTATGAATACCAATTAATTAATTAATTCAATTAAATTAAACAAAGGGGATATAATTGTTGATTGATAAGAATGTACTAACCAAGCAATTTAGTAAATAATTATTAAAGCGCAAAATTAAGAACAAAAACAACAATTTATCAAAAAAGGTATTCAGACTCAAGAAAGCTTCCAAGATTGGGGTACCACAATGATACAAGATAAATCCTAATTAACAACCCTTTTATTAATTCTGAAATTCAATTGAAGGTGAATTACTCTAAATTAGTTAAGGTTCTTTCTCAAGATACAAGATCTGTGCCCAATTAAACCAATTCCTACTCTCGTGGTAATTGAATTTAAATTGAACCCATTATGTTTTGTGGTAATTCATTGAATCCTCGAAAGACTAAAACTACTATCATGATTTAGACCTTAAGTTCAATTCTAATCCAACACCTAGGTTCACCTCTCAGTACGTCCCCACATGCCTATGAGATGCAAATAAGTGGCCAGCAAATTCACATGAATAAGAGCAATAAGGATTGAATCAAAAAATATTCAAGATTAATAAAAGGAGAAATAAAGTCAATTAATCATTATCAATGTATCAAAGGGCATTACCCAATTCTAGAAACAAAGAGAACTACTCAGACATGGAGAAGAAAGAATCAGAAAACGTATTCATGAACATCCAAACCCGTAATCAAAGAGAGAAGAGGGAAGAAAGATCAAGATCCCAAAGCCTCCAAGTGTGCCTCCTTCTAACCAAATTGGAACCCCTCAATTGTATTCAGAACATCTATTTATATCCTAGAGTTTTAATTGGCTAAAAAGCCCCAAAAGAAATAAAAATAAAAATAAAAATAAAAATTCTGGCTCGTATTGCGATCCACAGCCGTGGATCATTATGCCAAAAAACCAATTGAGTCATTTGAGTTCCACGGCCTGGCCGTGGAACTCTCTGGAATCTCTCTTTTCCTTCTTCAAGTTGCTGCTCGATCCATAGCCGTGGTTTGATCCACAGGCAGGCCGTGGATCCCTCTGGAGTAGTCTTTTTGCACATTTTTGCTATCCGTTAAACTCCAACTTCAATCATGCAAACATTCCATTTAATCCAAGGCCAATTCAATATTCATCCTGCACAATAATATAAAAAATATCGCAATTATCCGAATTAAAAAAAAAAAAACTTAAAATACCCAAAAATACATATAAAATAAGAATAAAATATAATATTATTTCACACACATTAATCACCGATATCACTAAACATGAATCACTCTCAAAACTTTCTTGAACCCCTCTCTCCATGCTACTTGCATTGTAATCAAAACCCCCCGTAAAGAACATAAACCAATTTTGTGAGTAAAACCAAACATAGACTTGGCAATTTCAACTCGATTCATGTGTACCCAACCCGCTCCACATCGCATGGGATGAGTTTAAAATTCGTTTCATTGCAGGCATATGGGTTTAAGGTTAGTTTGTCGTGTTCTGACCTGCATATCTCGTGTATCTGAACATAATGCATAGGTTGACTATTAGTAAAGAATTATATTAATTAATTTTTACTAATTTAACACTTATTTTGAATGAATTTTTTTGATTTATATGAAATAATAAATTAATTTTAAGATTGTAATTAACTATTGAATAACTTTAATTTAGAATATTATAAGTGCAGGGTGGAATAAATCCAGACGAGTATGAGTTTTAATAAATTTTTTACAAGACAAGTTCAGATTTTAATCCTAAAAAGGTGTGTAACAGGGTTAAGTTGAGGAAATACCCGTCTCTGTCTATCTCTTTGCCAAGCATAACCAAACAATGCACCTTTCCCCCCGTAACAAACATCACCACTACCAGCTTTAACTAAGTTTCAATAAATAAAAAATAAAAACTATTAAATAAAAAATATAAATATTTAATATCTTAAAAATTTAAAATATATTTAATATTTTTTCTTTAAATAATTAACATGAGTGATTAATACTATTTTTTATTGCTTAACATGCCACACACATTAACAAAAACTCATATATAAAACAATAAAATAATTAGAATGCATATGATTCTATATACTAGACCAAAAAAATAAACAATCATTAAAATCCCATACGTGCCTGGTATTATCACTATCAGTAAACCATTCCAGATGCATCTGGACGGCAGTCCAGAGACCATTCCACTGAATAATAGGACGTGGCATGAAGTGCACAGGAGTTAGAGATTCACAATCTAAAATGTTTCTCCACCACACAATACATAACTATGTAACTCCATGTCTCCATCCATTAACTTAGCGGAACAAAAAATTATATGCCAGTATTATTATTGCCTATCCAATACACACTTGTCCTTGGACAATGCAGACTCACATTTCTGTGTGCAACACGAAATGCTTTGAAGTCAGAACCATTAGAGGTTAATCAAAATCTTGTTTTTTTAATGATATGTGCTAATATTAAAAAATGAGAAATAATTTCTTCTTACACAATTCTATTATTAATTTTTTAATTATTAAATAAAAAAATATTAAATATCTTTTATATTCTTAAAATTTAGATGCGTTTATTTTTTTATTTAATATTTTTTTATTTAATATTAAAAAAATTATTAAAATAAATTTATAAAAGATATAGAATTACTCTTAAAATATGATTTGTGATTAAACAACCCTTTAATCACAAATCGTGCACAAATGGCGTTCCAGATTTTGACACCCTAATCCAAAAGCCAATCATTGCAGCAGCCACAGCCAACAACCGAATGCGAAACAAGTGCTACTGCTATATTTTCCTTTACATCTCCCAATCTTTTGGATTAATACGAAGAAACAAAACTACAAACTCAATCAAGTGAGTTAAAAATCTTGAAATCCAAACCCAAAAGAAAGGGTATAGCTGCAAGTATTCAACAAAAAAGAAAGAAAGAGAGCATAGCTGCAAGTGTGCAACAAAATTCATTGATTACGATTAGTACTACACATGCCAAGAAACACACTACATCAATTCGAACAAAAAATATATACAGAAGATGGAAGAAACTAGAAAAAGTAACCAACATCATCATATACATGTTATTATTTTTATTTATACCATTAATTCATGATCATTAATTCAACAGGTGGGAACGACACCGTATCCAGCAAAATGGTCCTCTTCGGCGAGAACATTAACATCGGAGCGTTTGGCGAACCTACCTTTGATTCTGGGCCTGGTTTCTGCATACGCTTTCCGCGAAGCGTAACGAATGGTCTTCTCGAACCTTCGATTCTTCCTCTTCTCTCTGTACCTCAAAACCCTAGCTTCTCTATCCGCCGCCGAGATCTGCACCGCCACCGTCTCATTACTCCCCGCCACCGCGCCGCAATTCGATATCTCCGACATCGTGTTCCCCTCCGGCACAACCCCAACCTCCATCGACGACGACGACGATACCTGAACAACAAAACAAAGCAAAAACAAAGCTCATTCAATTTTCAATGAAAACAGGTTCATCCTGCACTTCATCATCATCTTCGTCTTACATTGTGGCTCAGGCTCACACACTGTGACTGTGTATTGTACTTGTAACTGTACACGAAAGGTACCACTCCATCGGTGGTGCCGGAACTGTTCTGCTCCTGTGACTCCATTTTCGGGTCCACCGACCCGAATTCCAGATCCACGTACCGGACCGGGTCGATTTCCGAGAACACGTACTGACCCGAGTTAAGATCTGGGGCCTTGTGGTTGGAAGGAGTGGGGAGCAACCAGGAAGCGGCCTCAGCCTCTTCCCTGCTGACGTCAGCGTCGGCATCGGCGTCGGAGAAGTAACCTTGGTCGTCGAGGAAGTTGATGGCAGCGGCGGCGGCGGGTTTAACGGCGAAGGTGTCGTAGAAGGGGGTGATGGGGACGCGGTCGTGGCGGCGAGCGAGGGGGTTGGCAGAGTGGATGTCGCGGTCGCACGTGACGCAGAGGGAGGCAGCGTCGGCCTTGCACGTGACGTGAGCGGGGGCTTGCTCACAGACCTCGCAGAGGGAGACACGTGGGTGGCGGGAGGCGAGCTTGTTGGCTGCGTGGATTTTAGAGTCGCATGGGAGGCAGAGGAAGGCGGAGTCCGGGCGGCAGAAGAGGGTGGCCGTGGCGGATTTACAGGAGTCGCAGAGCTTGGAAGCCATGGCGTTTTCTGTTGGTGAGAGTTGAGAGTGTGTTGTTGTTGACGACGTTAAGTGTATTATGAGGAGGATTATGGGAAGGTGCGTGTGATTAGGGATCTATCTGGTGGGGTAGGGGATATCTAGGGAGTGACCAATTGAGGAAGGACGCGTGGGTGAGGCTTAGCCAAAACATTGTGTACATAATTTGGGGATGGGGTGTCAAGGTTGAAAGATGAAGATGAATTATTGACGGAGAAGAAATGTAGAATACTAGAAAGATTTGCCCCCATAATGATAAAAAAGAAAAAAAAAGAAGTCTAAAGTAAAATGTTTCTTGGGGTTTTTTTCATTTCAATATTGCTACTTTCTTCTTCTTTTTTTATTTTTTTTAATGTGTCAAAGTGTGTGCTATTTTTAAAACATGTTCAAAAGTTGTTATAATTGGAAACAAGTTCTTACTTATATGAAAAATATTGTCTTTAGATAATATTAATCTTCATATACCATCATGGATGATGGTAGTTTTTACGAAAAAACATGTTGTCCTTTCATAAATATTATGTAGGGATGATGGTGGTTTTTAAACTACCAACTAAAAAATATTAAATGCACAATTAAGAAGTTGCTTTCATCCATAACTACTTTTGAATATGCACTAAAAGCAATGTATTTTGGTATATAAGAAAAAAGTAGAGTAATACCACAAATAAAAGAGAAAGTATCAATATTGAAATAAAAAGCGTTGTTTCTTGCTTACAACTTTTTCCCTTTATTTTAAAAAATATAAAATTTGTTAAAATATGTGATTTATTATTTTATTACAAAAAATAATGCAAACATGATATGGTAAAAAGTGTAGGGTTAATATAGACTTAAATTAATGATAAATTCTATACGTAACAAAATATTTACTGTTGAATTTTATAATGTATATATATTTATAATTTTAAAATAAATTTTATATAATAAATATACTGTTACATATAAGATTTAACATGAACCCAAGTTTATATAACATTTCTCTAATAAAAATAATACGCAAATAACATTTTTCATGGCATGGTGCTTTGTCGTTTTCACCAATGGAGCCTACGTCTTCTTCACTTCATGTACCGGGGGTAGTCTTATGTTGCGACCCGTAACATGTTTTAGGAACCTTTCTTAAACTTTGTCGTGTAACAATAACAATGTATTGTAAATTTGTAATTTCATTTTTTTGTTATAATTAACATTGTCAGGGAAAATTACACTAATTTTTTCTAAAATTTAGCATAATTATATTCGTCACTCTCATTATTTATATCCGTACACTGACCTCTCATAGTACAGACGAAAATGAACACATTAACATTTTAGATGAATTGTCCTTGTATCCTTTGTTTCCTGTCTCTGACAATTTCCTTCCTTTACAAAACCCTAAAACTAACAAATCAACTCTGATTAAAAAACCCAACTCTCCATTCTGTGGAAATAAAAAAACCTAAGCAGAGAGGGACCACTACACAGTGGTGGCAGTGGATTGAGGAAGACAACCATCGTGTGGTCAACATGAGGTCATCGTTCAGTAAGCATTTTTGGTTGCAATTTTCAGTTCCATGTTTCATTTCCCTTTATTGTCTATTTCTTTAGGTTGCAATTTTTTGGTGTGTTTTCTCGGTTCCCATTTTCAGTTGCATGTTAGTTGATTGCTTGTGGTTTTGGTAGTTGTAGGTCGAAATGGTGAAAGGGAAGCAGCCATTGATTGAAACCAAACATGTGATTGATTCACCTTCTGTTGGTAGTGAGCCTTGGTTAGGGAATGAAACTTTAGAAAGTGAAGTTGTAATTAGTGACTCGGATGAAGGCTAGGGTGGTGGTTATGAGGAAAGGGAGGGTGATACTGAATCTGAAGAGCATTCTGATAATGAATCAGATGAGTATGATCCAGAAGAAGATAACAATGGTAGTGATGGCTTGAGTGATTGTGAGGATAGGTACCACACTGTTAGGTATGTGAATTCTAATGATGATATCCAAGAAATTTAAATTGATAAGGGTATGAAGGGAAGACTATTTGAATCTGAACCTAATGGGAAGATAAGATTAGAAAGTGGTTTGTGGTTTAGTAATGTGACTCACTTAAGGAAGTGCTTAAGGACTATGTAATCCAAGAGTGGTTTGAGATAGTCAGGATCAAGAATGGGAAAGTGAAGGTCACTGCTAGGTGTGCAGTTGATGGGTGTTCTTGGAGGATACATGCCTCCCATTATCCTGATGGAGTGACATACAAAATTAAGACCTATAATGGATAGCATGACTGCATAAGAACCACTAAGAACTCCAATGTAAATTCAACATGGATTGCAAAGAAGTTGCAAATTATAGTTCTCTGCTAGCTGAGCCTAATATGAGTTACTCCAGCATGAAAGCTGAGCTGCTGGATAATTTTGGCCTTCAGCCAAATAATCAGATGCAGTTGTATCGTGCTAGGAGAAGAGTGAAAGAATACAACACCGGAACCCATGTTGAATCATACAAGAAGCTTCCTGCTTGGGCAGAGCTTGCTAGGGAGACAAATCCCAGTAGTAGCATAAAGTTGGAGGTGGAGTCTAGAATTAGAGGTAACCCTGTCTTCAAAAGGCTTTTTGTGTGCTTGGATGCTATGAGAAAAGGCTTTTTCCGAGGATGCAGGCCTTGGTTTGGCATTGATGGCCCCTCTCCTTTCAAATTTAACATGGAAGAATCTTGTGAGCAAATTGAGGATGCATGTGACGTAAAGGCCCCTACCAAAAGTAAGTTCTTGATGACCCTCTAAGTTAGGAAGAATATAATGGAGTCTTGAGAAACTTTGGGGCTATGAGGAAAAGCGAAATGGAAACGAGGGATTCAAATATGTTTCAGGTGTTAGTACACAATCTAGATATGAGACTGAACAGTTATACTTATAGACATAAATATGACAGTGAATATTAGCTGAGATTGAGAAAAGGCGTGCGCAAGCTATGTAGGCGACCTGTATTACAATTGAGAAAGCCAACTAAACAGCCTGCAAGTGTTGGCATTGTAAATACTAGGGAAGGACGTGGAGAAGCTTGGGCCTAAAATAACTACTGCATGCCTTGCTTCTTTTATGGCTTGTGTGACTGAGATAGATGTTTGCGTGAGATTGTATTTAGCATAGTTTCAGTTGTAAAATGCTGCTTTATTTTTTAGAAGAAATGTAACTTCCTGATATGTTTAAAGACATTAACAAAGGCACTTGCAAATGATTACTTTATAGAAAGCTTTAGTTGCTGACATGAAAGATTTACTTCAAATATGTTCAGTATTGTGTGGATAAATAAATATCCGAATCTCAGAACAATGTTGCTATTAAATTTGAAAAGGCCAACTCGATGGTTTTGTACTATTTTATAAAATTGGAGAATCAGTTGATTCACTCCCCTCCCTCGTCCCAAGGCCAACATTTGGCGTAAGAAAGTTTTAGTTAAATCCAAGCTTACGTGCAATTTATCAAAACAATCAAAGTTATAAATTGGAGTGAAATCTTTTTATGAAAATGTTATATATTTTAAAATTAACTTAATTATAAATATTTTTTATGGATTATTACATATATTCTATTTGATAAAATTATTTTTATTTAAATTATATTTATTTTATCATTAAATTCTTAATATATTCGTGCATCACACATGTATAAAATCTAATTATTTTTAAAAAATATTAATTTATATATGAAAATAATAATAATTTCATCAAAATAAAATAATATTTAATGTTTAAAAATTAATAGAGTCATTAATTGATATACAAATCCTATGGCAATTTTAATAATATTATATAATATATAGATATAGATAATGGAAATGTTATTTTGACTTCCTTTTGTTTCACTGACAAAATAAATTTCCCTATATATTTTCCATTCACATAAATGATATTATGCTACAATTGCTAATTGTTTAAAAGCTAAGTTTTGTTATCCACTCCTCTAGGGACATTATTTAAGGAAACATTTAGTACACCCTATTAAATGTTTGTAATTATACAAAGAAGTATTATAGTAAGTATTAAATATTTATTGTGACTTTAATACAATAAATGCTTTATTTTTTGTGAAATATTGCAAAAATTTTAATTTTTTAATATTTTAACTAATGTCCTAAAAACAGTCGTTAGAAAATCTTTTAAAAACTTTTAACATTTTGCTTATATGAAGCTGTTGGCATGATAGTTACTTAAAATTAATTTAAAGTATTCACCAAAAAATAAATAAATAAATAAAGATTCACATACAAAAGATAGGTTCCTAGTCCGTAGTGCCAATAAGATTGCCTGGAATAAGGTGATAGAAGAAAAATGCACAGCAGGGTGGAGAGGATATGATCATTTTCAGGAATTAAAAAGCTCCAATTCTCTCAGGAATTTTTGTTAGGTGAGTTTGCAGAAACATTTTTCCAACACGTGACCGGCTTGGAAATGGTATGACTGGTGGTTTGAGAGGAACTGTAGGAGGCGTGGAAAAAAACCAAAAAGTGCTAACCAGGTTTGGATTGCTGCTCTGGCCCATCGGCAATCATTCCACAAAGTCTATGAGGAATGTTCCACCCCATTCCATAGTGGAAATAACTCAGAATTCTTGGCAGAACCCACGAGCGATCCATTACAATATCATTTTTTATATTTTTATCATTAATAATATATATTTTTATATTTTTTATCAATTTTATTTATCATATTTATTTTTTTAATATTTTTTATTAAATTTAATATTTAAAAAAATATCAATAACACATACACTTTAAAAAATATATATAATGATCTTTTTTCTTCCAATATTAATGTAGATGTGGCCATCTTTGAAGAGGTCTCGTCGTTTGGAATCGGGATCATTGTGAGGGATTGGAATGGAACTTGCATTTGGCTGGAGGAATCACCATCTTGGGCTCATTCGATGTTATGTTCTCATTTGAGTTAATGAAATCTTTCTTCAGATTAAAAAAAAAAAAAAGACTCACGAACAAAAATAATTAATTAAAAGTTTTCCCCTTCAAGTCCTAATGTCAAATAGACCAAACAATAAACTTCAACGTTTTTAAGCATGGAGAATCTAACATCTCTAAAAATTAATAATAATAATAAAATAAATAAAAATAATAAAATAACAAATTTTAAGAATAATTGACGCTGAGTACAAAGATAATATATATATATAATGTAAGAAGTGACGTTTAGAATATACATAAAGATATGCATATAAATAAGGAAAACGTTTTTCGTCCAACCAAAATACTCCAACTTTCCTATATATCTTTCGATATGTTTGTTGATATATTTCCGCTTTGATTCACCGTTAATGTTTAATTTCCCGCTTTTCATTTCCCACTTTTGGATTCACGTAATAAATATTCTTAACGTATTAACATTTCTCGCTTCTCATTTCCTACTTCTTGATTCACCAAAACTAATATTGATTAACCACTATTCTTAACGTATTAACCATTTACTCATTATTGAGAACTAAAAACATATACTTGATTAACCACTTATTAACGTATTATTATTCATTATTAGGAACTCTTTCTCGATTCACCAGAAAACCGATATAATTAACCACTTATTTCAAGGTATTAACTTGAAATTTATATTAATTAACCACTTATTCCTAACGTATTAACCACTTACTTATTTCAATGTATTAACCAGAAACTTATACTTGATTAACCACTTATTCATAACGTATTAACCACTTATTCTTAATGTGAACAGTTTCATATTTCAAATTTCAAATGATGACACGTGACATACGATGAAAAAGTTGGAAAAAATAAGCGCGACCGAATAAATAAATTGAATGTAATTAATGTATAGATAAAAAAAAAAGGGAGCAATGACGTTGAGCAGATTACAAAATATATTCTGTGAAGATAATCATTTAATACAAAGATAAAGTTTAAAAATAATAATAATAAATAATAATAAAATAGAAAGTGAACGAAATGAAGTACGTGAAGTGTTATCAACAAGAGATTTTCCAAATCTAGCAAGAAAAGATTTTTTTAAAGAGAATGATTGACCTGATCACTTTTGAGAGTCTATAAAATGCTTATCTATTACTCAATCCTTCAACAAAATAAAAGTTAAACATGAGATTGACAGAGAGCTTCAACATGAGATTTACAAAGAGTTTTGTTTTGCAGAAACTTCATAAACCTTTTCTTGCTTTTCAAATCTGGTAGGAGAAATGAAAAACACTTCCCTTTTTGTTAATACTTTTCTTGCTTTAATCTTTGATTCTATATGAGTTTCACAAGTTTTTAATATTTTCTTAATTGTAACTCGTTGGTAGCCAAAACTTTCATATTTGATTCTGACTTTGGGAACCCATGTAAGGCCTTTAAGTGGGGTTGAAATCCTATGTGATGGTGTTCTTTGGGACTTTGATTATTTTGTTGATTGCTGAACTTATCTTCTGCTCTATACCATCGAAAATTTACTATTATTATTTTTGCTATTATTTTTCTATTTGACACAATTATTCTCTACTCTTATTGTTTCTGCACTATTTTTTTGTTTAATATTATTATTCTATTTTTATTTTTCTTTTCTTGTTATTCTGTTTGACACTATTATTCTCTGCTCTTATTGTTTCTGCATTATTTTATCTATTTGATATCATTTTACTGCTCTTATTTTTGTTAGAAAGATAATAGAGAGTTTGTTTAAAAATGAAGCTTGCTACTAATTTTTACTAATGAATGATGTATGTTCCTGGAGTGTCTCGGCCAAGACAGAAGGAAGATGTGAATTTTTTTCACAAACTTTGTCTTTGTACGACAAAATGTATAAACTATTAAGATTTTTAATGGAAAAAATAATAATTTTGTAAAACGAAGGAAATATAAGAAAGTATATTCCTAAGGTACCAAGATCAAATGTGCAAGCTTATGGTCACGAGGAGAAATTCTTAGGAGACGCCCTGAGTAGGTATGAGCTCATACAATGTGATGTGCACATGAATGATCAAGAGAATGAGTAATTTGGGATTAAAATCCTAAAATGATGGTACAAGAATTTTAAAGGGGATGCGAAAAGTTTTTTTTATGAATTTTCAGGAACAATACATAATTCTTTTAATGTATGATTAGTTAATACTGATGTTAATTTTTTACTTAATTTCTTTAATACAAATTGTTTTAGAAAGACTTATGAATTTTAGATTATAGCTTGATGGAAAATTAAGAAAAAAGGGAAGCAATAAAACTATTTTATGTACGCGTGACGACTGTAATATCATTAGTTAAAAATGTCATTATTTTTCTTATCCCTACTGACTTTTATCTCACTTATTTTTGGCGTGATATTTCAGACAATGCCAATTCTGAGATTCATAGTTGACTTTCGAGTTGAACAAGTACAAAGACCAGAATTGGGAGATTATGTTTTCTCTTTCACACTGGGAGAAGTTTGCTTAATTATATTGATATTTGATTAGTAGTAGTGAAGTCTTGTAAATATGTATAAAAGTAGCACTTCATGGTACTTCAATTTTTTTAGCATCGTATTTAGGCCTAAGTGAGCCTAATTTTTTGCGACAGTAGGTGCTAACTAGTTTTAGAAGTACTGCTTAAAATTATGTAATGTATGCGCTAACTACCAACCCATAAGGGATCTACCCTCTTTTGAATGTAAAATGTTACTAATGACAATGTTATGTATATTAAAATATCTTTAACTATTTTGTGAACATACTAAAGTAATAATTAAATCTATAAAATTAAAATAGAACGTTACAGTTTGGTATCAGAACAGTTACCTAGGCAAAGTGGTTTGGGAACCATTATCGGATTCTAACAAAATAACAAAGTTATTGTAGGAAAAGATGTCTCGCAAATGGAATAATCTTAACCCCAAGGACAAAGTAGATAGAATGATGGACATGCTCGCAGAAATTGCTGTTGCAATGTGAGAACAGACAACTGCAACAAATCAATTTTTTCAGTATATGCAAGAACAAAGAGGTTTGGAACTAGGCACTCCTGCGGTAAATCCAAAATTTTCAAGGACTATCCGAATTTTGAAAAGCGAATCCGCCAACCTTTAAAGGGGAATATGACCCAATTATTGCAAAAAATTGGCTCATGGTACTAGAAAGGATTTTTACTACACTAGGGTGTACTAACACCCAAAAAGTGACTTTTGTCACGTATATGCTATCTAGAAAGGTTGAACACTGGTGGCATGGAACCAGAAGACTCTTGGAGACCCTAGATGCACCTATTACCTAGGAAGTTTTCCAAATTGCCTTTCTGGATAAATATTTTCTTGCTAGTGTTAGAAGTGAGAAAGAGTTGGAGTTTTTACAGTTGTGGCAAGGGACTATAACGGTTGGGCAATACATAGCGAAGTTTAAAGAGCTGACAAAATTTTTCTCTTATCTTCAGCTTCAACACAATGAAGAATGGAAGGCTACAAAATTTGAATATGGATTGAGGCCAAAAATTAAAAAGGAGATAAGTAAGTTAGAAATTAAATAATACTCTACACTGGTTAATAAGTGTAGAATCATAGAAAGGGATCTTCTAGAGTACGAAGTTGAAAAAGAGAAACAATTCCAGCTTAAGCGTAAGCGGGAGGATGATAGGAAAAGAGCCAGAAATAGTAAGTTCAGGCCAAATATAAATAAAGAAAAATAGGTCCAGCCTGAAGCAAATTGCCCAAAGTTTGGACAGGCACAATGAGATAGACTTTGTCAGTTTGGGTAGTGTGTATGTTACACTTGCAGAAAGCCTGGACATATATAAAAGGATTGCAGATTCGACAAAAAGGAAAATCCTCCGATAAAGCCATAAGTTCCGAGAAGAGTCTTTGCCCTTAGTAGTCATGAAGTAGATCAAACTCCAGATTTGATACAAGGTCAGTGCCTTATAAACAATACTCTTTTAATTGTCTCATATAATTCAGGAGCCACCTACTCCTTTATATCTAATGATTGGGTGAAAAATCTAGAATTACCTGTGACAGAATTGTCTTATAATTTATTAGTAACCAGTCCTAATGGAAATCAAGTCCAAACCTCTCATGCATGCCTAAATTGTCCTATTCTTGTTGAAAATAAACCTTTTGTAGCAAATTTAATTTGTATGCCTTTGCAAAAACTTGATATCATCTTGGGAATAGATTGGTTTTCCTCTAACCGTGTGATACTAAAATGCCTTGATAAATCTGTTTCTTTTTCCTTAAACTCTGACAAAGAAAAATCCCACTCTACCCATTTATCTGTCATTCAAGTTAGTAGGGATATAATGAAAGAAGTACATGGATACATTCTCCTTTTTCCTTTTGAAACAAAGAGTGAGCTGGATTTGGACACTATCCATGTAGTCAAAGATTATCCTGAAGTTTTCCCTTCCGATATATCTAATTTGCCTCTAGAAAGAGAAATTGAATTTTCCATTGACCTGATGCCAAGTGTAGGACCTATTTCAATTGCACCTTATAGAATGTCTCTTGTGGAACTGAGTGAACTTAAAAAATAAATTGAGGAGTTATTGGAAAAATAATTTATAAGGCTTAGTGTATCACTTTGGGGAGCTCTAATACTTTTAGTGAAAAAGAAGAATGGTAGTCTTAGGTTGTGCATAGATTATAGACAATTAAACAAGGTGATCATTAAGAATAAATGTTCACTCCCTAGGATAGATGATTTGCTAAATCAAGTGGGTGGACCCATAAATTTTTCAAAAATAGATTTAAGGTCAGAATACCATCATATTAGAGTAAAATCAAAAGATATTCCTAAGATAGTTTTCAGAACTAAATACGGGCACTATGAATATTTGGTAATACCATTTGGTCTAACTAATGCATCATCTATATTTATGGATTATATGAATAGGGTGTTTAGACCATACTTGGATAAATTTGTAGTAGTTTTCATTGATGATATACTGATTTATTCAAAAATAGAAGAGGAACATGCAATTCATTTGAGAATATTGTTAAAAATTTTAAAAGAAAAATAATTATTTACAAAATTGGAAAAATGTGAATTTTGGATGAGAGAAATTAAATTTCTAGGACATGTAGTAAACCAAGAAGGAGTTGTCGTAGATCCTAGTAAAGTGAAAGCAGTCATGCATTGGGAGCAACCAAAGACAATAACCGAAATAAAAAGTTTCTTGGGCTTAACTGGGTACTACCGTAGATTCATAAAAAGATTTTCTCAAATAGCTATGTCATTAATTAGGTTGACTAGAAAAGGGACTCCTTTTGTGTGAACAAAAAATTGTGAAGAAAGTTTTCAGGAATTAATGAAGAGACTCACTACTGCCCCTATTTTAGTAATCCTTAATCTTTTAGGACATTTTGTGGTTTATAATGACGCCTCTAAAAAGGGATTAGGTTGTGTACTAATGCAAGAGGGGAAGGTAGTAGACTATGCCTCTAGACAACTTAGAACTCATGAGGAAAATTACCCAACACATGATCTGGAATTAGCAGCAGTAGTTTTTGCTCTGAAAATTTAGAGACATTATTTGTATGGGATAAATTTTGAGGTGTACACTGATCATAAGAGTTTAAAATATCTTTTTGATAAAAAAGAATTGAACATGAGGCAAAGAAGATAGATTGAATTTCTTAAAGATTATGATGTGGAAATTAAGTATCACTCAAGAAAAGCAAATGTTGTAACTGATGATTTAAGTAGAAAATCTCTTCATTTGTCATATATGATAATTTAGGAAATTGATTTGATAGAAAAGTTTAGGGATTTAAATCTCTCAGTGACCTTTGAATCAAATAAAATTTGTTTAAATGTTTTATAGGTTATCTGTGATCTGAAGACAAAAATTAGAGAGGTACAAAAAGAAGATCAATTTTTGCAAGCTTTTAAAGAAAAATACCTAAGGGAAAACATCCAAATTTTAAATTAATAGATGGTGAAGTGGTTATGTATCGAAATAGGTTATGTGTATCTAATAATTTAAATTTAAAGAAAGAAATTCTAGAAAAAGCCCATAAGAGTAAGTATACAATTCATCCAGGAATTAATAAAATGTATCAGGACTTTAAAATAGAGATGTGTCAAAAAGTTAAAATAGAACATAAAAAACCATCAGGTTTTTTGCAACCTTTAGAAATCCTAGAATGGAAATGAGATAGTATTTCCATGGATTTTGTTATAGGCTTACCAAGAACCAATTTAGGACATGAGGCTATATGGGTAATTGTAGATAGATTGACTAAGTCTGCACATTTTCTACCCATTAGAATTAAGTATCCATTAAATAAGTTGACCCAATTGTATATTAAAGAGATTGTGAGACTCCATGGTGTACCAACTACCATAGTTTCTGATAAAGACCTAAGATTTACCTCTAGGTTTTGGGAATCATTACATATTACTTTTGGGACAAAGTTATCCTTTAGTACTACTTACCATCCCCAAATTGATGGTCAAACTGAAAGAACAATTCAAATTTTAGAAGACATGCTTAGGGCCTATGTTTTGGATTTTAAGGGAAGTTGAGATACCTACCTACCACTAATAGAATTTGCTTACAATAACAGTCATCATTCTAGTATTAGTATGGCATCATATAAAGCATTGTATGGAAGAAAATGTCGATCCCCTATATATTGGTTTGAGATTAGAGAAAGGAATTTACTATGACTTGATCTAGTACAACAGACCTCAGAACAACCTGCACAAATAGTGGATAGAATCTACAGGCAATTGAGAAATAAAAATATTCTTATGGTCAAAATTTTGTGGCAAGAACAAGGTGTAGAAGATGCTACGTGGGAAGCAGAAGAAGATTTTAAACAAAAGTATTCAGAGCTCTTTTTAGCATATACTAAATAGAAATTTGGAAGACAAAATTTTTTTAAGAGAGGAAGAATGTAACATCTCTAAATAATAATAATAATAATAATAGTAATAAAATAAATAAATGAAAATAATGATATGTCAAGTTTCAAGAAATGATTGATGTTGAGTACAAAGATAAATAATCTATCTATATATATATATATATATATATATATATATATATATATATATATATATATATATATATATATATATATATATATATATATATATATATATATTGTCGCGATTGAAAAATTGCGGCGGAGCGGCGAACAAAATAAATTGTTAGAGTCGCCACCAATTTTATTTTTTTATTAGGAAAATTGAAAAACTTAAGAAAAATAGTCTTTAAAACTAGATTGGATTCTAAGTCAGTTATGTGTAAGGAAGGGTGAAAACTTAATCCCACAAAGATCCCTAACACACCCGTTCTAAGACGGTACCTTAAGTTAATTATGCAAATTCTTAATAATCCTTAAAATATTTGTTTTACCCCTTTTGTAAAAAAATATAAAATAAATAAATAAATTATGAAAATTTAATTTTTGGCTTGACAGAATAGAAATTCTGCTCCTACGTATCCTCAAGTGCAATGAGAAACTCAAAGTCACGTAATTCTCTAGAAAATAATTGTGGGTTGATTCATTTTAATTAAAAATAATAATTTTTAAAAATTTGAATTAATAAGTCGTCGCGACTCTGTTAATCAAATTAAAGATTGAATAGGTGAAGCTCGTGTCACGCTAGAGACGTCATCCGCTGATTATCAAATTTGTTACAAAATCTTTATTTAAAATTATCTCAAAAAAAAAGAATTGGTTGATTTTATTTTTTATTTTTTTTAAAGAAATAATTTAATTATTATTATTATTTTTTAAAAATTTGAATTAACAAGTCGTCGCGACTCTGTTAATCAAATTAAGGATTGAATAGGTGAAGCTCACGTTATGCTAGAAACGTCACCTATTACTTATCAAGTTTATTACAAAAAAATTTTATTTTAAAAAAAAGTTTTGAACCTTTATCAATTAGTGATTTAATTTATGAAAATTTGAAGACAAAATAATAATAATAATAATAATAATAATAATAATAATAATAATAATAATAATAATAATAATAATAATTTGAATCATCAAACTTCATGCACAACTTAGATGATTATAAAAGCCACAAAGGTTAGCAAGTCAAGTCATGAACTCGGTAACCCATGTTATTTAAAAAAAATGGTTTAAATTATTTTATATATTTTTATTTTCGTTCTTATCATTTTTACTTATCTTTTTGTTAGATTTTTTTTGTTTTTTAGCCCAATGAGCCCATTTATCCCAAAACAAAAAAAAATATTAAAATTCAGAAACAGAAAGGAAGATGCTCACGGTCTAGACGAAAATGAGGGTTATTCTGGCTTCTTCTTCTTCTTCAACGATGCAGAGACCAACCAGGGAGCGACCGTCGACCGGCGGAGAGTAGGGACAAAGGCACAAAGGTGCCGGTCTAGATCAGAGCTATGGCTTGTCGGAACGGAGATACGGCGGCGTTGGTCGGTCCTGGTTCGGAAAGAGGTTGACGGACCAGGTGTTTGGGTATGGCAGATCGTGGTGCACGGGTTGAGCTTTAATGGTGACGCACGGATTTGACTGGGGCGGACTTGGCTAACTGTCGGGGTGCGACAGTGACGCACGGATCCGGCTGGGTGGCACTACTCAGCATCGCGGACAGAGGAGACGGCGTCGTGGCCTGGAACGACTCACAGTGGATCGGACGCGGGTGTTGAGGTTGTGTGGTGGGGTCTATGAACGGTTATAGTGGAGAGAGAGAGTTGGGTCACGGTGGATTCACGGCTTGGCTGTGTGGTTACGGCACTTGGATGGTTATAGTTTGGAGGACGAGGTTGGATGATTATGGGAGCTAGGATGGATGAAGGGTGGTTATGGAGATGAATAGATTATGGATGGTGTTGATGGTGGAAAAGAAGTGGTGGTTTTTTTATGGAGGTGATGGTGGTGAAAAGGTTGGTTAGGGAGGGATTAACGTAGGGATGGAGGAAGGTGTTGAAGATTGCTGCAAAAAAAAAAAAAAAAGCTATGTGATTGACAAAAAACTTGGGTATTAGGTACTAGGTGTACGTAAAAGTCTGTGTGGGGGGTTAAACTTTTAGGTTGAAAAGTGTGTTTAAAGCTAGAAAATAAGTGAGGTTCCCAGTCCCTTTTCTGTGTGTGACTTATGTGCTTTTATAGGAGGGATTAGGTTGAGGAGTTTGAGTTAAAATGTGATCAAGAGTTTGTTAAGGATAAGTGATGGGGTTTGTTTAAGATAAGTGTTGAGTTTAGGATAAGTGATGAAGTCTATTGAGGATGAGTTATGGTTGGTTTAAGATAGGTGATGAAGTATATTGATGATGAGTTTAAGTGTTAGGATAACTGATGTGGTTTGTTTAGGATGAGTGCTGGTATATTAGTTGTGGGTTAATGAGTTGAATCATAGGTTATAGGTTAATGGGTTAGTTTATGGGTTAATGGGCCAATGGGTTGGATAGTGAGCCACTAAGTGAAAGATGAGTCTTTTTTTTTTTTTTTTACAAAATACCCTGGACAAAATTGAGTGTTCACAGTTGCCACTCTTTACTTGTTTCTTACTAGATAAAAAGAACAACTGTAGTTTTTCATTTTATCATTGTAAGGAACGAGTAAAGACATGAACTCGAATTTTGTTCGAGAGCAAAAAGAAACAAAACAATGCAAAGAGCAATGTGCTCAATGACAGAAACTTAAATGACAGAGAGCCGATGCGCTCAAATGCAAAAGACAGGAGCCGATGCGCTCAAAAGCAAAAGGCAAGAGGCGATGCACTCGAAAGTAAAAGACAGGAGTTGATGAGCTCAAAAGTAAAAGATAGGAGCCGATGCGCTCAACAGTAACGACAGGAGCCGATGCACTCAAAAGTAAAAGACAGGAGCCGATGCGCTTAAAAATAAATGCTAAGAAATTAAAATGCATAGAACTGATGCACTAACAAAAATGCGCTTTAAAATAAATGCTAAGAAATTAAAATACAATAGGCAATTACGTCCCAGAATTTAAATGACAATGGGCAACTAAGTCTAACAAAAATGATAATGAGTCCCAATTTAAAATGATAATGGGCAACTAGGTCTCAAAAAAATAAAAAAAATAGGCAAGCAATAGTCCTAGAATTTAAAAGACAATGGGCCCAAAATTTAAATGACAATGGGCAACTAAGTCTAGGAATTTAAATGACAATAGACAACTGAGTCCTGGAATTTAAAAGACAATAGGCAACTAAGTCCCGGAATTTAAATGACAATGGGTAACTGAGTCCCGGAATTTAAATGGCAATGGGCAACTGAGTCCCTGAATTTAAAAGACAATGGGTAACTGAGTCCTGAAATTTTAATGACAATGGGCAACTGAATCCCTGAATTTAAATGACAATGGGCAACTAAGTCCCGCAAATTAAATGACAATGGGCAACTGAGTCCTGGAATTTAAAAGACAATGGGCAACTGAGTCCTGGAATTTAAGTGACAATGGGTAACTGAGTCCCGAAATTTAAATGATAATGGGCAACTGAGTCCTAGAATTTAAATGATAATGGGCTACTGCGGCCCAAAAGACATAAATTTTAAAAAGCAATGGATATATTGACCCAAAAAATTTTCTCTTCTTTTCTTTTATTATTTTTTGTTTCCTTTTCCCTATTATTTTTTTCTCTCTCTTTTTTTTTCTTTTCTTTTTTTCTCTTTTTTTTTTTTTTTTTCTCTTTTTTTTTTCTTTTTTCCTTCCTCTTTTTTTTTTTTTTTCTCTTTCTCTTTTTTTTTTTTTTTTTTTTTTTTTTTTTTTTCTATCTCTTTTTCTCTCCTTTTTTTCCTTTCTCTTTCCTTTTTTTCCTTTTTTATTTTTTCTTATTTTCTAAATTTTATTTTTAAAAAATCATTTGAACCAAGGACAACTTTGAAAAGTTTTGACCAATCAAACCCCTCGTTCACGTGCTTTAGCCCGTTGGACCTAATAACTTCGGTCCTCATCATTTCTTTCCTTTTTCTTCTTCTTTCTCTTTCCTTGTTTGCCACTCTCAACTCTCCTTTTGAGAAATAAAATGATCATCTCTTGTCATGAACTCTTGCTTGGCTAAGTCCTTGAGAGAAAATTTTACTGCAGTATTTAACTTTGTCCTTCATCAAATTAATTCTCTGCAACTGCTTGATAACTCAACCGCTGTCTTTATTGCTACTTCCTTCAACATATCTTCTCTTAATTCTTCAGAAATTTTGCCTCAATATGGCCAATCAAACTCAAATAAAGTTGCCAAAAAATTGCTCCAGTTTGAGTCGTGTAAATTTATTTGCCCTAACTTTTGCTTAAACTGCCCTTTCGGGTTTTCAATATAATAGGCTCTTTTCCCTTTTTATTTTTTCCTTTTTTTTATGCTCAAATACCTCCTATTTATGGATTATCCCTTGAGATATCATTTTCTCCTTTAATTGGAACTTCTAAGTTCTTTTCAATCTGAATTGTTCATCAAGGGATTGCCATTGGATGGTCAAATCATAATGTTGTACTCATGTTCACCTTACCTGAAGCATTACGTAACAGATAGACATAGATTCAAAAGTACAACAGAATAGGAATTGACTAAGTGAACAACTTCCAGATTGGCATTGGAAGTTTGACAACACAAAAGGGTACATATGGAATAAGACACAAACGATGATATGAGATTCAAAGAAGAGTTTCCATGATATAAATTGAGAATGATCTTTAGTTGCTCACTAGACATTATGACCAAGAATTTTCTTTTACTGAGCACCTACATCAAGCCAAATTGAGTCAAAGATAAATTTGCCCCAGTCTAGGACTGAATAAAATAGTGCAATAACTCTCCCTAAATTGAACCAAAGAGAAATTTACCCCAATTTGGGACTGAATTGAATAGGACAGGAACTCGCCCCAATGACCAAAAGATTTTGCCCCAGTGTATGTCAAATTGAACTAAGAAAAAGAAAAAATTACCCCAGTTTAAAGTCAAATTAAATAGGGTAGAAACTTGTCCTAGTGTAGAAACTTGTCCTAGTGTAAGGCCAAATAGAACCAAAGAGAAATTTACCCCAGTTTAGGACTGAATTGAATAAAACAAGAACTCGCCCTAGTGACCAAAAGATTTACCCAAATGTAGGTTAAATTGAACTAGGGAAAAGAATGTCCCAGTGTAGGGCTAGCTCGAACATAGTAGAAATTTATCCTGATGTAAGTCTCTTTTTTCTCTTTTCCTTTTTTTTAAAGAGCAATGAATTAGATACTTGAATAAGCATAACATTTGTCTCAAAATTAAATTTAATGAAAATGACAACAACCCTTCATTGATCAGAATGGACTTTTTGAGGCTTGTAATGTGGCCAAGACGAGGGGTTATGAAAGGAAAGATATAAGGCTCAAACAAGTGTTTAGGGGTTGAATGAGACTAAGGATCATTGATCAAAATTAAACTTCGCTAACTACTTTTGCACTTTCAAGCACACCTTTCGCTTATTGTTCTCCATTTCTTCCCTATTTCATTTCACTTTCTTTCTTCTTTTTTTTTTTCCTTTTTTTTTTTTTTTTTTTTTTTTTTTTTAGTTTTTCATCATTTTTTTACTCCTTACCCCTTTCACCTTTTCTTCCTTTTCCATTATGTTTCAAAATAATCATCATGACAATCAACCTTTGCTTTGTGCTATCCCCTAGTGTAGGGATGATCCTTGTCCAAGATTTTTTGAAACTCTTTTTTTTTTTAAGCTCAAAAGGGGTAACAAGAGATAACAAAAATGATGAAATTTTGTAAAGGATTGAGAAAGATGACCAATCTTCATTTTCAAATCATGATTATTTATTTTCAAAACTTTTAATTTTGAGACAAAAAGATAGTGCACACGAAATGATTACTTCTTCGCTCCTTTTTTCTTCATTTTTCTTTTCTTTTTCTTTTTCTTTTTCTTTTTTCTTTTTTTTTTTCAAAAGGCACTTGTACATTCAGACTTTATTGACATCTACCAAACTGAGAATTGCCAAGAATTGAAGTCCAATGGGGTCCAAATACATGGAAGACACTTTAGAGAAATGAAAGAGAATGTCAAGAAAGATGTTGTGACGAAAACAAAAGGAAACAAGATATCCATGCAAATTTATTACATTAATGCTTCAAGAAAGTTAACATAAGTTCAGCATCACAAAATTCTAAGATGACAATCACATCAGTTAACACCTCAGATCTCCTATTGTTCAGAGGTTCAAGTTGCTGGAGGGCGATTAACATAGAAAGGACGAGTTAGGGTATATGGGCGCGACGAGTTGACTTGACATGAGATCTGGTGAGTTGAATGAGCGGGTGAAGGCGCTGCATAAGAAGGGTAATGGCGGACTTGGTTTTGCACATAACTCACTTTCGGCTCCTTTTTCTTAGGAGAAAACTCCTTCTTGAAACCATTTTCATCATTGCCAATTAGTAATTTACCAGCTTTTACCAAAATTTCAATCATTTCCCCGACGGCTATTAATTCAGTAAAGTCTAGATAAACAGCACCCACCATTGTCTCAATATAAGGAGCTCTCAAAGTCCCTAGAAAATACAAACATATTTCTGTCAACGTCAACGGTAGTTGCACCTGTGTTGCCGAAGTTCTCCATCTCTGAGCATATTGCTTGAATGGTTCCTCACTTTTCTTTTGAGTGTTCCCAACTATTCCCGAGTTGGAGCTATATCTAGGTTGAACTGATACTGTTCCATGAACAGGTCTACCCAGTCATCCCAAGAAGAGATTTTGAAAAGGTCTTGTTAGATGCACCATTCCAAAGCCGACCCAGTCAAACTTTCATGGAAGAAGTTGACAAGGAACTTCCAGTCCTTTGACCAAATTTACATTTTGGTAATGTAGGTTTTCAGATAGAAAAAAGGGTTGGTGCTCTCATCGTATTTGTCAAACTCTGGAACTTTAAAGTCCTTTGGGATGACAATGTCAGTAGTAGGACACAACTCTTCTATCCCAATGGGACCATAGGTGCTAGGACCCTTGATTGCTTTGATTTGCTCCTCCATTTTTTCCACCCACTCTTCTTTCATCTTATCATTCTGAACAGTTGTGTGCCCAGTACCAGCAGGAAATCCAGTTGGAATCGAAATGGACATATGTGGCGGTTCCGACGTGAACTTGGTGTTACCATGGACCTCATTTTGAGTACCTTCCAATAAATGATATCCTTCTCTAATAGGAATCACTACCGATGCAGTGTTTGAGGTTCCTCCCATAAAAGGTATCTCAGTAGTGACCCCAGGGTTTGTCCTCATGGAAGTGATATTCAGTGGGTGCGAATATGCCCTAGTTACTCCTGTACCTCCAGCTGCTCCCATCAGGGTGAGGGTCTCCTTCATGGCTAACAACATTTCCTCCATTCTTCTTTGAGATTCTGTCATCCCATTCATCCTTCCTTTCACTTCATCCACTTCCAAACTTAGGTTCCTGCCTTTGTTTTCAGCTGCCATCGCTGCAAGCAACTTTGTTCGAGCCCTTGTGTTATGAACATGGGTTTGATTGGTATCCTTTTTCCTTGGTCGTGCAATATTTCTTGTATAGGCTTGACTCTCAAGCATCCCCAGTGGAATCGCCATCTGTTGCAACCGAAAAATCACGGCGGGAGCGGCGAACAAAATAAATTGTTAGGAGTCGCCACCAATTTTATTTTTTTATTAGAAAAAATTAGAAAACCTAAGAAAAATAGTCTTTGAAATCAGATTGGATTCGAAAATCGGTTATGTGTAGGGAATGGTGAAAACTTAATTCCACAACATCCCTAACACACTCGTCTTAAGACGGTACCTTAAGTTAATTATGCAAATTCTTAATAATCCTTGAAAATATTTATTTTACCCCTTTTGTAAAAAAAATAAATAAATTATGAAATTTTAATTTTTTGACTTGAGAGAATAGAAATTCTGCTTCTACGTATCCTCAGGTGCAATGAGGAACTCAAAGTCACGTAGTTCTCTAGAAAATAATTGTGGGTTGGTTGATTTTAATAAAAAATAATAATTTTTAAAAATTTGAATTAACAAGTCATCGCGACTCTGTTAATTAAATTAAGGATTGAATAGGTGAAACTCGCGTTACGCTAGAGACGTCATCCACTGATTATCAAATTTGTTACAAAATCTTTATTTAAAATTATCTCAGAAAAAAAGAATTGGTTGATTTTATTTTTTATTTTTTTAAAAGAAACAATTTTATTATTATTTTTTTTTTAAAAAAAATTTAATTAACAAATCGTCGCGATTCTGTTAATCAAATTAAGGATTGAATTGGTAAAACTCGCGTCATGCTAGAAATGTCACCATTGCTTATCAAGTTTATTGTGAAAATTTTTTATTTTAAAAAAAAATTTTGAACCTTTATCAATTAGCGATTTAATTTATGAAAATTTGAAGACAAAATAATAATAATAATAATAATAATAATAATAATAATAATAATAATAATCAATAATAATAATAATAATAATAATAATAATTTGAATCATCAAGCTGTCACAACTTAGATGATTACAAAAGTCACAAAGGTTAGCAAGCTGTCGCAACTCAGGTAACCCATGTTATTTTAAAAAAAATGGTTTAAATTATTTTATATATTTTTATTTTCATTCTTATCATTTTTACTTATCTTTTTGTTAGATTTTTTTTTTGTTTTTTAGCCTAATGAGCCCATTTATCCAAAAATAAAAAAAATATTGAAATTCAGAAACAGAAAGGAAGATGCTCACGGTCCAGACGAAAAAGGGGGTTATTCTAGCTTCTTCTTCTTCAACGATGCAGAGACCAACAAGGAGCGACCGTCGGCCGGCGGAGAGCAGGGACAAAGGCACAAAGGCGCCGGTCTAGATCAGAGCCACGGCTTGTCGGAACAGAGATGTGGCGGCGTTGGTCAGTCCTGGTTCGGAAAGATGTTGACAGACCAGGTGTTTGGGTATGGCAGATCGTGGTGCACGGGTTGAGCTTTGATGGTGACGCACAGAGTCGATTGGGGAAAAAATAGCTGATTGTCGGGGTGCGACAGTGATGCACGGATCCGGCTGGGTGGCACTACTCAGCGTCGCAGACGGAAGAGACGGTGTCATGGCCTAGAACGGCTCATAGTGGATCGGACGCGGGTGTTGAGGTTGTGTGGTGGGGGTCCATGAACGGTTACAGTGGAGAGAGAGAGTTAGGTCACAATGGATTCACGGCTTAGCAGTGTGGTTATGGGTACTGGATGGTTATGGTTTAGAGGACGAGGTTGGATGATTATGGGAGCTAGGATGGATGATGGGTGGTTATGGAGATGAATAGATTATGGATGGTTGTTGATGGTGGAGAAGAAGTGGGTGGTTTTTTGATGGAGGTGATGGTGGTGAAAAGGTTGGTTAGGGAGGGATTAACGTAGGGATGGAGGAAGATGTTGAAGATTGTTGCAGAAAAAAAAAGTTATGTGATTGACAAAAAACTTAGGTATTAGGTACTAGGTGTACGTAAAAGTCTATATGGGGGGTTAAACTCTTACGCTGAGAAAAGTGTGTTTAAAGTGAAAAATAAGTGAGGTTCCCAGTCCCTTTTCTGTGTGTGAGTTATGTGCTTTTATAGGAGGGGATTAGGTTGAGGAGTTTGAGTTAAAATATAATTATGAGTTTGTTAAGGATAAGTGATAGGGTTTGTTTAAGATAAGTGTTGAGTTTAGGATAAGTGATGAAGTTATTGAGGATGAGTTATGGTTGGTTTAAGATAAGTGATGAAGTATATTGATGATGAGTATAAGTGTTAGGATAACTGATGAGGTTTGTTTAGGATAAGTCCTGGTATATGAGTTGTGGGTTAATGAGTTGAATCATGGTTATAGGTTAATGGGTTGGTTTATAGGTTAATGGGCCAATGGGTTGGATAGTGAGCCACTAAGTGAAAGATGAGTCTTTTTTTTTTCTTTTTTCCTTTTACAAAATACCTCGGACAAAATTGAGTGTTCATATATATATACATAATGCAAGAAGTGACGTTTGGAAGATTCATAGAGATACGCATAGATAAAGAATCTAAATGTAATTAATGTATAGATAAAAAATAAAATAAAATGAAAAGTGAACGAAATGAAGCACGTGAAGTGCTATCAGCAAGAGATTTTCTAAATCTAACAAGAGAAGATTCTTTTAAAGAGAATGATTGACCTGATCACTTTTGAGAGTCTATAAAAAGCCTCTCTATTACTCAGTCCTTCAGCAAAATAAACGCTAAATGTGAGATTGACAGAGAGCTTCAACGTGAGATTTATAGAGAGCTTTGTTTTGCAAAAACTTCATAAACCATTTCTTTCTTTTCAAATCTAGTAGGGGAAATGAAAAACTCTACCTTTTTGTCAGTACTCCTCTTGCTTTAATCTTTGATTCTATGGTTTCACAAGTTTCAATATTTTCTTAATTGCAACTCGTTGGTGACCAAAACTTTCAGATCTAATTCTGACTTTGTGAACCCATGTAGGGGCTTTAAATGGGGTTGAAATCCTATGTGATGGTGTTCTTTGGGACTTTGATTATTTTGTTGATTGCTGAACTTACCTTCTACTCTACACCACAAAAAATTTACTATTATTATTTATGCTATTATTTTTCTGTTTGACACTATTATTTTCTGCTCTTATTGTTTCTGCACTATTTTTTGTTTAATATTATTATTTTGCTTTTATTTTTTTGTTTTTGTTATTCTATCTGACACTATTATTCTATGCTCTTATTGTTTCTACACTATTTTACCTGTTTAATATCATTTTACTGCTCTTATTTTTGTTAGAAAGATAATAGAGAGCCTGTTTGAAAATGAAGCTTGCTACTAATTTTTACTAATGAATGATGTATGTTCTTGGAGTGTCTCGGCCAAGACAAAAGGAATATGTGAATTTTTTTCACAAACTTTGTCTTTGTATGGCAACATGTATAAATTATTAAGATTTTTAATAGACAAATGAATAATTTTGTAAAATGAAGGAAATATAAGAAAGTATATCCCTAAGGTACCAATATCAAATGTGCAAGCTTATGACCATGAGGAGAAATTCTTAGGGGATGTCCTGAGTAGATATGAGCTCATACAATGTGATGTGCACATAAGTGATCAAGAGAATGAGCAATTTGGAATTAAAATCCTAAAATGATTGTACAAGCATTTTAAAGGGGATAAGAAAATATTTTTTTATGAATTTTTAGGAAAAATACATAATTCATTTAATGTATGATTATTTAATATTGATGTTAATTTTTTACTTAATTTCTTTAATACAAACTATTTT
The DNA here is from genome assembly GCA_029884595.1 of Ormosia semicastrata. Lineage (NCBI taxonomy): Eukaryota > Viridiplantae > Streptophyta > Magnoliopsida > Fabales > Fabaceae > Ormosia > Ormosia semicastrata. Next base: position 14,875,485 of record JAQQTO010000063.1, on the reverse strand, counting down.
AGAAAAGACTTACGAATTTTATATTATAGCTTGATGAAAAATTGAGAAAAAAAAGGGGAAGCAATAAAACCTTTTTCAGTACATGTGACAGGCTGACGGCTGGAATATCATTATTTTAAAATGTCATTATTTTTCTTACACCTGCTGAGTTTTATCTCACTTATTTTTGGCGTGATATTTCAGACAATGTCAATTTTGAGATTCATAGTTAACTTTCGAGTCGAACAAGTATAGAGACTTGATGTGCGTAAAATACACTAAGAGCAAGTACACTTTATCGCTAAGTAATGTAGAACTTGAGTCCTAATTATCGATCCCATGATGAATAAGTGGTAATTACTAGATTCGTAAAACCCTTTGTTATCCAAACAATCAAAAGTGTATGAAGAAATTTAAGATAAAATCAAAATAAATAAATAAATAAATAAAGAAAAATAATGAACAATCAAACAAATAATAGATAATCAATGAGAGAGAGACTAGGGCGCAAGGTTCACTTGAATCCAATTATTCAAAGCTTATTTCATTTATGATGTAAAGTAATTCTTTTGCTAATATTCTCTTACCTGCTATTGAATCCCAATGGTCATGGATGAAACAATATTCTATTCCTAAATTAAATCACTTATTTGGTCATTTAGTTGAATTAATTAGGAATGCATTAAGCTCAATTCGAGAGATGAATCAATATACCTGTCAATTCCATTAGTAGGAAAAATTGATGTTTGGTCATTCACCAATCTAATTCTAGGCTTACCATATAGATCCACTCATTGAATGCGGATGGTCACCGGTCAAATAATGAATTAACACATGTCAAAAGTGATCAAGTTATGACAAGAATGCAAGAAATATGATAAACTTTATAGAAATTACCTTAATCAAATTAGAATTCAAACCGAAATAATTAGGAAAACAAGATCTCCCATAGCCCTAACTATGGGTTGAGCTACTCATATTCAATACAAACAAACTCATATCAAGATACAAACACATGGAAAGAAAACCCAAAGAAAGAAGAAAACTAGAAAGAAAGATAAATCAAAACCCCTTTAATGGAGGTTATGATCTTCAAGTCTTCAAGAATCGAATCCTCCTTCAAAGCCATCTTCCAAGATCTGCTAACGCAAAACAACTCTCGTAGGGTTAAGGATTTTCTGTGTAATGTGCTCAATGTCTCTCTGTTTCTGTCTGTGTTGAATTTGGCGTAACTTTTTTCATTTATTGAAAATCACGTGTTCTGTTACGCAACCAGCGCCTAGGCATTCAGTTTTAAACGCTCAAGCGCTCAGCCACTTAAGTCCAGATGCGCGCTGCTACCTCCTGGGCGCTCAGGCGCTCCTCACCCAGTGCTCAAGCGCTAAACACTGATGCAAAATTCTTCTTTTCTTTTGCTTCTTTGAACATCCAGTATTCTCCATGAATAATTACCTGACAAAAATACACAAAATTCTTAATAAAAACACAATCAAACAATACTAAAAATATAACAAAACTTACGAATAAAATTTATTAAAAATAAATAAAAATGAAAAACTAAGGAATTGAACTATAAAAATATGACAAGTTGAAGGTTCATCAACTCTCCCACACTTGAGCTTTGCTTGTCCTCAAGCAAAGAATAGGAATCAACAACAAGATCAAACTCAACATCAAGAAACATGAATCAAAGGAAAATTCCACAATTTAAAAAAAATTTCAAGTTCAGTAATCAAATCCAATCAAGCAAGATCATTTAACACTTAAACAATTTGAGGCTTGAGTCTAGCTTGCAACTGTTCCCTTCACCAAATATCTGAGATCACTCATCTTTTCATCGCTTAAGTGTTTAAAGGACAAAGAGATCACTCAAATTTCTTTTGAAAAATGCAATACCATAGGCTTGCTTATCAATCTCATATCCACTTCAAGTTCACATACAACACAAGAATCAAAAGGACTTTGCTTTAGTTGCAATGGGGCCAAGGGTATAAGAAAGGTAGGAAGAAATGATAAATAAGGGTAAAGAATACTCATAGATAAATCAATACAAAACAGAATCAGGTTGAAAAGATGATAGATAGAGCATAATGCACAAGAATGTAACAAATTCTCACTTTCAACCCAATATTCTCATTATTCTTCACCAATAATTTTTTTTTCTTCTTTTTTTTTCTCATTTTTTTAAAACCCTTGAAAACAATAACAACCTTTTATGACTTCTCAATTAACACATCAATTGCTCCAAAGAATTCAACCTGATAATTCAATTGGGTATTCAAAGAAATCAATTTCAGGCTCAAATAGGGCAGTTAAGGGATTATTTAATCAATGCAACTTTGGAAGTTAAGAAAGAATTAAGCCTAATTGCCTTAATCATATTCAAGTATGTATGTAAATCATTAAAACCTCAATAAGATATCAAAGCAAGTTCTAGTGCACATCAATCAAGAGAAAACTCACTCTAGAAGAAAAATAGGATTTTGTTTATGAAAAATCCAATCATTAAGGCTCAAAACTCACTTTCTGGCTAAGTTGATAAAGAGAGCAAAAGCAAGCAGACATGGTTAATTTCCAACTAAGATGCTAAATTTCACTTTACTTCATTGAAAAATATTGCTGCACACGTTATCAGCTCATGATTAATAAAATCCTCTTTAAAACATATTTCTATCAACTCAGAATAAATCAAGAAATTAACATACAATTTTAGTTTAATTACCAGCAATACTCAAGTGCTCATCAATTTTTTTTTGCAAAAAAATTGTAAAAATACCCCCACACTTAAGATAAACATTGTCCTCAATATGGAAGAAAAAGAAATAAAGGGGATACAGAAAAGAACAACACAACCTGATGAAAAGTAAGACAATGGCAGGCATAGAAGAAGCACAAGAGTCAACGTTACAGCAAAATCTGAAAAATCCCAAAACACATGAGTAGCATCTACAAGAAAAATGAAAATAACAAAAATAACTAAAATAAGATAAATAAAGAAGAAACATAGGTTACCCCTTGTGAAGTGCTTGTTTAACGTCATTAGCTCGATGTTGTCTTTTTCAGATAAATCAAGGTGGCCTAAAGTAAGAGAAATATGAGGACTCCTTCTTCTTGTCAAAATAATACCTCCTTCCTTCAACAATGGCCTTGGGATTGCTTCCATCAGCATTTTGAACTTGACAAGAGCTTGGCTGTCCCAATTGCACCATAACTTTGCTAGGCCAAGGTGGTCGCACTCGATCAACAAATGAATGACTAATTTGTAAAGGGACATGGATCATAGGAGGACCTTTATCTATCTCAGTAGCTTGAGTTTTTGGAAGATCAACATCAACATTGTATAATGGCGGGAGGACTTTGATAGCTAAGGTTTCCTACTTCTTAACTTGAACAAAATTGATAGAGGTATGGGGATTTGACATTGGGGAAGATTTAGCCTACCTAAAGACATTGATGGTCACATAATCTCCATCCACTCTCAAAATGAGCTCACCCCGAGGTACATCAATCATAGCTCCTGAAGTGGTCAAAAATGATTTTCCAAGAATAAGAGGAATATCAGCATTCAGTACCACAAAATCAACTAGGAAAATGAATCTGTCCACCTTCACCAAAACATCCTCTACTGCGCGGGTAAGTGATTGATCTATCAGCCAACTGTAGTGAAATGTTGCTGGGCTTCGGTTCCTACATTCCCAATTTCTTAAACATAGAGAAAGACATCAAATTAATACTAGCACCCAAATCACATAATGCCTTCTTAAAATAAAAGTTACCAATAGTGCAAGGAATAGTAAAACTCCTTAGATCTTTCAATTTTAGGGGTAACTTCTTTGAGAGAATAGCAGAGCACCCCTCAGTTAGATATATTGTTTCAAATTCCTGAAGTTTACGTTTCTTTGTAAGTATTTCTTTCAAAATTTTTGCATACTTGGGCATTTGAGAGATGGCTTCAACAAACAGAATATTGATCTGTAACTTCTTGAACATCTCCAAGAATTTGGGAAACTGCTAGTCTGGCTAATTGTTCTTGAGCCTATGAGGGGATGGGATCTTGGCATATGATGATGGTTCATAAACTGTGCTCTGCTCATGATACTTCTTTGCTCTTTGCCACTTAGGTTCTTTCTTCTCAACCTCTCATTTATTGACATCTTGAATTGAGACATCTTCAGTAAGAATATCATTTTTCTTTGTCTTAATTCTTGATGAGTCAGGTGCTTCAGTTGCCTTTTCATCTTCATGCATTGACTAAACAAGAGTATCTCTAGGCTCTGACATTTCCTTCTTCTGAGAGAACTTTCCAAGTACTTTACCACTTCTCAGGGTAATTGCACGGACCTGTTCCTTTGGATTAGTCTCAGTAGTGCTAGGCAATGTCCTTGGTGCCCTTACTGTCATCAATGTAGTCAAGTGACTAACCTGAGTCTCCATGTTCTTCATTCTAACATCAGAATTCTACATGTATTTCATTACCAAATCTTCAAAGCTTGGCTTCTCTGCAGGTGCTTGGAAACCAGGAAGTGGTGGTGGAACTCTTTGCTGATTTTGCTAATAATCCTGTTGATTTTCCTATTTGAAATTAGGGTGATCCCTCCAACCAGGATTGTACGTATTTGAATACGGATTGTACTGCTGCCGGTTAGAATTATCAACAAAATTAACTCCTTCAGGCTCGGGGGCAAAAAGATTACTAACTTGACAATTTGAACTTGTATGTCCTTGTCCTCCACATGCCTCACAAATGATTAGTGGGATTGCACTATTTGTTACCATCAAAGTCTCCACCTTCTCCGTCAAAGCTTCCAATTGACTCAAAATTACTGTGGAAGAATCAACAGCATGTACACCTGCTTGTTTCTTAGGAACCTGACGCTCATTTTGCCACTGATAACTGTTCAGCACCATTTCTTCAATTAATGTTTGGCTCTCAGTAGGTGTTTTCCTCCATATAATACCTCCCGCAGCAGCATCAATGAGTGAACGATTTACAGGTGACAAACCATTGTAAAAAGTCTGAACTTGCTGCTATACGGGCAATCCATGATGTGGACATCTTCTCAATAACTCTTAAAAGTGCTCCCAAGCTTCATAAAGAGTGTCCATTTCAAACTACACAAAAGAATATATATCATTTCTTAACTTAGCAGATTTAGAAGAAGAAAAATACTTAGCCAGAAACTGTTGTATCAATTGATCTCATGTATTGATGGAACCTCTCGGTAGTGACGTTAACCATTGACTTGCTCTGTCCCTAAGAAAGAAAGGAAAGAGTCGCAATCGAATTGCATCATCTGTCACCCCATTGTACTTAATAGTATCACACAACTGCAAGAACATGGCCAAATGCTGATTTGGATCATTTGAAGACAATCCACCAAACTGAATTGAATTTTGAATCATGGAGATCAATGCTGGTTTAATCTCAAAATTATTAGCCGCCACAGTTAGTCTTATAATACTCCTTCCATACCCCTCAGCAGTGGGCATAGAGTACTTAAGCATGGTTCGTTCTACTAGGGTAGCTTCTTCTTCATGGTTTGCCTCAACAACTGGTTGTTTTTCTATCCTGTTTATGTCTTCTGTCACAACTGCAATAAAAGATTGCTTCTTTAACCTGCGAGTTATTTTCTCGATTTCTGAATCAAAAGTCAAATCAGGAAACTGAGATCGAATAAGCATAAACAAGAAATATGAAGTGACAAATTAATAAAAAATAAAAAAATATAAAATAAAATAAACTAAGAAACAAAAATAAAAAAACAAAAAACAAAATTAAAATAAGGAATAAAATAAAAGGGCGTTTAAATTAACTAGAGCTTTTTGCTTCTAATATTACCAAACTTATTCTCCGTCAATGGCGCCAAAAACTTGGTATACATAAAATACACTAAGAGCAAGTGCACTCTATCGTCAAGTAATATAGGACTTGAGTCTCAATTATCGATCCCACGATGAATAAGTGGTAATTACTAGATTTGTAAAACCCTTTGTTATCCAGACAATCAAAAGTATATGAAGAAATTCAAGATAAAATCAAAATAAAAAAAATAAAAAAATTAATGAACAATCAAACAAAGAATAGATAATCAATGAGAGAGAGACTAAGGCGCAAGGTTCACTTGAATCCAATTATTCATATTTTCTTTCATTTATGATGTAAGGTAATTCTTTTACCAATATTCTCTTACCTGCTATTGAATCTAATAGTCATAGATGAAGCAATATTCTATTCCTAAATTAAATCACCTATTTGGTCATTTAGTTGAATTAATTAGGAATGCATTAAGCTTCAATTCGAGAGATGAATTAACATACCTGTTGATAACATTGTATTTTATACATTTTATAATCCTCTCACTAGGCTTCTTAAGGTTCAATTAGGCTTAATTAAGTTAATTTTGACACATTTTATGATTTTGAGCCGAATTGGACAATTAAATAAATTATTGCATAAATTAACCGTAATTATCTCTTTGGTAATGTTTATTAAACTGGCTATAATTTGAGTTTCAAATATCTGATTGATGTGATTTTGGTCTTGTAGGAAAGTTAAGACAATGCCCTACTACTTTCATGTTGAACACTTTTCCAGAATCAGACTCCTTGGAGGTGATATTGAGCTTTGAAGTCAGAATAGAGAAGCTGAAACCAGGCTTAAACACTATGCAGTAATTGGACCATATCTTGAGTTCTAGGCATGATTTTGGACTGAAACCAAAGCCATTTTAAAGTAAATATTCAGGCCTACAACTTTCATGAAGACCACTTCTCTCAAAAATGAAAAGATGACTGGACGCACGGCTGTACATTTACTCAATTGTTATTTGAAAAAAATGAAAAAAAAGAAAATAAAACATCATGGCTTATGTTAGGAAACTTAACAATTAAGTTTCACTATTCATGTTACTATGCATTGCACAGTAACATGAATTTGCCTATAAATAGGCAATTGAACATTTGAGAATCCAGAATTCCAGATGGAGGGAAGACGAAGAGGGAGAGAGGCTTTTGGGCAGTGCCCTGCTTCTCTCCCCAGTCTCCCTCCAATTTCTTTTCTCTCTCTTTTTCTCTTTTTCTCTTTTCTAGTTTATATGTAAATAAGTTTTAGTCTACTTGGGTCAAAGTGTGAAGCTCTTGGTAATAAAATAAGGTTAGATTTATTCCTCTCTTGTGCTTTAATGATTTATATTTTTAAGTAGTTATTATGCGTGTTATATTTTGTTTCTGATAATTTAGAAATTACCCTTATAAAGTGGAGTTCTTGATTTATTGTAGACAAAATATTGGTACAGTAAATACTTTAACCCATTTACAAGTGGTGGTAATAATTAAAGGAAATATAATATAATTACGTATATTATTTTATTTCGTATTGTATTTTGTTTCCAATCAATTTAGAAACGCTCCTTGTAATGTGGAGTTCTTGATTTGTTGTAGATAAGAGATTGGCACAATGAATGCTTTAACCCATTTACAAGTGTTGGTGTTAGAAACTCTCCTTGTAATGTGGAGATCTTGATTTATTGTAGACAAAATATTGGCACAGTGAATGCTTGATCCCATTTATGAGTGATGATATTAATGGATGATTAAAGGAAACATAATATAATTACGTATATTATTTTAATGAACTTTTAACATTGTATTTTTCGATTGGAACCTCCATGTTGCGAGAATTCTAATTGAGTTATAAAAAGAATTAATCTTGCTTTTATTTTATTTACCAAGAGTGGATCTTTTTACCTAAGTAAATAATTTTTACTATAGTAATAAAATATTTACCTTACCATAATTAATCTTCATCAATTCCCTGTGGATCGACCTCGAACTCACTGAGAAATTTATTACTTGAGACAACCTGCACTTGGGTTTGCAAAGCAACAATTAAAAAGTGTGCATCAAGTTTTTGGCGCCATTGCCGGGGACTTGTTTTGAAGAATAAATTTTTAGGTGTAAATATTTTTGTACATAGTAAAAAAATAAATAGTGTGTGAATAGTGTATGAATAGTGTGTGAATAGTATGAATAGTGTGTGAATAATGTGTGAATAGTATGAATAGTGTGTGAATAGTAATGTGAATAGTATGAATAGTAAAAAATAAGAAAATAAAAAAAATTGTGTGAATAATGTGAATAGTAAGAATAGGGTAAATTGTGTGTGAATAGTATAAATAGTAAAAAAAAAAAAAAAAATTAAAAAAATTAAAAAAATGAAAATTAAAAAAAAAAAAAAAAGGTGGTCACACCCGTGACCACCCAAAAAAAAAAAAGAGAAACCAAAAAAAAAAGTTAAGTCTTTTATTTCTTTGTACATACTAACTTTGTGGGAGAAACTCTCCCTTTTATTTTACGCACTAACAGTGGGGGGATTCTCTCCCTTTTATTCTTATTTATTTATTTTTTTGTCCTTACTAACAGTTGGGGGTAATTCTCCCTTTTTTTTTTTTGTATATACTAACTCATGGGGAAACTCTCCTTTTATTTTCTTGCACATACTAACAATTGGGGGGGATTCTCTTCCTTTTATTTTTATTTATTTTTTTGTCCTTACTAATTAGTGGGAGTAATTCTCCTTTTATTTTTTGTATATATTAACTCGGTGGGGTAATTCTTCCTTTTATTTTTTTTATTTTTTTTATTTTTTGTACATACTAACAAAGATGGGAAACTCTCCCTTTTACTTTCTGTAATTTACTTTTTGCACTTTATTATTTTTTGTATTTTATTTTTTACACTTTATTTATTTATTTTTGTTATTTATTTTCTTTTATTTATTTTTCTGTCATTTATTTTTGTTATTTATTTATTTATTTTTTTTTGTCATTTATTTTTGTTTACTAACTTACTAACTTTCTTACTAACTATCTAACTTTTTACTTTACCAAATTTCTAACATTTTAATTTATCTCGTATACTAACTTTTTATTTTTATTTATTTTTGCTTATTAACTTATTTGGTGGTTGGTTCATACCACACCTTTGTTTATATTTTTTTCTTTTTATTTGGTAGTTGGTTCATACTACACCTTTGTTTATATATTTTTTTCTTTCTTTTTTTTTTTTATTTGGTGGTTGGTTTATTACCCCACCTTTGTTATTTTTTATTTGGTGGTTGGTTTTTACCACACTATTTTTAATTTTTTATTTGGTGGTTGGTTTATTACTCCACCTTCTTATTCTTTTTTTTATTTATTTGGTGGTTGGTTTATTCCACACCTTTGTAAATATTTATTTGGTGGTTGGTTTATGTCACACCTTTGTATATATTTTTATTTTTTTCTATTTCTTTTTCTATTTTGTTATGTGTAATTAAATTTGTGTGTTTTTCGGGTGAAGACGTAACTTGATTCAATTGACATGTATTAAGATTGGAATTCTAATTAACTCTTTTCTATTCAATTTGAGTGCCTATTATGGTTCATAATGCTTTTATGAATTGACCACTCATAAATTGATCTAGTGGGTATATGTGTAACCCGAAAGATTTGCATATGACCTAGACCATAAATAATAAAGTGCCATGATTTATGATCATCTAGGAATGGAGGTTATAGGTTGTGTGGGAGAACTGTGGTATTTTTCCATGAGAATCCATACAGTAAAAGTCATGCCTTTAAATGTTTTTAAATTACTGATTCTTCCCATCAATTGAATGATTAGAAATTGATTAGAAGGAAAGTCCCAAAGCTACTCTATTGTCTATAATAGATTATTGAATCAAGTGAAGTTTGATCCCTAGTATTCTAATTTCATGTGTTTTCATTTTAAAAAAACAAAAAAAAACTTTGTTTTTCTCTTTTTCTTCTAATTTCGTGTGTCTTAGTGTTTGTTTTTCTTTTCTTTTTAAATAGTCAAACTTTATTTTGACAATTTGGTCACGTGTCAATTTTCTCAACAAGTTTTTGTAAACTTAGGTTGATACGGTGAATTTTGTTGTTTCAGGAATTCAAAATGAGCCTAAAATTTTATTGTTGATTTATCCATACTTACAATAGGCTCACCTTTTGAAATCGCCCCTATCAATGATTTTTTTTCTCTGATGAATTTTTAATTTCATGTCTTGATTTGCCAAAATTGTCAATTTTTCTTGTAACAAGCGAACTTGTTCTTTGTGGATGGTTTCCGTAAAAAAAAAGATAAAATATTTTTCATTAAAGAATGGGCTGAGTAAGGAGTCAATAGGCGAAATCTTTTTGACTCTTGAGACGCATTCTTGTGAATTTGTGCAGTGTGAATTTATTAATTTGTGAAATCTCTTCAAAGGCAAGTAAACGCGTTACAGTCTTGGGAATCTGACTCAAAAAGACTCTGTTTGCCAATTTATAAGAAAATTGGATGGGAAGCCTATCCTCGACTCATAGAAGGCATTTAAGCCGTTACTGGACGTAAAACCAGAGGAAGATGTGAGTCACAATCACAACTATATGTATATATTTTCTTGTATATCTTCTTCTTATGACAGTCCTGATCCAGTAGCAGCTCAGCAAGAAGTGGTTTGAAGGAAAAGTTGTGTGAAGCAGTAAGAAAAGCAAGCCAGTCAAAACACTCAATCTGTATAAATAATTTCAATCTTTGGTCGTACTTTGTTTATGTTTATATTTGTGTGAGGTTGCTCTTTTCAATAATTGCGGTAACAGGTACTATCTTCTATCTTTTTCCTTTCTATTTTTTAACATTGAGGACAATGTTGTGATCTAGTTGGGGGGAAGGATAGTTGTGTAAAAAAAATAGTAAGTGTGTTTATGTTTGTCGTGTGTAGTATGTTTGTCGTATGTAGAGTTGTGTAAAAAAAATCCAAAAAACAAATTTAGGAAGTGTGCGTATTAATATGTTTGTTGTGTTTATATATTTGTCAGTAACTAAACCAGTTAAGGATGGCAGAGTAAGGAGTAAATTTTACTCTTGAGACGCATCTTAGTTGGGGTAGACAACTAGTTTGTGTGGAAGTAGCAAATGGATTCAAGGAAAATTTGCATGATTGAGTAAATTGTCTTCTTTCTTAAAATTCACATGCTTGGTTATGGATGTTGAATTGGTGGACTGAGAATGATAGAATTATGCTTTGTGAGATTTTGAGCCTATTGATGAATGGATTGAACATTTGTACCATTCTCTTCTTTCTTGTGTGAATTTCACTCATAGAATTGTTACTTTAGAACTTGCTTTGATTCTTTTTAGACTACATTTTCATATGCATACATGAATATAATTGAGACATTTTTTTTTAAAATAGTTACTTTAGCCAAATAGCCAATCTTGTATATTTTCCGTTGCTTAATCCCTTTGAGCTTATTTGACTATTCTTTGTTTCGAACTCATTATGTGCCTTAAATGAAAAATCATGTTCTTACTTAGCCTTAGGGAATAAAAGAACATTAACTTTGTCATTCGATCAGTTTTTGAACAAATGTGGGGGTGTGTGTGCCGAATGGTAAAAAAAAATGTATATATGATGTTCTTTTTGTAAAAAAAAAAAATCAAAAAAATCAAAAAAATAAAAGAAGAAATGTAAAAAGAAAAAAAAAGGGTTAACAAGGTAATAAAGGAAAGAAAAGAATATATAAATGGAATTTGTATTAGGTAGAGTTGGGATGAACTTTCATGCTTCTTAATTGAACTCAGTTCTCATGTTCTTTTATTCTCTGGTGTTTAACTTGTCATATCCATATTACCTCCTCCTTTACCTTGACCCCATTACAACCTTGAATAAAGTCCTCATGATTTGTGTGTGCATGTGTTTTGAGTAGTGGAGAAATAGAAGACAAGCAAGCTTATGGTAGTGCAATTTTCATGGGTTGAGTTGAGTGAAATACCTACCTTTTAAACACTTGAGGGATTGAGAGTGAATCTTGTGAAGATCTATCATTCTTGATTCATTCTTTTCAACTGAAGTTTCCTTGCTTGTTGGTTTGAGATGCGAAGAAATGTTACCACATGACTGTTTTGATCCCTTGATTGTCTAGTTGCTCTTCTTGAGTCATTAAATCCTTTAGAGTTTTTAATTTTTGAGTCTGTGTCATTTTTCCTTTGGTTTTTGTCTTTTGTGTTTTGCCCAGGAGTGCAAAAGTTAAGTGTGGGGGAATTTGATAACACTGTATTTAATACATTTTATAATCCTCTCACTAGGCTTCTTAAGGTTCAATTAGGCTTAATTAAGTTAGTTTTGACACATTTTATGATTTTGAGCTGAATTGGACAATTAAATAAATTATTGCATAAATTAACCGTAATTATCTCTTTGGCAATGTTTAGTAAACTGGCTATAATTTGAGTTTCAAATATCTGATTGATGTGATTTTGGTCTTGTAAGAAAGTTAAGACAATTCCCTACAACTTTCATGTTGAACACTTTTCCAGAATCAGACTCCTTGGAGGTGATATTGAGCTTTGAAGTCAGAATAGAGGAGCTGAAACCGGACCTAAATACTATGCAGTAATTGGACCATATCTTGAGTTCTAGGCATGATTTTGGACTGAAACCAAAGCCATTTTAAAGCAAATATTCAGGTCTACAACTTTCATGAAAACCACTTCTCTCAAAAATGAAAAGATGACTGGACGCACGGCTGTACATTACTCAATTGTTATTTGAAAAAAATGAAAAAAAAGGAAATAAAACATCATGGCTTACGTTAGGAAACTTAACAATTAAGTTCCACTATTCATGTTACTATGCATTGCACAGTAACATGAATTTGCCTATAAATAGGCAATTGAACATTTGAGAATCCACAATTCCAGACGGAGGGAAGACGAAGAGGGAGAGAGGCTTTTGGGCAGTGCCCTGCTTCTCTCCTCAGTCTCCCTCCAATTTCTTTTCTCTCTCTTTTTCTCTTTTTCTCTTTTCTAGTTTATGTATAAATAAGTTTTAGTCTACTTGGGTCAAAGTGTGAAGCTCTTGGTAATAAAATAAGGTTAGATTTATTCCTCTCTTGTGCTTTAATGATTTATATTTTTAAGTAGTTATTATGCGTGTTATATTTTGTTTCTGATAATTTAGAAATTACCCTTGTAAAGTGGAGTTCTTGATTTATTGTAGACAAAATATTGGCACAGTAAATGCTTTAACCCATTTACAAGTGGTGGTAATAATTAAAGGAAATATAATATAATTACGTATATTATTTTATTTCGTATTGTATTTTGTTTCCAATCAATTTAGAAACGCTCCTTGTAATGTGGAGTTCTTGATTTGTTGTAGATAAGAGATTGGCACAATAAATGCTTTAACCCATTTACAAGTGTTGGTGTTAGAAACTCTCCTTGTAATGTGGAGATCTTGATTTATTGTAGACAAAATATTGGCACAATGAATGCTTGATCCCATTTATGAGTGATGATATTAATGGATGATTAAAGGAAACATAATATAATTACGTATATTATTTTAATGAACTTTTAACGTTGTATTTTCCGATTGGAACCTCCATGTTGCGAGGATTCTAATTGAGTTATAAAAGGAATTAATCTTACTTTTATTTTATTTACCAAGAGTGGATCTTTTTACCCAAGTAAATAATTTTTACTATAGTAATAAAATATTTACCGTACCATAATTAATCTTCATCAATTCCATGTGGATCGACCTCCGACTTACCGAGAAATTTATTACTTGAGACAACCTGCACTTGGGTTTGTAAAACAACAATTAAAAAGTGTGCATCACCTGTCAATTTCATTGGTAGAAAAAATTGATGTTTGGTCTTTCACAAATCTAATCCTAGGCTTACCATATAGATCCACTCATTGAATGCGGATGGTCACCAGTCAAACAATGAATTAACACATGCCAAAAGTGATCAAGTTATGACAAGAATGCAAGAAATATGATAAACCCTAAAGAAATTACCTTAATCAAAATAAAAATCAAACCAAAATAATTAGGAAAACAAGATCCCCCATAGCTCTAGCTATGGGTTTAACTACTCATGTTCAATACAAACAAACCAATATCAAGATACAAACTCATGGAAAGAAAACCCAAAGAAAGGGGAAAATTAGAAAGAAAGAGAAATCAAAACCCCTTTAATAGAGGTTATGATCTTCAAGCCTTCAAGAATTGAATCCTCCTTCGAAGCCGTCTTCCAAGATCTGCTACCGTAAAATAACTCTCTCAGGGTTAGGAATTTTCTGTGTAATGTGCTCAATGTCTCTCTGTCTCTATCTGTGTTGAATTTAGCGTAACTTTTCATATTTATTGAAAATCATGTGTTCTGTTAGGCAACTAATGCCTAGGCGCTCAGTTCTAAGCGCTCAAGCGCTCATCCACTTAAGTCCAGATGCGCGCTGCTACCTCTTGGGCGCTCAGGCGCTCCTCACCTAGCGCTCAGGCGCTCTTGGGGCTCAAGCGCCTGACTCTGAGCGCTCAAGCACCCAACTTTGAGCGCTCAAGCGCTGGACACTGATGCAAAATTCTTCTTTTCTTTTGCTTCTTTGAACGTCCAATCTTCTCCATGAATAACTACCTAATAAAAACATACAAAATACTTAATAAAGACACAATCAAACAATACTAAAAATATAACAAAACTTACGAATAAAATTCATTAAAAATAAATAAAAGATATGAAAAATAAAGGAATTAAATCGTAAAAATATGACAAATTGACGGTTCATCAAGACCAAAATTGAGAGATTATGTTTTCTCTTTTACACTTGGAGAAATTTGCTTAATTGTACTTATATTTGATGAGTAGTAGTGAAGTCTTGTAAATATGTATAAAAGTAGCACTTCATAGTACTTCAAGTTTTTTTAGCACCATATTTAGGCCTAAGGGAGCCTAATTTTTTATGATAGTAGGTGCTAACTAGTTTTAGAAGTATTACTTAAAATTATGTAATGTATGCGTTAACTACCGACCCATGAGGGATCTACCCTCTTTTAAATGTAAAATGTTACTAATGACAGTGTTATATATATTAAAATATCTTAAACTGTTTTGTGAACATACTAAAGTAATAATTAAATTTATAAAATTAAAATAGAACGTTACATTGAAACTTCAATCTTCTCAACAAAATATTTTTTATATAATGGGTGAAATGAAAAATAAAATTTATACAGATTTAATGTGGGTACATAGTGCATACGTAAAAATAAAAATGGCCGTGAAAGCTATTAGCCTATTTCTCAATTACTGGATTGAGATTTGAGAATTTTTCAAAAAATAAAAAAAGAAATGCTATTTTGGCACATAATGTGGTTTGAAAGAAAATAATATTAACCTTTTCCCTTCTAAATTAAGATAAATTAGGTTTTCTACTTGTGCATTCCACGGGATAGATTAAGACTTAAATAATGAAGATAAACAGAATTTACATAAAAATGGCTTTATTTAATAAAATATATGTAAGTTTATTAAATAAAAAAAATATATGTAATAAAATTATTTAAAATTAAAATCATTAGAAGTTTCATGGTCTGCTAATTACGTTTGTGCATTGTTTACTTATTTGTCTTGATCATGCTACCATTATTATTGAATGCACATAATTAAAATAAAAATTGAGATACACTTTGTTGCTTATAGAATATATCTCATTGACATCTTGATTAGATAAATGTTAAAGAAGTTTTATATTTGTAGTGAAATTGAGAGAAATATTTGTCTAAAATAATCGCATATAACAACAATATGTAATCTAATAATTTTGTAAATAAATAAAATTAATAAAATTATTTTGTTATTAATAATGCACATTTAGTAAATTTTATTCTGTTTTAATGTAAAGTTTACACCCTCGTGGGAAGCAAATATTTAAACTTTTATGTACTATTGAATATATATATTATTTCAATTAAAATAATGATATAAAAATATATATTTAAATGATTTATTTTACTTTGAATAAATTTAATTTCAATTAAATTATTAAATATTCTTTTAAAATTTTCACTCTCAAAAACATAAATAATATAATATTATATAAAGATTTCATCACATATATACAAATGTACATCTACATAATAAATTAGAGTACAAATTCTTGAAAGTGACATAATCTCTTATTTTACTCTCCTTCTAAGAGGGACATATGTCATTCTTAATATTTTTTCTTTTAAATTTTAAATTCAAATTATATTTTTAATTAATTATACATATCTCATTTATAATTTTAAATATTTTTTTCTTTTAACATATATATTTTAAATTTTACCAAAATAAGTTAATTATACACATCTTATTTATAATTTTAAATATATTTCTTTTTTAATGTATCTTTTTTAAAATTTTATATGAATTTAAAAAAACTCACGTAATGCACGAGATACTTATTAATATTAATTTTTTTTTTCATGTAAAATTTTCAACCACTTTGTAACAAATTATTTTTTTAGTATTATAAAAAAATATTTGAATAAAAAATTATATTAAAAAATATAAATAATTCATGTAGATATTATTAAAAATTATATTGGTTTAATTTATTTTTATACATTTTCATGTTAAGTTTTCATTCCGTGCAATGGAAAGAGTAAGTATTTTATACCTATATATATATATATATATATATATATATATATATATAAGTAATTTAATTGTTTAAGCTGCAAATAAATTGCTTTCTAGTTATATTATTAAGTTTTCTTATAATATTTTCACTCTCATAAATTTATATATTAATAATATTTCATATAAAAATATAATATGTTGGACCAATAATTTTAAGCTACTTCTTTCTATAAATAAGATCATAGAATTTCTTTTTTAAGAAAATTATAGTATTTTCATATCGTAAAGGAAAAATTATAATAAATTTTTGTATTAATATATTTATTTGGAGGGATGTAATAAACATTACACATCCACAATAAAGAGGCAGTAACTGCACCAAAGACTAATTGCTTTTTGAAAGTTAAATATCAAATCAGCTAGATAAAACATTAATTTTAATTAATTTATGTTAAACACACCAAGACCCCGTTAGAGTAAAAAAACTAGCTTTATAGATTGAGAGTGCCAAGTTTTTGTGCTGTAAATAAATACAATAATATTTTTCGTGTTTTTTTTTTGTACTCACTATAATATTTTTCATCATAAAATAAAAAACAGTTTTATTTAATTTGTTTTTCTGAGAATTTGAACTTTACAGCAACTCCTGTATAATTTCTAAAAAAACAAAAACATACTTTATTTCTAAATTTTCACATATTCATAAAATTACAACCTTATTATATGATCCGTTCAAGTAACTTCATTAATAATTGTGAAGTTTACTTAATTAAAGCAAACGAAATCGTCTAAAGAAAAAATAATAAAGCAAACGAAGGGCACACTTTCATGACTTGGATGAAATTTCGATTGATAAGCATATCTCGTTTAACTGATTCTATTCCTAGACCGTGATAGTCAAATTCCATCACTGACTCCTTGGAAATTTTTTATTAAGTATTTACAGCTGTTGTCAATCAAATAAGGGTTCTACTAACATAATGTTAGTCCAAGTAGTAAATAAGTTTGGTCATTTTAAGTATGTAATTAGAGATTTAATTTTTGACTCATGTGTATAAAGAAAATGTAGTTGAGAGCGATCCTCTTCTTCAGAGTCAGCTAATATTGCGGTAGAATAGTCCTTTGTCTGTCGAACTGGAGAATAATGCGGGAAAGACCCAAAAGATTCAATAACAGCTTTTGTTCTAATTTTGGTAGTGATTGTGTGGTTGACAACAGATTTCATGCATACAAATTATTTAATCAATTTAAAATTCAACAATGATATTTTTATCATATTTTTTTCTCACATCATTTTTTATACTACTCTCCATATTATTGATTATATCATTTTTTCCTTATCACTTTCTCTTACTTACTCACAACCATAAAAAAAAATGGTAAAAAATGTGGCAACAGAAAAAGTGTGATGAGATAAATATTTTCCTTTAAAATTATTTAAACCTAATCAATTGAGGCGATCACTAATAATACTTAATTATTGTCCTTCCTAATTTGGTCCGTGACTATACTGACCAAATCGAATGTAGATATGTATTGATCAAAATTTAGTTGTCAATCTTATTAGAAACCAAATATTCTCAAAAATAAAATATTAGAAGCAAAAATAAAATGGAAAATAGAATATTCTTGAATTTGTGAATTGGAGATTCAGCCGATCGAAATGAATTTGTCAACCCTATTAGCAACCAAATCATAAGCCTTGTACTTGAGATCAACATGGAAGTCGTTGATAGCAAGGTAGTGACTTCAGCAGATCAAAATATGAGTTCTAGCTGAACAGAACCTGACTCCAAGACGTTGCTGTCGTTGCCCACACCAAGAGCCGTCGTTGTCTTTGCACAGAGCTATGAAACAACTCCATTGAGATGAACCCAACTGAGCTTGTGAAGGGAAAATAGAAGAAAGCCTATCCGCATTTGATAGTGAGAGGAATAGGATGAAGAAAGAGAAGAATGATGTTCCTTATCTTCCAAGTGGGTCTCCTAATGGTGCTCTTTCTCTTCTAATTATTAGCGAATAAAGCAGTTCCTCGTTTACTCAGAAAGAGAAGAATGCGATTAGAAGAAAAAGCTTTTTATTAATTAAAAGTATTTTGATTTTTTTTTAACTTATTTGCCTGTTTGTGTAATTTTATTTTTTTCATTTCATTTTTTTCTCAAATGATTGTATTTTTTATTTTCATTATTTTCTATCTGATTATTAGAAAGAGAAGAATGTGATTAGAAGAATAATCTTTTTATTAATTAAAAACATTTTGACTTATTTTTTAAACTTATTTGTCTATTAGTGTAATTTTTTTTTTTCATTTTTTGTTTTTTATTTTGTTCTCAAATGATTGTATTTTTTAATTTTATTATTATTTATTTAATTATTGAGTATTTTTATTTACTTATGTAACAAGATTTTTAACACTTGACGACATATATATACATTCTTTTTAAATTACCGCATTAGATGTCATTGCATATATCAAGAGCATATATTTATCACATGAAAGATTTATAAATATTTAATGCCATGTCATATTGACACATTTAAAGTCATGTACTTTTTTTTTATATATTATATGATATGATAATTATTACATATTGGAACAATAATAAATATATATTTTAGGAATATATTCATCATTGATTTTAAATACATTCACATAAATTTTAAAGAAAACAATTTTAATCAATGATAGAGATCCTCCTAGAGCATGTATTTATTACTACTACATGAACATAGTATAGTTTCTCATATTAAATTAGATATTTATTTACTTTAGAAAAAAATATTTAATCATTAAATAACCTAAAAATATTATATGATAAATAACATTTTCCGGGAACAATATGATAATTTCGTAATGAGAGGAACAGTGATAATTTTTTTTTACTTCGAGGAACAATATATATACTTTATGATAATTAATCGTCTAGAAAAATCACAAAGTATTTAATAATTTATTTTGTTAAAATTTTCCTGCACATAAAAAAAATTCAAACATTTCCATAATTCATATCATTATGTAAAAAAATCTTATTCGTCGTTAGGCCTTTAGTTACCTTACATTTGCAAGGTGTTTCTCCACACTTGATTGTATGTGGGTTCAAATATGGTACCTTGTCTCCTTTCTCCATTGGTCTAAAAAAAGACTTATCCTACAAAAGAGAAAAAAAAATCTCAAAATTTAATTGGAAAGAAGGAAATCTGCACTATATATCCTCTATAATTAATGTATCTGAATAAGCAATTTAATTTAATTTATTTAAATTTTTGCATACATGTACAATCTTAAAATATCTACCAAATAAAAAAAAAAAATTCCTCTGTTCCAAAATTATATCTTGTCTGTACAACTGTACAAGGATTTTCGGTCTATAAATTGGTACAACACTTTCATTCGTTATTGCAAAACTCCAAGCAAAGAGGAAATTAAGAAGAAATATCATGACACATTCCATTGTTAAACCCTCACTCATCCCTTCCCTTTTGCTTGCACTGTTTCTTTTGGTGTTTCCCCCTATTCTTCCAAAACCGTGGAAGTAGTTGATGTTTGTTCAAAACACAAAAATCCTTTCCACAGTGTCTATATTTTATACTCCATACCAGGTTCAGCAAGAGGTTGATAGCCTTTCCCAGTATATCATTGTTAACTTTGGTTATACCAATGCCTTTGATATCATCACACTAATTAACAGTCTCATCCCAAATACAACTGACCCTCAGATGAAACAGCGTTATCAATCAAGTACCATGAATTATACTGATGCCTTGGGTTGCTTCGCCCAGACTATAGAGTCTTGCATCTTCGGAGATTACAAGAAGATGAAATCCAATGTCGCAACCGTGATAAAAAATGTTCAAGATTGTGATTCAAAGCTACCATGTGATCCATCAGCACTCCCACAGCGCTTAACAAGTATTTGAAAGATGTCAGCATGATCATTATGATTCTAGCTAATTTTCCAGCGGGGAAATATTAGTTTTTTTTTTCCTACCATAGGGAAATATTACTTTTTTTCCCCCTACCATAAGGAATAGTTTGATTATGTAGTTCGTGTCTCTAGTTATATGAATTACATAATGTTTCATCAAAATTCTGGCATCTATCATATCTCTTCAATAGTTAAATAGTTCATATTGTAATTTAATATTATTATACTTTAATATTTTTATTGTCATATATGTGCCATTTAGAATAAATTATATTAAAAAATCTAAAATTTATATTTTTATTACTATCTTATTATAAATAATTCAAAGTTTGAATGTTCATTAATATTATGGTTGAATGATAGGTAATGAGAAAAATAGAAAGAGAATGAGGGAAATAGAAATAACTTTCTTTATTTAAAAATTTTAAAATATATAAAAAAGGAATGGAATACATTAGAAATTATTTTTCCTCTATTCTCCTCAAATGTCTAATTTTTATTTCTCTCAAAATTTAGGTGGTGGAAGGAGGGAAACACATAGTTAATGAAGTTCTATTCCGTTCTGTTAATAAAACTTTCAAATAAAGAGAATGATAACTATATTATATTCCTTCCTTTTCCTTTTCAATCTATCTACACATATTTTGTTCAATTTTATTAATAAAAAATATTCAAACATAAGATAATATTTTATTTAAAAAAGTGTTTATTAATATCTTATTAATCTGATATTAATATAGATTGAGATTCACTTGTAGTTGGAGACTTAGTGAATTCTATATGTAGCAACATATACACATTAAAATTTATAATATGCACATATTTATAATTTTAAATTATAATTTAAATGGTATATATGCTACTATATATAGAGTTCACTATATACCTAAGTCTATATTAACACCACTCTATCTTATTATGCAATTCAATCTTTTTTTTGATTAATTTTTAAGTTTTGAATTTATTACAAACAGTTCAAGATTTAAATCTTCATCAATATCTTTTTTACAGAAAGAATTCCGTAATATCTCATTAAATAATTCAAAATTTAAAACTTTTAAATCTTAATTCTTTTTTATGATTTCATGTAATGCGTAGGTGCTAATCTAGTTAATATCAAGGAACCTTTATTTTATATAGTAGTAAAGATATAAATTTGGCATTATCAACTAAATTGGCTATAAAAGAAGCTAATATAAGATCTTCTACTTCTTCTTCATTATTAGACAAATCCCAAAAATCTGACGGTTATTGTTGTTATTGTAATAATTGAATCATATTAATTGGTTATCATGGCAACAAAATGACAAGATGGTATTCCCGCGGTAAACCCCGGACCATGACGACTTTTGGTGAAAGTAAATTCAAACTCAATAGAGATTAATGCATTTCTAATTTGCCTTGAGTTTGGGCTAGACTGCTAGGGAACCGCCTTACACAAAAACAGAGGTATAATGATACTGTAATTGAGAAATAGTCCTTTGAATTGGGCCATCTATTCTAACTGTCTAATAAAGGTGCAAAATACTATAATTGAGAAATAGTCCTTTGAATTGGGATATCTATTCTAAGGTTACGTTTGGTATATCGTATAAAGAAGATATGATAGTATAAATTAATATTATCGTTTGTACTTTCATTTAATATTTAAAGTGTATTCAATGCGTCCTTATAGTATAATGAAATCGATCGATCAATGTCATTTTATTTACATTCCTTTAAGATATTTACTTATGCATATCTTTGTGATAATGTTTTGTGCTATCCCCTGGCAACCATACACGGATGATAAACATGATTTTTGTGATTTAGGGACATTACAATCTTATCCTCAATTTTTCATTTTTATCACTTCCGTAGACCGCGTCTCCACCACCACCACTCGGTTACATTGGTAGGTAGGCATCACTACCACCATCACCACCGTAGGAAAAGGTTGTTAGGGGAGTCCCATCGCACCCCACCTCCACCGCTACCACCGGATTAACGCTCATAACGCATCTATTGGGAATGCGGTAAGCTCTTTACTACCATTTTGTATTCTAATGACATAAATTATATATATTTATTAGCCATTGCACTCGCCACCACCACTCGCAGAGGCCACCACAAATCCTACACTCACATGACCACCACCACCACCACCACCACCAAGGAACGCACGTGACGCTCGCATCCCGCCACCACCCCCGACTCACCACCACCACTGCTACCGCCTGCCCCCCCACTCCACCACCTACTGCGCTACATACCCCTACTCACCACCACCGTTACCCACCATACACCATACCCCACTCACCGTATCCATACCCGCCACCGATTACCCCTCATATCCTTACCCACCATAGCCCACCATATCCTTACCTATCACCAGGTTACCCACCATACCCATCACGGCTAGGTCCCTCTTCCGAACCATCACCCACCGCATTCATGCGCCACTCATTGACATTCGGTGATTATATTTAGTGATTTTGTGTAAAATACTATTGAGAATATCTTATTGTGAGTTTGGTACCCTAATTAGATTACCTATATATGCTTTTCACCAGATTTTATTAAAGATTGTGGTAGCCATTAAACCATTGGCTTTTGGGAGATCCAACATTTAGGGAAACTCTGTACTAATTCAATTACTACCACCACCACCACTATCCTACTCAAAAAAATTCATTTAAAATTTTTTTAGAACTAATAAGCTTTTTTAGGAAATATTTAATGTCCATATCATCACCACTAATAATAAAAGGAAAGTCATCGATTGTTTTAAGGATTATATTAACCAAGTATAAGTATACTTATAAGTGATACACCAATAACTTCAATAATAAGATATGTACATACATTTGATTAGATTATTTTTACATTTATTAAAAATCATACATAAAGACAAAATTAAAAGCAAATAATTAATACCTCAATCGTTTTTTACAATAAATTGAAACAATAAATTTTTAAAAATTAACATGAAAATCATACATAAAGCCACCATCCGTCATTAATAAATCTTCCTAAAACAATATTAAATATTACCAACATATTAAATTTGTCACTTTTTTAATTTTATATTATATATTTTATTTCCGTAATTAGTATGGATTCATTAATAAACGTTTACAAAATTTTATTAAGTAATTTAAATAATTTATATAAATTTAAAGGCTTGCCACACCATGGAGTTTTTACGTAGTGTAAAGGCCAATCGGGATCACCACCATCCACGTACCACCACCACCACCATCCATGGTATTGCCGCTACCAAGGGTGGCGACCACCAAATAGTTAAAAAAATGACCAATTTGGTAAATAATTAAAAAAATAACCACTAATTGTGATTTAATAAAAAAGCGCATTATGATTCTAGCTAATTTTCTAGCAGGGAAATATTAGTTATTTTTTTTCCACCATCCCTACCATAAGGAATAGTTTGATTATGTAGTTCGTGTCTCTAGTTATATGAATTACATAATGTTTAAATGCTTACTGAAATCAATATATAGAATGAAATTAGACTTTTAATTGCTTCGTATATGACTAGCACCATCAATTTTTCTATTCAAATAGCACATTGTTTGATGAGAAGCGACGGTAGTCACTTAAATTTTCTAGAAGATAGAAGATCGCTTCATAAACTTTCTCTCCGTAGACTAAGTGATTTTAATGATTATGCAAAAAAGAATGCAACACACATTACGTTTTCCTCTTGATTTGAATAAGTAAATAATAAATCATCTCAAATTCTCGTTAGTTGATTAGTTATCTATTTTTTCCTTTTTGTTGATTCATTTGCTGATTGTATTTTTTTTAATATATAACTAGTATACCTTGCCGTGTAATCTTATTTAATTATTATATTTTACATATCTTTTTCTTTATGATTTTTTTAATAAAACCTTAAAATGAAAGAAACTCCTTTAACTATAAGCCATTTTAAAAAATCTCCTATGATTAAAACTCAACATCTCAAGTTTAATTGTACAAAGTTGTATAAATTTAACTCTTTGAATATATGTAAAACAACCCTTTACAGAGAGTTAATATATGTACGGTTTGATAAGTTTAGAGAATCGAGTTGAAGAGCTTTGAGCTGAGTGTTTTTGAAAATGACTTATAGTTAAAGAGAATTTATTGTATTTTAACCAAAAAATTAAAGAATTAAAACTACATTTTTTTATTTACAATTAAAACTACAGATTATCACTTGATATAAGAGACAATTCATTTATTATAATAAATATAATATAATAGATAATTTCATTAATAAATATAATATAATAATGTCCCTATTTAATGAAGATTGATTGTTATCGATTAAAAATTTATTTAATATTTAATTTGGAGTAAAATTAAAAAAGAATATCTTAATGAACCCTGATAACTTAAAAATTAATACAAAAAGTATAATTTAAAAAAATAATTTAGGATATATTTGTATTTTATTTTTTAATTATATGAGATAATGTTACAACATTTCTAGATTATATGAGATAATTTTACAATATTTTCTAACAAAGTGAGATATTGACGTGAAATTCTAAAATATTCTAAGAATATCACTATAAAATTTTTTATAATTGTTTAATTTTAATTTAATAATATTTTATTTTTTAATTCAACGACATGCATTGTTATAAGTGTCACATTAACACTTTCATTGAAATAGTGCAATGTTCCTGATGTATACAATGCCTTTCTATATTGACTACTAAATATACCACACACCTTTTAAAATAACTTTTTGGATAAGACGTTTAAAATAATAATTGAATCCAATATAATCAATATTAACATAATCTATAATAAAGGAGAATCGGGTTTGTGATATTAATGTCTCATTAAAATTCTGGCATCTACCAGATCTTTCATATGTCATATATGTGCCATTTAGAATAAATTATATTAAAAATCTAAAATTTATATTTTTATTACTATCTAATTATAAACAATTTAAAGTTTGAATCTTCATTAATATTGTGTTTGGATGATAGATAATGAGAAAAAAGAAAAGAGAATAAGAGAAATAACTTTCTTTATTTAAAAGTTTTAAAATACATAGAAAATGAACGAACACATGAGAAATTATTTCTCTTCTATTCTCATCAAATGTCTAATTTTTGTTTCTTTCAAAATTGAGGTAGAATGAAGACATGACACATGATTAATGAAGTTAGTTAATTCCGTTAATGAAACTTTCAAATAAAGAAAATGATAACCACTTTTCAATCTACACATATTTCATTCTATTTTATTAATAAAAATATTTAAACACAAAGTAATATTTTATTTAAAAAAGAGTTTATTAATATCTTATTAACTAATGTTAATATAGATTTAGATTCACACTATATATAGCAACATATAACATTTTTATAATATACACATATTTATTTTTAAATTATAATTTGAATTATATATGCTACTACATATAGAGTTCACCATAAACCTAAGTCTATATTAACATATTTATGCAATTCAATCTTTAAAAAGTTTTAAATTTATTACAAACAGTTCAAGATTTAATTTATCAATATCTTTTTTACAGAAAGAATTCCGTAATATCTCATTAAATAATTCAAAATTTAAAACTTTTAAATCTAAGATTATGTCTTAATCTTTAATTAATTTATTTTACTATCATTATCAACTAAATTGGCTATAAAAGAAGCTAATATAAGATCTTCTATCATTTTATCTTGATATTATCAATAGAGATTAATGCATTTCTAATTTGCCTTGAAGACATAACCTATAATGTACTGTAATTGAGAAATAATAAAGATGCAAAATGTAACGTTGGATACGGGCTGTGCAATTGAACTACTTCATCCGACCTACTCGACACAAATTTAAGAGTTAAAATATTGTTAGTCAAAAAAGTTTTGCTTTTCATTTATTATTATGATGAATTTAATTTTAATATATTATTAGTGTTAAAAAAATTTATATTATCATCTAATTATATATATCACGTTATTAAAAATATTTTATTTTTATAATAATTATTTTAAAATTATACATATAATAACATATAATTAATTAATGATGTAAAATACTGTATACTAAAAATACATCAAAATTAAACTATATTATTATTGATAGAAGTAAAATTTCACCTTGTGCTCACTGATGGGGGCAGCCTATTAGTAATCGCAATTGGCGTTCCAATTTGATAACGTCCTATTTTAATTTATAAATTTAATTATTACTCTAGTATATTTGTAAAATAGTTAGAGATATTATTTTCATATATAAAACTATTGTTAATAACATTTTACATTCATAGGAATAGATCTCTTAAAAGTAAGTAGTTAGTACATATATTACATAATTTAAAATTAGATACTTATTTTTTTAAAATGAGACTCATTAAAGCTTTCAAGATGTCACTATTACTTTTTATATATTTACAAAATATTATTATTTATTTTTACTCATGAAAGAGTAGAATAATAATGAACATACCTCTCATAGTGATTGTAAAAACGTAGCCTCTAAATTCTGATAAATAAACTTGTTGAACACAAAAATTTACAAATATTTTAACTATTGACATTATCTGAAATATTACGCCAAAATATATGAGATAATACTTAATAAAAAAAATAAAAACAATAATAAGTTTAAACTAATGATATTTCAATTGTCACAAGTACAAAAAATATTTTCTACTATCTTAATCCTCTGTTTTTAAAACCATATCTAAGAATCTTAACGTAATAATTCTTTTTAATTTTATTCTAAAAGAACAATTAAGAGAGTAAGTAACTCAATATTTTTTTTCTCTTCCCATTTCATCATTCCTAACCAATTGTGCAAATTCAACTCTAATCAAGAAAAAATTCCCTTAATAATCTCTAATCGAGACGTCTCTTAATAATTTCTAATCATGACCATAATAATATTTTACACATTAATTCATTTATTTTCATGGGATAACATTTTATGAATACTTATTCTATAGAAAGAAATATTTACATAAAAGTAATCATTTTCTTGTAATAAATCATTTGAAAGAATAACATCTGCCATTTATTTGGGTTTTTTTTACCAAACTACCATTGTTGATAAAACTATTTACCAAAATGTTATTTTTTTAAAATTATTTATCAAATTGTCACTTTTTAAAAATTATTTACCAAAATATCACTGTTTTGAAACTATATACTAAACTGCCACCCTTTTGTCCTATGTGTCATTTTTTAATATTTTCTGGCCACTTGGAATGCGCCAAGTAGGATGACGCATCGATGTAGGTTGCGTCAATGCTGCAACCTGGATGGACATCACTTGATCCATCGTAGGTTTTGCCATACATGATGGCGTAATTAGCTTGAATACGCCAAGCTTGTTGGCGTAACTCACGAAAATATGTCATCCTAGTAGCGTATTCTACACATGGCCGTGTCTCCCAAAATAACACACGTTTCTTCTAAAAATTTTCGACGAAACGTTTTGGGAGTTAGATAGGTCCTGTCCTCGACTCGCTCAATCGCCACATAGGATCCCTATGAGAGCCAAAATAATTATCTTTTACATGAAAATGGTAGGTCTTTCCAATTTGCCACTTTTAATGTGATAAATCTCATTAAATATACAAAAAATAAAGACGATAATAGGGATGTATGTTTAAAAAAAATGCTATTTTTGATTTTTTTTTTCTTTTTTTTTGTATATGTTACTGCATTGTTTCAAACGTTTATTTGATGAGTAGGAAACCAATCATGTCCCTCCCAATTTTGAGGAGTGACATTTTGTTATTATATTTTTAGTTAATGCAGAAGGACATAATGTTTGTTATAATTAAACCAATAGTTCAAAATATTCGAATTGGAGTGAAAATTTTGACAGAATTTTTCCTAAATATTGGACCCCCCAAAGCATATGAACCTGTTTAATTCAACTAGTTACAAAGATCATTAATAAAAAATAAAACTAAGCGAAAAACATATTTAATCCAACAAGGGAACCAAAATCACAATAGAAAGTTATCAGTTACACAAAACTACTAAATATAACATTACATTATCAGATACACTAATGATATATATAATATACACGTCAATGAGATGGGTCCGCATCAGAATTTGGTGGCCTGTGAGAGGGATCAGAAGAAGGACCTAGCTGTGATGGGTATGGTGGGTAACCTGGTGGCAGGTAAGGATATGGTGGGTAACCATGTGGTGGGTAAGGATATGAGAGGTAACCCGGTGGTGGGTAAGGATATGTGGGTAAGGTATGGGGGGTATGTGGGTGATATGTAAGTAGTAGCTGAGTGGATGAGTATGTAGCAGTGGTAGGAGGCTGAGTTGTGTGCTGGTTGGTAGAGCCGGAGTCCTCTGGAGGTCGAAGTCGTGTCTGAGTGCTCGCTAATCTTGTCCTCCGTCTACGCTGCGTTCCCTGTTGACTGAACTCCTCGGGCGGCCCTAAAATGTCACCTGCTGCTGGAGCTGGACGCAGATGTTCCATTGTAATGCAGTCATGCTCCCACAATGAGTGTAGGATCTGTGTAGCAGCTTCTCGAGTAGCAATGTCAGTAGTTGAACTGAACAAATGCTCTACAATATCCGCCTAAGAAACAGATATAAATTATTTCATTAGACTGAATACAAAATACATATAGTCACTAGTAAATTGGTAAATAGTTTATCGCATTCCCAATAGATGCACTAGTGGAAGACATCCAGCGTCTGGTAATTCTTTTATACCAACGTAAGTACTCAGAACGCTAACTGAGGGATGCGAGCAATGAGATTCCCCTAACAAACTTCTCCCGTCAACTATCCCGTGTAGCTATTTAAACAGCATGTGTAGCTGGATAATCCTTATCATGCCTACCTACCGGTGTTACTGAGTGTAAACTGTCAAGTTGGAGCGATCTCTGTGGTATAGGCTGGTCAAGCCCAAACTGGCACATCACTCGGTCTGGCTGGTGCCACTCAACAATGTGAAAACATATGAGAGGGACCACTGCTAGTGCTATGTCCCTAGCAGCCACACAAAAAGGTGGGAGTGATGTCACCTTTTCATTTGTGTATGGTTGCCATATAATCTGCAAAAAATGAGATGCACACAAAATTAATACGACATATACATAAGTAAATATTCAAACGAATGTAAAATAAGACATACCTCATCATTCTTCAACTGATCAAAGAACTGGCGATAATATCCAAGGACGTCGATCACAGTATCACTCAAAACTTTATGCTTGCGCCACCTATTTGTAAATGAAAATATTATAAACGTCAGTTATAAATATTAACAAAGTAATAGAATAAAGTAATGTAAGGAAATAATTCAAAATAGAAACTTACTCTCATCCTAAGGGACGTAATTGACCACGATCAACACCATAGAACACATCAGGTTCAACATGATCAGCTAGTGTAGGGGCAAGCCGGAGGAATCTCTACCATGCCCAATACTGTAATAAGATGCATGCCCCTTCGATCTCGCGTGCCTTGTAGTCCGTAACTTTACAAAGCTCTCTATACAAGCATGCTAGAATTGCAGACCCCCAGCTATATGTCGCGGTAACATCAAAGTCCTCCAACAACGGAAGGAATATCAAGTGCATAAACTTACCAGAATGATCGGGGCATAAGAAACCCCCAATCAACCAAAATATGTAATGTCGTGCACGCTGTTGCAGGTACTAATCATCATCATCTTTAGAGACTGCAGTAACACTCGACTGCCACAAGTATGTCATATCTATGCATGCACCAGATATGAGCGAGGGAGTCTCATCAATCCCTAACAACCGAACACATAGATCGAGCCAATCAATCCTATAAGTAAGGCCAGTAATTGCAGCATCATCAATAGGAAGATCCGATATGATACCGATATCCTCCAACGTAATGGTGTACTCTCCGGTAGGCATGTGAAATGTATGAGTCTCTAGTCGCCATTCCTCAACCAACGCAGTGATCAAGGAGTGATCAATGCTGCAATAGCCTATATGGGCAACCCCAAGAAGCCAGCCTGCTATAGATACGGAAGAATTAGCACAGGGGGGGTCCATATGTTTTGTCTTCTGAGCACGTCTCACACGCAGGTGCCGGTCCTCATGTCCTTGCCATACATGCTGAGAAACATGATACTCCTGTAACTTCAATATCGAGTCATCCTCTGGTCCGGGATTTACACGGAATGTCATCTGTCAGCTGTATGCCAAACAATAACAATTAGTGTGACAATATGATTACTATAATATGATATGACCATATGATTACTATACTAAAATATAATATGAGAGAAATGAAGTGCACGTTGATAATCAACTAACATATATTAATAGGGGCAAGAATAAAATATCATAGACCAGTGATACAAAATAATACAACTCCAAAATGCACATTGATGGTTGGCTAATACAAGATTCTGACAATGACAATAGGCCTAGATCAACTAGATGGCCCCACTCCATCATCCCTCAAGGAACTCGATTCACCGGCACGACATGTGCGAGAATTATGTCTAGGTTGATAGCATCTTGTACACGTTTGTCCTGTCCCTGCTTCGCGCCAATTTATCTCATTCCTAATTCAGGTTGATTTTAGTCGATCTTTAGATCTAAGCAATGCACGATCTGGCACCAAAGTTATGTCAGGACCTGCAGGCCACCATGGTTCAGCCTGAACCGGTTCAAAATAAAACTCGTAAGGTCTGTAAATGCTTTCCATCCTTTATACCCTATGCACATATTAGAATAGGTCAATTGCCAGAGAAGCACATGTAGTAATCGCATGGGAGCATGAAAAATGCAATATTTGAAACACCCCACAGTCACACCGGCCTTCTTCCAAGTTTAAAGTATAAGAAATTCCCTCTGTTATGTTACAGGGTCAAAAGCCTCTTCAATCATGAACCTTGTGTTCTCTCTATTGTACTGGCAAACTTGGTGTGAGTTGGCCTTTGCCATGTTGACTCTCCAATGCTTCAATAAGTCATCACTTCATTCCTGCCCAAATGTCATCAATTTCACATTTGCCTCATCTTTTCGGTTGACAAAGTATTCTACTAACTTCGTATATGTCAACTGAACCAATGCAATTATGGGTAGATTTCTGCTACCCTTCAAAACTCTATTTATGCACTCTACAAATTGGTTGTCATATGATTGAATCTACGGCCACCATCATACGCCATACTCTATTTTTCTTTTGGAATTACATTAATCCAATTTGCCATCTCCGTAGTAGCTGTCAACTTCTCTAGTCTAGCATCAAACTTTATTACAATTGGTTCATACCCTGATACAACAAATGAATTGAGTTGGTATTAGGAACTCACTATTCTTATCATAATATAGATTACAAGTTGAAAATTTTGAGTACCTGTGTTAATCAAAAATCTTTTCAACTCTTTATTATGGAATTTGGAGTTAAAATTGGAACTAATGTGCCGTATACAGAAGACATGATACGCATTCGGCAGCTGCCATCGAAGATTTTCATTTTCCACTGAATGTAAGATGCCTCGATGTCGATCAGAGATCAAACACAAGCCCTCTTGTTGTGTGACATGCAACCTTAGGTGGGCTAAGAACCAACTCCAAGCATCGTTGGTCTCCCCCTCCACAATGGCAAAGGCAATTGGCAGAGGTTTTCTATCTCCATCTTGAGTTGTTGCAATCAACAACTTATGACGGTATTTGTCATACAAATGAGCGATATCAATCTAAATAATGGGCTTGCAATATCAGAATCTAACAACACATAGTTTAAATGTCCAGAATAATCGACAAAAGACTCTTTTCGAACGATCAAGTCGGTTATTCACAAAACATTCTTCGTCTTGCAACTCCACCACTATGCCTTCCATGTCTCTTCTCATGGCCGCTAGCCATCTGGGCAACACCTCGTAAGATTTGTCCCAATCCCCAAAAACATTCACAATGGCCAATTATTTTGCCTTCCAAGCTTTTCAATATGAAACTTGGTAACCGAATTGGCTTCAAATCCGTTCAACAATTAAGCATACAGGTGCATCAGGTTTTGTTCTAACCAACTCCAAAATGCAAGAGCAGATCATACGAGAGTCTAACTTACGGTGATCTAATGACACAGCTGGGTTTACGCAACTGTGAGGTCCATTATATTTTATAATCTGTCACGTATTCGAACTCTTGCTTTGTATGGCCCTAAGTCTCTAGTTACATCCTTTGACAAAACTAGGGCACTTAGCAGTAAATCTTTGTGAATCAGAATCTTCAATCTTGTACTCTTGATGCCTGTGAATCAAATAATATTTGAGGGCCAACTTCATGGCATCTTTTGATGGAAATTGCAAGCCAACATAGAATTCATCATTGATGCTCTAAGTCCCACGACTATCTAATTCAGGCAAGTTATCAGGATTACTCAATGCATCCCAATTGATTTGACAAAACTGAGGGCATGGTGACACAAACACAGATTCAGGTCCTCGAGACATAAACATGGATTGAGGAGCAACAAATAATGGAACTTGTAAATTTTCTTCGGTATCAAAGTTTTCTGCCTCTATGTCAGTGTCTGAATCATCACTCTCAGCTACTTGTTCTTCATCTTCACTTGTCTCCCATACTGCATCTCTGACAAGTGGGTTATCAGCTTTAACCATTGCACCCTCAATAACAATCATATTGCATGGCTCAACTTGATTAGAAGGACCAACTTGAGCTTTGGTTTCACCAGGAGCTTCAACATGCTCTTCCTGCCCACTTTTTTCTACCTCAACATACAACTCCATTGACGCCATGTTCAGAGTTTAACAGAAAGAATCTATCATATACTTTATATCATCATCGTCTTCTAATAGAAGACATACCCATCTCCAGTGATTGTAGCATTGTGGACACCGATAGACAACCTTTGACACATGTTAGTTTGCTTGGAGCCTCAACTTTGAATGGATCTTATTTTTCAACCCATCCAAAGTCATATTGGTTATGATCACAATAGGCCTAGGAAGAGGACCTTGATACATGAGACTTTTTTCACCATCATACATTGTCCCACTGAAGTAAATGTGTACATTCAGGGGTTTTGTCATATTAATTTCACTTCTGAACAATAACAATTCAACACATATGTATTCAATATACACTTGTCAATTAAAATAAAATTGCACACATAACAATTAATTTATATTATTATTATTTTACGTACAAATAACTTCTTAAGCCCTACTAATTTGAATTAAACTACACTTACTTATTTAAACCATGTCAAGTACTCAAGAAAAAATTTTATCCTATTATTTTACGTACAAAATACTTCATACAAATCAGAATACATATCTTATTAATCACACTATTAATTAGTCAAGAAAATTAATTAAAGACCTCTAAATACGTATACAATAACATAAATGTATAATAAAATAATTGAGCACAAATCATTAACAAAAAATTTAAACATTGAAAGAGAGACTTACATATAAGGAATATGATCTGAATTTGATACTGATAGAGATCCAAATATCACTTCTAGTGAGAATTGAGTTTGTTTAGAGAGTTGAGAGCGTTCAGAGAAAAGAAATTTGTAGAAAGATAGTGAAAAATGAGAAAATGGAAGGCTTGTCATGGAGGAGGTGGGGGTAGTGAATATATACACGGGTTGCGCCAACACGATTGGCACATTTGGTTAGGTTACGCCACCTTTGTTGGCGTTTTCAAAGGGGATACGCTAAGTAGGATGACACATCCACTTAGGTTGCGCCAAATGTGTTGGCCTTGCTGCGTGGATCATGTCCATCCTACTTGGTGCATCCCAAGTGGCTAAAAAATATTAAAAAATATCATAGTAAACAAAAAGATACATTTGATATATAATTTTAAAATAGTAATATTTTGATAAATAATTTTAAAAAATGATAATTTAATAAATAATTTAAAAAATAATATTTTAATAAATAATTTTACTAACAAATAGTTTATGGTAAAAAAACTCATTTTTTGTTATATTATGAATATGCCAAAAATAAGAATTTTTTATGTAAGAACAGTAATTAGTTATTTAGTAATATATTATATTTATCTAACTAACTAATATATATATATATATATATATATATATATATATATATATATTTTTGCAACTTCAAATTATATTGTAAAATAATAAAATCATTAATATCAATTTTTATTAATTATTATATTCTTATATTAAATAATATATATATATATATTTTATTTTTATTTAATATTATTTATTATATATATTTTTTTTTTTTTTTTTTTAATTATATCACTTTTTTAAAAATAATATAAATAATAATATATTTTAAAAAAGTATAAATTATTTTTATCTCGATTTTTAATTTTTATTAGACAGAGACGTGAGTGAGATCATAGAAAGATGGAGAGCACAAGTCAAGAGTCAAAGAGAAATGAAAATAGAAAAATGGAGAGAGACGTGAATGAGAGCACAGAGTGATAGTCAGTATTCCGAAAAAAATCAGAGGAAAATAACAGTAGATAAGACAAAGCTTTAAACAAATTGAAGAAATAATAGACTGAAAGATAAGGGTGAAAGAAATAAAAAAAAAAAAAGAGTGAACTTTTGCACTTTCTACTTCTTTATAGAAATGTAACAGGTGCTGTGAAGAATGGGTTGACGAGGGGTTTAGTGTCAGAAGAGGAATAGAAATATGTTTCTATCTGTTTGAGTGTAATGTTTGTTGTTTTCTGAATAACTATTATATTTTTATCTCAAACAGTATATATATTTTTTTATATTTTATTTAATATTATTTATTATACATATTTATTTTATTATTATTTTTTTAAATATATCTTTTAAAAATAATATAAATAATAATACATATTTAAAAAAGAGTATAAAAATATCTTTATGCTTTCCTGAAAGAGTAATCTCACGCTCGTGGATATATAAAGGGCTTGGTGAAAGATAAAAAAAAAATCTGTGGATTCATGATAGTTTTTTACTGTTGGCGTAATTATCTTCTTTTTTTTTAATTATTTACTTGTCACTTGTCATTTGTTTTGTTGTGACTCTATAAATACTAGAATCATCTTTCTGACCGTGTTTATCGTAAATATAATCATTATATTTTGATATTTTCTCTTTTATAAATTTAAATAGATATTTAGAGTAGAATAATATATTATTCTAATAATTAATTTTATAAAATATTTATTTTCTCACTTAATATATTTTGATTGTCTAAATATATATATTATTTTTATTTCACGTATTATATATGTATATATATATATATATATATAACACCTATTACTATTATTATTATTATTATTTTTTTAGAGATCTTACAGGCTACATGATGACGCATGCTAATTTCAAGGAATTACTCATGGAAAACTAGAAGAACGATGGTAGTTTCACTTCGACCTTGGAGGCTCTCACTTCAAGTCTCCCTTGGTGGAATAAGGAGATATTTAGAAACATATTCAAAAGGTAAAGAAATTTAATATACAGGTTAGACGGGATTCAAAGAAGAAGAAACTATTAGAAAAGTTTTTTTCTTGATAATTTGGAAAAGGAAATTCAAGCTTAGTATTCTGGACCGTGATCTGGGATCCCACTCCATGGAATCAATCTAGTATACACACTACCGGACTCTTCCTAGCTGGCGTAGAGGAAGACTCACAATATATTTCAGACCACGGATTACGACCCTCAAGCGGTGTTGGGATGTGACATCATGGTTGATAGATTCACGTAGAGGATGAATTCCTAAATATCCGTAACTGTCAATCATTAACTTACGATATTATAGAATTCATAGTTATCTTTGGTTACTAGATACTTTCCATATCTTAATCTCAGATTTACAGGGACATATCCTATAATAATGGAAAGATGATCCTCATCAGGATACTAATCCTGAATTACCTGCATTCAGCAAGGATCCCATTAGGATTCTATATACACTCTATAAATACACGGTTAAGTCATCTTAAGAAGGTAATCTTTAACCCAATCTCATAAGCCTTCTTGTGCACTGCCTGACTTGAGCGTTGGAGTCCCTTTGCAGGTACCCACCCCCCTGCGCAATACACTCAGCTACTGCTCAAAGAAGAAACCACCGTAACGTGCCTACTTCAAGTATTCTCTGAATCCGTTTCAGAACATTGGCACCGACTGTGGGGAACCTTAAAATTCTAATCCCACCCAATCATGGTGAATACGAGGCAAAACTCGAGAAGAGACGCTGTACAAGCCTCTGTCAACCAGAGACAGGATCCTGACATGCAACGTCCACCACTATCACTACCTCCACTTATGGCTCAAACCTCCGCTGTGAGAAATCAGGCACCCGGATCAGGAAGCCGACGTGATGGGCACTCCACCTCCTTTTCTGAGGAGTTTCCTAACCCATCATGCAAGATTTCTGTCAGGGAAAGACTTGAATTCCCAACCCAGAGAGGTGACCAGAGCCTTCAAGAGCGCAGGATTTCGGTACACTAATGTCTGGGAATCCCGAACAATGAGTTCGATGATCGTGCATCCCGCTCTGAACGCACACATCAATCTTGGGGTTCCCAATGCCAGTTTCAAGATATGTTGCAGCAACATATGGATTTGCTCAACAACCAATTCAGGAGGCTGGAAGACATGCAGCGTGCCATGCATGAAAACCAACCAAGGCCGCGCTGCCGTGACAAACGAACTGATGTGGAAAATAATAAAAGGAGGGCTCACGATGATAATTGAATTCCCAATATTGGGGATAATAACCAGAATCGTGGAACCATGGAACAACCTTTCTCCGATCAACTTATGGAGTTCCGGGTTCCGAGAAATTTCAAGTTTCCTCCAAACCTAGAAATTTACGACGGAACCACGGATCCCCAGGAACACATAAATGCCTACTAGCAGTCCCTATATTTCTATGGCGGATCCATGGAATTGTTGTGCCGAGCTTTCCCTCTCTCCCTCAAAAAGGGAGCCCTCAAGTGATTTACCAGCCAACCACGGGGGACCATCGTGGATTGGTCGAACCTTAAACAGTATTTTCTACTACAATACACCACAAGCAAGGAACAACCTAAATGCATCGAATCTCTGGCTAAGATCGGCCAGGGGAAGGACGAGAGCCTCCGGGATTACGTTAGGTGTTTCATGGCTGCCTGCACCAATGTAGAAAATTTTGAAGACAGAATAGCCTTGCATTATGCCAGAAGCGGTCTCCGGATAGGCTCTGAGTTCTTCAAGTCCTTGGCCAAAAAGAAACCAGACAATCTAACCGACTTTCAGAAACGATCCGAGAAGTATGTCTACTTGGAGGAGGCAATAGAAGACCATAGGAGGTGGAACAAAGGCGAGCCTTTTCACCAGAAGCCCAACCAGAATTCCTCAAGGTTGCGACCCCCAAAGGGTAGCCCACCCTGGAGGAATTACTCTGATTACACTTCTTTGAACACGCCTTGGGAAACAATCTTGAGGAAAGTGATACACACGGAGTTTCAGAACGTCTGGAGACCACCCCCTATCAAAAAACACAAGCAAAAGGATCACTCTAAACATTGCACATGGTATAAGGCCTATGACCACGATACAGAAGATGGCTATCAGCTGCGCGATGCCATCGAATTCTTAATCAAGGCCGGACGCTTGCAGCAGTATATCCTTCATGTACAAAATAACGAGGGGGACAATAGACGTAGAGACAGTAGACGTACCCCGCGTCAGAGTCCGTCCCCTCCGTGCAGAAGAAGGACAAGAAGTCCTAGGAGAAGATCCCGGACTCCACTTCGCCGAGATAACAGCGATCGGCAGGGTCGGATCAGGGACACTCCCCCCGTTGATAACGACGACCATCGCTCTGAGCCCAATAGGACGATCCATACCATTGCCGGTGGCTTTGCCGGAGGAGGATCTTCCAATGGAGCTCGAAAGAAAGCCCTTAGAATGACAGCTTTTAGCGTGGTCCACTCAGAACTAAGAACACAAGCAGAGGATAAAAAATCGCCTTCCATCACCTTCTCAGACGAAGACTACGGCGGAATAGTCCCAGACCACGACGATCCACTCGTCATCTCCGGGGTAATTTCCAATGCTGAGGTCCACCGAATTTTCATTGATCAAGGGAGTTCAGCCGACATTATGTCCCTAGATCTCTATTAGAAGTTGGAGCTCCCACAATCCGACTTAACTCCCCATGTAGGAGAATTGACGGGTTTCACCGGTGAGAAGATCACCCCGGTCGGATATTACGAAACCCACCTGACCCTTGGATCATCTAAATTCTTCAGGACTGTCAAGGTAAAGTTCCTGGTTGTGGACTGCCCTTCGGCTTACAACATTATCCTGGGCTGTCCTTCTCTCAATGCCCTTGGAGCGGTGGTATCCACCACCCACCTCGTGATAAAGTTCCTCAATAAAAACAATGATGTCGTCACTGTAAAAGGCGACCAAGTTGCTGCCAGAAAATGCTACAATGAGAGCCTGAAGATTTGTAAAGTGCCCCGGAGGGAGAGACCCTCCGTCTCCACCCCAGTTATCGACCAGGTTAACATTTTAATGACCGAGTTGGATGTCAGGGAAGAGATCCGGGGTACTCGACCCCAGCCCGAAAGTGAACTGAAATCTCTTCAGCTCGGGACCAACCCAGAATAGGTTACTAAGATCGGAGCTCGTCTGGGTGAAAAAGAAAAGCAACAATTGTCAGAACTCTTGTTAAGAAACAAGGACCTTTTCACATGGACTTCCTCCGACATGCCCAGACTTAACCCCACCTTTATCTGCCACCGTTTGTCAATTAAAGAGGGCGCCAGGCCGGTCGCACAAAAGAATAGGAAGGTCGGACCTGAGAGGCGGCAAGTCGTTGAAGACCAAGTTAAAGAGCTACTAAATGGCAACTGACGTTTTTATAATTTCTCTTTTCTTTTTTTTTTCAAAATAATAATTGAGTAAATACACAGCCGTGCATCCAGTCATTTTTTCATTTTTGAGAGAAGTGATCTTCATGAAAGTTGTAGGCCTGAATATTTGCTTTAAAAGAGCTTTAGTTTGAGTCCAAAATCATTCCTAGAACTCAAGATATGGTCCAATTACTGCAGAGTGTTTAGGCCCGATTTTCAGCTCCTCTATTCTGACTTCAAAGCCAAATATCACCTCTAAGGAATTCGATTCTGGAAAAGTGTTCAACATGAAAGTTGTAGGGAATTGTCTTAGCTTTCCTACAAGACCAAAATCACATCAATCAGATATTTGAAACTCAAGTTATAGCCAGTTTACTAAACATTGCCAAAGAGATAATTACGGTTAATTTATGCAATAATTTATTTAATTGTCCAATTCAGCTCAAAATCATAAAATGTGTCAAAACTAACTTAATTAAGCCTAATTGAACCTTAAGAAGCCTAGTGAGAGGATTAAAAAATGTATAAAATACAGTGTTATCAAATTTCCTCACACTTAACTTTTGCACTCCTAGGCAAAACACAAAAGACAAAGACCAAAGAAAAATGACACAGACTCAAAAACTAAAAACTCTAAAGAATTCAATGACTCAAGAAGAGCAACTAGACAATCAAGGGATCAAAACAGTTATGAGGTAACATTTCTTCGCATCTCAAACCAACAAGCAAGGAAACTTTAGTTGAAAAGAATGAATCAAGAATGATAGATCTTCACAAGATTCACTCTCAATCCCTCAAGTGTTTAAAAGGTAGGTATTTCACTCAATTCAACCCATAAAAATTGCACTACCATAAGCTTGCTTATCTTCTACTTCTCCACTACTCAAAACACATGCACACACAAATCATGAGGACTTTATTCAAGGTTGTAATGGAGTCAAGGTAAAGGAGGAGGTAATATGGATATGACAAGTTAAATACCAGAGAATAAAAGAACATAAGAGCTGAGTTCAATTAACAAGCATGAAAGTTCATCCCAACTCCACCTAATACAAATTCCATTTACATATTCTTTTCCTTTCCTTTATTACCTTGTTGACCTTTTTCTTTTTACATTTTTTTTATTTTGATTTTTTTTATTGATTTTTTTTTTTTTACAAAAAGAACATCATATATACATTTTTTTTAACCATTCTGCACACACACCCCCACACTTGTTCAAGAACTCATCGAATGACAAAGCTAATGTTCTCTTATTCCCTAAGATCAAGTAAGAACATGGTTTTTCATTTAAGGCACATAATGAGTTCGAAATAAAGAATAGTCAAATAAGCTCAAAGGGGTTAAGCAAAGGAAAATATGCAAGGTTGGCTATATGGTCAAAGTAGTTATTTTAAGAAAAATGCCTCAATCATGTTTATATATGCATGTGAAAATGTAGTCTAAAAAAGAATCAAAGCAAGTTCTATAGTAACAATTCCATGAGTGAAATTCACACAAGAAAGAAGAGAATGGTACAAATGTTCAATCCATTCATCAATAGGCTCAAAATCTCACAAGGCATAGTTCTATCATTCTCAGTCCACCAATTCAACATTCATAACCAAGCATGTGAATTTTAAGAAAGAAGACAATTTACTCAATCATACAAATTTTCCTGAATTTGAATTGCTACTTCCACACAAACTAGTTGTCTACCCCAACTAAGATGCGTCTCAAAAGTAAAATTTACTCCTTACTCTGCCATCCTTAACTGGTTTAGTAGTTACTGACAAACATATAAACACAACAAACATATTAATACACACACTTCTAAATTTTTTTTTGTGTGTTTTTACACAACTCTATACATGACAAAAAGAAACACACTTACTATTTTTTTTATACATTTTTTTTACACAACTATCCTTCCCCCTAACTAGATCACAACATTGTCCTCAATGTTAAAAAAATAGAAAGAAAAAATATAGAAGATAGTACCTGTTACCGTAATTACTGAAAAGAGAAACCTCACACAAATATAAACAGAAACAAAGTACGACCAAAGATTGAAATTATTTATACAGATGGAGTGTCTTGACTGGCTTCCTTTTCTTACTGCTTCGCACAACATTTCCTTCGGACCACTTCTAGTTTGGCAAGCATCGGATCGTGGATCATGTCATAAGAAGAAGATATACAAGAAAATATATACATATAGTTGTGATTGTGGCTCACATCTTCTTCTGGTTTTACGTCCAGTAACGGCTTAAACGTCTTCTATGAGTCGAGGATAAGCTTCCCATCCAATTTTCTTACAAATTGACAAACAGGGTCTTTTTGAGTCAGATTCCCAAGACTGTAACGCGCTTACTTGCCTTTGAAGAGATTCCACAAATTAATAAATTCACACTGTACAAATTCACAAGAATGCGTCTCAAGAGCAAAAAGATTTTACCTAATGACTCCTTACTCAGGCCATTCTTTAATGAAAAATATTTTATCTTTTTTTTTATTTGCGGAAACCATCCACAAAGAACAAGTTCTCTTGT
The DNA here is from genome assembly GCA_029884595.1 of Ormosia semicastrata. Taxonomy (NCBI): domain Eukaryota; kingdom Viridiplantae; phylum Streptophyta; class Magnoliopsida; order Fabales; family Fabaceae; genus Ormosia; species Ormosia semicastrata. The sequence goes on along the minus strand of JAQQTO010000063.1, from coordinate 14,833,754 downwards.
TACAAGAAAAATTGACAATTTTGGCAAATCAAACCATAAAATTGAAAATTAAAAATTCATTAGGAAAATGATCATTGATAGGTGTGATTTCAAAAGGTGAGCCTATTGTAAGTATGGACAAATCAACAACAAAATTTTAGGCTTATTTTGAATTCTTGAAGCAATAAAATCCACCGTATTAACCTAGATTTACAAAAACTTGTTGAGAAAATCGACAAGTGACCAAATTGTCAAAGTTAAGTTGATACTTAAGAGGAAAAAGAAAAACAAACACTAAGACACACGAAATTAGAAGAAAAAGAGAAAATAAAGTTTTTTTTTGTATTTTTTTTGAAATGAAAACACATGAAATTAGAATACTAGGGATCGGACTTCACTTGATTCAATAATCTATCATAGACAATAGAGTAGCTTTGGGACCTTCCTTCTAATCAATTTCTAATCATTCAATTGATAGGGAGAATCAGTAATTAAAAACATTTAAAGGCATGACTTTTGCTCTATGGATTCTCATGGAAAAATGCAACAGTTCTCCCACACTACCTATAACCTCCATTCCTAGATGATTATAAATCATGGCACTTTATTATTTATGGTCTAGGTCATATGCAAACATTTCGGGTTACACATATACCTACTAGATCAATTTATGAGTGACCAATTCATAAAAGCTTTATGAACCATAATAAGCACTCAAATTGAATAGAAAAGAGTTAATTAGAATTCCAATCTTAATACATGTCAATTGAATCAAGTTACGTCTTCACCCTAAAAATACTCAAATTTAATTACACATGACAAAATAAAAGAAGAAATAGAATATATATATATATATATATATATATATATATATATATATATATATATATATATATATATATATATATATACAAAGGTGTGGTATAAACTAGCCACCAAATAAATATTTACAAAGGCGTGGTAATAAACCAACCACCAAATAAAAAATTAAAAATGATGTGGTAGAAACCAACCACCAAATAAAAAAAAAAACAAAAGTGAGGTAATAAACCAACCACCAAATAAAAAAATTAAAAATGGTGTGGTAGAAACCAACCACCAAATAAATTAATAAGCAAAAAAAAAAAGTTAGTATGCAGGTAAATTAAAATGTTAGAAGCGGGTAAAGTAAAAAGTTAGATAGTTAGTAATAAAGTTAGTAAGTTAGTAAGTTAGTAAACAAAAATAAAGGATAAAAATAAATAAATAAATAAATAAATAACAAAAATAAATGACAGAAAATAAATGGCGTAAAAATAAATAATAAAAAAATAAAGTACGAAAAATAAAATACAAAAAATAATAAAGTGTAAAAAGTAAATTACAGAAAGTAAAAGGGAGAAGTTCTCCAACTGTTAGTATGTGCAAGAAAATAAAAATAAATAAAAGGGAGAGATTTCTCCCACTTGTTAATATTTACAAAAATTAAAAGGGAGAATTACCCCCACTGAGTTAGTATATACAAAAAAAAAAATAAAAGGGAGAGGTTCCCCCACTAAATTAGTATGCAAAGATAAAAGGGAGAGATTCCCCCACAGTTAGTATGTTAGTATGTACAAAAATTAAAAGGGAGAGGTTCCCCCACTAGATAAGAAAATAAAAGAGAGAATTAACCCCACTGTTAAATTTTTTTTTATGTTTTTTTAATTATTTTTTTGGTTTTTTTTTTAGGTGGTCACGGTGTGACCACCTTTTTTTTAATAATTTTTATTTTTTAATATGTAAACTTTTTTTTTACTTTTTACTTTTTTTTTTTCTTTTTTACTTATTCACACTATTCACACATCTTTATTATTATTATTATTATTATTATTATTATTAAAATTTTTTTTTTTTTTACTTTTTTACTATTTATACAATTCACACATTATTTACCCTATTCATACTATTCACATTATTCACACAATTTTTTTTACTATTTATACTATTCACATTACTATTTATACACTATTCATGCACTATTCACGTACTATTCACACACTATTTACTTTTTACTATGTACAAAAATATTTACACCAGAAATTTATTCTTCAAAAACAAGTCGCCAAATAATACTAAAAACTTGATGCACACTTTTTAATTGTTGCATTTGCAAACCCAAGTGTAGGTTGTCTCAAGTAATAAATTTCTCGGTGAGTCCGAGGTCGATCCACAGAGAATTGTTGAAGATTAAGGTGAAGTAAATATTTTGTAACTACGGTAAAAATTATTTACTTGGGTAAAATGATCCACTCTTGGTAAATAAAGGAAAAGTAAGATTAATTCCTTTTATAACTCAATTAGAATCCTCGCAACATGGAGGTTCCAATCGGAGAATACAACGTTAAAAGTCCATTAAAATAATATACGTAATTATATTATGTTTCCTTTAATCATCTATTAATATCATCACTCATAAATGGGATCAAGCATTCACTGTGCCAATATTTTGTCTACAATAAATCAAGATCTCTAATTTACAATGAGAGTTTCTAATACCAACACTTGTAAATGGGTTAAAGCATTCATCATGTCTAATCTCTTTTTACAACAAATCAAGAACTCTATTTTACAAGGAGAATTTCTAAATTGATTGGAAACAAAATACAATATGAAATAAAATAATATACATAATTATATTATATTTATTTTAATTATTACCACAACTTGTAAATGGGTTAAAGCATTTACTGTGTCAATATTTTGTCTACAATAAATCAAGAACTCCTCTTTACAAGGATAGTTTCTAAATTATCAGAAACAAAATATAACACGTATAATAATTACTTAAAAGATAAATCATTAAAGCACAAGAGAGGAATAAATCTAACCTTATTTTATTATCAAGAGCTTCACACCTTGACCCAAGTAGACTAGAACTTATTTACACATAGACTAAAAGAGAAAAAAAGAGAAAAAAAGAGAGAAAGAAAATTGGAGGGAGGAGGAAATTCCTCAGAATTTCCCCTCCCCCGAACGCGTCTCGTCCCTCCGAATTCTTTGCCGAATTCTGAAATGTAAAATGTGCCAATTCTACATTGAATTGTTTGCCTTTTATAGGCAAAGTTGCTTCTACTGTGGCTACAGGAACCACTTAATAATTAAGTGAAAAACGTCATCCGTGACGTTTTTCTAATTTCTCTTTTCTTTTTTTTTCTTTTTTTAAAATAATAATTGAGTAAATACACAGCCGTGCATCCAGTCATTCTTTCATTTTTGAGAGAAGTGGTCATGAAAGTTGTAGGCCTGAATATTTGCTTTAAAATGGCTTTGGTTTGAGTTCAAAATCATTCATAGAACTCAAGATATGGTCCAATTACTGCAGAGTGTTTAAGCCTGGTTTCAACTCCTCTATTCTGACTTCAAAGCCAAATATCACCTCCAAGGAGTCCGATTCTGGAAAAGTGTTCAACATGAAAGTTGTAGGAAATTGTCTTAGCTTTCCTACAAGACCAAAATCACATGAATCAGATATTTGTAACTCAAGTTATAGCCAGTTTACTAAACATTTCCAAAGAGATAATTACGGTTAATTTATGCAATAATTTATTTAATTGTCCAATTCAGCTCAAAATCATAAAATGTGTCAAAACTAACTTAATTAAGCCTAATTGAACCTTAAGAAGCCTAGTGAGAGGATTACAAAATGTATAAAATACAGTGTTATCAGTAATTTCATCAGAGAAATCTCCCATACCACATGGTTTTCCAACGTGGTTCTGGTAAAGAAGTCCAACGAAAAATGGAGAATGTGCGTAGACTATACCAACCTGAATAAAGCCTGTCCCAAGGACCCATACCCACTTCCCAATGTGGACAAATTAGTGGATGGCCCCTCGGGGTTTAGATGGCTCTCGTTCATGGATGCATATTCCGGGTACAACCAGATTCTCATGTACGCCGGGGATGAAGATAAAACCGCTTTCATTACCGACAGGGTGAGCTACTGCTACAAAGTCATGCCTTTTGACCTAAAGAATGTAGGAGCCACCTACCAGAGGATGATGAACAAGGTTTTCGAAAACCAAGTGAGAAAGATGCTAGAAGTTTATATAGATGACATGATAGTAAAGACCCCATACAGCAGATCGCACACGGCAGACCTCGAGGAAATATTCAGACAACTCCGAAAGTACAACATGAGGTTGAACTCGGAGAAATGTTAGGCCGTCCTCAGCATGAGAAGTCCCCAGAACGTTAAGGAAGTACAACAGCTTACGAGGCGCATAGCAGCCTTCACAAGATTCTTAGCCAAGGCTGCTTATAAGTCTCCCCCCCTGTTCAAATTGCTTAAGAAGGAAAAAAGTTTTGAATGGACCCTAGAGTGTGAGGACGCCTTCACATCCTTAAAAAACCTCTTGTCCTCCCCCCTATTTTGACGAGGCCAGATACTGGGGAAACACTCTACTTATACCTATCCGTCCATGACGAGGCCGTAAGCTCAGTTTTGATCTGGGAAACTGACGAAGGACAGAAGCCTGTCTACTTTGTAAGCAAGGTCCTCCAGGGCCCCGAGCTTCGGTACCAAAAGGTCGAGAAAGTTGCCTTTGCGCTCATTATCACCACAAGAAGACTTCGGCAATACTTTCAATGCCACCCAGTGATGGTAAGAACAGACCAACCTATCCGGCATGTGCTACATAAACCAGATCTAACTGGGCGAATGATTGCATGGTCGATCGAGCTCTTAGAGTTTGGGATTACATACGAACCACAACTTGCAATAAAAGCCCAAGCATTGTCCGACTTCCTAGCGAAACTCACAATAGACAACGGCGACCCTAAAAAAACCTTCTGGACCATTTTTGCCGATGGATCATCGACCCCCAAGGGAAGCGGGGCTGGAGTGATATTGGAGAATTCGAAGGGTTTAACCTTGGAGCACTTCCTAAAGTTTGAATTCCCGACCTCAAACAATCAGGCCGAGTATGAGCCTGCATCGCCGGTTTGCTAATGGCAAAGGATATGGAGGCAACGCGGATCACACTTTACAGTGATTCCCAGCCAGTAACCTCCCAAATCCAAGGTGACTATCAAGCTAGAGAACCCCTCCTACAGATATACTTGATCAAGGTCCAAGAACTCTTGAAAGGTTTAGAGGAGGTCAAGATAGAGCACATCCCAAGAGAACAGAACTCCAGAGCAGACCTTCTGTCTAAACTGGCCAGCACGAAGAGCCCTGGCAACAACCGGTCTGTAATCCAAGAAACTTTCTCCCAACCCTCCATCACGGATTATAGCATATCCCAAGTGGAGGACCATCAGCCATCTTGGATCACCCTTATACTGGGATATTTGTAGCATGAAAACTTACCATCGGACCCGAAAGAGGCTTCCAGATTGGTAAAGACAGCGGTCAGATACACTATTTACAACGGCCGCCTCTACCGACGTGGTTTCTCGTCCCCCCTTCTAAAATGCTTAACCCCAAAGGAAACAGAATACGCCCTAAGTGAAGTTCATGAAGGAAGCTGTGGTCATCACTTAGGAGGCAAAGCCTTAGCCTAAAAAGTATTAAGGGCAGGATTCTATTAGCCGATAATAGAAGCTGACTCTCAAACACACGTTCAAATTTACGACAAGTGTCAGCGCCATGCAGATCATTTTCAAGCCCCTTCTAAAGAACTATTCACGACGTCGGTTCCTTGGCTCTTTTACAGGTGGGGTATGGACATTTTAGGTCTGTTCCCCCAGGCCCCAAGGCAGTTTAAATACTTGGTGGTAGCGGTAGACTATTTTACTAAATGGATCGAGGCCGAACCTCTGATCACTATCCACTCGGCGCGAATTCAGAAGTTTATTTGGCGCCATCTTATCACTAGGTTTGGCATACCAGAATCTATCGTCACAGATAATGGTACTTAGTTCAAAGATAAAATTTTTAATGAGCTACTAGCCGGATTGAAAATAAAACACCACTGCAGCTCCGTTGAGAACCCCAGGACAAACGGACAAGCTGAGACCTCCAACAGAATCATCGTGCGAGGCTTAAAAAGGAGGTTAGATGAAGCGAAAGGGAACTGGGTCGAGCAACTTGATCATGTTCTCTGGACATACCAGACCACCCCCCATTCCACCACAGGAGAAACTCCATTCAAATTGACCTATGGCTGCGAGGCCATGATCCCGGTGGAGATTGGGGAGCCTAGCTGGCGCTACCAACAGTTCTCATCTGACAGCAACCCCGGTCTAATCAGAGAGGACCTGGACTTGTTCGAAGAAAGAAGAAACGTAGCTCACATATGGGATGCCGCCTTTAAGCAGAAGACAGAGACCAGGTACAATAAGAAAGTGGTCCCAAGAAAATTCTAATCAGGCGACCTAGTACTCAGGAGAGCCGACATAGGAGGGAAAAATGCCTCCCAAGGGAAATTAGCCCCTAACTGGGAAGGCCCCTACCGTGTCATCACCAATACGGGTAAAGGAGCTTACACCCTGGAAATGTTATCTGAAACCCCGGTCAAGAATTATTGGAATGCGGATAAACTAAGAAAATACTATAGCTAAATGCCCGTAGTGGCTTAGCCCTCTAGTAGAATTATGTTTGATTCTTCCTTGTTTTGAATAAACACGTTCTGTATGGACTTTTGTCCTCCCAATATCATTAATAAAATAGTTATTCAGATACCAAATTTGGTCCAACGCGCGGCACTAACTGTTAAGATGTCAAATGGATAGGAGGCAGTACGGATCATATGTACACACTCCTTTGTTATACCTAAACCATGAAGGGGTCTCAAATTCTATATGATTATTAGAGTACCTATCCCGGGTAAGGTTAAATAATGTTGCTGCCTTAGGTAAAAGGGTTTTCGCGTAAAATACCCTAAGCCAGGGCATTACTCTTACCTATATCCGCAATTCCAAATGCTTCCCATAACGAGCATTGGAATATGGATTAAGGTTTTACTTTGCCTAAGTCTAAAATTTCATGACGTTTGATTGTTATAAACGTTAATTACAGACCAAGGCATTATTCCCACCTAAGTCAAGTAGAATGCCATCCACTCAACGGTATGAGTGAAGGATCCCGAACCATAGTTTTCTACGACAAACAGTTTTCTAAGTCCATTAAATCAACTATAAAAATGGGCGTTGGACCCAAGTCAGACCATGAAAAATGAGAATGAACGGCAAAACAAAGTAATTAATTATAAAACCCCAATCACGGGGTAATTATCCTTACAAGTAACAAAACCCCACGTAGGGGGCAAAAAATAAGAAATGAAAAAAGCAAGACAAAGCTTAAACGCCGGCCTCTTCTCTTTTCGGGATCTGAATAACCTCCAGGTTGCCGCCAGGAACACTCGCGGCTAACTCCTCTGTAGCTACAAGTCGGCCGTTATGAAATATTTTATCTGGGGTAATGCCCTCCAAGACAAGGGCGACCCCGGGATTGAAAAGCTGGATTTGCGCCACGACATTCTGGAACTGCTCTCCCCCGACCTTTCCAGATATCTCGTCCAGCTCCTCCACCTCCTTTTCGAGCTCAGTCACCTCGGCCCTCGGTGCGCCAATGCTTTTGTGGACCTCAAGCTTCTCAGTCTTCCTGGCAGCCTCAGAGTCCGCCAACGCCTTCTCCAGTTCGATGACCCTTGCCCTAGTATCCTCATTTGATTTTAAGGACGCGGTCAACTTCTAGCTAATTTTCTCCTTTTTTTTCTTCAAAGTCTTCAGCTCTTCCGACACCCTCCTATCAGCATTCTCAATAGTCTCTTTGATTACACGGATCTTGGCCGCTGCCCGGAGAGCTTGCCTTTGAAGTGCAGCTAAGGTTTGGGCCAGACCTTGCTCGGCAATATGCTGTCTCACCTCACCGCTTAAAAATCATCCAGCTATGAAGGGGCCGGGATCGGAGTGCTCCGTGATGATTGGTAAGAAATTTGCCCTTTCCTTATCACTGCCCTCCAACAACCTTCCATCATGTTCAGAAGGTCCTTCGACATCCTGCCTTTTTCTCCCTTTAAAATTGTAGGTAGGGGAACCCGACTGATATTTTTCTCCTATAACAACGCCCTGATCGGAGGAGGCCGGAACGGCTGCGGAGGAAGAAGCCGCGGTTTTCTTCCCCTTCCTTCGGCTTCTTGAAGAATGCAGGGCAACCATGGAAGACCCAAAAGTCATGTTACTAACTCGAAAGAAAACAGAAACAAGTACAATCAGCACATCACGAAACATTGATACATGAAGACAGAGCAAACACCTAGGGATACTATGGGTAATAACGCCCTAATTCCTACCTAATAAAGCATAAAGAAGATCATCACCAGGGGTACAGAGAACATCTCTAATATTGATGTTCCCATGCTTCTCGGCATACCGGGTTATGAACCTAACAGACCTGAGCTCCTCGGGGTCGAGATCTCCCTCCTCTTTTTCAATTAAATCGATGGGTACATCCCAGCAGCCTTGCGTCCAGTAAAGCGAAAATTCTGGCTCCCCGTCCGGTTTGAGGAAGAATGGTTGACATCCCTCCTTGGCTTTTACCTTGAAGAATGCAGTCTTAAACCCTTTGAAACTTTCTTCGAAAACATCAAAGGGCTTACGACCAAGCTGTGATCGGATGACAAGCCAACTCGTTTGCTTTACCGTCCCCTGAGTGTTTATTCTTGTATAAAAATAAAAAAAGGTATTAACTGAGCACTTAATGCTCATTAACCGGTAAAACCTCTCGAACGAGATGATGTAACCCCAACCGTTAGGATGGATCTGCGAAGGGGTCACATGAAGAGTATGGAGGACGGCCTTTTGAAAGTCAGAAAATGGCATCCTAAGCCCCAACTTGAGGAAAAAGGGGCTCATACAGGAACATAAAATGTGAACCGGCTTCTCGGCAGGAACACACACTCTCACTCCAGCTTGGACAGACAACTTGGAATTCGTCATCCCGAGCTTTGTTCACGGTTAACTCCAAGGCAAATAAGGATTCTCTGAGTATGGCTTTGCTCGAAAACTTGGATTGACGATTCCATACGTCATTCACCACCCAGGGGCATACTAGCTCGGGACCTCGCTGAATTCGAATCAGCTCGTCCTTTGCTGGATCACGAACGTCGAAGAATGGGTGCTGAACTCTCGCTTTTTCCCCTTTAGCCATCTTGAGAACATCCAAAGAAGTCGGTAAGCAATTGTCAGAATCAATAACTTCATAGATTCAGACAGGGAGAGTGAAGTAATCCAAACCTCCCCTACCGACCTCCTGTCCCACCAGAAATAAAGTATTCAGGGGAACTCCTCTGCCGCACATGGCACGGTGAAGACAGTGTTTCAGGGAGGCGATAAAATCTATCTAAATCACTAAGGTCTACTTGAAGGAAAGCAAAACCAGAAATGCAAAGCTACTCTACTCTTTAAAAAGTTATTAACATTCTGAAAGCGCAAATAACGAGAGGGTTGAGAGAAAGCTACTTACTATGTAAAAGCAGTGCCAGAACAATAGAGAAGTTGTGAGTGGTTGGAAAGCACCCAAAAGAAGCCAAAGCTTTCGCCGCACGGTGTTTTTAGTGAAGGAGGCCAAAAACGGTAAAGTGAGGAAGACGAACCTTTGACTTTTATTTATAAAGGTTTGAACGGTTAGGGGACATTTATGTCCTCTCCATCGCAAGTTCAAAAGGTGCTCATCATGGCTCGCAGAGCTCTAGGCACGTCTCTCCGATGAAATCGCACCACGTGGCCCATACAGCTGTAATAGTAGTTAAAAGGATGGTTACGCAGTAATCCAAAGCGTCGTACGAATGTTAAAAGAGAAACCAGGGTTTGTACCGCGGATCCCAGTTTCAAATACTGTTGACAACACGGACTAATAACTAACGTCGAGGTGTAATTATTATGGCAATTATGCCGGGTTGGCATTGGACCTACCCCGGTAATGTCTTTACGGGGTTATATCGGGATAAGCGTTGGACACATCCCGTCAGCATTACCTCAACGGAAAAACAATGAAAGTACAGAACAAATACAGAGAATGTAAAGCCTATCGAATCATCTTCATTCTATATATCGTCGTACATCCGAAAAGGGGGAAAAAGAAAATATTGAGACATGGAATGTATAAAGGTATCCCGGGAAAGGGGGCAAACATCTTTGGCTGCTGAATCATACCCCATTCACATCTTTAAACCTCGGTCTCTTGAAAAAGTGGATTGGCTTTGAAGAACATTGGAAAACCGGGATCATAATCCCGGAGAAAATACCAAAGTTCCTTGCACTGTTTTCTCCGTAATGCAACTAAAGACCGAAATCTTCTCTCGCTTGTTGGATGGGGTACGACCTCTCTAGCTGAAGAATCCTCCACCGGCATCAATTATTCCAAGTCACCTCAAGATACAGAGCAGCTCCAGTGGCCTTTCCACCCCGGAACAGACTGAAGCCACTCCGAAGTAGAAGTGCTCCGCCCACTCGCTCCCCCCACCTTCTCAACGGATAACGGTAGAGGCGGATACCCGCTGCTTCCTTGAAAGTAAGTCAAAGAAAGCAGACCACTCCAGTTTGCTCTAAGGGGGTCTTTCCTTCCTTTGACCCTGCATCCTTGCATACCCGGCCATACTACGAAGAAGACCGGCAAGGTGCTTTCAAATAGCTCGGCAAGAAGATGGAAAAAGGAACGGTGTGCACCGTCGGGTCCCCATGCAATAGTAGACGAAGGCATTTTCTCATCCTAGCAACACGTTGGATTAGACACTATTGTGTACGCCAGGAGAGAAAGGCTTCCACCTCTCTAAATGCATAGCAACCCAGTTTTACGCCAAGAAAGAAAGGCCCCTGTCAAAAGAAAAAAACGCTCGGGGAAGATTAAACATCTTCAAGAACTTTGGAAAAAATAAGAGTATAATCTCTGTAGATGATGAAGCTCTTTTCATAAAAGTGGGAAATGAAGGAAGAACTACACTCATTCTCTTGGAAGAAATCATCTCTATTTGAGAATGAAAAAGAAGGGAATGGTAGCTCACGAAGAAAAATTCTCTACTTATAACATGCATGAGGGATTCTGATTGGTCCCTCAAAAGGTGACCTAATCCCATGAAGTCAGCTGAAATAAATGCTTCTAATCTCTGATTAGTCACAAAGATAGAGAGCAGTTGAGAAAATTCATATGAAACTGACATTTTCTTTAAAGAATCACTACTCCCCAATAAAGTCCAAGTATCAGTTTCCCAGAGAATCGCAGACTGTTACCACCAGAGATCACGTTCAGAATTTAAGTTGAATATATCTCCAGGAATTCCTAGTACTCTTACTTGGGGGCAGTAATCTTTACTCGTAACTGAATAGGATGTGGACATCGGTAATAACCCGGGGTCTAACACTTATCCGTCGAATTACCATGTTAGCCATATGATGGTTAATCCGTTCTAAACTTGACTCTGGTCTGTCTCATCCAAGAGCCAAGCTGGGGGCAACTATTCTGGACCGTGATTCGGGATCCCGCTCCATGGGATCAACCCAACATGCGTATTACCGGACTCCTCCTAGCTGGCGTAGAGGAAGACTCACAACGTATTCCGGACCACGGATTACGGCCCTCAAGCGGTGTTGGGATATGACATCGTGGTTGATAGATTCACGCAGAGGATGAATCCCTAAATATCCGTAACTGCCAATCATCAACTTACGATATTATAGGATTCATAGTTATCTTTGGTTGCTAGATACTTTCCATATCTTAATCCCAGATTTACAGGGACGTATCCTATAATAATGGAAAGATGATCCTCATCAGGATATTAATCCTGAATTACCTGCATTCAGTAAGGATCCCATTAGGATTCTGTATACGCTCTATAAATACACAGTTAAGTCATCTTAAGAAGGTAATCTTTAACCCAATCTCATAAGCCTTCTTGTGCACTGCCTAACTTGAGCGTTGAAGTCCCTTTGCAGGTACCCACCCTCTGCGCAATACGCTCAGCTGCTACTCAAAGAAGAAACCACCGTAACGTGTCTACTTCAGGTACTCTCTGAATCCGTTTCAGAACACTCAGGTTACTGAAACTCTTAAGCAAGAAGAAATTCTTTGGTATAGAAAGTCTAGGAGCAAGTGGATCATGGTGTCATGAAGAGGGAAACTAATAGCCAGTATACTGAGGTGGAAATTACACTTCACCCTTTGGGAGCCATGTCACCTCAATTAGTGAGAACTGGAAATCATCCAACGATGAAAGCATGAAGGGCCGTTTAGGGAGGGGTGCGAGACTCAAGATAACCAATCCCAAGTGGAAGGAATTCATGAAGTAAGGGGAGGATAGTGAGGGAGGTTTGATGTATTTGGACTATCTCCTCTGAGTATTCTCTTTCTGAGATTCCCCCTCCTCTCCGGATTCTTCTCTTCTATCCCCTGGACCTTTCTCTCAAACTTTTCATTTTGTTGTTGGCTGTATTGAGTTAATTACGTCTATCATCCCTTAAGATATCAATAATATTAGAGTCTAATTTTGTCAATTTCTAGTGGTTTCATTACTGTATTTTTGGTATTTCATTGGGGTTGTTATGATAGATTTTTTAATATGTGTGAATTAGTATAGTCTCAATTTTTTTAAAATTTAGATTAGTTAAATGTTAAATGTTGTTGAGTATCTATTGATTTAGTCCATTTATGATCAATTTTATTATTGAGCTCTTATTAGCACTTAAACCTATGTGGATACTGTTTTTAGTTTGTAGGCATTGTGTATGAGTTTTCTATGATGGGTAGGTTAATCCATATTGTAAACACAAGGAGAGACTCATATTCTCATCCTATATGTATTGTGGTTGCCCCATTGAGGCTACAATGATTTTCTGCGCATATAGGGAATAAGAATAGTTTCTCTCCTCTCCACACGCACACCGTTCACGATTTCCTTTTAAAGATCGGACATGGACGCGCTCATATTTGTCCTTTCCAAGTGATTCTATAACCCGATCTCTTATATATTATATTTTATATATGTCATAATTTGGAGTTAAATGGATTTAGAAATTTTGGCATATCGTTAATTAGTTTGAAACAAAATTCTTTCAATTGGTATCAGAGCCAATTTAATCTTAATTGTGGTTGTAAATTTTTTATTATTGAGAATGGGAATTTTGGTCAATTCAAGACCATCTTTTTTTTTTTGAAAAATTAATCAAAACCCAAAATTAATTTTGATTCCCGTTGTTTGAAGTTTTGACAATTTTTTAATGCGTAATTTGCATGTATTTTTTGTGCAATTTTTCAATCATACAAGAACATCATTTATGATTTTGGTTTTTCTTAGGCATTATTATTATTATTATTATTATTATTATTATTATTATTATTATTATTATTATTATTTTTTCCCAATTCTAATTTTGGAATGTGCTTCATGTGCGCAATAATTAATTTTGGTAATTTTGGTGAATCTTAAATGCCTTCAAAGTTCTATGAGAATAGTCTGCTGCATGGTGTTGCAAAAATGGGTCACAACTATTTTTTCTTTGACTCGAATTATATATAGATAATTGGACAATCTCAGAACTCACCTTTTGAAATTTTTTTTGTAAAATTGGGCATGTTATAATTTTCATACTCTCACATGTGATATTCTTTGAGTGCTCAAATAAATTTTTTTTGGGTTGTTTTATACTATATTGAAATTATTTTGCTCTTTAGATTGTTATACAATTTAAATTTGTGAGAGTTTGTTTAAATAATTACCAAAATAATTTTTTTTTGGGATTGTTTTAAGTGTATAATATTGTATATATATTGAAATTACTGCGCTTTTATCAACTATTATGCAAATTAAAATTTGGGAGTTCATTTGATATATTTAGAGTTATTTTGACTAATTTTGCTCCTATCTACTATTTAAATCATAGATAAATAACTAAATAAATAAAGGAATAGCTCCTTATGCTCTAAGTGCGTGATGTCTCATTAAAATCATGGAATAAAATTTTGTAATTAATTCTCACATAATTATGGATATTTTGATATTGAATATTATCTTTTATGATACTTGGTAATTATTAAAATTATTTTCACTACATATAATAGACAAGTGAGAATTATAATTAAAATGATAATTTTAGATATTTTATTTTGTATGATAAGGAACATTGATATTGATAAATATATTATTTTGATGCCAAAAAATTCATGTTGATTGTATGCCTTTATTATTATTGAGAATTTTTTTTTAAATGGAAGACTTATTTAAATAAGTTTGGACATATTAAAATTTATTTATTTATACATATTTTGCTCCTCTTTAATTGTTAATGCCAATTTTATTAGTTGAGCTTGTTGAACTCTGAAATTGTGCAATCTAATATTGAGAGTTATTCTTGAAATAATTTTTTCATTATAAAAGTATGATAATGTATCATGTGCTACATATAATTATTTTAGTATTAGACGCTTGTACATTGACAATATTAAAGTGCTTTGATATATATTATTAAGAATTAAATTATAATTGTATGTGATTAATTTTATTGTATATTGTGCCATTGCAAATTTAAATAAATTACTTTCAATGTGGCCATTATGAGAATATTATTTAAAATAATTTTGATTATTGAGAAATATTTAAGGCAATGGCAAGTTTATATTAAGTCATTATTATGGTTAAGTTTTATATATCTTGTAAGTTTATTTTGTGAGTCATTTGTGAAAGTTATATAAAGTTCTGGTAATTTGAATCCCATTAAGTTAGCATCCACTTTTGTTGGCTCTACACACAAGGATGAGCAACACATTATTTAAGGTTAGTTATAAAACTTATATGGTTATTGACATATTGTATAATTGCATAAGTGGAGAAATTTGTTCTTAAGGTATTCTTCTCCTTTTTCATGCTTATTTTTGAATATGCAATTATGTATAAGAGCGTGAAAATTATCTTATTGATGTGGCATGAAAAGTTTGGAACTCTATGAATAATTTTGTCATTGATTATTGTAGTTTCTTATGGTCACATGCTCACCTATTGTAAGACCAGTATTGTGTTTTGTAAATCTTGTGAGATCTTATTTCTAAGAATTTCATCTAGAATATTTATAATTATTTTGAACATTTTGTATAGTTGTGAGTTCGCCTTTGCGGAAAGTACGATAATGTATCATGTGCTACATATAATTATTTTAGTATTAGACGTTGATATGTGTGAAACAACATCATGTTTTGTTCTTGTTTTGCATGCATTCTTGAGCATTTTAGGTATTTTAGTTTTCCTTTTTGGTTTGTTTTTCCTTTAGTTCGGATAACTGCGGTGTTTTTGGTGTTCTTGTGCAGGATTAATGTTGAATTGGCCTTGGATTGAATAGAATGCTTGCATGTTTGAAGTTGGAGCTTAATGGATAGGAAAAAGGTGCAAAAAGACCATTCCAGAGGGATCCACGGCCTGCCCGTAGATTAAACCATGGCCATGGATCGAGCAGCAACTTGAAGTAGCAAAAGAGAGATTCCAGGGAGTTCCATGGCCTGGCCGTGGAATGATCCACGGCCTGGCCATGGAATGATCCATTGCCATGAAATTCTGACAGCAAGATCCATGACCAGCCTGTGGAATGATCCACGACCGTGGATCGCAGTACGCAGCAGTTTTTAAGTTTTTATTTTTATTTCTTTTGGGGGCTTTTTAGCCAATTAAAACCTTAGGTTATAAATAGATGTTCTGAATACAATTAGGGAGTTCTAATTTGGTTTTGGGAGGAGGCACATTGGAAGCTTTGGCTCCTGATCTTCATCTTTCTTCCCTCTTCTCTCTTGGATTACGGGTTTGGATGTTTAAGAACATGTTTTCTGATTTTTTCTTCTCTATGTCTGAGTAGTTTCTTTTGTTTCTAGGATTGGGCAATGCCCTTTGATACATTGATAATGATTAATTGACGTTGTTTCCCCTTTTATTAATCTTGAATGTTCTTTGATTCAATCTTTATTGCTTTTATTCATGTGAATTTGCTGGCCACTTATTTGTATCTCATAGGCATTTAGGGACGTATCGAGAGGTGAACCTAAGTGTTGGAACCATAAGAATTGAACTTAAGGTCTAAATCACGAGAGTAGTTTTAGCCTTTCGAGGATTCAATGAATTACCACAAAGCATAATGGGTTCAATTTAAATTTAATTACCACGAGAGTAGGAATTGGTTTAATTGGGCACGATCTTATATCTTGAGAAAGAACATTAACTAATTTAGGGTAATTCACCTTCAATTGAATTTCAGATTTAATAAAAGGGTTGTCAATTAGGATTTATCTTGTATCATTGTGGTATCCCAATCTTGGAAGCTTTCTTGAATCTGAATACCTTTCTTGATAACTTGTTATTTTTGTTCTAAATTCTGCACTTTGATTTTTATTTAATTACTTGTTACTACGTTCTTCTTAATAAACAATCATATTCTCTTTTGTTTAATTTAATTGAATTAATTAATTAATTGGTATTCATAGACACAAATCCCTGTGGATTCGATCTTTTTATTACTTGACGACGAAACCATACACTTCATGGATTTCATGCATCAAGTTTTTGGCGCTTGCGGGACTGTGTTTTTCTTGAATATTAATTTAATTTTTAATTTAATTATTTTAAACCTTTTTCTTTATATTTGGTTCTTACGTTCTTGATTTCTCTTTGACTCTCTCAGTAATTTCTCTTGTTTATGCAAAGTACTAGACGTTTTGGGATTCTCATTGAAGCATCCTGAAATTGAAAGGATTTTACGTAGAAGGAGAAGACAACAAAGGCACAGAGTAAGAGAAATATTTGAACCAACACTTGTCATGGCAGCAACTGAAGATAATAAACCGTTAAAAGAGTATGCAGCCCCTAATGCTCGGGTTTGTGATCTGGAATTGCTCGGCCGTGACATTGAAGCCAGGCACTTCACCATACCTCCTGCCCTACTTTCTATGATAAGGCAGAACCAGTTTGGAGGATTGCCGTCAGAGGATCCTAATGATCATGTGGATATGTTCTTGGAGTTCTATGAGACCCTCAAGATCAAAGGAGCCTCTGTTGATGCTATTCGTCTCCGCCTGTTTCCTCTATCATTGAGAGATAGAGCTAGAGCTTGGCTGAAGTTTGTTCCCACTGAGACGATAACTACTTTGGATTAATTGGAGAAAGCCTTCTTGGATAAATTCTTTCCACATTCCAAGACTGCTCACCTAAGGACCCAAATCACAAGCTTTGTTCAAAAAGATAGCGAGTCATTGTCAGAAGCTTAGGAATGATATAAGGCTTTGCTGGAAGCCTGCCCACACCATGAGTTAGAGAAATGGTTGATTGTCCACACCTTCTACAATGGTTTGGAATATTTTTCGAAGGTGTTTCTTGACTCCGCAGCCGGTGGAGCTCTGATGAATAGAAGGCTCACAGAGGCTTATGAGATAATTGAGAGTGTAGCTTCAAATCATCACTAATGGGCCAGTGAAAGAGGGCACAACCCGAGAAAGCTCTCGGGAGGTAAGTTTGAGGTAGATGGTGTTGATTTAATTATGTCAAAGTTTGATTCTTTGAATAAACGTTTTGACATGCTTGAGAAAGCTTATGTTAATGCCATAGGTGCCTCTAACAATTTTTGTGAGATTTGTGGGGCACAGGGACATATTGGTGCTGAATACCAAGTTGGAATGGGATTCTCACATGGTGCACTGGTGGAGCAAGTGGAATCATGCCACAATTTCTATGACTTCAACCAAAAGGGGAGGAATGATCCATATTCCCAAACTTACAACCCCGGTTGGAGGTCACATCCTAACTTCTCTTACGGGAATAATCAGTACCAAGCTGGGCAAGGTAATGCTAAACCCTTTTCTGGAATCCCACAGGTACAAAAATCTAGACTTGAGTCTCTTCTTGAGAATTTTGTTTAGAGTCAGTCTAAGCGGAATGAGGAGTTTAGGCACTATGGGCAAGTTGTGACTGAGGCCATTAGAGAGTTGTCAGCTAAGGTTGATAATTTAGCTATTCATAATAAAATATTGGAAACCCAGATTGCCCAACAAGCAAGCACTTCTCTTAGGTAGCAAGGTAAGTTTCCTGGTCAACCTGAAGTCAACCCAGGCAATGAACATTGTAAAGCTGTGAGTTTGAGGAGTGGAAAGAAATTAGAGGATTCCTTGGGTAAGGGGGAGAGTGAAAAAGATAAGAGAATTAAGGATAAAGAGACTAAGACAAAGCCCTTAGAAGAGGAGAAAACCACTGAGAAGGTGTCTAAGTATGTACCCCCTGAACCTTACAAACCCCCAGTTCCCTTTCCTCAAAGATTGGCTAAGGCGAAGTTAGATAAGTAGTTTGGGAAGTTCTTAGAGGTTCTTAAGAAATTGTACATTAATGTACCCTTCACTGAGGCATTAAAACAAATGCCTACCTATGCTAAGTTTCTTAAGGACATCTTGTCTAATAAAAGAAAGCTCGAGGAATATGAGACAGTAGCTTTAACTGAGGAGTGTAGTGCTTTAATTCAAAATAAATTACCTCCTAAGTTAAAAGATCCAGGTAGCTTCTCTATTCCCTGTTTGATTGGCAACACAAATTTTGATAAAGCTCTGTGTGACTTAGGGGCTAGTGTCAGTCTTATGCCCCTTTCTGTGTGTAAGAAGTTGGAAGTAGGTGAGTTAAAACCCACAACTCTCTCCCTTCAATTGGCGGATCGGTCAGTCAAGTACCCCGTAGGCATCTTGGAGGATGTTCCTATTAAGGTTGGTAAGTTTTATATGCCGGTGGATTTTGTTATGCTTGACATGGAAGCTAATGCTACAATGCCGATCATACTTGGGCGTCCATTCGTTGCCACTGGAAGGGCGATCATTGATGTCCATGAAGGAAAATTGACTTTGCGATTGAATGATAAGGAAGTAGTTTTTGATGTTTTTAAATCTGAAAATAATTCTAATTCCTTAAATTCATGTAACCGCATTGAAGCTACTAAAGTTGTGGATAATGTTGTGCTTTCAGGTATACAGGAATCAGTGACTGATGCTATACCCTGCAAGGAAGGACCTAAGAAGCAGAGTGACAAGTGTGTCGAGAAGCGTGAATTTAAACTCGGGGATAGAGTTCTTGTTAATAACTCGCTTCTACGTTTCTGTCCTAGTAAGTTATAGTCGAAATGGTCTGGACCATATGAGATTGTTCGAGTTTTATCCTACGGTGTGCTTGAGGTGCAGAAAGAAGGTCATAAGCCTTTCATGATAAATGGCCGAGAGTGAAACACTTTGAAGGAGTGGGACCGAGCACTACTCCATTGACATCACCCGAGCACAAAAACCGCACCAAAGTCGAGCTTCGACTTTAAACAAGCGCTTCTTGGGAGGCAACCCAAGTTTTCTTATTTTTCTGTTTTAATTCCTTTTTTTTTTTGATTTTGTGTGTTAGATTATTAGTTTGATGTTTGTCTCATGGATTTTGTCTAGGTTTGACCCTTTTTGAAGCTCAAATTAGAAGGAGAGTGAAGTCAGAAGGTTCCACACCCAGTCCATGAAAAATTCCATGGCCATGATTGAACACCATTTTCCACTACCTCAGTGAGTTCTTTTCTTTTATCCCTTCTCTTGTTATAGATTTTTACATTGGGGACAATGTAAGTTCTAAGCTTGGGGGGTATTTTCATTTTCATTTTCCTATTTTCATTTTAGATCATTAGTTTCGTGCATTCTCATGTCTTATTTTGCATTGCATCTTCATGTTGTGTTTTCACATCATCATATCTCTTGGGTTTTTGATTGAACTTGTGCCCTTCTCTTTTGAGGATTTTGAGATGGTATTGATTTGGAACCCAATTGTTGATTCTTGTGATAGGCTACAGGCATTGTTTTAATTTGATAATAGATGTGATCTTTTGATAGTTGATAATTAGCATAATGTTCTCTGAATTTGTGCTTCTTATTGAATTTTTAAACCTCTAAATGTGAGTTTTGAGCCTATTTGGGACTTATGCACTGTATGATTTTTGTTCCCATTCTTTGTGTTGAGTGATATTCCTCATTGATCTTGTACTCTAGAACTTGATTTGAAACCATTTTGAGGCGAAATTTTCGGTTGCATGCATGAATATGATTAAGGCATCTTAGGTATTTTTCTAGCCTTTTGAATTTGTTACACTTTCATCCACTAGTTGCCCAATTTGAGCTTATTGCATATTTAATTTTCTTGATGCCTATGATGATATATTATTGGTAATCATTTAAAGTATTAAATAGAGTAAAGTGGGTTTGAAAGTTGTGAAAAGTGTGTTGGGAATCATATGTGAATGACATTTCTCTTTCTAAAAAAAAGGGGTGCAAATAAAAGAAAATCACAAGAAGCTTGAAAAAGAGGAAAGAAAAGAAAAGAAAGGAAGAAAATTATTTGAAATGTGGAGTTGTTTTAGATTGAAATATTGCCTTTTCTCCATTTAATTTCTATTGGATTACTTGTGTTTATTGAAAATCTTGATTAGCCATTTGTCATACCTTCCTTTCTCTACCTTACCTTACATCATTCCCATGGCCCCATTACAACCCTTGAAAGACCTTTTGATTCTTGCATGCATGCTGATTATTAGTAGAAATTTGATTTCTTATCAAGCATATGGAAGTGCATTTTCTTTGATGAATTTTGAGCGTATTGTTTTCACCCTTAAACACTTTGAGTGTGGTTAGTGGAGTGAACTTAATTCAATCAGTGAGGACGCATGATTTCTGAGAACTTAGCCTTTAATTAGACTTGATTCTAATTACCTCTCAGATTCTTTGTTTGCCTTAGCCTATTGCTTGGATATTGTTTTCTCGGGTTCCTTATTCTTTATTGTCTTTTGATCCCACTTCTTGGTTTGGCATTAATTATTACTTGGGGACAAGCAAAGTCTTAAGCTTGGGGGGATTTGATGTGTATGAAACAACATCATGTTTTATTCTTGTTTTGCATGCATTCTTGAGCATTTTAGGCATTTTAGTTTTCCTTCTTGGTTTGTTTTTCCTTTAGTTTGGATAACTGCGGTGTTTTTGGTGTTCTTGTGTAGGATTAATGTTGAATTGGCCTTGGATTGAATGGAATGCTTGCATGTTTGAAGTTGGAGCTTAATGGATAGGAAAAAGGTGCAAAAAGACCATTCCAGAGGGATCCACGGCCTGCCCGTGGATTAAACCACGGTCATGGATCGAGCAAGAAACTTGAAGTAGCAAAAGAGAGATTCCAGGGAGTTCCACGGCCCGGCCGTGGAATGATCCACGACCCGGCCATGGAATGATCCATGGCCATGGAATTCTCGATCGCAAGATCCACGGCCACCAGGGAATGATCCACTACTGTGGATCGCAGTTGCGCAGCAGCTTTTAAGTTATTATTTTTATTTCTTTTGGGGGCTTTTTAGCCAATTAAAACCCTAGGTTATAAATAGATGTTCTGAATACAATTAGGGAGTTCTAATTTGATTTTGGGAGGAGGCACATTGGAGGCTTTGGCTCTTGATCTTCATCTTTCTTCCCTCTTCTTCTTTTGGATTACGGGTTTGGATGTTTAAGAACATGTTTTCTAATTTCTTCTTCTCTATGTCTGAGTAGTTTCTTTTGTTTCTAGGATTGGGCAATGCCCTTTGATACATTGATAATGATTAATTGACGTTGTTTCCCCTTTTATTAATCTTGAATGTTCTTTGATTCAATCCTTATTGCTTTTATTCATGTGAATTTGCTAGCCACTTATTTGTATCTCATAGGCATTTAGGGACGTACTGAGAGGTGAACCTAAGTGTTGGAACCATAAGAATTGAACTTAAGGTCTAAATCACGAAAGTAGTTTTAGCCTTTCGAGGATTCAATGAATTACCACAAAGCGTAATGGGTTCAATTTAAATTTAATTACCACGAGAGTAGGAATTGGTTTAATTGGGCACAGATCTTGTATCTTGAGAAAGAACATTAACTAATTTAGGGTAATTCACCTTCAATTGAATTTCAGATTTAATAAAAGGGTTGTCAATTAGGATTTATCTTGTATCATTGTGGTATCCCAATCTTGGAAGCTTTCTTGAATCTGAATACCTTTCTTGATAACTTGCTATTTTTGTTCTAAATTCTGCACTTTAATTTTTATTTAATTGCTTGTTACTACGTTCTTCTTAATAAACAATCATATTCTCTTTTGTTTAATTGAATTGAATTAATTAATTAATCGGTATTCATAGACACAGTCCCTGTGGATTTGATCTTTTTATTACTTGACGACGAAACCGTACACTTGCGAATTTCACGCATCAGACGTTTGTACATTGACAATATTAAAGTGCTTTGATATATATTATTAAGAATTAAATTACAATTGTATGTGATTAATTTTATTGTATATTGTGCCATTGCAAATTTAAATAAATTACTTTCAATATGGCTATTATGAGAATATTATTTAAAATAATTTTGATTATTGAGAAATATTTAAGGCAATGGCAAGTTTATATTAAGTCATTATTATGGTTAAGTTTTATATATCTTGTAAGTTTATTTTGTGAGTCATTTGTGAAAGTTATATAAAGTTCTGGTAATTTGAATCCCATTAAGTTAGCATCCACTTTTGTTGGCTCTACACACAAGGATGAGCAACACATTATTTAAGGTTAGTTATAAAACTTATATGGTTATTGACATATTGTATAATTGCATAAGTGGAGAAATTTGTTCTTAAGGTCTTCTTCTCCTTTTTCATACTTATTTTTGAATATACAATTATGTATGAGAGCGTGAAAATTATCTTATTGATGTGGCATGAAAAGTTTGGAACTCTATGAATAATTTTGTCATTGATTATTGTAGTTTCTTATGGTCACATGCTCACCTATTGTAAGACCAGTATTGTGTTTTGTAAATCTTGTGAGATCTTATTTCTAAGAATTTCATCTAGAATATTTATAATTGTTTTGAACATTTTGTATAGTTGTGAGTTCGCCTTCGCAGAATCAATTATGACAAAGTGTTATATTGTTAATAATGTTGTTGTGTTTTCATTGAAAATTATGTTAATAATGCACTTATCCTATCAGTTTGTCTTTATTAATATAATTTTTAATGTTTTGTTGAATGCATTAAATGATTGTGCCCTTAGAGTTTTCAGTATCCTCTTGATACTAGTTTTAGGGATATGATATTTAATGGTTTGTAGGAGTTTGCTTCTTCATTGTAATCTGGGACTCTTAGGCGGGATTATAATGACATAGTAACTCAAATTGTTGTGACATATATATAATGTTACTCATTGTCAAGTGTTTTATCGAATTGAATTATGCAACCTTGAATATTTGTATTATTTTGTGAAACTTGACGAATGAGATAATTGGACATTCTGTAACAATCTAATTTTTATTTATTTATTTGGATATGTAATTTTGTCAAATAAAAAAAATTAATAATGTTGAATGGATTACAATTAATGTTGGGCTGTGTAAGTAATAGACATACCCTTCGGTGTGACATAATTTGGCATAATCATTTGTGTGATAGAGAAAATAGTTTAAATTTTATTTTGAAAATTTTGAAAAATATTATTTGTGCATAAACTATGAAAATATTGGTTCAACTATTTTACCCTATCAAGTGGGAGAGACTTGTATATTGTAATTCGGGACCCTTAGGCAGGATTGCAATGATGCAAGGGCTCTAGTTCAATTAATTACCCAACTGATTGAATAAGGAAAAACCAATACAATTATGGTTGCTTAAGTATAATAAATGTTTTAATGCATGATTTTCTCTAGCTTTTGTATTTGTCATCGCTTTGTTGTTGCTTGTTAGGACCTATTGAGGACATTGTTGAATCTCCTAAAGTATGTTGTAATATAGTGAACTCTCTATAGTTGTCATGTTGTGTTGATATGCTTTAATCTTAATAAGACATGTTGAAAGCATAAACAATTTTTCTATTTTGTACCATTGTTCATGCTGTATTAAATCACTAGCTTGTTAAATTTATTTTGTTATAAGTATTGTCGTAGTAATTTGGAAAATATTATTTTGTCGATATGATAGTGATAATTATTTTCGCTTAATATCTTGAAATGATAAATTTGAATATTTCCTTTTATATTATTCAAATGTCAAAATCCTCAAATGATTTTTTTAGTTTTGCTAATTTTCTCAAGAGAAATATTGGGATTAAAATTATTCAAGTATTGTTGTGAAGAAAGCGTTCCTCCAATTATGGTTTAATCATTTTGTGAGGATTTATTTTTTTTAAGCCCAATTTATTGTGTTGATTAGTTCAACTTTAGAATAAAAAAAATAAAAATAAAATTCTTTTGTCGATGATACAAAACATATTGTACTTATGCCATTCACTTTGGAAAATTTTCTTTCTTTTGGATTGAAGTAAAAGAATATGTATATTTATTTCTTATGTATTTATATTTTGATTTTGTAAATTACCTGACAATCAATATGAATTAAAGCTCTTCGTTTCTTTTAAGAAGAAAATGATTTTGTAACTGTTGTTATTTTGAAATACTTGTTAAAAATTTTGAAGTCTGCTATGTATGAAGCCTAATATTAAAGACAATTAAATACCTAGGTGTAAGTTAAATTGACTTGATATAGGCTATCAGATATTATTGTTTAATATTGATTTTGATGTTGTTTACATCAATGAGTGTTGCTATAAGTAAGTGAGAGCAAATTTGTTATTAATGTGTTTTGTGCTAGTTGTATATTGATGGCTAATATTACTATTATTGTAAAATAGGAGACAATATTCTATATTAAATTGTTTCTATCATGTGAAAAAATCTTGGTGATGTCATTTTATGTCTAAGACATAAAGACCTTTTAAATCATAATATATTAACGGATTGTCTCACAAGGCACACATTGTTATAAATTTTGAAATGTGTTTGTGTTCTTATTGCACATTAATGTTCACTATAGTGGGAGTTGGAGACTGTCTTTTGGTTATGTCCTTAATAGTGGTTAAGTATAAGTCCCATGTGCTTCCACTGTTGGTAATCTAATGTTGTGCTCAAGTGTGCATGTGCTTATTATTTTTTTGTCATTGTGACACTTGGGTTTTGAGTGAGTTATTGAAAACTTACAAGTGATCCCATAATATGTGTAAGACATTTGAGATTTTAAACTCACTCATATATTGTCAAGTCTTTTAAGTGGTCATTATGGTTTTGTGAAGTATAGATTACCTTATTTGTGAAAATTCTTTTGTGATTTTGTGTTTGCGATGACAAAGAGGAGTTGACTTGTTGTAAAGTCTCATATGGACACTTGTAATCTCCTCAATTATGAATGCAGAGTTTATGGTTGATAATGAAGTAATTTTGTGAGATTCTGTGTGTTGATAAATTTTGTATAGATTAACTTAATATTGTTTTTATTGTTATGACCATATTTTGGATAACTCTGCAATATTGTGTTTCTCTCTATTTTGGTATTTGTGTCGTTGAACAGAGATGGTGAGTTTCAAACTCACATTGAGTACTTTACCACAGAGTTAATAGTCCCACTAATAATGATATTACCATTAGAGTATTTTGGAACTTTTGGACTCTAATGGGATTGTTATTGTTGTTTTGTTTTGATATGTTGGATTCGTGGGAGAATGTACATTATAATTATAATTATTATATTGTCTCGAGACTCATTGAAATTGTTGTTGCCATATGTTGTTGTTGTGCACACTTTTGTGATGATATGACATATTGTTGGAGACTTTAGTACTCGGTCTTATTTTGTTATACTGAGATATTTTCTTTGAGATATTTTGTTGAATCTCAGTAGGCATCCTTGGTAGATGCCGGGGCCATTTTGTAGGGAATTGCACATTGACCACACTTTTGGCATGCAATTTTGTTGTGCTTTCCCTTTGACCCACATACCACATTTTGTTAGGTCACCGGGTTATAAGTATCTTGCATGTATGATATCAGTACTCCTATCGAGTATGATCTTTTGTATTGATGAGATGCTTGTAATTCTATTTTGGACCAATGGTTGGAAGTGCTTGCTCATAGTTGACATTCTTGTGGCCACGTTAATCTGGAGAGTTATTTTGTTTAAAGCTAAGTGTCTATGCTGTCCAAGTAGGAGATTAATAGATTTTTTAATATGTGTGGACTAGCATAGTTACCAATTTTTTAAAATCCAGATTAATTGAATGTCAAATGTTGTTGAGCATCTATTGGTTTAGTCCATTTGTGATCAATTTTGTTATTGGGCTCTTATTAGCACTTAAACCCATGTGGATAATGTTGTTTTAGGTTTGTGGGCCTTGTGTATGAGTTTTCTATGATGAGTAGGTTAACCCATATTGTAAACACAAGGAGAGACCCCTATTCTCATCCTATATATATTGTGGTTGCTCCATTGAGGCCACAATGGTTTTCTGCGCATATAGGGAATGAGGATAGTTTCTCTCCTCTACACACAAGTACCATTCGCGATTTCCTTTTAAAGATCAGGTATGGCTGCGCTCATATTTGTCCTTTTCAGGTGATTCTATAACCCGATCTCTTATATATTATATTTTATACATGCCATAATTTGGGGTTAAATGGATTTAAGAATTTTGGCATATCATTAATTAGTTTGAAACAAAATTCCTTTATGTTAAGCTACCATGACACATGGATGGAGATAGGAATACTAATATCATTCTAAGACCATGTATTATCAGGAGGCAAGAAAATAAAATCCTAACTTTAAGGGATGATGATGGTAAATAGCAAGATAATCTAGACATGCTAAAAAATATGGCTAGAACCCTAGAAGTTACTTTATCAACCTATTTTAAGAGGATATGATGCTACGTATTAATCTAAGCACCAAGATACTACCTATCTTCTTGAGGGTACTGAGCACATAAGTAAGAATGGCTATAATATTATTAAGGAAGAGATCAGTAGAGCCTTGTTTGAATTGGGTAGCATAAAGCTTATGGGGAAGATGGCTATCCATCTCTCTCTTTTTTTTTTGTGTGATCTTTCCATCTTGTTTTTATCAAGCTAATTTGATAATTGTTGGGAATTTGTGCATAGAATTGAGGATGCATAGAGAAATCATGGTTTAATCAAGGATATCAATAACACATTGATTACTCTTATTCTAAAGCTGGATAGACCAGAATTTTTTATCAATTTCGCTCTATTACTTAGTGCAATGTTTGTACAAGATTCTCACTAAGTTGTTAGTCAACCGAATTAAGCCTTGCTTGGATAAACTTATCTCTCCCTTTCAATCTAGCTTCATTTTAGGAAGGCAAATTCATTATCATATTATCAGTTAGAAACAGAAACAGGGAGACAAATATTGATAATTTGTTTATATTTCTGAATGAATGTATATAGGAGGATTAATCTCTATTTATACAAGAGTTCTGTTGTACAGGAAATGAAAATAATAAAGTATAATTATATACTAAATCAATTACAATTATCCCTAAAAACAATTGTGATCAATCATAATCTCAATCATGATCAATCATAATCAATCACGATAATATATCCCCTCAAACTTAAGTGGGTAAAGAAGAAATCAACTTGAGTTTGGAAACCAGAGTGTGGAACCGTCCAAGATGATGAGCTTTAGTGAACAGATTAGCTAACTGGTCAAGAGTGCCAATGAAAATGAGACAAAGAGCACCACGAAGAATGTGTTGACAAATGAAGTGACAGTCAATCTCAATATACTTGGTGCACTCATGAAAAACATCATTGTGAGTAATTTGAATAGCACTCCTATTATTACAGTAAAGAGCAGTGAGAGAAGATTATGAAATACCCAAGTCTTCAAGAAGCCAACGTAATCAATGTATTTTAGATGTGGTGTCATCAAGTGCCCAATACTCTGCTTCAGTATTGGAGCACGCAGTTAAAGTCTGTTCTTACTTTGCCATGAAATAAGTGCATCATAAAGACAGATACAATAGTAGTGGTAGATCGACGATCAGTGGGATCTCCACGTTAATTAGCATCAGAATAAGCATAGAGGACCAATAAGGAGTTGGCTGAGAAATGAAGCCCATAAAATAGAGTTCCATATACCGAAACAATACGAAGAATAACAACATAATGAGTAGTGCACGGAGTTAACATAAACTGACTGACTAAATGAACAACATATGAAATGTCTGGACGAATAATAGTAAGATAAATTAAACTGCCAACCAACTATCGATAGAGAATAGGATTATCAAGTATAGTACCATCCAGAGGTGTAAACTTGACATTAGATTCTAGAGGAGTGGACTCGGTGTGACTGTTGGTGAGACTGGCTCGAGAGATAAGATTCGAGACATATTTAACTTGAGACAGAGAAATATCATCAGCAGAAGAAAGGATTTCAAGACCCAGAAAGTAACTGAGAGGTCCAAGATCTTTTATCTCAAAATGATGACTTAAGAACTATTTAAGCTCAGTAATACCAGTAGTATCATCACTAGTAATAATCATATCATCAATATAGAGAAGTAACATAATAGTAACTCTATCAGTTTTGCAAGTAAACAGAACAGAATTATGGGTACCGGAGGAAAAATCAAACTGATTGATAGTGCTGTGAAACTTGGCAAATTAGGCTCGATGTGCTTGTTTGAGACCATATAAAGCATTTCGAAGACGACAAACCTTATTTGGTGGACAAGTGTAACCAGGAGGTGGACACATATAAACTTCTTCTTCCAAATCACTATTAAGAAAGACATTCTTTATATCCATTTGATTTAAAGCCCATTTCTGAGTGGTCGCAACAACAAAGAGAGTATGAACTGAAGTGATGCAAGCAATAAGTGCAAAGGTCTCCTCATAATCAATGTCATATTCTTGAATGAAACCTTTGGCAACCAAATGAGCCTTAAAGTGTTCAATAGAGCTATCAAAATGAGTCTTGATCTTGAACACCCATTTACATCCCACAAGTGCCTTACCAGAAGGAGAATCAACAAGGTCCCAAGTATTATTATTCTCCAAAGCTTGTAACTCTTCTTGCATAGCATGTTGCCAATGAGGATCTATGGAGGCTTCTTGATAGGATTGAGGTTCATATAAGTGAAGCATAATAGAAAAATAATGATAATCATGAATATAGGTAGGCTAAGTTATTATCCTAGTTGGATGCTTAGAAGGAAGAGGGGGTGCAATGACAGGTGCTGGATCTACATTTGGAACATCGTTATCAAGAGTGGCTGGAACATAAGAAGTAATTGGAAGTTCGCTGGAGGAACTTGCATCAGAATCACTAGGAATGATATCAACAAAGGGGTTAGTGAAAAGAAGAGTCAAAGTGGAAGGGAAGGACTTGAACTTCAAGAGTGAGGAGAACATAGTGCCTTCCCAGAAGACGACATGACAGGAGATACAAATGCGTTGAGAGATTAGATCCCAACAACGATAGCCTTTATGTTTAGTATCATAACCAAAAAAGTAATAGAGATATGCTCGGGGCTCAAGTTTAGTGTATTCATGGGGTTGAAAGAGAACAAAACAAGTACAATCAAAAACTTTAAAAGAGTTGTAATATGGAGAATGAAGAGGTTCAAAAGGAGATACATTACCCAAAATAGAAGAAGGAAGATGATTGATGACATAGACAATGGTGAGAGCAGCTTCAGCCCAAACACGTTCAAGACAAGAGGAGGAGATAAGCATAGATCAGACAGAGTCAAGGATATGATGGTGTTTTCTTTCAGCACAACCATTTTGCTGAGAGGTACCAAGACAAGAAAACTCATAAAGTGTACATTGTTCAGCAAGAAAGGTGAGAAGTTTTGAATCACAGTATTCAAAAGCATTATCACGATGAAAACTTTAATTATTTTTTAGAAATGAGTTTTGATCATAGTAGCAAAATTAATGTAAATTTGAGGAAGTTTTGAACAATTTTTCATTAAATATACTCAAGTAAAATGAGAAAAATTATCAATAAATATTACAAAATATCGATTACCTCCTATAGTTGGTGTGGGGGCAGGCTCCCAAACATTAAAATGCATAAGGTCAAAAAGAGATTTACAAATAGAGGTACTTTTACTGAAAGAAAGTGTAGAGATTGTTTAGTAGTTTGACAAGAAGTGTAGTGAAAAGATTCATTATTAACCGAACCTAGAGTCCCTTAAGATGAGAGGGGACACAGCTTCCCTAGAGAACTATGAGCAAGACATTGGTACTACAGTTGAATGGAGGACGAGGTGGATGCTGCACAAAGGTATGAGGTAGGAGGAACATGAAGGTAGATGAACTCAAATAGCCTTCTGATTTTACATCTAGTCCCTATGACTTATTCTGTCTGTGAATCCTGCACATGATAACCAGAAGAAGAAAATATGACTTCATAACCAAGGTCACATAATAAACCAACAAAAATGAGATTAGAGTTTAATTTATGAATGTGATATGCATCAGGTAAGCTAAGAGTGGGTAGAGAAACAGAACCCTTATAACTAACATTCATAAGAGATCTATTGGCTGAATGTATAGAATGTGCAATGTCATTAAAAAATAAGGATGAAAAAGACTGAGATATGGACGTCATATGATTACAACAAGCAGAATCAAAGTACCATCTAATATTACCTGGTGTGGTTGATAAGGCATAAGAGCTATTACCAGAATTGGATAGTAGATGCTTAAGGAGGGACACAAGATCATTAGTAGAAAAGGTAGCCTGGGGTGTGGCTAAAGAACTGGGATGAGGTTAAAACTTGTTTTGATCAGACATTGGAGGACATGTGAGACAATTTTCAATCAAGTGTGTTAGGTCTTTACAATATGATGCAGATTAAAAGTTGTAAACTCAAGTGCAGGTTGTTTCAAGTAATAAAATCTCGGGAGTCCGAGGTCGATCTACAGGGAATTGATGAAGAAAAATCTTTGATGTAAAGTAAATATTTTGTCACAACAATAAAAGTGATAAAACTTAGTTACAAATAAAAAAGACTTACTTGGGTTAGGAGATCTACTCTTGGTAAATAAAATAAGGACAAGATTAATTCTTTTTATAACTCAATTAGAATCCACACATAATGGAGGTTCAAATCGGAAAATACAACGTTCAAAGTTCATTAAAAATTATATACGTAATTATATTATGATTCCTTTAATCATCTATTAACACCACTACTCATAAATGAGATCAAGCATTCATTATGCTAAAATCTTGTCTACAACAAATCAAGATCTCCACTTTACAAGGAGAGTTTCTAAATTGATTGAAAATAAAATACAATACGTATAATAACCACTTGAAAATATATCATTAAAGCACAATAAAGAAATGAATCTAACCTTATGTCATTACCAAGAGCTTCACCCTTTCACCCAAGTAAAATAAAACTTAGTTACTCATAGACAATAAAAAAGAAAAAGAGAATAAGAAGAAAAACATGACTTCAATTTAAAATAAAGGAAAACTACTACAATAAAAACTAGTAACAAAATAACATCATCTTGGTAACCCAAGTCTCCCTTTTATAGAGGATTAGAGATACAAAATGACAAGGGGGCTGAGTTATGAGTGAGTGGATGAGTGGAAAATGATAAATGACTTTTGATGAGTGAAAAATTATAGAGATTCTTTGTCTCCGAAATCATTTAACTCTGAAGTCATTACATTCGTCATTTTTTCACCAAGTGGTCTTCATAAAAGTTGTAGACCTAGATCTTAGCTTTCAAATTCTATTAGAATCACCTTAAAAAGCCACCTACAGCCCGAGATATGGTCCAATTACTAAATAGTATTCAAGTCCAGTTACAGCTCCTCTGTTTTGACTTCCAAGCCCAATATGACCTCCAAGGAGTCCAATTTGAGTCTTGTGTTCTTCATGAAAGTTGTTGATATAGGTCTTAACGTTCAGATACCAAAATTTTTAGCCCAATCTAGATCTTATAGCCTGAGTTATGCTCTAATTACTGCACACTATTCAGGTTCCAATCACAAAACTCGTACTCTAACTTCCAAGCCTAATTAGTTCCACTAGATGTCCGACTTTGATCTCGAGCTCTTCATGAAAGTTGTAGAGCTCTCTCTTATCTTTCCAACAAGGTAAAATATATAATCATTAGATATCTAGAACTCAAGATATGGCCAAAATACAGAAATAGTGTAAGACATAAATCATGCTAAAAAAATCAATTAAGTCCAATTTGAGTCCAAACTTACAAAACATAACCAAGTTCAATCAATTAAGTACATAGAGAGTGTAAATGACTAAAAATGAGGGTTTATTAATGTATCAAATATGTGATTATCAAATTCTCCTACACTTAGCTTTTTGCACTCATAGACAAAACACACAAGACTAAAACTAGGGAAAAAAATGACACAGACTCAAAAGCTAAACATTCTAAATGACTCAATTTTGAATAATATTTAAGAATGAAGAGCAACCAATCATTCAAGTAATCAAAACATTTATGAGGTAACGTTTCTTCACATCTCAAACTAACAGGTATAGAAACTTCGATTGAAAAGCATGAGTCAAGAATGATAGATCTTTACAAGAGTCATTCTCAATCCCTCAAGTGTTTAAAAGGTAGGTATTTCACTCAATTCAACCCATGAAAATTGCACTACCATAAGCTTACTTATTTTCTACTTCTCTACTACTCAGAACACATGCACACATAAATCATGAGGACTTTATTCAAGGTTGTAATGAGGTCAAGGTAAATGAGAAGGTAATATGGATATGACAAGTTAAATACCAAAGAGAATAGAAGAGCATGAGAGTTTAGTTCAATTAACAAGCATGAAAGTTCATCCGAACTCCACCTAATACAAATTCCCTTTACATATTTTTTTCTTTCCTTTATTGTCTTGTTGACCCTTCTTTACACAACCCTTTTTTTGTTTTTTTAATTTTTTTTAAATATGAACATAATATATACATTTAAACAATTTTTTTTCAACCATTCTATACACACACCCCTACACTTGTTCAAGAACTCATCCAATGACAAAGCTAATGTTCTCTTATTTCCTAAGGCTAAGTAAGAACATGGTTTTTCATTTAAGGCACATAATGAGTTCGAAACAAAGAATAGTCAAATAAGCTCAAAGAGGTTAAGTAAGGGGAAATAGGCCATTTCCAATACTTTACGTTGGCAGGAATTAGAGAATTTACAAGAAGTCATAAGAGTATTTGATATCATATTAGGAATCAAAGAATTTCTAAGAAGTCATGAGAGTGTTTGATATCATATTGAGATAATATGCTGCTAAGTAAGGCTGGCTATTTGATTAAAGTAGCTATTTCAAGAAAAATGCCTCAATCATATTTATGTATGCATATGAAAATGTAGTCTAAAAAAGAATCAAAGCAAGTTCTAGAGTAACAATTCCATGAGTGAAATTCACACAAGAAAGAATAGAATGGTACAAATGTTCAATCCATTCATCAATAGGCTCAAAATCTCACAAGGCATAATTCTATCATTCTCAGTCCACCAATTCAACATCCATAACTAAGCATGTGAATTTTAAGAAAGAAAATAATTTACTCAATCATGTAAATTTTCCTGAATTTGAATTGCTACTTCCACACAAACTAGTTGTCTACCCAATTACTCCTTATTCTGCCACCAATTTTGATGCGTCTCAAGAGTAAATAATTTACTCATTACTCTGCTATCCTAATTACTTTTATTGTTAATAAATTACTGACAAACATGTAAACATAACAAACATATTAACAAACACACTTCTTAATTTTTTTTTGTATTTTTTTTATTTCTTTTACACAACTATCCTTCTCCCCAACCAGATCACAACATTATCCTCAATGTCAAAACATAGATAGGCAAAGGATAGAAAATAGTACCTGTTGTTGCAATTATTGAAAAGAGAAACCTTACACAAATTAAAACAGAAACAAAGTACGATAAATAAAACTAAAGATAAAAGAAAGTTATAGATAAAGTGACAGATCACACTATTGTTCCTTGTTGCCTCCCTTACTGTTGCCTCCCTTGCTGCTGCCTTCTGACCAATCTATCTGAGCTATTACTGGTTCAGGTTCATAAATAAAAACTTGTAATTTATTAATTAATTCATTAACAGTAGAAGCAGATATAAGGAGTTGTCTTACCGAAGGTGTGATAAAGCTCTGTTCCATAGCATGGTCAACAAAAGATAACAAATTCTCAAAGAAATTATTAACATTCAACAAACCAATGGATTTATGGTAGATGTTCAGTTGGGCCCAAGAGATAATTTGAAAAACTTCTTCTAAAGTACCAAAATCACCCGGTAATGCAATGAATGCATCAGAGTTTTCAAGCATTGTCCTTATTCGACCATGCATAGATGATACTTGAATTTCCAGCCTAATTGTCTGTCCAATGATGTTCCTTCGAGTTAAAGGTTTAGGAATGATACCTAAAACTTGACCACCTCTTATATGTGCGAGTTGATACATTAACTTGTGCTACCTCCCCCATATGCTACACAAATGTTTCTCGTAGCAAGTGTTCTACTAACAGTGTTTGCTGCGTTTACAAACTCTAAACCCTTCACATAACTTGTTTCATAAAATACATAGATACTGATAAATCTACGAACTGAAGAAGAAGCTCCCTTTATTTCTATACTCACACTCTCTTTGAATAATTATGAGTTGCAAGAAAATGAAGAAAATGGAGTGTTTAAATAGGAAAGAGAATAGAAAAGTAATAATAGCTCCTATATGAGTAGGTTGGCTGTTGCCAGAAAAGTTTGAATTTAAGAAACTTTTTTTTTAAATTTTTTAAATTTTTTAAAATTTTTTTTAGACATCAAGATAACCATCAGGGTAAAAAAGTCTAGAAACCCCTGAAGGATCCCACTAAAAGGATCATCTGTCCAAAACCAAAATATAACAAAATCATACAAAGATAAAATAATAATAACAAATGATGACATACCTTTGTGTACAGGTTTCATGACAGATCTTTATACTGCGCGTCATGAGTGTAGTAATACCAAGATGACTTAGCTAATCTTAGAATTCTTCTCCCTCCCGCTTATTTGAAGAAAAGAGAATAAAGAAACCATCGTGGGTTTCCATCCTGGGTCTAGAACCTGGAGAGCTCACACTTGGGTTCGTAACATCAACAAAGATGCTAAAATTTGAAACCCGCATTGTCTAAGATCCAAAACGCCCCATCCCAGGGCGCTGAGAGCCCCTTCTAATAAAAGAAGGGATTAAGCTCAGATGCATCATATGCTTTGGCAGCCGCGGGTTGCTTCTCACTAATAACTAAAGTGGAATGCTTCTATCTGTCCATCAACTGCACAATACCTAGATGGAACGTTAGGTTGTGGAGTGCGGCTCTCTACAGAGCATGACACACGAACCTTATTTACGGACCGGTGTGCGAAGGTCCACTCGATTCAATGACGGGTCTGCCACTGGTAGAGACTCTTAATTTAATTAAAGACTAAGTACAACCGTAGTTTCGCCCTCTTTTTTTATTCTTTTTTATTCTTTTCTTTTTTTTATTTTTATTTTTTTTCTTTTTAAGAAAAGTACAAGATAATATATACAAGTTGTTGTAATTCGCATATTTCTCTGGTTTCACGTCCAGAAATGGCTTAAACGCCTTCTATGAGTCGAGGATAAGCTTCCATCCAATTTTCTAATAAATTGGCAAACAAAGTCTTTTTGAGTCAAATTCTCAAGATTGTAACGCTCTTGCTCGTCCCTGAAAAGATTTCACAAACTAAGAAGTTCACGCTGCACATATCCACAAGAATGCGTCTCAAGAGTTAATAAGATATTATCTAATGACTCCTTACTCAGTCCATTCTTAATGAAAAAAATTTTATCTTCTCTGTTTGCGGAAACCATTCCCAAAGAACGATATTGCATATTACAATTCCATCATGCACATTTGTAACAAACTTTCATTCTTTTTGCTTTCTCCTTTTTGAATATGAACTTTTACCGAGACCCGACATGTATGAGACAAATGAATTTGAAGATTCACCAGTTAAACGAACATTTGCTTCGATTATCCAGTGTATATCTTCTGGGATGCCCTTGTACATTAATAGTCTCAGTCTTTCACACCTAGCTTCGTAGATTTTGGTTAGAGCATTTTTAGGAACAGAAGGGAAATGCTTTCTTAGATTTGAGAGAATGACATTCATTTTGAAGGAGAAGGAATCAATTATTATGAAAAACTAAAAAATAAACCGACTTGAGAGTCACGGGGTACCATTATCTTCCACTTAACTGGGAACATAAAGAACTGCAAAAAGAAAGAAACAAAATTAAAATAAATTCTACTCATAACAAAGATTAGAAAGGGATATGGATTCTACCTCTACAACTTGATGTTCCAGAAATAGTTTGAGTCTTTATCCATTGACCTTAAATACATTACCATTCTTAGGGCTCTCAATGTCTATGGCCCTATGAGGATACACATGTTTGACAATAAAAGGACCAGTCCACCTAGATCTCAATTTTCTAGGGAATAGGTGAAGACGAGAATTATAAAGCAAAACTTTTTGACTAATTTCAAAAGATTTTCTCAAAATTGATTTATCATAAAAAAACTTTTGTTCTAACTTTATAAATCTTTGAGTTTTCATATGCATCATTTCTCAATTCCTCAAGTTCATTCAATTGCAATTTGCGTAACTTGGAAGCATCATCAAGATTTGAATTGAAAGCTTTAATTGCCTAAAATGCTTTATGCTCCAATTCTATAGGCAAGTGACAAGGTTTTTCATAGACTAATCGATAGGGTGATATGCCTAAAGATGTTTTGAAAGTAGTACGGTAAGTCCAAAGTGCTTCGTTTAATCTTAAAGACCAATCTTTACGATTTGGGTTAACCATTTTTTTCAAAATTTGTCTAATCTCCCTATTTGCTAATTCTACTTGGCCACTTATCTGAGGGTGATAAGGGGTAGTAATTTTGTGTGTGATGTCATATTTCTTCATTAAAGATTCAAATGGTTTATTACAAAAATATTTTCCCCCATCACTGATGATAGCTCGAGGGATTCCAAATCAACTCAAAACATTTTCTTTTAAAAATTTAAGAACAGTTTTGTGATCATTGTGTCGACATGGAATTGCCTCAATCCATTTTGAGACATAATCAACTGCAACCAAAATATACACAAGTCCAAATGATGATGGAAATGGATCCATGAAATCAATTCCCCAAGAATCAATAATTTCAATGACAATGATAGGGTTCAAAGGCATCATGTCTCTTTTAGAAATAGAACTTAATTTCTGACAACTTTCACAACTTTTACAAAAAATATAGCTGTCCTTAAATAATGTGGGCCAATAAAATCCACACTACAAGATTTTTGCAGTTGTTTTCTTTGAAGAAAAATGACCTCCACATGCTTCTGAATGACAAAATTTAATGATATTACTTACCTCATTGTGGGGTACACATCTCCAAAAAATTTGGTTAGGACAATATTTGAACAAATATGGGTCATCCCAATAGAAAATTTTCACCTCAATCAAAAACTTTTTTCTGTCTTGGTGCGTCCATTGAGGCGGCATCTTACCTGTTACAAGAAAATTGACAATGTTAGCAAACCAAGGCATGGAATTGACAGAAAATAAAAATTCATTAGGAAAAGAATCATTGATAGGTGTGCTATCAAAATATAAGCCTGTTGTAAGTCTAGACAAATAATCTGCAACAATATTTTCGACTCATTTCTTGTCTTTTATTGTGATGTTGAATTCTTGAAGCAACAAGATCTACCGTATCAACCTAGGTTTGACATCCTGCTTAGATATTAAATATCTAACAACAGCATGATTAGTGAAAACAACAGTGGAAGAACCAATTAAATAAGCTCAAATTTTGTCCAATACAAAAATTACAGCAAGTAGTTCTTTTTCAGTAGTGGTGTAATTCATTTGTGCACTATTCAAAGTTCAACTTGCGTAATAAATTACATGAGGCTTACCTTCCTTTTTTTGGCCTAAAACAGCGCTAATAACAAAATCACTAGCATCACACATCAACTCAAAAGGCAAAAACCAGTCAGGGGATTGCATGATAGGAGCAGAAGTCAAAAGACCAATTAATTTTTCAAAAGATTTCTGATAATCTTGGGTCTAATCAAATGGTGTATCTTTTGTTAGAAGATTACATAATGGTCTAGATATGACACTAAAGTCCTTTACGAATCTTCTGTAAAATCTTGCATGTCCTAAAAAGGAATGAACTTCTCTGACTATTTTTGGGGAAGACAAATGAGCAATTAATTTAACTTTAACCTTATCAACTTCAATTCTCTTAGAAGATATCACATGACCTAACACTATTCCTGAGGTAACCATGTAATGACATTTTTCTCAATTTAACACAAATCCTTTTTCTTCTCATCTTTTAAGAATTTTTTCCAAATTATCAAGACAATTTTTAAAAGAATTTCCAAAAACTGTCAGGTCATTCATGTAAACCTCTAAATAATGCTTAATCATGTCACTGAAAATACTTAGCATGCATATTTGAAAAGTTACCGGAGCATTACAAAGATCAAAAGACATTCTTCTATTTGCAAAAGTGCCAAATGGGCAAGTAAAAGTGGTCTTTTCTTGATCCTCCAATGCAATTGGTATTTAATTATACCCTGAATAACTATTAAGAAAACAATAGTAGGGATGTCCTGCTACTTTTTCCAAAATTTGATCAAGAAATAGCAAAGGAAAATGATCTTTCCTAGTGGCTACATTCAATTTTCTAAAATCAATACATATACGCCAACTGGATGAGACTCGAGTAGGTATTAATTCACCTTTTTCATTTTCAACCACTGTTATTCTAGATTTCTTAGGCATAACTTGTGTAGGGCTTACTCATTGGCTATCAGAGATAGGATAGATAATTCCAACATCAAGTAATTTAAGAACTTCAGCTCTAACTACCTCTTTCATGTATGGATTTAATCTTCTTTGAGGTTGTTGAGATGTTTTAGCATTATCCTCTAAATATATTCTATGTGTACAAATTAATGGATTAATACCTTTTATATCATTTAATGTCCATCCAATTGTACTTCTATGCATTTTAAATACTTCTATCAACATACCTTCTTATTTTTTGGTTAGGGATGAGAAAATTACCACTGGAAAGCTTTGTTCTTCTCCCAAAAATGTGTACTTTAACCCAGCAGGTAATGACTTTAGTTCTAATATGGGTACTTCTTCATGGGTATCATCATTCATGGTTTTTAGCTCTTCGAATCTCGACTTCCATCCTTTGTATTCCATTACCTGTATACAATCAAGCAAAGAGCATATTTCAAAAACATCATCATCTAATTGTGTAGCTGAATTAAATGAATTAATTAAATAAATTTCTAATGGATCAGAAGAACTCCTGATTTGAAGATGATCATTTATAATGGCCTCAATCCTTTCAATTTCTTCCTTTCCATCATAAACTTCCTGTGGTTGCTTGCACATGTTAAAAACATTAACCTCTAGTATCATATTTCTAAATGTTAACTTCACCACTCCATTTCTATAATTTATCAAAGCATTAGATATTGTTAAAAATGGGCGACCTAAAATAACAGGAATCGACTTGCTACTATTTTTCATAGGTTCAGTTTCCAAGACAATAAAATTTACAAGATATATGAATTTATTAACTTGTACTAACATATCTTTCACTATTCCTTTTGGAATTTTAATTGATCTATTAGCAAGTAGAAGAGTTAAAGAAGTTGGTTTTAACTCACCTAGGTTGAATTGCTGATAAACTAAATATGGAAACAAATTAACACTAGCATCAAGATCAAGTAAAGCTCGTTCAATTTTATGTTCACCAATAATGCATGAAACTGGAGGACAACCAGGGTCTTTATATTTCAACGCATTATTGTTCTGAATAATGGAACTTACCTGTTCAGTCAAAAAGGCATTCTTTTTCACATTATGTTTTCTTTTAACAATGCACAAGTCTTTCAAAAATTTAGCATAACAAGAAATATGTTTGATAGCATCTAACAGAGGAATATTAACCTTCACTTGTTTAAGGATTTCAAAAATGTCACTATTATGGTTCACTTTACTTGAATTGTTTAATGCTTGAGGATATGCGGGTGAATGCAAGGGTTTGGTCTCCTTTTGGCTAGGTGGCTTATCAACTCCTTCATCATCTTTGAGACTTACTCATCATTTTTCTCACAAGGTTCAGGAATTTATTTTTCAATAACCTTTCTACTCCTAAGAGCTATCACTGACTTGACTTGATCTATTTGTTGGCTTTCTGAGCTACCTTCATTTAGGCTATATTGACTCTTGGGATTTAGTTGAGGTTGAGAGGGAAATTTTCCTTTCTCGTGAATGGCAAGTGCAGAAGAAAGTTTAGCAAACGTGTCTTTATGTTAATCATGGCTTGAGTGTTTTGGTTATTAATGGCCTCTTGCTTTTCCATGAATGCATGCAATGTTCCCTCAAGGTTTTTCCTATATGATAGGACATAAGGTATATATCCTTGAGAATTTTGTGAATCCTACTGTGCCTGAGGAGGTGGTGGTTGCATGAATTGTGCCTGATTGTTGGTCCTCTAACTTAAGTTTGGGTGATTTTTCCATCTCGGATTATATGTATCTGAAAAAAAAGAAGTGAATGACTTTTTAAAATTGTTCATTGCATTTACTTGCTCATGCACAATTTCTTTAAAAACAAAAATTTTTGAACATTCATTTGTTGAGTGTCCCAATTCATCACAAATGCTACAAATTTCTTCATTTTGTATAGATTTGACTTCTTTTACTTTCCTTGATTCCATGGCTTCAACCTTTCTAACCAAACTAGCAAACCTAGCATTTAGATCTTCTTCTTGACTAAGATGATATTTTCCTTTACTAGCATTTGCAAGGTTATATCTAATTGAATTTTCAGAAGGATTAGTACCATGCCAAGATTGAGAATTTTCAGCCAAATGGTCTAAATAGTCTAAAGCTTCTTCAGGTTCTTTATCAAGAAACTCATCATTGCACATTGTTTCCACAAATTGTTTAGTTTTGGGTGTTAACCCTTCATAAAAGAAGCTTACAGTATGCCATTTTTCAAAACCATGATGTGGGCAAGAATTCAACAAATCTTTAAAACGATCCCAACTTTGAAAATATGCTTCATTTGAGATTTTGGTAAAAATTTGGATTTGTCTTTTCAAAGCATTAATTTTATGTGTTGGAAAAATTTTCTTTAAAAACTCACATTGCATTTCTTAGCATGTGCCAATTGATCTTGGTTTCAAAGCGTTAAGCCAAGTTTTTGCTTTATCTTTCAAAGAAAAAGGAAAGAATTTAAGCTTAACAACTTCTTCAGTGTAAGTTTGATCATGAAAAACAATACATACTTCATCAAATTCTTTTAGATATAAATATGGGCTTTTAGATTCTAAACCATGAAAATTAAGAAGTAAAGAAATCATACCTGACTTGAATCTAAAATTGTTAGTTGAGTGGAAAGATAAAACATGATGGACTAGAATTTCGAGATGGTTGCAAATACTCACGCATTGTTCACAACGGTTGATTTTCATGTTCATCATGCACACTTTCGTTTTCAGCCATTGTATTTAATGTGTGTGATTGCGATTCAGACAAATCAATATATAAAGTACTAGGATTAACTTTAACCAAACGACTAGAATTTAAGTCACGATACTAATTAAGCATAA
Source organism: Ormosia semicastrata (assembly GCA_029884595.1). Classification (NCBI taxonomy): domain Eukaryota; kingdom Viridiplantae; phylum Streptophyta; class Magnoliopsida; order Fabales; family Fabaceae; genus Ormosia; species Ormosia semicastrata. The sequence goes on along the minus strand of JAQQTO010000063.1, from coordinate 14,792,174 downwards.
ACCAGTAACTTAAAATATAAAATAAAATGGACAAGCTAGTAGTATAAACCGTCCATTATATATGAACAAAGATGTGGTATAAACCAGCCACCAAATATATATTAACAAGGGTGTGGTATAAATCAGCCACCAAATATATATTAACACTTAGTAAATAAATATTAACAAAGGTGTGGTATAAACTAACCATCAAATAAGTTAATTAGCAAAAAAATTAAAAAGTTAGTATGCGAGATAAATTAAAATGTTAGAAGCAGATAAAGTAAAAAGTTAGATAACTAATAAAGTAAAAAGTTAGATAGTTAGTAAGTTAGTAAGCAAGAAAATTAAAAGGTTAGTAGGTTAATAAGTTAGAAAGTTAGAAATAAAATAAAGAAATTAAAGTGTAGAAAATAAAGTGCGAGAAAGTAAATTTAAAATATAAAAATCGAGAATCGACAGAGTCGATTTTTTGCTCCAGCGAGAGAGAAGAGAAGAAGAAATATTATTTCATTAATAATTAAAGATTACAGAGAGATTGAGAAGAGTTTTTCCTACTAAGTTAGTACGTTAGGAAGTACAAAGAAAAAAATAAAAAGAGTAATATATATATATATATATATATATATATATATATATATATATATATATATATATATATATATATATATATATATATATATATATATATATATATATACATTACAATATAAGATCCATAGGAAAAAAATATAAATATATATATACAAAATATTTACACCATAAATTTGTTCTTCAAATTAAGTCCTCGATAACGGTGCCAAAAACTTGATGCGGATTAAAAATTGCAAACCTAAGTGTAGGCTGTTTCAAGTAATAAAATCTCAGGAGTCCGAGGTCAATCCACAGGGAATTGATGAAGAAAAATTCTTTGACGTAAAGTAAATATTTTGTCACAACAATAAAAGTGATAAAACTTAGTTACAAATAAAAAAGACTTACTTGGGTTAGGAGATCTACTCTTGGTAAATAAAATAAGGACAAGATTAATTTTTTTTATAACTCAATTAGAATCCACACATAATGGAGGTTCCAATCGGAAAATATAACGTTCAAAGTTCATTAAAAATTATATACGTAATTATATTATGATTCCTTTAATCATCTATTAACACCACTACTCAAAAATGGGATTAAGCATTCATTGCGTCAAAAACTTGTCTACAACAAATCAAGATCTCTACTTTATAAGGAGGGTTTCTAAATTGATTGAAAACAAAATACAATACGTATAATAACCACTTGAAAATATATCATTAAAGCAAAAAAAAGAAATGAATCTAACCTTATTTCATTACCAAGAGCTTCAGCTTTTCACTCAAGTAAAATAAAACTTAGTTACTCATAGACAAGAAGAAAGAAAAAGAGAAAAAGAAGAAGAAGAACATGACTTCAATTTAAAACAAAGGAAAACTACTACAAGAAAAACTAGTAACAAAATAATATTATTTTCATAACTAACACCTAACACCTTCAATGATCTGCCAAGTCTCCTTTTTATAGAGGATTAGGGATACAAATTGACAAGGGGACTGAGTCATGAGTGAGTGGATGAGTGGAAAATGAGTAAAAAATGCCAAATGACTTTTGATGAGTAAAAAATTATAGAGATTCTTTGTCTCCGAAATCATTCACTCTGAAGTCATTGCATTCATCATTTTTTCACCAAATGGTATTCATGAAAGTTGTAGGCCTGGATCTTAGCTTTCAAATTCCTCTAGAATCACCTCAAAAGGCCACCTACAGCCCGAGATATGGCCCAATTATTGAATAGTATTCAGGCTCAATTACAACTCCTCTATTCTGACTTCTAAGCCCAATATGACCTCTAAGGAGTCTGATTTGAGTCTTGTGTTCTTCATGAAAGTTGTTGATATGGGTCTTAACTTTCAGATTCCAAAACTCGTATTCTGAGTTCCAAGCCTGAGTTATGCTCTGATTACTGCACACTATTTAGGTTCCAATCACAAAACTCGTATTTTGAGTTCCAAGCCCAATTAGTTCTACTAGATGTCTGACTTTTGTATCGAGCTCTTCATAAAAGTTGTAGAGCTCTCTCTTATCTTTCCAACAAGGTAAAATATATAATTAGTAGGCATCTAGAACTCAAGATATAGCCAAAATACAGAAATAGTATAAGACGTAAATCATGCTAAAAAAATCAATTAAGTCTAATTTGAGTTCAAACTTACAAAACATAACCAAACTCAATCAATTAAGTACATAGAGAGTGTAAATGACTAAAAATGAGGGTTTATTAATATATCAAATATATTATTATCACAACATCTGCAACATCTGGGGGCATTGAGCACAATTGAAGGAGATTGAGCAATGTCTGGTTTCTCCATTATACCAAGGAAGAATGCAAAAATTGAGCTTTTGGAGCTGAATTAATAGAAAAGAACTTCGAAAATAGAAAGATCTCACCAAAAAACCTTAGGAAGGGGTCTGAACGATAGTCTGGAGCAATGTCTGAACAGAGATATAGAACGGTATCTGAAACGGAGTCTGGAATCTAGGACGGTGTTTGAACAAAGCGGACAGAAGAAGTCTGGACCGAGAGCCTAGGCTCTCTGATACCAAGTTAGAAACAGAAATAAGGAGAAAAATATTAGTAATTTGTGTATATTTATGAATGAATATATTTATGAATGAATATATAGGAAGATTAACCTCTATTTATACAAGATTATTGTACGGGAAAAGAAAAATAATAAAGTATAATTATGTACTAAATCAATTATAATCATCATTAAAAATAATCGTGATCAATCATAATTTTAATCATGATTAATCGTGGTTAATCATAATCAATCAGGCTGATATTATCATTGTCCAAGAGATGGCTCACACCATGGGAAAATAATCCTTTATGGCTAATAAGATTGATTTAGAAAAGGCTTATAATAGATTTAATTGGAATCTTGCTACCTAGGGTGAATTAAATGTTCCCCCTACCATCATTAATATAATCCGAGCTTGCACGCGTTACTCCTCTTCTTTCAAGGTTTTGTTAAACGTAAAAAAAGACTATCTCTTTAAAGTTGTTTAAAAGTTTAGGGTCCGTTTGACATGAAAGATATGATAAGGTCTAATAGTATTAAATTTGAATGTATAAGACATAATAATATAAGACCTAATAGTATAAAGCCTGGTCTGAAAGGGTTGAGGATATTAGGGTGTTTAAAATTGTAATAAAAATTTTTTTATATAAGAGAAGTTTGATGGATAAATTTATACAATATAGTATTTACATCAAATAACTGATGAGATCATAATGTATTGTATTAACTTATACTATCAAGCTTAATATGACATAAAAAACAAGTCCTTAATGTTTTATTCATAAGGTTTTTGCCAAGAAAGTTACTTTTTTTCCTCGGGTAATCCCACACCCATTGAGATTAATCCCTTCGAGCACTAAGTAATATGGTTAGGCCCTTCCAACATGCACCTTGTCTAAGGCTCGAACTTTTGTCTACCTCTTAAAAAACTAATTGGTTATAATTGTGCTCAACCCGTTATAGGTTCATGATAGTTACTTAATAATAATTAAAAGTTTTTCCATCAAGTTCGAGTCTCAAATAGTTAAAAAAAAAGAAAAAAAAACTTAAACCTTTCTAAGCATGGAAAAGCTTCAATCTTCTCTAACAGAAATTTTATATAAAATGGGTGAAATAAAAATCAAAATAGAGAAAAATAAAATGTGAGTACATAGTGCATACATAAAAACAAAAATGGCCATGACAGCTATTTCTCACAGGATTGAGATTTGAGATTTTTTTTCTGAAGTGCACTTTCAAACAAATTCAAATTATTAATGGTCTTTAAAATCACAAAACATTCAATAATTTATTTAGTTATATTTTTCCTGTACATAAAAAAAAAGTCTAACCTTTCTGTAATCGTGATCATTATGTAAAAGAATAATGATAATCTTACTTCAGACAATACTTATATCCCTTTTAATACTACATGAAAGTTGGATAATGAATATAAATTATTGGTTAATGAGTATATACAAATATATAACTCTTTCAGCATGATCCGGTTAACCAACTTATATATGTTATTAACCACTTTTTTGTTATTCATTAACCAACATTTAACATACTCATTAACTAACTTATATATGTCATTCACTACGTGATCAATGTTAATTTTGATGCATTTTTAATGATTAACTGCTTGCAATTATGATCGAGTTTTAGTCAGATACTTATCATTTTCTTCATATTTGCAGGATTGAAAGATTTAATGCAGTTGGACAAAAATAAGCGAAAATGCCGAGTTTTGAATTAAAAATAAATCCATTCTGGTTTTAGCAGGGTTCTGTGTCAGCTCGGAAGTGATTAAAGACTTAAACAGGGCCCTGTCTAACTTGGAAATAGCTCCTGACAGGAGACATGGACGTGTCTCAGATCCACATGGCCATGTCTCTCAATTCATGCAGAAAAAGCCAAAAATACAAGAGACATGGCCATGTCTCAGATCCACATGGCCATATCTCCCAAATCAAGTAGAAAATGACAAAAAAGCATGAGACACGGCCGTGTCTCTTAGATACACGACCGTGTCTCCTAAACTTCTTCAACATATTGTCGTCCAAAGTCAAAACTTGCAGATTAAGCATGAGACACGGCCGTGTCTATAAATAGGCATCAGACGCATAAATTAGAGAGCTTACATTTTGGGGGGTAAGAATTGAGGAGCAAGGGGCTCTTTGGGAGGAGGAATTCCCTCCTCCCTTGAGGAGCAGGGGGCTTCCTCTTTTCTCCTATTTTCTTCTTTTCTATATGTAACTAAGTTTCATTTTATTTGAGTGTAAATGGTGAAGTTTTTGGTAATGAAATAAAGTCAGATTTATTCCTTTCTTGTGCTTAAATATTTTATTTTTCAAGTAGTCATTATATGTATTATATTTTGTTTTCAATCAATTTAGAAACCCTCCTTGTAAAGTGGAGATCTTGATTTGTTGTAGACAATATTTTGGCACAGTGAATGTTTGATCCTATTTATAAGTGTTGGTGTTAATAGATGATTAAAGGAAGCATAATATAACTACATATATAATTTTTAATGAACTTTGAACGATGTATTTTCTGATTGGAACCTCCGTTATGTGTGGATTCTAATTGAGTCATAAAAAGAATTAATCTTACTTTTATTTTATTTACCAAGAGTGGATCTCCTAACCCAAGTAAATCTTTTTTATTCGTTGTGACAAAATATTTACTTTATCTTAATTAATTTTTCTTCATCAAATCTCTGTGGTTCGACCTCGGACTTCCGAGAATTTATTACTTGAAACAACTTGCACTTGAGTTTGCAACTTAACTTTTAATATTGTATCAAGTTTTTAGTGCCGTTGCTAGGGACTTGATTTGAAGAACAAATTTATTGTGTAAATATTTTGTATATATATTCTACTTTTTTAATGTATTTTACTTTTGTACTTGCTAACATACTAACTTAGCGGGGGAAACTCTCCTTTTACTTTCTGTAATTTAAATTATGTAATTTACTTTTTGTATTTTATTTTCTGTATTTTATTTCTAACTTTCTAACTTACTAACCTACTAACCTTTTAATTTTCTTGCTTACTAACTTACTAACTATCTAACTCTCTTACTAATTATCTAACTTTTTACTTTACTTGCTTCTAACATTTTAATTTATTTACATACTAACTTTTTAATATTTTTGTTTATTAACTTATTTGGTAATTGGTTTATACCACACCTTTGTTATTATTTATTTACTAAGTGTTAATATATATTTGGTGGCTGGTTTATACTCCATCCTTGTTAATATTTAATGGCAGGTTTATACCGCCTACTTATACATTTTCTTTTCTATTTTATGTCACTTATTTATGCTTAATTGGTATCGTGATTTAAATTCTAGTCGTTTGGTTAAAGTTAATCCTAGTACTTTATATATTGATTTGTCTGAATCACAATCATACACATCAAACACAATGGCTAAAAATGAAAGTGTGCATGATGAACATGAAAATTAACCGTTGCGAACCATGCGCGAGTATTTGCAACCATCTCGAAATTCTAGTGCATAATGTTTTATCTTTCCACTCAATGTTAACAATTTTAGATTCAAGTCAGGTATGCTTTCTTTACTTCTTAATTGCCATGGTTTAGAATCTGAAAGCCCATATTTACATCTAAAAGAATTTGAGGAAGTATGTACCACTTTTCATGATCAAACTTGCACTGAAGAGGTTGTTAAGCATAAATTATTTCTTTTTTCTTTGAAAGATAAAGCAAAAACTTGGCTTAACACTTTGAAACCAAGATCAATTAGCACATGGCAAGAAATGCAAGGTGAGTTTTTAAAGAAATTTTTTCCAACACATAAGACCAATGCTTTGAAAAGACAAATCCAAAATTTTTCCCAAAATTCAAATAAAGTATATTGTCAAAGTTGAGAACGTTTTAAAGATTTGTTGAATTCTTGCCCACATCATGGTTTTAAAAAATAGCACACTATAAGCTTCTTTTATGAAATGTTAACACCCGAAGCTAAATAATTTGTAGAAACAATGTGCAATGGTGAGTTTCTTGATAAAGAACCTGAAGAAGCTTTAGACTATTTAGACCATTTTATTGAAAATTCTCAATCTTGGCATGGTACTAATCCTTCTGAAAATTCAATTAAATTTAACCTTGCAAATGTTAGTAAAGGAAAATATCACCTTAGTCAAGAAGAAGATCTAAATGCAATATTTGTCAGTTTGGCTAGAAAAATTGAAGCTATGGAATCAGGGAATAACAGGGCTCTCAAAATTCTCAATGATATGCACCTTTTGTCCCATCATATAGCAATAACCTTGAAGAAACATTGCATGCATTCATGGAAAAGCAAGATGTCATTATTAATCAAAACACTCAAGCCATGATTGACATAAAATACACTCTTGCTAAACTTTCTTCTGCACTCACCATTCACGAGAAAGGAAAATTTCCTTTTCAACCTCAACCGAATCCTAAAGGTCAATACAGTCTAAATGATGGTAATTCAGAAAACCAACAAATAGATCAAGTCAAGTCAGTGATAACCCTTAGGAATAGAAAGGTTGTTGAAGAAAGCAAGGAGATAAAGAGCTAAGTGTCCAAAGTGATGAACTCCTTGAGTGTGAATGAGCTAGAGGATGTGGAAAAGAATCAAGATAGTAGTGATGCTGAGCTACCCAAGGAACCTGAGGTGACAAAAAGTCTTATTAAGCCAGAAAATGATGACAAGGGCCACCAGACATACATGATTGACTCAATCATGGATAGGGGAGTTTCTACAACCCATGATTTTGATCCCCTTGAGAATTTTCTTGTCAATTCTAAGTTTGATTCTATTAGGAATCTCTCTGATGTAGTTGATATTTCTACTATTTTTTATAGAACTCAGGATCATGACACTCAGGCATGGCAACCAAAGTTTAAAGAGTTTCCTAAGAAAGGTTGGAGCATTGCTGATAAAAAAGGTGTCGTCCCTTGGTCTATTCTTATAAAATTAATTTGGAAGAAGGTAAATGGTCAGCGGTTGAGGCCATAACTTGAGTTGAAGGATCCAAATGTAGCAGAGACTTTGGTAGACGATCCTGTCTACCAATGTTGAGGTAAGTTTTTAGTATTTCGTGTTTTTATTGAGTCAGCTTAAGTGCCTCCTAAATTTCAGAGCCTTTGTATGGGATGTAAATAGTGTTGGCCAACAAAAAAAAATATAAAACAAAAGAATAAAAAAAAATTATTTGCATGCTTGTTTATTTCATTTTACTTTATTTTATTTTTTTTTTATTTTTGTCATTACTAACCATTGTCAAGATATAGTTATTCTCTTCTCGTCTAAGCATTTCGGGTATATGAATTCTCCCCATTACTTTGTTTAATTTTGTCCTAATAATTTCTTTGATGAGTATTGATGATTATTTCTTTAGTTTGGATTTAATTTTTAACATTGAGGATAATGTTGTGATTTGTTTAGGGGGAAGGATAGTTGACTAAAAAAAAGTGGATAAGTATGATATGATTGTTAGCAACTTACTAAACCAAGGAAGGATGGCAGAATAAGGAGTGATTTTACTCTTAAGACGCATCTACATTGGGGTAGTAACTATTTTGTGTAGAAGTTGCAAATGGATTCAGGGATCATGGCATGGTTAAATAAATTGTCTTCTTTCTTAAATTTCACATACTTGGTTATGAATATTGAATTGATAGATTGAGAATGATGGATATATGCCTTGTGAGATTTTGAGCCTATCGATGAATGGATTGAACATCTGTACCATTCTCTTCTTTCTTGTGTGATTTTTTTTCACTCATGAAATTGTTACTCTAGAACTTGCTTTGATTCTTTTTAAGGCTACATTTTCACATTCATACATAAACATGATTGAAGCATTTTTCTTGAAATAGCTACTTTAACTAAATAACTAACCTTGCATATTTTCCCTTGTGTATCCCTTTTGAGCTTATTTGACCATTCCTTGTTTCTAACTCATTATGCACCTTAAATGAAAAACCATGTTCTTACCCAGTCTTAAGGAATAAGAGAGCATTGACTTTGTTATTGGATGAGTTCTTAAACAAGTGTGGGGGTGTTTGTGCAGATTGACATTTAAAAAAAAAGAAAAAAAAAAGAACTGACCAGTGGATGCTTGGAAACAACGGGAGAATGTTCAGGATTAAAAATACATTGATCTTTAATAAAATATTAGTCAAATATTGGTCATTGTCCTTTATGAGAAGGAAGCAAATAGAGAATGATCTAAGAAATTCTTGGGAAATTTAGATTGAATGTTCTCAAACATCTTCTTCACTCTAACTGTATCATAATGCTCTTTGGTATTTAATTGGTCATATCTATATTACTTTCTCCTTTATCTTGATCTCATTACAACCTTGAATAAAGTCCTCATGATTTGTGTATATATGTTATTTTTGAGTAGCGGAGAAGTCGAAGATAAGCAAGCTTATGGTAGTGTAATTATTCATGAGTTGAATAGAGTGAAATACTTACCTTTTAAACACTTGAGAGACTGAGAGTGAATTTTGTGAGGATCTATCATTCTTGATTCATTCTTTTCAACTGAAGTTTCCTTACTTGTTGGTTTGAGGTGCGAAGAAATGTTACCTCATGAATGTTTTGATCCCTTGAATGTCTGGTTGCTCTTCTTGATTCATTGAATCATTTAAAGTTTTTAGTTTTTGAGTCTGTGTCATTTTTCTTTGTTCCCTAGTTTTTGTCTTTTGTGTTTTCCCAAGAGTGCAAAAGTTAAGTGTGGGAAAATTTGATCAGGTTTAATTTTGATGCATTTTTAATGATTAACTACTTGCAATTATGATCGAGTTTTAGTTAGATACTTATCATTTTCTTCATATTTGCAAGATTGAAAGATTTAATACAGTTGGACAAAAACAAGCGAAAATACCAAGTTTTGAAGTAAAAAGAAATCCATTCTGGTTTTAGCAGGGTTCTGTGTCAGCTCGGAAGTGACTATAGACTTAAACAGGGCCCTGTCTAACTTGGAAATAGCTCCTGACAGGAGACACAGCCGTGTCTCAGATCCACATGGCCATGTCTCTTAAATCATGCAGAAAAAGACAAAAAATCATGAGACACGGCCGTGTCTCTTGGACACACGGCCATGTCTCCCAAACTTCTTCAACACGTTGTCACCCAAAGTCAAAACTTGTAGATTAAGCATAAGACACGACCATGTCCCCTACTGGACCTCAAATTTGCCTATATATAGGCATCAGACGTATCAATTAGAGAGCTTACATTTTGGGGAGTAAGAATTGAAGAGCAGGGGGCTCTTTGGGAGGAAGAATTCCCTCCTCCCTTAAAGAGCAGGGGGCTTCCTCTTTTCTCTCCTATTTTCTTCTTTTCTATATGTAACTAAGTTTCATTTTACTTGGGTGTAAAGAGTGAAGTTCTTGGTAATGAAATAATGTCAGATTTATTCCTTTCTTGTGCTTAAATTTTTTATTTTTCAAGTAGTCATTATACGTATTGTATTTTGTTTTCAATCAATTTAGAAACTTTCCTTGTAAAGTGGAGATCTTGATTTGTTGTAGACAATATTTTGGCACAGTGAATGCTTGGTCCCATTTATAAGTATTGGTGTTAATAAATGATTAAAGGAAGCATAATATAACTATATATATAATTTTTAATGAACTTTGAACAATGTATTTTCTGATTGGAACCTCCGTTATGTGTGGATTCTAATTGAGTTATAAAAAGAATTAATCTTATTCTTATTTTATTTACCAAGAGTGGATCTCCTAACCCAAGTAAATCTCTTTTATTCGTTGTGAAAAATTATTTACTTTATTTTAATTAATTTTTCTTCATTAAGTCTCTGTGGTTCGACCTTGGACTCCGGAGAATTTATTACTTGAAACAACCTGCACTTGGGTTTGCAACTTAACTTTCAATATCGCATCACTACGAATTTATACTTTATTAACTAACTTTATATAGTGTAAAAAATGATGTGATTGAAAATGAGTAAAATTATCGGGGTTGTATATAAAAGGTTCTTATTCATCATTAGGCTTTTTGTGTCCTTTTGCTAGGGATGACAGTTTTATCTACGGATACCTGCGGGTAATACTCATGATTGGACAAATATGAGGGAGAATTTTTCCTCCACAGGTGCATATACCTGGTTATTTCTTATTCTCATTTAATAAATGGGGCTAGGGCAGGGGTGATTCCCTCGTACATGCAGATACCTACAAGTAAAATTATAAAAATATTTTTCATATGAAATTACAAAAAAATTCTCACTATATAAATTAAAATGTGAGCCTGTGACACATTTTTACTCTCAATTCCTAATTTCAAATCTGAAATCTCCCTACTGACATACCCTTCACTATATAAATTAAGATGTTTGATGTAATTTTAAGTGCAGCTAGGACGGGGGTGATTCCCTTGTACATGTACCTACAAGCAAAAGTATAGAAATATTTTTCATATGAAATTACAAAAAAATTCTCACTATATAAATTAAAATGTGAGTCTGTGACATATTTTTACTCTCAATTCCTAATCTCAAATCTGAAATCTCCCCACCAACACACCCTTTACTATATAAATTAAGATGTTTGATGTAATTTTAAATGGTCACATAACTTTAAGTAACTTTTAATTTTGATTATCTATATATAGTTGTATAATTCAAATTTACTCCTTTCACTTTGTCACAATAAAAACTTCTCTTACTATATATATATATATATATATATATATATATATATATATATATATATATATATATCTTCTAATGGAGATTTATGTTTCTTTGAAAAAATTTTAATTTAAATATATATATATATATATATTTATTGGTGTACAGACTACGGTGTAAGAGCTAGAGTAGGCCAATTTACAAAACACATTTTAAAATTGAGGAAAAGTACTATTTAATATGTAAAATTATCATCTTACACCCTTAAAAAGGGCTGTAAGTACTATTTACATTCTTTTTAAGGGATGTGATTGAGTGAGAAAAAGTGATAAAAAATATGTATAATAAATAATATTAGATGAAGTGTAAAAAGATATGTATATACTATTTGATGGAAAAATATAAGAGTTGATTCAATATATGAGATCGAACCATCCATTTTTATTATTGTAAAAATTGATAAATTATTGTAAAAAAATTGACAAATTTTTAAAAAAGGAAAGAAGTATTACTTATTATTATTGAAAGACGTGTATTCTTTCTTAATATAATAGAGATTTATACTTCTTTAACATTTTTTAAATTTAAATATTTTATATTTAAAAAAAAAAAAAATATTACTTATTATTATTGAAAAACATGCATTTTTTCTTAAAAAATGTCAAAGAAGCATAAATTTTATTACACTAAGAAAAAATTTATGTCTTCCAATAATAATAAGTAATATATTTTTTTTAAATTTGTCAACTTTTTTACAATATTGTTTGCCCATTTGCTAACCCCAAGGCACGGGTCGTGTAAGTAATAAAATGATGAGTACAAATATCGTTCTCACGAGAATAAGTTTATTTTCAATGCTAAATATTAACCGATAGCTTACCTGATTCTATTCAAAAACATAAAAATAAGAGAAAATAATTAAACTAAAGACTAAAAGGTGATAAAGATAATGGTTAGAGATTAGGGAAATCCTTCTTCACCCTTTACTTCAACCAACAACATGCAATCCTCTTTACAAATATGAATGCAATGATTAGATTAGCTTGAAAATCTACATTAGCTAAAAGTTTATGTCTAGGTCATCTAACCATGGTTTCAATTGCCCAACTCACTAAGTGTCATTGAGAGCTAACACAAAATCCACTATTTAAAGTCTATTCTCAAACATGTGTTATGCATAGCTAAGAGGTATATTTCTATCTCATTAGTGAATCAACTCATCCTGCCATTGGAATAGAATCGAATATGCATCAATCATACATATGATCTCAAACCCAAATCCCTATGTCTAGATTCATTAGACTTTATCAAATCAACTTAAATGTTTGCCAAACACTCAAGAGCATTAAAAACAATATGATTGAACAAAATCAAAGATCCACATAAACTTAGAGAAGAACAAATCATTAATATTCATAAAAAGGATTCAAAGTCATCCCTAAATACAGATGCTACATCATTGAACACGAAAATACAAATCAAAATACATGTTCAAGAAATGAGGAAGATAAAAGAGCAAAATGGGGAAAGAGAAAGCTTATGGATTTTGCCATTGAATCTTAGATCCTCCTCCAATGGAAAGAGGGCTTCCATCCTTAGTTCTCCAAGCTCCATCTCCACCTCCAATGGAGGATCCAGCTGCAACCTCTAACTCTAAAAAGCTAAAAACCTAAAACCTAAGAGAGAAAACTAAGAGAGAGTGGAGAAACAACGTGAAAAACAAAATAAATACGCTCAGCTCACCAATGCGCACCGCGGCATGAACAAGCCCACACTGCGGCGTGGAGCTTGTGTGTGAAAACACAGCCAGGCTGTGTTCTTCTTTAACTTGAGCTGGCTAAAACCATAACACCGCGACGTGCACATGTTTGCATCGTGGCATAGAGCTTTGGAATGCCTCATTGTATTCTTTCCTCCAATGTTAGGCATTGGCTTCCATCAATTTGTCTCTTTTGAGCCCTTCCTGCATTAGAGAAAGCACCAAGTTAAATATAATTGCAAATCTACTTAATCAATCAACAAATATGCACAAATTGCTCAAAAACATAAAGAAAGATCTCAAAATAGAATTCCTCAAATATAAGTATAAAACCTTCCAAATATGTATAAGAACAAGGACTAAGCATGCCATGAAGCATAAATATGGGACATAAATAACTACATTTCATGGAGTTATCAGAATTCTATCTCCCTCTTCGGTAGTAATCTAGGTATGTCATCAGAAAAGACTTTGGGGAACTCTTTGGCCACAGGAATAGCATCCACACTAGTCTCACCCTTGACTTCTAAGGAAGACAAAAACATGTATCCTTGATCTCCTTCCCTCAAGAGAATCTCGACTTGGTTAGCAGTTATAAATCCATAAATCTCAGAATTAGGAAATATTAAGGTTTTACTAGAATAGTCCAACAGAACATGGTTAGAAGACAACCAATCTATTCCTAGAATGACATCAATTTGAGAAAGGGATAAACAGATCAAATTGACTGAAAAGACTCGACCTTCTACAGAAATAGGACAATTCTAACAAACTTGAGTAGTGATAACGGGTTTAGTAGTAGGAGTAGAAATACTCAAATCAAAAGGTAAGGAAGACACAGGCAAATCTAATCGGTGTAGACAATCATAGACAATAAAAGAATGAGTTGCCCCTGAGTCATACAGCACAGTTAAAAGATTACCTCCTATTTCACAATCTCCCTGAATCAGAACTTCGGATTGGGAGGCCTCCGCTCCATTCATGGTGTAAACTCTACCTCTTGCCTGGGGTCTTACAGCTCACACATTACTAACAGAGGGCTCTGCCTTAGGTTGATCGCAATCTCTAGAGATATATCCAGGCTTCCCACATTTGAAACAAATGATCCCCTTGATTGTACAATCCCTCGTCTAGTGGTTCCTTATACACTTTAAACATTTTGGTGAAGACGCCACAGTCTGACCAGCTCGATGGCCACCAAAATTTCCACTAGAGCCTCCACCAGGTGATTGTTGTTGAGATTGGCTCCCTAAGGGCCTCGCATACAGCTATTGCTGAAAACGACTGCCACCGTTACTCCTTCCTCTTTGGAACCTAGATGGTCCAAAGTTGAGATTTCTTGTCTCTCGAGGTGTTTCTAACTCTTCAAGTCTGCAACACATATCCATCAGGGCTGAGAACTGATTCATTCTCATTGGCAGTACTCCTTTCTTCAATTCCACTCTTAGGCCTTCTTCAAATTTACGACATTTCCACACCTCATCAGGCTGGATTTGAAGATACCATGAGAATTTTGACAAGCTCTCAAACTTAGCAGCATACTCATTTACAGACATGTTCCCTTGCTTCAGGCCTAGGAACTCCATCTCCTTGGTGTGCCTCACACTAGCTGGAAAGTACTTCTCCAGGAACTTGGCCTTGAAGGCTTCCCAAGTGATTATGGTTCCCTCAGCTACCATCAACCATTGGGCTCCCTTCCACTAGTCTTTGACATCTCCCATAAGCATAAATGTAGCATAGGTTACCCTTTGAGCATCAGTGCATCCCATTCCTTTAAAAGTCTTGTCCAATTCTTGAATCCAAAGACTCGCCTTCTCTGGGTCAAACTCTCCTCTGAATTAGGGTAGATTGTTGCGATGAAATTTTGATAAATTTTGAGTCTCAGTAGCAGCTTCTTGTTATTGGATGGCTCTTTGATTTTGTTGCATTATAACTTCCGCCATTCTCTACATTGCCTCTGCTGCTGCAGCCATACTCTCACTATCTCTTTCTGGGTTCACACGTGCCGCTCCGCCTCACGCCATCACACTCCTCTGAAGTTACACTAAACAACACACAAGGAAAGTCAGATGAGATCTTTTCACATAATTTTGTCTCTTTTCGGAAACCAAACAATACATCTCTGTGATCAGTCTCAGAGAAACATACAACACAAATAAAACAAACCTACCCATAAACCCAAAAGACTCAAACTTGGGCTCTGATACCAACTAATGTAACACCCTCCTTTGGGTGTCACATTTTCGACCAACTCCTTTAAATCCCTTTACCCGAGTTATAAAATATTTGATGTTTATAAAGTATAAGTCCCAAAATGTAGGTTTCTTTTTCGCCGATAATATATATGACATATTAAAATACAGGCTCCAAATTCCTTTTTATAGAAGCGTAAACTTTGAAGTAAGGTAACAACACAAGATATAGCTACTTAATATTACACACCAAAAAGATTATATACATATCAGTGGCATGGATTACAATCCACCCAAAATATGCAAGTCAAATATATAAGTTTATGCCCAAGAGACATATAATACCCACTGATAACAAAACCTAACTGGCCTAAGTCTAGATATCTAGGGAGCAGGGTCTTCTCCTAGATCCTCCATAGGATCTTCCTTTGGGTCTTCCTTGGGGTCTTCCTTCTCCTCAGATCCCAAGTCAACAAAGTTCCTCAACTGAGGTAGCAGCTCACAAACTAGTGTCCTGGCAGAAGACACTACAGGGTCTGGATCCTCCCTAGGGCTGTAATATAAGTCACCCCATAGCTCCCTAATTGACATGAAGAACTCTAGATATACAACAATAGTAAAAGAAAAGAAAGGAACATCATTACGGGTCCTACAGATGGTTAAAGTTATATCTCCTATATATCTAATGCGTTCATTATCCCAATCAATGTACCAAGCGCTTGCACCATCATGAAATTGAACTCGAACGTAACTAAAAAGATCTCTTCTAGTAGCTATCCCAAAATAAGATAACAGCAACTGGAACATTTCTTCTCAATCTTTATCCATAGGAATACATAAAATTGAAGCATGAAGTACAACAATACAAAGAAGTGAGACTCTCCACATCATTACCAACATGGCAGCAAGAAACAACAAATAATAATACAATCACAGAGTACAAATATAACAAATTAAAATTATAAGGTTGTCCAACAGATATCTCAATAATGTATACCAACAGGAAAATCCACAGTATAATAATTAATTTCAAAGTAAAATGCTCAATGATATGTGAATGCACAACAGACCGACACCTACTCCATAAAGCTAAAAACCAACATTGGAGAGAATGATCAGGAGAACCACTATCTGTAAATCGTTAGCCTCAAATCATGTGCTTTTGAATATAATCAATATGTGCAACATGGCTATACAAGACACTCTCAACCGGATCGGGAATAGGATAATACCTGGTCAAGATCGTCAGTGAGTTGCACAGTCACCACAGCCCAGTGGAGCTATCAACTGTCCACTTGTGGGATACCCACGTCCCGATGCCTCCAAGTTCAACAAGTGAACCACACTACACAATTCGCACCCGCACAAAGGTATAATTAATCTCCTAGGCATTCCAGCTTGATAACAAGTCATTTCGACTTTCATAATGCATGATCACATGATAATGAACCTTGGCATTCCGCCTTAACAACAAGTCATTCTGACTTTCACAATGTATGATCATATGACAATAATGCATAATATTCTTTAACAACACTAATCTCATCAAGAGAAACCATAATAAGGTTCAAACCAACCATTGACCATCCAGGGTCCAATCCATTAGCTCAACAGCACAATAACATTATGTTCGATCACAAGGTATCTCAAATACACAATTCTCAGAACATCATCCTCTTTAAGATTTCATGAAGTATTCTCTACAAACCATACTTATCAAAATTTTCAAGAATTAATATGAAATAGCACTTTAAATTTAAAACCCTCCTAGTTAAGTTCCACAAAGTAATGTCTCCTCACATTTTTCATAAAGGGCCTAAAAAGGAATTACATGGTATTAACCTCACAATCTCACTTCTCTTTTTCCCATAAGCCCTAAAAGTGCTCTAATTTATTATGAATTCTATTCCTCACTCATTTTTTCTCTCAAGGTTGAAACCTCTCTCTATCTAAGGGACCAAATTTATTTTTCCACTCAACCATTATTTCAAATTCTCAATTTACTTCTTTCCTCATCTTAACACTTTAGTTTTAATTTAGTATAACATTTTTATCTTGAATGCCTCATTTTAAACCTATTGGCCATGAGCTTCTAGGTCACTAGGGCCTCAAAATTTTCAACTTCCACAAGGAATCTCAAGCAAATAATTTATATCAATAATTAATAATTTCATTTACCACCAACATCATAAACATCATCATTAAGTCACAAATCACATAAGGAAAAATAACAAGAAAATCACCAAGAAATCAAACACAAATCAAGTGAAGAACCCTCATATGGATCCTTCACCCTCAACACAACCAAACATCCCACACTACCATAGGAGGTAGATAAGAGAAATCTCCCTCTTACCTTAGGAAATATCTAACCATTTTTGGAGAGCTTTTTGAAACAATCTTCCTCCTCCAAGAATCCCCTAAAAACAAAAATGACCTAGCCAAAAATCATCATTTTTAGACTTGGAAAAGAATCACCAAAGATGAAAATCAAAGCCTTGGAAGGAAGAAAAGGAAAAGAATGAAAAAGGTGGAACCTTTACCTTAGAGATCTCTAAGTTCTAGCTTGAAGGAAAGCTTGAAAAGTGATGAACAAATCAAATCTTCACACTAGATGATCTTAGGAGGAGGTGTAGATTCTAGATTATGGAAGAGTGGGGTCAAAGAAAATGAAAAGAAGGAAGAAAGGAAGAAAATGATGAGAGAAAGTGAAAGGAAGCTTTTAGGTGAAGAGAGAGAAAGTAATAGAAAGTTATGATTTGAAAAAGACGAAGGAAACTTGTTCAAGAAGTTCCTCTCCTCACATGTGGCTGTATGCCTCATTGGAAAAGGAAGCCAAGCTTCTCTTACAAGCTTCTCCAAAGCTTGCTTGAGAAGTTTCTCACATTTTCCCAAAAAGTCATCCAATGATGTGATGTGGTGATATCACTTAGATGATGTCACAAAAGTGACTAGATAAAAATAATCTACTAGATTTTTACTATAAGCTATTATCGAATGAATAATAGTCTTAGTTAACAAAGTTGGTATCTATTGTCTAATAGATAATAGAGTGTATTCAAATTTTATTTGTCAGATAAAATCTCAAAAAATAAAAACTCCGTAAACTGTGTCCGACTTCGGGTTAAGTAAGATCCATCGGCCTTGGTTTGACAGTCCAAAATTTTTTGGCCTCGAAAAAAATTTTTTTTTTTCGACCCTGCTTAATGCTTACGTAAATTGAGAAATATAATAAAATAATCAAATAATTCAAATAATTTGATAAAAATTCACAAAAATCATAAATATTATAAAATAAATATATATCAGAAAATAAGAAATTTTTGGGATGTTACATTCTACACCGTCACCCATACAATGCCTCGTAAGATGCCATCCCGATGCTCGCGTGGAAACTATTGTTGTAGGTGAACCCTATCAAAGGCAAGAATTCATCCTAACTCCCAGTCTGTTCCAAGACACAAGCTCTCAACAGATCCTCCAATAACTGGATTGTTCTCTCTGACTGACCATCCGTTTGCAGGTGATACGTAGAACTTAGGTGAAGCTTCGTTCCCATTGCTTTCTGTAAACTCTGCCAAAACCTTGATGTAAACCTTGGGTCTCTATCAGAAATAATGCTTGAAGGCACACCATGTAGTCTAACGATATCTCCAACATACACTTGAGCCAATCTCTCCATCGAATACCTTATATTGATCGGTAAGAAATGTGCTGACTTCGTAAGTCAATCCACAATTACCCATATTGAATCATATCCCTTCCTAGTCCTTGGTAATCTGCTCACAAAATCCATCGCAATGCTATCTCATTACCATTCTGGAATAGTCGAAGGTTGCAGTATTCCAGATGGTCTTTGGTGTTCCACTTTAGCCTTTTAGCAAACTAGGCACGACAATACATACTTGGTAACATCCCTCTTCATTCCTTGCCACCAATATAATCATTTCAGATCTTGGTACATCTTAGTAGTCCCGAGGTGCATACTCAACTTGCTCTTATGGGCTTCATCAAGAATCATTTTCCTAAGCTCAGAATCACTCAGAACATAAACTCTATCTCTGAACCTTAGGATTCCATCATGTCCCTTCGTGAATTCAGATATAGCACCCTGCTTCACCAGCTCCCTCTCCTTTTGTAAGTATGGGTCACTTCTCTACTTCTCTCGGATCTTTTCCATCAATCCACTCGAAATAGTGATCATACTCAAACACATTCTCCCTGGTGCCAACTTCATAGATAACTGCATATCCCTAAACTGTTCTATTAACTCACTTTCCTTGAGAATCATAGTAGAAACACTAAGCATATTCCTACTCAAAGCATCTGCTACAACGTTCGCCTTTCCGAGATGATATTGAAGCTGGAAGTCATAGTCTTTCAAAAGCTCTAACCATCGCCTTTGTCTCATGTTCAGCTCCTTCTAATCAAATAGATATTTCAAACTCTTGTGGTCGCTGTAGACGTTGAATGTTGCTCCATAAAGAAAGTGCCTCCGGATCTTCAATTCAAACACAATAGCAATTAACTCCAAGTCATGCGTAGGATAATTCTTCTCATGCACCTTCAATTGCCTTGAAGTATACGCTACTACTCTTCTATTCTACATAAGGACACATCCTAAACCCTGATATGAAGCATCACAATATACTTTAAAATGTTCACCAGGATCGGGTAGGGTCAGCACTAGCGAAGTAGTCAACTGCCTCTTCAACTCTTGAAAACTTTCTTCACATACATCAGTCCATATAAAAGCTTGATTCTTTTTTGTAAGCTGAGTGAGAGGTCCTGCTATCTTGGAGAATCCTTCGATAATAGCCTGCTAAACCCACGAAGGTACAAAATTCTGTTACCATCTTTGGCCTTTCCCTTTGAAGAACCGCCTCCACTTTCGATGGGTCCACTGTAATTCCTTCCTTTGAAATCACATGACCCAGAAACTGAACCTCCTCCAACCAAACCTCACATTTAGACAGCTTAACATATAACTTCCTCTCTTTCAGAATTTGAAGAACCACACTAAGGTGTTTGGCATATTCCTCCTAACTTTGTAAGTAGACCAAAATGTCATCAATAAAGACAACAATGAATCTATCAAGATAAGGACGAAAGATCTGATTCGTGTAATCCATGAATTTGGCAGGAGCATTCGTTACTCCGAACGGCATCACAAGATACTCATAATGCCCATAACGCATTCGAAAAGCCATCTTAGGTACATTCTCTACTTTCACATGAATTTGATGATAGTCAAAACATAGATCAATCTTGGAGAAAACAGCAGCTCCCTTCAGCTGATCCATCAAATCATCTATCCTCAGAAATGAGTACTTATTCTCAAGTGTGATCTTGTTTAACTGGCGATAGTCCACACATAACCGCGAAGTCCTATCCTTCTTTTTAACCAACAACACTGGAGCTCCCCATAGTGAAACACTAGGTCTCACGAACCTATTCTCCAACAGTTCCTTTAACTGCTTGAGCTTGGCTAACTCTGATGGTGACATCTGATATGGTGCCATGGATATAAGACTAGATCCTGACATAAGATTGATAGAAAATTCTACCTCTCTTTCTGGTGGTAACCTAGGTATATCATCAGAAAAGACTTCAGGAAACTCATTAGTCACAGGAATAGCATTCACATCGATCTCACTCTTGACTTCCAAAGAAGACAAAAGTATGTATCCTTGAGCTCCTTCTCTCAAGAAAGTTTTGACTTGGTTAGCAGATATAAATCCAAAAATCTCAAAATTAGGATATACTAGGGTTTTATTGGAACAATCAAGAAGGATATGGTTAGAAGATAACTAATCCATTCCTAGAATAACATCTATTTGAGAAAAGGGTAAACAAATCAAATCAACCAAGAAAGTTCGACCTTTGATAGAAATAAGACAATTCAAACAAACTTGAGCAGCAATAACGAGTCTAGCAGTGGGAGTAGAAATAATCAAATCAAAAGGTAAGGAAGACACAGATAACCCTAATCAGTGCACACAATCATAGGCAATAAAAGAGTGGTTCACCCCTGAGTCATACAATATAGTTAAAAGATTACCTCCTATGGTACAATATCCCTTAATCAGATCTTTGGATTGGGAGGCCTCTACTCCACTCAAGGTGTAAACTCTTCCTCTTGCCTGAGGTCTTGCGGCATGCACATTGTTAATAGTGGGCTCTACCTTGGGTTGATTGCAATCCTTCGCAATATGTCCGGGCTTCCCACATTTGAAGCAGATGATCCCTTTGATTGTGGAGTCCTTTATCAAGTGGTCCCTTCCACACTTGAGACATTTTGGCACCGCTGTTCCAGTCTGACCAAACTTATAGCTACTAGGACTTTCTCCTCGTGATTGTGGCTGAGCTTGATTCCCTTGCGGTCTCGATTACGACTTTTGCTGAAAGCAATTTCTGCTGCCACTCCTTTCTCTTTGGAACCGAGAGGGTCCAAAGTTATGGTTTCTCGTTTCACATGATTGATCTAGATCCTTAATCTTGTGACACCTGTCTAGAAGGGCTGGGAACTAATCAATTCCCAAAGGCAGCACCGCTCTCTTCAAGTCATGCCTTAAACCTTCTTCAAACTTGCGACACTTCCACTCCTCATTAGGCTGGAGCTGGAAATGCCTTAAAAACTTTGACAAACTTTCAAATTTGGTAGCATATTCACTGACCAACATGTTTCCTTGCTTTAGGCCTTGGAACTCCATTCCTTTGCGTGCCTCGCACTAGCTGGAAAGTACTTCTCCAAAAACTTGCTCTTAAAGGCTTCCCAAGTGATCAGTCAATAGGCTCCTGCCCATTAGTCTTCAGCATCTCCAACCAACATGAAGGTAGCATAGGTTACCTTCTGAGCATCAGTGCATCCCATTCCTTGGAATATCTTCTCCAGTTCTTTGATCCAAAGGCTTGCTTTCTCCAGATCGAACTCAATTATGGTGGATTATTGCGGTAAAACTCTGACAGGTTCTACGTTTCAGCGGTAACTTCTTATTATTAGGCGACTCTTTGATTCTGTTGCATCATAGCCTCCGCCATCCTCTGCATTGCCCCCACTGGTGCAACCATACTCACGCTGTCTCGTTCAGGGTTCACACGTATGCTCTACCTCGAGCCATCTCGTTCTTTTGGAGTCAAAAACATGACACAAGGAAAGTTAGGTAAAGTCATATCAAATAACTTTGCCTCCTTTCGGAAATCAAACACAGAGAAATCATACAACACAAGCAAGACAGACCTAACCATAAACCCCAAAAGACTCAAACTTAGGCTCTGATACCAACTAATGTAACTCCCCCTTAGGGCGTCACATTTATACCTTAAAACTTCTTTAACTTAACAAAATCATGAAAAAATGTTTAATCATGGAAAATACTGTTACCAAGTGGCTTCTAGTACTCAAGAGGGGGGTGAATTGAGTTTAAAACTTTTTCAGAAAACCTCTTTTTATCAAAAACTAATATTAAAAACTTAATAAATCAATGCACAGAAGGAATGAGAAAAAGAAAAGAAACAATAAAGAGCAGCAAAAAATAAATATGCAGTAAATTAAATTGCATAAAATAAAGAGATTAAGAAAAGAGAAGCAGACATAGTATTTATCCTACTTCTACCACTAACCCACTTGTGGTCTACGTCCAGTCCTCGAAAGTCGAGATTTTTCACTAAGTATACAAGCTTCAATAGGTGCTTGCTACCGTTACACAAAAGAGCACTTTTCACACACAGAGAAACTCTACCCTTGTGCTAAAGTCTCAGCCTGCAGGGATACCTCACCCTTTATACAAACCTTGAGGGATACCTCACCCTCGATACAAACCTTGAGGGATACCTCACCCTCAATACAAAATATCAGAAAATAGATGAAGAGAAACTCTCACTCAGAGTAAGTAATACAAATTGAAGTGCTAATGGAGCTCTCACAGAAATATCTCAAAGTTTTTAATCAAAAAGAGAGTAGAAAATAATTTTGACAGATTAGAGCAAGTAGAAATTTGTTCAGAATTATGGGCAATGAAATTCGTGACCCAAGCTTGCTATTTATAGGGAAAAACACGGAGATAGCCGTTTAGGTATAATTAAGAGCATTTAAAAATAATTTAACCGAATTAAAAGCATTTGAAAGTTTCCATTTCAGACTTCGTATTCAAACGTGTTTAATCGAATAACTTAACAGGTTATTCGAATAACACTGTTACTGAAACCAATTTAAAAGCTCATCTGAAATGGGTTATTCGAATAACTCTGTTAAAACCAGAGTTCTAAAACCAAATAGGTTATTCGAATGGCAGTTGAACTATTCAAATAAAGTTTAAAAGACAAGTTCAGATAGAAAAGGTTTATTCGAATAACGTTTAAGTTATTCGAATAACTCACTTAAAAACGTGGTTCTGAAAAACTCATCTATTCGGATAAAAGACATGCTATTCGAATAAAATCTTAAAAACACAGAGTCTCGTAAAAGAGTCTATTCGAATAGACTAGGTTCTATTTGAATAAATCAGTGTAAAACAGATTTGGAGAAGATGTTTTAAAAACACTAAGTTTAGTTTAAAACACGTGTTATCTTTTCTTTCAAAAACAAAGAGATATCAAAGTGAGTTCCGTACAATAGATCCTAAGTCCTAATGCTATTCAAATATAAACTTGGACTTGGTCTATTTATCATCTTCATTTATTCTTCACGTTTGTTATCATCAAAATAAGTCTTCAAAAGTATGCATCCAAACACATTCTCCCCCTTTTTGATGATGACAAACTATCAATGAGATTATCAATGAGAAAAGCGTTAGTGCATATAATTGGAATTCACAAAGAGGTATAAAAGCTTACTCCCCCTCTTTAATTATAAGAGGTAATATATATCAGATATGTGTGCAGCTCCCCCTTTCAATTTGAATCCAATCTCATTTTTAAGTTTACCTATCTTTTCTCAATTAAAAACAAATGATAAAATATTTCTCCCCCTTTTGTCATGAGCAAAAAAGAGGGGTAAGTCCCATAAGCATATATCAAAGTAAAAGTGCAGAAAGGGAAACATAGTCATATCAATAGATCAACAGGAAATTTTATTTATGCATTAATAAAAAGGTTCAATTACAAAAGCCAGAAATAAATAACATGAAAGCAAAAATAGATATCCTAAGAACTAAAGTTCCTAGAAGTAAGTATCCGGAGGTGGTGGTGAAGAAGCTGGTGTAGGAGCAGGTGAAGCAGATCGGAGGGCAGCAACCTCACATTCAACACCTTCTATTCTATCAAATAGAATAGAGAAGGTATGTTCTATGTAAGCTCTGTTATCTTGCAAGGTGACCATGATCTGTTCTAGGGTGACCGGAGCAGGAGCAGCAACAGGTACATCAGCGGGAGCAGCAGGGGCATCAGCAGGGTCAAGCTCATCCTCAGCAACCTCATCTAGGTACACCCAGCCTTCATCGGTTTGGATCATCTTCATTTTATGTAAAGTGTGAGCACTAAAGACGTTGTGGTGAGTCAGAGCAATAGCTCGCTCAATCTCCAAGACCTGAGGATACTTGCTCAGCAAGGTAGAGACGAGAATGCCATAAGGCAAGTCAGATTTTTCCTTGCCCTTAACCCTCATCATGTGTCTCATGATAAACATAGGCCAGTTGATCTGATGGCCATTCTTCAGAAACCACAACATGAAGACATCTTCCTCGCTGAGGTAGGCGTAGTTGCCACCGCGGGGAGCCAAGATATGAGTGTAGGTGTAATGTAGAAGCCTATCTTGGCTTTTCAGCATACCACCCTTGAGACCCTTGTCAGGCAGGGCTAGACCAGGCTTCAGCAGATCCTCAATCTCCTGAAGCTTGTTGAACTCTTCAAGAAAGGGCGTGTCATCATCTTCAATAAGGGCGCCAGAGAATTGTAGTCCAAACGGAGTCAGCCAGTCCAGCGGTGTGATCACAATGTTCTGATCACAGACCTCGGAGAGAAGGTTTTGGCCATCAAACGCCAGATTGCAGAAGAATATCTTCACCAGAGCAGGATAGAGAGTGGCCCGGTGAGAGCAAAGTTGAAGAACTCCCTAGTTTTGCAGTAGGGTCAGAAAGTCGAAGCCGCGATGTTGCTGGAAGAAAGAAAGGTCAAGGTACTTAGGTTGGACCAAGTTACGCTCCCAGAAGTGCGTGATGAAGTGTGCACGATGCTCTTCGTTGGAGGAGAGCCTTCTCAGATCAAGAGGGTTGTTGCATGGAGCATTCTTCATGCGTGGACGCTTGCTGGAGGAGGAGGCCATGGTGGAAGAAGGTGAGAGAGAGTGAAAACTCAGGGGTAAGCAAGTTTGAGATGGCAAGAGCTATGGAGACGTGAAGAGCAGAGAAGAAAGTAGAGGGTGAAAACATTTGGGCGTGCAGGAGTTATTTAAAGAAAAATCGTGTTTATTCAAATAAACATAGGTTTATTCGAATAAACCTTACCTGGAAACTGAAAGGGCAGGCGCGCAGGAAACTGAAAAGTGTTGAGAAAAGTGTTTCAGCTAGGGTTTATTCGGATAGGGAGGTATTCTATTCGAATAGAGCAACTGGGAAAGCCAAGTGTTTTGGCCAGCTGACAGGGTTTATTCGAATAACTAACTGATAAAAGCAGGGCTCTGGTTATTCGAATAAGGAGGGATTTATTCGAATAGATAGAGAGCCTAAAACAAAACAGGTTTAACACAGCAGCCAGTTTATTCGAATAAACTATGTTTTATTCGAATAAAGCTAATATTCAACACAAAATTTTAACGAGCAGTAAAGGAGTTTTATGAAGACCGTAGTCTAAAAGTTGTTGCTTCATCCATAGGATTTGAGCACAACAACTCCCGGCTGCAATATATTCAGGCTCAGTGGTAGACAAAGCCACACTATTTTGTTTCTTGCTATGCCAAGAAACTAACGAACTACCAAGCAAGTGGTATGTCCCACTAGTACTTTTTCTGTCTAATTTGCACCCAGCAAAATCAGAGTCAGAATAGCCTATTAGGCTACACGAGGCACCTTTAGGGTACCATAAGCCCATTTGTGAAGTGCCTACTAGGTATTTTATTATTCGTTTAACTGCACTTAAATGAGACTCCTTAGGGTTTGCCTGATATCTAGCACACATGCATATACTAAACATTATATCTGGCCTACTAGCGGTAAGATAAAGGAGAGATCCAATCATACCTCTATATTTCGTTATTTCTACTGATTTACCTCCTTCATCTTTGTCCAAGTAGCAAGAAGTGCCTATCGGAGTGGCCATGTGTTTAGCGTTTTCCATTTCGAATCTCTTGAGCAATTCCTTGCAGTATTTGGTTTGACTTATGAATGTCCCTTCGTTCGTTTGTTTGATTTGAAGTCCGAGGAAGAAATTCAATCTCCCATCATTGAAATTTTAAATTCATTCTGCATTGTCTTAGCAAATTCTTTGCAAAGGGATTCATTAGTGACACCAAAGATAATATCATCCACATATACTTGCACAAGAAGAATATCATGCTTTTTATTTTTAATAAAAAGAGTAGTATCGACTTTTCTTCTTGAAAAACTATTTTCTAAAAGGAACTTACTCAACCTTTCATACCAAGCTCTAGGAGCTTGCTTTAAACCATACAAAGCCTTTTTAAGTTTAAAAACATGGTTGGGTAGTTCATGATTTTCAAAACCCAGAGGTTGTTCAACGTATACCTCCTCTTGAATAAAACCATTTAGAAAAGCACTCTTGACATCCGTTTGATATAATTTGAAGTCCATGATGCAAGCATAAGCAAGTAACATTCTAATAGCTTCTAATCTAGCTACAGGTGCATAGGTTTCTTCATAATCTATTCATTCTTCTTGATTATACCCTTTAGCAACCAATCTAGCTTTGTTTCTAGTTATTAATCCATTTTCATCAAGTTTGTTTCTAAAAACCCATTTAGTTCCAATTATAGGGTGATTATTAGGTCTAACAACTAATTCCCAAACTTGATTTCTTTCAAACTGATTTAATTCCTCATGCATAGCTAAGATCCAATGTTCATCATCAAAAGCTTCAATTAAGTCCTTAGGTTCAATTTGAGAAACAAACGCTAGGTGATTACAAGTATTTCTAAGAGAGTTACGAGTACTTACGCCTTTAGATACATCACCAATAATCTGATCAAGGGAGTGATATTTTGAAGTTCGCCATTCTTTGGGAAGTTCCAAAGCTTGCGAATCTTCTTGTCTTTGTTTATCCTCTTGCTCCTTGATTTCTTTTTCTTTATTATCCAAATGTGTTTCCGCCAAGACCTCTGCAACATCATCAATAACAAGATCCTTTCTCGATCCACTTGGGTCAGTTTCATCAAATGCAACATGTATAGATCTTCCATAGTCATAGTTCTTTTATTATATATACGAAAAGCTTTACTATGATTTGAATAGCCAAGAAATATACCTTCATCAGACTTAGCATCAAACTTGCCTAAGTTATCTTTTCCGTTATTTAAAACAAAACATTTGCATCTAAAAACATGAAAGTATGAGACATTCGGCTTTCTTCCCTTATACAACTCATATGGGATTTTCTTTAAAATAGGCCTTATAAGGGCTCTGTTCATTATATAACAAGCTGTACTTACAGCATCCGCCCAAAAGTATTTAGGAAGCGTAGCCTCATTAAGCATAGTTCTCACAATTTCTTCTAAAGAATGATTTTTCCTTTCTACAACTCCGTTTTATTGCGGAGTTCTAGGGGCAGAGAAATTATGATTAATGCCATGTTCATCACAGTAATTTTCAAAAACATTGTTTTCAAATTCGTCACCATGATCACTTCTTATAGAAGAGATTTGAAAACTTTTTTGTTTTGAATAACTTTGACAAGTCTTTTAAAAGCTAGAAATGCATCATTTTTATTTGCAAGAAATAAAGTCCATGTAAACCTAGAAAAATCATCCACAATCACTAAAGCATAGTAATTCCCACCAAAGCTCATAGTTCTAGAAGGTCCAAACAGATCCATGTGCAAAAGTTGTAAAGGTCTAGTGGTTGACACTATATTTTTTGCTTTAAAAGAGATCTTTATTTGTTTACCCTTTTGATATGCATCACATAACTTATCTTTTATAAAATTAAGTTTGGGTAGTCTAATTATTAGCTCTTTAGAGACCAACTTCTTTAAGTGATCCATGTGAATGTGTGCAATTCTTCTATGCCATAACCATGAATCATCATTCTTACTTAAAAGGCATTTCGCATCATTTGAAGATATATCATCAAGACTAATCATATAGATGTTGTTTACTCTATGACCAATGAATTTAACATGCTTGTCATTTTTATCTTCAATTATGCAACAATTTGAATCAAATATTACTTTATTTCCTTTATCACATAATTGGCTAATACTAAGCAAGTTATGTTTCAAGCCTTCAACAAGCAGCATATTTTCAACAGAGGAGTTAGGGTTCTTACCGACTTCGCCGATTCTAAGAATTTTTCCCTTGTTGTTATCACCATAGGTAACATGTCCATGATTCTTGGGAATAAGCATGGTGAATTTTGAGTCATCCCCAGTCATGTGCTTGGAGCAGCCGCTATCGAGATACCAATTTGAACTCCTGGCTTTCAAGCACACCTACAGCACAAGTTTAGTTTTTAACTTTTGGTACCCAAACTTTCTTGGGTCCTTGTGTGTCAGTTTTGGGTATAGTACCCTAAACCCAAATCATTTTTGTGCCAATTTTTGTATTTATGTTTTTTCTTGCATTACAAGTTGATGCACTATGTCCTTTCCTTCCACAATAAAAACATTTAATAAAAGGACTACTTGAAACACTAGAATGCACAAAGAAATTTTTATAAAGTTTTTGTTGATTTTTCAGGTTATAACCTATTCCAATTTTTTGAAAAACCACTCTTTGTCTCCCTAATAAAATATTTAAGTTATCCCTTCCAAAGGTGAATTTAGAAAGAGTGTTCTTTAAGTCTTCAATTTCTTTTTCAAGCATATGACATGAAGAACAAGATGAAGAAGTAGAACCATATGAAGAATGATTTGTGCATGCATCAATGATTCCCAAAGTTTCATTTTCAATTTTCAATTCTTCCATTTCTTTATTTAAAACAAGAATTTGATTTTCTAAAGAAGAAATTGTTTTCTTAGAAGAAGAAATAATTTTTGTCAATTTTAAAGATTCTTCATGTAATTCTTCAAAAGCGTCTTGTAACTCATCGTAAGAAGGCAATAAAGTAGTATTAGAACTTACCTCATTTTTGCTTTCTTCTTCATCTCCTTTTGCCATGAGACATAGTTGAGCTTCTTCGCTATTTGAGCTATCAGTTGAATCCATGTCGTTTTCATCCCATGCTATATAGGCTTTTCTTCCTTTTCTTTCCTTAAAGGGCTTCTTTTCAAATTTCTCCTTCTTCTTTTGGTAAACTGGGCACTTCATTTTCATGTGACCAGGTTTGCCATATTCATAGCAAGTTGGAGTCAAAGAGGTTCCTTCGCCTTTGAAGTGTGTCTTTTTCGGAGGGAAGGGAGGTCTTCTTTGCGTTCCCTTTTTCCTGAGAAATTTACCAAACTTTTTAACCAACCAACTAAGATTTTCTTCACTTACCTCGATGTTCTCTGAGCTTTCTTCATTTTCTTCATCATCATTGTCGAATGTTGAGGAAGTGGCTTTGAGCGCTATCCCCTTTTTCTTTTTATCGTTTTCTTCACTTTGACTTAGTCTGCTCAGTTCCAGTTCGTGCTCATGAAGCTTTCCAAAGAGGGTAGTTAAAGTCATTGTAGACAAATCCCTTGATTCTGATATTGCTGTTACTTTGGGTTGCCAGATCCTGCTAAGACATCTCAAAACCTTGTTAATCAAATCTTCGGTAGAGAAACTTTTGCCTAAAGATGCAAGATGATTAACTATGTGGGTGAACCTTTTTTGCATTTCCTGAATGCTTTCTCCTTGGTTCATTCTGAATAATTCATATTCACGAGTTAGAGAATTGATTCTCGACCTTTTAACTTCACTAGTACCCTCATGGGTAACTTGCAAAGTGTCCAACATTTCTTTAGCAATTTTACAATTTGAAATTCTAAAAAACTCATCATATCCCAAAGCAGTAGTAATAATATTTTTGGCTTTTAAATTAAATTGAACTTTTCTTTTGTCTTCATCAGATCATTTATTTTGTGGTGTTTCGGTCCTTACACCATTGACCTCATGTGTGGGTATAAAAGCGCCGTTTTCGACAGCATCCTATACATCTAGATCAATAGCTTTGATGAAGATTTTCATTCTTTCCTTCCAATATGCATAACCATCCCCATTGAAAAAGGGTGGTCGGTTTATGGAAGATCCTTCTGAAAAACCATTTGAAGAAGCCATATTCTCTTGAAGCTGCTAAGCTCTTTATACAAGAGTCTAGCTCTGATACCACTTGTTACCAAGTGGCTTCCAGTACTCAAGAGGGGGGTGAATTGAGTTTAAAACTTTTTTGGAAAACCTCTTTTTATCAAAAACTAATATTAAAAACTTAATAAATAAATGCATAGAAGGAACGAGAAGAAGAAAAGAAATAATAAAGAGCATCAAAAAATAAATATGCAGTAAATTAAATTGCATAAAATAAAGAGATTAAGAAGAGAGAAGCGTACGTGATTTTATCCCGGTTCGACCACTAACCCATTTGTGGTCTACGTCCAGTCCTCGAAAGCTGAGATTTTTCACTAAGTATACAAGTTTTAATAGGTGCTTGCTACCATTACACAAAAGAGCACTTTTCACACACAGGAAAACTCTACCCTTGTGCTAAAGTCTCAGCCTACAAGGATACCTCACACTTTATACAAACCTTAAGGGATACCTCACCCTCGATACAAACCTTGAGGGATACCTCACCCTCGATACAGAATATCAGAAAATAGATGAAGAGAAACTCTCACTTAGAGTAAGTAATACAAATTGAAGTGCTAATGGAGCTCTCACAGAAATATCTCAAAGTTTTTAATCAAAAAGAGAGTAGAAAATAATTTTCACAGATTAGAGCAAGCAAAAATTTGTTCAGAATTATTGGCAATGAAATTCGTGACCCAAGCTTGCTATTTATAGGGAAAAACACAGAGATAGCCGTTTAGGTATAATTAAGAGCATTTAAAAACAATTTAACCGAATTAAAAGCGTTTGAAAGTTTCCATTTCAGACTTCATATTCAAACGTGTTTATTCGAATAACTTAACAAGTTATTCGAATAACACTGTTACTGAAACCAATTTAAAAGCTCATCTGAAATGGGTTATTCGAATAACCAACCTGTTATTCGAATAACTCTGTTAAAACCAGAGTTCTAAAACCAAATAGGTTATTCGAATGGCAGCTGAACTATTCGAATAAAGTTTAAAAGACAAGTTCAGATAGAAAAGGTTTATTCAAATAATGTTTAAGTTTAGTTTAAAAATGTGGTTCTGAAAAACTCATCTATTCGGATAAAAGACATGCTATTCGAATAAAATCTTAAAAACACAGAGTCTCGTAAAAGAGTTTATTCAAATAGACTAGGTTCTATTCGAATAAATCAGTGTAAAACAGATTTGGAGAAGATGTTTTAAAGACACTAAGTTTAGTTTAAAACATGTTTTATCTTTTCTTTCAAAAACAAAGAGATATCAAAGTGAGCTCCGTACAATAGATCCTAAGTCCTAATGCTATTCAAATATAAACTTAGACTTGGTCTATTTATCATCTTCATTTATTCTTCACGTTTATTATCATCAAAACAAGTCTTCAAAAGTATGCATCCAAACACAAATACAAATATCAAAATTTCTTTTCCAAAGACATGAACTCAAATAAAACATAACAGCATATTATATAATTACATAACATTACATGCCAAAATATTATATACAGCAGTGGCATAGATTATCGTCCACCCAAAATTACAAGTTTGTACAAAAAGACATAAGCAGCAGTTTAACAAAACAAAGACTAGCCCAAGTCTAGAGACCTAGGGAACAGGATCTTCCCCTGGACCCTCCATTGGATCCTCTTTGGACTCCTCCGTTGGGTCCTCCTCCTCGGACTCTTCCCCAATCAAGCCTCTCAGCTGTGGCAGAAGCTCGCAGATAGGAGTCCTAGTGGATGATACCACAGGGTTCGGATCCTCCGCAGAGGTGTAATGCAAGTCACCCCATAGCTCCCTAATTGGCATGAAAAACTCTAGATGCACAAAGACACTAAGAGAGAAGAAAAGGGCCCCATCACGGGTCCTACTAATTGACAGAGTCAATTCTCCTACATATCTAATTCTTTCTATGTCCCAATCGATCTGCCATACGTCTGAACCTCTGTGGAAAAGAACTCTGACAAAACCAAGGGAATCTCTAAGAGCAGCCATCCAAAAGCAAAACAACAAAAAATGTAAACTTTCTTCGGTCTTCCTTAGTCTTTAACAACAGGAACATATAAAACAAAAAACAAACAGAATAACAATACAAAAAGGTGAGATTCTCTACATTAATACCAGTATAGCAGCAATAAACAACAACATCAATAAAAATCACAGAGTACAGACATAACATTTTTACAGTCATAATGTTTCTCAGCCGATATCTCAATAATATATCAACAAGAAATTCCACAGTATAATTGTAATTAATTCCACAATATAGATATATCACAATAAAATGCTTGATGATTATGTGGATGCACAATGGACTGACAACTACTCCATGAAGTTAAAACTAACATCGGAGAGAATGATCGGGAGAGTTAATGTCTGTATATTGTTAGCCTCAAATCATGTGCCTCTTAATCTCATCAATATGCGCAACATGGCTATACAAGACACTCTTAACTGAATCAGGAATAGGATAGTGCCTGATCGAGATCGTCGGTGCATTGCACACTCACCACGGCCCAGTGGAGCTACTTACTGGCCATATGTGGGATACCGACGCCCCAACACCTCCAAGTTCAACCACAAGTGAACTACACTATGCAATTCGCACCCGCACAAAGGTGTAATTCATCTCCTAGGCATCCGGCCTTAACAACGAGTCATTCCGACTTTCACAATGCATGCTCACATGACAAAAATGAACAATATTTATTAATAGTATCCATTTCACCCAAAAGAAGCCACCATAGGACTTAAGTCAACTACTAACCATCCAAGGTCGAGCGCATTGGCCCAACAGCACAAAGCCATCATATTTAGTCACAAGGCACCTCAAATGTACAAGTTCAGAAAACTATTCTTTTTCAATTTACATGAGGCATTCTCCATAAGCTTTTCTTTTTAAAGCTTTCAAGATTTAATATGAAAATTCACTTTAAATTAAAGCTCTCTTAGTTAAGTTCCTCTAAGTGATATTCCCTCACATTTCTCACAAAAGACCTAAAAAGAAAACTACATTGTATTAATTTCACAAATTCACCTTTCTTTTTCCATAAGCCTTAAAGGTACTCTAATTTATTATGAATTCTCTTCCCCGCCTATTTTTTTTCTTCAAGGCTGAAATCTCTCTCTCTAACTAAGGAACTGAATTTTATTTTATCACTCCCTTATTATTATTAATCCTCATTGTACTTCCTTTCTCATCTAAACACCTAAGTTTTAATTTAATATAACATTTTATCTTGAATACCCTATTTGGGCCTCTTGGCCATGAGCTCTCTAGGGCACTAGGGTCTCAAAAATTTTTAACTTCCACAAGGAATTTCAAGCAACCACTATATATCAACTATCAAGAATTTCATATTTCACTAAGACTATGAACAACACTAAATCACAAAATCATATAGAGCAAAAAGACAAAGAGAATCACCAAGAATCAAACACAAATTAAGTGAAGACTCCACACATGGATTCTTCACTCTCACCACCACAAAAAAAAATGTCTCTCACCACTATGAAGGTTGATGAGAGTAATGTCCCTCTTATCTTAGAAGATATCTAACCATTTCTTGAGGAACTTTTTGAAGCAAACCTCCACTTTGAAAGGGACTCTTGAAAACGAAAATGACATGCCAAGAAATCAACATTTTAGACTTGGAAAGAATAACTATGGATGAAAATCAAGGTCTTGGAAGGAAGAAAAGAAAGAAGAATGAAAAAGGAGAATTTTTTACCTTAGGGATCTTCAAGCCCTAACTAGAAGAAATGCTTGAAAAAGTGATGAACAAGCCAAGATCTTCATACCAAATTATCTTAGGAGGAGATGTAGATTCAAGAAATGTGATTAATTAGAATTAAAGAAGAAGAGATGGTAGATTTTGGGTGGTGGCCATGAGGTAGGGAGAGAAAATGAGAGAAGCAAAAGATGAGAGAAAAAGGTGGAAACTCTTTGAGATGAAAAGTGAAAATGAAACTTAAGTGAAAAGATGACAAAGTGTTCATATTTATTTTTCCCTCCAAAATCGTGTGGCTATCCCAAGGAGAGAGAAAAGAAGCTTCTCCAACAAGCTTTGATGAAGCTTCTTTAGGAAGCTTGGTTTCACTTTTTGGAAAAGTTAACAAGTGATGTCATCTAAGTGATGTCACATGAATGATGTCATATAAAGAGAACACTCTAGAAAAGATGATTAGCACTTTACTAAAAACTATTATCCAATGGACAAAAGTTACAGTTAACAAAGCCGGTATCTATTATCTAATGGATAATAGAGCATACCCAAATTTTATCTATCAGATAAAATCTCAGACAGTGAAAACTCTAAAAACTGTCTCCATTTTCGGGTTTAGTAAGATCCCTCGGCTCTGGTTCAACAGTCCAATTTTTTTTGAAAATAACATTAAAATAATCCATATAAGCCAAACAATTCATAAAAACTCACAAAAATCCATAACAACACAGTTAACATAGATAAACCAGAAGCAAGAAAAGATTAGGGCGTTACATGACTTATATGAGGTGAGGTCATTTGGCCAAAAAGGAAAGGAGTCAAGAGGTTCCTAAGGGGACAAGTATTCCTAACCAAGTGTTAGGGTTACATGTAGTATGAGGTTATAGATTATCCTCTCTACAAAGGGTAAACATAAGAAGCCAAAGTTCCTAGTAGAATATGCTTGGCTCTTAAATGAACTAGGTATATAAGTATGTATGTATGCAAATGGAAATGGTCTAGTAGTATTGATCTTAGTGAGTATCCTTTGATGCCCATTCGTGAAGGCTAAGGGAGATAGATGGGTGTCTGATAAACTCTTTTGAGGAAGGGCATAACCCTGATATCTCGATAGTGCCAAGGCCAAAGGAGAAAAATGGGAAGTCCATAAAGTTCTTTTGAATAAGGATTCAGCCCGAACTTCTCATCATGCCAGGATACGTGTGATGTGAGGACGATCTTTCCCTCTATTCACCATGAGATAATATACTAAACCAGTTCCTAATGAATTTCTTTATTTTCAAAGTAAACCCTTGCGTGTATTTCAAAACAAAACATTGTATAGGCATATCTTTAGGATCATTCTTAGGCATAATCATATTGTATATTATCTGCGTTGCATTTATGGATAGTTGTTTGGGCATTGTCTGTTACTGTTAGTATTTACAATTGTATGGGAAATTTTTTATATCTAATGGTATGTAGGCTATCGGATTAGATCGCAGTATATAGTAGTATGCAGTTATGGGAATTAGTGGAGAAAACTCCTATGTTAGTAGTTATAACAATTGTTATATTTGTTATACAATGTTATAGCTAGCTAGTATTGGAATTGCTTTTACTGAGAATTGTAATTCTCACCCCAATTGTTCTTCCATGTAAATCCAGGTAAAGGCCCTGCTAAGGGAAAGAAGATGAATCATGAAGACTAGTATAGTTTTTATATGCTTTTCTAGCCAGAACTTATGCATATAGTTTACATTTTTTGTATTCTCTCAAGGCTTCCTATAATTACTCAGTTGTGATTATAGATATATGTTACTATGTAGTATGTAGAAGTGACGTCTCTAGTATTGGTTATCTTTATATATCTCTATATATCTAGAATATATCTAAATATTTGTATTATGATGTTACATATAACATTTTACCTATGACAAAATAGTGAGCTAAACTATTTGTCAATCAATATGAGGAATATGATCAACCTTATATAGTGTGATGAAGTGAGTTAAACTTACCAACATCAGCCTTAGGATGAGTTAAGTCTTAAGTTAGGCAAAGAAGTGAGTTAAGACATTTGCCAAGTTTAGTTGATGTTACATAGTTGTATAGGTGATTGTGTAATATCGAGAATTAGATTATATTACTATTACATTATACAGTTATATGGGCGATTGTATAATGTTGTTGCCAGTTACAAATATGTGTAAATTATATTGATGAATGACATATTTTATATGCATATAACTGAGAATTTTTATGTTCTCACCCCTTTCTATGTTTCCACGGTAAAAGTAGGTCCAGACCTTAGTAAGGGGGTGACAAAGCTAAAGAAGGAGCAACAAGACTAGATTAGTGTTTAGTTTTGTTATATGTTAACAGTTCATGTATTTTTGTTTTATGACTTGTAATTTCTTAGTAGTTTTGTTTATATATATGACATTACACCTTTTGAGGCTTCTGATGTATATATATTATGACCTACTTTTATCGTGGCTCACCATATAAAAATCTCCATCTGTATGGGTTTAGTTTGATAGTAACAGTGATAGTAACATGTTTAACGCTAATTATCTTTATATATGTAGTTATATCGAGATCTTTTGTGTTAGGGTGTTACATGTGAGCTCCAGTTTTTCTCAAAAATTGATGTGTGTTGCAAATGAGCCTTTTAATAGTGTAGTTTTTTCTTTTATGCTTCTTAATGAGTGTTGAGACTCTAATAAGAGTATTTAATGAAATATTTTTGTGGTGGATGTAAATCAATTGTTATGCTAATTATTGTAGGTAATTAGTCATTATTTTGCATGATTTGGTTGTTGAAGATTTGATCCTCACATTTTGGGATAATCTATAATAGTGTGAGGTAGGACAATGCACTTCGTATTATAGTGATGAGTTGAGGTGGATAATATCCTCTCGCATTGTTCTAGTAGTTGAGCTGAGGTGGGTCATATCCTCCCTTTTTGCTAGATATTATCCTAGATGGAAGGTATCTGAGGTGGGTTATATCCTCTCTACCGGAGGTGATCTTGAATGCTGATTGCATGAGGACGCATAGCTCCCTCCCTATTATGTGACTTTGAGAATGGATTTCCTTGTTTTTTATTGAAGACCGCATAGTTGATATCATTTCATTACTCAGAGAGAAGACTGCTGGAATTGGGTTCTACTACCTGTTCAAGGTAATGGGAGTGATTTCCATTGCTTTGCTCGGGATTCATGCACATCATAACATTACCATGGACTTTGTATCATAATATTGCTCAATTCATACTTAAGTTATTACATAGGCATGAACACTAGACATTATTTGGCATAGCATGACAATTGTATGGGTAGTTGCCACTATGACATTTAAATTCATGACATTGCAATTGTATGGGCAGTTGCATATTCTTTATGAATGTATAAAATGCTTGTTTTGGAATACTTCTATTGAGAATTGTGATTCTGCACCCTAATTATGTTGCCATGTAAATCTAGGTACAAGCTCTTCAAAAGGGAAGCAGAAGATATATGAAAACTAGTATAGTTTATATGCTTTATGTAGTTAAAGTTTGTATATTATACTATATCTAGATGATATAGAAGTTTATGTATTACAATGCGCCCTTTGAGGCAATGATGTATATATATATCTTTTAGTTTGTCGTGGCTCTCCATAATTATTTGTATAAATGTTATAGGTTTAGTTTGTGATGTGTTTTTGAAGTAGCATGGCTAGTATTGGTTATTCTTATATATGTCAAATATATCAGGATAGCAATATTGGGATGTTACATTATAGTATCAGAGTAGTTCATCCTGTTGAATCGAGGTATGGATTGACTATGCTTAGGCATGTTTAAGAGTTTCCTTGTGTGTTATGCATTTCTATGCCTCTTGTTTGAGATGTTTGGATAGAATTGCATGACTTGCCTTAGGATGGTTTGTTAATAGCGACTGTTACACGATTACATGATATTGAGGACTGATAAACTCAATATGTATTGTTCTGTGTGTACAAGAAACTATGACACCTAAGTGGCGAACCCCTGAGACAAGGAACTCAACCAGGAAAAATCCAAGTATGACCGAGGCCATGATGGCAATGGCCAATGCAATGCAAGTGCAAAATGACTGCAACTGTTATTGCTATGAGGGAGCAAGCAGCTACAATTGCCAGAATGTTTGAGCAAATAGGGAATACACAACCAGCACAAGTGGTGCAGGTTGAATGGAACTAGGATATTCATGATATGTCAAAGTTTCGGAAGGCTAGTCCTCTATCCTTCTAATGGGAGTATGATCCAGTGAAAGCTGAAGAATGGATAATAGAGTTGGAAAAGATCTTTGCAATCATAAGGGGCATAGAGGACCAAAAGATGTCCTTTGCTACATACATGTTGAAAGGCAATGTTGAACATTGGTGGTCCGGTGTGAGGAGAATGATGGAAATGATAGGAACTTAGGTTACATGAGAGTATTCAAGATTGCATTCTTAGAGAAATACTTTCTGCAAAATGTACAAGAAATAGAGAGGTGGAGTTTTTGCATCTAGAACGAGGCAACATGATGGTTGGACAATATGTGGTGAGGTTTAAGGAGCTGTCAAAGTTTTCTTCTACCCTTAGGTACAACCCTGATGATAGATAGAAGTGAGTGAAGTTTGAAACTGGCTTGAGAGATAGTATGAAAAGATTAGTGAAGCCCTTTGAGATTCAAATTACCCGACTTTGGTCAACAAGTGTAGAGTGTAGAAACCCTCAGTTTTAGGCCACCTCAGGAGCATCGGTCACAAGACCATTACAAGCAAAAGAGTACAGAGGATAGGTCAGAGAGAAGGGCTCCACAGACTAGAGATCAGAAGGATGTAGGAAAGCAAGTTCTAAGGGAAGATCATGAACTAAGGTGTACCAAGTGTGGTAGACACCATAGGGATAAAGTTTTCACAGTGGATCAGATAACCTATTATAAGTGTGGAAAGAAAGTACACTACGCCAAGAGTTGTCCTAAGAAGAAATAGGCTAAACCATATACTAAGCCCACAGCTCAGGGGAGAGTCCACATTCTGCAAGGCAAGGAGACAACACAGTCTCTGGGTTCAGGAAAAGGTGAGTATATGGTTGTACTTGTTGAGTAATTTTGTTTTCTTAAGATTTGGTTATACCTGTTTCTGTATGTGATTTGTTTAGGACTTCTTACCATAGGTAAACCAAATTTTAGGGACAAAATTTTAAAAAAGAGGGGAGAAATGTAACACTCGTGAAAACATGATATAATTGTTGGTGTATGCCCTAGAGGCTAATACATTTTCTGTATTTACATATATTCTATTATGCTATTTTATATATGAGGCATTTCATTTATTGTGTTCTTTTTAATAAACATAATAAAGTCCTTAGAATAGTAAGTTTGATGCCATAGGACATCAAGTGGATGACTTGATCGTGAGATCCTTTTGGTTACAACACTATTCTTAAATGTCCCTAGTCAAGTATTATTGTTAATTAGGACAACAATAATACATTGAGACTAGTATGTGTAGAGACTGATGACCGCATCTCACGGGTCATGGATATGAGATATCAAGTCTTCACATTGTTACATATTAGAGTAATGATGTCTTGGGTGACCCACCATGAGAACGCTACATGGATCGTTACGTGAGTGTCATAAGCGATTCTCATAGTGACAATGGTGTTTGTGGTCCTTTGACCTGAAATCACTACGATTCCTACATGAGGAGTTATGTGTTTTAATGCCATCAAACATCATCTATAACAAGGTGATTATAAAGTTGGTTATTAGACATACCGCAAATCATGCAGAGGGATGTGAGTGACCTAGATGGAATTTGTCACTCCTACATAACAGGAGCGATATCTTCGGGCCCCCTGATTGAGTGAGACTACGAAATGCATGGCCATGCTCAAATGAGTCAATATGAGATATTGATCTCATTTGTTGTTACAAAGTCTACTCGAGTATCAGGAAATGAATGATTGGACTATACAAGGGTGACGCATTCCATGCCTTGTGTTCAATCTAGATATCTTGACAAAGGGACTAAACGACACGGAAACATTGGTCACGAAAAGGTTATGTCAAATCACTGACATTCTTATTACTTGGGTAGTAGCGATGTGTTACTAGATACCGCTCACTGCTTGTAATATTAAAATGGGATTTTAATATTACTGCCAACATAATAAGAACCTGCAGGGTCACACATATAGAGCAGACTAAAATTGGAGTAATGGATCCAAGTTGGACTCGGATTCAAATATGGGCCAAACTCATAACAGATGGGTCTAGGGTTGCACTGACTTACTTACTTTGTCGCTTTGCTCACACTCACTCGCAAGGCACTCACTATTATAAATAATGCGCTGGGGCCGCTAAGCGAGATAATTCGAACCCTAGCCGCACCTACGAATAGTGAGTGAGTGAGCGACAGTTTCTTCTCTTCTCTTCGCAGCTAGCACTGTGAGAGACGTGAGAGCTCCTCTTTGCGGACGTTGGACGTTCGTGAGTCTGTTCGTGTGGATACCGCAGAGACATCGTTTCTATTACGGTGTTAGTGATTCATGCTTCAAGAGGTAAATCATTTAAAAACTCGGATTATGGCTTTTCGCATGGATCCTCGGTGGGAATCCCTGTTTTCCGCTGCGTGTTGTATCCGCAAAAATTCCCAACAATAATGGTATTTGGTTACAGAGGCAACCTAATACTAGTTTGTCATGCATGTGTAATTTTGTGTCTTTCTGAGCACGTTTAGTCACTTTGCTATAACATTAATTTGAAATATAGCTGTTGTTAGCTCTAGAATTGGCTTAACTTGCTTAGTTAGTGAAAATAAATGTTGTGAGTTTATTTCTAAGTCATAAATGTATGGAGGAAGACGTGGTTAAAATTTGAGGTTAGCTGAAGTTAGTTTGGCATTTTTAAGCATATACTGAGTGTGTGTTTTGATCTCGATTGACTACCAGCAGATATGAAAAAATATGGTAAGGGTGAAATAAGATCTTTGATGAATCTTAGGATTTATTTTAAACTTGTTGGAAGTTTTAAAACTAGGTTTGGAGAAATCTAGTTATTTTTAAGAGATCAGAAGTTTCAGTTAGTCACTTAAGTGACCAAGTGAGACACGACTCTCACTCTTTCTGTTACATTGACTTTGTGTCTCTAAAATGAGATATTTGTCTCATTTTTCTTCACTTCTCATGGCTGCATCAAAAGAGCAAAAAGGAAAAGCCAAGCAAGGAGCAAAAGGAGGACAAACATAATCCAAAGAGGAGGAAGAAGGAAGTGGTGGAGAGGAGCTGCTTAGTGACTTTATTTCTGGTCATTAAAGGTAGGAAGAAACTTGTTTAACATTTTCTTTTCTTTTTCTTCATCATGTTTCATTAGTTGGCTTGATGGGGGAAAGGGGTTGAAGTGTTGTTTTTTGTTTTTTTTGGCTTGAATCTTGTTGGAGAACTTGAGGATAGCTTGTTTATGAGTTGTTGGATGCATGAAAATAGATTTTTAGCCCTTAAACACCTTTATTTTCCATTTAAGTTAAAAATGGGGTTTTGATTTTTTAAGTGGATGAGGATTCATGATTCATGGTTTTGGATGAAATTAAAGCTGTACAAGAGTTTCTACGTGTTAATGGACTTGTGTAAAGTTGGAAATCACTTGGAATAGAGTTTTGAGTGATTAGAAGGGGGATTAGTTCATATGGAACAATACCCAGATTCTACAGAATCTAGTTTCTACTACTTGCGTCGCAGCGTAGGGAGGTCGAGCTAAGGCATGAGGTGCAGAGTATGTGTAGCCGAGAGCAGCACACCGTGGCGTGACTGAGTGCCATGCTGAGGCGCACATGACAGAGAGCAGGGCGCTGTGGCGTACCAAGGCTGTACCACGGCGTATACTCCAGTTTTACTCAAAAATTATTGTGTAGTGTAAAGGAGCCTTTTAATGGTGTAGTTTCTTCTTTTATACTTCTTGATGAGTGTTAAGACTCTAATAGGAGTATTTAATGAAGTGTTGGTGTGGTGGATGTAAATCAATTGTTATGCTAATTATTGTAGGTAATTAGTCATTGTTTTGCATGATTTGGTTGTTGAAGGATTTGATCCTCACGTTTTGGGATAATCTATAATAGTGTGAAGTAGGACGATGCCCTCCATATTATAGTGATGAGTTGAGGTGGGTAATATCCTTTCTCATTGTTCTAGTAGTTGAGCTGAGGTGGGTCATATCCTCCCTTTTCACTAGATGTTGTCCTAGATGGAAGGTATCTGAGGTGGGTTATATCCTCACTACTGGAGGTGATCATGAATCATGATAGCGTGAGGATGCG
Organism: Ormosia semicastrata; assembly: GCA_029884595.1. Classification (NCBI taxonomy): domain Eukaryota; kingdom Viridiplantae; phylum Streptophyta; class Magnoliopsida; order Fabales; family Fabaceae; genus Ormosia; species Ormosia semicastrata. The sequence continues at coordinate 14,749,586 of JAQQTO010000063.1, read as the reverse complement.
CAGCTCCCTCCCTGTTGTGTGACTTTGAGGATGGATTTCCTTATTATTTGTTGAAGACCACGTAGTTGATGTGATTTCACTATTCGGAGAGAAGATTGGTGGAATTAGGTTCCAGTGCCTGTTCAAGGTTATGGGAGTGATTTTGGGATTCATGCACATCATAACATTACCATGGACTTGGTATCATAACATTGCTCAATTCATACTTAAGTTATTGCATAGGCATGAACATTGCACATAATTTGGCATCATATGACAATTGTATGGGCTGTTGCCACCATGACCTTTAAAATCATGACATTGCAATTGTATGGGCAGTTGCGTATTCTTTATGAATGCATAAAATGCTAGTTTTGGAATACTTCTATTGAGAATTGTGATTTCTCACCCCGATTGTGTTACCATGTAAATCCAGTATAAGCTCTTCAAAAGGGAAGCAGAAGATGTATGAAGACTAGTATAGTTTATATGCTTTATGTAGTTAAAGTTTATATATTATACTAGATCTAGTTGATATAGAAGCTTATGTATTACAATGCGCCCTTTAAGGCAATGATGTATATATATAACTTTTAGTTTGTCGTGGCTCTCCATAATTATTTCTATAAATGTTATGGGTTTAGTTTGTGATGTGTTTTTGAAGTAGCATGGCTAGTATTGGTTATTCTTATATATGTCAGATATATCAGGATAGCAGTATTAGGATGTTACATCATGAATAGGTTGAAGTGCGTGATGCGAATTAAAAGTCACGAACCCAAGTGCAAGTTGTCACATCCCGAAAATTCTTTATTTTATTATAAACGATCATTTTATAATATTTATGATTTTTAGGAATTTTTGTGGATTTTTCTGGAAATGAGGAATATTTTAATATATTTTTCGTTTTACGTGTACACTGAGCGGAGCCGGGGAAACTAGAATATTTTCCCTGAGGCTGGTAAACTTTGAACTGTCAACGTGTCAACGGGGGATCTTACTAAATCCGAGGTCGGACACAGTTTGCGAGGTTTACATTTTTTTGAGGTTTTATCTGTTAAATAAAATTTGCAGTATCATAAAATTATCTGATGAATAATAATATATTATTTTCATCAATTGTAAATTTTATTCACTGAGAAAATAATTCCACAGTATAATTAATCATCTGTCAGATGTATTTAATTTGGAGACAAGCTTACTATGTACCTTATCGAGGAGCGCGCGAAGCTTCTCAAGGAAGCTTCCTCCAACCATTATTTTTATCATTTCTCTCTCCTCCCAAATTTATGCTGCACGTTTGAAATTCAGGGGGTCTAATTCATTTTTTTTCTCACATTTCCTCTCCTCCCAATACGCTGCTACTATTCACTCATCTTCTCTCTTCTCTTTCACCCTACAGCAGCAACACCACCCACACCTCCACTTTGTTCTTCAAACCGTCCCAATCTTAGCACCATTTCGTGATTGGAGAACCACCATCATTGAGGAAATCAGCTTCAAGGTTCTGCCATTTCCTCCATCTTCATTCTCCTACGTCTTTGAAGCTTAAAGGTTGGAGCTTTAAGGTTAAGCTCTTAGCTTTTTCTCCCTCTCTTCTCTTTTTCATAAACCACTGTCATTTTGATGATAATGGGTATCCATTTCAATATTAGGATTCTGATTCTTGCAAGTTTAAATCTTTAAGGAATTCCTGGAAGCTGAAAACGAAATCCTAACCAAAAAGGAGCCACCTTTCTTTGTGTTTCTCCAAGGTAAGAGGAAGACATTCCTCCTCAACCTCTTTTAGCATTTAGGAACGTTGTTTGTGATTGGTACTGTGATTCATCTCTGTTTGTATGCTGCTGGTGACGTAGATATATGTATATGCCATTTGATTGTTTGTGTGTTTTGATATATATGTCTGGAACGTATAATCTAAAAGGAACGCTGTCGGGCTAGCTCTCGGATGGCCACGCCTTGAGACTAAAATTTTGGAATTATTGGTGAGAAGTGGTAATGACTTGGGTTTCTGACCATTAAGTGCAATGTCAAAACCTGTCGTGTAGGAACCCCTGGCCAAACCCGTCGAATGTGATGCCCGTCGAATTTGATTCCTGGTCATTTAGTGTATTATCAAAATCTATCGAGTATGAACTTCTGACCAAACCTGTCGAATGTGATGCCCGTCGAATTTGATTCCTGGTCATTTAGTGCATTATCAAAATCTGTCGAGTAGGAATCCCTGGCCAAACCCATCGAATGTGATGTCTTGATCACTTAGTAAAGTCAAAACCTGTCAAGTAGGAACCCATGGCCAAACCCGTCGAATGTGATGTCTTGATTACTTAGTAAAGTCAAAATCCGTTGAGTATGAACTCCTGACCACTTAGGAGAGAAACTCCTCCAATGCAAAATCTGTCGAATTTGAATGACCACATCCGTCGAGTGAAATATTCATCGAGTTAGAATGCCAATACCCATTGAGAGACATACCTGTTGAGTGGATCTTCTGTCCATTTATCAGGAGCTTCCCAAAGTTAATATTCGTCGAGTAGAACGTCAAGATCCGTCGAATTAGAGTTCTGACCACAGTGTTTTCGTCGGTTTGACACTTGGGAGATTTCTCCAACGTCGACACCCATATCCGTCGAAATTGGACTTCTGCTGACCTTCTGGAAAAATTCAACAGTTCTGACCTCTGTTCGACAGAACCTCCATCCGACAGAAATTGGTTTTTTATCCAATCTTGTTATAAAATGTTCTCCCATTTTTCATCCTTCTGCCATGTTAGTCTTCGTCGAATGGCAGCCTCAATTTTCCACTAAATGCATAGTATCCGTCGAATTCACAACCATGATTTATCACCCCATACCTAGCAATTAAATCTGTGACGTTGTTGGTGATTCTGGTCATGTATCTTCCTGGATTCAAAACCCTTGGATTAATAAAAGTACATAAATCATAAATGATTGGATGACTAGAGATTAAGTAGGGATTCATAAACAGGGAAGAACATGTGTATGGGTGAGCTTTCGAGGCACATAATGAATTTAATGGTTGACTATTATCATGACTATGAATGAAAATTGTGGATATCCTTAAAATGTACTATTGGATTGTTGTGGACCCGTGAATGGGATCAGATATTGATGATAAATGATATGACATGCATTTGAAGCATGAAGGACCTAGTTGGTCATGAAGAGTATGATTGTGTCATGCATTGAACAAAAAGAAAGAGATTGTCCGTTGGACTTGGTTAAGGCCGGTAGCCTAGGAGTTGAACTTACACCTTTGTGCGGGTGCGAATAGACAAGTGTAGGTTACTTGTTGACCTTGGGAGCGTCAGGGTGCGGGTACCTCACAATGGGCAGCTGGTAGCTCTCTGTCTGTGGGGCAGACCGATGCAAACACACTGACTATCCGGACCGAAACGCTGTCCTATGTCGAGATCTGTGTAGAATGTCTTGTAAAATGCCATGATGTACAAAATGATAATTCGAGAATTTTTAGCACTTGAGGGCCTGGGCAGCCAAGAATACAGACATACCTCCTGATCGTTCTCTCCGACTGTTTTGTGTCTAGCTCCATAGAGTAGGATTTTGGTTATTGAGGGCAAGTGTGCATAGTGAGTCCATGAATCATCTGGCATGCATTGTTATTATAATTGGAACTGTTGTACTTCTGATATAACTATATGTATACGACTGTCGGGAACTGTTTGGTTGATTATAATTGCCATTGAATGTTTATTGCCCTTATTGCTGTCATAAATGTTATGTGGGCGCTCTGCGCCGTTTGGTTTCTCGATGCTATGATTGGTAATGATGGTAGGATGTCTTACCTCTTCTCTGTCTCTCCACTTCTGTTTTGTCCGTATACTACGTTCTATAGAAGACAACCGCAAGGAATCGGAAGCTCCCGACTTCCCTGGTTTTTGGCCTCATCTCGACTGAGCGACTACAGAAGCGTATGGAGCCACGCACGCAAAGATTTTTGGGAGATGTGCGCCTGACCTTCTTGGGAGGGCGCAGTGCTTGTACATCAACTATGATTCGGCGTTGCGTCTATACGGGGGATGTGTCGTTATCTCTAGCCTGGAGGCGTCACGAGCCGCCGGTCTTCACCTGCTGTATTAGTTTACGCCTGGAGTTTCAGCTACCGATACGGGAGATGTGGGGTGACCGTTATTTCACCCCGCGGGAAGACTCTTTTCGTTCCACCGCTCAGGCCCCGTCCCGTGACTCTGTAATTCCTATGGTGATTTCCTCTGACGAAGAAGATCCTGAGGAAGATCCCGAAGAAGTTCCCGAAGACGACCCTGAAGAGGATCCTGAAGAGGACCCTGACTCGATTCCTCCTCACTTGAGGGACTGACCTTACTCGTAGCTACTATGGGCTACCAGTATTTTATTTTGGGGGCCTGATGTTTTGTCTGTAGTGGGCTGTATATTCTGATACCATAGGGATATGTATGTATAATCCTCTGGGGGCAGGTATAGTTTTGCTTTTTGTTATGCCAGGCTTTGTAACTAAACAGTTGATAATTCTATATATATATATATGAATGAAATGTTAATTTCCCATGTATGTCTCGTCACCGTGGATATTGATTATCGTTAACGTAAATGTAATGAATAGAAAAAAAAATATACTTGCTAATTTACTTAACCAACTACAATTGAGTAAATGTATATATTATTAAAATGAACCGGGTCTTAACTCACATAAATTTTATTTTCGCATTGTAATTGAAAGTGAGATGTTTCCTTAGGTTTAAAAAGGGGCGTCACACTAAGTTAGTATCAGAGCCCCGGTTTATATTTCTTTGGGTCTTGTGTTTGAGTCTGTCTTGTTTGTGCTGTGTGTTCTCTGAGTAGTATACGTAAGGGTGTATGGTTTGGTGTTCCTAGTGAATGCAACTGACTTTTCTATGTTTTCAGTTAATCTGACCTAAGAAAGTAAGATGGCACGAGGGAAGATATGGCAGCACTATTACAACGATAAAGAGGATGGTTGAGGCCGTCACACGACAAGAAACAGAGCAAGCGCCCGCGCGGCCAAGAGAGAGTTGCACAACAACAAGAGCGAGCTGCTCAACAACTAGAGGCCACTGCTTATGCTCAGAATTTAGCAGAGTTTCGACGTCATAACCCTCCTCAATTCAAAGGGGAATTTGATCCGGAAAAGGCTAGTCTGTGGATCAAGGAATTGGAGAAAGCTTTTCGAGGAATGAGTTGTGCTGAGGACAAGAAGGTGAACTATGCTACATTTATGCTGGTAGGCAACGCTGAAAATTGGTGGAATGGAATGCAACGCAAATCTTTTGGAAGCTATGCGAACGAGAGATTACTTGGGGCTTATTCAAGGAAAAGTTCTTAGATAAATATTTTCCTGTGAGCGCAAGGCATGCGAAGGAGTCGGAATTCGTCAACCTGCGACAAGGAAATATGACTGTTAGCGAGTACGCAGTGAAATTTGAAAACTTGTCACAGTTTTCGACGTACTTTCAGAACCAACCAGATGAAGCATGGAAATGCCGAAGATTTACGGAAGGACTGAGGTATGAAGTGAAGAAGGCTGTGATCACCTTGAGGATCAATGAATTCTCACAACTACTGGATACTTGCTGTGATGTAGAGGCTCTGGAGCAATCTAGAGACATGAGAAGCAGAAACTTTGGGCCTACGAGATTCCAGAGGGGCGGCGAATGCGGTGCTAAGCTGTTTCCCGAGAAAAGCCGTACTCCCAGGCCACGGGAATCGACAACAAGCCATGGGTGGAAGTTACGGTGGAGGTTCTACTGGGAACCAAACTGGCCAGAACACGGCGTATCCTTCCAGATGTTTGAAGTGTGGAAAAGACCATCTCACAAGGGACTGTACCATGAAGAGATTCATCTGCTTCAAATGTGGCAAACCTGGCCACGTGTCCCGAGACTGCAACCAAACGAAGGCCGAACCTTCAGTGAATGCTTTGCAAGAGCCAAGAAACCACGAAGTGGAGGCGAGTCTACACTATGAGCGGAGCCGAGGCTTCCGAATCCGAAGATTTGATCTGGGGGAAGGTGTCATAGAAGGTAATCTTTTAAGCGTGCTTTATGACTCGGGGCAACCCATTCTTTTATATCATATATCTGTGTGCAAAGGATGGGTCTATCTGTGTCGTCATTACCTTTTGACTTAACTGTTTCTACCCCTACTGATAAACCGGTAGTTACTACCAAAGTCTGTCTAAATTGTCCATTGGTTGTTGAAGGTCGAACCTTTTCGGTCGATCTAATCTGTTTACCCCTTTCCTAACTAGATATTATCTTAGGGATGGACTGGTTATCTTCCAACCATGTTCTGTTAGACTGTTCCAAAAAGACCATAGTTTTTCCCATAATGGAGGATTCTAGATTTTTAACGGCCAATCGAGTTCAAGCTCTCTTGAAAGAAGGAGCTCACGGATACATGCTACTGTCTTCTTTGAAAGTCGAGAACGAGGTTGATGTGAACACAATTCCAGTGGTGAACGAGTTTCCCGAAGTCTTTTCGATGATGTACCTGGTTTACCACCGCTCGAGAGATAGAGTTTGCTATCGACCTAGTACGGAGGCTGGTCCCGTGTCTATAGCACCGTATAGGATGGCACCGACGAGTTAGTGAGCTCAAGAAACTTGACTAGAAGAGCTTTTGGAAAAGTAATTTGTCAGGCCAAGTGTGTCACCATGGGGAGTGCCAGTGTTGTTAGTTCGCAAGAAGGATGGCACCTCGAGATTATGTGTGGACTATCAGCAGCTGAACAAGGTAACGATTAAGAACAAGTATCCATTCAGAAATTGATGATTTAATGGACCAACTGAAGGGAGCAGCGGTGTTTTCGAAGATCGATCTGCGGTCTGGGTATCATCAGATACGAGTGAAGACGGAGGATATACCCAAGATAACTTTTTGTACCCGATACAGTCATTACGAATACCTAGTGATGTCGTTTGGTGTGACGAACGCACCAGCTATCTTTATGGACTACATGAATCGAATCTTTCGTCCTTACTTGGATAGATTCGTTGTGGTCTTCATCGATGACATTCTGGTATACTCTCAAAATCAGGAGGACCATGCTAGACACCTCAGTATAGTTCTTCAGATTCTGAAGGAGAAGGAATTGTATGCCAAGCTGTCAAAGTGTGAGTTCTGGATAGAAGAAGTTAAGTTTCTGGGTCATGTGATCTCGAAGGATGGGATTGTCGTGGATCCATCGAAGGTGGAGGCAGTGCTGCAATGGGAAAGACCAACGTCCGTGACGGAGATTCGAAACTTCGTGGGTTTAGCTGGATATTACCGGAGGTTTATTGAGGGATTCTCCAAGATTACTGGACCACTTACACAACTCACGAGGAAAAACCAAGCTTTTGAGTGGACCGACAACTGTGAGCAAAGTTTCCAAGAGTTGAAGAATCGACTGACTACCTCACCGGTGTTAGTGCTACCCGATCCGAATGAGCAGTTTGAAGTGTACTGCGACGCTTCATACCAAGGGCTAGGATCTGTACTTATGCAGCATGGAAGAGTTGTGGCTTATGCTTCAAGGCAGTTGCGAGTGCACGAGAAGAATTACCCGACACACAACTTGGAGTTAGCGGCTGTAGTTTTTGCTCTGAAGATATGGAGGCATTTTCTCTACGGAGCAACGTTCAATATTTTCAGTGATCACAAGAGTTTGAAGTATTTGTATGATCAGAAGGAGTTGAACATGAGGCAACGAAGGTGGTTAGAATTCCTGAAGGATTACGATTTCCAACTTCTATATCACCTTGGCAAGGCAAATGTTGTGGCAGATACTCTAAGTAGGAAGATGATCAGTGTCTCTGCCCTGATGATCAAGGAAAAGGATATGCTAGAGCAGTTTAGAGATGTGTGGTCTTTTGTGGAGTTAGAACCTGGAAAGATTTGCATGAATATGGTTACCATTACAAGTGAACTACTGGATGACATAAAGGAAAAGCAAAAGATTGACAAGTTCTTACAAGAAGTGAGAGAGCAAGTGGAGCAAGGAGGTGAAACAGAGTTTACGGAAGGAACGGATGGAATTCTGAGGTTTCGTGGAAGAGTTTATATTCCTCGCGACAAGGAACTTAGAGAATACATCATTAACCATGCTCATACAAGCCAGTTGAGTATGCATCCAGGCATAACGAAAATGTACCAAGACTTGAAGAAGTTGTTCTGGTGGCATGGAATGAAGAGTGATGTCACTAGACGTGTATCGACTTATCTAGTTTGTCAAAAAGCTAAGGTGGAACATCAGAGACCAGCGGGGTTGCTGCAACCGTTGTCTATTTCGGAATGGAAGTGAGACAGTATTGCAATGGATTTTGTAGTCGGATTGCCAAGGACAAGAAAAGGTCATGATTCGATTTGGGTAATTGTGGACCGACTCACAAAGTCGGCGCACTTTCTCCCGATCGACATAAAATACAAACTGGAGAGATTGACTCAAATCTATATTGGAGAAATTGTTAGACTGCACGGTGTGCCTACGAGTATTGTTTCGGATAGAGATCAGAGATTTACTTCAAATCTCAGGAGAGTTTGCAAGAAGCGTTGGGGACGAAGCTACGTCGAGTTACGCTTATCATCCATGAGACCGACGGTCAATCGAAAAGAGACGATCAATCTTTGGAAGATTTGCTTCGAGCTGTACCATAGAGCAAACTGGAAGTTGGGACGACATTCTACCCTTGATAGAATTCACCTACAACAACAGTTATCATTCGAGCATAGGGATGGCACCCTATGAGGCTCTGTATGGACGACGATGTCGAACACCTTTGTGTTGGTACCAAGACGGCGAGCGCCTTACTGTTGGACCGAGAGATTATACAGCAGACAACTGAGAAGGTTAAGATGATTCGGGAAAAGATGAGAACGGCTCAAAGTCAGAAAAATAGTTATGCAGACCGAAGGAGAAAACCTCTTGAGTTTGAGGAAGGCGAGCATGTATTCCTGAAAGTCACACCTACGACTGGGGTAGGCCGGGCTTTAAAATCTAGAAAACTCACTCCTAAATTCCTTGGACCATACCAAATCATTCGTCGTGTAGGTCCTGTGGCGTACCAAATATCCTTACCTCCTTTCCTTTCAAACATTCACAATGTTTTCCTTGTGTCACAACTCCGAAAATACCTCCCTGACCCAAGTCATGTCATAGCACCGGATGCAGTACAATTAAAAGAAAACTTAACTTATGAGACGTCTCTTGTAAGAATCGAGGATAGGAGGATAAAACAATTAAGAGGCAAGGAGATCGCATTGGTGAAAGTAATCTGGAACGAGGTGACCGGAGATGCAACTTGGGAGCTGGAAGACAAGATGAAGGAGTAACACCTACAGTTATTCTAAGGTATGCAAATTTCGAGGACGAAATTCCTTTTGAAGGGGAGTATTGTAACATCCCGAAAATTCTTTATTTTATTATAAACGATCATTTTATAATATTTATGATTTTTAGGAATTTTTGTGGATTTTTCTCGGAAAATGAGGAATATTTTAATATATTCTTCGTTTTACATGTACATGAATGAGCCGGGAAACTAGAATATTTTCCCGAGGTTTAGTAAACTTTGAACTTTGTCAACGTGTCAACGGGGATCTTACTAAACTCGAGGCCGGGCACAGTTTGCGAGGTTTATATTTTTTTGAGGTTTTATCTGTTAAATAAAATTTGCGGTATCATAAAATTATCTGATGAATAATAATATATTATTTTCATCAATTGTAAATTTTATTCACTGAGAAAATAATTCTATAGTATAATTAATCATCTGTCAGATGTATTTAATTTGGAGACAAGCTTACTATGTACCTTATCGAGGAGCGCGCGAAGCTTCTCAAGGAAGCTTCCTCCAACCATTAGTTTTATCATTTCTCTCTCCTCCCAAATTTATGCTGCACGTTTGAAATTAAGGGAGTCTAATTCATTTCTTTTCTCACATTTCCTCTCCTCCCAATACGCTGCTACTATTCACTCATCTTCTCTCTTCTCTTTCACCCTACAGCAGCAACACCACCCACACCTCCACTTTGTTCTTCAAACCATCCCAATCTTAGCACCATTTCGTGATTGGAGAACCACCATCATTGAGGAAATCAGCTTCAAGGTTCTGCCATTTCCTCCATCCTCATTCTCCTACGTCTTTGAAGCTTAAAGGTTGGAGCTTTAAGGTAAAGCTCTTAGCTTTTTCTCCCTCTCTTCTCTTTTTCGTAAACCACTGTCATTTTGATGACAATGGGTATCCATTTCAATATTAGGATTCTGATTCTTGCAAGTTTAAATCTTTAAGGAATTCCTGGAAGCTGAAAATGAAATCCTAACCAAAAAGGAGCCACCTTTCTTTGTGCTTCTCCAAGGTAAGAGGAAGACATTCCTCCTCAATCTCTTTTAGCATTTAGGAACGTTGTTTGTGATTGGTACTGTGATTCATCTCTGTTTGTATGCTGCTGGTGATGTAGATATGTGTATATGCCATTTGATTGTTTGTGTGTTTTGATATATATGTCTGGAACGTATAATCTAAAAGGAACGCTGTCGGGCTGGCTCTCGGATGGCCACGCCTTGAGACTAAAATTTTGAAATTATTGGTGAGAAGTGGTAAGGACTTGGGTTTCTGACCATTAAGTGCAATGTCAAAACCTGTTGTGTAGGAACCCCTGGCCAAACCCGTCGAATGTGATGCCCGTCGAATTTGATTCCTGGTCATTTAGTGTATTATCAAAATCTGTCGAGTATGAACTTCTAACCAAACCCGTCGAATGTGATGCATGTCGAATTTGATTCCTGGTCATTTAGTGCATTATCAAAATCTGTCGAGTAGGAATCCCTGGCCAAACCCGTCGAATGTGATGTCTTGATCACTTAGTAAAGTCAACACCTGTCGAGTAGGAACCCCTGACCAAACCCGTCGAATGTGATGTCTTAATTACTTAGTAAAGTCAAAATCCGTCGAGTATGAACTCCTGACCACTTAGGAGAGAAACTCCTCCAATGCAAAATCTGTCGAATTTGAATGACCACATCCGTCGAGTGAAATATTCATCGAGTTAGAATGCCAATACCCATTGAGAGATATACTTGCCGAGTGGATCTTCTATCCATTTATCAGGAGCTTCCCAAAGTTAATATTCGTCGAGTAGAACGTCAAGATCCGTCGAATTAGAGTTCTGACCATAGTGTTTTCGTCGGTTCAACACTTGGGAGATTTCTCCAACGTCGACACCCACATCCATCGAAATTGGACTTCTGCTGACCTTCTGGAAAAATTCAACAGTTCTGACCTCTGTTCGACAGAACCTCCATCCGACAGAAATTAGTTTTTTATCCAATCTTGTTATAAAATGTTCTCCCATTTTTCATCCTTCTGCCATGTTAGTCTTCGTCGAATGGCAACCTCAATTTTCCACTAAATGCATAGTATCCGTCGAATTCACAACCATGATTTATCACCCCATACCTAGCAATTAAATTTGTGACGTTGTTGGTGATTCTATCCATGTATCTTCCTGGATTCAAAACCCTTGGATTAATAAAAGTACATAAATCATAAATGATTGGATGACTAGAGATTAAGTAGGGATTCATAAACAGGGAAGAACATGAGTATGGGTGAGCTTTTGAGGCACATAATGAATTTAATGGTTGACTGTTATCATGACTATGAATGAAAATTGTGGATATCCTTAAAATGTACTATTGGATTGTTGTGGACCCGTGAATGGGATCAGATATTGATGATAAATGATATGACATGCATTTGAAGCATGAAGGACCTAGTTGGTCATGAAGAGTATGATTGTGTCATGCATTGAACAAAAAGAAAGAGATTATCCGTTGGACTTGGTTAAGGCCGGTAGCCTAGGAGTTGAACTTACACCTTTGTGCGGGTGCGAATAGACAAGTGTAGGTTACTTGTTGACCTTGGGGGCGTCAGGGTGCGGGTACCTCACAGTGGGCAGCTGGTAGCTCTCTGTCTGTGGGGCAGACTGATGCAAACACACTGACGATCCGGACCGAGACGCTGTCCTATGTCGAGATCTGTGTAGAATGTCTTGTAAAATGTCATGATGTACAAAATGATAATTCGAGAATTTTTAGCACTTGAGGGCCTGGGCAGCCAAGAATACAGACATACCTCCTGATCGTTCTCTCCGACTGTTTTGTGTCTAGCTCCATAGAGTAGGATTTTGGTTATTGAGGGCAAGTGTGCATAGTGAGTCCATGAATCATCTGGCATGCATTGTTATTATAATTGGAACTGTTGTACTTTTGATATAACTATATGTATACGACTGTCAGGAACTGTTTGGTTAATTATAATTACCATTGAATGTTTATTGCCCTTATTGCTGTCATAAATGCTATGTGGGCGCTCTGCGCCGTTTGGTTTCTCGATGCTATGATTGGTAATGATGGTAGGATGTCTTACCTCTTCTCTGTCTCTCCACTTCTATTTTGTCCGTATACTACGTTCTATAGAAGACAACCGCAAGGAACCGGAAGCTCCCGACTTCCCTAGTTTTTGGCCTCATCTCGACTGAGGGACTGCAGAAGCGTATGGAGCCACGCATGCAAAAATTTTTGGGAGATGTGCGCCTGACCTTCTTGGAGGGCAGTCTTTGGTACATCAACTATGGTTCGAGCGTTGCGTCTATACGGGGATGTGTCGTTATCTCTAGCCTGGAGGCGTCACGAGCCGCCGGTCTTCACCTGCCGTATTAGTTTACGTCGGAGTTTCGGCCTACCGACACGCGAGATGTGGGGTGATTTGTTATTTCACCCCGCGGGAAGACTCTTTTCGTTCCACCGCTCGGGCCCGTCCCGTGACTCTGCAATTCCTATAGTGATTTCCTCCGACGAAGAAGATCCCGAGGAAGATCCAGAAGAAGTTCAGAGGACGACCGAAGAGGATCTGAAGAGGACCCTGACTCGATTCCTCCTCACTTGAGGGACTGACCTTACCCGTAGCTATTGAGGGCTACCAGTATTTTATTTTGGGGGCCTGATGTTTTGTCTGTACTGGGCTGTATATTCTGATACCGTAGGGATATGTATGTATAATCCTCTGGAGGCAAGTATAGTTTTGCTTTTTGTTATGCCAGGCTTTGTAACTAAACAGTTGATAATTATATATATATATATATATATATATGAATAAAATGTTAATTTTCCATGTATGTCTCGTCACCGTGGATATTGATTATCATTAACGTAAATGTAATGAATAGAAAAAAAAAATATACTTGCTAATTTACTTAACCAACTACAATTGAGTAAATGTATATATTATTAAAATGAACCGGGTCTTAACTCACATAAATTTTATTTCCGCATTGTAATTGAAAGTGAGATGTTCCCTTGGGTTTAAAAAGGGGCGTCACACAAGTTGTCTCAAGTAATAAATTCTCGGGAGTCTGAGGTTGATCCACAGGAAATTGATAAAGAAAAAATTCTTTGAGGTAAGGAAAATATTTTGTCACAACAATAAAGATGATAAAACTTAGTCACAAATAAAAAAAAGATTTACTTGGGTTGGGAGATCCACTCTTGGTAATTAAATTAAAGACAAGATTAATTCTTTTTATAACTCAATTAGTATCTACGCATAAAGAAGGTTCCAATCAGAAAATACAATATTCAAAGTCTGTTTAAGATTACATACATAATTATATTGTGGTTCCTTTAATTGTTTATTAACACCACCACTTATAAATAGGCTCCAGCATTCATTGTGCTAACCTCTTGTTTACAATGAATCAAGATCTCCACTTTACAAGGAGGGTTTCTAAATTGACTGGAAACAAAATACAACATGTATAATGACCACTTGATAATATATCATTTAAGCACAAGAAAGAAATTAATCTAACATTTATTTACTTCCAAAAGCTTCACCATTTCACCCAAGTAAAATGAAAATTAGTTACTTATAGACAAGAAGAAAGAAAGAGAGAAGAATAAGAAGAAAAACATAACTTCATTTTAGAACAATAGAAAACTACAACAAGATAAACAAATAACACAATAGTATGATCTTAATCACTAAAACCAAGATTCTCAAATGATCAGTCAAGGCTCCCTTTTATAGAGGATGACGATGCAAAATAACAGGGGCTGATTAATGAGTGAGTGGATGAGTGGGTGAATGAGTGAAAAATGTCAAATAGTAGTTTGATGAGTGAAAAATTATAGAGATTCTTGTCTCCGAAATCATTCAGTGCTGAACTCATGGCATGCATCAGATTCTTGCCAAGTAATCTTCATGAAAGTTGTAGATATGGATCTTAAATAAAATTTTAACCTCATTTAGTTCCTACAGCTTGAGATATGCCCTGATTATTGCACACTATTCAGGTTCCAATCACAAAACTCGTGTTCTGACTTCCAAGCCCAATTAGCTCCACTAGATGTCTGATTTTTCCCTGGAGCTCCTCATAAAAGTTGTAGAGCTCTCTCTTATCTTTCCTATAAGGTAAGATACATAATTCTTAGTGATGATCACATATTTGATACATTAATAAGCCTTCATTTTTAGTCATTTACACTGTCCATGTACTTAATTAATTGAGTTTGATTATATTTTGTAAGTTTAGACTCAAATTGGACTTAATTGAATTTTTTAGCATAATTTACGTCTTATATTATTTCTGTATTTGGACTATATCTTAGGATGTAGGTGGCCAAATAAGGTAAATATAGTTGAATTTTAAAGATAAGAGAGAGCTCTATAACATTCATGAGATCTCAAAGGCCCAATCACACGATTAGATAACTCAAATTAGGGTTGAAGCAAGAACTAGAGTGTTGTTCCTAACAGATTGACCTATATATACTATTCATGCCATATATCATGCTATAAGTTGTCAAATAGGTTTAAATTTTGATGCTGCATAGGTAAGACCATATCTAGAAATTTCATGTTGAACACTTTTCCAGAATATGAGGCCTAATAGGTGATATTGGGCTTGCAAGTCAGAATAGAGGAGCTGTGACTGGGCCTGAGTAGTGTGCAGTAATTTGAACGTATCTGGAGTTATAGAAATGATATTGGACTCAAATTAAAGCCATTTGAAAGATAAGATCCAGGCCTACAACTTTCATGAAGACTATATTACTTTATTCTGACGCATTCAATGACTTCAGAGCTAACTGATTTCAGAGAAAAATAATCTCCATAATTTTCCACTCACCAAAAGTCATTTGGCATTTTCCACTCATTTTTCACTCATCCACTCACTAATGACTTAGCTCCCTTGTCATTTTCCACTCATCCACTCACTAATCATTTGACATTTTCCACTCATTTTCCACTCATCCACTCATCATGCTATTATGTTGTTGTAGTTTTCCTTTGTTCTAAATTGAAGTTATCTTCTTCTTCTTCTTCTTCTTCTTCTTCTCTCTTTCTTTCTTCTTGTCTATGAGTAACTAAGTTTAATTTTACTTGGGTGAAAGGGTGAAGCTCTTGGTAATAAAGTAAGGTTAGATTCATTCCTTTCTTGTTCTTAAATGAATTATTTTTCAAGCAGTCATTATACGTATTGTATTTTGTTTCCAATTAATTTAGAAACCCTCCTTGTAAAATGGAGTTCTTGATTTGTTGTAGATAAGAGATTGACATAGTGAATGCTTTAATCCATTTACAAGTATTGGTGTTAGAAACTCTCCTTGTAAAGTGGAGATCTTGATTTGTTGTAGATAATATTTTGGTACAGTGAATGCTTGATCACATTTATGAGTGGTGGTATTAATAGATGATTAAAGGAGGCATAATATAATTACATATATAATTTTTAATGAACTTTGAACGATGTATTTTCTAATTGGAACCTCCATTATGTGTGGATTCTAATTGAGTTATAAAAAGAATTAATCTTGTTCTTTTTTTATTTACCAAGAGTGGATCTCCTAACTCAAGTAAATCTTTTTTTATTTGTAGTGACAAAATATTTACTTTACCTTAATTAATTTTTCTTCATCAAGTCTCTATGGTTCGACCTCAAACTCACTGAGAATTTATTACTTGAGATAACTTGCACTTGGGTTTACAACTTTTAATCCCGTATCAAGTTTTTGGCGCTGTTGCCGGGGATTTGATTTGAAGAATAAATTTCTGGTGTAAATATTTTGCATGTATACTAACGTACTAACTTAGTGGGAGAAACTCTCCCTTTTATTTTCTTGTACATATTAATAGTGGGGAAAACTCTCCCTTTTATTTTCTATATATACTAACTTAATGGGGGAACCTCTCCCTTTTATTTTCTTTGTACATATTAACTTAGTGGGGGTAACTCTCCCTTTTATTTTCTATACATACTAACTTAGTGGGGGAAAATTCTTCTTTTTATTTTCTTGTACGTACTAACTTAGTGGGGGAACCTCTCCCTTTTATTTTTTTCTGTACTTTACTAACTTAGTGAGGAAACTCTCCCTTTTATTTTTGTACTTTACTTTCTGCACTTTAACTTCTATAATTTCCTTTTTTTTTGCACTTTATTTTCTTTATTTTATTTTTTGTATTTGATGGTTGGTTTATACCACACCTTTGTTAATATTTATTTGGTGACTAGTTTATACCCCATCCTTGTTAATATTTAATGGCAGGTTTATACCGCCTACTTATACATTTTTTATTATTTTAAGTTACTTATTTATGCTTAATTGCTAACGTGATTTAAATTGTGGTCGTTTGGTTAAAGTTAATCCTAGTACTTTACATATTGATTTGTCTGAATCACAATCACACACATCAAACACAATGGCTGAAAATGAAAGTGTGCATGATGAATATGAAAATTAACCATTGCGAACCATGCGTGAGTATTTGCAACCATCCCGAAATTCTAGTTCATCATGTTTTATCTTTCCACTCAATGCTAACAATTTTAGATTCAAGTCAGGTATGATTTCTTTACTTCCTAATTTCCATGGTTTAGAATCTGAAAGCTTATATTTACATCTAAAAGAATTTGAGGAAGTATGTACCGCTTTTCATGATCAAACTTGCACTGAAGAGGTTGTTAAGCTTAAATTGTTTCCTTTTTCTTTGAAAGATAAAGTAAAAACTTGGCTTAACACTTTGAAATCAAGATCAATTGGTACATGGCAAGAAATGTAAGGTGAGTTTTTAAAGAAATGTTTTCCAACACATAAAACCAATGTTTTGAAAAGAAAAATCCAAAATTTTTCCCAAAATTCAAATGAAGCATATTTTCAAAGTTGGGAATGTTTTAAAGATTTGTTGAATTCTTGCCCACATCATGGTTTTGAAAAATGGCACACTATAAGCTTCTTTTATGAAGGGTTAACACCTGAAACTAAGCAATTTGTGAAAACAATGTGCAATGGTGAATTTCTTGATAAAGAACCTGAAGAAGCTTTAGATTATTTAGACCATTTGGCTGAAAATTCACAATCTTGACATGGTACTAATCCTTCTGAAAATTCAATTAGATCTAACCTTGTAAGTGCTAGTAAAGGAAAATATCACCTTAGTCAAGAAGAAGATCTAAATGCTAGGTTTGCCAGTTTAGCTAGAAAGATTGAAGCTATAGAATCAAGGAAAGTAAAAGAAAACAAATGTGTGCAAAATGAAGAAATTTGTAGCATTTGTGATGAATTGGGACACTCAACAAATGAATGTCCAAAAATTTCTATTTTTAAAGAAGTTGTGCTTGAGCAAGTAAATGCAATGAATAATTTTAAAAAGTCATTCACTTCTTCTTTTTCAGATACATACAATCCAGGATGGAGAAATCACCCGAACTTCAGTTGGAGGAATAACAATCAGGAACAATTCATGCAACCACCACCTCCTCAGGCACAGCAGGACTCTCAAAATTCTCAAGGATATGCACCTTTTGTCCCACCATAGTAGAATAACCTTTAAGAAACATTGCATGCATTCATGAATAAGCAAGATGCCATTATTAATCAAAACATTCAAGCTATGATTGACATAAAAGACACTCTTGCTAAACTTTCTTCTACACTCACCATTCACGAGAAAGAAAAATTTCCTTCTCAACCTCAACTAAATCCCAAAGATCAGTACAGTCTAAATGAGGGTAGTCTAGAAAACCAACAAATAGATCAAGTCAAGTCAGTGATAACCCTTAGGAATGAAAAAGTTGTTGAAGAAAGCAAGGAGAAAAAGAGCCAAATGTCCAAAGTGATGAGCTCCTTGAGTGTGAATGAGCTAGAGGATGTGGAAAAGAATCAAGATAGTAGTGATGCTACGCTACCCAAGGAACCTGAGGGGACAAAAAGTCTTGTTAAGCCAAAAAATGATGACGAAGGTCACCAGACATACATGATTGACTCAATCATAGATAGGGGAGTTTCTACAACCTATGATTTTGATCCCCTTGAGAATTTTCTTGTTAATTCTGAGTTTGATTCTATTAGTAATCCCTATGATGTAGTTGATATTTCTACTATTTTTGATAAAACTCAGGATCATAACACTCAGGTATGGCAACCAAAGTTTAAGGAGTTGCCTAAGAAAGGTTGGAGTATTACTGATAAAAAAAGATGTTCGTCCCTTAGTTTGTTCTTATAAAATTAATTTGGAAGAAGGTAAATGGTCAGCGGTTGAAGCTATAACTTGAGTTAAAGAATCCAGATGTAGCAGAGACTTTGGTAGACGATACTGTCTACCAAAGCGGAGGTAAGTTTTTAGTATTTCGTGTTTTTGTTGAGTCGGCTTAAGTGCCTCCCAAATTTCGGAGCCTTTGTATGGGGATATAAATAGTGTCGGCCAAAAAAAAATATAAAACAAAAGAACCAAAAAAAAATGTTTGCATGCTTGTTTATTTCATTTTATTTCATTTTTTTTTATTTTTGTCTTTGCCAACCATTGTCAAGATGTAATTATTCTCTTCTCATTTAAGCATTTCGGGTATGTGACTTCTCCCCATTACTTTGTTTAATTTTGTTCCAATAATTTCTTTGATGTATATTGATGATTATTTCTTCAGTCTGGATTTAATTTTTTACATTGAGGACAATGTTGTGATCTGGTTGGGAGGAAGGATAGTTGTATGAATAATTATGTAAAAAAAAAACAAAACAAAAAAACAAAACAAAAATACTAGGAAGTGTGTTTGTTAATATGTTTGTTGTATTTATATGTTTGTCATCAATTTATTAACAACAAAAGTAATTAAGGATGACAGAGTAAGGAGTAAATTTTACTGGGGAGGTAATTTTACTCTTGAGATGCATCTAGATTGGGGTAGACAACTAGTTTGTGTGGAAGTAGCAATTCAAATTCAGGAAAATTTGCATGATTGAGTAAATTATCTTCTTTCTTAAAATTCACATGCTTGGTTATGGATGTTGAATTGGTGGACTGAGAATGATAGAATTATGTCTTGTGAGATTTTGAGCCTATTGATGAATGGACTGAACATTTATACCATTCTCTTCTTTCTTGTGTGATTTTCACTCATGGAATTGTTACTCTAGAACTTGCTTTGATTCTTCTTTTAGACTACATTTTCACATGTATATATCAACATAATTGAGGTATTTTTTTAAATAGCTACTTTAACTAAATAGTCAACCTTATATATTTTCCCTTGCTTAACCTCTTTGAGCTTATTTGATCATTCCTTATTTCTAACTCATTATGTGCCTTAAATGAAAAACTATGTTCTTACTCGGCCTTAGGGAATAAGAGAACATTAGCTTTGTCATTGGATGAGTTCTTGAACAAGTGTGGGGGTGTGTGTGCAGAATGGTTAAAAAAATGTATATATGATTTTTTTTTGTAAAAATCAAAAAATCAAAAATAAAAAAAATGTAAAAAGAAAAAGAGTGTCAACAAGGTAATAAAGGAAATGAAAAGAATATGTAAAGGGAATTTGTATTAGGTGGAGTTGGGATGAACTTTCATGCTTGTCAATTGAACTCAGCTTTCATGTTCTTTTATTCTCTTTGATATTTAACTTGTCATATCTATATTACCTTCTCGTTTACCTTGACCTCATTACAACCTTGAATAAAGTCTTTATGATTTGTGTGTGTATGTGTTCTGAGTAGTAGAGAAGTAGAAGATAAACAAACTTATGGTAGTACAATTTTCATGGGTTGAATTGAGTGAAATACCTACCTTTTAAACACTTGAGGGATTGAGAGTGAATCTTGTGAAGATCTATCATTCTTGACTCATGCTTTTCAATTGAAATATCCTTACTTGTTGATTTGAGATGTGAAGATATGTTACCTCATGAATGTTTTGATTACTTGAATGATTGGTTGCTCTTTATTTTTAAATATTATTAGAAATTGAGTCTTTTAGAGTGTTTAGTTTTTGAGTCTGTTTCATTTTTTTTAGTGGGTGGTCTTATGTGTTTTGCTCAGGAGTGCAAAAAGCTAAGTGTGGGAGAATTTGATGATCACATATTTGATACATTAATAATCCTTTATTTTTAGTTATTTACACTCTCCATGTACTTAATTGATTGAGTTTGATCATGTTTTGTAAGATTGGACTCAAATTGGACTTAATTGAATTTTTCAGCATAATTTACGTCTTATATTATTTCTATATTTGGGCTATATCTTGGGATGTAGGTGGCCAAATAAGGTGAATCTAGTGGCATTTTAAAGATAAGAGAGAGCTCTATAACTTTCATGAGACCTCAAAGGCCTAATCACACGATTAGATAACTCAAATTGGGGTTGAAGTAAGAACTAGAGTGCTATTCCTGATAGATTGACCTATATGTACTGTTCATGCCATATATCATGTTATAAGTTATCAAATGAGCTAAAGGTTTTTTGCTGAATAGTTAAGACCCATATCTACAACTTTTATGTTGAACACATTTCCATAATCTGAGGCCTAATGGGTGATATTGGGCTTGCAAGTCAGAACAGAGGAGCTGTGATTGGGCCTGAGCAGTGTGCAGTCATTTGAACGTATCTGGAGTTATAGAAATGATATTGGACTTAAGTTAAATCCATTTGAAAGCTAAGATCTAGGCCTACAACTTTTATGAAGACTACATTACTTCATTGTGACGCATTCAATGACTTCAGAGCTGAATGATTTTGGAGATAAAGAATCTCCATAAGTTTTCACTCACCAAAAGTCATTTGGCATTTTCCACTCATTTTCCACTCATCCACTCACTAATGACTCAGCTCCCTTGTTATTTTGTATCCTTAATCCTTATAAAAGGCACTATTGGTAGATCGTTTGGGTAGTCTTGGTCCTAGAGGCCAAGATCATGCTATTATATTGTTGTAGTTTTCCTTTGTTCTAAATTGAAGTTATGTTCTTCTTCTTCTTCTTCTCTCTTTCTTTCTTCTTGTCTATGAGTAACTAAGTTTCATTTTATTTGGGTGAAAGGGTGAAGCTCTTAGTAATAAAGTAAGGTTAGATTCATTCTTTTCTTGTTCTTAAATGATTTATTTTTCAAGCAGTCATTATACATATTGTATTTTGTTTCCAATCAATTTAGAAACCCTCATTGTAAAGTGGAGTTCTTGATTTGTTGTAGACAAGAGATTGGCATAGTGAATGCTTTAACCCATTTACAAGTATTGGTGTTAGAAACTCTCCTTGTAAAGTAGAGATTTTGATTTGTTGTAGACAATATTTTGGCACAGTGAATGCTTAATCCCATTTATGAGTGGTGGTATTAATAGATGATTAAAAGAGGCATAAATAATTACGTATATAATTTTAATGAACTTTGAACGATGTATTTTCCGATTGGAACCTCCATTATGTGTGGATTCTAATTGAGTTATAAAAAGAATTAATCTTGTTCTTATTTTATTTACCAAGAGTGGATCTCGTAACTCAAGTAAATCTTTTTATTTGTAGTGACAAAATATTTACTTTATCTTAATTAATATTTCTTCATCAAGTCTCTGTGGTTCGACCTCGGACTCACTGAGAATTTATTATTTATGATAACCTGCACTTTGGTTTGTAACTTTTAATCCTGCATCACTTAGACATATAGAACTCAAGATATGACTAAAATATAGAAATAATGTAAGATCTCAATAATGCTGGAAAAAATCAATTAAGCCTAATTTGAGTCCAAACTTACAAAACATAACCAAGCTCAATCAATTAAGTACATGGAGAGTGTAAATGACTAAAAATGAGAGTTTATTAATGTATAAAATATGTGATTATCTAATTCTCCCACTCTTAGCTTTTTGCATTCCTCGGCAAAACACATAAGACCAAAACTAGTAAACAAGGAAAAACAACACAAACTCAAAAGCTAGAAATTCTAAAAGACTCAATTTCTAATAATATTTAAGAATGAAGAGCAACCAAAGATTCAAGGGATCAAAACATTTATGAGATAACGTTTCTTCACATCTTAAACCAATAAGCAAGGAAACTTCAATTGAAAAACATGAGTCGAGAATGATAGATCTTCACAAGTAAAACTTTCAATCCCTCAAGTGTTTAAAAGGTAGGTATTTCACTCAATTCAACCCATAAAAAATTGCACTACCATAAGCTTGCTTATCTTCTACTTCTTCACTACTCAATTTACATGCATACACAAATCATGAGAACTTTACTCAAGGTTGTAATTGGGTCAAGGTAAAGGAGGAGGTAATATGGATATGACAAATTAAATACCAAAGAGAATAAAAAAGCATGAGAGCTGACTTCAATTAACAAGCATGAAAGTTCATCCCAACTCCACCTAACACAAATTCCCTTTACATATTCTTTTCCTTTCCTTTATTGCCTTGTTGTCCCTTCTTTACACATTTGTTTTTTTATTTTATTTTTTTGATGATGAACATAATATATACATTTTTTAATTAAACATTTTTTTCAACCATTTTGCACACACACCCACACTTGTTCAAGAACTCATCCAATGACAAAGCTAATGTTCTTTTATTCCCTAAGGCCGGGTAAGAACATGATTTTTCATTTAAGACACATAATGAGCTCGAAATAAAGAATGGTCAAATAAGCTCAAAGGGGTTAAGAAAGGGGAAATAGGTCATTTCCAATGCCTTACGTTGGCAGGAATCAGAGAATTTCCAAGAAGTCATAAGAGTGCATGATATCTTATTGAGACAATATGCTACTGAACAAGGCTGTCTATTTATGTGCAAATCATTCTTGGTTATTTAGTTAAAGTAGCTATTTTAAGAAAAATATCTCAATCATATTTATGTATGCATGTGAAAATGTAGTCTCAAATAGAGTCAAAGCAAGTTCTAGAGTAACAATTCCATGAGTAAAAATCACACAAGAAAGAAGAGAATGGTACAAATGTTCAATACATTCATCAATAGACTCAAAATCTCACAAGGCATATTTCTATTATTCTCAGTCCACCAATTCAACATCCATAACCAAGCATGTGATTTTTAAGAAAGAAGACAATTTACTCAATCATGATATGCTCCCTGAATTTGAATTGTTACTTCCACACAAAATAGTTATCTACCTAATTACTCTTTACTTTGCCACCAATTTCGATGCGTCTCAAGAGTAAATAATTTACCCCTTACTCTGTCATCCTTAATTAGTTTTGCTGTTAGTAAGATGCTGACAAACATATAAAAAAAACACATTTCCTAATTTTTTTTGTTTTTTTTTCAACTATCCTTCCCCCAACTAGATCATAACATTGTCCTCAATGTCAAAACATAGATAGGTAAAGGATAGAAGATATTACCTATTGTGGTAATTACTGAAAAGAGAAACATTACACAAATTTAAACAGAAACAAAGTACGATAAATAAAACTAAATATAAAGGAAAGTTATAGATGAAGTGTCAGATCATATTCACGTTCCTTGCTGCCTCCCTTGCTGCTTCCTTCTGACCAATCTATTTAAGCTATTACTGGTTTAGGTTCATAAACAAAAGTTTGTAATTTATCAATTAATTCATCAATAGTGGAAGCAGAGATAAGGAGTCGTCTTGCCGAAGGTGTGATAAAGTTCTATTCCACAGCATGGTCAACAAAAGATAACAAATTATCAAAGAAATTATTAACATTCAATAAACTTATAGGTTTATGGTGGATGTTCAATTGGGCCCAAAAGATAATTTAAAAAACTTCTTCCAAAGTACTAAAACCACCCGGTAAGGCAATGAATGCATTATAGTTTTCAAGCATTGTCCTCATTCGTCCATGCATAGATGATATTTGAAGTTCCAACCTAGTGCTACCCGGTTGGTGTGGAATTGTCTTTCCAATGATGTTCCTTCAAAGGTCGAGTTAAAGGTTCAGGAATGACACCTAAAACTTGACTACCTCTTAGATGTACCTTAAGAAAGTGATCTGACAAACCCGTTTCCCTTATTAACCCAAAGTCGCTACCTCCCTATATACTACATGAATATTCCTCGCAGCAAGTGTTCTACCAATAGTGCTTGCTGCATTTACAAACTCTAAACCCTTCCCATAACTTGTCCTATAAAATACACAGATATTGGTAAGTCTACAAATAGAAGAAAAAGCTCCCTCCATTTCTACACTCACACTCCCTTTGAATGATTATAAGTTAGAGGAAAGTGAAGAAAATAGAGTGTTTAAATAGGGAAGAGAATGGAAAAAAGGTCATGATAGCATCTATATGGTAGGTTGGCTACTGTCAAAAAGGTTTGAAATTAAGAAACACAATTTTTTTGTTTTATTTTTTTTTTATTTTTTATTTTTTTTCTTTTTTAAGACTTCAAGAAAACCATCAGAGTAAAGAAGTCTAGAAACCCCTGAAGGACCCTGCCCAAAGGATTGTCTGTCGAAAATCAAAATAAAATAAAATCATACAAAGATAAAATTATAATAACAAATGGTGGCATACCTTTATGTACAGCTTTCATGGCGTATCTTTATATTGCGCATCATGAGTGCAGTAATACCAAGACTGCTCAGCCAATCTTGGAATTCTTCTCCCTCCCGCTTGTGGGATATTTTGGATTAAGCTATGAAACAACTAATTAAAGTGTGTAAATCTGACAGCTATCACCAACGACTACAGCCAGTGAGAGGTCATTGGAGAGCCCATGACGTGAAATCCCAGGATCTAGCTCAGTTGCATAGTCATGCAAGTATGCTAACACGGGGCACTTCTATCTGCCCATCATCTCGCTTGCCTAAAAGGTAAACTTTGGGATATTGAGAACGACTCTCTACAGAGCATAATACATGAACCTTATTTATGGACCAGCGTGCGAAGGTCCACCTGAGTCAATGATGGGACGAGCATCTACACGGGGCTCCTAATCTAATTAAAGACCAATTACAACCAAAGTTTTGCCATTTTTTTTCTTTTCTTTTCTTTTTGAAATAAAAATACTTTCACACAACGAGAATAAGCATAAAAACCTATGCCCTCAAGCCAATTAGGGCGATTCTCAATGAAAAGTTGGTTCTAAGACTATAATACCCATAAGGAACTTTCCGAACAAATAGAGTAAGGATCCATGCACAAGGATTTCATGGACTAAATACCAAGTTACTAACAACCTGATGAAAGGTGGGTGTATACTCACTTGAGAATGGGATGGAGGTAGTCTGCTTTTTCAACTTTGTGCCAAAGCATTGTTGACCAGTATTAGACCCATTCAAGACCAGCGCAACATAGGGCTCCCAAAAGAGACAAGTGGCCATAATGCGACTGGCTGCCTCACATGTGGGATATAATCTCCCTACTTTGTTTTTCAATGAAGAAGGCTGGATCAGGATGCGTGCATTTCCCCATTCACATTTTGTGTTTACCAAGGCCAAACCTAAGATATGTACATACTCTATTTCTTCTTTTTTTAGGAGATGTACAAGAATATATATACATGTTATTATGATTGTGGCTTACATCTTCCTCTAGTTTTACGTCCAGTAACGACTTAAACGCCTTCTATGAGTCGAGGATAAGTTTCCTATCTAATTTTCATATAAATTGGCAAACAGGGTCTTTTTGAGTCAGATTCTCAAGACTATAACGCTTTTGCTTGTCCCTAAAGAGATTTCACAAATTAAGAAGTTCACGATGCACAACTCCACAAGAATGCATTTCAAGAATTAATAAGATATCATATAATGATTCCTTACTCAATCCATTCTTAATAAAGTATATTTTATTTTCTCGATTTATGAAAACCATTCCCAAAGAACGACATCGCATATTACAATTTCATCGCGCATTGACGAGCGCCAAACTCAATCAAAATGAAAACCGAGTTGTACCTATGGCTTGTAGCATAGGAGTTAACACCGGATCGTCTCTCAAGGATCTTAGTTGCAAATTAATCAGATTAAGCCGATATTGGGGAAGGGGGGTTTGAGTTGATGAACAGAATATAAACTAGCAGAAGTAAGGAAGGAACAATCAATTTAAACCACAATTAATTCAGAAATCTATCCGAAATTTGGTTGATTCTATCATAGATCACAAAACAAATATTTGGATTGCATTTGAATGATTAACTTGGAATTAACCAAAATCTCAGCATTAATTCCAGAATTCGTTCTAGACAATCATCTAGAATTCAATTAACAATTGACACACACATTTGCAATCACATAATTCATGTTAGATCTATGTTAATTTTATATCCGAATTCAATCAACCTAAGCACAAATCGGAACTTAACTTCTAATTTCATGACTAAACTAGATTAATCAACCTACATTTAATCATAATTCTCAAACTCAAATCAAGATCCAATCAGATTAAGATCAAGGTCAAGAAAAAAGGAAGGGAAGAAGAAGAATCAAAATACAATCACAAAAATGAAATCAGAACAAGATCTCAAGAATCCAAACTAAAATTTCTTGAAGAATCCTAAATTAATTACAAGGTGTTTAGCCCTCCATGAGAAGAGGAGAACTCAGAAAACAAAAATCTAGAGAGAAGGGAGAGGAGAGAAGAGAGTTTTAGAGAGAAATGAGAAAAGTGTAGAATGAAAAAAAATTGATTTTCGGATTCCCCTTTTTCCAGCTATAAACTACCACCTAAATTGGCTTTTAGTGCCTCATTACACTTCCCAAACATAGCTGGGCCTTGTAGGAATGCAATGGCCTAAGTTTCATTTGAATTGGACTTGAATTGACCAAGATATGCTCACTTTAATGCCACATGCTTCCCAAATCTGAGTTTGAACTTCCAGGCACAATTAGGTCCACTAGACATCCGATTAAGACTTTGAGCTCTTTATCAAAGTTGTAGAGCTTCCTCTCATCTTTCCTATAGGTAAAATGCATAATTATCAGATATCTAGATCTCAAAATATGACCAAAATACAGAAACCATGTAAAACCTCAACAATGTTGGAAATTATCATTTAAGCCCAATTTAAGCTCAAACTTATAAAACATAACCAAACTCAAATAATTAAGGATATGGAGAGTGCAAATCACTAAAAATGAGGGCTTATAAATGTATAAAATATGTGATTATCAAATTTTCTCATACTTAGCTTTTTGCACTCCTGGGCAAAACACATAAGACCAAAACTAAGGAACAAAGAACAACAAAACAAACTCAAAAGTTAAAATCTCCAAAAGACTCAAATTCCAATGACATTCAAGAATGCAAAAGCTTACAAGCAAGAGGAACAACAAAGATTCATTGGAACAAAACATTCATAAATTAAAATTTCTTTACATCTCAAACCAACAAGCAAGGTAGCTTCAAATTGAAAAGCATGAATAAAAAATGATAGATCCTCACAAGATACACTCTCAATCCCTCAAGTGTTTACAAGGTAAGTATTTCACTCAATTCAACTCATGAACAATTGCACTACCATAAGCTTGCTTATCTTCTATTTCTCCACTACTCAAAACACATGCATACAAAAATCAAGAGGACTTTATTTAAAGTTGTAATGGGGCCAAGGTAAGGGAAGAAAACAATATGGATATGGCAAGATAAATACCAAAGAGAATGAAAGAGCATTGTAAAGGAACTCAAATGACAAGTAATAAACATGAAATTTTATCCCCCAACTCCAAATAATGCACATTCTCTTTACATATTTCCTTCTCTTCTCTTATTATTATTATTTTTTTTAACGACTTTTCTTGAATCTTTTTCTCTTTTTTTTCATTATTCTATTTTTTTTTTCATTTGGCTTTTTCTTTCTTTTTTTAATTCTATTTTTTTCATCATTTTTTTTAAAACCACCAAACATCTTGCAATCAAATTTCCCCACACTTGAACTACTACTCACAAGTCAAAAGAGCTCCTCCAATGAAAATGAACCAATGCTCTCCCATTCCCTAAGGTAAAGGTAAAAACATGGTTTTTCACATAACGCACATAATGAGCTAAAACAAAGAATAGGCAAGTAGGCTCAAGGGGGTTAAACAAAGGGAAATGATGCAAAGTTGGCTATTTGGTCAAAGTAGTTAATCAAGAAAGAATGCCCCAATCATGTTCATGCATATAAGTAAAAAACAACGTAGCCTAAAAAAGAATCAAAGCAAGCTCTAGAGTGATCAAATGACATGAGTGAAAATCACACAAGAAAGAGGAGAATGGTGCAAATGTTAAATCCACCAATAGGCTCAAAATCTCACAAGGTATGCATCCATCAAACTTAATCTACTAATTCAAACATCCACCACCAAGCCTATCAAATTCAAGAAGAAAGAAAATTTATTCAAACATGTTATAAACCTTGAATTTCAATTGTCTCAAACTTTTCAACTTCACAAACTTCAAAACATCATTGAAAAATAATCAGAAAGACACTTTTTTTCAAAATATAGAAAAAAAACAAAAATAGAGGAATAACACAAATAGCAAAAATAGAAATAGAAGCAAAAATAAAACAAAACAAAAATAGAAAACAAAATAGCATAATTCAAGAACAAAGAGAAAATAGAAATAAAAATAGAAATAGAAAAAAATAGAAAACATAAATAGCAAAACAAAAATAATAAATTTTTATGACAAATGTAATATTTATGACAAAGAACTTAAAAACAATAAACAAAAGATTATGCAAAAAAAAAAAAGAAACGGTAAAAACAACAACATAAAAAGAAGACAAAATCAGAAATAGTAAAAATAGAATTTAAAAACAATGAAAACAGAATGCTAAAATTCCTCCCCCACTTAAATTCCACTTTGTCCTCAATGTGAACACAAAGCAAAAGACATGTAGGCATGTGAAATAAAAGAGCAAGGGAGGAAAACACCCTCATCAAGGTGGAAAGATCTGCACTTGGGGAAATGTGGGCTTTTCCAAGGAGAGCTTCTTCTCTACGAGTGCGGGGCTCACGAGGCTCTCAAGAAAGGGCTTAAGACGGTGCCCATTAACCTTGAAACTCTTATTGGTGGCTTCATTTGAAATCTCCACTGCACCATAAGGAAAGATGTTAGTGACAACAAAAGGACCATCCCACCTAGAACGGAGTTTACTGGGCATGAGTTTAAGGCGAGAGTTGAACAAAAGCACTTTTTAGCCAATGGAGAACTCCTTTCTAGAAATCATCTTGTCATGGAAATGCTTAGTCTATTCCTTATAGATCTTTGAATTCTCATAAGCCTCTAAACGAAGTTCCTCAAGTTGTTGCAATTGAAGCTTCCTCTCTGAACTCGCTTGGTCAAATGCTAAGTTGCAACTCTTCACTGCCCAGTATGCATGATGCTCTATCTCTACTAGAAGGTGACATGCTTTACCAAAGACAACCCTAAAGGGAGACATCCATATAGGTGTCTTGTAAGCGGTATGATGAGCCCAAAGAGCATCTTCTAACCGGCGGCTCCAATCCTTCCTATTCGGCTGCACCATCTTCTCCAAAATTTGCTTGATTTCTCTGTTAGAAACCTTGGCCTTCCTGTTAGTTTGGGGATGATATGCTATAGGCACTCTATGCACGACCCCATACTTCCGAAACAAGGCCTCCATAGTCCGGTTACAAAAATGAGTCCCCTGGTCACTAATGATAGCTCGAGATACTCCAAACTTGCAAAATATGTTAGACCAGACAAAATCAACAACAACTCAAGCATCATTAGTCCTGGTGGCCTTAGCTTCCACCCATTTAGATACATAATTAACCGCAAGCAAAATATAAGAAAAACTAAAAGAGACAGGGAAAGGACCCATAAAATCGATACCCCAAACATCAAAGACCTCACAGAAAAGAATGGGCTACTGGGGCATCTCCTGCCTGCGGGTGATGGCCACTCTTGCTCTCTAGCACTGCTCACAAGTAGTGAAAGCCTAATGCGTATCTCTGAAAATGGTAGGCCAGTAGAATCTAGAGTCCAGCACCTTCCTAGCTGTCCGCTGTAGTCCGAAGTGTCCTCCGACTGGAGAGGCGTGACAGAAATGAAGAACTGACTGGATCTCATAGTCAAGTATGCATCTGCGAATCACCTGGTCACTACAAAATTTTCACAAATATAGATCATCCCAAACATAATATTTAGCATCACTCTTAAGCTTAGCTCTCTATGATCTAGATGCATGAGGGGGAAAAACAGATATAACTAAGTAATTAACTAAATTAGCAAACTAAAAGGAAAGTGAGGTATCATGCAGCTGTATAAGCTGCTCATTTGGAAAATCATCTCTGATAGGAGAAAGGTCAACAGCTCTTTCGATCCTACTCAAATGATCCGCCACCAAATTCTCTGCCCCACTCCTATCTCTAATCTCCACATCAAACTCTTAGAGAAGCAGCATCCATCTAATCAACCTAGGCTTTCATTCTGCCTTCTTCAATAGGAACTTTAAGGTTGCATGATCAGTAAAGATAAACACTTTAGAGCCAAGCAAATATGATCTAAACTTATCAAGTTCAAATACAATAGCAAGCAACTCTTTCTCAGTGGTAATATAGTTAGCCTGTGCAACATCTAAAGTCCTGGAAGCATAGGAGATGACATGAGGTAGCCTGCCAACTCTCTGTGCAAGGATAACTCCCACTGCATAGTTAGATGCATCACACATGAGTTCAAAAGGAGTGTCCACTCGGGTGGCTGAATGATGGGAGTGGTGGCCAAAGCTTTTTTGAGGCAATCATAAGCTTCTCTACACCTGTCATCAAAATAAAAAACAACATTTTTCTACTATAAGTGGGACTGTAGAAGGGCCATTTTGCTAAAATCTTTAATGAACCATTTGTAGAAACTTGTATGGCCAAGAAAAGAATGAACCTCTCGCACGCAAGAAGGGTAAGGTAACTGGGAAATAACATCAATTTTAGCAGGATCTACCTCTATACCTTTCCGAGAAATCACATAGCCTAAGACTATGCCCTATTCTACCATAAAATGACACTTCTCATAATTAAGAACAAGGTTAGTCTCAATGCACCTATGCAAAACTCTATCTAAACTGTCCAAACATGCATCAAAGGAGGAACCATAAATAGTAAAATCATCCATAAACACCTCAATGTAAACCTCTAAAAAGTCTGTAAAGATACTTACCATGCATCGCTGGAAAGTTCCAGGGGCATTGCATAGGCCGAAAGGCATCTTCCTGTAGGTAAAAGTGCCAAATGGGCAGGTGAATGTGGTTTTCTCCTAGTCCTCTAGTGCTATATGGATCTAGAAATAACCTGAAAAACCATCAAGAAAATAGTAGTAAGATTTTCCAGCCAAGCACTCAAGCATTTGATCAATAAAGGGCAAAGGAAAATGATCCTTTTCTAGTTGCTTGGTTGAGCCACCTGTAATCAATACAAACTCTCCAGCTACTCTGCATTCTAGCAGGAATCAGCTAATCTCGGTCATTCTTCATTACTGTGATTCCTGATTTCTTTAGAACCACTTGAACTGGACTAACCCAAGCACTATCTGATATAGGATAGATGATGCTAACTTGCAGAAGCTTGGTCACCTCCTTCTTTACCACATCTAGGATCAAAGGGTTAAGTCGCCTCTGTGGTTGTCTCACTGGCTTAGCTCCATCCGCAAGTAGTATCCTGTGCATGCACATGGAAGGACTAATGCCAAGAATGTCAGCCAAGGTCCACCTGATAGCTCTTTTATGCTTCCTCAGTATTTGCAGCAACCTCTCCTCCTGCTCAGCATGGAGGTAGTAGAAATGATCACTGGAAGTTTCTTATCCTTCTCTAAGTATGTATACTTAAGGTGTTGTGCAAGTGGCTTAAGCTCTAGTGTAGGTGGCTACACTACAGATGGAAGTATCCTGGTGGTAGGAATTGTGTCTACAACCTACAACCCTACAAAATTAGATTTGTGTGGACTTACTGTAATCAAACTGCTGCATTTTGACTCTATTGAATTTGCAGCTGCACCACCATCAAACTGTTCAGAACCTGTACAATCTGCATCAAAATCACCATGTAAACAAGATATAATCTCAGTACAAACACTATACATTTTAGACTCAGTATAAGTAGCACATGTGTAAATATCATCAAAATCAGAAAAAAATGGGAAATCAATAGCAAAGAACTCAGACAGGTTATCATTAACTATATCAGTTAGCAAATCTATATGAAAAATAGAATGCTCCTCCATGGGATGCTTCATGGCATCTAAAATGTTAAATCTGACCACACTATCTCCAAACTCCATGGAAAGAGTGCCTACGTGGACATCAATTTTGGTTCTTGCAGTTTTGAGAAAAGGTCTGCCTAGAATGATGGGAGCCTTGCCGGATTTAGATTCTCCATCCATATCCAAAATATAGAAATTTACAGGAAAAATTAAATCATTAACTCTAACAAGGATATCCTCAATGAGTCCAGCAGGGTATGCATTACTCATGTTTGCTAACTGAATGATAACACTTGTATTTTGCAAAGGTCCAAGGGCAAGAGAGTTAAACACAGACATAGGCATAACATTAATTGAAGCACCTAAATCTAACATAGCATTTTTGAATTTGCTATTGCCTATGGTACATGGAATAGTAAAAATTCATGGATCCTTGCATTTCTGGGGCATCGTAGACTGTATAAGTGCAGATGCATTTCTCTTCTCATTTCCCTTAAGTCTCCTCCTGTGAGTGCACAGGTCCTTAAGGAACTTGGCATATCTTGGAATTTGCTTGATTGCGTCAAGGAGAGGAATGTTCACCTCAACCTTCCTAAATGTCTCCAAGATCTCTCTATCTATGTCAGTCTCATTAGTCTTCTTAATCTGCACAACCTTTTGAGGGAATGGAAGTGGAATGGACTACTCCTGCTCATCATTAACTGCACTAGGAGTGGGAACAGGATCTGTTTTCTTAATTTTGCTACTGCATGAAATTTCTAGTATGGCTTGCTACTCCTTAGTCTCATTATCTAAACCATGTTGCAACCTATAATCTGGTGCATCAACGGTCTCACCAGATCGTAGAGTGATGGCACTCACATTTCTGGGATTCACCATAGTTTGTGCAGGCAAATTGTCAGAATCTTATGACTGTAATTGATTCATTGAACTGGCAAGCTGTCCAATCTAGTTCTCCAAAATCTGAATGGTAGCTTCTGTTGTCTGCCGAAGCTGCAAGTTGTTTACTACCATTTATTTCATTAAGTCCTCTAAGGTTGGCTCAGATTTAGGAGGTGTTGTACTAGGCTGCTGCATATTCTGCTGCAGCATGAAGGGTGGTTGATACGGTCTACTGGATCCTACAGTGGACTGGAAGGGGATTTGCTGCTACTACTTAAATTGAGTAGGGGCAGATTGTGTAGAGTTATTCCCCCACCTCAGATTGGGATGATTCTTCCAACTTGAGTTATATCTATTAGAGGACAAATCATAACTCAGCTGTTGCTGCTGAGGCCTGTTGTTATAGATGTTTACTGCATAGGCTTGTGGGGTACCATCAGTGTCACCCTCTTGTAGTGTAGGACAGGAATCTATGGGATGATCAGCAGAAATGCAGATACCACATACTCTGGTAGGAGCTACTACAACAGGCTGCTATTATTGACTCACAGCTAATTGCCTCACCAAGGATGCGAGATCATCAATTTTACTTTCCAATTTCCTGTGATTTGTAGCATAGGTAACCTCAATTTCGTGGACACCACTAGTCAATACCACTGAGTTACTTCTAGTGCCAAACTATTGGGAATTGGTGGCCATATTCTCAATCAGATTCCTTGCAGCCATAGGAGTCTTGTCTACCAATGCTTCTCCACTAGCAGCATCAACCATACTCTTATCCATAGGCAGCAGGCCTTCATAAAAATACTGGATGAGTAACTGGTCACTGATATGATGGTGATGGCAACTTGCACACATCTTCTTGAACCTCTCCCAGTATTCATATAATGTCTCTCTATCAAACTTCCTAATGCCACATATTTCTTTTCTAATTGATGCAGCTCTTGATGTAGGAAAGAATTTCTCCAAAAATAGCCACTTAAGATCATTCCAGCAAGTGACAGAACTTGGATGCAAGTAATACAACCAGTCCTTAGCAGCATCCTGTAATAAGAAAGGGAATGCTCTAAGTTTAATGTGATCTTCTGTAATGCCTTGAGGCTTCATGGTAGAACACACAATGTGGAACTCCTTAAGATGCTTATGAGGATCCTCACCTGTATGACCATTGAACTTAGGCAGCAAATGAATCAATCCAGATTTAAGTTCAAAAGGAACATCAACATCAGGATTCTGAATGCATAAAGACTGATATATAACATCAGGGGCAGCAAGCTCTTTCAAAGTTCTATGATCCATAATATCAGTGTTCTCAGTATAACCAGAATGAAAAGATTAATCAATGACAGAATGCACAGAATCATAAAATTCATATGCAGAATCACTAGTATGATTACTATGTGTAGAATCACTAGAAATAGTAGAATGTAAACTACTTCCTATATGCTCATCAATTGTAGAATCAATCCTATTAAACCTATGCAGGGAATGAAAAGTCCTATCTATCTCAAGATCAAAATGATGCAGAATACCAGGGTTAGACCTAATCATATAACATAAAAAACTCAAAATCACAAAACAAGCAAAATTGACTATCCAACATTAAAAATACACCAAAATAAATCTAATTGACCTATCAAATGATTTTTAAAAATTATGGGATCACCACACACTAAAAACTACACAAAAATGGAACTAAAAAGTGTAATAAAAAATCTTCAAAAAATGAAAAGGTGGTCAAAATGAAGGATTTTGAGCAAACCAGGGTGGTGCTCTTAGCAAAGCCTTGAGCCTTGTGGAGAAGGCCATTTTCCTTCAACCTACTAATTTTCAGCTCAATCGGAGCATGTTTGTCTGTACAAAAATTACCAAAATGTCATTCTGTCAACTAAATATGCTTAAAAACCTTACCAGATGATGGATTTTGGCCAAATTTTGAAAAATGATCTTAGGATCATTTTGCTTAGAATGGTGTTTTACCTTTGGAGACCAAGTTTCACCTCAAAACTCCACCATTTGACCTTTTGATTTCTACTAGTACCTTTTTGGCTCACAAAAAGAATGGAAACCAAGTGAAGAAAAGTGCTGGCTATGAAAAAAATGTGATAAAGTTAGAAACTCATCCAAAGTGATCCAATGATACTTACAAGAGCAACTTGCAATGCAATTATTAATAAAGGATGGCTAACAGCAGCAAAACCCAATGGAAAAGTGATTATGCAACAGAATTGCAAGTAGCAAGTATTTGAGCAATTGTGTTAGTTGCAGCAGAATGAACAGTTGTGGTATGCTAAGTAATGCAATACGATTACAAAGCAATTATGCAATGCAAAAGAATGTAGTGGAATGTAGCAAAAAATAATAGAACAATAAAACAACAATAGTGCAGCACAATGGCAGTTCAACAGAATGCACAATGTAGCAGTTGCCAGAAAATGCAATTATGATCAGAATGAACAAACATAGCAAAATGCATAATGTATAATGCAGCAAAATAATGCAATGCAATAGTATGCAACAGAATGCAACTAATGCAACCACATGAATGTAACAGAATACAAAAATAAGATGCAGAAACAGGATGCAAATGCAACTACAACTATAACTTAATATGATCAAATTATAACTAAAGGATCCCTGGCAATGGCACCAAATTTTTTATGAGCGCCAAACTCAATCAAAATTAAAACCGAGTTGTACCTATGGCTTGTAGCATAGGAGTTAACACCGGATCATCTCTCAAGGATCTTAGTTGTAAATTAATCAGATTAAGCTGATATTTGGGAAGGGGTTTGAGTTGATGAACAAAATATACAATAGCAGAAGTAAGGAAGGAATAATCAATTAAAATCGTAATTAATTCAAAAATTTATCCAAAATTTGGTTGATTTTATCATAGATCACAAAACAAATATTTGGATTGTATTTGAATGATTAACTTAGAATTAATCGAAATCTCAGCATTAATTCCAGAATTCATACTAGACAATCATCTAGAATTCAATTAACAATTGACACACAAATTCGCAATCGCATAATTCATGTTAGATCTATGTTAATTTTAGATCCGAATTCAATCAACCTCAACACAAATCAGCACTTAACTTCTAATTCCATGACTAAACCAGATTAATCAACCTAAATTTAATCATAATTCTCAAACTCAAATTAAGATCCATTCAGATCAAGATCAAGATCAAGAAAAAAGGAAGGGAAGAGGAAGAATCCAAATATAATCACAAAAACGAAATCAGAACATGATCTCAAGAATCCAAACTGAAATTTCTTCAAGAATCCCAAATTAATTATAAGGTGTTTAGCCCTCCACGAGAAGAGGAGAACTCAAAAAATGAAAATCTAGAGAGAAGGGAGATGAGAGAAGAGAGTTCTAGAGAGAAGTGAGAAAAATGTAAAATGAAAAAAAATTGATTTTCGGATTCCCCTTTTTCTAGCTATAAACTACCACCTAAATTGGCCTTTAGCACCTCATTACACTTCCCAAACATAGCTGGGCCTTGTAGGAATGCAATGGCCCAAGTTTCATCTGAATTGGACTTGAATTGACCAAGATGTGCTCACTTTAATGTCATATGCTTCCCAAATCCGAGTTTGAACTTTCAGGCCCAATTAGATCCACTAGACATCCGATTGAGACTTTGAGCTCCTCATCAAAATTGTAGAGCTTCCTCTCATCTTTCCTACAAGGTAAAATACATAATTATCAGATATCTAGATCTCAAAATATGGCCAAAATATAGAAACCATGTAAAACCTCAACAATGTTAGAAATTATCAATTAAGCCCAATTTGAGCCCAAACTTATAAAACATAACCAAGCTCAAATAATTAAGGATATGGAGAGTGCAAATCAATAAAAATGAGGGCTTATAAATGTATAAAATATGTGATTATCATGCACATTTATGACAAACTTCCATTCTTTTTGCTCTTCTCATTTTAGAATATAAACTTTTACCGAGACCTGGCATGTATGGGACAAATGAATCTGAAAATTCACCAGCTAAATGAACTTTTGCTTTGATTATCCAGTGTATATCTTCTGGGATGCCCATGTGTATTAAAAGTCTCAGACTTTCACACCTAGCTTTGTAGATTTTTGTTAGAGCATTTTGAGGGAGAGAAGGAAAATGATTTCTTAAATTCGAGAGAATGACATCCATTTTAAAGGAGAAGGAATTAGTTATTATGGGAAAGTGGAAAATAAATCGACTTGAGAGTCACGGAGTACCGTTATCTACCACTTTACCAGAGACACAAAGAACTGCAAAAAGAAAGTAACAAAATTAAAATAAATTCTACTCGTAACATGGATTAGAAAGGGAGATGAATTCTACCTCAACAACTTGGTTCTCCAGAAATGGTTTGAGTCTTTGACCATTGACCTTAAAAACATTATCATTCCTAAGGTTCTCAATGTCTATGGCCCCATGAGGATATACATGTTTGACAATAAAAGGGCTAGTCCACCTAGATCTCAATTTTTCAAGGAATAGGTGAAGACGAGAATTATAAAGCAGAACTTTTTGACTAACTTCAAAAGATTTTCTCAAAATTGATTTGTCATGAAAAACTTTTATTCTAGCTTTATAAATTTTTGAGTTTTCATATGCATCATTTCTCAATTCCTCAAATTCATTTAATTGCAATATGCGTAACCTGTAAGCATCATCAAGATTTGAGTTGAAAGCTTTAATGGCCTAAAATCTCCAGTTCTATAGGCAAGTGACAAAGTTTTCCATAGATTAACCAATAGGGTGATATGTCTAAAGATGTTTTAAAAGCAGTACGATAAGCCCAAAGTGCATAGTTTATTCTTAAAGACTAATCTTTATGATTTAGGTTAACCATTTTTTTCAAAATTTGTTTAATCTCCCTATTTGCTAATTTCTACTTGTCCACTTGTCTGAAGATGATAAGGGGTAATAATTTTGTGTGTAATGCTATATTTTTTCATTAAAGATTCAAATGGTTTATTACAGAAATGTTTTCCCCCATCACTGATGATAGCTTAAGGGATTCCAAATCGACTCAAAACATTTTCTTTTAAAAATTTAAGAACAATTTTGTGATCATTATGTCGACATGGAATCACCTTAATCCATTTTGAGACATAATCAACTGCAACCAAAATATATACAAATCCAAATGATAATGGAAATGGACCCATAAAATTAATTCCCCAACAATAAAAAATTTCAATGAAAATGATAGGGTTTAGAGGCATCATGTCTCGTTTAGAAATAGAACTCAATTTCTGACAACTTTCACAACTTTTACAAAAGATATAGCTACCCTTAAATAAAGTGGGCCAATAAATTTCACACTGCAAGATTTTTGCAGCTGTTTTCTTTGAAAAAAATGACCTCTACATGCTTTTGAATGACAAAATTCAATGACACTACCTACCTCACTGTCGGGTACACATCTCCAAAAGATTTCATCAGGACAATATTTGAACAAATATAGATCATCCCAATAGAAATTTTTCACCTTAATCAAAAAAAAAATTCCTGTCTTGGTGGGTCCATTGAAAGAAAATAAAAATTCATCAAGAAAAGAATCATTGATAAGTGTGTTATCAAAAGATGAGTCTGTTGCAAGTTTGGACATATGATCTACAACAACATTTTCGACTCATTTCTTGTCTTTTATTGTGATGTTGAATTCTTGAAGCAACAAGATTCACCGTATTAACCTAGGTTTGACATCCTGCTTAGAAATTAAATATTTAACAGTAGCATAATCAGAGAAAACAATAGTAGAAAAACTAATTAAATAAGCTCAAAATTTGTTTAATACAAAAATTACAGCAATTAGTTCTTTTTCAGTAGTAGTGTAATTCATTTGTGCACTATTCAAAGTTTGACTTGCATAATAAATTACTTGAGACTTACCTTCCTTTCTCTGTCCTAAAACAACGCCAACAACAAAATCACTAGCATCACACATCAATTCAAAAGGCAAAGACCAGTCAAGGGGTTGCATGATAGGAGCAGATGTCAAAAGACTGATTAACTTTTCAAAAGATTTCTGACAATCTTGAGTTCAATCAAATGGTGCATCTTTTGTTAGAAGATTACATAATGGTCTAGATATGACACTAAAGTCCTTAACGAATCTTCTGTAAAATCCTACATGTCCTAAAAAAGAATGAACTTCTCTGACTATTTTTAGGGAAGGCAAACGAGCAATTAATTCAACTTTAGCCTTATCAACTTTAATTCCTTTAGAAGATATCACACGACCTAACACTATTCCTGAGGTAACCATGTAATGACATTTTTCCCAGTTTAACACAAATCCTTTTTCATCGCATCTTTTAAGAACTTTTTCCAAATTATCAAGATAATTTTCAAAAGAAATTCCAAAAACTGTTAGGTCATCCATGAAAACCTCTAAATAATGCTCAATCATGTCATTAAAAATACTTAACATGTATTTTTGGAAAGTTATCGGAGCATTACAAAGACCAAAAGACATTCTTCTATATGCAAAAGTGCTAAAGGGGCACGTAAAAGTGATCTTTTCTTGATCCTCTAATGCAATTTGTATTTGATTATACTGTGAATAACTATCAAGAAAATAATAGCAAGGATGCTACTCTTTCTAGAATCTGATCAAGAAATGGTAAGGGGAAATGATCTTTCCTAGTGGCTGCATTCAATTTTCTAAAATCAATACACATACACCAACTGGATGAAACTCGAGTAGGTATTAATTCACCTTTTTCATTTTCAACCACTGTTATTCCAAATTTCTTAGGCACAACTTGTGTAGGGCTTACCCACTGGCTATCAGAGATGGGGTAGACAATTCCAACATCAAGTAATTTGAGAACTTCAGCTCTAACTACCTCTTTCATGTGTGGATTTAATCTTCTTTGAAGTTGTTGAGATGTTTTAGTATTATCCTCTAAATGTATTCTATGTGCACAAATTAATGGATTAATGTCTTTTATGTCCTTTAATGTCCATCCAATTGCACTTTTATACATTTTAAGTATTTCTATCAATATACCTTCTTGTTCTTTGGTCAAGGATGAGGAAATTACCACTAGAAAGCTTTGTTCTTCTCCCAAAAATGTATACTTTAAC
The DNA here is from genome assembly GCA_029884595.1 of Ormosia semicastrata. NCBI lineage: Eukaryota > Viridiplantae > Streptophyta > Magnoliopsida > Fabales > Fabaceae > Ormosia > Ormosia semicastrata. The sequence goes on along the minus strand of JAQQTO010000063.1, from coordinate 14,709,144 downwards.
CCAGCAGGTAATGACTTTAGTTCCAGTATGGGTACTTCTTCATAAGTATTATCATTCATGGGTTTTAGCTCTTCGAATCTCGACTTCCATCCTTTGTATTCCATTACCTATGTACAATCAAGCAAAGAGCATATTCCATAAACATCATCATCTAATTGCATAGCTGAATCAAATGAATTAATTAAACAAATTTCTAATGGTTCAAAAGAATTCCTGGTTTGAAGATGATCATCTATAATGGCCTCAATCCCTTTAACTTCCTCCTTTTTGTCATAAATTTCTTGTGGTTACTTGCATGTGTTGAAAACATTAAGCTCCAGTGTCATATTTCCCAATGTTAGCTTCACCACTCCATTTCTGCAATTTATCAAAGCATTAGATGTTGCTAAAAATGAGTGCCCTAAAATAATAGGAATTGACTTCCTACTATTATCCATAGTTTCAGTTTCTAAGACAAAAAATCTACAGGATAAATGAATTTATTAACTTGTACCAACACATCTTCTATTATTCTTTTTAGAATTTTAATTGATCTATCAGTAAGTAGAAGAGTTACAGAAGTTGATTTTAACTTACCTAGGTTGAGTTGCTGATAAACTGAATATGGAAGTAAATTAACACTAGCACCAAGATCAAGTAAAGCTCGTTCAATTTTATGTTCTCTAATAATGCATGAAATTGTAGGACAATCAAGGTCTTTATATTTCAATGCATTAATGTTATGAAGAATGGAGCTTACCTGTTTCATAAAAAAGGCATTCTTTTTCACATTTAGTTTCCTTTTAACAATGCATAGGTCCTTCAAAAATTTGGCATAACAGGGAATCTATTTGATAGCATCTAACAGAGGAATATTGACCTTCACTTGTTTAAGGATTTCAAAAATTTTACTATTATGGTTCACTTTACTTGAATTGTTTAATGCTTAATGATATGAGGGTGAAGGCGAGGGTTTGGTCTCTTTTTGGCCAAGTGGCTTATCAACTCCTTCCTCATCTTTGGGACTTGATTCATCATCTTTCTCACAAGGTTCAAGAATTTGTTTTTCAACGACCTTTCCACTCCTAAGAGTTATCATTGACTTGACTTGATCTATTTGTTGACTTTCTGAACTACCCTCATTTAGGCTGTATTGACCCTTGGGATTTGGTTGAGGCTGAGAAGAAAATTTTTCTTTTTCTTGAATAGCGAGTGTATAAGAAAGTTTGGCAAGAGTGTCTTTTATGTCAATCATGATTTGAGTGTTTTGGTTATTAATGGCCTTTTGCTTTTCCATGAATGCATCCAATGTTCCTTTTTCCTATATAGTGGGACATAAGGTGCATATCCTTAAGAATTTTGTGAATCCTACTGTGCCTGAGGAGGTGGTGGTTACATAAATTGTGCCTGATTATTGGTCCTCCAATTGAAGTTCGGGTGATTTCTCCATCCCGGGTTGTATGAATTTAAAAAAGAAAAAATGAATGAATTTTTAAAATTGTTCATTGTATTTACTTGCTTATGCACAACTTCTTTAAAAATAGGAATTTTTGGACATTCATTTGTTAAGTGTCCTAATTCACCACAAATGCCATAAATTTCTTCATTTTGCACAAATTTGATTTCTTTCACTTTCCCTAATTCCATGACTTTAACCTTTCTAGCCAAACTAGCAAACCTAACATTTAGATAATCTTCTTGACTAAAATGATATTTTCTTTTACTAGCATTTGCAAGGTTATATTTAATTAAATTTTTAGAAGGATTAGTACCATGCCAAGATTGAGAATTTTCAGCCAAATAGTCTATATAGTCTAAAGCTTCTTCAGGTACTTTATCAATAAACTTACAATTGCACATTATTTCCACAAATTGTTTAGTTTCAAGTGTTAACCCTTCATAAAAGAAGCTTATAGTGCGCCATTTTTCAAAACCATGATGTGGGCAAGAATTTGACGAATCTTTAAAACATTCTCAACTTTGAAAATATGCTTCATTTGAATTTTAGGAAAAATTTTGGATTTATCTTTTCAAAGCATTAATTTTATGTATTGGAAAAAATTTCTTTAAAAACTCACCTTGCATTTCTTGTCATGTGCCAATTGATCTTGGTTTCAAAGTGTTAAGCCAAGTTTTTGCTTTATCTTTCAAAGAAAAAGGAAACAATTTAAGCTTAACAATCTCTTCAGTGTAAGTTTGGTCATTAAAAGCAGTACATACTTCTTCAAATTTTTTTAGATGTAAATATAGACTTTTAGATTCTAAACCATGGAAATTAGGAAGTAATGAAATCATACCTAGCTTAAATCTAAAATTGTTAGCATTGAGTGAAAATATAAAGCATGATGAACTAGAATTTCGAGATGGGTGCAAATATTCACGCATGGTTCACAATAATTGATTTTCATGTTCATCATCACACTTTCATTTTCAACCATTGAGTTTAATGTGTGTGATTATGATTCAAACAAATCAATATATAAAGTACTAGAATTAAGTTTAACCAAACGAGCAGAATTTAAATCACAATACCAATTAAGCATAAATAAGTAACTTAAAATAAATAAAAAATGTACAAGTAGATGGTATAAACAGGCCATCAAATATTAATAAGGATGTAGTATAAACCAGCCACCGAATAAACATTAACAAGTAGTAAGTTAGTAAGCTAATAAAGTAAAAAGTTAGATGACTGATAAATTAAAAAGTTAGATAGTTAGAAAGTTAACAATTAGGTTAGTAAGTTAGAAAGTTAGAAAATAAAGTACATAAAGTAAAATACAAAAAGTAAAATACAGAATGTAAAATACAAAATATAAAGTACAAAAAATAAATTTAAAATATGAAAACTAGAGAGAGGCAGAGCCCCACCAGAGCCGGCGAAGGAGGAAGATGAGAAGAGTCAAGATTGAGATATTATTAAAACATAAAGTAAAAACCAGAGAACCAGCAAGCAGATTTTTTTTTTTTTGGTTAAAGAGAAGAGAAGAAAAAGATTATTTAATTAATGATTAAAGAATACAGAGGGAGAAGGAAAAGTTTCTCTCACTAAATTAGTACATTACTATGTACAAAACAAAAAAAAAATTAAAGAGTAGAATATATATATATATATACAAAATATATACAAAATAAATTTGTTCTTCAAATCAAGTCCCTGGCAACGGCGCTAAAAACTTGATGCGAATTAAAAGTTATGAACTTAAGTGCAGGTTGTCTCAAGTAATAAATTCTCAGGAGTCCGAGGTCGATCCACAGGAAATTGATGAATAAAAAATTCTTTGAGGTAAGGAAAATATTTTGTCACAACAATAAAAGTGATAAAACTTAGTCACAAATAAAAAAAAGATTTACTTGGGTTGGGAGATCCATTCTTGGTAAGTAAATTAATGACAAGATTAATTCTTTTTATAACTCAATTAGAATACATGCATAATGGAGGTTCCAATCAGAAAATACAACATTCAAAGCCCATTTAAGATTATATACGTAATTATATTATGGTTCCTTTAATTATTTATTAACACAACCACTTATAAATGGGCTCAAACATTCATTGTGCTAACCTCTTATCTATAATGAATCAAGATCTCCACTTTACAAGGAGGGTATCTAAATTGATTGGAAAGAAAGTACAACACGTATAATGACAACTTGATAATATGTCATTTAAGCACAAGAAAGAAATTAATCTAACCTTAATTTACTACTAAAAGCTTCATCCTTTCACCTAAGTAAAATGAAAATTAGTTACTCATAGACAAGAAGAAAGAAAAGAGAAGAATAAAAAGAAAAACATAACTTCAATTTAGAACAATAAATAACTACAACAAGATAAATAAATAACACAATAGCATGATCTTGATCTCTAAAACCAAGATTCTCAAATGATCAGTCAAGGCTCCCTTTTACAGAGGATGAGGGATACAAAATGACAAGGGGTTGATTAATGAGTGAGTAGATGAGCGGGTGAATGAGTGGAAACTGCCAAATAGTAGTTTGATGAGTGGAAAATTATAAAGATTCTTGTCTCCGAAATCATTCAATGTTGAACTCATGGCATGCATCACATTCTCACCAAGTAGTCTTCATGAAAGTTATAGATATGGATCTTAACTTTTAGATGCCAAAATTTCAACCCCATTCAGTTCCTACAGCGTAAGATATGCCCTGATTACTGCACACTATTCAGGTTCCAATCACAAAGCCTATGTTCTGACTTCCAAACCCAATTAGCTCCACTAGATGTCTGATTTTTCCTTAGAGCTCTTCATGAAAGTTGTAGATCTCTTTCTTATCTTTCGTACAAGGTAAGATACATAATTCTTAGACATATAGAACTCAAGATATGACCAAAATATAGAAATAGTGTAAGATCTCAATAATGCTAAAAAAAAATCAATTAAGCCCAATTTGAGTCCAAACTTACAAAACATAACCAAGCTCAATCAATTAAGTATATGGAGAGTGTAAATGACTAAAAATGAAAGTTTATTAATATATAAAATATGTGATTATTAGTGCGCAAACTTGAAAGCAGACTATTGCCAAGTAATTTAAAAAAACATTATGATGAAATTGGGTTTAATTGTTAAATTATGATGCTTGTTTGAAAATGTATTTCTGAAAATATTTGTTGACGTCATACTATGACGTTGATATGTTATAAGAATCATTGCATGAGTTTGATATCATGGTTCTTATTTGGAAACTGTTTCTGAAATTACTTATTGTTGCAAATTTGTATTGTTTGACAATAAATGTTTTTGGAAACTATTAATAAATGGAATTTTGTTTCGGGAAGAGGAAGGACTGGATTTAGCTTTTGCTACCTTCCTACATTATAAAATGAGTTTTGAAATGATTTTTCCCCAAAACAACTGGAAGTATTATGATGTCACATATTTTTAATAGTAGTGTTGAGAATTCTTAGAATTCTCACCCCATTTTATTTGTAATTCTATAATATTTCTAGGTATGAACCCTTGAGTTAGGAGACAAAAGACGGATACATGAACTAGTTTGATTTTGTTTCATATTTTGAGCTGTATATTTAGTATTTTGTATGAAATTATGTAATTATTGAGTATTGTAATATATTTTGTATATTGTTGTTCATAATATATGTATATTGTATTAACCCTCAACAAGCTCATATTTTGCGTAAATTATATAAATATAAGTTCAGGTTATTTTAGTAATATACATGACGTGCTTAATTCTAATTACTAATACATAGTTTTGGATACGTTATGAGTAATTGTAGTAAGGATGTTACAGACTTCACTTAATTCAACAATCTTAGAAATGGGAGGGACAACATCAATTAATGGTGAAGAACCTTTACTAGTCAAATCCTTTTGAGACTTATCTTTAATGCAATTAACGGGGGCATAGAGATCTGATGTTGGTAAAGACTTAGTAAAGACATTGATAGTCACTTGATCTCTATCCACTCTCAATATGAGTTTACTCCTAGGTACATCAATTAAAACTCCCGAAGTTGTCAAAAATGGTCTTCTAAGAATAAGAGGGATGTTGGCATTTTCTTCCATATCTAATGGTACATAGTCATCCGAAAAAATGAATTTATCTACCTTCACTAGCACATCCTCCACCATACCGTATAGGTATCTAATAGTCTGATCCGCAAGTTGAAGAGATATCATGATTGACTTGACTTCCCTAATGCCAAGCTTCTTGAAGATTGATAATGTCATCAAGTTTATACTAGCACCAAGGTCACATAAGGCCTTCTCAATAGTCAACTTCCAATAGTACAAGGAATATTGAAGCTACCAGGATCTTTCAATTTTGGAGGCAACTTCTTTTAGCTGATGGCACTACATTTTTCTATAAGAATAACCGTCTCATCCTCTTTCAACTTCCTCTTCTTGGATAGCAATTCCTATATGAATTTGGCATAAGAAGGCATTTGCTCAAGTGCTTTTGCAAAAGGAAAATTGATTTGTAGTTTCTTGAAAACATCAAGTAATCTAGAGAATTGTTTCTCTTGATCTTGCTTTTTCAACCTTTGCAGATATGGGACCTTGACATAGGGAGATGGCTTGTGAGGTTTTTCCCAATCTAGATCCTTCTTGTTTCTCTTTTCTCTCTTCAATTCTTTTCCATTAGAGACTTTTTCTGCTGGTGCAATTAATAATTCAAAGATGATTTATCTTTCCCTTAGTCTTATCTTGGAAGATTAGCTACTTCTTTGACATCATCTTCTTTCAGTTGACGACTAACAACTTTGCCACTCCTCAAGGAGATTGCAATGCATTGCTTCTTTAGATTAACCACGGTATCACTAGGTAGGCTACCTTGAGGCCTCTCTACGAGCTATCTAGATATTTGACCTATTTGGGTTTCTAGATTTTGAATGGTTGCCTCTAGATTTTTGAAGTTGGCTATTGTTTTTTGTATTAAATTAGTAGTTTGTTGGATAAAGGAAGATGTTTGTTGAGAGAGTTTTTCAAGAGCACTCTCTAGAGGAGATTTCTTCTCTTGTTGAGCATTTTGTTGCATCCTTTGATTATTCTAAGAAAAGTTGGGATGATTCCTCTACACCGGATTATAAGTGTTTGAATATGGATTTCCTTTAGGTCTTGGAGGATTGCCCATGTAATTAACTTGCCCTTGAGAAATAAAGCCTGAGTTGCTTGCCTCACATTCACCATTGGCATGATTGCCCCCACAGAAATTGTAAGTTAAAGTTTGATGATTGACTGAGTTTACTTGCATGTTGCCAATTTGCTTAGTAAGATTGGCTATTTGTTATGAAAAAGTCTTATTTTTGGCAAGTATGATGTCCAAAGTAACAAGCTCCATGACTCCCTACTTAACCATTAATCTTCCACTAGGAATTTGATATTCATTTGTAGCCATGGTTTCAAACAATTCTTGAACTTCTTCAAGAGTTTTGGTGTTGAGAAACCCACCTGCAGACGCATCCACCATAGCTCTGGTAGAATGATTCAAACCATTATAGAAAATTTGGACTTGTTGCCATATTTCAAATGCATGATGAGGGCATCTTCTTAGCAATTCCTTGTATCTTTCCCAATCTTCCTATAAGGATTCCCCTTGATTCTGAGTGAAACATGTTATCTCAATTCTCATCTTCACAAACATTGATGGAGGAAAATACCGAGTAAGAAACTTGCTAACTAAATCACCCCAAGTAATAATGCTTCCTTGAGGTAGAGATTGTAACTAGCCCTTAGCTTTATCCCTTAGAGAGAATGGAAAAAGTCTTAGCTCTATAGCATCATCACTTGCTCCATTGAACTTGATGATATCACAAAGCTGTAGAAGTTGTTGATGTGCAAATTTGGATCCTCTAACTGATTTCCCCTAAACTACTCTTGCTGAACCAGCTGTAAAAGAGCTGGTTTGATTCCAAAATTGTTGGCTTGGATGATAGGTCTCATTATATTAGTTGCGCACCTTTCAGCAGTAGGAGTTGCATAATCTCCCAAAGTGCGTCTTCTTTCTTCATTTGGTGCTGCCATGATTTCTTCTTCAATTCTTCTTCTCTCTCTTGTTGCTTTTCTATTTGCCCTTGCAATTTTCTTAATTTCTGGATCAAAAAGTAATGCTTTTGAATTTATAGTACTTTACATAAACAAAATAAACAAGAGTGAATTAAAGACAAACAATCTAAAAAGAAAATTAAACAAAGAAAAATAGATGCCTAAACTAATGTCTTTCTAACTACTCTTTAATATTGACAATCAAATAATCCCCGGCAATAACGCTAAAAATTGTTTCTCAATTGGCAAGTATACCAAATCGCCAAAGTAATATAATGATGAAAATAAGTATCGTCCCATAAAGATTATGTTGTCAAGTACTAAATTCGTTAAATTAACATTATTTAGGCTATTGAAAACTGAGGTTAAAAAAAGAGTTCAAAAAAAAATAAGTAATTAAAGAAAAAACAAATCAAGGTAAAAATATTTAAATTTAAAATAGTAAGAGAGCACGATAACAAATTAATGTATAAACAAGTAATGGTAAAGATGCTAGGGATCTGACTTCACTTAATTCAAGAATCTATCATAGACAATAGAGTAATTTTGGGACCTTTATTTAATTAATTTCTAGTCATTCAATTGATGGGGAGAATTTCTTAATTAATTAAAACTCAATTCCTTGGTGGATTAATTCTCTTTAATTATTAAAGGCTAATTAATTCTTTGATCTAAACTCCAACTCTTAATGGCATGACCTTTTTGCTCTACGGATTCTCATGGAAAATACCACAATTCTCTCACAAAACCTATAACCTATATTCCTAAATGATTTTAAATCAAGACACTTAATATTTATGGTTTAAGTCATATGCAAACCTTCTAATTCTATATACATCTCATTAGAACAATTTATGAAGGACCTCTAGTTCATAAAAGCATTAAGAACCATAATAAGCACTCAAATTGAATAAAAAAGAAATTAATTAAAAAATCAATCTTAATAGATGTCAATTAAATCAAGTTACATATTCACCATAACAAGAGAAAAAGTTTAGCAACTCATGGCAAAAGAAGCAAAAAACAAATAAATAGGTAGAAGAACCAGCAGGAAGAAAATCCTAGATGAGAAAGATCTTAGAAGTCTTCAATGGTGAACTCCTCTAAGCCTCCAAAGTAAAGTCTTTGCCTCCATTGCCACTGTCTTTGAGACTCCAAAACTCTATAATTTTCATGTATTTTTTTGAACCAAAAGAGAGCTCTCTTGCTAAACTTGTTTTCCCTCTTTTATAGAAAAGCTAACAGCTTTTCGTATCTAACTTGCACAATTTTTCTCACCTTCAAGATGACCAAATTTGCCCCCGATCTCAATAGAGAATTTTTAGGACTTTATGTTATCTTTTTAATTCTACAAATGGTGCCTCGATCCGATCTCTGTAGCCCAAGATATGGTCTAATTACTGAAACATGGCCAGGAGAGTATGAGAATCCAAATTTGTAACAAATTCTATTTTTGAGAATCCTTATCCAATCTTCAATATTAATGAAAGCTTAATTAAGGAAAGTTGTCAACATGAGATTTGTAGATCTCTTTCTTAGCTTTCTAATACCACCAGAATTAAGTAAATCATGCATACTTACAAAGAAAGTTATCCTTAATTTGCTGAGACATGTTTGATAGCGATATTTTTCTTAATTAATCTTTGACAAAATCTCTTGTTTCCTATTTTATTTTTGTTGAATCCATATAAATTAGGAAAAAAATATCCTACTCAAATTAAGAAATTCCTTCGTTGCATTAAATGCAGAGATACTTGGTCACCAATTAGAGATTATTTGCACTCCAATTAAGAATCTAACTTGATCCTTAAAATTTATGAATACTAGTTGACTTGGTCAAACTTCATCATCCACTTTGCACATAGTTTTTTACCTTCTTACTAGGCTTCTATGTCTTCACAAAATTTGTAGAAAATTTTCTCATCTTTCCATATATACCAAGATTAGCTTAATCTGAACTCTGTAGCAAAAGTTATGTTCAAAATACTGCAATAATGTCCTTATGGTCTTCATCAAGATTTTAATAATCATGCCTAAAATACAACAAAAATCCTTAAATATCTACAAAATATAATAAAAATACATTTAATTCAGTGGGCCCAGAATTCACTCAATATCATAAATAAATAGCATAATTCTTATCTCAAAGTATTCAAATCCATGTTTAAACAAACATAAAATATGTGGATTTTATACACACATCACTATACAAAGTGAGTTTGAAATGTCTATGATGGGTGAACTACTTTCTTGGACTTCAAATCAAGAAAACAAAGGATGGAACATTCATTAGTTAAACTAAGTATTGCAAGGAGTTGTTCAAGAAGTTTAGAATGAACAATGCTAAACAAATGGCTACACCAATGAAAACCTCTTGCTATTTAAACAAGGATGAATGAGGTAAACCTGTAGAAATCACTAAATATAGAGGTATGATTTACTCACTCCTTTACCTCACCGTAAGTTGACCAGATATAATGTTTAGTGTGTGCATGTGTGTTAGATACCAAGCTTGTCCTAAAGAATCTCATCTAAGTGTTGCAAAAAGAATAATGAAATATCTTATTGTTAATACACAAATGGGTTTATGGTACCCCAAGGGTGTCTCATATAGTTTAATTAGTTATTTTGATTCTGAATTTGTCGAATGTAAAGTGGATAGGAAAAGTACTAGTGGGACATGCCACTTTCTTGGAAGCTCTTTCGTTTCTTGATATACCAAGAAACAAAATAGTGTGGTATTATCTACAGTTGAAACTGAGTATGTTACAACTAGAAATTGTTGTGCTCAAATCTTTTGTAGGTGCTCTCATCATGGTTAAGTCATCCAATTTGCTCAATAAGTACTTTGTTGAAGTTTCAAGTCTTCTTATATAATTGTGGTTTACATGGAATATGAAATTTTTTACAAGTTTGTGGAATTACGAGGGATGTGACTTTTTGATTCAAAAGCAATGAATTACAAGGTATAATGGTTTACAAAGCTATTGGAATAGTTAGAAATATGGTTTTTGCATAATGGAATGAAGAAGGATGTGTAATCGATCACAAGGGTGTGTAATTGATTACACAACCCCTGAAAAGTGCTTACAAAGAAGGCAGAAGGATGATAATCGATTACCATCTCCTGGTAATCGATTACAAGAAGCACAGAATTGCTAAATGCAATGTGGTAATTGATTACCACTTACGGTAATCAATTACAAGGGTCACGATAGCCTCGTAATTGATTACTGGCTAGTTGTAATTGATTATGGCCTACATTTTTAAGCCTTGGATACCCTTCTTTTAGCCATTTTCAGTGCCCTCTTCCCTCTCTCTCTCTCTCTCTCCGAAAACCCAAAACCTAACCTTCTCTTCCACTAAATTCTACCTCATTTCTCCACCAGATTCCTCCATTCCACCTCCAAATCATCACAAACACTCATTTTTCCATTTCCTCCAACAACCTACTCATAAAAAATAACTCTACATCATCCAAATTCACATTTTCACCATCTTTCTCCTTTCTCTCTATAACCTATGACCCACTCTCCAAATTTCACTCAAATCTCCATCAAATTCCTTCTTTCTTGTCCCAATCAATCCCAAAACACTTGATCAATTTGAAGGAAATATGCTCTAACGCATGAATCATGTCGATCGGGAGATAACCTTTGTTCGCTCTATGATGGAAAAAGCTGAGATTGATCAGACTGGCACTACTACCACCCCCATCACTTCTGCTGCCCCTACTCAGCCTCAACCAACTAATGGTGATGATGATGGCTTCGAGCATGATGATGAAGATAATGCTGACAGTGAGGAATGTAATATCCTTCCAAATATATTAGTTTTAGTTTATGATTATAGATGTATATTAATATTATTATGAGTTAGTTAGGTATTTTTGACTAACATGGAGGACTAAAATGTCAAAAGAAGTATAAGCTACCCAAAATCAATTGATCCTATCTGATTCCTCCTTCCATCATCTTTGACTTAGAGGCATATATGTCCCTTACTTTCTCTCATTTGACATGGCTCTAAGCTGTAGAAAAAAGATAAAAAGATAGAGATAGGAAAAGAATCAAGAAAACAAAGAAGAAAGAAAGAAAAGAAAAGAGAGAACGTGAAACAGAAACGTGAAACAAAAAGGAAGGAAGAAAGAGAAAGAAGAAAAAAACTAAAAAAGAGTAGTAGGAAGAGAAAGTAGAATTGAAAGAGGATAGAGGAGGAAGAAGGAAGAACCAGAAAAGAGAATTGAACACCATCTATAGAGAGTTGAGGTAGGGGGTGTTTATGATTATGTGCTATGTTGTATCCTTTTCTACTGGTCAAAACTGGCAAGGAATGGACAATATCGAGTTTTTCATGATACTCAAAGAAAATAATGATTCAATATATTGAGATGTTTGTTGATGAGATTTGAGCATACATATGTATGGATATGCATATTTATGAGATTAACTTAGTGTTTGTAGTATAAAGATTGATATAGAAATGAAATGAACAATAAAGTTGTTATTCTGATGTTTCAGAATGTCTTTCTATAGTATTCTATTCGAATAGGCCAAGATGCTATTCGAATAGAATGTCTTTTTGTAGTGTTCTCTTCAAATAAGGCCAAAGGGGCAATTCGAATAGAATGATACAAATTGATCAAGTTTTGATGTCAGTTATTCGAATTTGCATAATTTTAATGATAAGCTGAGTAGATTAAGTGAGCAAATCGAATGACATGACTTTAAGGCTAATTGAAATAGACTAGGAGAGCTATTCAATCGGCACAATTTAGAAAGACATACTAGTGCTAATCGGCTAGACAAGTGTGCTATTTGATTCAGAGTTATTTCAATGTTAATCGAAATATTATGTTAGATATTTGGACAGCAGATCAGAATGATATACTTTTGATATTAATCGAATAGACTAAGAGAGCTATTCAAATATACCATTTCAAAATGCTAAGTTTGAGGCTAACTGAATAAACTAAGAGAGCTATTCGATTGGCAAGATTTTGTGGCTATTCGAATATATTAAGAGAGTTATTCGACTAGCAGGTTTTTGATTATGTTCGAAAAGGCATAGTGAACAGACAACTATTCTACTGGTGTAATTTTGAGAATAATCAAATAGACTTCAGATTTATTCAACTAGCATGTATTCAATTATGATAAAAAAAAATGCAGAGCAAGGCATGTATTCAATTATGATCAAAAAAGACAAGTGAGTTATTTTAAAAGTAAAACCCAAAGTGATGTTTTTAGTGCCATTCAAAAGGATAGAGATGCTACTCAAATAACTGAATTCAGAATATCATAAGCATTATTGCATGGCTAAATAGTGGTCAATACTCAGCCTAAGTCTAAGGAGAAGAAAAGCCCTTTGCAAAATCAGTAGAGGAGTAAGAAAAATCCTCTACTAAGAGTAAAGGAGCGAGAAAAGCACTTTACTAAGGTCAAAGTTACGTACGGGCACTTTGTCAAGGACATGACATTGCATAAGCATTAATATTAACATTTATTATCTCATATGCATCAACATAATACATTTCATCATCATAAACATTTATCATCTCATATGCATCAACATAATACATTTCATCATCATTAACATTTATCATTTCAATGAGCACCCACGCATAATTCTACTCGAAATATTGTCTTGTGTATTTTCTATTGAGTTATATTTCAACTGTTTTTGTCTGATGTTATGCTATTGAGAATTTTTTAATTCTCACCCCTTTTGCTTGTATGTTAATTTACAAATCAAAATCAAAATCCTTCCAAGAAGAGGAAGTGAAGACAGTAGCTTCTAGTAGGAAAGATATTTTTTATTTATGTACTTTTGTATATATATCATGAAGACTAGTTTGTTTCAATACAGATAATGTATTATTCATATTAGATGTTTCTGTAAAGAGTTAAAATTTTGTATTATATAAAATCGAAAGTTTCAGCTATATAATTAATGTTCAGTTTCACTATTTTCTTTTCGAGGCTTTATTTTCGACTCTATTCAAAAGTATATTTTTGATATCTACAATTATAAAGCTTTTGTGATGTTTTAAGTTAGTAGTAATGTGCTTAATTCTTTTTACATATGTTTATTTTGAATATATTGTTGTAAATCGAACTAGGATGTTACAAGACCTAGTGAGGAGATAGGTCTTAATCATGATGATTCTCTTGTTTTATCTATCCTTTATACTCTTGTCTAACCATTAGTTTTTATCTTGACCTTATTGATACACTTTATAACTTATATTCTGATATTTGGGTTGATATTTTTTAAAATGTTGATCATTATGTTACCCTTGTTATGTTATTGGGTTGTTTCTCCTACTTATTTCATGATGCCTTTTCTTTTTTAAAATGTCAAATGTAACACCCTAATCCTAATACAGAAGTATATTCACAATATACTAGAGTAAAGAGAGTTAAGCATGTCACTTTCATTTTAACACAACAATAAAAAAAAATCCATAATAACCATACATGCTATTATAGAGAGCCAAGAGGGAAGAAAAGATTATATATATACAACATCAGCCTCAAAAGGGCATATAGTAAATACATAAAACTTTGTACAAACTAAAACAAATATAAACATATACAAGCTTTGTCTCAAAAAGCAAATAAACTATACTACCCTAGTATATCTGTTTCTTCTTCTTCTCCTCAAAGGGCTTCAAGCTGGATATATCATGGAATCAACAAACGGGGTAAGAACTCACAATTCACAGTATATGTTTTCAAAACCTGTCATCATGATACCTCCAGCTGCTTTGGGGAAAAACTCAAGTTATTAAACAACAATTAATAATATCTAGACAGGTGGCAAAAGCTAAAACTGTTCATTTCTCTTCTCGAGGCAGACAGTTCATTCATTTACAAAACATAGTATAATTATCATACAATTATCCCTTCACAATGAATAAACAAACCACTTACATAATTTTCATAGCAACTCTATGATTTATATCTATTCAAGATACTCTCATACACAAGTTTATATCCATTACTACTATACGGAGCTATTCTCATACTCGAGTTTATATCCAAATCTCATACACAAAGGATACTCTCTTACACGAGTTTGTACCCAATGCTCATATACAAAGGATACTCTCCTACATGAGTTTGTATCCTTCGGTCATTACTATAGGGATATTCACATACTCACTCTATGTAATATTCATACAGCAAACCTATAATCCTTAACTAGCCTCATTCCAAAGATAAGACAATCGCCCATGTAATTGTCAATGAAATGTAATGCTTGTGTTATGTCGTATGATTATGCCTAGCATATGTCTTAAGATAATGATTATGAAATATGTGATGATAGTATTTGTGCAATGTCATTAAACTTGACTATTTCCAAGAACCTGGTTCCTTGTATTATTCTGGGTAATATGGCTATGACCACTTAACACTACTTGGTAATGAATGGACTATTCATCTCACAACAATGAGTGTACTGATACTATCTTATATACAGATAACCCTAACCATAATAGCCTACTCGCTACGATAATATAGGACTAGTCCTTATTCATAGAATTTCACGACATATCCACAATTCTCTAGCCAATTGATTGTGCACAACATCTAAGGTTACAAATATGTAGGAATAACAAGTATGTGAAATTATGTAGTGTTATGTTCAACTCACACATAAACAAAACAAAACTCATCACAAAGTTCACTCACACCAAGTGAAAAGAACTGAAATTACCAAACATGCACTCTCAGCTTGCTTGATCTCATAAAGAAGTTATTCATGTTTCTAAGTTACTCTTACAGCTCAACCTTAGCAAATAAATGTATCAACCATCATTCATGCACCTTAAGCTTAACTTTCACTAAAAAAGAGCAACTTATGCACAATGATAGGCTAACCATGTAACACCCCCTCCGAAAGGCATTATATTTCTAACCAACTCCTTTATTATTCCTTTACCCAAGTTATAAAATATTTGATATTATGAAATTACGAGTTTTACAATTTCTTTTTGATAGCTATATAGAATGCATTTATTTGTACCCTATCTTTGTGCTAGAATGAATGCTATGTCCTTATTTAAAATGCATATTTAGAGGGTTTTGTGCTTATATTTGTCATATTCAGAATCTAAGCCTTTCTGATGTGTTATTATGCAAAATTGAGCTTTAATTGTTATGGATTGAGTAGATTTATATATATTATTGATTTGGTGTTTTCTCTATGATAGGAGGGGTTCCAAACAAGGTTAAATATGGAGTAATTGAGCTTAAAGAGGAAGAGGAAGCCTAATTGGCATTCCAGCAAGCAACGCCGCGGCGCTGAGAGGGTTTTCAGCCTGGTCATACTTGGACCCGGGGCAAGAGCGCCGCAATGTAAATAGACCGACCCATTGTGCGCCGTGGCGTGAGTATGTGGGCGCCGCAGCGCTGAGGCGGTTGTTGAGCCTATAAATAGATTTTCATGCATTTTTCTCTGATTCTCTCTCAGTTTTTCTCTGTTCTGGCCATTTGGCCATTTCTAGTTTTTAGGTTTTGATAGTTTTAGTTTAGTTTAGGTTAGTTTTAGGTTAGATAGCTTGGCTAGATCTTCATTGCCGGTGGATTAGAGGCAAGGATTAAAGGATTGAAGGAGGATTCAAGCTTCAGAGACAAATCAATGAGCTTCTTTCTCTCTTTTCCCTTTCTCTCTTCTCTTCCTTATCTTTTGTATAGCTAAGCTTTGTTTAGGAATATTTTGGATCCTTTTATTTATATTAATGATGTGTTCTTCTCTAAGTTTGTGTGGATGTTTGATTATGGTTCAATCATTATCTCTGTTTAATGCTTGTTCTTGGTTGGCCTCAATTGCATGATCCTAATATTGGCAAATGAACTAGACATAGGGATTTGTTGATATGGATATGGTGTGGTTGATACATGTTCGGCGAGTTCAATTGGCTTGGATGAGTTGATTCGTTAATAAGATAGAAATATACCTATTAGTCATGTATAGTGCGCGATTGAGAATAGATCGTTCATAAGTGGAAGTTGCACTGGCTCTCAAGGAAACTTAGTGAGTTGGGCAATTGAAACCAGGGTTGATTGACCTAGACATAGGCTTTTGACTAATGAAGATTCTCAAGCTAACCTAATCAATGCATTTGTGTTTATGAGGGGAATTGCATGTTGTTGATAGATATAGGGGGTGAAGGAGGATTTCCTGAAACCTAACCGCTTTTAGGTTTATTGCTTTTGTAGGTTAGATACTTTTTATATTATTTTCCTATTTTTATGTCCTTGTCTAGAATTGATTAAGCTATTGGTTGGTACTTAGCTTTATAATCGAATATCTTCGTGGGAACGAACTTTTACTCTGTATCTGTATTACTTGTGCGACCCGTGCACTTGCGGTTAGCAAATGGGCAACACGTTTTGACCCTAACAAGTTTTTGGCGCCGTTGCCGGGGATAGTTTTTATATTGCTAATATCAACAATGAGTTTGATTAGTTCTAATTCAAGTTGTATATAAGTTATATATAATCTATGTTTTGTTTCTGTTTTGTTTTAGTTTCAAATAAGAAGCCGAGTGCTTTCAATCATACGAGGCCCTTGAAGGACTTCACGACTCCTGAAAGGACAACCCTTGGATCAAGTTCTTGAAGACTATTCATCTGCAATACTTCAATTTTGGTGACAAAGTCCTATTTGGGACTATAACTCGAGCCCCGTGGGAGGGATTCCCATATTTATGTTTAATTCTGCTTTTATTTTGTGTATAAATAGTAGTATGTTAATGTGTTTATGTTAAATATGTTAGCATATTAGGATGTTGTGTTTTGTTAGTTGTTAATGTGTTTTTGTTAATATGTTAGTAAATATATGTGTTAGTTCTTTAGTTTTTGTAGTTTATGGTTTTAAGTGTTGTTTGTGTTAGTTTTTATATAGGTTAATATATTAGTTATGTTAGTTTTTGTTTTTAAGTTTTAAGTGTGTTATAGTTTTTATATAGGTTAGTAAGTTATTTATATGTTTTAATATGTGTGTATTGTACATTTTTGAAATTTAGCTTTTTGAACAAGTTTTGTTGCAGTTAGAGACCCATAAGAGCCAAACTCAGCAGCAAAACTGTGTTTGCTGCTAAATATAGCAGCTTAGGTAGTCACGTCGCGGCGTAGGGTAGTACGGGCCGCGGCGCAAGGGGCGTTTCTGCAGAATTCTGTAGCTTTTTGTGAGCGTCACGTCCCAAGCATGGTGCGCCGCAGCGCTGATCCCCTGTTTTTGTTGTTTTTGTTTTTATTTTTGTTATTTCTTCTATTTTTTAATATTTAGTAATGCTCAGTACTAGTCTCAGGTTCCCTATAGACTATGTTCATTAATGATACATTTCATTTTAGGTTTGGGGGAGTAACTTTACATGTTTAATTCCTTTGTGCTTAATGTTAACATGTATTGGTATTTTGAAGTATGCAGTGGTTTTAGTCAATATATTTTCATGATTAGATCTTGTTTTGACTATCACTAATGTGCTGATGACAAGATTTTCAATTTTCACTTTATTGAAAAGATGTTGTGCATGCTTGAATTGAAAAGTTGAATCTATTTGAATGCATGACATGTTGCAAGAATGCTAGTGTTATTTTTGATTGTCCATGATGTGAAAGGTTGCTATTTGCCCCCTTTTCAGTGAACCCTTATGTGATCTTGAAGCATGTGAAACAATTTAGTTACTTTTGATGCATGATTTACAACTCACTTAGATGCAAGTGTAACTTTGAAAATGATAAGAGTACATGTTTTGAGAATGTTTATGGATGTACATGTAGAGTTTTGATTATCCTAGAAATTGTTCTTGAACTCTCTTGAGGCAAAATCCTAGGTTATGCATGATTGAGGAAATGATTAGGGCATTGTTTGGATCGATTGAGCATTAAAAAGCTTACTTGATATGATGATATCCTTAGGTCCCTTTTTGAAGCCTTATACTGTTGGCCTTATTTGTTTTTCATAACCATTGTGTTCGTTAACCTGTTATCCATTCTAATGCATGTGAAAGCATGTCATTTTCTTTCTACCCTTATTGTTTATTGAGTTCATGGTATGCTATTTCTAGAAATGAGTCTGATGATTAGGGGTATGAATATTCAATTCAAAATGAGCCTGAAGGAACCAGATGCAAAACAAAGAAAAGAAAAAGCATTGCTTTGCAAAAATAGAAGAAAAGAAAGAGAAAATAAAAAGAAAAATGAAAATGAAAAGAAAAGCAAAAGCTTAAGAAAAGTAATGTTCAAAAAGCATCGAAAATGGATCTGGCAAGTTTTATGATCTCACAATTGAATACCCTGCTAGTATCATGTTTTGGCTCATGTCTTGGAATATCATGTTTATGTGTCTCAATATTTGTATTGTATCTTTCCCGTTCATTTCTTTCACCCATACCATTGGCCTAACATTATAAGCTGATAAGTCCCTTTTGATCCTCAATCTTGTATGATTTACATTAGTGGAGAGAGAGTTGATTTACAATCTTGTGGATTCTGTGAATCATATGCATGTATGCTTATAAACTTATCTAAATATGTATGACTTGATTAAGAGAAGTTTATCTTGCATGTTTGTGATACATGTGAATTGTATGAAGAGTGTTTGGACTGATAGCATGTTAAAGGTTATGTATGTGTGGAACTGTTTATGGGGCATTTGCACTTTTTGAGGATTGATGCAGTCAGTACATACTAGTATTTGTTTTTAAATGAAAAGAAAATTGAAATATATTTGCTGAATAAAAAATTGATTTGAATGTTTAAGTGATTTACTTAGTTCTATTTTGTTTTGCTCGAGGACTAGCAAAATGTAGGTTTGGGGGTGTGATAGCTACATAGAATGCAGCTATTTGTGTCCTATCTTTGTGCTAGAATGAATGTTATATCCTTATTTAAAATGCATATTTAGAGGGTTTTGTGCTTATATTTGTCATATTCGGAATCTAAGCCTTTCTGATGTGTTATTATGCAAAATTGAGCTTTAATTGTTATGGATTGAGTAGATTTATATATGTTATTGATTTGGTGTTTTCTCTACGATAGGAGGGGCTCCAAACAAGGTTAAATATGGAGCAATTGAGCTTAAAGAGGAAGAGGAAGTCAAATTGGCAATTCTAGCAAGCAACGCCACGGCGCAAAGCAGAGCACGCCGCAGCGCTGAGAGGGTTTTCAGCCTGGTCATACTTGGACCAGGGGCAAGAGCGCCGCAACGTAAATAAACCAACCTATTGTGCATCGCGGCGTGAGTATGTGGGCGCCGCGGCGCTGAGGCGGCTGCTGAGCCTATAAATAGATTTTCATGCGTTTTTCTCTGATTCTCTCTCAGTTTTTCTCTGTTCTGGCCATTTGGCCATTTCTAGTTTTTAGGTTTTGATAGTTTTAGTTTAGTTTAGGTTAGTTTTAGGTTAGATAGCTTAGCTAGATCTTCATTGCTGGTGGATTGGAGGCAAGGATTAAAGGATTGAAGGAGGATTCAATCTTCAGAGACAAATTAATGAGCTTCTTTCTCTCTTTTCCCTTTTTTCTCTTCTCTTCCTTATCTTTTGTATAGCTAAGCTTTGTTTAGGAATATTTTGGATCCTTTTATTTATATTAATGATGTGTTCTTCTCTAAGTTTGTGTGGATGTTTGATTATGGTTCAATCATTAGCTGTGTTTAATGCTTGTTCTTGGTTGGCCTCAATTGCATAATCCTAATATTGGCAAATGAACTAGACATAGGGATTTGTTGATATGGATATGGTGTGGTTGATACATATTCAGCGAGTTCAATTAGCTTGGATGAGTTGATTCGTTAATAAGATAGAAATATACCTATTAGTCATGTATAGTGCGCGATTGAGAATAGATCATTCATGAGTGGAAGTTGCACTGGCTCTCAAGGAAACTTAGTGAGTTGGGCAATTGAAACCAGGGTTGATTGACCTAGACATAGGCTTTTGATTAATGAAGATTCTCAAGCTAACCTAATCAATGCATTTGCGTTTATGAGGTGAATTGCATGTTATTGATAGATATAGGGGGTGAAGGAGGATTTCCTGAAACCTAACCGCTTTTAGGTTTATTGCTTTTGTAGGTTAGATACTTTTTATATTATTTTCCTATTTTTATGTCCTTGTCTAGAATTGATTAAGCTATTGGTTGGTACTTAGCTTTATAATTGAATATCCTCGTGGGAACGAACTTTTACTCTGTATCTGTATTACTTGTGCGACCTGTGCACTTGCAGTTAGCAAATGGGCAACACGTTTTGACCCCAACACTTTTTCACAGATAACTTAAACTTACTAAATTATAGAGACACAAGACATAAGAACTGGATAAAATATATCTTATATGTATAACATATATTAGTAACAACTTAATTACATAAAACTTACGTACTTCGAATAACACATATAACTACCATGTAAAAAATGAACCTAGCCCAAGTCCACAAACTTGAAGAATAGGGTCTTGCACCCGATCTTCCCCCAGATCCTCTTCGGGATCCCTAACGGACAAATCCCCCAGTCGGGGCATGTCATCACGGATAGGAGTTTGAGCAGTCGACTCCATAGAGTCCTCCCTAGAGGCAGATCTACGATTCCCCATAACTCCCCAAAAGGCATATAAAACTCCAAGTAAACAGTTGCGTCCACAGTAAACGTAACAGCCCCATACTTGGTCATACTCCAAAACTAGGTGACATATCCGATATACTGAATGCGCCCTGTGTCTTAATGGACATTCCATGCTTTGATTCCCCCATGAAACTGTAGTGTAACAAAACCTCATAGATCTTGCCTCGCCGTCATCGCAGTCTTCTTAAAACATAAATATAGAATAGAACAAACAGAGCAATACAATGAAGAGGTGAGATCCCCTACATCAAAACCAGTATGGCAGTAAAGAAATAGTAATGACAATAATGCCATTCATATACAACAATATCAAAGAATATCATATATAATCATATTAATACAGGAATATCACAGAACAACAGGTGTAATCATGTCATCAACTAATAAATAATTCAACAATGTATATCATAATACATGAATACTGACCATATCATAACAATAAGTATACTGGCTATCCTACCATAATGTGTACACTATGCATATGCACAATGTGTATACTGACCATGCTTATGCATAATACACTCATTTTCTACTCCATGGAGCTAACACAATTCGGAGAGAATGATCTAGAAGACCTGCCTGTATCTCGTCAGCCTCAAGTCAAGTGCTATCATTTGTCAATTTGCACAACACGACTTATACAAGACAGTCTACACCAGATCGTGAGTAAGAATTGTGTCTCTGTCTAGATTATCGGTGCGTTTGCATCGGTCTGATCCACGACATAGGGTAGCTACCAGCTGGCATTGCGGAAAACCCGCACCCCGACGCCCCCAAGGTCAACATATGACCTACACTATGCCTATTGCACCCGCACTAAGGTGTAATTCATCTCCTAGGTATACACCCTTAACAATAAAGTCACCAAGACTTTTACTTTCACAATGCATAATGGAATGACATGATAAATCAACACTCATTAACAGCATCTTCCATGAAAAATAAACCACCACTGGGTTAAGCCATCAACTAATATTTTCAGGTCCAATACGTCGGCCCGATAGTAAAACTATTATTTTTCTCCAATGTGAAGCATTTTCCATAAACATAGGCTACTCACGAGCCAAACTAGTCATCAACATCACCGGGTCCCATTTGAGAACCTCACAACACACTGCTATTATTTTCAGTCATAAGCTATCTTTATCGTGCAAAATTTAGGAATCATCATTCTCAAATTACATAAAACATTATCTTTCTCTCAAGCTTATTTTCCACTCCAAGCCGAAATCCCTTTCTTATTAAATGACCATAACTTTATAAATCAACACAAAAGTTTATCTTGGATACCTTTTTTTTTTAAAACCACCAGACCATGAGCCTAAAGTCATTAGACCTCAAAATTTTCATCTCCAACATCAAGATTCCAACTAAAACTCTATCAAATAAAATACTTCGAATTTCAGATCATCTTTCTATCTTACTTCTATAATTGAAGCCGAAACCATTTCCTCTAATCCTAACTTAGTCCCCAAATCATCTGAGTAATATTTTCTATCATTCTTTCCAAAACTTCCATTATTCTGATTTTAAATAAAATCTTCATTATCCTAATCTTTTCCATTCAACTTATCAAAAATCATCTTAAATAAAATACTTTAAGTCTCCAAATTAATTTTCCATCCTATCATCAAATACCATGACTGAAAAACACCTACCAAAAATCATCATAATAAAATACTCTAAGTCCCCAAATTACTTTTTCATTCCATTCTCAAATATCATGGCCTAAAACCAATCCTTTTAATGCTAAAAACTTTGTTCCATTCCTCTTTCAACTTGTAAACTCATAAATCATATTCTTGCTTCCTAATCATCTAAGTTCTTAATAAATAAAATATTTTTCTCATGGATACCTCCTCCTAGGCCGAAAGGCCGTGAGCCTCAAGAGATCATTGGAACCAAAAATCGTTCCTTTCTAGCACAATTTATAGCATACAACATACTCTAGTAATCACAAACCTACTGTATCAAGTCTATGCATAATGTCAAAGTAATAAAAGTCATAGATAATCAAAAAGCAATCATAGCAATTTTATACATACAATCAATATCAAATAATTATACATAATCAAACAAGCATAAGCCAATAGTTATACATTCGAGTGAATAAATCATCACATGGATTTTTCACTCATAAACATAAATATTTCGTTCCTCACCACCACTAATCTCCCTCTTACCTTAGATGTAGCTTCCTAGTTCCTTGTAGGTCTCCTTGTGTAGAAAACTTTCACCACTAAGAGGTTCTTAAAATCAAAGTAAACACACAAGAATTAACATCAAAGGCTTGAATAAAATGACCATAGGTCAAAGTATGGTCTTATATCTTTTTAAAAAATGAAACAAAAAAGAAGATTCAAGAACTTTACCTCAAAACTCTTGAACTTGAGATTTGAAGCAAAACTTGAAGAAACACTTGAAGATGGATGAACTAAAGGTTGATTGTGGAAATAGGTTTGCCCCAATGATTTAATATGTTAAGTTTTGATAATGACAAATACAAGACAAAAAGAATGATGTTTATGTTTTATAATTATGCTTAATAAATGACAAATGTATCACAAAAGAATGTTGATCATGTTACATAGATGTGCTTAATGAGATATATTGTATCATGTATGATTATGTACTTTATCTAGTTATATTTCACTTAATAATCATGCAATGAGATATATGTAACATTCATCATATAATATATCCAATAATATTTTATATGAGTTATAAATGAATTAATATTGGATATGTCTATGAAAGTCTTGTATGCATGTTAGACTAACTAGAGTTATACATTTATGAATCATGCATATGAAGATATTGAGTTATGAATTTGGACTATGTTTGGTTAAGTGAGCAATACTTTGTAGGATAGTCCAAGTACCAAGAGTGAGCATTGCAACAAGAAAGTAAAAGATCACAACTATGCTCAACTGAAGGAGAATGAAAATGAAAAGATGTTCCAAGCATTTATAAGTCTTAAAGAGAAGATTTTGTTTGGAAGCTTAGATTACATCAAGAAGTGATGGTGGCAAAAGATCTAGTCCAACATCTTCAAGAATAGTTTATAGGACTTAGATCTTGTGTAAAGGTAAATGGGGATCACACTGAGCTCAAACAAGTTTTAAACATCTTTAAAAGTATTTCTAAAATGTTTAAATGCCCAACAAACTATTTTTTGGAAAGCTAGTCATAGTGGTAGTTCATTTATATGAAAAATAGCAAAGTTTGTATTTTGTAAAACTGACATTTGGTTACTCTTTTGATCATATCTTTTAAAATACTTTGAGTTTTGCTCTGAAACTTATTATATGAAAATAGACTCAAAGATCTTTCCAATGAGTTGTCATTCGCTTAAAACGGATAAGAAACGAAGAAGTTATGACCATTTAAAGTCAGTTTTCAAAACCAGAGTGGTTTATTCGAATATGAGATGTTATTCGAATAACACACCTCTGAAAACTTCCTAGAACGTATTTTTTAAAGGCTTATTCGAATAACAAATGTGTTATTCGAATAACACAACTCAGAAAAAGTTCCAGAACGTGTTTTTGATGATTTATTCGAATAACCAAAGTGTTATTCGAATAACACAAGTCTTATTCGAATAACAAGTTGCAGAAAACAGTGATATAAGTGGATTTATTCGAATAACAAATGTGTTATTCGAATAACACTATATTTATTCGAATAACAGTGTTCTTATTCGAATAACACTTGTCTAGAAACGTTCCTAACGGTCATAAAACGGCTAGTTTTCATAAAGAATTTATTTCCAATTTTTACCCAACAGCTCTAAATATTAATGGGCTATAAATACAAGTGTTTGGGCATCAAAGAAATGATGGAGAATAATATGAAAATCACTCTTGAGCATTAAATTTATTTTTCACTCTCTATTTCTTCAAAACTCTGTTTTGAGCCATAAGTGTGTGAATCCTTGATACTCATAGTGCTTCAATTTGTATTATCTACTCTTTGAGAGAGTTTCTATTATTTACATCTTTGTATAACCTATAAAGAGAGGGTGAGGTATCCCTCTAGAGAAAAGGGTGAGGTATCCCTTGAGGATAAGGCATCCCTCAAAAGTTGTAAAGGATGAGGTATCCCTATTTGAGGCTCAAGCACAAGGGTGAGACATCCCAAGGTGTGTTGAGTGCTCTTAATTGTAAAGGTTGTCAAGCACCTGTTGAAGCTTGAAGACATAGTGAAAAATCTCAGGTGGTTGACTTGAGGACTGGACGTAGGCCACAAGTGGTTGGTGGCTGAATTAGGATAAATCCTAGTGTTTGCTATTCTCAACTCTATCTCTTTATATTTGTGCTTTTAACTATATATGCTTGAGTTAAATTTGATACCTAGGTTATTTGTATGATTTATCCCATAACCCAAGTTATATTTGAGTAATCCTTAATAATTGTGCATTTGCTATGCATGTTCCGCTGCACTTATTAATTGAGTTATTCAAAATGCATAATTTGTCAAAATTGCATTAAAAAATCAATCATCACCCAATTCACCCCCTCTTGGGTAATAGTTGCCATGGCTAACATTGATCTCCACACAAAAGTGTCTTAGAGTGATGTATAGATTCAAGATATGAGATTATCTTGAATTATAAAAGATTGGGTGATGGTTTGGGTGTTTTGGCCGTGAGCTGAGAGAGAAAAGTGAGAGAGGGTTTTGTGTTCTTGTTTCATGAAAAGATGACAGGTAAATAATGAAAGAAAGATGAAGGTGGTAGGAATTTTACCTTGAAAGCTTTCTAATCCTTACTTGAAGAAGCACTTGAAAATGGGTGACCAAGGTCAAGATCATAACACCAAAGTGTCTTAAAAGGGTGCTTAGATTTAAGAAATGAGGTTGGTTGGGATTGATTAAATTTGGAAGAGGTTTAGAAGGTGTTGGCCGAGAATCACAAAGGAGAGGAGAAGAGAGAGTTTTGGGTGTATTGGTTCTCAAAAACAAAACAAGAGAAACTTAGGAGAGAGAAGAACTATTTTTTGGTCACCAAGCTTCTCCAAGAAGCTTCTTGGCCATAGCCCATCAAGGGCAAAAAGGGAAAAAAAAAAAGGGCAAAGCTTCTCCAACAAGCTTGTTTTCTATTGGTCCAAAGTTGATCAGACATAAAGGTGACTAGATAGAAACAATCTACTAGATCTTTACTACAAGCTATTATCCAATAGACAAAAGTTACAGTTAACCGAAACTGGTATCTATTATCCAATGAATAATAGAACGTATCCAAATTTTATCTGCCATATAAAATTTCAGACAATGAAAACTTTGAAAACTGTCTCCGATTTCGAGTTTAGTAAGATCCTCCGGCCCCGGTTCAACAGTCCAAAATTTTCCAAAAATAGTTTTAAAATAATCCAAACAAGTCAAGTAATTCATAAAAATCTACAAAAATTCACAAAGATCACAAATAACCGAAAAACAAGAAAGAATAGAAATTGGGATGTTACAACTCTCCTCTTCTAAAAAGAATTTCGTCCTCAAAATTCATCATACCTTAGAATAAATGTGGATATTGCTCTTTCATCTTGTCCTCTAGCTCCCACGTTGCACCTCCAACTACATCATTCCTAATTACCTTCACTAAGGCAATTTCTTTCCCTCTAAGTTGCTTCACTCCCTTATCCTCGATCTTTACAGGAAGTGTTTCATAAGTCAAGTTATCTTTCAATTGTACTATATCTAATATTATAACACTGTTTGGATCAAGAATATATTCCTCAATTGGGATACATGGAAGACATTATGAAGGTTAGAAAGAAAAGGTGGTAAAGTTATTTGGTATGCTACCGGACCTATTTGACAAAAAGAAAATTTGATATGGTATGATGAATTTAGGAGTAAGCTTTCTAGATTCAAATCCAAAAATCTCAATCTCAGGGAACAATAGAGATAATCAATCCATTCCTGAGATCATGTCTTTTATGAAAAGGTAGACAAATCAAATTCGTAGAGAAATTTTTTTTTATTTCTAACAGTAATAGGACAATTTAAACAAGCTTGTATAATAACAACAGGCTTAGCAATAGGAAATAGTAATATTCAAGTCAAAAGGAAATGAAAACATAGATAAACCCAAATGGTTCATACAGTCATAGATAACAAAAAGAATGGGTCGCCACTGAGTCAAACAGTATAATTTAAGGCTTACTTCCTATGGTACAATCTCCCTTGTTTAGACCTTCAGATTGGGAGGCTTTTGCCCCACTCAACGTACAAACTCTTCCTCCTGCTTGAGATCTTGTTGCACATTCATTACTGACGGAAGGCTTCATCTTTGATTGAGTATAGTCTCTTAAAAAGTGTCTGGGCTTCCCACATCTGAAACAGATTCTTTCCTTGCTCGCACATTCTTTTGTCCAATGGATGTCTCCACACTTCTTACATATTAGTAAAGATGATACAGTCTGATTGAATCTGCTGCCATTTGTACTTCCTCCATTTATTAGTTGTTGTTGTGATTCCCCGATGGTCATAAGTACAATTTCTGCTGGGATCGATTGACTTTACATTTCCTCCTTCTTTGGAACCTAGATGGTCCAAAGTTACAGAGTCTTGCATTCCGAGATTGATTCAACTCTAACAGATTTTGAACCTCGGTTGTCACTTCCTACTGCTGATTGGTCCTCTGATTCTGTGGTATCGTTACATTAACCATTCCTTGCATAATTTCTGCAGCCGCAACTATATCATCACTGTGATGTCCTGTTTCCATATGTATACCTCGACCACAAGCCATCACGTTCCTTTGAAGTCAGGCTAAACCATACACAATGAAAGTCAGGTGAAATCATTTCAAATAATTTTTGTCTCCCTTCGGAAACTAAACAATACATCTCTGTGTTTAGTTTCAGAAAAACACATAGCACAAATAAGACAAACCTACCCACAAACCCGAAAGACTCGAACTTGGGCTCTACTCACACTAGAGGTACCACTCCAAAGGGTGTAGGTACAAACAACTTCTTCACAAGTTCAGTAATCCAATTGGACCTTTACTAGAAGAGCTCCAATTCTCCTAGTTTGCCTAGTTGAAATCATAGTTTCCTATCCATGCAAAACATTATATATTGAGTTGTCCAATCCTTAATATCATGTAACTGTGTAACAATAACTACTAACATCTAACCTAAAGCAACTTATGCAATCCTCTTTTAACATCTCAAACAAAAGACAAGGAAATGCACAACCCACATAGAAACTTTTACATGTCTAAGCATAGTCAGTCTATACCCCGACTCAACAGGATGAACTGCTCTGATACCACCTAATGTAACACCCCCTCCAAGGGCATTACATTTCTGACTAACTCCTTTATTATTCCTTTACCTAAGTTATAAAATATTTGATATTATGAAATTTTGAGTTTTAGAATTTCTTTTTCGCGGATAACTTAAACTTACCAAATTATAGAGACACAAGACATAAGAACTGGATAAAATACACCTTATATATATAACCTAGATTAGTAACAACTTAATTACATAAAACTTACATACTTCGAATAACACATATAACTACCATGTAAAAACTGAACCTAGCCCAAGTCTATAAACTTAAAGAGTAGGGTCCTGCATCCGATCTTCCCCCAGATTCTCTTCGGGATCCCTAATGGATAAATCCCCTAGTCGGGGCATGTCACCACAGATAGGAGTCCGAGCAGTCGACTCCACAGGGTCCTCCCTAGGGGTAGTTCTACGATTACCCCATAACTCCCCAAAAGGCATATAAAACTCCAAGTAAATAGTTGCGTCCACAGTAAATGTAGCAGCCCCATTGATGCGTGAAATCCGCAAGTGTACGGTTTTATCGTCAAGTAATCAAATCCACAGGGACTGTGTCTATGAATACCAATTAATTAATTAATTCAATTAAATTAAACAAAAGGAAATATGATTGTTGATTAAGAAGAACGTAGTAACAAAGTAATTAAATAAAAATCAAAGTGCAGAATTTAGAACAAAAATAGCAAGTTATCAAGAAAGGTATTCAGATTTAAGAAAGCTTCCAAGATTGGGATACCACAATGATACAAGATAAATCCTAATTGACAACCCTTTTATTAAATCTGAAATTCAATTGAAGGTGAATTACCCTAAATTAGTTAATGTTCTTTCTCAAGATACAAGATCAGGTGCCCAATTAAACCAATTCCTACTCTCGAGGTAATTGAATTTAAATTGAACCCATTATGCTTTGTGGTAATTCATTGAATCCTCGAAAGGCTAAAACTACTCTCGTGATTTAGACCTTAAGTTCAATTCTTATGGTTCCAACACTTAGGTTCACCTCTCGATGCGTCCCTAAATGCCTATGAGATGCAAATAAGTGGCACAGAATTCACATGAATAAAAGTAATAAGGATTGAATCAAAGAACATTCAAGATTAATAAAAGGGAAACAACGTCAATTAATCATTATCAATGTATCAAAGGGTATTGCCCAATCCTAGAAACAAAAGAAACTACTCGAGACATGAGAAGAAGAAATCGAGAAAACATGTTCTTAAACATCCAAACCCGTAATCCAAGAGAGAAGAGGGAAGAAAGATGAAGATCAAGAGCCAAAGCCTCCAATGTGCCTCCTCCCAAAACCTAATTAGAACCCCCTAATTCTATTCAGAACATTTATATATAACTTAGGGTTTTAATTGGCTAAAAAGCCCCCAAAAGAAATAAAAAGAAAAACATAAAAACTGGCGTACCTGCGATCCACGGCCGTGGATGGTTCCACGACCTGGCCATGGAACTCACTGGAGTTCTCTTTTCCTTCTTTAAGTTGTCCCTCGATCCATGGCCGTAGTTTGATCCACGGGCAGGCCGTGGATCTCTCTGGAATGGCCTTTTTGTACTTTTATTGCTATCCATTAAGCTCCAACTTCAAACATGCGAGCATTCCATTCATTTCAAGGCCAATTTAGCACCAATCCTGCACAATTACACCACAAACGCCACAGTTATCTGAACTAAGAGAAAAATAAACCAAAAAGGAAAACTAAAATACCTAAAATGCTCAAGAATGCATGCAAAACAAGAACAAAATATGATGTTGTTTCACACACATCAAATACCCCAAAGCTTAAGACTTTGCTTGTCCCCAAGCAATAATTAATGCCAAACCAAGATGTGGGATCAAAAGACAATAAAGAATCAGGAACCCGAGAAAACAATATCCAAGCAATAGGCTAAGGCAAACCAAGAATCTGAGAGGTAATCAAAATCAAGTCCAATTAGAGGCTAAGTTCTCAGAAATCATGCATCTTCACTGATTAAATTAAGTTCACTCCACTAACCATACTCAAAGTGTTTAAGGGTGAAAACTATACGCTCAAAATCCCTCAAAGAAAATGCACTACCATATGCTTGATAAGAAACTAAATTTCTACTAATAATCAGCATGCATGCAAGAATCAAAAGGTCTTTCAAGGGTTGTAATGGGGCCATAGGAATGATGTTAGGTAAGGAAGAGAAAGGAAGGTTTGCACAAAAGGGCTCATCAAGATTCTCAATAAACACAAGTAATCCAACAGAAATTAAATGAAGCAAAGGCAATATTTCAATCTAAAACAACTCCACATTTTAAAGAATTTTCTTCCTTTCTTTTCTTTTCTTTCCTCTTTTTCAAGCTTTTTATGATTTTCTTTTATTTGCACCCCTTTTTTTTTAGAAAGAGAAATGTCATTCACATATGATTCCCAACACACGTTTCACAACTTTCAAACCCACTTTGCTCCATTTAATACTCTAAATGATTACCAATAATATATCATCATAGACATCAAGAAAAACAAGTATGCAATAGGCTCAAAATGGGCAACTAGAGGATGAAAGTGTAACAATTTCAGAAGGCCAGAAAAATACCTAAAATGCCTTAATCACATTCAAGCATGCAACCAAAATTTTCGCCTCAAAAAGGTTTCAAATCAAGTTCTAAAGCACAAGATCAATGAGGAATATCACTCAACACAAAGAATGGGAACAAAAATCATATAATGCATAAGTCCCATATAAGCTCAAAACTCACATTTAGAGGTTTAAAAATTCAATGAGAAGCATAAATTCTGAGAACATATGCTAATTATCAACTATCAAAAGATCACCTCTACTATCAATTAAAACAATACCTGTTGCCAACTACAAGAATCAACCAATTGGGTTCCAAATCAATACCATCTCAAAATCCTCAAAAGAGAGGGGCACAAGTTCAACCAAAAACCCAAAAGATATGATGGTGTGAAAATGCAACATGAAGATGCAATGCAAAATGAGACATGAAAATGCATGAAACTAATGAAAATGAAAATATGAAAATACAAAAATACCCCCCAAGCTTAGAACTTACATTGTCCCCAATGTAAAAATCCAAAATAAGAGAAGGGATAAAAGAAAAAAACTCACTGCGGTGGTGGAAAAACTTCTGGTGTTCAATCCATGGTCATGGAATTTTTCATGAGCTGGGTGTGGAACCTTCTGACTTCACTCTTCTTCTAATTTGTGTTTCAAAAAGGGTTAAACCTAAACAATATTCATGAGATAAAGATCAAACCAACAATCTAACACACAAAATCAAAAGAAAAGAAAAGAATAAAAAAAGAATAAAAAGGAAAAATAAGAAAACTTGGGTTGCCTCCCAAGAAGCGCTCGTTTAAAGTCATAAGCTCGACTTTGGTCTGGTTTTTGTGCTCAGATGATGTCAATGGAGTAGTGCTCAGTCCCCACTCCTTCAAAATGTTTCACTTTCTGGCCATTTATCATGAAAGACTTATGGCCTTCTTTCTTCACCTCAAGCACACCGTAGGATAAAACTCGAACAATCTCATATGGTCCTGACCATTTTGACCATAACTTATTAGGACAGAAACGTAGAAGCGAGTTATGGACAAGGACTTGATCCCCAAGTTTAAATTCACGCTTCTCGACACACTTGTCATTCTGCTTCTTAGGTCCTTCCTTGCAGGGCATAGCATCAGTCACTGATTCCTGTATACCTGAAAGCACAACACTATCCATAACTTTAGTAGCATTAATGCGATTACATGAATTTAAGGAATTAGAATTATTTTCAGATTTAAAAACATCAAAAACTACTTCCTCATTATTCAATCGCAAAGTCAATTTTCCTTCATGGACATCAATGATCGCCCTTCCAGTGGCAAGGAATGGACGCCCAAGTATGATCGGCATTGTAGCATCAGCTTCCATGTCAAGCACAACAAAATCCACTGGCATATAAAACTTACCAACCTTAATAGGAACATCCTCCAAGATGCCTACTGGGTACTTGAATGATCGATCCGCTAATTGAAGGGAGATAGTTGTGGGTTTTAACTCACCCACTTCCAACTTCTTACACACAGAAAGAGGCATAAGATTGACACTAGCCCCCAAATCACACAGAACTTTATCAAAACTAGTGTTACTAATCAAACAGGGAATAGAGAAGCTACCTGGATCTTTTAGCTTAGGAGGTAATTTATTTTGAATTAAGGCACTACACTCCTCAGTTAAAGCTACTATCTCAAATTCTTCAAGCTTCCTCTTATTAGACAAGATGTCCTTAAGAAACTTAGCATAGGTAGGCATTTGTTTTAACGCCTCAGTGAAGGGTACATTAATGTACAATTTCTTTAAGACCTCTAGGAACTTCCTAAACTGCCTGTCTAACTTGGCCTTAGCTAATCTTTGAGGGAAAGGAACCGGGGGTTGGTAAGGTTCAGGGGGTACATACTTAGACACCTTCTCAGTGATTTCCTCCTCTTCTAAGGGTTGTGCCTTAGTCTCTTTTTCCTCATTCCCCACATCTTTGTTACTCTCCCCATTACCCCTAGGATCCTCTAACCTCTTTCTACTCCTCAAACTCACAGCCTTACAATGTTCATTGCCTGGGTTGACTTCAAGTTGACCAGGAAACTTACTTTGCTGCCTAAGAGAAGTGCTTGCTTGTTGGGCAATCTGGGTTTCCAACATCTTATTATGAATGGCTAAATTGTCAACCTTAGCTGACAACTCTTTAATTGCCTCAGTCACAACTTGCCCATGGTGCCTAAACTCCTCATTCTGCTTAGACTGGCTCTCAACAAAATTCTCTAGAAGAGACTCAAGTCTAGATTTCTGTACCTGTGGAACTCCAGAAGATGGTTTAGCATTACCTTGCCCAGCTTGGTACTGATTATTCCAGTAAGAGAAGTTAGGATGTGACCTCCAACCGGGGTTGTAAGTTTGGGAATACGGATCATTCCTCCCCTTTTGGTTGAAGTCATAGAAATTGTAGCATGATTCCACTTGCTCCACCGGTGCACCATGTGAGGAACCTATTCCAACTTGGTATTCAGCACCAATATGTCCCTGTGCTCCACAAATCTCACAAAAATTGTTAGTGGCACCTATTGTTAGTCATGGCAACCATTACCCAAGAGGGGGGGTGAATTGGGTATAAAACTATTTCGCAAATGCTCTTGAAATAAATACAAAAATTTAAGCTATTAAATAAAAGAGAAAGAATTGCGAGATAAAGAATAAAAACTTTAAGAACAGCAAATAAATAAATGTGCAATAATATAAATTGCATAAAAATAAGGAGATAAAGAGAAGAAGAGCAGGCACGATATTTATCCTGATTCGACCACCAACCACTTGTGGTCTACGTCCAGTCCCCGAAACACAGATCGAGATTTTTTACTATATGTACAAGCTTCAATAGGTGCTTGTGACCGTTACATAAAAGAGTACTTTTCACACACAGGGAAACTCTACCCTTGTGCTAAAGTCTCAGTCTGCAGGGATACCTCACCCTTATACAAACCTTAGAGGGATACCTCACCCCCTTTACAAACCTTGAAGGATACCTCACCCTCAATATAGAAGAACAGAAATATAGATGGATAGAAACTCTCACTCAGAGTAAATTATACAAATTGAAGTGCTAAGAGGCTCTCAAAGGATATCTCAAAGTTTCAGCAAAAAGAGCACAGAAAATAGGCGTAAAATATAAATCACATTTTTCAGAGCAAGTGCAAATTAAACAGATTGCTAGGCACTTAACAGAAGAGACCCACGGTCTCTATTTATAGAGTTAGAAAGAAAATAGTCATTGGGTGTAATTAAAACCATAATTATTACGAGAATATGGCCGTTTGTTTCTATATCAGTATTCGTAAAAGACGTATTTATTCGAATACCATAAATCATTATTCGAATACCACTGTTTATAAAAGCTTTGAGAAAACCAAACTGATATGGGTTATTCGAATAACTAATGTGTTATTCGAATAACTCTGCTAAAACTAGAGTTCTGAAAAACTAGGATTATTCGAATAACGACTGAGTTATTCGAATAACTCATTTGAGAGAAACCTTTCTGGAGGCCCTTCTATTCGAATAGACAATGGTTTATTTGAATAGCCTTTTTAGAATACAGAAGCTTTCAGTAAGATTAAAAGCTATTATTCGAATAACTTAACTTGTTATTCGAATATCAGTTTAGAAAATAGAGAAGACTGAAAGGTTTTATTCGAATAACAGGAGTGTTATTCGAATAACATTTTGACGCACAGAGTCACGCAGCAAACAAATTTAAAACTTTATTCGAATAATCAATGATCTATTCGAATAACTCAATTTATAAAACAGTTATAAAAGCTTGAAAAACATCCCAGAAAGTTTATCAAAAACACCAAAACATTTTTAAGTTACTTTCAAGATCAAAACAGTTTCGGTATAAGTTTAAGAAAAACATTTTTGTTTTATCTTCATGCACTAGGAGATATCCAAAGAGATCCTTGAACAAAGAGACTCTAAGTCCTAAAACTATCCTTAAAAGATCTTGGACTTGGTCTTCCCATCATCTTCATTTTGTCTTCATGTTTGTTATCATTAAAAAATATTCTTCAAAGACATATGTTTAGTCGCATTCTCCTTATGTTGAGCTTAATAGATATCTATTGCTTTCTTGTTGCAAGCTCACCCTTGGTATTTGGACTATCCTGTAAAGTATTGCTCACTTAAACAAGCATAGTTAGTCCAAAAACATAATTCAATGTCTTCATATGCATGATTCATAAATATATAGCTTTAGTTAGTTTAACATGCATATAGACATATCCAAATAAGTCATTTAATAATTATTAATAGATATGCTCTATGTAGGATGCAACAGAACACATTGCACAAAGGTCAAATCCATTATTAATTCATTTATAACTCATATAAGGCATTATTGGATATACTATATGATGAAAGTTACATATATCATATTGCATGATTATTAAGTAAAATATAACTAGATAAGGTACATATCATGCATGATACAATATATCACATTAAGCACATTTATCAAGCATAATCATCATTCTATTTGTCGTATTTGTCATCATCAAAACTTAACATATAAAACCATTTGAGTTAAACTTATTTTCACAATCTCCCCCTTTTTGATGATGACAAATCACCAAAGAAAAATATGTTGAGCAATATACAAGAATGGATATTCATGTAAGCATATCAAACAATAAGCACAAGAACATATTTTTCTTTCCAATTTTCACTCCCCCTATTTGACATTAACAAAAAGGCTTAGAAAAAAATATTTTCTCCCCCTTCGATTTTACATATGATTCAAGAATAGAGAGATGAAATAATCATGCTTTCAAGATATAGAAGATTGTTCATGCAATGTTTGTCATATTTGTGTATGTCAACATTTCGCATATGATAATATTAAAACACTTTATGTAATCAAACAAAGATGTAAGGCAAGAGATATAAACAACTCAAGAGTTAGACTCCCCCTCAAAATATGCATATTATCAAAATAATAGATAAAGTAAATATGTATGCAAAGACCATGTAAGCACATCACCTTAAAGAAAAGCAAGGCAAATCCTCAAACAAAAAATGTCATTTTAAAACTTCTCCCCCTTTCAAAAAGAATTTTACAAGAGCACATTATATTTTCAAAAGCATTTTAGAAGGAAAAACATATATTCATTGAAAAGCATCTAGTCATTTAAGATTAATTTATCAACAAGTATCATATAATTCATATCATATAAAGTACCACAATAGCTTAAGGATAGAGATACTTATTGAGATAGATAACGAGTGATGATCCTTCTTTATTGGTCCTTTAACTTTGAGCTTTCTTCCTTTGAATTCTCCATTCCATTGTACTAGAATAAAGTCTTCTTTATCTTCCTCTTCATTTGAATTTCATTCAGCTTTTCTCGTTTATCCACATATGCTTGTATGTAAAAATCTGATGGCTATATTTGAAACACATAGAGAGACTTGCAAATCTAATTTTAAAAGTCTTCTAAAACATAAGTTAGCATCAAATATCATATAAATCCATTTATAAGCATAATTTTGATTGATATATAATTTAAAGCATGTATCACATTATCAACCAAGCAATGTTAGCTTTAACAAGAATGTATGAAGTACATATGAAATTGAATAAAAAAAATAGTATAAGCATTTTAAGGCATGATTCAAGTTTATCAAGAAATACATGATCAACATCAAAACTTATTTAAGCATTTTTTAGGAAAATAGTTATCATGTAAGGTATGTAAAGGTATAACGCAACTCTCTACTTCTCCATATATTATATGATATCAAATTTAAAGCATAAATAAGGATTGATATCACCAAAAGTGTACTCTTTGAGGTTTTGTAAGTGACTCCAACTTCCAAGCTTCAAGCTTTCATGAGGGAATTCTTTTCACCTCCTTTTAAAGGTTGAATCCTTTTAAACTTTACTATCCTCAAGTTGAATGAATTTATTTCATGTAAATGCTTGCTTGAGGTAGTTGACACCCTACAAAATAATTCAAAGTACTTTCTTTGGTATCCATCAATTTTGGATCCATAGAGATTAGTCATTTTGCCAAACTCATAAGCAAATAAGCATTCAAAACAATACATGAGTTCACAAGGGCAAAAGATATTTTATTTCATTGATCAAATTAGCTAAGTAAATATATTTATCAAAAGAACAGTCAATATTTGATTAAGCATTTGTATTTCTAGTCCAATTAAAGAGAATTTAGCAAGTATTAGCAGAACCTTTTGTTTTAAAAAGAAGCGTGATTATTCGAATAAAAAAGGTTTTATTCGAATAGAAGAGTAGGGAAGGCCAATCATTTTTGCCATATTAATAGGTTTTATTCGAATAACCTAGAGGTTATTTCAAATAGACAGAAGGCAATCACTCAAGACAGATAAGCCAAGTCTCTGGTTATTCGAATAGACTTGATTTTATTCGAATAGACAGAGATCAGTCAAATAAGACTGATGAAACAAGCCTCAGTTTATTCGAATAAGCTTAGCTTTATTCGAATAGGCAGAGACCAAATTGAGAAGTTGTAGTTGCTAAGGGTCAGTTTATTTGAATAAATATAACGTTATTCAAATAATACTAACATGCAACATAATTTTGATCCGATGATTGATCTTTATTCGAATAAACCTAGATTTATTCGAATAAATCTATCAGAAACACAAAGAAGCATACGTTCAAGAATTCAAGACAAAGCATATATTCATATGATTTAAAGATTCCAGAGAGATGCAAAAAATATTGTATTCAAATTAATTATATGTATGATTGATCAAAAAATTCAAGCTCAAGGATATTATCATTAGACACGTAATTTCAAACTAGAATTATACTTTATCTAGCATATTAACATGTAGAAATATTTTCAAATTATAAGGCTAGAAAAGCATAATAAAAATTTTACTTATCCGAAAAATGTAAGTCCAAACTTCACGTGGACAAGGAAGAGAGCTTGAAATTATTTCTCAAGACTTTGTACTTGGAGCAAATTTTTTTCAAGATGTCAAAGTCAACTCTTGGCCTTCAAGCACACCTACAACACACTTCAACTTTGACTTTTGGTACCCAAATTTTCTTGGGTCCTTGTGTGTTAGTTTTCAAAAAATTAATCTATTATGCTCTCATAAAGATTAATTTTTCATAGTATGTAAATCGAGCACAATAAATTTAAATAATTAAATACCATTAAGCACATAGCCGATATCATGCTCACTTTCATGATATATAGATAATTTTAAAGCATAGCAAACATACATGGTCATAGTCAATAAATATACAAGACAGTGAGCAAAGGGTGTAACAGGAATATAATCATGTGCTATATTTAATATTCAATTTTTACCAAGTACACATGATTCAATCAATCACTTAAGGCTTACAATGAATATACCTCAAATTAATTAACTTTACAAGTAAATGCTCATGAGAGGTAAAAACTATTGATACCTTGGCCTTGGTAATTAAGGAAACTTTTTTCCTTACCCATTGCTTCTCTTTTGGTGTTTTGAACTTTGCAAGTTTCACATTGTGTACTTGAGAAGCTTTGGTTGAAGTCATCTTCCTTCTTTGACTAAAATTTCTTTCATTGGGCTTTGAAAGCGCTCTTTGTGATGATTCCTCTTTCCTTTGACCAATAAGTCCATCCTTTTGAGAAATTTTCTGCACAGTTGAAATACTAGGAGGACACTTTGGTACCCACTTCATTTTGGGTCCTTGAATGTTAATATTAGGGCCTTTAGGATTTTTAGGAACCCATACCATACAATTTCTCATATAAGGATTTCTTCTATAATTGCATAAATGAGAAATATGTCCTAGATGACCACAAAAATTACATACAATTGGATTTAATGATGGCTTGGTCTTCTGAAGATTATCTTTGAAAAACTTAAGCATTTTCTTGTTATTACATTCTATATTATTTCTGCCACAAGCTTTACTTGAATTTCCATGTGGAATAACATTGATTTTATTTTCATTAACAAGCATAGAATATAAGCATTTAGAATCATTAGCTTTGGAAAGTTTGAAAGATAAGTCCTTAACTTGATTTTCTAAATTAATGCATTTTTCACA
Organism: Ormosia semicastrata; assembly: GCA_029884595.1. Classification (NCBI taxonomy): domain Eukaryota; kingdom Viridiplantae; phylum Streptophyta; class Magnoliopsida; order Fabales; family Fabaceae; genus Ormosia; species Ormosia semicastrata. The sequence goes on along the minus strand of JAQQTO010000063.1, from coordinate 14,670,069 downwards.
AGAAGATGAGGTTTCATATTTCAAAGGCATTTCCTCATTAAGAAAAGCATATTCATTTTTCAAAGTCTCAATTTTATTTTCAAAAGAGGAAATGTTTTCCAAACTCGATAAGTTTTTCTTTTCTAAATGTAATAAACCATCGTATAATTCATTATATGCACTTTGCAACTCATCATAAGAAGGACTATAATATAGTTTAGAATTATTTACCTCAAAGTCCTTTTTAGCCATATAGGAAGTAGTCTCAATTTCTAGCACACTTGGCTCTTTAAGAGAATCACCTTCTTCATCATCAATTTTATTTTGCTTTGCCTCTTCTTCAAATTGAGTACCATCGTCACCAAGAGACATTTGGCTTGCTTCAGTAGTTTGAACATCTCTTTGAGCATGTGTTTCATGACAGGCTTCCTTCAATGACTTTTGCTCTTCTTGCTTTCTATATGCAACATTATGCACAAAAATATTGTTAGCAAGATAAATGGCATCAAGAGTGTCCAAAATTTCTTTGACACTAGAACAACTTTTAATTTTACCATAAGCATCATCATTCAAACTACTTCTCAAAATTTGCATAGCTCTAATTTTCAAAGAAAAACATTTTTCGTCAAAACTATTCCAAGTTTATTTTGATTTGTAAGTAAACTCATTTAGCACAATATCCCACAAATCCAAATCAACAGATTGTATATAAAACTCTATTCTAGTTTTCCAATAAACAAAATGCACATCATCAAAGAATGGTGGTTTATCAATTTCAAAACCTTCCATTTTGAAAAATTTTCAAAGTTGCCAACAAACAAAGATCTTTAACTCTAAGCGATTAAGCTTTTACCAGAGTATGAAGCTCCGATACCACTTGTTAGTCATGGCAACCATTACCCAAGAGGGGGGTGAATTGGGTATTAAAACTTTTTCGCAAATGCTCTTAAAATAAATACAAAAATTTAAGCTATTAAATAAAAGAGAAAGAATTGTGAGATAAAGAATAAAAACTTTAAGAACAGTAAATAAATAAATGTGCAATAATATAAATTGCATAAAAATAAGGAGATAAAGAGAAGAAGAGCAGGCACGATATTTATCCTGGTTCGACCACCAACCACTTGTGGTCTACGTCCAGTCCCCGAAACACAGATCGAGATTTTTTACTTTATGTACAAGCTTCAATAGGTGCTTGCGATCGTTACATAAAAGAGCACTTTTCACACACAGGGAAACTCTACCCTTGTGCTAAAGTCTCAGCCTGCAGGGATACCTCACCCTTATACAAACCTTAGAGGGATACCTCACCCCTTTTACAAACCTTGAAGGATACCTTACCCTCAATATAGAAGAACAGAAATATAGATGGATAGAAACTCCCACTCAGAGCAAATTATACAAATTGAAGTGCTAAGAGGCTCTCAAAGGATATCTCAAAGTTTCAGCAAAAAGAGCACAGAAAATAGGCGTAAAATATAAATCACATTTTTCAGAGCAAACGCAAATTAAACAGATTGCTGGGCACTTAACAGAAGAGACCCACGGTCTCTATTTATAGAGTTAGAAAGAAAATAGTCGTTGGGTGTAATTAAAACCATAATTATTACGAGAATATGGTCGTTTGTTTCCATATCAGTATTCGTCAAAGACGTATTTATTCGAATACCATAAATCATTATTCGAATACCACTTGTTTATAAAAACTTTGAGAAAACCAAACGATATGGGTTATTCGAATAACTAATGTGTTATTCGAATAACTCGCTAAAACCGAGTTCGAAAAACTAGGATTATTCGAATAACGACCGAGTTATTCAATAACTCATTTGAGAGAAACCTTTCTGAGGCCCTTTTATTCGAATAGACAATGGTTTATTCGAATAACCTTTTTAGAAAACAGAAGCTTTCAGCAAGATTAAAAGCTATTATTCAAATAACTTAACTTGTTATTCGAATATCAGTTTAGAAAATAGAGAAAACTGAAAGGTTTTATTAGAATAACAGGAGTGTTATTCGAATAACATTTTGACGCACAGAGTCACGCAGCAAACAAATTTAAAACTTTATTCGAATAATCAATGATCTATTCGAATAACTCAATTTATAAAACAGTTATAAAAGCTTGAAAAATATCCCAAAAAGTTTATCAAAAACACCAAAACATTTTTAAGTTATTTTCAAGATCAAAACAGTTTTGGTATAAGTTTAAGAAAAACATTTTTGTTTTATCTTCATGCACTAGGAGATATCCAAAGAGATCCTTGAACAAAGAGACTCTAAGTCCTAAAGCTATCCTTAAAAGATCTTGGACTTGGTCTTCCCATCATCTTCATTTTGTCTTCATGTTTGTTATCATTAAAAAATATTCTTCAAAGACATATGTTTAGTCGCATTCTCGTTGTGTTGAGCTTAATAGATATCTATTGCTTTCTTGTTGCAAGCTCACCATTGGTATTTGGACTATCCTGTAAAGTATTGCTCACTTAAACAAGCATAGTTAGTCCAAAAACATAATTCAATGTCTTCATATGTATGATTCATAAATATATAGCTTTAGTTAGTTTAACATGCATATAGACATATCCAAATAAGTCATTTAACAATTATTAATAGATATGCTCTATGTAGGATGCAACAGAACACATTGCACAAAGGTCAAATCCAATATTAATTCATTTATAACTCATATAAGGCATTATTGGATATACTATATGATGAAAGTTACATATATCATATTGCATGATTATTAAGTAAAATATAACTAGATAAGGTACATATCATGCATGATACAATATATCACATTAAGCACATTTATCAAGCATAATCATCATTCTATTTGTCATATTTGTCATCATCAAAACTTAACATATAAAACCATTTGAGACAAACTTATTTTCACACCTATGGCATTAACATGAGCTTTCTCAAGCATGTCAAAACGTTTATTCAAAGAATCAAACTTTGACATAATTAAATCAACACCATCTACCTCAAACTTACCTCCTGAGAGCTTTATCGGGTTATGCCCTCTTTCATTAGCCCATTGGTGATGATTTGAAGCTACACTTTCAATTATCTCATAAGCCTCAGTGAGCCTTCTATTCATCAAAGCTCCACCAGTTGTAGAGTCAAGAGACACCTTCGAAGAATATTCCAAACCATTGTAGAAAATGTAGACTATCAACCATTTCTCTAACCCATGGTGTGGGCAGGCTTCCAGCAAAGCCTTATATCTATCCCAAGCTTCTGACAATGACTCGCCATCTTTCTGAACAAAGCTTGTGATTTGGGTCCTTAGGTGAGCAGTCTTGGAAGGTGGAAAGAATTTATCCAAAAAGGCTTGCTCCAATTGGTCCCAAGTAGTTATCGTCTCAGTAGAAACGGACTTCAACCAAGCTCTAGCTCTATCTCTCAATGATAGAGGAAACAAGCGGAGACGAATAGCATCAACAGAGGCGCCTTCGATCTTGAGGGTCTCACAGAACTCCAAGAACATATCCACATGATCATTAGGATCCTCTGACGGCAATCCTCCAAACTGGTTCTGCCTTATCATAGAAAGTAGGGCATGAGGTATGGTGAAGTGCCTAGCTTCAATGTCTGGGCCGAGCAATCCCGTTACAAACCCCGAGCATTAGGGGGCTGCATACTCTTTTAACAATTTATTATCTTCGATTCTTTGCCATGACAAATGTTGGTTCAAATATTTCTCTTACTCTGTGCCTTTGTTGTCTTCTCCTTCTATGTAAAGTCCTTTCAATTTCAGGATCTGCTTCAATGAGAATCCTAGAACGTCTAGTACTTTGCATAAACAAGAGAAATTACCTGCAAAGAGTCAAAGAGAAATCAAGATAGTAAGAACCAAATATAAAGAAAAAGGTTTTAAATAATTGAATTAAAAATTAAATTAATATTCAAGAAAAACACAGTCCCCGGCAACGACTTCAAAAACTTGATGCGTGAAATTCGCAAGTGTACGATTTCGTCGTCAAGTAATAAAAAGATCGAATCCACAGGGACTGTGTCTATGAATACCAATTAATTAATTAATTCAATTAAATTAAACAAAAGGAAATATGATTGTTGATTAAGAAGAACGTAGTAACAAAGCAATTAAATAAAAATCAAAGTGCAGAATTTAGAACAAAAATAGCAAGTTATCAAGAAAGGTATTTAGATTCAAGAAAGCTTCCAAGATTGGGATACCACTATGATACAAGATAAATCCTAATTGACAACCTTTTTATTAAATCTGAAATTCAATTGAAAGTGAATTACCCTAAATTAGTTAATGTTCTTTCTCAAGATATAAGATCCGTGTCCAATTAAACTAATTCCTACTTTCGTGGTAATTGAATTTAAATTGAACCCATTACGCTTTGTGGTAATTTATTGAATCCTCGAAAGGCTAAAACTACTCTCATGATTTAGACCTTAAGTTCAATTCTTATGGTTCCAACACTTAGGTTCACTCTTGCACCTAAATGCCTATGAGATGCAAATAAGTGGCCAGTAAATTCACATGAATAAAAGCAATAAGGATTGAATCAAAGAACATTCAAGATTAATAAAAGGAGAAACAACGTCAATTAATCATTATCAATGTATCAAAGGGCATTGCCCAATCCTAGAAACAAAAGAAACTACTCAGACATAGAGAAGAAGAAATCAGAAAACATGTTCCTAAACATCCAAACCCGTAATCCAAGAGAGAAGAGGGAAGAAAGATGAAGATCAAAAGCTAAAGCCTCCAATGTGCCTCCTCCCAAAACCAAATTAGAACCCCTTAATTCTATTCAGAACATCTATATATAACTTAGGGTTTTAATTGGCTAAAAAGCCCCCAAAAGAAATAAAAAGAAAAACATAAAAACTGCTACGCACTGCGATCCATGGCCGTGGATGGTTCCACGGCTTGGCCGTGGAACTCACTAGAGTTCTCTTTTCCTTCTTTAAGTTGTCCTTTGATCCATGGCTGTGGTTTGATCCACGGGCAGGCCGTGGATCTCTCTGGAATGGCCTTTTTGCACCTTTATTGCTATCCATTAAGCTCCAACTTCAAACATACGAGCATTCCATTCATTCCAAGGCCAATTTAACACTAATCCTGCACAATAACACCACAAACACCGCAGTTATCTGAACTAAGAGAAAAACAAACCAAAAAGGAAAACTAAAATGCCTAAAATGCTCAAGAATGCATGCAAAACAAGAACAAAACATGATGTTGTTTCACACACATCACCCATACCGAGTCATACTCCAAAACAAGGTAACATCTCTGACATACTGAATGTGCCCCGTGTCCTAATGGACATTCCACGCTTCGATGCCCCCATGAAACTGTAGTCCAACAAAACCTCATAGATCTTGCTTCATTGTCATCACAGTATTCTTAAAACATAAATATAGGACATAACAAATAGAGTAATACAATGAAGAGGTGAGATCCCTGACATCAAAACCAGCATGGCAGCAAAGAAATAGTAATGATAATAATGCAATTCATATACAACAATATTAAAGAATATCAGTTATAATCATGTTAATACAGGAATATCACAGAACAACAGGTGTAATCATGTCATCAATTGATAAATAATTCAACAATGTATATCACAATACATGAATACTGACCATATCAGAACAATAAGTATACTGGCTATGCTACCATAATATGTACACTGACTATGCATATACATAATGTGTATACTAACCATGCTTATGCACAATGCACTCATTTCCTACTCCATGGAGCTAACACAATTTGGAGAGAATGATCTAAAAAACCTGTCTGTATCTCGTTAACCTCAAGTCAAGTACTATCATTTCTTAATTTGCGCAACACGACTTATACAATACAGTCTACACCAGATCGTGAGTTGGAATAGTGTCTCGGTCCGGATCGTCGATGCATTTGCATTGGTCTGATCCACGGCATAGGGGAGCTACTAGCGGGCCATTGTGGAAAACTCACACCCTGACACCCCCAAGGTCAACACATGACCTACACTATGCCCATTGCACCCGCATTAAGGTGTAATCCATCTCCTAGGCATACAGCCTTAACAACAAAGTCACCAAGACTTTTACTTTCACAATGCATAATGGAATGACAAGATAAATCAACACTCATTAATAGCATCGTTCCATGAAAAACAAACCCCCACTGGGTTAAGCCATCAACTAATATTTCTAGGTCCAGTACGTCAACCCGACAGTAAAACTATTATTTTTCTCCAATGTGAAGCATTTTCCATAAACATAGGTTACTCACGAGCCAAACCAGTCATCAACATCATCGGGTCCCGTTCAAGAACCTGACAGCACACTGCTGTTATTTTCAGTCATAAGGCATGTTTATCGCGCAAAATTTAGGAATCATTATTCTCAAATTACATAAAACATTATCCTTCTCTCAAGCTTATTTTCCACTCAAGGCTTAAATCCCTTTCTTATTAAATGACCACAACTTGTTATTTCACTCCTTCATTATTATAAATTCTTAATCTAACTCCTTTTTCACCTAAGCATCTAAGTTCCAAATGACCACAAAAGTTTGTCTTGGATACCCTTTTTTAAAAAAAAAAACACTTGACCGTCATCCTAAAGTCTTTGGACCTCAAATTTTCATCTCCAACATCAAAATTTCAACTAAAACTCTATCAATTAAAATACTTCGAATTTCATATCATCTTTCTATCTTGTTTCTATAATTGAAGCTGAAATCATTTCCTCTAATCCTAACTTGGTCCCCAAATTATCTAAGTAATATTTTCTATCATTCTTTCCAAAACTTCCATTATTCTAAATTAAAATAAAATCTTCATTATCCTAATCCTTTCCATTCAACTTATCAAAAATCATCTTAAATAAAATACTTTAAGTCTCCAAATTACTTCTCCATTTTATCATCAAATACCATGATCGAAATCACCTATCAAAAATCATCTTAATAAAATACTCTAAGTCCCCAAATTACTTTTCTATTCCATTATCAAATATCATGGTCAAAAACCAATCCTCTTTTAATGGTAAAAACTTTGTTTCTTTCCTCTTTCAACATGCAAACTCATAAATTATATTCTTGCTTCCTAATCATCTAAGTTCTTAATCAATAAAATATTTTTCTCATGGATACCTCCTCCTAGGTCGAAAGGCCGTGAGCCTCAAGGATCATTGGAACCAAAAATCGTTCCTTTCTAGCACAATTTATAGTATACAACATACTCTAGTAATCATAAACCTACTGTATCAAGTCTATGCATAGTGTCAAAGTAATAAAAGTCATAGATAATCAATAAGCAACCATAGCAATTTCATACATACAATCAACATCATATAATTATACATAATCAAACAAGCATAAACCAATAATCATACATTCGAGTGAATAAATCCTCACGTGGATCTTTCACTCACAAACACAAATATTTCGTTCCTCACCACCATAACATAGTTGATGAGGTTAATCTCCCTCTTACCTTAGATGTAGCTTCCTAGCTCCTTGTAGGTCTCCTTGTGTAGCAAACTTTCACCATCAAGAGGTTCTTAAAATCAAAGTAAACACACAAGAATTAACATCTAAGGCTTGAATAACACTACTAGAAATTTTTGATTTAGAGATGAAAATTAGAGACGGAATTTTTTCGTCTCTAATAGAGATGGAAACAGAGACGGATTTGACGAATTAGAGACGGAAAATAAAATCTTAAACTTAGAGACGGAATTTAGAGACAGAATTTATCCATCTCAGAATTTTTTATCTCTAATTCTGTCTCTAGTTAGTCAATTTAAAGTCAAATATACTTAGAGACGAATTTTAGAGACGAAATTTATTCATCTCAAAATTTTTCGTCTCTAATTCTGTCTTTATTTGGTTTATATAATATTTTAAAAAATCAAATATGTTTAGAGATAAAATTTAGAGATGAAATTTATCCATCTCTAAATTTTTTGTCTCTAATTTCGTCTCTATTTAGTTAAATTAATTTTTAAAAAAATCAAAATATATTAGAGACAGATATGTGTTCCATCTCTAAATTATATATATTTAATTAATAAATTTTTTATTAATTAGAGACAGAGTGTTGTTTCCGTCTCTAATATTCCCACATACTCCCAACCCCAATTTCCTCGATCTAATATTTTCATCTCTCAGTTTCATCTCTCACAGCCCGTGCCCTAGCTCTCCGTCTCACAACTCCAACTACCCAATTCCATTCCTACCTGCACGGCATTAACTTGGCCCTTCCTGCTTCAGTTTCGTTCTCAACCTTCGCTCCCTCCCACCAACTACCTCTTCCTCTCTGATCTCACCTTATCTCGCTCTCTCCAACTGTCACCATGCCCACCTTCCTTCACTCCTCTACTCCGCCAGACTAAGATCTCCGTTCCATCTCTGGCCACTCCCAAACCGAAGCCTCTCGCTCCCTCCTTGAAATGCTTCACCAGATCCACGGAGGAGAAACAGTGGAGCGATGCCGAAATCGCCCTATCTGATTCCGATGAAGCTGCAGATGATGCAAATGATCAAGCTCTGACCCAAAGCTCCGTTCCTGCAAACGGTCGTGTTGAGTCTCAGAGGATTACCACCACCTCCTTCAGCGATTCTCTCTCTCTCAGAATTCGAGAATCGGTTTATGAAGTTCGTTCTTATATAACTTCTTTTTCTTTTTTTATTTAATATTTTAATTCTGAAATTATATTGTGAAATTTTAGTATTTTCCATTTCCAGTTAAATGAACTAAAACCCTAGGATTAAATTGGCAGCTTCTTGTATTTTATTGCAGTTTCTTCAGCTTTGCTAGTTTTGATTTCTTCCTTATGTGATTGTTGTGTTTTCTTTCTCCTTCAATGTATGTGAAGGTTGTAGAAGTGAAGGCTAATGGGACAGTATCAACTAGAAATATTATCTCTTTGTACTTCTGTTCCCAAAGAAACTGTCTTTTCGAGAAGCAGACTCCATGGCTCGAAGCTCTATGCTGTGGCTTCACGGTCTGGGAGACTCTGGCCCTGCCAACGAACCCATCTTCCCTATTCACATCTTCCGAGTTCAGAAACACCAAATGGTCCTTCCCTTCTGTGCCTTACGCCCCTGTCACTTGCAACTTTAAGTATATATATGTGATGTACAAAATCACTCAGTTCTAGATTTGATCTTTGCTCTGTTAATGTCTATGAATTCGGAGAGCGAAATGTATGTTTAAGAATTCTTAAATTACTTTTTAGTTTAAATTATCTCATGTACTTGCTATTATCTCTCCTTTTTCTAAACTAAATGTTGAATATGCCTGTTCAATTTCATTTGAAATGTTATCTCATACTATTGTGCACAAAATTGAACTTGTGACTTATTGAACTGTTATAGCATCTCTTGATCTGTGAGAATAATATACTTGTTCCGTATTATTAGAGATTATATGATTAGAAGTCAAATCAAAACCACAATGGATGTCCAAATATTTACCCTATTGGACAGTATTATGTTAGCACTTTTACTCACAGAACTAACTCATCTCAAGCCCATCCCTATGTAGTTGAGGGGTTTAGTAGATCTTAGCACACACAAGTTCAAGGAACTAATAAGACATCATTAATCAGAACTTCTGAGTGAGGGTCCTTGGTCAATGTTCCTCTTGTTTAGTCTTGAATTTTCTGCTTGGTATCTTTAACTGTACATCCAATCAAATTTTAAATAGCATATTAACATCATCTAAGACGGCATTTATTGTCAACATGACACGCTTAAAATCTGGTTTTCTTGTAGAGACAATGCCATGAAATTGCCATATGCTTTCCCACTTTAAAAGATAATGAATATATTGATTTGCTTCTTCTTGTAGATGGTACTGTAATGCCTTCATGGTTTGACATTCATGAGATTCCTATGACAGTTGTAAGTTTAGCTTTCTTTTCTCTCTTTGATTGTTTCTTTTATAAATGCTCTCTTTTCTAAATATTAATATTGTATGATCAATCTTGAAGGGAAAATACTAATAGCAATCCTTATTTTTAGAATACAAGGGGCTTTTATATCTCCTTTTTCCACATTTTCTGTGTTGCAAAGTGCCTTTAGAATGTAAATTGGATTATGTATGGTTGAATATTACATTTAGTTGAATATAAAGCTCTTTTTTTGTTATTGTTACTCAATGAGAGCGACAGGGTTCAAATATCCACTTGACAGTGAGCATGATTCTTTTTAAAGCATTACCCTTTGTGTTTTGGTCATGGTGGTGTTAACCAATTAAGAATCATGAGATCTGCAGAGTGTTTTTCTATGATATCCTTTATAATGGTTTGTTTACTGATGCTGCAATGCACTGACAATAAACTGAATTATCATGATTGTTGTCAGCTTTCTCTAGTGAAATATTATTTAATTTGATGAGAATCTTGTGGACTTGGCAACTTAATATTGGCCCAAACTTGAAAATGTCCTCCTTGTCAGATATACATTTAGAATTTTTAAATTGATAGTCAGAATTTCTGTGCGAAGTAAGTTACACCCTTCTCTTATGTGAGATTGTGAGAGAGAAACACTTGCACCCACCTATCATCTGGTGCACATAAGTATAATGCTTGTAGTTGAGTAACTTGTAGGATAGTAATGTCAATATGTCATTTTTATTTTGTCCCTAGAAAAGTTTAATGCTTCATAGGGGTTTATTTCTTAAGCATTGTCAAAGTTATACTTGATGTACTACTCAAGCATTTCTCTATCAGTCTAAGACATTCAACTTATGCAATGGAGTGTATAAATACAATTTCTTTTTTGGTTTGGAATGGGAAAGGTAGACTTTTCTGAAAATGTTAAAGGCATTCTTGGTTTGGAATCATTTGACCATAATGGAAACTATCTTGAAATTGACTTTGGGATGTCTTTTAGGCTTTTAGCATACAAAGCAGAGGCATCCTTAATTTGTTCCAACCACCATATCTCTTTCTAGATTTTTCTGCATTACTCCAGAAATTCTGTATATTTCTTGTTCTATGTTTTGTTTCTAATACAAGTTCCTATTGGTCTATTCTCCTAGCATCATTATAATTATAATTATCATTAAAAATAATATAATGGAAAGAACAGAAGGTCATAACTACTTAAACATGCATATACAGTATAATTGCTAAAATTTTCTTAATTACTTAAAAAAATTTATGGCATTCAATAACATTCTTAACACAATTCTTAGTTCTTACACTTTCACAAATAAAATACTTATTTAGAAGTTGGTAGTCCAAGTAAGCATAAATTTACCACCACTCGATTTCTGGAATTTGGTCCTTAGGTTTTTCTTTAATTAGAACTCTCTCTGTTATTTCTATTAAGTTTGGATTTATATCAAGAGCAGCCTTTGCCTTTGCCAACTGTGCTTGCTTGGCCTTCTGCTCCTTTGCTTGAGCTTCTCCAAATTTACTCTGCATGAAACAAACAATAACAGCAAAGCACATATATGACAACTAAAAAGAATAAAGTGAAAGGGCAAGTCACTAGAGAGCGGGAAAGGGGGAAGGGACGAATAAAGATACCTTCAATTTTATTGTTTCAGCATCTTTTGACCATTTTCCTTCCTCCACAAACTGGAAATTCATCCTCCTAGGCCGCAGGAGCTTTGTTTTGTTAATGCCCATCCTTTCATCAAAATGAGGATTAGATTCAGGATTGACATCCAATACAGGTTTTAGTATTTCAAATGCTTCTTTCTTTTGTTTATTAATGTTCACCTAGAATGTTCAGACACAGATTCTAGGGTTAAGATGACAATCCTAATTATAAGCAGATAACTGATAAAAAGAGACAATTGACACACACCTTTAATGTGCTAAGGTTGCTTGGCTTAGTCACATCAACAACATTTCCATGTTCATCTATTACCTTTCCTTGAGCATCAAGACGAAGAATAGGGACCTTGGTGGGTTTCTGCGGGATAGCAATATCTACTACCATCTGGCCAAGAAACATGCTTATTAGCGGAGCAAATTGTGGATCTTGGCAAAATCCCATCCTCGCAGCAAGCTCCTGAGCACGCCTGACAGCTTCATAGTTGGGTAGAGTTGGAATACCAGTAGCAGTTGTGCCACTAGCTTGAGGATTTGCCAAAGTAGCAGCTGCAGTTGAAGGAAAAATTGACATATTTGCAATAGGCCCTGAAGAAGCCAAGGTGATAGTTTTTGATACCCACCATATCTCTTTCTAGATTTTTCTGCATTACTCCAGAAATTTTGTATATTTCCTGTTCTATGTTGTGTTTCTAATACAAGTTCCTATTGGCTTCTTCTCCTAGCATCATTATAATTATAATTATCATTAAAAACAATAAAATGGAAAGAACAGAAGGTCATAACTACTTAAACATACATATACATTATACTTGCTAAAATTTTCTTAATTACTTAAAAAAATTTATGGCATTCAATAACATCTTTAACACAATTCTTAGTTCTTACACTTTCACAAACAAAATACTTATTTAGAAGTTGGTAGTCCAAGTAAGCATAAATTTACCACCACTCGATTTCTGGAATTTGGTCCTTAGGTTTTTCTTTAATTAGAACTCTCTCTGTTATTTCTATTAAGTTTGGATTTATATCAAGAGCAGCCTTTGCCTTTGCCAACTGTGCTTGCTTGGCCTTCTGCTCCTTTGCTTGAGCTTCTCCAAATTTACTCTGCATGAAACAAACAATAACAGCAAAGCACATATATGACAACTGAAAAGAATAAAGTGAAAGGGCAAGTCACTAGAGAGTGGGAAAGGGGGAAGGGACGAATAAAGATACCTTCAATTTTATTGTTTCAGCATCTTTTGACCATTTTCCTTCCTCCACAAACTGGAAATTCATCCTCCTAGGCCGCAGGAGCTTTGTTTTGTTAATGCCCATCCTTTCATCAAAATGAGGATTAGATTCAGGATCGACATCCAATATAGGTTTTAGTATTTCAAATGCTTCTTTCTTTTGTTTATTAATGTTGACCTGGAATGTTCAGACACAAATTCTAGGGTTAAGATGACAATCCCAATTATAAGCAGATAACTGATAAAAAGAGACAATTAACACACACCTTTAATGTGCTAAGGTTGCTTGGCTTAGTCACATCAACAACATTTCCATGTTCATCTATTACCCTTCCTTGAGCATCAAGACAAAGAACAGGGACCTTGGTGGGTTTCTACGGGATAGCAATATTTGCTACTATCTGGCCAGGAAACATGTTTATTAGCGGAGCAAATTGTGGATCTTGGCGAAATCCCATCCTTGCAGCAAGCTCCTGAGCATGCCTGACAGCTTCATGGTTGGGTAGAGTTGGAATACCAGTAGCAGTTGTGCCACTAGCTTGAGGATTTGCCAAAGTAGCAGCTGCAGTTGAAGGAAAAACTAACATATTTACAACAGGCCCGAAGAAGCCGGGGTGACAGTTTTTGATGCCACTCCAACACTAAGAGAGAGTGCTGTAGATTCATCTTTTGAACCCAAATGTGTGCTTCCATGTGAATTAGTGGTAGAACTCTTATTCAACTACACAACCAAAAGCACATAACGCATTCAGAGGAACATGTATAAATAATTATGTTTATGGAAAAGTAAATCAGAATCAGCAGGTAGTTATTAAAGAGAAATATCCAACTGAAGAGACAGGTTCATGTATTAAAAGATTGTTAATGCCACCAAAATGTTGATTCTGAAATAGTTGAATAATTGGGTAGCTCCAATATAAGAAACAAGAGAAAATAAAAATTTATAGATTAATGGTACATACATATATGTTGAAAGGTAATATCCATACCTCTTTTTCTTTTAATAGAGCTGCATAATTAACTGATAGTTCCTTAATTTCTGCCTCGGATGCTTTAAGTCTCTTGATTTCTACTTTATATTGTTCTATCGACAAGAAGCACAAGATAATTTGAAATGACATCTTTTTAGGTAAGCATTTCTGAATGCTGAAGCCCCTTGGACCATTTCTCTTGAGGCATGCAATCATCAATGTGATATGGGTAGCAAAAAGCATCGTTATGATCTATCATTATTTTGATGTGTATTATGGAACAATGGGTGACGATGTTAATGATAACCTAAATCTGTGATTAGTTTTATTTTTTTATTTTCATTAACAATTTAAATATTTGTAATGATAATTAATTATTATTTTGCATTTTGGTACAAATATTTGTGATGTTAAGAAATTGTGATTTCTTATGCTATATGACTTATTGTGATGGTTAATTACATCAAGGTTAGTTATAAAATTAAAAGTATATTAAAAAGATAATTACGAATATTTTAGAGAATTTACATTTATTTATTTTTTTTTTTAAATTTTTTTAATTAGAGATGAAACACGTTCGTCTTTATATTTTTTAAATTTTTTTGAATTAGAGATGAAATAGTGTTGTCTCTAAGTTTAGAGACGGAATTAGAGACGGAACACGTTTTTTAAAATTTTTGAATTAGAGACAGAATAGTGTCATATCTAAATTTAGAGATGGAATTAGAAACGAAAAAAGTTCGTCTCTAATTTAATCATTATTATATTTTTAAAAAAAATTTGATATTATTCGTCTCTAATTAGAGATAGAATTTTTTAATTTAGAGATGAATATTTTTTCATTTCTAATTTAGAGATGGAATTAATTTTTTTGTCTCTAACAATCAGAGACGCCACTTTTAGAGACGGATCAATTTCCGTCTCTAATTCCATCTCTAAATATTTAGGGATGGAATTTTTCAATTTTAGAGACGAAATTTTTCCGTCTCTGAATTTAAAATTTCTAGTAGTGTAAGATGACCATAGGTCAAAGTATGGTCTTACATCTTTTTAAAAAATGAAATAAGAAAGAAGATTCAAGAACTTTGCCTCAAAACTCTTGAACTTGAGATTTGAAGCAAAACTTGAAGAAACACTTGAAGATGGATGAACTAAAAGTTGATCTCCACACAAAAGTGTCTTGGAGTGATGTATAAATTCAAGATCTAAGATTATCTTGAATTATAGAAGATTGGGTGATGGTTTGGGTGTTTTGGCCATGAGTTGAGAGAGAAAAGTGAGAGAGGGTTTTATGTTCTTGTTTCATGAAAAGATGGCAGGTAAATAATGAAAGAAAGATGAAGGTGGTAGGAATTTCACCTTGAAAGCTTTCCAATCCTTACTTGAAGAAGCACTTGAAAATGGATGAACAAGGTCAAGATCATAACACCAAAGTGTCTTAAAAGAATGCTTAGATTCAAGAAATGAGGTTGGTTGGGATTGATCAAATTTGGAAGGGGTTTGGAAGATGTTGGCCGAGAATCACAAAGGAGAGGAGAAGAGAGAGTTTTTGGTGTATTGGTTCTAAAATACAAAACAAGAAAAGCTTAGGAGATAGAAGAACTAATTTTTTGTCACCAAGCTTCTCCAAGAAGCTTCTTGGCCGTGGGCCATCAAGGGCAAAAAGGGAAAAAAGGCAAAGCTTCTCCAACAAGCTTCCTCAAAGCTTCTCCAACAAGCTTCTCTAACAAGCTTCCCAAAGCTTCTCCAACAAGCTTCCCAAAGCTTCTCCAACAAGCTTGTTTTCTATTGGTCCAAAGTTGATGAGACATAAATGTGACTAGATAGAAACAATCTACTAGATCTTTACTACAAGCTATTATCTAATGGATAAAAGTTACAGTTAACCAAAATCGATATCTATTGTCCAGTGGATAATAGAACGTACCCAAATCTTATCTGCTAGATAAAATCTCAGACAATGAAAACTTCAAAAACTATATCCGATTTTGGATTTAGTAAGATCCCCCAGCCCCAGTTCAACAGTCCAAAACTTTCTAAAAATAGTATTAAAATAATCCAAACAAGTCAAATAATTCATAAAAATTCACAAAAATTTACAAGGATCATAAATAACTAAAAAGTAAGAAAGAACAGAAATTGGGATGTTACAAACCATGCTAAACAAACTTAGTTTAGTTGTATCTAAAACACCCTATTATCACATCTCAAGTGATATCACATGCTACAACATGCTGCTCAATGGACTAGATAACTACCTATGACATTCCACAACCAATGGATTGACAAAGTCTCCTACTTTCCTATATATACAATGTGGTGATTTCATCTATGAAATTCTCCTACTAGTGTCTCAATACTCTTTAAGAAGCATATATGAAGGACAACATCATTGCTTTTCAATGATCTAGAAACTCAGTTATGTCAATCTACTACCATTGGATGAACAAAGGCCTATTCTTTTACACATGTGCTAGGTAGATATTTTCTTCATGAAATATCCCAAGTTGTGTCTTAACTTACACTAAATGCATAAAAGGCCCCAACTAATAGGGAATTCCATTCCCTTCATAAGAAACATATAAAGTGTTCTACCCTTGGGCACTCAAGTGGCCAACACTAGGCGCTCAACCACTCCAGGCACAGAAACTCAACCATGTTTCCCTCAGTCGCAGGTGCTTAGGCGCCCAACACTAGCGCCTTGGCACCAGACTCTCAGCATCACGTAGGTGTACCAGAAAACTTATTTCCTATTCCATTGGTTGTTAAACCAGTCTCTAACCCTCAAAACATGGGTTATAAGTGATTTCCAAACACTATTCATGGTCATTAAATTCAGTGAAACTATCATACACCTTATCAACACATCACCTTATAGGAAATGATCCAAACCAATTATTCACAAAATACTCATTTTCTCAACTAATGGATATGAGATTTTAAGGATGCAAACAAGTTTCAAATCAGCCACCATGCATGTATTAACACAAATAGAACCACAAAACAAGTTCTTAATTAGTTCAACCATCTCAAACCAAAGAAAAATCATAAAAACTCATTTTTCTAACCTAACATGCATAACTCGAGCATGAAGTGAAGAAAAGACAAAGGTTAGAGTTGAGAACAAGTACCCCTACCTCTTATAGCAAGGATGAACTTCAAGCTTAGGATTTGCTTTTAGCTTTCCTCATTTTCTTCACTTTTTCCTCCTCCTTCCTTCTTTTCCTTTTCTCTGTTTCTGCTACTGCTTCACGAGAGAGAAATGAGAGAGTGAGTGAAAGTGAGGAAAATATCCAAGGAAAGTCAAAGAAGAGGAGTGGAACTGTGGAAGACTTAAGGCCACTGAGATATTTTAATGAAACATTATATCTCTTAAGAATACTTTAATCTACTAGAAACAAGTTTCCTAACTTTTATAAGTATTATAATAAATCTTAGGATTCATCTCAACCCTAGTTTTATCAATACCATAAATTTCTATATCTTAGTAAAGTCAATCTAGTATTAAAATACTCACTTAGTGTACTTAAAAAATACCAAACTAACTCAATTAACTCTAAAAAATTAACTACATGAGATTTCACACATTTGTGACTTAGAGACAAATTTTTCATATTTATTTCTATTAATTAAGCAGTTTAAGTTATTTCTTGAGCTAATAACAGTTATTTTTCACATATAGTATTATAGCAAAGTAACTAAACTAACTTAAAAAGTTACAAAATTAAACAGACGTGTTAAGCAAGTATTATGTTACTCCTGTAACCATATATAAGTCTAACATATTTAAGAGGATGTTACACCAAAAAGGGGAGAATATTAATTGCATGAGGAAGCGGGAGAATTTCATGAGAATTAATTGTCATAAACATTTTTTCATGAACTCTTCTGCTTGAATCTCATGCATGACTTAATAGGGAGTGCTACACTTTTATCTTTGAATATTCTATATATGCTGCTCTTTACCCTTATTAGTTTGTCATCATTAAAAAAGGAGAGAATATGAATGCTTATTTAATGAAGGTTTTGATGATAACAAAACCATGACAAAGACTAAGTCCAAAGGAAGCTATAAAGAAATAGGTTTATAGGACTTCTGATCCTTTTGTGAGAAGTAATCTAAGATATCTCAAAAAGTTCAAAATGGTTTTTGAGAAGTCCATCATGAAACCTTTTAGTTGGAAGTTGTTGGTTTTTGAAAAATTTTGGTTGTTTTACAAAAAATCATGTTTTAATCTTACGTTATGAAAATCTTGTTTGAATCTTGGAAAAATCCAAGTTCTATTTGTTGGAAATGTCTACCAAGCTTGTTTGGGCTCAAAAATTGGTTTTTGAATGATTGTAAACTCCTACAAGAGCTTCGTAATCCATTACGAGCATATCAGAAAGCTCATAATCGATTACCATGAGCTTGTAATCAATTACAAGCATGCAAAAACTTCATTTTTTTCTAAAACAGAAGCTTGGTAGTCGATTACTACAAGTTCTTTCCTCAAAACAGAAGGTTGGTAATCAATTACCATGCTTGGTAATCGATTACTTGATAGCAATATATTTTATTTATTTAATTATCCTTTTACTAGGTGTCTTAAGGTTCAATTTGGATTAATTAAATTAGTTTTATCATATTTTATGATATTGGGCCTAATTGGATCATTGAAGGAATTATTGTAAGAATTGATATTTATTTGTCTATTTGACAGTGTTCAGTATTTTGACTATAATATGAGTTTTCAATATCTGATTGCTGTGATTCTTATCTTGTAAAAAATCTAAGACAAATCTCTACAAGTTTCATGAAGACCTCAGGAGCTGAATCATATGTTTGGATAATTTAAATTAAAGTTGAAGCAAGAGCCAGAATGCTGATCCAGATAGCTTGACCACTATGCACTCATCAGCTCATATCTTGAGTTATAGGAGTTTAATGGATGTCAAACCAATCCCAAATGAAAGCTAAGATACAAAGCTACAACTCTTACGAAGACTCCTAAGCCAAAAGATATCGTTTTGTGCGTGCAATGGAAGTTGGAAAACAAAGATCAGTTGGTGATGAGTTGGGCCACTTAACGGAGCATAACTTGAGTTCTATTCCTCTAAATGACATGGGACTTAGGTCCAATGATTCCTAATTGACCCATATTTGCACCCATTAAAATTTTGATTATGTAAGGCTAAATTAGAAGTTAGTTTAAGAGAGTTCAAGGAGAAGTTCGAGAACCATCTTCTCATTCAGTATTTTCCACTCTCTCTCGAGATCTCTCTTCTCTCCCTTCTCTCTAGATTTTTCCCTCCCATTCGTTGAGGGGTAGAGCCTTTAATTAATATGAGGTATTGACATTCTTGATTGTTAATCTTAAGATTCTATTTTAATTGTTTTACATTCAATTATTAACCAAGTTTCTCTCCTTCATCTTTGTTTAATTCTAATTGAGTTGCTTAATTTGATTGGGTTATTCATATGGCAATTGTGTAATTACCATGTGTCAAAGATGAATTGCAAATACTAAATAAGGCATTAAAGGTGTTTGATGAAATGTTTAGCTTAGTTGGATCTTGGTTTTTAAGTTAATTTGGGTTTTGGATGGATGCTTAATTTGTCTAACCTTGACTAATTGATTTCTAGATGCTTATCTAGTAGAAGATTTTTGAATCATCTTGAGGCTTCTTTATGTGATGTAAAACCAAGGATTTGGTTGATGATTAAATGAATCTATAGTGATCAATGATGGATTAAAATCAAGATTGGTTAATTTTCTTGGATTTGTTGTTTACCTATTTCTGTTTACTCCTTTTAATTGTTTTCTGTTGTTTAATTTCACAAACCCTCCTGTTTATTAACCTCTTAATCTTATTTCATAATAAAAATGATGTACAGGATCGACCCGGCATTACCTTATGTTGCAAGTAGTTCTAGTAATTCGGTCATAAATTGATTTAAATTTAGTAGTCTCGACAGTTATCATTACCATGAGCCTAAGAATAGGTTTTCAAAGCTGGTAATCGATTACCATGAGCTATAATTGATTGCCAAGTGCTTCAAACACCCAAAATGCATTTTTAAGGCATGGTAATCAATTACCATATACTTGTAATCGATTATCACACATCTGAAACCAGCAACAACTAGTTTTCAATGCATTTAATGTTGCACTAACTCTTTCTAACATCTTTATTTCATTGATGGACTATAAATACAAGCCTTGGGACACTTAATGCTAACTCTTGAACATCTAATAATCTATTCCCAAACATTAAATTCAAGCTTTAATCCTTTCATCAATCTTGCTTTGGTTTTAACACATTTGAGATATCTTTGAGAGCTTCATAGTGCTTCAATTTGTATTATATACTCTTTGAGAGAGCTTATTTCATACAATCTTTATTGTAAACACTTGAGAGGGTGGAGGATCCCTTTAGGAAACAAAGAAACTTCTACATATAGAGGTGGATGATCCTTGAAGTGTAAGAAGGATTCAAAACTTGTAAGGGTTTGTCAAGTACCTATTGAAGCTTGAAGATTAGTGGAAACTCCTGGGTGGATGATCCTAGGGACTGGACATAGATCATAAGGGTGATTGAACCAGTATAAATCTTGTTTACACTATTCTCTACCCTTATCTCTTTACTTTCAAGCTTATTTATTGAATTTGCATTCTTGTTGCTTCATCATCTACTCATTCACTTTCTTTAAATTGTTGTCAAATCTTTTTATTGTTATAAATCCATTCACCACATAAGCAAATAGTTTCAACAAAAATCAAAAGAGACTTATTTGCAAAAAGTTTTGAAAAACTCAATTCACCGTTCCTCTTGAGTTTTGAAGCCACTTGGTAACACCAACATGTTCTAGGAGATCACATCCACAAGTGCACTTGCTTCAACCTTTTAACTATGTTTAGCAAGGCAGGCCAGTTGTGATATGGGAGACATTGTTAGCAGTAAGCCAAGAAACACCCCAGAGGTTTTCAAACCTTGTTATGTCTTAAGAATCATCAAGTGGAAGCCAAGGTGCAGGGGGTGACACCTGCTCCTCCAAGTGAACTGTTGTTAGTTAATTGCTGCTAGTTGATGTCCTTTTTTGCTATGTATAGAACTGTTATGTGTAACACCCCAATTTTTGGGTAAAAGACCGATGTATCCTTATTTTACTGTTTCTTGTTTTTCTGTATGAAATACAGACATATAATACTGTCTGTTATTTTATTTGACCGTTTTGAGTGTTTTGCTTCGTGATGGGGAAAAATGGAAAAATGACCATTTCATCCCGAATGTACTGTTTTTGGTTTTTCTACATGATACAGTGTTTGATATTCTTGTCTGTGATTTTATTTGGACTTTTTGTGAGATTTGCTCGACGAGGAAAATAATAATTTTTACATTGGAAAAATATTATTTTAATTAATTAGAGTTGGGGGATCTTACTAAACCCAATTGATTGATATATAAATTAGTTTCGTAATTTTTAGAATTTAAGCTGCGATAAAATAATTTTTAGTATTATTTTATTACTCAATATAAATTTTGATTGATGGACCGATCTTCTGTGTGTGGGACCCACGTATAAATAAAGTAACCAAGTAGGTAAAACAAGAAACTTGGACCAATAGAAATAAGACACCTGTTCAGTCAAACTAATAAAGAGAAGTCAACAAAAGTGCATATTTTTGACCATTAGATTGAATCTTGGTGGATAAGCTTGAATGATGTAATAGATTTGATGAATGGTTTAGGATTGAATCTTGGTGGATAAAACTTGAATGATGATGTAGATTTGATGAATGGCTAGGATTGAATCTTGATGGATAAGCTTTGAAGATGACCATGGATTTGATCAATGGATAGGATTTAAAGATTTAATCAATGCAGGATTAAGTCAAAAGTTGTAGGTTTGACTTTAGGATTAGTAATTAATTAAGCTTAGTTTGACTAGATTAATTACTTAATTTGCAAACTAATTAAACTAGTTTAGTTATAAAATAATTATAATCTAAATATTAATTAGATGTGCTAATATTGTTTAGAGATTATAAATTATGTAATTATTTGTTTAATTAACTAGTTATGTAATTAGAATAAACAATTAAGTAAACTAGTTTAATTCTTAACTAAGTATAATCTAAAATATTAATTGAAAGTTCTAAAATTAATTAAAGGTTATGATATATGTTAGTATATGTTAGATATATTAGTCATAAGATTAAAATGCTAATTAGGATTTAATTAGGATATTTGACCAAATAAATTTTCCTAAATGACTAACATGTAATTAAAACAAATTAAATACTTAAAATGGACTTGGAGGATACGGTTGGGCAGCAGCCTTTAGGGGCTTATTGGACAAGTTTTACAAGCTTCTTAAGCACTACAATAAAGACCTCATCTCAACCATTGAAGGAATAGAGGGTTAGGATAGTTTGCATGTGATTAAATCACTTAAACTCACCCAAATTTTCCACACAAAGAAGATAATTGGCAGCAGCAAGGAGCAAATTAAAATGAGTGGATAAGGATGCAATAAAGTCCTTATTTTATCACCACAATTATTCACGAAGGTTAGCTAGACTTTTCACTCAAAATGAGATAAGTTTCAAGTGAATTTGCTCACTTTTCACGTGTTAAAATACAACTGGGCAGCAGCTGATTTATGACTTTTTTCTTCACTTTTATTTCCCAAAAATATAAGCCATTACCTCCCAAAATATACACGGTTAGCACCTCCCAAAAACCCATTCATTCTTCACTTTCCTACTTACCTAATATAAGCTTATTTTCTCTCAAAGTTCCAAGGAAACTCACGCATCCTCCTCTCCCATTTTCTTTCTTTCCATTCGGTCTTCACTTCCAAACCACACCATCCAATCTTTAATCCTTCATCTCTTGATTTTATTTTAATTCAAGTTGTGCTTTAACTATTTCTTCTCCTATTTTTCTTCTCTTCTATTCGGTCAATATCTCAACCCACATACTCACTCCCTTATAATTTTTATCAACACCATTTCCTAAAGCCTAACACCATTCTAAGCAATTTTTATTCTCAAGGTTTTGCTAAAAAACCACTCTAGCTAGTCCAAACTCAAGCTTTTTGCTTACTTCCCTAAAGGTGAGTTTTGATTTCTTTGGTTTAAATCTTGATTTTTAATATTTCTAACCATGATTGTTCCATGGTTTTTTCATATTAAACCTTGTATGAGTTTTTACTAATTGTTTTAAATTGTTAGGATTTTGTTTGGAGGCTACCCAAATTTCAAGGAGAAAGAGGAGACTAACCTACTTATTTTGCTTCAAGAGGTAAGAGGAGATTACCCTCATCAACCATGTGTTGGTGGTGAGGAATGTTTTTGTTCTGTGTATGAAGAATCCATGAGGATTCGGTTTGTGTAATTGTGGTGGTTTGAATTGTTGTGGCTTGTGTTAATTATTTGATTATTTAAGTGTTTTTCGGTTGGTGATTTATTTATTTTTATATGCATGATTATAGCTTTAGAATATTTTGCATGCCTATAGTGTTGAAATATGTAGCATATGTATTGTATGTGTTATTATAATGTTAGAAATGCATGAGCATTCCAAAGAATGCAAAACCCTAGGTTCGGTCATACCATTGAATGGAAGGAATTAAGGTGATTTACAATGTTTTTAATGAATATCAAGTGAATTCAAGTGAATTAGAACAAAGAAATGAATTTTTGGAATTTTATTTATACTATGAGATTTCGGCCAACATGCCAAAAAGTGAGAAAAATTAGATTCTAAATAATCTAAGGTAAGTAAGCATGTTAAAGGAAATTTTATCAAAATGTTTTGATTATTAAAAATGAAATGGTCGAATTGAATTTTAGAAACTAATTTAAGTATTGTTAGTATTTACAAAGATTATACATTAATTTGAAATATTTTACAGTAGCTTGAAAAATATTTCAAATGGTTTTAAATTACTTAATAATTTTGTTTATTAGTCAAAAACTGTTTATTTGAGGAAAACGGAAAAGAAAATGATTTAAAAAGCTTATGCGATTGAGAAAATGATATAAAATTTTTACGCGATTGAGGAAACAGCAAAATTATATTTACGCGATTGGAAATGTGATATATATTGTGAAAACGACAAGATTTTGAAAATAAAATAAAATTTCTACGCGATTGACAAAAACAGCAAATTTTACTATTAGGCCAATGTGGTGAACACAGATATATGAGAAATGTGGTGAACACAGATATATGAGAAGTTATGTTGCGCCAAGTGGGTGCGTATTGTGATTTGGTTTTATGAAAAGATAGTCGCAAGTGTGGGAGCGTCTTGTATTTTGAGATTTATGCTTATCTAATTATTTTCGCTTATTGAGGCGTTTTTGATATTATTTGAAATCGAGGGTGTTTTTATGATTATTTAAAGTTTGATGGCATTTTTGTAAATAATGGAAAGTTTGATGGCATTTTTGTATATAATGGAAGTTTAGTGGCGTTTTTGTAAATAATGGAGATTTGATGGTATTTTTGTAAATAATTGAAAATTGATGGCACATATATAAATAATTGAAACCGAGGATATTTTGGTAATTATGCATTTGTTCATGCATTGAGTCGTACCAAATTGGTGATTTGATTGACGAGATGAATAACATCGTGTTGTCGATGTGATAGACATAGTGTGTTCGGTTTTTGATATGGACTTGGAGTTCATAGTGTGCACTATTCCATATGTGGACGAAAGGTAGCTCATTTTCCATTGTGCGTGACAACACACTTATGTTTCTCGACGAATGACTAACCTTAATCAAGTTTTGAGAGGACTATCGATCTGCTTAGTACACAATTGATTATTTGTGTGTCTGGGTTGTGTACTATGCCCACTATTGTTATGTTTATTTTTCGTGGGCTATAGACACAAAGTTTTGACAAAAGTCTGAATAGCAATCACATGGCATCACTATAGACACGCTTTGACAAGTCAATATCGTCGGGGTAGCCAAAGCTATAGACACAAAGTTTTGACGGTCAATAAATTTGGATTGGTCAAGCAAGATACTAATAGAAGTCTCAACTCATTCTCTCGATATCGTTGTGTGTGTTGTAGCTCCATGGAGTAGGATTGTGTCACATTGTATATGTTTATATGTGGTACATTATTATCTTTTATCTGTGATTGTTTACCTATGATCTTTTATTTGGGATATTATATGTTGATATTGCATTTAATCTTTATTCTATATTATTATGATTTATTGTTATGGCATTTTATATAGTGTGAATTGTTATATCTATCCTGGTAATGTTATTGTGGTTTATTCGATTACAATATATGCTTATTAGAATTAATTGTAAATCGATAATATGACTAAATTCATGTATTGATTTGTGTGTATGGAATGATCTAGTCATTCGTATCATTCTTTGCTATCAGTCTTGGTAAAGGTGAAAGGGGATCTCACCTCTTTATTGTATTGTTTTGTTTGGTTTGTATTGTTTAAATTCGTGTAGTAAGGCGAAGCGTATTTTGAGGCTTATTGGAGGCAATATTCTGAAGATGGTGACAGCGTCAAGAAATAATCTTCCAAGTTTCAACATGATGCAGTTGGTGAAGAAATGGAATTTTTGTTTAGTTGAGTTTTATTCTTCCTCGTTAGTGTTATTACCGTGCTATTAGTAGTAACTTTCTTTGGGTTTACTACTGTTTCTCTGAGTCTGTAATTTTCATGTTTTAATTTATTGTTGATTATTTTGTGATGTATATGGCATATGTATGTTAATCAGTTCAATCTAATTTCATTGTTACTCTTAATTTTTGGTAAGTTTATATTTCTGCGAAAAAGAAATTTTAAAATTTGTATTTTGAAAACTCAAGCTTTTATAAAATAATTATAATTGGTTTAAGTTTTTATTTTAAAATGTGACGCCCTAGGGAGGGTGTTACATTATGGAGTTTAATCATTTTGGGAATAAAAATTGTACATGTGTATGGTTTGGTAGTTGAACGCAAGGACCAATAATTTTTTTGTATATAAGTTGAACATAAGGACTGCTTGATATGGTAGTTATATGGTTTATTAGTTATTTTGGAATCACTGGTAATTGTTCAAGCAGTCATAATTGAACTAATTTTTAACTTTGTATTTACTTATGTTTACATCATCAAATGAATTATGTTCTAGTATTATAATCAACTTTATATTTGTAGCTTTGCAGGTCTATAATTGCTCTATTTTACACTTTGAACTTAGTAGACATATTGGCTCCTTTTTTTTGTTTTTGTTTCAACGATTGTGAAAGTTAACAATTTTTAGCTTTATATCTTTGTGCTTTTCATACCTTTGTCAATTGTGACAATGGTAATTTATTTACTTGTTTTAATTCAATATCTCTTGGTGTTATCATGCTCTAAACTAAGTAATACTGAAGTTTGATGCATAAACATGTCTTTTTATTATACAAATCAGATATTACAAAATATAACTATGAGGGCCAACACATTTTACTCTTCCTACAAAACACAACTTACAACAGCTCCCCATGGACAATACACTACCCAACTATTTCTTTACAACCAGCACAAGTAAAATAGCAACCACTACCATCATATACGCAAAACTACCTTTCAAATTTAACATCAGATTCTCATAATCCACTAACTGTTTCTTCAACTTTCTTAGCATTCTCTTCTACTTCTCCACTTCTAATTTTAGATTGTCTTCTTTAGCGTTTTGCTTCACCACTTCTAATTTCAGCATCTCTGCTTTAGCCTTTAGCTTATCCATTTCTACTTTCTAGTTCTGGACTTCAGCTTCTAGTGCAAGTTTTTCTTCATCTATTGTTGGAGTAGATGAGGATGCTTCATCAACCCATTCAAAATAGCCACAATCCAAGTCTTTTCTCTACATACAAAAACACACATTATGTTCAAGCATTATGATTCTAGCATTATGCTTTATCAATCAGTGATGCATTATGCTAGCAAAGAGCTTGTCCCAAAGAATAGACACTTCCAACACCACCTGCCTCTATTATTCCCATTCTTGTATTGAATCTTTCTTATCCTCCTCCCACAGGCACAAAGGTACATTGTTGCAATTACTTCACTACAATCACACCCACTTATTACAGACATCACTCGTGTCTTCATCACTCTAGGGAGCTTTGGGAAATTAGGAAGCTTGGAGATATGAGGTAAATTTGGCAAATTAGGGATTTAGGGTTTGACTATCCTGTTACTCCCTATTTCAGAGATGACTGTAACACCCTCCTTTGGGTGTCACATTTTCGACCAGCTCCTTTAAATCCCTTTACCCAAGTTATAAAATATTTGATGTTATTGAGTATAAATCCCAAAATGTAGGTTTCTTTTTCACGGATAATGTAAATGACATTAAAGTAGAGTTTCCAAATTCCTTTTTACAGAAGCGTGAACTTTAAGGTGAAATAATAGCACAAGATACAACTACTTAATATTGCACACCAAAAAGATTATATACATATTAGTGGCATGTATTACAATCCACCCAAAATATACAAGTTTATAACTAAAGGACATATAGTGTCCACTGACTCCAAAATATACTGGCCCAAGTCTAGACCTCTAGGGAGCAGAGTCTTCCCCTGGATCCTCCATAGGATCCTCCTTGGGGTCCTCCTTCTCCTTAGGGTCCTCTTCGGGATCCTCTCGACATCCAAGTCAGCATATTTCCTCAATTGATGTAACAGCTCATGGACTGGTGTCCTGGCAGAGGACACCACAGGGTTCGGATCCTCCCTAGGGGTGTAGTATAAGTTACCCCATAGCTCCCTAAGTGGCATGAAAAACTCTACATATGCAGCAATAGTAAGAGAAAAGAAAGGAACATCATTACGAGTCCTACAGATAGTTACAGTTACATCCCCAAAATATCTAACACGCTCATTGTCCCAATCAATGTGTCAGGCACTCGCACCATCATGAAACTGAATTCGAACATAACCAAAAAGATCTCTTCTAGCATCAATTCCAAAACACAACAGCAAACAACAACCCGTCCTCTTAATCTTTGTTCACAGGAACATATAAAATAGAAAATAGGCAGAACAACAATACAAAGAGGTGAGACTTTCTACATCATTCCAACATGGCAGCAAGAGATAGCAAACAACAGTAATATCACAGAGTACAATCATAACAATTTACAGTCAATTAAGTTTTCCAACAGATATCCCAACAATACATGTCACAGGTAAATCCACAGCATTATAACAAACAATTTCACCATGTAGGTTCCTCGTAATGAAATGCTAAATGGTATGTGTATGCACAATGGACAAACACCTACTCCATGGAGCTAAAACCAACATCAGAGAGAATGATTGGGAGAACCACTGTCTGTATATCGTTAGCCTCAACATGTGTTTTTCAATATAATCAATATGCACAAAATGGCTATACAAGACACTCTCAACCAGATTGTGAATAGGATAGTACCTGGTCGAGATCGTCGGTGCGTTGCACAGTCACCACGGCCCAGTGGAGCTACCAACTGTCCACTTGTGAGATACCAGCGCCCTGACGCCTCCAAGTTCAACGAGTGAACCACACTACACAATTCGCACCCGCACGAAGGTGTAATTCATCTCCTAGGCATTCCGCATGACAACAAGTCATTCCGACTTTTACAATGCATGATCATATGATAATGAACCTAGGCATTTCGCCTTAACAACAAATCATTTCGACTTTTACAATGTATGATCATATGATAATGAACCTAGGCATTTCGCCTTAACAACAAATCATTTCGACTTTTACAATGTATGATCATATGATAATGAACCTAGGCATTCCACCTTAACAACAAGTCATTCCGACTTTTATAATGTATGATCATATGATAATGAACTTAGGCATTCCGCCTTAATAACAAGTCATTCCGACTTTTACAATGTATGATCACGTGTCAAATAAATATTTAATCTCATCAAGGAAACAATAATAGGAATTCAGTTCGTTAGCTCAATCGCATAATGATATTATGTCCAACTCATAAGGCATATCAAATATAAGATTCTCAGAAATCATCCTTCACAAAGGTCAAAAGAAATTACAAGGTATTAATTTTTCATTTCAGTTCTCTTTTCTTATAAGTCCTAATGACACTCTACTTGATTATGAATTCTCTTGCTCACCTATTTTTCTCTCTCAAGGCCGAACTCCTCTCCAACAAAGTGTCTAAATTTATCTTACCACTCACTCACCCTTACCAAATCCTCAATTCGCTTCTTTTCTTATCTTAACACTTAGGTTCAATTTAACATAACATTTTCATCTTGGACACTTCATTTTGCCCTCATGACCGTGAGCTTCCTACTACACTAGGGCTTCACATTTTCAACTTGTACAAATAATCTCAAGTGAATAAATTATATCAACCATCACAAATCTCACCAAGATCACACATAGCACTAAATCACAAAAATCACATAAGGGAAGATTCACACAAAGCATAAAAAAATCAATAGAATAAAATGAGTAATCCTCACATGGATCCCTCATTTTCCACACATAAATTTCATCCCTCACCACCATGAATGGGTGATGAGAAAAATCTCCCTCTTACCTTTGGAGATATCCAACAAAGTGTAGAACTTTTGAAGCGGCCTTCCTCTTTCAAGAACCCCCTTGAAACTGAAAATGACATAGCAAAAGTCATCATTTTTGAACTTGGAAAATAGTAGCCAAGAATATACATCAAAGTTTTAGAAGGAAAATGAGAAGAATGATGAAAAAGGAGAGAACTTTTACCTTAGAAAATCTCAAACCCTAACTTGAAGGATCCTTGAAAAGATGATGAACAACCAAGATCTTCACAATAGATGGTCTTAGGAGGAAGTATGGATTCAAGAAACTTAGTAGTTAGAAATTTGAGAAGGTGAAATGGTGATGGAATGGTGGAGGCCGTGTGGTGTTGAAGAGAAATGGAAGAAGATGAAGATGGAGAGAAAAGTGAGAGGAAATGTGTTGGGTGAGGAGAGAGAATGTGATAGAAATTATGATGTGAAAGAATGATAGAAAACTTATCCCATAGGCTCCTTTTCCCACTTATGGCCGTGTGCCTCCTTGGAAAAGGGAGAAGGAAGCTTTATCTAAAGTTTGCTTGAGAAACTTCACACGCTTCTCAAAAATATCAATCCATGATGTGATGTGACGATATCACTTAGATTGTGTCATAAAAATGATTAGATAGAAATAATCTATTAAATTTCTACTACAAACTATTATCCAATGAATAAAAGTCACTGTCAATAAATTCGGTATCTATTATCCAATGGTTAATAGAGTGTACCCAAACATTATCTGTCAGATAAAATCTCAAAAAACAAAAACTTCGTAAACTGTATCCGATTTCAAGTTTAGTAAGATCTCCCAACCCCGGTCTATTAGTCCAAAGTTTTTTGACCTCAGAGAAATATTTTATTTCTCCGGTCCCGCTTAACACGCATGCAAATTGAAAAATATAATAAAATAATCAAACAATCTAAATAATTATAAAAAAATTTATAAAAATCATAAATATTATAAAATGAACAAATATCATGAAATAATAATTTTTTGAGGTGTTACAATGACCGTTAAAGAGGAAGAGAGAAAATGACTATGTTTTGGGGTGGGGAATTTCAAGTTCTGAGACGCAATTTGATCCTTAACCAAATGATTGTGTTTTGGGATTTTAGAGAGAAAAATGACGTCATTTTGATCCCTTCTCATTCTTTCATTATTAACATGTAATCTTAACACCATTAACAGAGATTAACATGTCACATGTACACTTAATATGATACATTAACATGTCTGTTAAAACTCTACAACATAAATTGATGAAAGAATTAATGTATGAGCCATTTTATAAAATTGAGAACTTAATTTTACACACAATTTTTTAAAAATCAAAATGCATACAACTTATATAATTTAAGAATCAATTTATATATCTACTAAAAAAATGGAAAAGCTGTCTGGAATTTTAAGAAACTCTTTGTTCATTTCCCCATGAATGATGGAGTCACAGGGATTTTTTCCTTAAAATATAATAAAGTTCAACTCGCGAGCTGCGTGTATACGTCCGTACATGCTGGATATTTATTTTTTAAAAACCAAATGCATACAACTTATATAATTTAAGAATCAATTTGTATATTTACTAAAAAAAATAGAAAAGCTCTCTTGAATTTCAAGAAAATCTTTTGTTCATTTCCCCATGAATGATGGAGACACAGGGATTTTTTCCTTAAAATATAATGAAGTTCAACTCGCGAGCTGCGTGTATACGCCTGTACATGCTGGATATTTTTTTGTCCACTTTTAAAATCCAATCTTTCTCAGTTCAATCAATCTTCAAACCCTGCAATCTCTTGCATTTGTGTTTTTTATAACAGTAACATTCACCCACCAAAGTCCACAGGAGTAAGGAGTGAAAGAGATGGAACACTCTACTGCGGATGAGAAGATGATGGGAAATGGCATCTCTTCCTCATCTAAACCCAGAAAGGGTGGGTTTGGTACCATGCCCTTCATCATAGGTACTCTATCATCTCATTTTTTAATGTATACTCATATAATACCAGTCTAGCACTGCTTAAAATTTTCAGTTTTTTCTTAACCCTTTTGGATTTCCTTGCTGGGTCTGTGAAATCAGTAAACGAGTGTCTGGAGAAGGTGGCAAGCTATGGGATTATGCCTAACATGATTTTGTACTTGAAGAATGATTATCACATGGCTATTGTCAAGGCCACAAACCTTCTCTACACTTGGTCAGCCATGTCCAACATCTTGGCCATCTTTGGGGCCTTCCTCTCTGATGCTTACTTGGGTCGCTTCCGTGTCATTTTTATTGGTTCCATTTCAAGCCTTCTTGTAAGTCGCATCTAATCTTTTCCGATTCCCTCAACTTTATAATATTCACTTCCTGCGATAATGTTATTTCTTCAGGTCTTTGGAGAGAAAAAGTATTGGATTCGATTCAACACATGTTCACTGAAATAGAAGTGCCTATTAATTGAAATTTCAGTTCTCTTTTTTTTTTTGGGCTGCAAATTAAAGGCAATATCAAGAATTCAAAGATGACCCTTTATTTATTTATTTATTCATTTTCTAAAACCTAAGATTGGTTGTGCTTTACTGATTGATAAAAGTTGCAGAATTTCACAGAAAATTAGCTCATTACTACACGAGTGTGCATGTTGTCTTCAACCTGGAAATTCAGATCTACAAACAAAATCTGTGATGCATGTTTTTTAATTTGTTAGGGAATTTGTATCTGTTAACTTAGTAACTGTGAATAATATGTATCTGTTTGGAAAAGCAAATTGCACAGAGACTTACTTAATAGATTTAGCATTGCCTCTGAGAGTCATAGCTCTTTTTCTTAGTGATAAAAATTTATAAATTTGTTAGTTTGGCTCAAAACAAGTATACTTCTGCCCCAAAGGTTCAGAACTTCCTTGTTGGAGCAGATAAGAATGCAAATCTTGCTTGGTCAGCTTTTATCTACCATATTGAAAGAAATCAGAAAAACTTTGCAATGATGCCAAAGAAAATGCTTCCAGGAAAAATAGCCCAAGATACCTAAATCACATGGTAACATATTCTTCTGTTTAAACCAAGGGCCGTTTAAATTCTTGCAGATAGTTACTCTATATCTCAAGTTTGTGGCTATAGCTTGACCACTCTACTTTTCATTTGTACTTGTCATAGCTGCAGTCTAGCCTTCAGCCATGGTTTGTCTACTCTTTCAAAGGGTGTATAATAGCGCTCCATTGTTTTGTTTTCCCACTGAAATATAGGAAATCTATTTTATGAAAACATGAGATAAATGATTCTTTTGATGTTACCTTTCTAGTGCTGCTCTAATATTTCTTGTCTCCAACAGGGTTTAACTGTCTTGTGGTTAACTGCCATGATCCCAGAGCTAAGACCTTCCTGTGAATCACTCATCCAAGTCTGCAACTCTGCTACAGCTGCCCAACTAGCAGTTTTGTTCCTTTCCTTAGGACTAATTTCCATTGGAGCGGGTTGCGTTAGACCTTGTTCCATAGCCTTTGGAGCAGATCAACTGGCTATTAAAGAAAATTCCAATGATGAGAGACTCTTGGATAGCTACTTCAATTGGTATTATACCTCAATAGGAGCTTCAACCATTCTTGCATTCAGTGTAATTGTGTACATTCAAGAAAACCTGGGATGGAAAATCGGGTTTGGAGTACCTACAATTCTCATGTTCATATCGGCTCTTAGTTTCATTGTTGGTTCACCATACTATGTCAAAGTGAAGGCAAGGGAAAGCTTAATTTCTAGTTTTGTACAAGTAGCTGTGGTGGCCACAAAAAACAGAAAACTTAGTCTTCCTGACTGCAGCTTTGATCAGTATTATCAAGGCCATCCAGAGCTGCTAGTCCCTACAGATAGCCTAAGGTACTTCACTGATTATGCTTGCCCTCATGGATAAGCTATGTATTTTGCATGAAGTGACTAATTTCCTCTTAATATCACTTCTCGAATACTTTTTTTTCCCATTAAATTCTATTGAGAAACTGCGAATGTTATCTCCAATAATCATTATATACTGGCTAATGACAATCATTTATTAACGTTCTTCAAGGAAGTTTGTTATTGTCTTATTTCGTCTTCATTTAGGAATGTTTCGATCTCCTTTTGACAAATTCTACTCTTCAGGGAATGCAGAGTAATTCCATAATTTAGACATGTCCCTTTCCTATATTTGTTAATTGAATATTTTTAGGGTGAATTAACATCTCTCCCTTTCTAGGTTTTTGAACAAAGCTTGCATAATAAGAAATCCTGCGACAGACTTAAACCCAGATGGATCAGTTTCAGATCCATGGAGCCTATGCACAATAGAACAGGTGGAGTCACTGAAAGCTTTGCTTAGAGTCCTTCCCATGTGGTCCACAGGCATCTTTATGATGGTGTCCCAGGGCTCATTCTCCACTCTCCAAGCAAATACCATGGACCGAATGTTATTTGGCAATTTCAAGATGCCTGCAGGATCCTTCACTGTTATCATGGTTGTCACCTTAACAATAGTCATTCCGATATATGACCGCATAGTAGTACCTCTATTAGCAAAATACACAGGCCGGCCTAGAGGATTCAGTTGCAAAGTTCGAATGGGGATAGGATTGCTGCTTATATGTGCTGCTAAAGCAACATCAGCTACAGTGGAAACCATGAGACGAAGTGTAGCCATTGAAGAAGGGTTTGAGTACCAACCTGATGCAGTAATTCGCATGTCAGCTTTATGGCTAGTTCCAGAGTTTGTTTTGCTTGGAATGGCTGAGGCTTTCTACCCAGTTGGGCAGGTTGAGTTTTTCTACTCTTATTTCCCCAAGAGCATGTCTAGTTTTGCAATGGCTCTTTTCACCCTTGGACTAGCTGCTGCTGATGTTGTGGGGAGTGTGGTCGTGAACATTGTGGACAAGGTCACTAGTATAGGGGGGAATGAGAGCTGGTTATCAACTAACATTAACAGGGGCCATCTGAATTACTTTTATGCACTACTCACTTTCTTAGGTTTAATTAACTACCTCTACTTTCTTGCTATTTGTTGGGCTTATGGGCCTGATCAGGGAGTAAAACTTGAAGCTTCAGCTGGCAAGGAAGATGAGCAATTTGATTACAGGGAGTTACCTTCTTCGTAGATTAATTTAGTATACAGTAGTTACTTTAAAAACACTGAAATTATAGTATTGCAAAGCTGTGTGTGGTTATGTCGGTGTAGAACTAATAGGTTGTATATAGATCTGTGCAAAGAAGGGTTTGATTGTAGTCTTACACAGATCTAGAGGTAGATCTAATGATGCAAAAAGAAAGTGAATTTTATGAGAAAAATGGATGTAGTTTTCCCACACTAAATACTATTATTATAGATGGGAACTTTGGCAATGTAATAAACTTATTTTTACCACTAACGATAGCCTTTGCTTTTACTTTACCATTTCCATTGTTTCTTTCTTTTCTATGTCATTAAATCGGAAATAGTGTTCACAAACCTTTATTTTATCGATAAATTTTTTTTCTCACTTGGTGTTTAGTAGGCGAATCTTTTGAAAGATTCTGTGGAAACCTATTATAAATGTTTGGTGACTGTTTATTAAGATATTTTAGATAAAACTTATGAGAATCTGAATCAATTTTCAACAAACATGGGGTATTGGAAACTACTAATTCTCATCTACAGTTCTGGGATTTCTTGATTTAAGTCTTGTGGAATTCCCGACTTTCGCCACTTACTAACCAGTTCCCGCCACTACCCTATACACCACAACAATTACTATTATCAAACTTACAATGACAATTTCTGTATCGATTTGGACAATTTATTTTCAAGACGGTATGCAGAATTCTGCATAACAAACTTTTAGGAAAAGATTGTGTTAATGTTTTTGATAAAAGGAAAGATAGTACCGTATGACACATAACCTTCACGACTTTTAGCAGACATCAAGAATTGAAATTAAGAACATGAGTAGTAGCAAAACCAATACTTGCTAGCGTTATTGTATAGGGATTACTGATATATATATATATGATTTAGATAATATTCTGATTAAACATTTTATTCATTGTTGGTTATAATTGGTAGACTCCAAACTTTTATTGAGAACCAACAACTAACCAGGATACCATAGCAAATCCCTTAACTAATGTAGCATTTTAGTCATAACTTGTATAGGCAAGTCATATCGGAAATGGTCCTGCTTCTGTTAAACACTTAGCTTGTATAATCAGAGAGGTGGGTACAAATTAAGGGTTAGACAAGCCCATATAGCAAACCATGATTATTTCTTGCCTTATATGTCTATGCCTTTTCCTAAGTTGTTAGAGGTATACAACTCTTTTTTTTTTGTTACAACACCTGGTGTGAATAGGAGAGAGTAAGCCAAAGTAGTGAAGACAAAGTGGTCTCGAGGAATTAAAACCCGAGATCAAGTAATCCTGAAATAAACTTAATGCCGCTTGAGTTAAGGTTCGTGTGCCAGAAGTATATATTTTAAAACATATTCTGATCTTTTTTTTTATAGATTAGGATGTGTTTATAATTTTTTTCTTGTTTTTATAGGTTATTTTTTTTATGGATTAAAGTGACGTTTGGGTAAAATTGATTAAAATGATAAAAATAAAATTCATGGGTTAAATTTTTTTCTTCATAATCTCCATTTTTAAGCATTATTGAAAATAGCTTTTTCTTCAAAATTTGATTATATTATTGTTCACGTCAACCAAGAGGGGTGTTTTGGGTCCTTTTAGGGTGAAAAAGACCCAGAATGACATGACCAGAAAGAGGGCTCTTTGGACAAAGTTAAGTGTTTAGGCTTAAGGCGAACTCATCCTTTGTGATGACCTCATTCTCTTATTTATAAGAGCAAGGGGTACGTCATGTACCCCCTCACAGTTGCCACGCATGGGGGGTAAGTGTAATGCACACCCTTTTTTCACGTTTTCTCTACATGGGGGCTTGGTGTTTTACGCACCCCCTCTTTGCACTATTGGCACCTAAGGGGTTTTGGAGGGAAAATATATTAAGGCTATGTGACACCCGGGACCGACGAGGGCAGGTAGTGGTTGTCGGTGCAAAAAGATGAAGCACGAACGAGGAGCGGCTCCTGGCAGGCTTCTAGGCGGAGGGACATATGAATGAACTGAATACACATCGGAATGAGAGGGATCCAGAGACTGTGCAGGTATGGGACTGCATAGTTGAGGATGACTTAAAGGAATTGATTAGCACCACCCATATCAACAAGATGCATATTCTTTTCGGGAGCCAAGAACATAAGTACTCCATAGTTAAGCATGCTTGACTTGGAACACTTGTGGGATGGGTGACTTCCTGGGAAGTTTCCTAGGATGTGTGTGAGTGATGACAAAACACGCTGAAAAGACTCGTGTTGGTTTGTAGGGACACTCATCGATCCTACAGGCAGTCTCGAGACGTTACAAATGGTATCAGAGAGGGACCTCTCCCAGTACGGTGTGGTTCGGGGACGAACCATGCAGAAGCTGGTGGACATGTGATACCCGGGGCCGACGAGGGCGGGGAGTGGTTGCCGGTGCAAAAAGATGAAGCATGGACAAGAAGCGGCTCCTGGAAGGCTTCTAAGCGGAGGGACACATGAATGAACTGAATACACATCGGAATGAGAGGGATCTAGAGACTGTGCAAGTATGAGACTGCATAGCTGAGGATGATCTAAAGGAATTGATTAGCACCACCCATATCAACAAGATGCATCTTCTTTTCGGGAGCCAAGAAATAAATACTTCATAGTTAAGCGTGCTTGACTTGGAGCACTTGTGGGATGGGTGACCTCTTGGGAAGTTTCCTAGGATGCATGTGAGTGAGGACAAAGTACGCTGAAAAGACTCGTGTTGGTTTGTGGGGACACTCATCGATCCTGCAGGCAGTCTCGAGACGTTACAGGCTAAGTCTACCACATGTCATTTCTGTTAGTGAGAGTGTGTTATAGATTACTCCTAAGGGCCCTATTGTCCCTTTTTGGTCAATATTGCCTTTGCTCTGGTGAGAGCTTTTCCAAGCTTAGGTTTGCTCTGGTGAGAGGTCTTCCAAGCTTAGGGGTGGGTGGAAAATCTCCTAGGTGTAACACCCCAAAATTTTCTATATTGTAAACAGTAATTTTAACAATTAACAGAATTTTACTATTTAATAATTTTTGGATGCTGTAAAATTATTTTGATTATTCCGTCAGCGTATTTGATCGTTTTGAGTGATTTACTCCGTATCAAGAAAATAAAAATTTTCGGGCCGAAAAAAACTTTACGTAATTTAATTTTTACCATTAGGTTTTAATTATTTTATATGATCTGACTTGATATTTGTGTGTTTTCTAATATTTTTGATTTTGTGGATGATTATGAATTTTTTTGACTGTATGTGGGCCCAAGTGGTCCTAGGTGGGCCCAGGTGGTCCTAGGTGGGACCAGGTGACCTTACATGGGCCAAAGTGGGTCCCGCAAAGTGAAAATTTTTTCTACGCATAGAAAAATTTGTATCTTGTGGTATCGAGGATCTAGTATCTTACTAAACTTGAATCCTAAACAATTTTAGAAATTTTCTTGTATCGTGTTTGTAACACCGGGCGATAAAAATACAATTAAATATATTCTTTCTTGAGATTTTTAGTAGATAAAAATAGAAATTATATTACTTAAGTCAACATTGGTGGTTTGGATATCCACCATTGATTTATTTAACGGTGAAATACTTGATCTTGATTTAATTAACTTAAGAAATAAATTTAATAAAGAAGCATTGATAATCACCATTGATTTAATCAATGGTGTGAGAATAAACTTAGTTAGCAAGAAACTTCAATATCAATTAGTAGATTTAATCAACGGTATAAATTTGATTATATAAAGTGACCATTTACAACCATTGGATTTGGAATTGATCAAGGGTGGAGATTTAGTCTTAAAAAGTGA
The DNA here is from genome assembly GCA_029884595.1 of Ormosia semicastrata. Classification (NCBI taxonomy): domain Eukaryota; kingdom Viridiplantae; phylum Streptophyta; class Magnoliopsida; order Fabales; family Fabaceae; genus Ormosia; species Ormosia semicastrata. The sequence continues at coordinate 14,631,838 of JAQQTO010000063.1, read as the reverse complement.
TAAAGACCATTTATGACCATTGGATGAAGAATTAATCAAAGGTGGAGATTTGGTCTTCTAAAAAGGCTATGACTAATTATAACCTCTTGGATTTAAAGTTTGAAGGAGCAATCTTGATCATTTATTTTGGAGACACATCTAATGGCTAAAATTTAAAGGAAAAAGATCTAATGTGCTTTACGATTAAGTCTCCAAAAATCAAAAGTTATACCTAAATCCTAACCATTGAATTAATCAATGGCTAGAAATGCTTCAAATAATGGCATGAAAAGATGACAACTTTGCATGCATTATGAAGAAGGGGGGGGACGGTTGGAGATGCTTCCAAAGGAGGAGACAAATTGGAGTAGCCTTTTAGGCGAGGAAAAAGATGACAAAGTGGAAGACTTTTGCATGCATGTGATAGCCTTCAATTATGCTAAAGAAATTTCTATCTCTCCATTCTTTCATTCTCACGGAAGCCCACTCATTTTGAGCATGCATATTCATTTTTTTTCTCTCACCCAAAAAGCCTCCATCTTATTCTCTCAAAATTACAAGAACCAAGCAACCATTCCTTCCTTCCTTTTTCTCTCCATAGATTCGGTCTCCACCACCAAATATACTATCCATCACCTATAATTTTCACTCTCATCATTTCCTAAACCTAAACACCATTCTAAGAACATCTCTAGTTATGAGTTTTTCCAAAATCATTCATCTTGAGCTTCAAATCCAAGCTTCAAGTTTCTATCAAAAATCAAAAATTCTATCTTTGTGCTTCAAGAGAAACCATTCGGTCAAGACACCTAAAACCACTCTCCAATCTCTTTTAATTTCATCCAACCATAGATCTTGAATCTACATGATATTCTAAGCAACTTTCATGTTGGAGATTTTCTCTAAATCATTCATCTTCATGGACTTTCTTCAAGATCAAAGTTATTGAGTTTTTGAGGTGAAGTATAAGAAGACTTCATTTCTTCTCTTCTTTTTCATGATCTAAACCATGTTTGATCCATGGTTCCTCTTAATCAAGCTTAGTATACTAATTTTTATGTATTTTATTTTGTATTTGAGAAGCCTTTGGTGGTGAAGGACTTGGAAAAAGAAGCAAATCAAGGAGTTTTTGAGGATCTTCAAGAGGTAAGAGGGAGATCCATCTCACCAACTAAGTATGGTGGTGAGAGATGGTCTTAAATTTGATGGATGGTGAATTCATGTGAGGATTCCAATCCATGGTCATGTAATAATTTATGTGTATTTTATGAGCTTTGATTTATTTGCTTATGCTAGATATGCTTTGTATGATTTTATGATATTGATGGTATGCTTATACTATGCATGATGATAATATGACATGCTTTTGATATATATATATGATGTGTATGTATGTGTATGCCATGATTTGATGATGAAAAGAAAATTAATTTTTGGTCCCAATGGCCAAGGAAGGACTACGGTTTTGATGCCCTTGATTAGGGTTCATATTAAAATTTTTCAAGAACAAGGGAATTAATTTTTGGTCCCTAGAAACATGGTGAATATCGGTTAAAACACCTTAAAATAGGTGTTCATAAATGAATATTTTCATGAATGATGAAAATGGATGTTTAGAAAAACAAGGAAAATAAACAAAGAGTTTATTTTTCAAAGAGTACAAGAACATGGTTTTTGAGGAATTTTTATTGATTTATTTTGTGTAAAAAGTTTCTAAGTGTTTTACAAAACATGAGATTTAAATGAAAATAGCAATGATGATTTTAAGGATTTGCAAAGAAAGTGAAAAAAAAAAGATTTGCAAAGAAAATAAAAATGAATTTGAACAAATGAGTTTGGTTTTATAACCATAACTCTTGTGGTTTTGAAAACAAAATTTTTAATGGTTTTGTTTGTGTAAAACCATATCAATTTAGAAGGAAAAATATTTGATGGTTTCAATAGTCATGTCCACGTTTTCGAAGGCTTGTAATACATTGATTTTGATGAAACAAAGTGATTCTCCAAGTGGAAATATAATTAATTTAATACAAGAAAATTGAAAAGGGAATCAGAGTATTTTAGCACTTGAGAAATGAATTTTTATGTAAATGGAAAAGAGAGGTTGCAAGTGAGCTTCAATTTGTTTTAAAAAGAATTTATTAAAATCCCGTTGGATTTTGGAAAGCATTAGTAATTTTTAAAGTTAGAAACATTGATTTAATTCAATGGAATTGTGAATTTGTGAAATATACTATGAAAAAGGATTTTCTTGAATAAGAAGATATATTAAATGAAGTAGAAAGTTATATTATTTTGAGGAATGTTGATTTGGAAATGATTTGGAAAAAATGGAGAATATAATGGTATTTTGAAAATTTACTAACGTATAACTTATTTTTGAGTTTTGAAGTACGTTAAAAAATGTTAAGTTTTGAAACGTTGATTTATATCAATGGAAAAGTGATTTTGTGAATTATATTTTAGAAAAGGATTTCTTGAGTAAAGAAATGTGGAAAAAGATTTTCTTGAGTAAAGAAAATGGGTTAAATAAAGTATAAAGTCATATTATTTTGAGAAAAGTGGAAATAGAATTTTTGAAGAAATGAGAAATATTTTTTGTAATGGAATTGTGGTGAAAAAAAAAATTATTTACGTATCTTAAAAACGTAATTTTTAAAGTACGTGGTTTGAAATACAGTAAAATATTTCTAAGTGTTTGGAAATATAGTAAAATATTTTTACGCGATTTGAAATATGATAAAATATTACTACGCGATTGGAGATGCGTTGAAACATTTTAAGTGATTTGAATTATGTTTAAATATTTTACGTAATTTGAACTACTGTTGAAAAATTACTATATGATTTAAAAGTGATAAAATATTTTTACGTGATTGTGAAAATGACGAAAAATCACTATGTAATTTGGAAAGTGTTTTAAATATTTTGAGAATGATGGAAAATGATTTACGCAACTTAAAAGAATGATTTTTAAGTGATGCGATTTTGAAAACGGTGGAAAATCGTTACCCAATTTGAGAAACGTATATTTTTATGTGATTGAGAAAAACATTGAAAAATTAAATACGTGATTTAAAAGTGTAACCTCTAAGTGTTGCGATTTTTGAAAATATAATAAATGTTACAAAATTTTAAAAACGTAAAAGAAGTTTATGGTATTGTGAAAATATAATAGAAACGTTTTAGAATTGTGAAAACGTAACAGAAATGTTTTGGAATTGTGAAAACGAAATGGAAATGTTGCGCAATTTTGTGAAAATACGACGAAAGAGTTTTATAACTATGAAAATGTGATAATATGATTTTCCTATTGAAAATACAGTATAAATACTGTAGAACCAGTATATGGATGCTGTGTGAGAAGATGACATATTTTGCCTATGATTGGCATTTGGTGTATTATACATGCATTGGAAAGATATGTCTGTGATTGGATTTAGTGCATTATACGTGCATTGAAAAAAAATATGCATTGAAGCATATGATTACATTGAACAAATGAAATTGAAAAGATTTGGCCTTTTGGGGTTGGACTTGCACTGATATATTCATTGTATAAAATATAGCTAATAGCTATTATGACCCTTGTGGTTGAAGAGGGAATGAGAATTGATAGTGAGGTCTATGATGGATCTTGGGGCGTCGAGGTAGCGGTGTGTTGCGATTGTGGACGGTTAGCGAGTACCACTGTGCCACTTGCGTGCATCCTTTACAGCAACGCATTGACGATACCCGACAAGAACACGATTCTTTTCAATGAGGGGAGATTGTCTTTGGGCTAAGGCTGACAATTAACTAGAGCATTCTTCTCGAAATTGTGAAAACCTCCATGGAGTTGTTTTTGATAAAATGAGTCTTTGTGCATATGCATAAATCTGAGCATTTATATCTGTGTGATATATTAATTGAGGAATATTGGTTATTGGTTATGACAATTGTTTTGAATACTTGGATGATAATTGAATTGATAAATGATTGGATGATGATAGTTGATTAATGTTGATGGCATGATCATAATTGCGGTATGATCTATCTGTATGATATTGCTGTTTGTGTTATCTCTGTGCTGCCATGTTGGTATTGGTGTAGGTGATCTCACCTCTTTGTTATATTGTTTTGCTTTGTCTGTATTGTTAAAATTATACAGTAGAAGGAATGAGTTGTCTTAGACATAACGAGTGGTAGATACTCAGAGATTGATGGAAACATTGAAAAGTGGCTGTTTCAAGTTCGAAGATGTGTCGAGTAGACAAGGAGTAAAGTTCTGATGCATCAAGTTGATACAAGAGAAGGAATGAGTATGTTAAGATTTAATGTTAGTGTTGTACCGTGCTATTAAGTAGGACCCGTCATGGGGTTTGCTACTGTTTCAAAAAAAAAATAAGTTTGTTAATTTTATATTTCTCTTTAAATTGTGATATTAATTGGTGTCAATATTGCATAATGAATAGTTGAAATATGATTTTCAATATTACCTAATATTTTCTGTAAATTTACGTGTTAGTAAAGAAGAAATTTTAAAACCCATCTTTTATAACTCAAACTTTGTGCGAACTTCTTTTTAGATTATGAGTCAGGAGTCAGAAATGTGATGCCCTAAGGAGGGTGTTACACTAGGGGTTGTTGCATACCTGGGTTTGTTTTGATCGATTTCAGTCCCGTGGTGGCTAGTTATCTTTTGGGAGCACTTTGGGTGGATTCATTTTGGATGTGGTTTCTTCATGCCCAGTAGCTTTCGGAGTTTTCTTGGGGTCCTCATCCCTGGAAGCCCATGGAAGTACACGGGGCTGTAAGGGTCATGCCATGATTTCGGATATCCTAGTATGGCTCACAAACCCTTAAGCCCATAGCTCTATAGAGCGTATGGGTTTTCCATGGTGTGAGGTGGTACCAAGGATCCTGGTATGGCTCACAGGCCCTCAAGCCCATAGCTCTAGAGAGCGTATGGGTTTTGCATGATGTAAGGTTGTATCGAGGATCCTAGTATGGTTCACAGCTCCTAAAGCCCATAGCTCTAGAGAGCATATGGTGTAACACCCTAGAAAATATGTTAGACTTGTATATGGTTACGGAGGTAGCCTAATATATACTTAACATGCCTGTTAAGATTTGTGGCTTTCTGAGCACGTTTAGTCACATTGCTGTAATACTATATGTGAAATATAACTATTATTTGCTCCGGAAGTGGCTTAAATTACTTAGTTAGTGGAAATAAACGTGGATAGTTTGTTTCCAGGTCACAAATGTGTGAACTGTGCTATAGTTAACGTTTGGGGTTAATCAGAGTTAGTTTGACATTTTTAAGCATACTGGTTGATATGGTTGATTAGCACCACCCATATCAACAAGATGCATCTTCTTTTCGGGAGCCAAGAATATAAGTACTCCATAGTTAAGCGTGCTTGACTTGGAGCACTTGTGGGATGGGTGACCTCCTGGAAAGTTTCCTAGGATGCATGTGAGTGAGGACAAAGCACGCTGAAAAGACTCGTGTTAGTTTATGGGGACACTCATCGATCCTACAGGCAGTCTCGAGATGTTACAAGCTAAGTCTACCACGTGTCATTTCTGTTAGTGAGAGTGTGTTATAGATTACTCCTAAGGGCCCTATTGTCCCTTTTTGGTCAATATTGCCTTTGCTCTGGTGAGAGCTTTTCTAAGCTTAGGTTTGCTTTGGTGAGAGGTCTTCCAAGCTTAGGGGTGGGTGGAAAATCTCTTAGGGGTTGTTGCATACCTGGGTTTGTTTCGATCGATTTCAGTCCCGCGGAGTTTTCTTGGGGTCTTCATCCCCGGAAGCCTATGGAAGTACATGGGGCTGTAGGGGTCATGCCATGATTTCGGATATCCTAGTATGGCTCACAGACCTTCAAGCCCATAGCTCTAGAGAGCGTATGGGTTTTCCATGGTGTGAGGTGGTACCTGTTACCAAGTGGCTTCCAGTACTCAAGAGAGGGGTGAATTAAGTATAAAACTTTTCACAAAACCTCTTTTAATTAAAATACAAATATTGAAATTTATTAAATAAATGCACAGAAGGAACGTGATGAAGAAAAAAAACTTTAAGAACAGCAGAAAATAAATGTGCAATAAAATAAAATTGCATAAAATAAAGAGATAAAGAGAAGAAAAACAGGCACGATATTTATCTTGGTTCGACCACCAACCACTTGTGGTCTACGTCCAGTACTTGAAACACAGTTTGATATTTTTCACTATGTATACAAGCTTCAATAGGTGCTTGCTACCGTTACAAAATAGAGCACTTTTCACACACAGGAAAACTCTACCCTTGTGCTAAAGTCTCAGCCTGTAGGGATACCTCACCCTTATACAAACCTTTAGAGGGATACCTCATCCCCTTTACAGTATAGCAGAAAACAGATGAAGAGAAACTCTTACTCAGAGTAATTATCACAAGTTAAAGCACTATAGAGCTCTGTAAGGATATCTCAGAATTTTACCAAAAGAACACAGAGAAAAAGAGAAAATTTTATAAACAGCATTTTAGCATAAGCAAAATGATTTCAGAAATTTTGTATGTTTTAGAAGAGACTCAAGGTCTCTATTTATAGAGCTTTTGAGCAGAAATGCCCGTTAGAAGAAATTAATACGATAATAAATGCAAACGTGTTTACGTATGAATTCAAAACACGAAACAGAGTCTCGTGGGTTATTCGAATACCATCATGGGGTATTCGAATACCACTGGTTTCATTTCTCATAAAAAAATAGTTCAGAAGCAGGTTATTCGAATACCACAAGGGTGTATTCGAATACCACTGGTTTCATTTCTCATAGAAAACAGTTCAGAAGCAGGTTATTTGAATACCACAAGGGTGTATTCGAATACCATTGTTTGAAACACGTTTTAAAAGCATTTTAGAATGATTTTATTCGAATACCTTAAAGGTTATTCGAATACCTCTGTTTCAAGTCATTAAAAACACTTTTAGAAAACAGATTAGGTGATTTCTGAAATTCCACAAATTCTTTGATTTTCAAAGCCATATTAAAACTTTAATTTAGTTTGTAAGAAAACATGTTTTTAGATCTTTTAAGCCAAACACTGAGATATCCTATAAAAGCTCTGTACAAGAGAGAACCTAAGTCCTAAAGCTAATCTTGAAGATCTTTGACTAGGTCTTCTCATCATCTCCATGTTTGTTATCATCAAAACTCATCTTCAATGTCGCATGGTAATCACAGTACCGAGGATCCTGGTATGGCTCACAACCCCTCAAGCCCATAGCTCTAGAGAACGTATGGTGTAACATCCTGGAAAATATGTTAGGCTTGTATATGGTTATGAAGGTAGCCTAATACATACTTAATATGCCTGTTAAGATTTGTGACTTTCTGAGCACGTTTAGTCACATTGCTGTAACACTATGTGTGAAATATAACTGTAATTTGCTCTGGAAGTGCCTTAAACTGCTTAGTTAGTGGAAATAAATGTGAAGAGTTTGTTTTCAAGTCACAAATATATGAACTGTGCTACAGTTAAAGTTTGAGATTAATCAGAGTTAGTTTGACATTTTTAAGTATATTGGTTGTGTGTTGTAATGCCGGTTTGACTAGTAGCTGATATGGAAAAATAGAGAAATGGTGAAATAGGATTTTTAATGAATCTTAGGATTTATTTTGAATTTGTTTTAAGCTAGGAAATCAGATTTAGTGAAATCTGAGTGTTCTTAGCAGATCGAGGTTTTAGTGCTTATCTATGAGAAGCCAAATTTGGCTCTTCTTTATAAGTAGTCTCACGACTGAGGGTGAGAGAAACAAAGGGAAAACAAAAAGGAGAAGAGAAAAAGGAGAATGGAACCATGGAGGAGAAAGAAGAAGGAGAAAGAGGAGAAGCCAAGAGGCAAGCCAAGATTGAAGAGCTTGGATCCATCCTTGGCTATCTTCAAGACCTTGAGGTAGAGGGAAACTTGTATGGATGGTTGTATTTTCATTTCTTTCATTTTTTGTTCTTGAGGGACTTAATGAAGAATTTGAGGTTTGATGATTGATTTTATGATTCTTGAGTTGAATCTTGATGTGAATAGATTGATTAAGTTAGAAACTGATTTGTTGATGTGTTAGGATGAAGTTTTCATCAATTGGAAGCCTTAATTCCCATTTAAGTCAATTTTGGGGGTTTAGGTTAATGTTGGAATTTTGATTCACAAAGTGTTGAATTGAGTGAAATTGAAGATGTTTAAGAGTTGCTATGTGTAATTGGACCTTGTTAAAGGTTGGACATCACTTGGAATGAAGTTTTGAGTGATTGGAAGAGGGACTAGTTCCAATGGAACAGTACTCGTATTTGTAGCATACCGCGGCGTTAGTGTGGGATGCACACCCAGGTTTTGGGACCTGAGAGATGGGCGCCGTGATGTGGCATTTGGAATGTCGTGACGTGTGTAAGAATAGGGGTGCACGCCGCGACATGGCACATTGGTGCTGCGACATGGGCAACATTTTCCTACCAGTACTTGAACCCGAGGCTTGGGCGCTTAACACAGAGTATGCTGCGGCATGAGTGCTAGAGAACAACTATGAGTTGTGTTTGATGCTTTGGAGCCTTCCAGTGGCGCAGTTTTCTTCTTTTATGCTTCTTAATGAGTGATGAGACTCTAGTAAGAGTATTAAATGAAGAAGTGAATGTTTTAAATCATAATGATTTGTAATGCTAATTATGTGAGTTTAATTAGTAATGATGATATACTTAATTGTATGTGTTGGCCTTTCAAAAAGTGTGAGCCCCGTAGATGTGGGTGATTACTTTTTGATAGGTGTGAGCCCCGTAGATGTGGGTGTTCTGCATTGGGTAAGGTGGATTGTATCCTTCGTAATATAGTGATTTTGAGGATGGATTTCCTTGTTTATTATCGATAACTATGTAGTTGATGGACTTCACTACTTGGGGGGAATGGATTTCCTCTGTGATAATGATGTTTGCTGGATGGACTTCCAGTGGTTGTTCAAGGTTTTGGTTGTGACTTCCATGACTTTGTTCAAGTTTCATGCATTCATGACATTACCATGGAATTGGAGGTTCCTGGATATGGTATCATATATTATTCATTTTCATACTTAGGATTTTGCATAGGCATAAACACTAGACATAACTTGACATAGCATGACAATTGTATGGACAATTGCTTTCATAAAATTATTCATGCATTGCAATTGTATGGGCGATTGTGTATTTCTGAGATAGAGATGTTGTTTGCTTCTGTGATTGAAGTGTTAATTCGATAATTGTGAATATCATCTGAATATATATATATATATATAGAGGGAGGATCAACTTACACCAGTGTAAGTCTTTTTTTTCTTACACTCATTTTTAACCATTAGATCTACTTTCATCTAATGGTTACCTTTAATGAAATAATCTCAACCATTAGATGAAAGTAGAACTAACGGTTGAAAATGAGTGTAAGAGAAAAAAAACTTACACTGGTGTAAGCTGATCCCTCCTCATATATATATGCTGGTATTGGAATACTTCTACTGAGATGTGATTTCTCACCCCGATTGTGTTGCCATATAAATCCAAGTGTGAGTTCTTCAAAAAGGAAGAAGAAGATGTTTGAGACCTAGCATAGTTTAGATGCTAATGTGAACTAAGCTTGTATATATTTTATATTTGCTTAGTTGTTTTTGAGTTATGTATAACAATATGCCCTGTTGAGGCTGTGAGGTATATATATAACTTTTGTTATCGTGACTCTCCATATTTACTAATTATGTATAAATGATATGGTTTAGTGGTTGGATGTTAGAAGTGACATGGTCAATATCAATTATTCTTTTATATGACGATATATCTGGATAGTAAATATTGAGATGTTACATATGGGCTTTGCATGGTGTGAGGTGGTACTGGGGATCCTGGTATGGCTCATAGTATTAGTGTTTCTGAGTGAGTTCTTATTTTATCTTGACGCTCTTTTTCGATTTTGGTGTCTTGTGATATGTGTTCCATTTCTATGGGTTGGTTGTCACTTGTTTGTTTTGTCTTTTGCTTTTCCCAATGTGACTGGCGACCTTGTGAAAAGGTCGTTGGATCTTGTAACTTGTTTCGTTATGGCCATTGGATCTGATGATGGTTATGAATTTTGAGGACAGTTGGATTATGTCCATCTTGTCCATTGATTTCGTTTTGTATCTTTCTTCTTTCCCTCTCTTCTTTCATTTCTTATTTCTTCTTCTTCTTTTTCTTTGAAAACTGCTTCATCCCTCTTGCGCTCACTCTCTCTTTTCAGTGCCCCCACGATGCTCCCTAAGGTTGTACTTTTGGCAAAGCTATTGTCTTTCCTTTGTTTTGGTGCAAGTGGAATTTGCTACTGCCTCCTTTTTCTCCATTTTCATTTAGTTGTCATATTTTCCAGGTACCACTTTTTCCTTCATTTCTTGTGGTTTTTTTTCTTTTTATTTCTTCCTTTCTTTTGTCGTGCACCTTCTGTTCTTTTCCTTTTTCATTGTGATGGTTTTTTCTTTGGTAAGGAAGTTATTTAATTATGAGTGATAGTGAGGGGGATTCAGTTGAATTTTTGGGGGAATTCCTCCCTCACACTCTAGAAAGAACGAGGGTTGCTGTGGTGGAACCTGATCCTCTTTCTGACTTCCCCAGGGAAGTAACGTCTGTCCCCCCAACTTAGTCAAGGTTTCGGGGTTCCACCCTTTCTTTGTGAGAGATTTAGGAAGGCTAAAGCGATGATGAGAGATATAGAGTCTCAGTTGTTTTTACTTTCCCTTCTTTTTTCTAGTGATTTTTCAAACGGCTCAGATTCTGCTTTTTTTTTTTCACAGAATTAATGGTTGAAATCTCAAGATCTCTTGAATTGGCGGAGGATGTGTTAGATGTCCCTTCCTTATTTCTTTCTCCAAAGAGTTTCCTAATCACAGTTTGTTGGTTAACCCTGAATGGGACTGATGTTGACTATGACATGGAGAATTGTGTCGTTGAAGACCATTGTCATGGTAACCCAAGAAAAAATCATTTTTTCATGTATGAGACCTTGTTCACCCATATTAAGGTGACTTTCCTTTTCTTCGACCTTGAATCCGATATTTTTTCTGAGATGAGTATTGCTCTGTCTCAGCTTCATCCTAACTGTTTGGCTTTTATCCAATCTTTTAGGAATCTGTGTGATCACCTAGGCTTCTAGGCAACTCCTCAGATGTATTTTATTTTAAATTTTTTTAAGACTAATAGGAGTAGGAAAGTGGGTTAGTTGTCTTTCTTAGGGGTTCGTGATTGGAAGATTATAGAAGTTTACGAATTTTCTTACAAAAAACTTTAAGAATCGTTATTTTAAGATCCATGTGAAGGTCGGGGAATGGGGCTCCCATTCTTTTTGAATGAACGTGGGGTTCTGAAGTTTCCATTTCGATGGGATCTTGATCAGTGGTGGTCTTCCAATATTAGTATTGCCCAGTTTAACGCTACTGATCAGGGTAATGTAGCAAGGTTACTGGGGATGCAACCTTTGTAGTACTAAGATATTCTCCATTGTCAAGGTTCGATAGAGAGTTTAGCAAACTTTTTTCGAGTGTTGGCTTTTTTTTTCTTTAGGCTCCTTTCCCTGTGCACATGCACCAATTTGTCTTATTTGGCTAATTTTGTTTTCTTTTTGCTTTTGGGAGAGAATATCCAAATGTCTTCTCCCATCATCAATTTGGATGCCCTCTGAAGGTAGTGAAAGTGGCCTCTAAAAAATTCAACACTGGCTATTGGGGAGGCTGAGCTGGGGTAGAGTAGTGACGCAGGTTTCGAGGTTTCGTCGAAGAGGTTTTATGTAGAAGAGCAACATCTAGGCTTCGGGTTTGGCTCCTAAACTTAAGATGTTTCTTTCGCACCTAGTCCATCTCTGGACTTGCTTATCCAGCCTCAACTCAGTGTTCAGTCTCCACTAGCGGTTACTTCCCCAGCTGCCCGATCTTCGGGAGGTCAGGACTCTGATTCCTTTTTCCTAGATGCATTATTGGTTACAACAAAATGCGTGTTGAAGGAGTTTAAGGGTGATATAGGGACTGCTCCCAAATCACTTTGGGATACTCGCAGGGGTAACCATGCTCATATTAATATGAATTTTTCTCTAGATGCTGATAAAGAGAAGTTTAACCTGGTGGGGGCTTTTGCCTCTTATACATGCGATGGAGGTCCAAGTTGTTCAACATGCCAGTATACTTAGTTATTCAGAAAGGGATATCCATAGAATGGCCGCTCAGTTGTTTGGCCAAGAGGCGATATACCGAGAAAAAATGATGAAGCAAAAGAAAGAGCATGAGGTTGAGGTGGGGAACCTTTAAGATTGGATTTCAGAATTACAAGCTAAAGTTGATTCTCTGATTTTTAAGGTTGAAGGAGTTCATCCTTTTTCTACCCAGGTGACTAATCTTTATTTAGAGTTGGAAAAGACAAAAGAAAAGCTTACTTTTTCAGAGAAAATTGTTGAAGACCTTAAGAAGAAGGCTGATCACTCGACGAAAGGTATTGAAAGTTTACTATAGGCTGAATGTTTTTCTTGGGAAGCAGAGAAGGGGTAGTTGGTTAATAACCTGGTTGTTCAGTTTGAGGCCGCTATAACTGGGCTCTTTAGCATGCCAAATTTTGGTATCCAGATGCTCAGGTTGACCAGGAGGGGCCATAGTGGGTGTTGTAGGATGGTGTGTTGTGGACACTGATGTTGAGGCCGTGGGAGGGCCAGAGGGCTAGGATGGCGATGTGGTAGCTAATGGCTGCGAGACTCGGACTAACTCTGCTTCAAATGCTGCTACTACTAAGGATCCGATCTTAAGTGATGTTGTTGCCATTGGCTGGGAGGCTATTGGTCGAAGTGGTTCAGCCAAGGATGTAAAGTCTTAGGTGTTTTAGTTCTTTTGTTCTTGATTTTTGTAACTTCATAAATTTTGAAGCTTACTTTTTGTTTTAGGAACCGTAACTCTTAATTACTTTCCTAAAGTTTCTTTGACTGTGGTTGGCGACCATTTATTATTTTTTGCCTTATAAATACCATGTTTGTTTACTTTTTTTCTTTGCAATCCTTCTCTCTTCTTTCTATTACGTGAAGTTGTTTCAAATGAGTGTGAGTTTTCCTTTAGTGAGACCTCTCTTTGGGTCTTCTTTCAATCAAAGTGGTAATGTCTCAGTGAGTGTTGCTTTAGCTATTTGCTTAGACGATATTTGGAATAAAATCTTTTGTTGCTATTATGAGACCTAATGGCTCTTTTTGAGCACTTTTGATTTCCTTTAGAGTGATTTCATGCTTCTAGGTGCTTGTCCTTCACTAAAATGATAAAGATCATATGAAGGCAGCTTTGGGGTGGTTCTATTTTTTAGGGATGCTGTTTGGAATGAGATCTTTGTTTTTCCTTAGCCTTGTAAAGACGAGTTTTTTTTGTAATGATATTTATTTTTTTATTTGTGGTTCTACTCTTTCTTTTTTTATATTTTCCTTTGTGTTTCCCTTTGGTGAGACACTTAAGTTATGTTCTAATTCTTTCTATTTTTGTATTTTCCTTTGTGTTTCTCTTTGGTGAGACACTTAAGTTAGGTTCTAATGAGATGTGGGGGAAATCCCCCACATTCTTGGATAGCCCTGTGGAGACGGCCAGGGTGAATACCCCATATTCTTGGATAATAAATTGAGACAAATAGATTGATAATAAAATTTTTCATTTTTATTAACTTTTCTAAGTCATTAAAATCTCATTAGGGAAAAAACCAGTGGGAAAAAAATCCTAATGTAGGAAAAAGATTATATATTTGGCTTACTTTTTCATTTATTCTAAACATAGTACCTTTGGAGATTAATTGCATGTTAATTCCAGCGAACGAGTTTCTGGTCTATTTCCTTTATCATGTAGGCTCCTTTTCTAAGATCTTCTTTTACCCTGTATGGTCCTTCCTAATTTGTTGCTAAATTTCCTTCTCCGGGAGGCTTTCCATGAGTTCTAACTTTTCTAAGGATGAGGTCTTCTTTTTGAAAAATTCTAGGCACGACCTTCTTGTTGTACTGTCTTTTTGCCTTCTTTTTACTGCCTTTACTCTGACCCATGCTATTTCATGGGCTTCTTTAATTGTTTCCAATTCTGCTAGTTGTTGTTCTGAGTTCTATTCTTCAATGAAACTTATCCTCCTCCAACTTGGCTCACCTACTATAACATCCTCCGTAACCTATTAGCCTTAATCATGGTTATAGAAGTTCAGTAACTCTTGTACGAGTTATCCGTTAACTTTGGTAACCTTTTTAACTTAATTGAGTTATTTTGCTATAACATTGAATGTGAAAAATAGTCGTCAATAGCCTAGAAAGTAGCATAAACTACTTAGATGAGAGAAATAAATATGAAGAATTTATTTCTAGGTCACATATGAATAGAATATGATGTGGTTAATTTTAAAGAATTAACTGAGTTAGTTTGATATTTTTAATAACACTGAGTGAGTGTTTAAGATCCACAATACATAGGTAGATTTCTTGGAAAATTATGATAATTTGTGAAGATATTAAGTATAGAATGGGGAATTTTCTAATAATAAGAACATGTTAAAGTAGATACTTGTAAGCTTATTAGTTTATTTCCTTGGGTTTAATGTAACTTAATGAAGAGTAATAAAACTTAAGTGACAGTTTTAGATGTGTGAATAATAAAGCAATGATAAGAATAAGATTGAGATGAATCCTAGGATTTTTCATAAAACCTAAGAAAGTTAGAAAACTTGGATTTGTAAGATTAAAGTATTCCTAAGAGATATAAAGTTTCTAGCTAAATATCTCAACCCATCCTTATCTTTCTGCTTCTTTGACCTTTCTCTCTTATTTTCTCTCATCTCCCACGTTGGCAGCAGAGAAAAGAGAAAGGAAAGAAAGAAGAGAACTAAAGAAGGAAAGGAAGAAGGAAGAGGAGGAAGAACCAAGAAAAGACAAGAAGACCAAGTTCTAGCATCATCCTTAGAGACTTGAGGTAGGGGTGTTTGTCCATGCTCTACCCTTTTTTGTTTTCTACGTCTTGTTGATGGTGCATGGTGCATATGGAATATGGTAGAAAATGGGTTTTGTGAGGTATTTCAATAGTTTGAGATGGTGAACTTGATTAGAAGTTAAGAAAATGGTATGTAATGAGTTGAGACATGCATACTAGTGGTTTAGAACTTATAAACATCCATATAATTCCACTAACTTGTGTTTGAGAAAATGGGTTTAGGATGAGTTGTTCTTTGTTCTTGTTTCACTGTGTTGGTGATTTGAGAATGTGCATGAGAGTTTTAACATGCTTAGAAACCATGTTTAAGGTTGAAAACCATTTAGAACTTGATTATGGAGGTCTAAAACTGGTTGCCAACTCAAAGAAGTTGAGTTTGATAAATCTAGTGTTGGGTGCTTAATCGCACAGAGAAAAACATGTTAGGCACTTAATCACTCAAGACTAGAATGTCAAAGTGCTGAGCGATTAATCACTCAGAAATTGAGCGCTTAATAGTAAACTGGGTGAACTTTGTTGTCATGGGGCGCCTAATCATTGGAAATGTGAGCGACTAAGCGCCCAAGGACAAAGAGTTACATGCTTTTTTAGTTTGAGGAAATGGAGTTCCTTACTTATTGGGATCTTTTGTGCATGCTTTTTAGTGTGAGTGAAGACACTAATAGGGATAGTTCATTGATGAACCATCAACATGTCATATTTTTACGGTTCAATTCCTTGGTTTTTTATTTTTTTTTATTTATTTTTGATGAATTTTGTTTGTTAGTTTTGTTATATTTTTAGTATTGTTTAATTGAGTTTTTATTAAGTGTTTTGTGTGTTTTGTCAAGTAATTACATGTGGAGATGAATGAGCGTTCAAAGAAGTAGAAAAAGAAGAATTTGGCAACAAGTCCAGCACCTAAGCGCTGGTGTTGGGGCGCCTGAGCGCCCAGAGCGTATGCAGCAATGGTAATTTTATGATTCAACGCTTAAGCACTGACAAGGAGCGCCTAAGCGCGCAACGTGTAGCAGTGCGCATTCTGGGTTAAGTGGCTGAGCGGTTGAGCGCTCAGGACTGGGCGCCTAGGTGCTGGGGGCGTAACAGAACCCATAATTTCCATTAAATAGGAAAAGTTACACCACAGACAAGGACATTAAGCACATTACGCAGAAAATCCCTAATCCTGAGAGAGTTATTTTGCGACAGCAGACCTTGGAGGACGGCTTGAAGGAGGAATTGATTCTTGAAGGCTTAGAGATCATTATCTCCATTAAAGGGGTTTTGATTTCTCTTTCTTTTTAGTTTTCCTTTTCCTTTGGGTTTTCTTTATATGAGTTTGTTTTTATTGAACATGAGTAGCTAAACCCATAGCTAGGGCTATGGGGGATCTTGTTTTCCTTATTATTTGGATTTGATTTCTAATTTGATCATGGTAATTTCTTTTTGGGTTTATCATATTTTTTTGTATTATTGTCAGAATTTGATCACTTTTGGTATGTGTTAATTCATTGTTTGACCGGTGACCATCCGTATTCAATGAGTGGATTTATATGGTAAGCCTAGGATTAGATTAGTGAATGATCAAACATTGATTTATCCTACTAATGGAATTGACAGTATATTGGTTCATCTCTTGATTTGAAGCTTAATGCATTCTTGATTAATTTAACTAAATGACCAAATAGGTGAATTAAATTAGGAATAAAATATTATTTCATCCATGACCATTGGGATTCAATAGCAAATAAGAGAATATTAGCAAAAGAATTACCTACATCATAATTGAAAGAAAATCTGAATAATTGGATTCAAGTGAACCTTGCGCTCTAGTCTTCTTCTCATTGATTATCTTTTCTTTGTTTAATTATTCATTGCTTTTCTTTAATTGTTTATTTTGATTTTAATTTGAATTTCTTTTTATACTTTCGATTGTCTGGATAACAAAAGATTTTGTGAATCTAGTAATTACCATTTATTCCTCGTGAGATCGATAACTGAGACTCAAGTCCTATATTACTTGCGATGGAGTGCACTTGCTCTTAGTTTTTTTTACGCGTACCAAGTTTTTGGCGCCGTTACCGGGGAATAAGTTTGGTAATATTAAAAGCAAAAAACTCTAGTTAATTTAGATGCCCTTTTCTTTTATTCCTTATTTTATTTTTATTGTTATTGTTATTTCTTATTTTATTTTATTTTATTTTATTCTTAATTAATTTTTCTCATCCTATTTTAATTTTTATTTCTTATTTTATTTAATTTTTATTTAATTTTTTTCTTCTTATTTCTTGTTTATGCTTACTTGATCTCAGTTTCCTAATTTGTCTTTTGATCTAGAAATTGAGAAAACAGCTCATCGGTTAAGGAAACAATCTTTTATTACAGCTGTGACAGAAGACATAAGCACGATGGAAAGACAACCAATAGTTGAGGCGAATCGTGAAGAAAAAGCTGTCCAAGTGGAGCAAACCATGCTTGAGTACTCTATGCCCACTGCTGAAGGGTATTGAGGGAGTATTATAAGACCATCTATGGCGACTAATAATTTTGAGATCAAACCAGCATTGATCTCCATGATTCAGAATTCAGTTTAGTTTAGTGGATTGCCTTCGGATGATCTAAATCAGCATTTGGTCAGGTTCTTGCAGTTGTGTGATACTATCAGGTATAATGGGGTGACAGATGATGCACTCCGATTACGACTCTTTCCTTTCTCTCTTAGCAACAGAGCAAGCCAATGGTTAATGTCACTTCCAAGGGGTTCCATCACTACATGGGATCAATTGACACAATAATTTATGGCTAAGTATTTTTCTCCTTCTAAATCTGCTAAGTTAAGGAATGACATATCTTCTTTTGTGCAATTTGAAATGGACACTCTTTATGAAGCTTGGGAGCGCTTTCAAGAGTTGTTGAGAAGATGTCCACATCATGGATTCCCCGTATGACAGCAAGTTTAGACTTTTTACAATGGTTTGTCGCCTGCAAACCGTTCACTTATTGATGCTGCTGCGGGAGGTACTATATGGAGGGAAACACCTACTGAGAGCCAAGCATTAATTGAAGAAATGACGCTAAATAGTTATCAGTGGCAGAATGAGCGCCAAGCTCCTAAGAAACAAGCAGGTGTATATGTTGTTGATTCTTCTACAGTAATTCTGAGTCAATTGGAAACTTTGACGAAGAAGGTGGAGACTTTGATGGTGACAAATAGCGCAGCCCCACCTATCATTTGTGAGGCATGTGGAGGACAGGGTCGAACAAGTGCAATTTGTCAAGTTGGTAGTCCTTTTGCCCCCGAGCCTGAAGTAGCAAATTTTGTTGGTAATTCCAACCGGCAACAGTACAATCCGTATTTAAATACGTACAATCCTGATTGGAAGGACCACCTAAATTTCAAATGGGGAAATTAACAAGGCTATCAGCAGAATCAGCAGAGAGTTCCACCGCCAGCTTCAGGTTTCCAAGCACCTGCAGAGAAGTTGAGTTTTGAAGATCTGGTTATGAAGTACATGTAGAATTATGATGCCAGAATGAAGAACATGGAGACTCGGATTAATCAGCTGACTACATTGATGACAGCAAGGGCACCAGGGACATTGCCTAGCACCACTGAGACTAATCCAAAGGAACAGGCCCATGCAATTTTCCTTAGAAGTGGTAAGGAACTTGAGGAGTCCTATCAAAAGAAGGAAATCCCAGAGTTTAGAGATTCTCTTGTTCAGTCAGTGCATGATGAAGAGAAGGCAACTGAAGATGTCCTTACTAAAGTGGTCAATCAAGAAAGAAAGGTTGAGAAGAAAGCACCAAAGTGGCAGAGAGCGAAGAAGGATCATGAGCAGAGTGCAGTTTATGAACCATCACCATATGCTAAGATCCCATTCCCTCAAAGGCTCAAGAACAATCAGCCTGACCAGCAATTTGCCAAATTCTTAGAGATGTTCAAGAAGTTGCAAATCAATATTCCGTTTGTTGAAGCCATCTCTCAAATGCCCAAGTATGCGAAGTTTCTAAAGGAAATACTTACAAAGAAATGCAAACTTGAGGAATTTGAGACTGTATGTCTTACTGAGGAGTGTTCTGCCATTCTTTTAAAGAAGTTACCCCCAAAATTAAAAGATCCAGGGAGTTTTACTATTCCTTGCACTATTGGTAACTCTTATTTTGATAAGGCATTATGTGATTTGGGTGCTAGTGTTAATTTGATGCCTTTCTCTGTGTTTAAGAAATTGAGGATGCAGGAACCGAAGCCCACCAACATTTCATTACAGTTGGCTGATAGATCCATCACTTACCTGCGTGGTGTGGTGGAGGATGTTTTATTGAAGGTGGACAAATTCATATTCCTAGTTGATTTTGTGGTGCTAGATATGGAAGAGGATGATGATATTCCTATCATTTTTGGAAAACCATTTTTGGCCACTTCTGGAGCTGTGATTGATGTACCTCGGGGTGAGCTCATTTTGAGAGTGGATGGAGATCATGTGATTATTCATGTCTTTAGGGAGGTTAAATCTCCCCCAATGTCAAATTTTCATACTTCTTTCAATTTTGTTCAAGCTAAGAAGCAGGAAACCTTAGCTATTAAAGACCCCCCGCCATCATACAGTGTTGATGTTGATCTGTTGGAATGCTAAGCTGCTGAATCAGATAAAGGTCCTCCTAAGATCCATGCTTCTTCACAGATTGGTCATTCATCTGTTGATCAAGTGCGACCACCATGGCCTAGTGGAGTCAAGGCACAATTGGGACAGTCAAGCTCTTGTCGAGTTCACAATTCAGTTGGAAGCAGTCCCAAAGCCATTGTTGAAGGGAGGAAGAACTGTTTTGAAAAGAAGAAGACGTCCTCTTATTTCTCTTGCTTTAAGCCACCTTGATTTATCTGAAAAAGGTAACGTCGAGCTAATAACGTTAAACAAGCACTTCACAGGAGGCAACCTGTGTTTCTTCTTTATCTTATTTTAGTTGTTTTTGTTATTTTTGTTATTTTTATTTTTAGATACTACTTATGTGTTTTGAGATTTTATTTTTCAGATTGTGTTGCTGCGCTAACTCTTGTGTTTCTCCTTTGCCTGGCATTGTGTCATTGTCCATCAGGTTGTGTTGTTCTTTTCTTTACCCTTTTTTTTTCTTTTTCTTTCACATTGAGGACAATGTTTTTCTTAAGTGTGGGGGGGTACTTTACTTTTAAAATTTTTGTGCAAAAAAAAATTATTTTTATGAGCACTTGAGTATTACTAGTAATTAACCTGGAATTGTATTTTGATGTCTTGATTTATTCTGAGCTGATGGAGATATGTTTTGAAGGGAATTCCATTGATCATGAGCTGATAATGTGTGAAGCAATCTTTTTGATTGAAGTAAAGTGAAATTTAGCATCTTTAGTTAGAAATTAGCCATGTCTGCTTGCTTTTGTTCTCTTTATTAACTTTAGCCAAAAAGTGAGCTTTGAGCCTTAATGATTGAATTTTTCTTCTAGAGTGAGTTTTCTCTTGATTGATGTGATGTAAAACTTGCTTTGTTATCTTGCTGAGACTTTAATAATTCACATGCATACTTGAATATGATTAAGGCAATTAAGCTTAATTCTTTCCTAACTTCCAGAGTTGCATTGATTAAATAACCTATTAGTTGCCCCATTTGAGCCTGAAATTGATTTCTTTGAATACTCAATTGAATAATCAGGTTAGATTCTTTGGAGAATCTATTGTGTTGATTGAGAAGTCATAAAAAGTTGTTGTCTTCAAGGGTTATAAAAAAAAAAGAAGAGAAAAGTTTGAAAATGAAAAGAAAAAAAAGGAAAAAATGAAAAAGAAAGAAAAGAAAAGAATTGTTGGTGAAGAATAATGAAAATATTGGGTTGAAAGTGAGAAATTGTTATATACTTGTGCATCATGCTCTATCTGTCATCTTTTTATCCTGATTCTGCTTTGTTTTGATTTATTCATAAATATTCTTTATCCTATTTTATCCTTTCTTTCTACTTTCCATTATACCCTTGGCCCCGTTACAACCAAAGGAAAGGCATTTTAATTCTTGTGTTGTATGCGAACTTGAAAGTGGAGATGAGATTGATAAGTAAGCCTATGGTATTGCATTTTTCAAGAGAAATTTGAGTGATCTCTTTGTCCTTTAAACACTTGAGCAATGGTAAGTTGAGTGATCTCAGATGTTTGATGAAGAGAACAGTTGTAAGTTAGACTAAGCCTTTAATTGTTTCAGTGCTAAATGATCTTGTTTGATTGAATTTGATTGCTGAACTTGAATTTCTTTTAATTGTGGAATTTTCCTTTGATTCATATTTCTTGATGTTGAGTTTGATCTTGTTGTTGATTCATATTCTTTGCTTGAGGATAAGCAAAGCTCAAGTGTGGGGGAGTTGATGAACCGTCAACATGTCATATTTTTACAGTTCAATTCCTTGGTTTTTTATTTTCTTTTTATTTATTTTTAATGAATTTTGTTTGTTAGTTTTGTTATATTTTTAGTATTGTTTAATTGAGTTTTTATTAAGTATTTTGTGTGTATTGTCAGGTAATTACATGTGGAGATGAATGAGCGTTCAAAGAAGCAGAAAAAGAAGAATTTGGCAATAGAGTCCAGCACCTAAGCGCTGGTGTTGGGGCGCCTGAGCCCCCAGAGCATATGCAGCAACGGTGATCTAATGATTCAAAGCTTGGGTGCTGACAAGGAGCACCTGAGCGCGAAACGTGTAGCAGTGCACATTCTGGGTTAAGTGGCTAAGCGCTTGAGCGCTCAGGACTGGGCACCTAGGCACTAGGGGCATAACAGAACCTATAATTTCCATTAAATAGGAAAAGTTACGCCACAGATAAGGATATTGGGCACATTACGCAGAAAATCCCTAATCCTAAGAGAGTTGTTTTGTGACGGCAGACCTTAGAGGACGGCTTGAAGGAGGAATTGATTCTTGAAGGCTTAGAGATCATTATCTTCATTAAAAGGGTTTTGATTTCTCTTTCTTTTTAGTTTCCTTTTTCCTTTGGGTTTTCTTTATATGAGTTTGTTTTTATTGAACATGAGTAGCAAAACCCATAGCTAGGGCTATGGGGGATCTTGTTTTCCTTATTATTTGGATTTGATTTCTAATTTGATCATAGTAATTTCTTTTTGGGTTTATCATATTGCTTGTATTCTTGTCAGAATTTGATCACTTTTGGCATGTGTTAATTCATTGTTTGACCGGTGACCATCCGCATTCAATGAGTGGATCTATATGGTAAGCCTAGGATTAGATTGGTGAATGACCAAACATCGATTTATCCTACCAATGGAATTGATGGTATGTTAGTTCATCTCTTGATTTGAAGCTTAATGCATTCTTGATTAATTCAACTAAATGACCAAATAAGTGAATTAAATTAGGAATAAAATATTATTTCATCCATGACCATTGGGATTCAATAGCAAATAAGAGAATATTGGCAAAAGAATTACCTACATCATAATTGAAAGAAAATCTGAATGATTGGATTCAAGTGAACCTTGCGCCCTAGTCTCTTTCTCATTGATTATCTTTTCTTTGTTTAATTGTTCATTGTTTTTCTTTAATTATTTATTTTGATTGTAATTTAAATTTCTTTTTATACTTTCAATTGTCTGGATAACAAAGGGTTTTGAGAATCTAGTAATTACCATTTATTTCTCGTGGGATCGATAACTGGGACTCAAGTCTTATATTACTTGGCGATAGAGTGCACTTGCTCTTAGTATATTTTACGCGTACCATTCATGTAGGAAATAATCCCTTAACATATGTGTAAAAGGATAGACCTTTGTATATCCAATGGTAGCCAATGGTAGTGGATCGACATAAGTAAGTTGCTAATCATTGAAGAGCAATGATGTTGCACTTGATATCACTTATGATGTGATGATGTGGTGTACTAGATGTAAGTTTAATGAGTTTGTTTGGAAATAGTTACTTGTCAAAGTGCATGAATTGCTCTTTTATGATGAAAGTAGAGCTAAAGATGCATGAATGGTAGTTGTTTCCTTTTTTTGCTAAGGTTGGGCTGTGGGCTAGAAACATGAATTACTCCTTTATATGTTAAAGTTGAGCTGAAGTTGCATGTTTGTCAAGAATGGCTCCTTTATTAGTTAGACTTGAGCCATAACACAATCTATCTTAAAACAAAGGAGTGAGAAAAGCACTTTACCAAGGATGGATTTGTGAGATAAGGGAGTGAGAAAAGTATTGGTTTTGGCTTCGTAATACTCAAGAAGGAGGGGTTGAATTGAGTATGATAACTTTTTGAAACTTTTTCCCTTTTTGCAAAAACTGATTCTTTTCTTTAACTATGAAAAAGATTTTGTCAACCAACAAACCAAAATGTGTTTTCACAAGATGTATTTCTATCAAGACTTGAAACTTATAAAGAAATATTAACAATAAGGTTGATTTCAGAAATGAACAAGATCATAAACTAATCAAATCATGCAAGCATCCCTAACATATTGCTTAATTCATACATTCAAAAATAAAGCAAATAAAGAGTTAAGGGATAGAGAAAATTACAAACCAGGTTTTATCCTGATTCAGCTACCTCCTCTGGTAACCTACATCTAGTCCCCACATGACTGTGAGTTTTGTCCATTATTAAAAAATTAATTTACAAGATTCTTTACACAAGCTTCACTTCTAGGTTCCTTCTACCTAAATGATAGCTTTTCCAGTCAAAGCAATCTTGCAATTCCCACAAGAGTTCCTTCTACACTTGCACAACATCAAGAGTCCCTTCTACTCTTGATTTAATTAGTGAGTGAAACTTCTCTCTTATCTCTCTTTTACAATACAAAAAGATTGAATCAGATTCTAAGAAATCAGATATTACAATTTGAAGCTCTATAGAAAAAATACTCAGTTTTTCAATGAAACGTTCTCTCAGTATTTGTGTTTGATCTCAAGTTTTGAATGAGTTGTTATTGAGAAAGTGTTTCCAATGTCCTTATATAGGTATATTTCAAAATAGATTCGTTGGATACACCTTACAAGTCAGTTAAGATCAAAACAAACTTATAAAAAAAATTGCTATCAGTCAATTGATTAGTACACAGATGTATTAAACAAAATTTCACTTCTTACAACGTGTGTACATCGATTGCCTAATCAATTGTGTTCTTGGATGTTCTTGATCTTGAGTGATACACATATGAGTACATCGATGTTGTTCTTAAGAAACACTTGCAATTTCAGCCCAAAAGTTCATACATCGATTACCTAATCGATTGTATGACTATTTCAAAAAGTCCTTGCTTCTGTTTTGGCTTATGCATCGATGTACAGATGCAAAAGTGCATACTGACCAAGTACGTCCAGAATCAATCGATGTATACATAGATGTATAACACTTATATATAGATGTACACTGAGGTTTTCATTAAAAGTTAGTTAATTAACTGAAAGTACATCGATGTACACATAGATGTACAGACTTATTAATTAACCTTTTTCATTCTTAGTCCATTTTTATTTTTGAAAACCATTTTTACTTATTTTAGAGAGCTTAATCAAAGAGTTATACTAAGTCTTTTCTTTACAAAAAGGTTCCTAATGATCTTCCTTGAATTCCTTCTTCATGATGCTCCTTCTTCAAGTTTTCCTTCATGATCCTTGCATTGAAATGCTTTGCTCCATGATCCTTTGCATCCACTTTTCTTACTCCATTAAATCTCATTAAAAAATTCAAGTTTGACAAGTAGTTAGTGAATCAAAGTAATAATCATGTTAAGTTTAGTCATTAATCAAAACATACTAGGGTCATTTATCCACAAAAGTGCCTTATCATAGTAGAGAAGTGAGAAAAACTCTCTACCAAGGATAATAAGAGTAAGACTTTTTGCCATGCAAACGTGTGAGAAAAACCCTATGCTAAGGAAAAATGATATCTTACAATTGTGTGGACAGTTGTTTATCATTATTAGCTATGTAAAGGGATTATGGATTGCTTTGTGAATGTTACATAAAGAGAGTATGCTAATATTCCTGTGGTGTTAAGTAATGACTTAATTACTTGTTGCAATCTTAATCTACTATTATTCAGTTTATTTATTGTGAATGGTTAATTATGTGATAATTGTACGATAGATATAATAAATTTGAACGTTCTTCCTTAAGAAGAGAAAGGAACAGTGTTGGCTTTTGCCACCTTTCTAGATGTTATTAAATGATTTGTTTTTCCCTGAAGTAGTTGAAGTTGTCATGATGTCATATATGCGTATATACTACTAAGAATTGTGAATTCTGACCCCGTTTGTTGTTTCCGTGATAAATCCAGGTTGAGACTCTTCCAAGGGAAAGAAGAAGAAGCGAGATGGTTTTTATTTGCTTTTAGAACAAAGTTTGTATTTTGATTATATTAGCTTTGGGTTTGTTTAAAGTTTTATGCATTACACTATGCCCTTTGGAGACTAATGTTGTGTATATAATCTTTTCTTTCCTTCTTGGCTCTTTATAACAACGTGTATGGTTATTATGAATCTAGAATATTGTTTTTAAGTTAGAAGTGACGTGGCTAATACTATTTACTATTGTATATTCAGAATATATTAAGGTAATGGTATTAGGATGTTACATTATGGTATCAAAGCAGTTCATCCTGTTGAGCCAAGGTATGAATTGATTATGCTTAGGCATGTTTAGTAGTTCCTGTTGTGTGTTGTGCATTTCTTGTCTATTGTGAGATGTGTGGATAGAATTGCATGGCAACCTTAGGTTTGAATGTTAATGGTTACTGTTACACTGTTACATGATATTGAGACTAATCAACTCAATATGTATTATTCTGTGTATACAGAAAATTTTGGTTTCACCAAGGCAAACTAGGGGAAACAAGAATTCTTCTAGTGAAGGTTTAGCTGATATGGCTGGAGTGTTCATGGAGATGACAACTGCTATAAGGGAGCAGACTGTTGTCAAAACAGAGTTTTAGAGGGGATGGAAGTAAATCCACCACAGCAGCTAGTACCACTTGTACAACCAATGTATGAAATTCCAGCAGTAAACAACAGAAACTTCTTAGATCTTTCAAAGTTTAGGAAGGCCAACTCTTCATTCTTTAAAAGAGAGTATAACCTGGTTGGAGTAGAGAGTTTTGGTTGCCTTCTATATGTTAGAAAGGGAGGCAGAGGATTGGAAAACAGATACCAAGTATAACATCCTTAATACTAATACTAATATCGTATATGAAATTACGAATTAGTAATTAGAATTAAGCATGTCACTAATAATTATCATAATATATTTGAAAATAAATATAAGAGATATACAAAAATATAAGCCTATTATGGGTGAATAATATACAAATATAATAAAGAACAGTATACATAATATATTACATTACTCAGTATTTACATAATTTGTTACAAAGTACTAAATATTCAACACAAAATACAAAACAACATCAAAACTAGTCTACTTCTTCGTCTTCTGTCTCCTTGCTGAAAAATGCATCCCTAGAAATATTACAGAAATACAAACAGAAAAGGGGTGTGAATTCTAAGAATTCTCAGTAGTATTATTAAAAAATATGTGTCATCATAATACTTCCAACTGCTTCGGGGAAAAAATCATTTCAAAACTCATTTTATAAATTAGGAAGGTGGTAAAAGCCAAATCCAATCCATCCTCTTCCCAAAACAGAATTCTAATTATTGACTTTTTCCAAAAACATTTATTATCAAACAACACAGTTTATATTCTTAAATAATTTTTGAAACAATTTACAACAAAGAACCATAATAACAAACTCATGCATTGATTCTTATAATATATCAAAGTCATAATTATCAAACATCACAATTTACATTCACAAACACATTTTCAAATAAGCAACATAATATTATGTTTAAATTCAATTTCATTACAATGCTTATTTAGATCACTTGGCAGCAGTCTGCTTTCAGGTTGATGCACTTCAACCGATTTTTGACGATTCACCAATCACACAGAACTACTCTGAGTAATGTTAAATTCAATTTCAAATTCTTCTCAGTGCTCATTATCCAGTGCGAATTCCCACAGAACAAAGTCACCTCACATAACCTGAGTTCTAACTTGGTAATAGTCTGCTTTCAGGTTGACACACTCTAACCTATTTATGAAGATTCACTTGTCACATAGAACTATTCTGAGTATCCTATTCAGCTTGGTAATAATCTGCTTTCAGGTTAGTACATTCCAACCTATTTATGACGATTCACTTGTCACACCGAACTATTCCAGATATCATTACATACATGAGGGAAACTAGGGAAAGTGAGGAAACTAGTAAGAAATTTTAAGAATATAGGATCCCCTTCCTCACGGAGGATTATCTCCATAATTCTAATGGAATTCTGGATACCTTTCCCTTATAAAGAATCAACTCCAAAATTCACTAATGCCCAAACAAATTCAAATGTAAGAGGATACTCATATGTTGGAAATAACATACCAGGATCATTTTGTTTTTTATAATTCAAGGACAAATATCCACAATTCTCACATACAATTTGTAACGTCCTCCTAACCCTAATAATGTTATGTTCATCAGAGTTATAGAAGCCCAATACTATAAGTATAAGTTGGATAATATTTTTGGTAATTATTTGGATCAGTTTAAGCATAATTCTATAACATTGAATGTGAAGAATAGCTAATAAATTTAGCTAAAATGGCTGATATGATAGAAATAAAAATGGGAAATTTATTTCTAGAGCATAAAGAGTGGTAGTGAGCTATAGTAAATTTTGGAAGATCGAATGGATTAATTTGGTATTTTTAGTAACAGTAAGTGGGTGTCTAAAGGCCAAACTAAATAAAAAAGTAGCTCAGAAAATTATGAAACTTGAAGCAAAAGTTAAAGAGAGGATGAAAAGTTATCTGGGAATGGAAACAGATCAAAATGAATATTTATAAGCTTCTTAGTTCAATTTCATAGGTTTAACTGAACCTAGAAAAGAACACTGAAGCTTAGAAAATGATAAAAGTGTATAAGAATTGTTGAAGAATGAAGAAACTGAGAAATGAATAGAATCCAAGATTTTTCTGTGATACCTATGAAGGTTAGAAAATTCACCAAAAGGATATTGAAACATCCTTAAGAGATATAAAGTTTTAGCTGAAATTCATTTTTTTTCTCATTCTGTTTCCACCGCCTTTGCTTTTTTCTTTTTATCTATTATTGACTTTTTCCTTTCATCATTTCTCACTCTCTTTCTCGTCACTTTCATGATCAAGAGCAGCAGAAAGCAAGGAAGGAGAAAAAGAAAAGAAAGGAAAAAAAGAAGAAGGGACAAAAGTTGAAGGATCAAACTAAGAAGAGAAAAAGAAGAAAGATAAAGGAAAAGGCATAAGAATAGAGTAAGGTAGGGGGTAATTGTTCCATTATTTTCCTCACTTTCTACTCATCTTTTCTATATGATAAATAGATGTTTGAAATGGAAACTTTGAAAGCTTCTCTAAAACTTATGTTTTAGTGGAAACTTTGAATGATTTGTTTGATGTTTATGAATGATATTTCATCATATGAATGATTTGAAATTATTCTTGAATGTCTCTAAATGATATAAAGATCATTTATGAGATGAAAAATGACTAAAAAATCAAGTGGTGGTGATAAGGAATGGTTTGGAATGGTTGAGTGTCATTCTGCAGCAACAGAAATTGAATTTTGGTGTGCATTATTCGAATAAGCCATGGCTTATTCGAAGGCTTATTCGAATAATGCCTTCTAGAAAGCATAAACTCATAAAATTTTAGTGGCTTATTTGTAATATTCTTTGCAACCTAATAGATTTAATTTGGTTCTAGAAGCTCAATAAAGATTGGTATAAGTTACCTGAAAATTTTGGGAATTATTTGGATTGAATTAAGCATAAATCTATAACACTGAAGTTGAGAAATAATCTAAAGGAATTTAGGATTTAGCTTAAATAGCTTTAAAGATTGAAATAAATACGGAACATTTATTTATAAGTTATGCATAATTAAAATAGGTACCTGAAAGCTTCTTAATTCAATTCCATATGTTCAATTTATCTAGGAAAAGAATAATGAAGCTTAGAGACTCATACTGCAGTATAAGAAAAATGGTGGAATAATAATATAAAAAATAGAATGAAATCCTAGAATTTTTTATGATTACTATGAAGGTTAGAAGATTCATTTATGAAAGACTAAAGTGTCCATAGGAGATAAAATCTTACCAGATGGATTTCATTTTTTTGCAAGACTTTCCCACATCTTACACTATTCCTTTTAGCTGCACTTTTACAAACCATAAGATATTTTGATTATTTTCCCTCATTTTTACCACTCATTCACGCTGCCCCTTTCTCTTTCTTATTCTCTCATTCTCACATTTTGGTTCTTCACTTTCACTCACTCTCCGCTCTCATGTTCTCACGTTGCTGGCAGAAGGAAGAAGAGAAATAAGGCCCATCAAGGATCATAGAGGGAAGAAAAAGACAAGAAAAAAAAGAAGTAAAAAAAGACAAGAAAGGAAAGAAGAAAGCCACTTCAAGCTAGGTAGGGGTTTTCTTTGCTATTTCATTAACTTTGTTTTTCTTAAGTTCTGAAAACCTGTGAATGGATAAAGATTTTGAAATAGGAATGATGATTATGTGTTGTTTGTGGTTTGAGAATTTAATTCCTTGATTTGGCTCTTAAGGAACTTTGAGCTTTGAAAAATGGGTTGAAACCTTCATTTGATTTGTTGTTTTAAATGGATTTTTGAATGCTTGTATATGAAGCACTTGATGATATGGTGGGATTTTGAGTTGATGATAGAAGATGTATGTTTTTATGCTTTGGACATGATTGAAAATATTCAAGCTTACGATTGTATTTCTTGATGAACCACGAGCAGCTAGTTTTCACTCAAACCCAGAAATTGTAGCAGAAGCCGTGGCACATCATAGGGAGAGCCGCGCACCCAAATATTTGGAAAGTAGGAATTGTAGCACAGAGAGCAAGGAGCCTCACCACAAACCAATTGAGTGTTCCACGACACCCAATTGAAGTGTGAAACTGCGACACACTTTGGAAAGTGAAGCCGTGGCACATTTGTAAAATTTTCCCAGACTTGTTTCCTTTTGTGATTTTTTCTGTGAAATGCATGATGTTTTGGCATGCAATGATTAATAGAATACACTAATTCTTGATTGATGAGATATTAATGCATTATGCCATGTTATGAGATTGGTTGGTAAATTTGAATACTCTTGAATAGAAAAACTATCATGTGCATACTATTGCATGTTGATGAAATATGAAGGCTTTACCATGATATGAGACTATGAGATAAATGTCATGAGTATAATTGAATTGATCATTATGCATGATATTATAATATAAGATTGATGATTAAGATAATGATTGAAATTCATAAATAACTCATTACCTAAGATATCCTTGGACCTAGGGGGTGACTTGGAAATGATGGTTGAGGATGGACATTCTTTTACCACTTGTGTAATGAGGTTGAGGATGGACACTCCCTCCCTCTTTACTTGAGTTCCCCATGGTTGATGTGTAGCTGAGGATGGACATTCCCTCTCTACACTTGACGCATTCCTAGTTTGAGGATAGTGTGAGGAAGGATGATACCCTCCCTATCAATAGTAGTTGAGGATGGACATTCCCTCTCTACTCATAACTATAAAGAGGATGAACATTCCCTCATTTGTTGTGACTGATTTAGGTTACTCGGAGTAGCTCTCTATAGCGAGAAAGATTGCTATAAATGGGTTGAAGTGAACTAACCCAAAAACAGGATACTACCAAGTGATTGGTATTGTGAGGATGGACACTCCCTCCATACCATTTGAGAAAAGATGAAAAATGAATAATGATGATTAATAGATGATGATGATTGATAAATGACCATTCTGAGATAGCATTTTGTATAAGTCTATCATGAATGGATTTCTTGATTGATATTGAGATTGAGATGAAACTTGATGGTTTCTTGATTTCAAATGTTTTTTGATAAATGACTTAAAATGAACCTCTGTTTCGAGAAGGGAAAGGACTTATTTTGGCTTTAGCCACCTTTCCACTAGTTATAGTATAATGATTTGAATTGATTTTTCCCTGAAATAGCTAGAATGATTATGATGACATATTTTTATAACTGCTATTGAGAATTTTAAGATTTTCACTCCCTTTGTTTATTTTCCATAATGATTCCAGGATGTCCTCATGCAGTTCTCAGAGGCGATGAAGGATTTAATCTTATAGACTTTTTGATTGTTTTATTTTGACATTGTAAATGGTTGTACACCATTATTTTGTGCCATTTTGGCTTGTGATGTATATAATGTACCTTGATGTACTCTTTGTATATAACTCAGTTCTATAAATATGTAATATGTACTTCCGCTTCAGGCTCATATTTTGTATATTATATAAGTACTTCTTAAAAAAAATTGATATTGATATAAGTGACATATTCTAATACAATTTCTAATCCATAATTTTAGATATATTATTAGCTTAAGTATTAGGATGTTACATTATTCGAATAACAAGGATGTTATTCGAATAAAGCTATACAAAACAGGAATATTTTGTAGCATTCTATTCGAATAACAGGAATGTTATTCGAATAGAAACACTTGATTTTAAGATATTAGACATTTTAAGGAGTATTAAATGTTATGAATTCAAATATTATAAAAATGATCAATGATTTAGTTAATGAATGGACATTTTGTGTCAAAAACTGTGTATTGATAGAATTTCAGAATTCAAATTAGGATGTACTTGAAATGTGAATTTTGGATTGTATATTTGTGAAATTGGAACATGCTCCCTTAAATTGTTAAGGTTGAGCCAAAATGAAGTATTGAATGAATGTTTGAATGGACAATGCTCAAAGAATTTGTATGTGAATTGAGAATGAGAATTGGATAATTATCCTTGAATGGGAAGGTAATTAGTCCATGCTTTCCTACTCAGTATCCTTTGTTTTTTATGTGAACTTTGTTTCACTTTGTATAGTGGATTTCAGAGACGATCCTGTATGAGGGAAGAGTATTTGAAATTCCATTAGAATCATGGAGAGGACTCTAGTGAGGAAGGCAGATCCTATATTCTTGAATAATTTCTTCATAGTATCAGTGTAATCCTCACGTATTAATTCTTTGATAGGATACTAGTGGTAGTGTGAGGCCCTGAATCACTCCCTACCATGAGTATATAGAACCTGAGCTATATGAGGTGGCTCTCATCCTTGTGATGCTTGAGATATGGGTTTTGTGGGATAAGCGAGTGTTTGAATGAGCACTGAAATTAGAATTGAATTTGTATGTCATGTTATGACTTGAATATGTATTTCATTCTTTGAATGAACTTGGTATTATGGTATATGTACTTGAAGATGTTTTCTGAAATTTATTTGTGATTATAATATGTATTATTGATAATGGATGATTTTGAAAACTATTAAATGGAGTTCTGTTTTGGGAAGAGAAATGACCGAATTTTGGCATTTTGCCACCTTTCTAATTGTGATTACCATGCAACATTGATGACGAGTTTTGATGATAACAAATATGGAGATGATGAGATGATGAGAAGATCAAGTCCAAGTTGTTCAAGTTTAGCTTTAGGACTTAGGATCTCTCTTGTACAGAGCTCTCATACAATATCTCAGTGGTTAACTCAAAAGATCTAAGAACTTATTTTTTTTCTACAAGCCAAATTAAAGTTCTAATAAGCCTTTGATAATCAAAGAGATTGTGGTTTTTCTAATCTTACATAATCTTGTTCATAGAAGCGTTTTTCATGTTTTTTAACAGAGGCATTCGAATACTTCAAAAGTCATTCG
Organism: Ormosia semicastrata; assembly: GCA_029884595.1. Taxonomy (NCBI): domain Eukaryota; kingdom Viridiplantae; phylum Streptophyta; class Magnoliopsida; order Fabales; family Fabaceae; genus Ormosia; species Ormosia semicastrata. The sequence goes on along the minus strand of JAQQTO010000063.1, from coordinate 14,599,061 downwards.
AATACAACCATTCTGAAAATGCTTCTACAAACGTGTTTTTAATAAAAGTATTCGAATACTCATTTGAGGCATTCGAATACAATGTGTTTTTAATAGAGGTATTCGAATACTCATTAGAGGCATTCGGATACAACCTTCGAAAAGGCTTTTACAAACGTATCTCAAATAGATACAAGTGGCATTCTACCTTGGTATGGTATTCGAATAACGTGGAATAATCTTAGACTGTTTTTAAATGTTGATATCGGAGGTATTCGAATACCTCATAATGGTATTCGAATAACCCAAGCCTAAACTATTTTTTATATATTGATATCGGTGGTATTCAAATACCACAATAAAGTATTTGAATAACCATTCACGAGTTTTTCCAATCATAGCATTATACGGTTTTTGAATTTGATACGCAAATGGATTTTGCATTTATTATGCATTCAATTTTCCAGAAACATAAACTTACAAAAATTTATAAGTAATACGGAAAAATATATTGAAACAGATTTTACACTATTGACGATCAAAGGCTCTATAAATAGAGACCTTCCTCACTAATATGACACACACCAATCCTTGAATTTATTTTCTCATTTTGTGCTAAAATACACTTTTTGCATAATTTCTCTTTTTTCTCTCTATGCTCTTTTGATAAAATTACCAACATCGACACGACAGAGATATTGTTAGAGAGCTCTATAGTGCTTCAATTTGTATTACTTACTACTAAGTGAGAGTTTCTCTTCATCTATTTCTGATATTTTGTATCGAGGGTGAGGTATCCCTCAAGGTTTGTATAAGGGTGAGGTATCCTCATTTTGAGCACATCTAGCATATACGAGACTTTAGCACAAGGGTAGAAACTCGTAGAGTGTCCCGCACCCACTTGTGTGAAAAGTGCTTCTATTTTGTAACGATAGAATATCAAAAGCACCTATTGAAGCTTGTATACTTAGTGAAAAATCTCGGCTTTCGAGGATACTTTTCACGTAGACCACAAGTGGGTTAGTTGTCGAACCAGGATAAATATTGTGCCCAATCGCTTCTCTTTTCCCTAATCTCTTTATTTTATGCAATTTATTTTCTTTAGTCATAAAACATACGCCAGATATTTTCACAATCATCAGTAATAATTGTTACATTTTTACAATTCAAAAACATTTACTTTTCACGTTTTTTATTGTTTCTTTTCTTCTTCTCATTCCTTCATCGTGCATTTATTTATTAAGCTTTTGATATTCGTTTTAATTAAAAGAGGTTTTGCGAAAAAGTTTTATACTCAATTCACCCCCCTCTTGAGTACTGGAAGCCACTTGGTAACACTAACTACATGTGTATATAATGATTTTAAATAGTTTAAAGAAATATATTTTTCCTCGAAATAGATAAAATTATTATGATGACACCTTTTTCATAATAGAATTACTAAGAATAGTATTCTCACCCCATTGTTATTTTGTATTCCATGAAAATTCCAGGGTTGTATCCTGCAACACAACAGCAGAAGCAGAAGAAATAACTTACTTTATTTTGGACTTAATCTTTTGTATAATGAATGTATGGATAATGCCTTGAAGGCATGTGTTGTATATATGTTTGTACTATGAACTCTTGTATAAATATCCTTCAGTATATGTAAATTATTATTACACCCTTTTCAGGCTTATATTTTTATATATTATTGGAAAGTATATTTGAAATTTCTAATGAACATTTTAAGTGATGTGCTTACTATTGTTGCTATTGTGTAATTAAATTTTACACTATTAATGAATGAACACCTATTTAGAGGTGTCTTGGCGAAATTCACTAAGTTCTTGGGACCAAAAATTAATTCCCTTATTCTTGAAAAAATTTTAACATGAACTCTAATTTTTGGGAGCTCAAAATTAGCAATAACAGTAAGTAATGCACATAGCGTTACACAATTTAAATTTTAATTCTCATGAGCACTGATCATTCAACTATACTTTCTAACTCAACCTTAAAGAATCAAGGGAGCAATGCAATTTCCAAGGAGAAACATAACATCTAATACACATCAAAGCACAACTTTAATCATTCATCAATTTTCATTAGTTTTCAACAAGTGAATCATACCAAAGGAATCTAAATATCAATAGTACAACAAAGTGATCATAAACAAGTTCACTTAACTATTCGGTTAACTCTTAAAGAAATTCTCAAACAAATAATAATTCAAATATCCTAATTTAAATACATAAGCATTAGATGCTTTATGGAGATTACCACATCTCCTTGAGTACCAACTCGGCCTACATGGCCAAAATGACATATTATTGATGACATATATTCAATTAGGTCTACACTAAGCATTCAAATACATAATACAAAAGTCCAAGTACTAGGATTTTCTATAAATCTTTTTAGAATCTCAAATGATCATTGGTAAACATAATTGATAAAAAACAAGTATAAGTGACCCTAGACAAAACATGGCCAAGTCTCTTTTTCATGACCAACTTAGTAGTTTCTCTAATCATTCACTAATGCTGACATAGTTACTGTAATGCCCTTACTGTTATTACTAATAGTGTATCTGGAATTACACTTAAAGCAACAATAGTAAGCACATCACTTAAGAAATTCATTTATAAAGTTTAAATATACTTTGCATTATTATATAAAATAAGAGCCTGTACAGGATGTAATAGTAATTTACACACATACTGAAGGAGTCTATACAAGTGTACATAATAGATACAAATACATTTCTTATGTCTTTAAGGCAATATCCATACATTATTATACATAATAGATACAAATATCCACTTCTACTTGATCCATGGCGCTTCAAATGCTGAACTTGGAATTATCATGGAATTAAAAATAACAATGGGGTGAGAATTCTAATTCTTAGTAAATTCTATTCTCCAAAACATGTTATCACAATAATTCCAGCTGTTTCGGTAAAAAATACATTTTATTGCATTTCACTTTGAATATATATATTATTAGAAGGGTGGCAAACTGCCAAATCTGGTCTATTCTTTTCCTGAAATAGAATACCATTTAACAGTTATTAAAAAAATATCTTTTATCAATAATACAAGTAGGCAATCATTAATAATTCAGAAATTGTCTCAAATTCAAATTTCATAATATCAAATCCATTCAAAGATTCAAATGTTTGTTCCAATCATAGGTGCCTATTTGTTCATTAGTCATCTTTCCACATTGCTCTTTAAAATCTTGTACTTATTATCTGCATAACATATACATTCAATTCAAGTTTCAGTGCTCATTCCAATACTTGCTATCCCACATAACCCATATTGTAACACCCTCCTCAGGGTATCACATGTCTGACTCCCGATTCATAATCTAAAAAGAAATTCGCACAAAGTTTGAGTTATAAAAGATGGGTTTTAAAATTCCTTCTTTACTGAAACATAAACTTATGGAAATTTATAAGTAATACGAAAAAATATATTAAAACAGATTCATATACACTATTGACCCAATTGTACCATTTAACAATTTAAAGAGAAATATAACATTTACCAATTTTTTTTAACATTTTAACACAAAAAGTAGTAACCCCATGATAGGTTCTACTTAATAGCACGGTATAACACTAACATTAAATCTTAACATACTCGTTCCTTCTCTTGTATCAACTTGATGCATCAGAACTTTACTCCTTGTCTACCCGGCACATCTTCGAACTTGAGATAGTCACTTTTCAATGTTTCCATCAATCTCTGAGTATCTACCACCCGTTATGTCTAAGACAACTCATTCCTTCTACTGTATAATTTTAACAATACAGACAAAGCAAAACAATATAACAAAGAGGTGAGATCACCTACACCAATACCAACATGGCAGCACAGAGATAACACAAACAGCAATATCATACAGATAAATCATACCACAATTATGATCATGCCATCAACATTAATTAACTATCATCATTCAATTATTTATCAATTCAATTATCATAAATAATAATTATGATAATACCCTCAGCATTATCATCATCATCATCTTCCAAGTATTCAAAACAATTGTCATAACCAATATTCCTCAATTAATATATCACACAGATATAAATGTTCAGATTATGCATGTACACAAGACTCGATTTCCTACTCCATGGAGCTAAAACTCAGGTCGGAGAAATGATCGAAAAGATCTGTCGGTACCACATGCCTCAGACCACGTGCTATAATCCTCATTTTGATTTTTGCACATCTAGCATATACACGACAGTCTTTATCAGATCTTGATTAAGAATAGTGTCTCGGTCAGGATCATCGGTGTGTCGCGTCGGTCTAACCCACGGTTACAGTAGAGCGACTCACTGCCCACTGTAGGCAACCCGCACCCCGATGCCCCCAAGGTCAACGAGTGACCTACACTACGCATATCGCACCCACTCAAGAGGTGTACGTTTCTCCTAGGCAATTAGCCTTATCCAGTCCATCGGACCATTCCAATGCATGTATAATGCACCAAAAACCAAATCATAGATAGAATATCAATCACAGGTTTAACTCATAATTTTTCAAAATATATTTTATACAATGCACTAATATCTTAGTGCAAGTCCAACCACAAGGGCTATACTTTTCAATTTCATTTGTTCAATTTATATCATATGCTTCAATGCATATTTTTCCAATACTTAAAGTGCCCCAAATACCAAATACAGGCATCTCTTTCCAATGCATACAAAATACATCAAAAGCCAATCGTAGGCAAACTCGTCATTTTCTCACACAGTGTTCATACACTGTTTTGGCAGTAATCATCATGTTATCATGTTTTTATAGTCATAAAACACTTCTGCCGTATTTTCACAATCGCGTAACAATTACATTTACATTTTTACAATTCAAAAACATTTCATTATATTTTCACAATTTCGTAAAAATATTCTATCATTATTTATTCACGTAGTAATTTTTCAATAATATTTTCAATAGTGTAAAATATTTAAACGCTTTCCAAATCGCGTAGAAATATTTTAACATTTTTCAAATCGCGTAAAAATATGTTAACATTTTTCAAATCTCGTAGAAATATTTTACTGTATTTCAAATCGTTTTTAAGATACGTAAAACATTTTTCATCACAATTTCATTACAAAAATATTTTTTAACCTTCGAAAATTCCTTTTTATCTTTTCTCAAAATAATATAACTTTGTATTTTATTTTTCATATTTTCCTTATTTAAGAAAATCTTTTTCCACATTTCTTAATTCAAGAAATCCTTTTCCAAAATATAATTCACAAAATCACTTTTCTATTGATATAAATCAACGTTTCAAAACTTAACATTTTCTAACGTATTTCAAAACTCAAAAATAAGTTATACGTTAGTAGATTTTCATAATACCACTATATTCTTCATTTTTCCCAAATCATTTCCAAACACAACCTTCTTCAAAATAAATTGAAGTTCAAAACATTTTCATTTACAAAAACTTAATTTCTCAAGTGATTAAAATGCTCGATTCCCTTTTCAAATTCCTTGTATTAAATCAATTATATTTTTACTTGGAAAATTACTTTGTTTCATCAAAATCTAGGCATTATAAGCCTTCAAAAACGTGGACATGACTATTGAAAATTATCAAAACATTATTCCTTCTAAATTGATATGGTTTTACACAAACAAAATCATTAAAATTTTATTTTCAAAACCGAAGTATCGATGGTTATAAAAACCAAACCCATTTATTCAAATTCATTTTTACTTTCTTTGTAAATCCTTTTTCATTTTTTGCACTTTTTCTTTCTTTGCAAATCATTTTTCACTTTCTTTGCAAATCCTTAAAATCAACGTTTTGCCCGTTTCATTCAAAACTCATGTTTAGAAAAATACTCAGGATCTTTGTACACAAAATAAATAAATGAAAATTCTTCAAAAACTGTGTTCTTGTTCTCTTGAAAAACAAACCCTTTGTTTATTTTCTATACTCTTCAAATCATCCATTTTCATCCTTCATGAAATTATTAATTTATGAACACCTATTTAGAGGTGTCTTGGCCGAAATTCACTAAGTTCTAGGGACCAAAAATTAATTCCCTTATTCTTGAAAAAATTTCAACATGAACTCTAATTTTTGGGAGCTCAAAACCGTAGCCTCCCCCTTGGCCTTTGGAGCCAAAAAATCAATTTCCTTTCCACCATCAAATCATGGCATACATATACATATTTAAATATATATCACAAACATGTCATAATCAAAGCAATAAATCATGCAAATCATACCAAACATAGGCAAATAATCAAAGCACATAAACACCCACAAATAATTACATGACCATGGAAATGAATCCTCACATGGATTCACCATCCATCAAATATAAAACCATCTCTCACCACCATACTTGGTTGGTGAGATGGATCTCCCTCTTACCTCTTGAAGAACCACAAAAGCTCCTTGGTTTGGATTTAGAACAAGATCTCCACCAACAAAAGTCTCTTGAACATAAAACAAACATAAATAAATTAGTATATTAAGCTTGATTAAGAGGAACCATGGATTAAACATGGTTTAGAACATGAAAAAGAAAAGAATAAATGAAGTTTCCTTACACTTCACCAACAAAACTCTATAACTTGATCTTAGTAAAAGTCCTTCAAGATGGAAGATTTAGAGAAAGTCTTCAACATGAAAGTTGTTTAGAATAAGGTAAGGATTCAAGAAACTAGGTTGTATGAAATTAAAAAAGTGATGGAGGAGAGGTTTAGGGTGCTTGGCCGAATGGTCTTCTTTAGGGAGAGAGAATGGAGTTTCTTTGGTTTGTTTCTTGAAACTTAAGTGAAATAGGTGAAGATATGATAATATGAAGTGTAGAAATGAATTACTTGATCTTCAAAGCTATGCATGGTCATAGCTTGCATTGGAGAAATGTGGAAAGTGAAGTTTGAAAAACATGATCATTAATGATCAATAGGAAAAATAATTAATGATCTTAACATTTGGCTATTGCCTTCATCTTTTTCTTTGACCTAAAAAGCCTATTCAAAGTTGTCTCCCCTCTCCCTTGCATCTCCAAACCGTCCCCCCCTTCCATGCTTCATAAAATATGACAAATTTCATAGCCATCATCCTAAGCCATCCTAACCTTTGATTAAAAAAATGGTTTGGATTAAAATAGCTATTAGGTTTAGGTTATAGATGGAAGACTTTATTTGAGCCATTGGATCATTTTTGGCTTGCAATCCTAACCATTTAATGTGTCTCCAAAATGAAGGGTCAAGATTACACCTTCAAACTTTACATCCAAGGGTCCAAAATGGTGGTAGTCATTTTTGATGACTAATTCTCCACCATTGATCTAAATCTAAATCCAATGGTCATTAATGATCCATCTCCACCATTGATTAAATCTACATCCAAGGGTTGATAATGGTCATAGCCATTTATAAGACTAAATCTTTACCCTTGATTTAATTTTCATCCAACGGTTATAATTGATCCTATTCACTTTTAAGATCAAATCTCCACTGTTGATTAAATCAAGATTAAATCTCCAATGGTGATTAAATCGATGGTGGATATCCAAACCACCAATATTGACTTAACAGTATAGAATTTTATTTTTATCTGTTATAACCCCACGAAAGAATATATTTACTGTATTTTTATCGTCCGATAATTAAATACAGTACAAAATATAGTAAAGGAAATTTTCTAAAACTGTTTCTGGATTCAGGTTTAGTAAGATCCCCTGTTTTCGTCTAAATAGTACAAATTTTTCTATGCGTAGAAATTTTTTTCACTTTGCGGGACCCACCTGGGCCCACGTATGGCCACCTGAGTCCACATACACCCCCTGGGCCCACAAGCAGTAAAAATTTTCATAATCACACATAAAATCACAAAAATTAGAAAACTCACAAATATCAATTAAGATTACGTAAAATAATTAAAACCTAATGGTAAAAATTAAATTACGTAAAGTTTTCCCCAGTCCAAAAATTTTTATTTTCCTGACTCGGAGTAAATCACTCAAAACGATCAAATATGCTGATGGAATAATCAAAATAATTTTACAGTATCCAAAAATTACTAAACAGTAAAATTCTGTTAACTGTCAAAATTACTATTTACAAGATAGGAAATTTTAGGGTGTTACACATATCTCAAGCATCACAAAGGATGGGAGCCACCTCATATAGCTTGGGTTCTATATACTCATGGTAAGGAGTGATTCAGGGCCTCACACTACCACTAGTATCCTATAAGGGAATAAATACGTAAGGATTATACTAATACTAATACTATGAGGAATTTATCGTAGAACACAAGATCCCTATTCCTCACAAGAGGTCGTCTCCATGGTTCTAATGAAATTTCAAATACCCTGCCCTCATACAGGATCGTCTCCGAAATCCACTATATTAGAGTGAAACATAGTTCACAAAAAAAAAATAAGGATACTGAGTGGGAAGCTTGGACTAATTACCTTCTCGTTCAAGGATAATTGTCCAATTCTCATTCTCAATTCAAATACTAATTCAGTGAGCACTGACCATTCACACATTCATTCAATACACATTCTTAGCTCGACCTTAGCATTAAAGGGAGCATATCCTTAAATTCATACTATTATAGCTCAACTTTGCATCACAAAGGAGCAATGCCTTAGTAGTACACATATAACTCAAAATAAGTGTACAAAACAATCATTCAATCATGAACTCCATTCATATAAGGATTTATTTCCAAATAATTCAATATACCAAAATTCTATGTTCAATAATTTCAAATGCACCAAAATTGTTAATCTAGAATTCAATCAATGCTTAATGATGTCTCATTAAGTTAAATATGGTGTTATAGATCATGATTTTAGGTTACATTGAGTCTCCATAAGTCAAAGAACTTTATTTTTTCTCAAAACATACTGATGGTAATCGATTACACCCTATGGTTACATCATGTTCTAGAGGCCTTGTAATTGACTACTAGTCTCTAGTAATCGATTACATGCCTAGCAGAGAGCTTGTACTTGATTACACGTGCGCTATAATCGATTACATTAAACCCAAAAATGTAATTCATTGTTGTGTAATCGATTACAAGCTCGTTGTAATTGATTACAACCTGAATTTCTACAGAAAATAGAGTTCCCAAGTTCAAGTAACCCAAACCAATCACATATTCATCATGTAACACCCTAGTACCAATATCTCAATATATTACTCATACACAAAGATATAAAATATTAGATGAGCTACTGCTAATTTATATAAGTATTCTAATTCCATATCATTTGTATAAATAAATATGGAGAGTCGCGATAAAAGAAAAGTTATACATATTTACATTAAAAAGCCTCATGGGTAAAGTGTAATATATACAACAAAAAAAAAAAACTCAAAGTAACAAACTTTACAAGAGTCGCTCTAAAAAACATAAAACTAAACTATCTACTCTGGAAACTTTTACTTCTTTTTCTTTTTCTTCCTCTTTATTCCTTCGGGAGGGTATTGTCCTGCTTAACCATGAAACATAAATGGGGTGAGAATATAAATATTCTCAGTAATAAAACATATGTCTCATGGCACTAATATAAAGATACACAAAGGTAAATTTATAAACTATTAACTCATAAACTTGCTATCGATATTAAATAAATGTCTACACAATTGTAAAATATCAATTTACTCGGTAAGTGTTTGTCTCACTACATCACCTAGCATAGGACTTAACTTATCTTATTTCTTAGGGTATTAAGCTTGTCTGACTTAATTTCCCTTGTTGGAGAGCTTGACTCACTCTTACTACCGTTTACATGAGTGTTTTTTTTCTCACTTCTCATGTTAACTGATAAAGAGCTTAACTCACTACTTCGTCTTAGGTAGAGTGCTTATCTCACTGTTCTACCATTACTAGGTAAAGTGTTTTTCTCACTCCTTTACCATGACAAGGTGCTTTTCTCACTCCCTTGTCTCACAATTCCACCTTTAACAAAGTATTTTTCTCACTCCTTTGCAAGGTCAATGGGCTTGTCTCACTTCCTTAGTTAGGAATTGTTGTGTACTATGGTTTAAATTTAATAAAAAAAGAACCAACTCTTGATAAACACTCTATTTGTACCCAACTTAATGGATTAACAGAGCATTTCTCTAAAATTAACATATACTTATTATGTTAACTCATACTAATTAAAGTAAATGAGTAACTCTCTATGTACATGCTTGTTTTCACCCATAAAAAGATATAACTAAAGCTTCTAGAGCTCATATCATTAGGGATGGCAACGGGGCGGGGCGGGGACGGGTAGTAGCCCCCTGTCCCCTGCCTTCGCGAATAATATCCGCCCCCGCTCCCGCCTCTATATTCGTGCGGGTACCCGTTTATCTTTCTCCCGCGGGTAAACGGGTATTCACGCGATATCCGCGAGATACCTAATAAATTGTAAAAAAATTCAAAAAAATCAAAAATAAAATAAAAAATGAAAAATGAAAAAAAGTATAATACTATAATTTTTCAAAATTTGTCCAACACAACTTAATCTAAAAATAATGTCAAACACCTAAAATACTTTTGATTTATATAATTATAATATTTTAATTTATATAATTAATTTTTTAATAATTTTATATAAAATATTTATATAAATTTTTTATGGGTACTTACCAGCAGTGCACGAGGAACTACCCCGCCCCCACCCCGTTTATTAAACGGGGATAACACTAAATGGGTATTTATATATGCGGGAGAAATTTGACGGGTATTACCCACCCCTGTCACGGGTATTACCCGCGGGTACCCATGGGGGCGGGTAAAATTGCCATCCCTACATATCATTCTTAACTGAACTTGATTGGTTCACTAATCACCAATACATAGCTTTACTAGGGGTGCTTTTAACCCTAAAAGTGTTAAACTCTGCTCTTTCTAGGCCTATAACTGGTTATGCTACTTGGAATAACAGTTAAAGCCCTTTGAAATCTGTTTTGGACAAGCTCCTAACCGGTTATGGTGAACAATAATTGGTTATGGTTGCACAAAAACTATTTTGAAACACCCAATAATCGATTAGCCTTTACTAGCTAACCGGTTATGGAGTGTTATCATTCTCTAACTTGAACAAATAATCGGTTATCCACATGGGATAATCAGTTATTTTTATGTTGTAAAATGGCATCCTCTCTGCCATCAAACAATAATCGATTATCTACATAGGATAATCGGTTATCAGGTGCAAACTTGCACCAGATAACTGGGTTTCTCAACCTTTCTCTTTCAAGCTTGCTTCCTCTTCACTTTACACTTTAAAAACTCATCATATAGTATATTCAACACAAGATTTAAATGAAATAAAAAACTAAGATCAATCACAACCCATCAAATTGAATATAAACATAGGATTTCTAACTTCAAACTCAACTTAATAACACCCATATTATCAACCTCATGCTCAAGGAGTTAAAATGGCATTTCTCAAGTAAAAAAAAGACTATTTTTCTTCCTCTAGGTTGTAACTAACTCTTTACAACCATTGGGAACACTTATTAATCAAAAAAGATAGATTTTGCTTCTCAAAACCCATTTTCTCTAACCCTAAAACTAGCTTCATACAAGATGAAACAAGAAAGATAAGTTGAGTAAGAAACTCCCCTACCTCAAGGTATTTGAATAATAGACTTTCAGTTCTAATTTTCCTCTTCATTTTCCTCTTCTTCTCCTCTTCTTCCTCTTTCTTTTCCTCTTCGTTTCCTCTATTTTCTGTCACTCCAGCTGTGTGGTCGTGAGAGAACATGAGAAAGTTGGTGAGAAATGAGAGGAAAAAGCCTTAAATTTCAAGAGAAGAAATTTTGGAACGTGAGTCACTAAAATGACTCCAATATTCCACTAAAAAATTTATATATGTTAAGAACACTTATATTTTAATAAATCAAGTTTCCTAACATACAACAACTTTAGAATAAATCCTAAGATTCATCTAAATTATTGTTTTACCATTTTCTTAAGTTTCCATATCTGTTGTTAGTTAATCCGGTATTAAAACACTCTCTCTATGTGCTTAAAAATACCAAATTAACTCAGTTTACTTTCAAAAATTAACTACATCTTCTTCCACATATTTGTTACCTAGAAATAAATTCTCTTTATTTATTTTCCTCAACTAGGCAATTTATGTTACTTTCTGAGTCATTTTAAGCTACTTTTCACATTCTATGTTGCAACAAAGTGCCTAACTTAACTCAGTCGGTCACAAAATTAAGCAGACATATCAAATAAATATTATGATACTTCTATGATCATTCACAAGTCTAACATGCTAAAAAGAAGATATTGCACATTACAAACAACAATAATATTCCATAGGAAACAAGCCAAATCGATCATAAAATGCTAAAACAAATATAGGCAATGTTTGTCCCAAAATAGGCCGCAAGTGCACGGGTCATTCAAGTAATAAAGTGAAAAGTAAAGATCGTTCCCTCGAGGATAAGTTTACTTCCAAAGCTAAATATTAACCAATAGCTTATCTAATTCTATTCAAGGACATAAAAATAGAGAAAACATAAATAAACTAAATCTAATCTACAAAAGCAATAAAGATAATGGTTTAGAGATCTAGGGAATCCTTCTTCACCCCTTACTTCAACCAACAACATGCAATCCTCTTCATAAACATAAATGCAATGATTAGGTTAGCTTGAGAATCTAATTTTGCTAAAAGCCTATGTCTAGGTCATCTAACCATAGTTTCAATTGCCCAACTCACGATGTTTCCATGAGAGCTAACACAAAATCCACTCATTAACGATCTATTCTCAAACATATGTTATGCATATCTAAGAGGTATATTTCTATTCCATTAGTGAATCAACTCATCCCGCCATTAAAATGGAACCGAACATGCATCAATCTTACATATGATCTCAAATCCAAATTCCTATGTCTAAGTTCATTAGATTCCATCAAATTACTTAAATGATGATCAGACATTCAAGTGCATTAAGCACAATATGATTGAACAAAACCATACATCCATACAAACTCAAAGGATAACAAAATCATTAATATCCATAAAAGGATTCAAAGTATTCCCTAAAACAACTGCTACATCATTGAACATGAAAATACAAATCAAAATACATCCTCAAAGAATTAGAAAGAGAAGAAAACAAAGGGAGAAAGGAGGAAAAGCTTATAGATGTTGCCATTGATGCTTGAATCTCCCTCCATGAGAAAAATAGCCTCTAACCTTGGCTCCCTTGGCATCTTTCAGCCTTAGAAAATGAAGCACAAGGTGCAGTTTCTCTAAAACCTAAAAGTCATTCTAAGAAAATCTGCTAAAAATCTATTTATAGGCTCAATTTTGCACATCGTGCCGCAACGTACAAACCTTTGTGTCGTAGCCCATATTGAGTCGGTTGCCTAGCGCCGCGGCGCAAACTCATTTGTGCTACGGCGTGGTAGCCTTAGGTTTTAGTATGGCAACTTGATGATGCATATTTGCGCCACGGCACACACTCATCTGTGTCGTGGCGTTCTATCCTAGAATGCCTCATTGGCTTTCTCTTGGGCTTTTGAGCCTTAAATCGCTCTAATTCCTCTATTTTAAGCCCATCCGACATTAGGAAAATCATCAAGTTAAATATAAATTAGAAATCCACTTAATCACTTAACGAATACATACAAATTGCTCATAATCATATAGAGTGATATCCAAAGGAAATTTAACCAATATAAACATAAAATCTCTCATATATGCATAATAATAAGGACATAGCATTCTATGAAGCATAATTATAGGGCACAAATAACTACATTTCATAGAGTTATCATACCCCTAAACCTAAGTTATTGCTAGTCCTCGAGCAACACAAAGTATGATCAAGTAAACTCACATTAATCAATTCATGCTCATATGCATTCAACATTTCAATTTCTATTTAATCATAACCAGTGCACAATGATTGTTTAAGCCCTCAAAAGATGCACATGTTACCAAGTGGCTTCCAGTACTCAAGAGGGGGGTGAATTGAGTATAAAAACTTTTTTGCAAAACCTCTTTTTAATTAAAACAAATATCAAAAGCTTAATAAATAAATGCACAGAAAGAATGAGAAGAAGAGAATAAACAATAAAGAATAGCGTAAAATAAATGTGCAATAAAATAAATTACTTAAAATAAAGAGATTAGGGAAAAGAGAAGCAGGCACAGTATTTATCCTGGTTCGACCACTAACCCACTTGTGGTCTACGTCCAGTCCTCGAAAGCCGAGATTTTTCACTAAGTATACAAGCTTCAATAGGTGCTTGCTACCTCTACAAAATAGAGCACTTTTCACACACGAAAACACTATACCCTTGTGCTAAAGTCTCAACCTACGGGATACCTCACCCTTATACAAACCTTGAGGGATACCTCACCCTCGTCTGATTATCGAAAAATAGAGATGAAGAGAAACTCTCAAACAGAGTATGTAATACAAGTTGAAGTGCTAATAGAGCTCTCACAGAAATATCTCAAAGTTTTTAAGCAAGAAGAGCGTAGAAAATAGTTTTCACAAAGACAGAGTAATCGAAAAAATAGTTCAATAAAGGGTAATGGAAAACGTGACCCAAGCTTGCTATTTATAGGGAAAATTAGGTTAAACAGCCGTTGGGTACAATTAATGGCAATTAAAATTCTTGTCTGCTTTCCATTTACGTAAACACAAGTTCGTGTTTATTCGACTAAAGCAACAACTTATTCGAATAAAACGCATCGTGTAAAACTTATCCTTAAAAGGGTTATTCAATAACCATCCTATTATTCGAATATCATTAAAACCAAATTCAAAAACCAAAGGTTATTCGAATAGCAACTTGGTTATTCAAATAACGTATTTAAAAAGAAGTTCGATAGAAACCTTTATTCGAATAACAGATGAGTTATTCGAATAACTCATTAAAAACTTGTTTCTGAAAAACTTAGTTATTCGAATAAACGAATGTTTATTCGAATAGCCACTTTAAAAACCAAATTCTCGTGAAGACATTTATTCGAATAGGCAATGTTTTATTCGAATAAATCAAGCCAAAAACTGTTTTGAAAAAGAGATGATTCAAAGATAATTAGTTTGTTTCAAAACAGATTTTTTTATCTTTTCTTTCAAAATAAAAGAGATATTAATGTGAGCTCATAAATAGATCCTAAGTCCTAATACTAATCACATATAAACTTGACTTGGTCTATTACTCATCTTCATTTAATCTTCTCGTTTGTTATCATCAAAACAAATCTTCAATGGTAAGCATCCAAACACATTCTCCCCTTTTTGATGATGACAAACTGAACAAAGAGACTATCAAAGAGAAAAGCATTAGTGTATATAATTAGAATTCACAAAAGGTATAAAAGCTTACTCCCCTTCTTTAAATAAGAGGTAATATATATATATCAAATAAGTGTGCAGCTCCCCCTTTCAATTGGAATGCAATCCTATTTAAAGTTACCTGTCTTTTCTCAAATAAAGTCAAAATATTTCTCCCCCTTTTGTCATGAGCAAAAAGGAGGGGTAAGTCCCAGAAACATATAGCAAAGTGTAGAAAAGGATACAGGCTCAAAACAATAGATCAACAGTAATTATTTATTTATGCATTAATAAAATGAGATTCAAGTACATAAGCCATAAATAGAATTACATAGAGCCAAACACAAACAGCCTAAGAACAAAAGAAAACTAAAAGTAAGCATCCGGAGGTGGTGGTGAAGAGATTGCGGGAGCAGGTGAAGCAGATCGAAGAGCCGCAACCTCACGTTCAACACCTTCTATTCTCATCACAAACGGAATAGAGAAGGTATGTTCCATGTAAGCGCGGTTGTCTTACAAGGTGGCCATGATCGTTCCCGGTGACGGGAGCAGGTGCAACGGCAGAAGGACATCGGCGGGGCGGCAGGGGGCATCGCAGGTCAAGCTCGTCCTCGGCAACCTAATGGGTACACCCAACCTTCATCGAGAAAATCATCTTCATCTTCCGTAAGGTGTGAGCGCCAAAGACATTGTGATGAGTCGAGCAATGGCCCGTTCGGTCTCCAAGACTCGAGGATACTTGCTCGGAAGGTAGTGACGATGATGCCATAAGGTAGGTCCGATTTGTCCTTGCCGCCGCCCGCATCATGTGCCTCATGATGAACACAGGCCGCTTGACCGATGGCCATTTTTCGAAACCATAGCATGAAGACGTCCTTTTCGCCGAGATAGGCGTAGTTTCCACCGCGAGGGGGCAGGATATGAGCATAGGCGTAATGCGTAAGCCTATCTTGGCTTTTCAAACATTCCACCCTGAGACCTTTATCGGGAAGGGCCGGGCCGGGCAACAAAAAGGTCTTCAAAACTTAAGTTTGTTGAAGTCTTCAAGGAATGGCGTGTCATCCTCTTCAACAAGGGCGCCGAGAACTTAAATTAGAACTAAGTAACTACTCCGGTGGTGTGATCACTATGTTCGATCACATACCTCGAAAATAGATGTCTTATCCGTCGAAAGCCGATTGCGGAAGAACATCTTCACCAAGGCTTGGATAAATGGTGGCCCAAAGAGCAAAGGCCGAAGAACACCTGGTTTTGCGGCCAGGGGTCGGGAAGTCGAAGCCACGGTCTTCTGGAAAAAGAAAGATCCGAGATACTTGGGTTGAACCAAGTTTCGCTCCCGTGAGAGATGAAGCGTGCACGGTGCTCTTCATTGGAGGAGAGCCTTCGAAGGTCAAGCGGGTTAGTGCTTGGAGCATTCTTCGTGCGAGGACGTTTCTTTGGAGGAGGAAGCCATGAGAGAGAGAGAGAGAGAGAAGAAGAAGCGAGATAGTGAAAGGTTGGATAGGGAGGAGTGAAGAGTCGAGAGAAGAGAATAGAAGATGGAGGGTGAGAGTCTTTGGGCGCGCGAGGTTTATTTAAAGAACCCCGTGTTTATTCGAATAGACAGAGGTTTATTCGAATAAACCTTGCAGAAAGGTGAACGCAATGCGCGTAGGAAATTAGAGGTATGGCGGCTAGGGTTTATTCGAATAATAGGTGTTCTTATTCGAATAAAATGACTAGGAAGGCCTAGCGTTTTGGCTAACCAAAGATTTATTCGAATAACTATGGAGTTATTCGAATAGGTAGAGACCCAATGAGACTATAAAAACAAGGTTCACTTATTCGAATAACCATCTATTCTCCGAGATCAAAACAGAGACGGATAAAAAACAGGCGTGGTTATTCGAATAAAAAGGGTTTTATTCGAATAGCGAATCAACATAAAGAAATATCTTGAGAAACACGGGTTTAGGTTATTCGAATAGGGAAGATTTTATTCGAATAGCGAGAGATGAAAAACACACAAAGCAAAGGTATCGGTTTATTCGAATAAGATTCCAATTCTATTCGAATAAAATGATATTCAAAAACAAGTAGAGAAGAGTTTAGTCGAATAACACTTTGTTTATTCGAATAAAAACTCATACAAGCATATACGTATTTAAAGGCATACAAACATGATAATGATCAAGAATGAATAATCAAATAAGCAATTCAAATATTTGATTGATCAATTATGCCCAATTCTCCTCGAATATAAAAGAATACTTCTTTTGGTAAGGGTTTAGTAAAGATATCTCCAAGTTGCTTAGAAGTTTCAACAAACTCAAGAATGCATCCCCTTTTTGTATATGATCTCGATAAAGTGATGCCTTATCTCTATATGCTTTGTTCTTGAATGCGTATGGGATTCTTAGAGATATTTATTGCACTAGTGTTATCACACCTTATCGGGATGTGATCAAGTCAAGACCGTAGTCTAAGAAATTTGTTGCTTCATCCATATGATTTAAGCACGACAACTCCCTATTAAACATATTCAAATTCGGTAGACAAAGCCACACTATTTTGTTTCTTACTATGCCAAGAAACTAAAGAACTACCAAGCAAGTGGCAAGTCCTACTAGTACTTTTTCTCGTCTAATTTGCATCCAAAGAAAAATCGAGTCAGAATAGCCTATTAGGCTATAAGAGGCACCTTTAGGGTACCATAAGCCCATTTGTGAAGTGCCTACTAGGTATTTCATTATATGTTTGACAAACACTTAAGTGAGATTCCTTAGGGTTTGCACGATATCTAGCACACATGCATACACTAAACATTATATCGGCCTACTAGCGAATTAAGATAAAGGAGAGATCCAATCATACCTCTATATTTCGTTATTTCTATTGATTTACCTCCTTCATCTTTGTCCAAGTAGCAAGATGTGCCCATCGGAGTGGCCATATGTTTAGCGTTTTTCATTTCAAATCTCTTCAGAATTCCTTGCAGGTATTTTTGTTTGACTTATGAAAGTCCTTTCGTTTGTTTGTTTGATTTGAAGTCCAAGGAAGAAATTTAATTCTCCCATCATTGACATTTCAAATTCATTCTGCATTGACTTAGCAAATTCTTTGCAAAGGGATTCATTAGTAGCACCAAAAATAATATCATCCACATATACTTGCACAAGAAGAATGTCATGCTTTTTATTTTTAATAAAAAGAGTAGTATCAACTTTTCCTCTCGAAAAACTATTTTCCAAAAGAAACTTGCTCAACCTTTCATACTAAGCTCTAGGAGCTTGCTTTAAACCATATAAAGCCTTTTTAAGTTTAAAAACATGGTTGGGTAGTTCATGATTTTCAAAACCTGGAGGTTGTTCAACGTATACCTCATCTTGAATAAAACCATTCAGAAAAGCGCTCTTGACATCCATTTGATATAATTTGAAATCCATGATGCAAGCATAAGCAAGTAACATTCTAATAGCTTCTAGTCTAGCTACAGGTGCATAGGTTTCTTCATAATCTATCCCTTCTTCTTGATTATACCCTTTAGCAACCAATCTAGCTTTGTTTCTAGTTATTAATCCATTTTCATCAAGTTTGTTTCTAAAAACCCATTTAGTTCCAATTATAGGGAGATTATTAGATCTAGTAACTAATTCCCAAACTTGATTTCTTTCAAATTGATTTAATTCCTCATGCATAGCTAGGATCCAATGTTCATCATCAAAAGCTTCAATTAAATCCTTAGGTTCAATTTGAGAAACAAAAGCTAAGTGATTACAAGTATTTCTAAGGGAGTTACGAGTACTTACACCTTTGGAAACATCACCGATAATTTGATCAAGGGAGTGATATTTTGAAGTTCGCCATTCTTTGGGAAGTTCCAAAGCTTGAGAATCCTCTTGTCTTAGTTCATCCTCTTTTTCCTTGATTTCCTTTTCTTTACTGTCCAGGTGTGTTTCCGCCAAGATTTCTGCAACATCATCAACAACAAGATCCTTTCTTGATCCACTTTGGTCAGTTTCATCAAATGCAACATGTATAGATTCTTCAATAGTCATAGTTCTTTTATTGTAAATGCGAAAGGCTTTACTATGATTTGAATAGCCAAGAAATATACCTTCATCAGACTTAGCATCAAACTTGCCTAAATTATCTTTTCCATTATTTAAAACAAAACATTTGCAACCAAAAACATGAAAGTGTGAGACATTTGGCTTTCTTCCCTTATACAACTCATATGGGGTTTTCTTTAAAATAGGCCTTATAAGGGCCCGGTTCATTACATAACAAGCTGTACTTACAGCATCTGCCCAAAAGTATTTAGGAAGAGCAGCCTCATTAAGCATAGTTCTCGCCATTTCTTCTAAAGAACGATTTTTCCTTTCTACAACTCCGTTTTGTTGCGGAGTTCTAGGGGCAGAGAAATTATGATTAATGTCATGTTCATCACAGTAATTTTCAAAAACATTATTTTCAAATTCGCCACTGTGGTCACTTCTTATAGAGGATATTTGAAAACCTTTTTCATTTTGAATAACTTTGGCAAGTCTTTTAAAAGCTAGAAATGCATCATTTTTATTTGCAAGAAATAAAGTCCATGTAAACCTAGAAAAATCATCCACAATCACTAAAGCATAGTAATTCCCACCAAAGCTCATAGTTCTAGAAGGTCCAAATAGATCCATGTGCAAAAGTTGTAAAGGTCTAGTGGTAGAAACTATATTTTTTCACTTTAAAAGAGACCTTTATTTGTTTACCCTTTTGACATGCATCACATAATTTATCTTTTATAAAATTAAGCTTGGGCAGTCCAATTACTAGCTCTTTAGAGACCAACTTCTTTAAGTGATCCATGTGAATGTGTGCAATTCTCCTATGCCATAACCATGAATCATCATTCTTACTCAAAAGACATTTCGCATCATTTGAAGATATATCATCAAGACTAATCATATAGATGTTGTTTACTCTATGACCAATGAATTTAACATACTTGTCATTTTTATCTTCAATTATGCAACAGTTTGAATCAAATATGACTTTATTTCCTTTATCACATAATTGGCTAATACTAAGTAAGTTGTGTTTCAAGCCTTCAACAAGCACACATTTTCAATGGAAGAGTTAGGGTTCTTACTGACTTTCTTGATTCCAAGAATTTTACCCTTGTTATTATCGCCATAAGTACGTGTCCATGATTCTTGGGAATAAGTGTGGTGAACTTTGAGTCATCCCCGGTCATGTGCTTGGAGCAGCCGCTATCAAGATACCAATTTGAACTCTTGGCTTTCAAGCACACCTACAACACAAGTTTAGTTTTTAGTTTTTAACTTTTGATACCCAAATTTTCTTGGGTCCTTGTGTGTCAGTTTTGGGTATAGTACCCTTGGGAACCCAAACCATTTTTGTTCCAACTTTTGTATTTATGTTTTTCCTTGCATTGCATGTTGAAGCACTATGTCCTTTTCTTCCACAATAAAAACATTTAATAAAAGGGCTACTTGAAATACTAGAATGCACAAAGAAATTTTTATAGAATTTTTGTTGATTTTTCGGGTTATAACCTATCCCAGCTTTTTGAAAAACACTCTTTGTCTTCCTAATAAAATATTTAAGTTATCCCTTCCAAAAGTGAATTTAGAAAGAGTATTCTTTAGATCTTCGTTTTCTTTTTCAAGTGTATGACATGAAGAACAAGAAGAGGAAGTAGAAGCATGTGAAGAATGATTTGTGCATGCATCAATGATTCCTAAAGTTTCATTTTCAATTTTCAATTCTTCTATTTCTTTATTTAAAACAAGAATTTGTTTTTCTAATGAAGAAATTGTTTTCTTAGATGAAGAAATAATTTTTGTGAGTTTTAAAGATTCTTTGTGTAATTCCTCAAAAGCATCTTGTAACTCATCGTAAGAAGGTAATAAAGTATTAGAACTTACCTCGTTTTCGCTTTCTTCTTCATCTCTTTTTGCCATGAGACACAGTTGAGCTTCTTCGCTATCTGAACTGTCCGTTGAGTCCATGTCGTTTTCATCCCACGCTATGTAGGCTTTTCTTCCTTTTCTTTCCTTGAAGGACTTCTTTTCAAATTTTTCCTTCTTCTTTTGATAAACTGGACACTCCATTTTCATGTGACCAGGTTTGCCACATTCATAGCAAGTTGGAGTCGATGAAGCTCATTCGCCTTTGAAGTGTGTCTTTTTAGGAGGGAAGGGATGTCTTCTTTGCGTTCCCTTTTTCCTGAGAAATTTACCAAACTTTTTAACCAACAAACTTAAATTTTCTTCACTTACCTCAACGTTTTCTGATCCTTCTTCATTTTCTTCATCATCATTGTCGATTAATGAAGACGTGTCTTTGAGTGCTATTCCATTTTTCTTTTTATCATTCTCTTCGCTTTGGCTTAATCTGCTCAACTCCAACTCGTGCTCGTGAAGTTTTCCAAAGAGGGTAGCTAGAGTCATTGTGGACAGATCCCTCGATTCGGATATAGCCGTCACTTTGGGTTGCCAAATCCTACTAAGACATCTCAACACTTTGTTAATCAAATCTTCATTTGAAAAGCTTTTGCCTAAGGATGCAAGATGATTAACTATGTGGGTGAACCTCTTTTGCATTTCCTGAATGCTTTCTCCTTAGTTCATTCTGAATAGTTCATATTCACGAGTTAGAGAATTGATTCTCGACCTCTTAACTTCACTAGTACCCTCATGGGTAACTTGCAAAGTATCCCACATTTCTTTAGCGCTTTACAATTTGAAATTCTAAAAAACTCATCATATCCCAAAGCAGTAGTAATAATATTTTTGGCTTTTAAATTAAATTGCACTTTTCTTTTGTCTTCATCAGACCATTTATTTCGTGGTGTTTCGATCCTTACACCATCGACCTCAATGTATGGGTATAAAAGCGCCATTTTCGACAGCATCCCAAACATCTAGATCAATAGCTTCGATGAAGATTTTCATTCTTTCCTTCCAATATGCGTAACCATCCCCATTGAAAAAGGGTGGTCGGTTTATGGAGGATCCTTCTGAAAAACCATTTGAAGAAGCCATATACTCTTGAAGCTGCTAAGCTCTTTATACAAGAGTCTAGCTCTGATACCACTTGTTACCAAGTGGCTTCCAGTACTCAAGAGGGGGGGTGAATTGAGTATAAAAACTTTTTTGCAAAATCTCTTTTTAATTAAAACAAATATCAAAAGCTTAATAAATAAATGCACAGAAAGAATGAGAAAAAGAGAATAAACAATAAAGAACAGCGTAAAATAAATGTGCAATAAAATAAATTACTTAAAATAAAGAGATTAGGGAAAAGAGAAGCAAGCACGGTATTTATCCTGGTTCGACCACTAACCCACTTGTGGTCTACGTCCATTCTCGAAAGTCCGAGATTTTTCACTAAGTATACAAGTTTCAATAAGTGCTTGCTACCGTTACAAAATAGAGCACTTTTCACACACAGGGACACTATACCCTTGTGCTAAAGTCTCAACCTCGGGGATACCTCACCCTTATACAAACCTTGAGGGATACCTCACCCTCGATCTGATTATCGAAAAATAGAGATGAAGAGAAACTCTCAAACAGAGTATGTAATACAAGTTGAAGTGCTAATAGAGCTCTCACAGAAATATCTCAAAGTTTTTAAGCAAGAAGAGCGTAGAAAATAGTTTTCACAAAGACAGAGTAATCGAAAATAGTTCGAATAAAGGGTAATGGAAAATGTGACCCAGGCTTGCTATTTATAGGAAAATTAGGTTAAACAAGTTGGGTACAATTAATGGCAATTAAAATTCTTGTCTGTTTCCATTTACGTAAACACAGGTTCGTGTTTATTCGACTAAAGCAACAACTTATTCGAATAAAACGCATCGTGTAAAACTTATCGAAAAGGGTTATTCGAATAACCATCCTGTTATTCGAATAACTCAAAAACCAGAATTCAAAAACCAAAGGTTATTCGAATAGCAACTTGGTTATTCGAATAACGTATTTAAAAAGAAGTTCGGATAGAAACCTTTATTCGAATAATGATGAGTTATTCAATAACTCATTTAAAAACTTGTTTCGAAAAACTTAGTTATTCGAATAAACGAATGTTTATTCGAATAGCCACTTTAAAAACCAACTTCTCGTGAAGACATTTATTCAATAGGCAATGTTTTATTCAATAAATCAAACCAAAAAAATGTTTTGAAAAAGAGATGATTCAAAGATCTTGAGTTTGTTTCAAAATAGATTTTTTATATTTTCTTTCAAAAACAAAGAGATATTAATGTGAGCTCCGTACAATAGATCCTAAGTCCTAATACTAATCACATATAAACTTGGACTTGGTCTATTACTCATCTTCATTTAATCTTCTCGTTTGTTATCATCAAAACAAATCTTCAATGGTAAGCATCCAAACACAGCACATGCCTCACAATTAAGCTCAACACATATACAATCCTAAACATGCCCTCAATCCAGCTTCTAATCATGTATATGCCATTTCCCAAAAACATGCAAGTCAAACTTATTTTTTTCAAATCATGCTCATCCGGATAAGTTTATGAACCTATACATGGATACAAATCAAAGAATCCACAAAATTCTAATTTAACCCTCTCTCCACTAATATAAATCACACATAACTGAGGATCAAGAGAGACTTTCATAGCTTATAATGTAAGGCCAATGGTAATGGGGAGAAGAATAAAAGGGAAAAATACACAACAAACATTGAGAAACATAAACATGATATTTCAAGTCATGAGCTACTACATGGTATTAGCAGGGTATTCAATAGTGAATGTAGAAAACTCGCCAGAACTATTTTTGATGCTTTTCGAACTTTTCTTTTCTTAATCTTTGCTCTTTTGCTTTTTTTTTTGGAGAACAAAGCAATGCTTTTTTTTTCTTTAAGTGCATCTGGTTCCTTTAGGCTTATTTTGTATTGAATATTCATTAACACCCCTAATCAATAGACTCACTTCAAGAAATAACACATCATGTACTCAACAGGCAATAATGGTAGGAAGAAAATGCAATACTTTCACATGCATTAGAATGGTTAATAGGTTAACAAACACAATGGTGGTGAAAAACAAATAAGGCCAAATAGTATAAGGCTTCAAAAAGGGACCTATGATAAAATCATGTTAAGGTAAGCTTGAAAAGGCTTAATCGGTCCAAATAATACCCTAATCATTTCCTCAATCATACACAATTTAGGATTTCGCCTTAAAGAGGGTTGGAGAACAACTTCAAGGATAAAAGAAATCATCCATATGCACAATTCATAAACATTCTCTAAACAAACAATCATATCTTTCCAAAGTTAAAAAAACATCTAAGTGGGAAAACATAGCATGCATAAAAACAAACTAGATTGCATTGACATGCTTCAAGATTGCGAATGGTTTCACAAAACAGAGGGCAATTCGCAAGCATTTATATCATTGGCCAACCATCACACACTAACAAATGGAAATATGTCATGCATTCCAAAGATCCATCATTTTCCATTCAAGGATGCATAACAACATGTACAAAGTGTGAAAAATTGAAACTTGCATCAACAGCTCACCAGTAATAGCCAAAACAGGATATAATCATGAAAGCATGATGACTATCACTAGCACATACTTAAAATATCAAAACATGTGTAAACATTAAGCATTAAGGGTAAAAACATGTAAAGATACTCCCCTAAACCAAAGTGAATGTGTTCTTTGCTGCACATGGTCTATAGGGTACCTCAGCATATCAAAATAGCAACCAAATTAGCACTGAGCATACTAAATAAAGAAAAATAGAGAAAATAAATAGAAAAATGCAAAAATAGGTCTCATGCACCAGTAAACATGAACCTACATGCGCCTCCCTATTTTGAGAACTCAACAATGACCCTCGTAGAATTCTCAGGAAAATGGTTTCTGCCATTTATGCTTCAATATGGCATGCAAGCACCAACAAAATGTGCCTACAAACTTAAAACACAGAATGTACAACAAAAACATAACAAAAATACAAAATTAAACTATAACTACATATTTAAGCAAATCAACAACAAAAACATAAAAACTTAAAAATAAAGCTATGCACAACAACAAAACATAAAAACTTAAATTAGAACTAAGTAAACTCATTGTCAATATTAACAATATAAAAATAATGTCTTATCCCCAGCAACGGCATCAAAAACTTGTTTGTCCCAAAATAGGCCGCAAGTGCATAAGTCATTCAAGTAATAAAGTGAAAAGTAAAGATAGTTCCCTCGAGGATAAGTTTACTTCCAAAGCTAAATATTAACTAATAGCTTATCTAATTCTATTCAAGGACATAAAAATAGAGAAAGCATAAATAAACTAAATCTAATCTACAAAGTAATAAAGATAATGGTTTAGAGATCTAGGGAATGTTTCTTCACCCCTTACTTCAACGAACAACATGCAATCCTCTTCATAAACATGAATGCAATGATTAGGTTAGCTTAAGAATCTAATTTAGCTAAAAGCCTATGTCTAGGTCATCTAACCATAATTTTAATTACCCAATTCACTATGTTTCCATGAGAGCTAACACAAAATTCACTCATTAACGATCTATTCTCAAGCACATGCTATGCATGGCTAAGATGTATATTTCTATCCCATTAGCGAATCAACTCATCCCGCCATTGGAATGGAATCAAACATGCATCAACCATACATATGATCTCAAATCCAAATTCCTATGTCTACGTTCATTAGATTCCATCAAATCACTTAAATGATGATTAGACATTCAAGAGCATTAAGCACAATATGACTGAACAAAACTATACATCCATACAAACTCAAAGGAGACCAAAATCATTAATGTCCATAAAAGGATTCAAAGTATTCCCTAAAACAACTGCTACATCATTGAACATGAAAATACAAGTCAAAATACATGCTCAAAGAATGAGAAAGAGAAGAAAACAAAGGGAGAAAGGAGGAAAGGCTTATAGATATTGCCATTGATGCTTGAATCTCCCTCCATGAGGAAGATAGCCTCCAACCTTGGCTCCTTTGGCATCTTTCAGTCTCAGAAAATGAAGAACAAGGCGCAGCTTCTCTAAAACCTAAAAGCCATTCTAAGAAAATCTGCTAAAAATCTATTTATAGGCTCAGTTTTGCACATTATGCCGCAAATGCACAATCCTTTGTCTTTCATTACGGCCCACATTGACTTCGGTTGCTGCAAATTTGACATCATTTGCTTGCCAGTGGTGCGCTAGCCTCAGGTTTTAGTATAGCAACTTAATGATGCACATTTGTGCCTCGGCACACACTCATCTATGCCGCGACGCTCTATCCTGGAATGCTTCATTGACTTTCTCTTGGGCTTTTGAGCCTTGACTCGCTCTAATTCCTTTGTTTCAAGCCCATTCTACATTAGGAAAATCACCAATTTAAATATAAATTATAAATCCACTTAATCACTTAACAAATACACACAAATTGCTCATAATCATATAGAGAGATATCCAAAAGAAATTTAACCAATATAAGCATAAAATCTCCCATATGTACATAATAACAAGGACATAGCATTCTATGAAACACAATTATAGGGTACAAATAATTATATTTCACGGAGTTATCATTCAATCACCAATTCATGGAGTTCATGTTCAAATTCATCATAAACATTCAAAACATTTTATTTTCATTCAAACAATCTCATTTATCCAAGAAGAAATCAGGTAAGGCAGGAAAATAAGAAAATAACATCCCCTACCTTACTCTATTATCACTCCTTTGCCTTTGTCTTTCTTCCTCTTCCTTTCTTGGCTTGATTCTTCAAGCTTCACTTTTTCTTGTTCCTTCCTTTTCTTTTCTTCTCTTTTTCTATTGATGTTGGTCAAAAGAGTGACAAGAGAGAGACGAGAAAGAGATGCAGAAAGTGAGAGAGAATAAAGAAAAGTCAAACACCCAATGTTAAGAAACTGAGAAAGAAATGGCGGTGGAACTTAAAAATACGAGGAAATCTTGAAACTTTATATCTCTTAAGGATGTTTCAACATTCCACTTATGAATTTTCCAACTTTCATTGATAATGTGGAAAATTCTAGGATTATATTCATTTCTCAGTTTCCTCATTCTTTAATAATTCTTACACGCCTTGATCATTCACTAAGCTTTAGTGTTCTTTTCTAGGTTCAATCAAACCTATGAAATCGAACTAGGAAGCTTAGAAATATTCCTTTTAACATGTTCTAATCACCATATTACTCTTCATCCTCTCTTTAACATTAGCTCAAAGTTTTCATAATTTTTTGAGCTACTTATCTATTTAATTCGGCCTTTAGACACTTACTTAGTGTTACTAAAATTGCCAAACTGATCTATTTGATCCTCAAAATTTTACTACCATTCATTCCTATGATTTATACTTTAGAAATAAATTTTTCATATTTATTTCTATTATATCAGCCATTTTTAGCTAAATTAGCAGTTATTCTTCATATCCAGTATTATAGAATTAGGCTTAAACTAATTCATTTGATTACCAAAATTATTATCCAACTTATACTTATAGTATTGAGATTCTATAACCTTGATTAACATCATTAGGGTAAGGAGGATTCTACAATTCTCCTCCCCTTTTTATAAAATTTTGTTCTCAAAATTTGCTTACCTTATTCAAAAAGTTCTGGATAATTCTACACCATGTTGGATTCTAATTCCCATATAGCTTTCTCTGAGTCACCACCATCCCACAACACCCTCACCAAAGGATTTTCTTTTCCTTTAAGCTCCTTAACAACTTTATCCAAGATCCTCACAGGTTAACTGCATAAGTTAAGTCATATTTCAACTCTATTGATTCATTTTCTATGATATGTGAAGCATTCGAATTATACTTTCAAAGTTGGGAAACATGAAAAATATTATGAAGGTTTGATAGGCTGGGTGGTAAAGATATTTGGTAAGCAACAAGTCCAATTCTTTTTTAAGATTTAGAAAGGACCAAGAAACTGAGGATTAATCTTTTTGGCTTTAATGGCTCTATCAACCCCCGTAATAGGAGTGACTCTAAGGAACACATGTTCTCCTTCTTTAAATTCTAATGGTCTTCTTCTCTTATCCGCATAACTCTTTTACCTACTTTGGGCAACTAACACCCTATCCTTGATCCTTCTAATCTGCTCAATAGTCCGTTATATTCATTTTGGACCTAGGATAGTTTGTTCTCTTACTTCATACCAACATAGAGGCGAGCTACACTTCCTACCATATAAGGCTTCATATGGTGCCATGCCTATACTGGAATGATAACTATTGTTGTAGGAAAATTCTACCAAAAGTAAGAACCTATCCCAGCTACTTTGTTGTTCTAATACACAAGCCCTAAGCATGTCTTCAAGGGTTTGGATAGTTATCTTAGTTTGCCCATCTGTTTGTGGATGATAAGCTATACTGAAGTTCAGTTTAGTCCCTAATGTTTTTTGCAGGGTTCCCCAAAATCTAGATGTAAATCTAGGACCTTTATCAGATACTATACTTGAGGGGACACCATGCAATCTCACTATTTCTTGGATGTACAATTGAGCTAACTTATCCAATGAATAATTAGCTCTTATTGCCAGAAAGTGCGCAGACTTTGTCAACCTGTCCACTATAACCCAAATCACATCATGACCTAACTGGGTTCTAGTCAATCCTATTACAAAGTCCATTGAAATGCTTTCCCACTTCCATTCTCGAATTTCTAAGGGTTACAAAGGACCAGAAGGTCTTTGATGCTCTATCTTGACCTTTTGACATACTAAACATCTGGATACATATTCTGCTATATTTCTCTTCAAACTTGGCCACCAAAACATTTTCTTGAGGTCTTGATACATCTTGGTTGTTCCAGGGTGAATGGTATACTTACTTTTATGAGCTTCTTCCAAGATTCTTTCTTTATTTTCAGCTTTTCCTGGCACACATTCTATCTTTGAACATAGTCATTCCATCTTGAGCCCTTCTAAATTCCTTTTTCTTTCCCAACAAAATTTGTTCACTAACTTCTTTTCATTCATCATCTTCTTCTTGAGCATCCTTAATTTGATTTCTTAATTCATTTTGAATGTCTAACCTATTCAAACAAAGACCATGAGGTAACACAGTCACTGCTAAACTTAGATTTTTGAAACTTTCTAACAATTCCATTTCTTGTACCATCATATAGGACACATGCAAAAGTTTTCTACTTAGTGCATCGGCCACAACATTGGCCTTACTTGGATGATACCTCAATTCAAAGTCATAATCTTTCAAAAATTTCATCTATCTTCTTTGCCTCATGTTTAATTCTTTTTTATCAAATAAATATTTCAAGCTTTTATGATCACTAAAGACCTCAAATTTTACACCATACAAATATTGCCTCCAAATCTTCAAAGTAAAAATAACTGTTGCTAATTCCAGATCATGGGTTGGATAGTTTTCTTCATGGGGTCTCAGCTACCTAGAGGCATAAGTAACTACCTTGCCATTTTGCATCAAAACACATCCTAACCCTTTTCTCGAAGGATCACAATACACCTCACAGTTTTCCTCTGGATTTGGAATTACTAAAATAGGAGTAGTGGTCAATTTCTCTTTTAATTCTTGGAAACTGTTTTCACATTCTTGTGTCCATTCAAAAGTACTTCCCTTTCTGGTCAATCTGGTCAATGGTAAAGCTATTTGGGAAAAGCCCTTAATAAACCTCCTATAATACCCTACTAAACCCAAAAAGCTTCTAATTTCAGTTACAGTGGATGGTCTCTCTCATTGTAAAACTGCCTCTACTTTACTAGGATCTACAGATATTGCATCTCCAGATATCACATGTCTTAGAAATTGCATCTCCTTCATCCAAAATTCATATTTTGATAACTTAGCATACAATTTTTTTCTTTCAGAATTTCTAGAACAAACCTAAGATGTGCCTCATGCTCATTTGTTGTCTTTGAATAGATGAGAATGTCATATATAAAGACAACAACAAACTTATCAAGGTATGGCTTAAAAATCCTGTTCATATCATCCAAAAACATAGCCGATGCATTAGTTAAGCCAAAAAACATTACAAGATATTCATAATGCCCATATCTATTTCTAAAGGCAATATTAAGGATATCTTATTCTCTTACTCGGATTTAATGGTATTTAGATCTTAAATCGATCATGGAAAACATAGTTGCACCTCTTAACTGATCCATTAAATAATCAATTATGGGCAATGGGTATTTATTCTTAATGGTAACTTTATTTAGCTACCTATAGCCCACACACAGTCTCATACTGTCACCTTTCTTTTTTACCAGGAGCACAGGGGCTCCCCATGGTGATACACTGGGTCTTAGGAACTTCTTATCCAATAATTCTTCAATGTGTTTCTTTAACTCAGCCAACTCTAGAGGGGACATCCTATAAAATGCTATAGAAATTGTCCCGGTCCCTAGCACTAAGTCTATGGTGAATTCTATCTCCTTCTCAGATGGAAATTCACTAACTTCATCTGGAAACACTTTCGGGTATTCTCTCACCATAGGTATGGTTTCTAAACTTTGCAAACTTTTGAAACTCAAAAGAAAATAGGAGAACATAGCCCTGAGCCCCTTCTATTAGGTGATTGATAACTTGATTGTATTTAGGTATATAGATTTAGATGAAGGATTCAAAGAAGGAGTATCAGACAAAAACACTAGAGTTTTATTTGAACAATCTAAGACAACATAGTTTGATGACATCTAGTCCATGCCAACAATGATGTCTATATCAACAAGAGGTAGACATATGAGGTTTACAAGGAAATCTCTATTCTCAATAGTTACGCAACAATTTAGACATACTTTAGAAGTGGATACTAGTTTTCTAGTGGGAGAAGAAATTGTTAAGTCATAAGGAAGTTCAAAAATAGGTAAATTCAGTATCCTTACACATTCATAAGAAATGAAAGAATGGGAAGCTCCCAAATCAAACAACACAGTTAAAAGATTACTTTTAACTATGCACTTACCCTGAATGAGGTCAAAAGATTAAGCTACTTCTTTGCCGCTCAAAGTGAACACCCTTCCATTGGTTTGTGGTATGGGAGGAGATGGTAACGCAACTTGCTTTTGGGGGCAGCTTCTAGCATAATGTCCTTTCTGTCCACATATATAGCACTCTGCCTGGCCTGCCCAACAAGGTTTGCTCCCGTGCTGCTTGCCACATTTTGGACATGTTGGTCCAAAAGATTCCGTTTAAGTCTGCTTCCCTTTCTCTTGTTGATTCTTCGGCCGCTGACCATTTTTCTTAAACTTGTCATCTCTTCTCTTTCTCTTTTTCCATCCTTGTTGTTTATACTCTTATTGTGGCTTTGGACCCACTGACTCCATAATTCAACATCTTTACACCAAAGTCTAAAAGTCTCTAATCACTAACAGCTTCACCATTCTCTTGATTCCATCTCTTAATCCATCTTCAAATTTGATGCATTTCCAATTTTCATCTGGATTATACAGAAAGTAAGAAGAAAATTTTGATAACTCCTCGAACTTTGTCACATATTCTCCCACAGTTATATTTCCCTGTTCCAATTTTAAGAACTCCAATTCTTTTGTGTCTTGTAGATTCCTTGGAAAGTACTTATCTAAGAAGGCAATTCTAAACACTTCCCAAGTCAATTGAATGCCATTTACTTTCTTTAACCTTCTCACATCATTCCACCAAAGTTAAGCTTCCCCGTTAACATGTAGGAAGTGAAGGATACTTTCTAATCATCCCTACACCGCATTACTACAAAGATATTTTCTAACTAACTCAACTATAATTTTGCTTTTGCTGGATCATATTCGCCTTCAAACGATAGAGGATTCGCCTTTCTGAATTTAAATAAATCATGAAAATCGTGGTTTTCAACCAAAGCTACATTCTGCACTGGAGCTGGTTATGGATTTCTGCCAATATCCTATTAGTCATAGCTGCTTGCTCTCTAACAGTAGCAGCTACATCGCTAACAGCCTTAGATATGTCTAGAGTTTCACCTCTATCTCCAATAGGTGCTCTACCTCAGCCACGGGTTTACCTAGTCGATGCCATAGCTTCCTGCACACACAACACATTATTTATTAAGTTGATCAGACTCAATATTATGTAATAGTGCGATAATTAATTATAAACATACAAACTCAAGGCAGTTATGCAATTCTACCTATGCATCTTATCATTAAGATAATACAAGTGTATAACATCATGCTTAAAGCATAGGTAGTCCATATCCCAGCTCAATACGATGAATAGCTCCGATACCAAAATGTAACACCCTTACTATTATTAGTAATAGTGTATCCGGAATTACACTTAACGCTACAATAGTAAGCACATTACTTAAGAAATTCATTTATAAACTTCAAATATACTTTGCTTTATTATATAAAATATGAGCCTATACAGGGTGTAACAGTAATTTACACACATATTGATGGAGTCTATACAAGTGTACATAATAGATAGAAATACATTTCTTATGCTTTTAAGGCAATATCCATACATTCATTATACAAAATTCTAAAACCAAAACAAATATCCACTTCTGCTTGATCCATGGCGCTTCAAATGCTGCACCTGGAATTATCATGGAATTCAAAATAACAATGGGGTGAGAATTCTAATTCTCAATAAATTCTATTCTAAAAACCAGTCATCACAATAATTTCAGCTGTTTTGAAAAAAAATACATTTCATTGCAATTCGCTTTGAATATATATATATATTGTTAGAATGGTGGCAAATTGTCAAATCTAGTCCATTTTCTTCACGAAATAGAATACCATTTGATAGTTTTTAAAAAAATATCCTTTATCAATAATACAAATAGGCAATCATTAATAATTCAAAAATGGTCTCAAATTCAAATATCATAATATCAAATCAATTCAAAGATTCAAATGCTTGTTCCAATCATAGCATAACATATACATTTTGTAATGCCCTAAAATGATATGTTAGACTTGTTTATGTGTTCAAAAGGTAGCATATGACTTGCTTAGCATATATGTTTTTGTGATAATCTAAGTTAGTTTAGGTGCTTAGTTGCAACCCAGACTATGAAAAGTAGCTTAAAATGACTCAGATAATAGTATAAATTGCTTAGACGAGGGAAATAAAAATGAATAATTTATTTCTAGGCCACAAATATATGAAACAAGTTACAGTTAAAGTTTCAAGGGAAACTGAGCTAGTTTAGCATTTTTAGGCATACTAGTTGTCTTATTGTAGCTAGTTTGACTAGCAACAGATATGAAAATATCATATAAAAGTGAAATGACTTTTTATGTGAATCGTAGTATTTATTTTAAAGTTGTTAGAAGCTAAAAATCTTGATTTAGCTAAATCTAAACATTTTTAGCAAATTAGAATTTTATCAGTTTTGGCTTAAAGGCCATTTGAGTCTTTAGTTCCCCTTTTATAAGCTTCACTAACGGCCTCTTGCTTCACAAAAATAGAAATAGAAAACTTATAAGGAGAAAGAGAGAAAGAGGAAGCAAAAACCAAGGAAGAGGAAGAGAGAAAGATGAAAACCAAAGGAAAAGTCAAGGCTTGAGATCCAACCAAGCTTGAATCTCTTCTCAGTTGCTAAAGGTAGGGGTTTTATGCTCATTTTCACTTCTTTTTACTCTTTTCACCATTTATGCACTTAAGGTGCCTAATAGGCAAAATTGAGTACTAGAAGTATTTGATATGTTTTGTTTGCATGATTTAGTTTCTTTGGTTATTTATGACTTGTTCATAGTATAAGTTGGAGTTAGAAACTTAGAACATGTCATTTGGACCTTTGATTCCCAAAGAGGAGTTAGGTCAACCTATATGTGATTTTTGATCCATAATCCAAATTAAGAGGTTTAAGTTTATGATTGATGATTCCTATGTGTTTAAGAACTGATTAGGGACTTAGAATCATTTAGAAACTAGTTTGGAATGGCCAAAATCTGAGAAAAGAACCAATGGAATAGTGCCACAGTTCTGCAGAATTTTACAGAATCTGGGTTCTACTATAAACGTTGCAATGTGAGTATGCCGTGCCACGGCACGGGGTTGAATTTACTTCTAATGCCGTGGTGTGAAGACGCCATGCCACGGCGTGAAGATGCCGTACCGCGGCCTGATAATGATGCTACATCTAGTACTGAAAATCCGAGGCTAGGGTGTCGCGGCATGCCCAAGTTAGTGTCGCGGCATGAGCACCAAGAACTTTAAAAATGTCATTTTTGATGTTTTGAAGTTATGGACTAGATGAGATCTTTAGTATATGTTTCCTAAAGTGTGTTAAGACACAAATAGAGATATTTTCAAGAGAAAAATTATCACCTAGCATGTATGAGAAAGATTAAACCCTTGAGCATTCAATAGTTACTGTTTGCTTTAGATTAGTATTTAGCACCTTAGGCCACTTTAGTGGTAATGTATGTCACTTAAGAGCAATGAGTGGCGAGTTGGATGTTTAGATATATATATTATGGGAAGGATTGGTAGTGTTGATGTTTGTGAGTATCCTTTGATGCCCATTCATGATGGCCAAGGGAGATAAATGGGTGTTCAAAAGACTCTTTTGAGTAAGGATATAACCCTGATATTTCGATAGTGCCAAGGCCAAGGGAGATAAGTAGGGAGTCCGTAAGGTTCTTTTGAACAAGGATTCAGCCCGAACTTCTCAGCGTGGCAGGATATGTGTAATGTGAGGAAGAGTTTTCCCTCTATTTACCTTAAGATAATACATTGAACCAGTATTCCTAAGCTTTACATCTTGGTTCTAAGTTGGACTAAGTGTATGTATGAGATGTATGTTAACTTGGTTTATCTAAATGCTAGATTTAGACCTTGTAAATGCTTTAAACATATCTTTTTAGTATGTATTGAGATTATGTTTATTTATGCTATGTATGCTGGTTTTGGTTTACTCATACTGAGAAATATTGCTTCTCACCCCGCTGTGTACGATGTAATTCCAGGTGAAACTTCTTCCAAGAGTAAAAAGAAGAAGGAAGTTAAAGAATAGATTAGCTTTATAGTTTCTATTTCAAATGTTGTATCTTTTAGTACTTCTTTTGAATCGTATAGACTTATGTAATACTTTAAGCCTTTGCTAAGGCTAATGTTGTATATGTATATTGATGGATTATGTTATAAATGTTTTATGTTTTTTGCATTTCATATGGCTCTCTATAATGTTTCCAATGAGCATTATAGATATATTAATTAGACTAGTATGTACATAGTGACATTGTAATGCTAAGTATCTCCTTGTATACCTATATGTTGAGATATTGGTATTAGGATGTTACACATTCAATTCAAGTTTCAGTGCTCATTCCAATACTTGCTATCCCACAGAACCCATATCTTAAGCATCACAAAGGATAGGAGCCACCTCATATAGCTTGGGTTCTATATACTCATGGTAGGGAGTGATTCAAGGTCTCACACTACCACTAGTATCCTATGAGGGAACTAATACGTGAGGATTATACTGATACTAATGTAACACCTCAAAAATTACTTGTTCACGATAAATACTCATTTTATAAAATTTGTGATTTTTGTGAATTTTTCTAGAATTATTTGAATTATTTAATTATTTTAATATATTCTTCAATTTACGTGCACGTCAAATGGAGCCAAAAAAATAAAATATTTTCCCCGAGGCCGAAAAACCTTGGACTGTGGAAATGGTGATGGGGGATCTTACTAAACCCGGAGACGGACACAATTTATGAAGTTTTTAGTTTTTGAGATTTTATTTGACGAATAAAATTTGGGTGCGTCCTATTGTCCATTAGACAATAGGTACCTGCATTGTTAACTGTAACTTTTATTTACTGAGTAATAGCTTGCAGTAAAAAAATCTAGTAGATTATTTCTATCTAGTCACTTTTATAATATCATTTAAGTGACATCATCACATCACTACATGACAACATGATTTGACCTTTTTGGGGAAACATGCGAAACTCCCAAAGAAGCTTTAGGGAAAACTTGCAAAGGAAGTTTTGCTCCTTTCTCCTAGGTGTACACAGTTTTTGGGGAGGAAAAAGGATGACAATATGTCATCATTTCACAAGCCATCACCTTTCACATCTTCACCAAAAGTCATCATCTTTTCTTTTCCCAAAACTTTCTATCACTTTGTCTCTCTACCCTAAAGCTTCTATCTCATTCTCTCTCATTATTTTCTCTCTTCCATTTTCTCTCAACCCCATGGCAATCACATCCCATTTTCATCTTTCATTTCCTCTCCTCTCTAACCTCACGGCCACCACCATAGCTCCACCATCTCACCTTCTAAAAATTCTAACAACCACATTTCTTGAATCAACATCCTTTCCTAAGACCATTTGGATGAAGATTTTGGCTTGTTCAAGTGATTCTACAATCTAAGATTTGAAAGCTTCTAAGGTAAAGTTTTCATCTTTCCTAAGCTTTCCTTGTTTGTTTATGAATGACTCTATCAAATATTTTATTCCACCTCTTTCTCCTAAGGCTCACGACCAAGACTACTTTGAAGGATCAAATAATTAATTTTTATGCTATCACCTAGTTTATTTCCATTTTCTACCAAGAATTAATAAAACAAAGTATAAAACTCTCTTCTTTTCTCTTGGAGAGCCTCACAGCCACACCCTCAACCCACTATCTTAATCTTCTTTAATTTTATCCATCCACATCTCTTTGATTAAAACCCCATACTAAGACATTTTGTTTTTGTAGTTCTTTCAAAATCATCTTATTTCCAAACCTTAAATGTTGATGTTGTGTGTTGTTTTATTTTAAGGATCTCCTTGGAATGAGAAGCTTTTCAAGAGGACTCACAGGGAGCTAGGAAGCTACACTTGAGATAAGAGGGAGATTAACACCGTCAACCATTGATGGTGGTGAGGAACGTATCTGTTTGTGGGTAGTAAATCCATGTGAGGATTTATTCACCATGGTTGTATGACTTTGTGGTTTATTGTTATAAGCTCTGTGTGATCTTGCTACTTGATATTATGTATGAGTTTGTTATAATATGATTTTGATACTTGAAAATTATGTTATATGCTTTAAATGGTGCTAGAAAGGAAAAATATTTTAGTCCCAATAACTAATGAAGCTCACGGCCATGGAGTGGAGAAATAGGGTTTCAAGGCTAAAATATTTCATTGATTGAGAACCTAGATGATTAGGTAGTAAGAATATGATTTATGAATGTACAAATTAAGAAAAGAAGTAAACAAACTCTTGACCTTTGAAAAGATTAGATTTTTGACTATGGTACTTAATACTAGGATGGAGAAGTAGTTTTGGAGACTTGAAGTATTTTATTGAAAATGATTCTTGATAAGTGAAATAAGAAAAGGGTTCTTAATTAGAAATAGAATAATGGAAGTTTGGAAAGAATGTTAGAAAATATTACATAGAAGACTTGAGTATTTAATTAGGATCAAAGGATTTATGAATAAAGGAGAAGATGATCACCATATTATGATTTGAGGAGTAATGAATTTCGAATATACTAATGGAAAATAATTTTTGGAGATAACTAGAAAAATGAAAATGATTTATTAACAATGAATCTAGTTGGTTTAATAATGAGAAATTAAATTAAGGATTTATAAGATAAGAATGGAAAAGAATAAATTTTTACCGTTTAGCAGAAGAGTGATTTCCGGTCTTGAGAAGAAAAACAAGCTTGAGAAAGAAATAGTGAAAACTTGAAAGGGGTTAGGGAAAAAGGAAAAGAATTGTGAGGATAAGATAATGTAGTTTCTTTTTTTAAGTCTTTCATGAACGATATGAGGAAAGGTCACTCGAGGAACTTAGTTGGAAGAACCTGGTGATTAGGATTGATTTCTATCTTTATTCTTGAAAATGTTATGCTAAATTAAAACTAAAGTGTTAAGATGGGGAAAGAAGTAAATTGAGGATTTGAAATAATGGTTGAGTGGTAAAATAAATTTGGTCCCTTAGATAGAGAGAGGTTTCGGCCTTGAGAGGAAAAATGGGTGAGGAATAGAATTCATAATAAATTAGAGCACCTTTAAGGCTTATGGGAAAAAGAAAAATGAGAATTGTGTATTTGAGACACCTTGTGATCAAACATAATGTTATTATGCTGTTGAGCTAATGGACTGGACCCTAGATGGTCAATGGTTAGTTTGAACCCTGCTATGGTTTCTCTTGATGAGATTAATGTTGCTAAAGAATATTATGCATTATTGTCATGTGATCATACATTGTGAAAGTCGGAATGACTTGTTGTTAAGGCGGAATGCCTAGGTTCATTATCATGTGATCATGCATTATGAAAGTCAGAATGAATTGTTGTTAAGGCAAAATGCCTATGTTCATTATCATGTGATCATGTATTGTGAAAGTCGGAATGACTTACTGTCAAGGCGGAATGCCTAGGAGATGAATTACACCATAGTGCGGGTGCGATGGTCATAGTGTAGGTCACGTGTTGACCTTGGGGGTGTCGAGGCACGGGTTTTCCACAATGGCCAGCTAGTAGCTCCCCTGGGCCATGGATCAGACCAATGCAAATGCACTGACGATCTGGACCGAGACACTATCGCCAATCACGATCCGGTGTAGACTGTCTGATGAGAGCCATGATGTGCATATTGAGAAAATTATGGCACTTGATTTGAGGCTAGCGTGACACAGACAAAGTCTTTTGGATCATTCTCTTTGAAATTTGTGATTAGCTCCATGGAGTAGGAAATGAGTGCATTGAGCATAAGGATGGTCAGCATACACATTTTGCATATGCATATTCGGTGTACATCTCGTTGTGGTGTGGTTGGTAATCTTATATTTTGATGTATCTAGTTGAATCATATTTTAGTTGATAATATGACAATACCTGTTGATCTATCTTATACCTGTTGATCTGTCTTATCCTTGTACTGCTATGATTACATCTATTATTTCTTGATATCATTGTGTATGAAAGGCATTATTGTCTTTTGTTGTGTTTTTTGCTGCCATAATGGTATTGATGTAGGGGATCTCACCACTTCTATTGTATTATTCTGTCTATTTCTATATTATACTTATGATGAAAAAGACTGTGATGGCGGTAAGGCAAGATTTACGAGGTTTCACCCAGCTGCAGTTCCACGGGGCGCATTCGATATGACGGAGGAGTCATCTTGCTTTGGAGTAGGACCCGACATGAGGCAGCTACGTTTACTATGGATGCAGTTGTTCATTTGGAATTCTACATGCCCCTTGGGGAGTTTTGGGATGACTGGAGACCTTCCTATAGGGAGGACTCTGTGGAGTCGACTGCCCAGACTCCCATCCATAGTGGCATGTCCTGACTGGGGGCTTTGTCTGTTAGGGATCCCGAAGAGGATCTAGATGAAGGTTGGGTGCAGGACCCTGTTCTTCAGGTGTTTGGACTTGGACAAGGCTCAATCTTCATTTAGTAGTTATATGTATATATATTTACTTTTTGAAACACTTAAGTTTTATACTTTTGGAACATGATGTAATGTACTTATGGATGTAACAAACTTTGTTTTATGAAAAGTCTATTTTATGGTCCTTATGTTTTGTGTCTCTATAATTTGACCAAGTTTATGTTATCCACGAAAAGAAGTTTTGAAACTCATATTTTATAATATTAACTTCTATGAATTGGGTAAAGAATTTTAAAGGAGTCGGTCTTAAATGTAATGCTTCCCAGAAGGGGGTGTTACAACTAATACTATAAGGAATTTATCAAAGAACATAGGATCCCCCTTCCTCACAAGAGGTCGTCTCCATGGTTCGAATGGAATTTCGAATACCCTGCCCTCAAACAAGATCGTCTCTAAAATCCACTATACAAGAGTGAAACATAGTTCACAAAAAAAAATAAGGATACTAAGTGGGAAGCTTGGACTAATTACCTTTCCATTCAAGAATAATTGTCCAATTCTCACTCTTAATTCAAATACCAATTCATTGAGCACTGACTATTCACACATTCATTCAATACACATTCTTAGCTCGACCTTAGCATTAAAGGGAGCATATCCTTAAATTCATACTATTATAGCTCAACTTTGTATCACAAAGGAGCAATGCGTTAGTAGTACACATATAACTCAAAATAAGTGTACAACATAATCATTCAATCATGAACTCAATTCCTTTCCAAATAATTCAATATACCAACATTCCATGTTCAATCATTTCAAATGCACCAAAATTGTAATTTTGGAATTCAATCAATACTTACTGATGTCTTAATGAGTTAAATATGGTGTTATAGATCATGCTTTTAGGTTATATTGAGTTTCCATAAGTCAAAGAACTCTACTTTTCTCAAAACATACTAATGGTAATCAATTACACCTTGTGGTAATCGATTACAAGCCTGGCAGAGAGCTTGTAATCGATTACACGAGTGTTGTAATCGATTACATTAAACCCAGAAATGTAATTCGTAGTTGTGTAATTGATTACAAGCTCATTGTAATCAAATACAACATGGATTTCTATAGAAAATAGAGTTCTTGAGTTCAAGCAACCCAAACCAATCACATATTCATCACAAACAACAACAATATTCTATAGGAAACAAGCCAAATCGATCATAAAATGCTAAAATAAATATGGGTAAAATTAAACCCATGTCACTCAGTCACTAATCCATGGAGTTCATGCTCAAATTCATCATAAACATTCAAAACATTTTATTTTCATTCAAACAATCTCATTTATTCGAGAAGAAATCAGGTAAGGTAAGAAAACAAGAAAACAACATCCCCTACCTTACTCTATTATCACTCCTTTGCCTTTGTCTTTCCTCCTTTTCCTTTCTTGGCTTGATTCTTCAAGCTTCACTTATTCTTTTTCTTTCATTTTCTTCTCTTGTTCTTCTCTACTCTTTTTTATTGATGTTGGTAGGAAGAATGACAAGAGAGAGATGAAAAAGAGATGCAGAAAGTGAGAGAGAATAAAGAAAAGTCAAACACCCAATGTTAAGAAACTGAGAAAGAAATGGTGGTGAAACTTAAAAATAGGAGGAAATCCATAAGCTTTGTATTTCTTAAGGATGTTTCAACATTCTATTTATGAATTTTCCAACTTTCATTGATAATATGCAAACATCTAGGATTCTATTCATTTCTTAGTTTCTTCATTCTTCAAATTTTTTTTTACACCTTTATCATTCACTAAGTTTTAGTGTTCTTTTCTAGGTTCAGTCAAACCTATGAAATAGAACTAGGAAGCTTAGAAATATTCCTTTTAACTTGTTCTAATCACCATATTACTCTTCATCCTCTCTTTAACATTAGCTCAAAGTTTTCATAATTTTCTAAACTACTTGTCTATTTAATTCAAGCTTTAGACACTTACTTAGTATTTCTAAAATTGCCAAACTGATCCATTCGATCCTTAAAATTTTACTACCATTCATTCCCATGATTTATACTTTAGAAATAAATTTCTCATATTTATTTCTATCATATTAGCCATTTTTAGCTAAATTAACAGCTATTCTTCACATCCAGTGTTATAGAATTAAGCTTAAATTAATTCATTTGATTATCAAAATTATTATCCAACTTATACTTATAGTGTTGAGCTTCTATAACCCTGATTAACATCATTAGGGTAAGGAGGATGTTACAAACCATAAGGTGGCCACTGCCATCATTCTTTTCACCATTATTCAAGCCTTATTTACATGAACAATTGTACCAAAATTCTAGATATACAGGGCAGCATTCTGCCATGAATTCCAACCACCATTCAAGTTACAATTTCAAGCACAAATGCATCATAAATTCTATCAAAACTGGGCAGCTTTTTGCCACAACTTTCAACCTCTATTCAAGCCACAATTTTAAGCATCAAAGCATTAATTTTCTGGTTAAAAAATAGGGCAGCATTTAGTCATGGTTTTCAATCACCATTCAGTTCAAAAACTAACCATTTTCTTCACAAAATCAACATCACAATTCAACACAAAAATAATTAGGAAAGAAAGAACAATTGAAACAATGAGTTCTCCATTTCATCAAGCCTTATCCGTGAGCATCAATATCACAAAACACAACCAATATTTCAAATTTCCATTTAAGAATTCATCAAAGAAAAAGAATTAGATGAAAGTAAGAAGCAAAAACACAAAATAACAATAATTTCCTTCTTCTTTCTCATGGCTGGCCGTAGCCAATATGAACACCAATGACCAAAATTTTTGTTCAAAATCCATAGGAAAATGAGAGCAAGTTAAAGGCAAGTAGCCGCTACAATACCCTTAATGCATGTAAGACTTGTATATGTGTACAAAGGTAGCATATGACTTACTTAACATGTTTGTTTAATTTTGTGATAAACTGAGTTAGTTTAGGCATTTTGTTGCAACACAGAAGGTGAATAATAGCTTAAAATGACTCAGATAGTAGCATAAATTACTTAGACAAGGGAAATAAATAAGGATAATTTATTTCTAAGTCACAAATGTATGAAACAAGATGTAGTTAAAGTTTCAAGGTAAACTGAGTTAGTTAGGCATTTTTAGGCATACTGGTTGTGCATTTTATGTCGTATTGACTAGCAGCAGATATGAAAAAATAAGATAATGGTGAAACAATAATTTTAATGAATCTTAGTATTTATTTTAAAGTTATTGGAAGTTAAAAATCTTGATTTAGCTAAATTTAAGTATTTTTAGCATATCATGATTTATCAGTTATGGCCTTAAGGGCCTTATGAGCTTTTTGCATCCCTCTTTTTAAACCCTCATTCACAATTCCTTTTGTTGCACAAAATAGTAACAAAAAATGTGAGAGAGCAAAGGAAAGAAGAGGAAAGAAAGGAGAAGGAAAAGGAGGAGAAAAAGAGAAAGGCTAAAGGAAAATCCAAGGTGTGATCATCCAAGCTTGAATATTCATTTCAACTGCCAAGGTAGGGGATTAGAGTTCTTGTCACTTCTTTTCTCCATTTTCTCTATTGATTCATTCTTAGTGTATGATAGGTCAAATTGAGTTTTAGAAGTGTTTGATATGTTTTACTTGCTTGAATGTGTTTCAATGGTTGTTTATGACTTGTTCATAGCATGAGTTTAAGTTAGAAACTTAGATCATCTCATTTAGACCTTTTGATGCACAAAGTGAGGTTTTAGGTCAAAGCATGTGTGATTTTAGTTCATAATCCAAAATTAGTTATTTAAGTTAGTGATTGATGGTTTCTATGTGTTAAAGAACTGATTAGGGACTTAGGATTACCTATAAACTATTTTTGAATGACCAAATCTCATGAAAAGAACCAATGGAATAGTACACAGTTCTACAGAGTTCTATAAAACCCAGTTTCTGCTATTTGCGCCACGGCGTGGAGAGGTCATGCCAAGGCATTCGTTGCAGAGTATGTGCACCCAAGAGCAGCACGTCACAGAGTGAGATATGCCACGCAAAGGTGTGAGAACTAGAGAGCTACGCGATGCGGTGTGCCAAGGGTTACGCCGAGGCGTGAGCTCCAGAATTTCTCAAAAATGAGATATATGATGTATTGATGTTTCCTACTAGTTAGAATCATTTATGTATGTTTTCTAATGTGTGTAAAGACATAAATAGGGATATTTCAAGAGAGAAATTTATCACCTAGTAAATATGAGAAAACTTAAGCCTTTGAGCATCTAAGAATAATGATTTGCATTCGGTAAGTATTTAACACATTAGGCCCCTTATTGTGGTATTTGTATCACTCAAGATATAACGAGTGATGATATGGTGTATTAGATGCTAATGAGCTAGGATGAATTGGTAGTATTTTTCTACGAATGTGACCTTACTTGATATCTGTTATCAGATTGGCCAGAAGGAAAGGAATTAGAAGCTCTTAAGGGAACAAGTTATTCTTGACCAAGAGCTAGGGTTACATGTAGTATGAGGATAAGGTTTTTTCCTCTCTACAATGGGTAAATATAAGAAGCCAAAGTTCCTAGTAAAATATGCTTGGGTCTTAAATGAACTAAGTATGTATGTATGAATGAATGCATGATTGACTTGGCTTATCAAGTCATTTAAGTTAAACCTAGTTGAGACTTTAAACCTATCTTATTAGTAGCATGTTTAAGATTATGTTACTTATACTATGTATGACTGGTTTTGGTCTACTTATACTAAGAATTGTTGATTCTCACCCTGCTGTGTTGCGATGTAATTCTAGGTGAAAGTTCTTTAAAGAAAATGGAGAAAAAGGGAGCTAAAGATTATACTAGTTCTAGTGTTATGGTTT
Organism: Ormosia semicastrata; assembly: GCA_029884595.1. NCBI lineage: Eukaryota > Viridiplantae > Streptophyta > Magnoliopsida > Fabales > Fabaceae > Ormosia > Ormosia semicastrata. Next base: position 14,554,526 of record JAQQTO010000063.1, on the reverse strand, counting down.
ATATTACAACTGTTGTATGTTACTATACTCATTTTGTAATGTAAAGGATTATGTAATACATCAAGCCTTTGTTAAGGCTAATGTTGTATATATATGCATTTTGCTATGAATTTTATGTTTTTTGAATTTCATATGGCTCTCTATAATGTTTCCAATGAACATTATGGATATATTTATCAGGTTAATATATAAGTAGTGACATCATAATGCTAAGTATCTCTTCGTGCAGTATGTATAGTGGGATATTAGTATTAGGACGTTACAACCCCTACCTCACTTCCTAGCTTCTTAAAGGTTGAATTTTTGATTTTTCTCCTTCGCTTTCTCTTTTTTTTCTCCTCATTCTTTCCTTTTTCTTTTGGCTATTTCTCTACCTTGTTTTCAGTTATTCAACCGTATAGAATGATGGATAAAGGATGAGGCAAGATGTAAAAATCATAATTTAGAATAAGGTGGATGATAGAAAGATAATGGAGTGAAATTTTGTGGTAACCGGGTGGAGCTTTTCTTCCTTTGTTTCTATTCTATTTTTATGCAGAACGAGGGAGAGAAATGGAGAGCAAGACATGAAAAGATGAAGGAAAAATGAGTGGGAAATGATAGAAAAATCTAAAGAAGTATTAGGTGATGGATGACCAAGTTTTTGACCAAAATTTCATATTGGAACTTTTATATATATTATGTACACTTTAATCTTTCAAAGTTGAGCTTTCAAGTTACCATAAGTGTTATGAAACATTTTAGAACTCATCTTAGTCCTTGGATCCATTTTTTCATAACTTTTCTTATACTGCTATTTATCAATTAAGCTTCATTACTCGGTCCCAAGTTAAATTTAACCGAAGGATTAAGTAAATATGCTTACTGATACTTATCTTAGTTGGTATTTTATACCAAATTATTCTCCTTATCTTACTTGTCATTTCAATGAAATTTCATAATTTTCTAAGTAACTTAACTATTCCATAACTGTTCCATTGATCCTTCTTCGCTATCCTTAAAAATACCAAACTAGCTCAGTTGATTCTCCAAACTTTACTACAACTCTTATCAATGGTGTAACATCCGAATACTAGTATATCAATATATGTAGCATACAAAGAGATACCTAGCATTACAACGTCACTACTTACATACTAATCTAATATATATACCCATAATGTTCGTTGGAAACATTATAGAGAGCCTTATGAAATGTGGAAAACACAACATTTATAACATAATGCATCTATATACATATACTTCATTAGCCTCCCTTGGGACATGAAGTAATACATAACTATTTACATTAAAAAAGAAGTACAAAAAGATACTATATTTGCAACATAAACTATAAAGCTAAAATACTCTTTAGCTTCCTTTTTCTTCTTACTCTTTGAAGAACATTTACCTGGAGTTACATGATAACACAGTAGGCTGATAAATAACATTTCTCAGTGTGAGTAATCAAAACCAGTCATACATATGCATAATAACATAGTCTTAACAATTAAGAATAAGACAAGTCACATTCTTTACAAGGTCTAACTTTAATAACTTGATAAACCAAGCTAAAAATTTATACATTCATTCTTACATACTTATCTCATTTAAGATCTAGGCATGTTTTAATAGAAATGTTGACTTCTCATATTTACCCCCTTATAGATAGGAAAATTGAAATTTTCACACTACATGCAACCCTAGCGCTTGGTTAGGAATACTTGTCCCCTTAGGAACTTTTGACTCCCTTCCTTTTGGCTAAATGACCTCATGTCATATAAGTCACATTCACAAGTAGACAATGTCAACTTATCCTAATTTACTTATATCTAACACCTCTCATCATCACATCTCTAGTGAAGCTAAGTAACAAAAGTTACTATAGGTGATAGACACTTATCTATAGCAAACTCTTACTTTTGGTTGCTTAAAGCTTACACTTAACTTATACGTACCAAAGGATCATCCTCTCATTGATTTACCTCTAGTAGTATATCAATTATACGCTAAGACCATCCATTGTTCTTAGATGACCAAAGCCTTAGACTTTCACATCTATGCTAGGTGATAATTTCTCTCTTGAAAATGACATTTTTGGAGTTATAGGGCCTCACCCCTCTGCTTAACTTGGGCATGTCGAGGCGCCCAGGCCTCGAGTTTTCAGTACTAGATGTAGCATCACTCTCACACCGCGGTGCCACACACCTTATGTTGTGGCACACGCAGCAAAACTAACGTCACGTTGTGGCGTAACCCCTTATGCCGCGGGCGCATAGCAGAAACCAAATTCTATAGAATTCTGTAGAATCGTGGTTCTGTTTCATTGGTTCTTTTCTTGGATATTGGCCATTCCAAACCAGTTTCTAAGTGATTCTAAGTCCCTAATAAGTTCTTAAACACATAGGAATCATCAATCACTAACTTAAATCTCTTAATTTGGATTATGAATCAAAACCCCTCTTGCTTGACCTAAAATAATTCTTTGTGAATCATAGGCCTAAATGAGATGTTCTAAGCTTTTAGTTTCAACTTATGCTATGAACAAGTCATAAATAACCAAAGAAACACATTCATGCAAGCCAAACACATCAAACACCTCTAAAACTCAATTTGACCTATTAAGAACCAAAGGTGCATCAATGTTGAAAAGAGTGAAAAGAGATGAATATGAACATGAAACCCCTACCTTTTGCAGCTAGATGAAGTTTCAAGCTTGGCTGAATATCAAGCCTTGGCTTTACCTTTGACTTTCCTCTTTCTCTCTTCCTCCTCCTTGGTCTTTGCTTCCTCTTCTTTTCTTTCTTCTCTCATGGTTTCAACTTCCTTTTTTTGTGTAGAAAATGGCCGTGAATGAGGACTTATAAAGAGAGAACAAAAGACTTATATGACCGTAGGCCAAAACTAATAAATCATAATCTGCTAAAAATACTTAGATTTACCTAATTCAAGATTTTCAACTTCCAACAATTTTAAAATAAATACTAAGATTCATATAAAAATTTGTTTCACTATTATCTGATATTTCCATATCTGTTACTAGTTAATCCGACTATAAATAGATAACCAGTTTGCCTAAAAATACCAAACTAACTCATTTTACCTTGAAACTTTAACTGTAACTTGTTTCATACATTTGTGACCTAGAAATAAATTATCCATATTTATTTTCCTCTTCTAAGCAATTTATGCTATTATCTGAGTCATTTTAAGCTACTTTTCACACTTTGAGTTGTAACAAAGTACATAAACTAACTCAGATTGTCACAAAATTAAACATGCATGTTAAGCAAGTCATATGCTACCTTTTGATCACATACACAAGTCTAACATGTCATTTATAATATTACATTTTCCCTTCTCTTTAAAAATTTTGACCCCAAAATTGCTCACTTGAAAGGAACAAATCCGGGTAGTCCTGCTGCACGTGTGACGCTAACTCCCAAGAAGCTTCCTCGGTGTTATTGCCACCCCATAAAACCTTCACCAGAGGAATCCACTTACCTCTAAGCTCTTTGACCCCTTCTATCCATGATCCTTACCGAATGTACACCATAAGATAAATTATCTTTTAACTGTACAGATTCATATTCTGTGATATGCAAAGGATCTGGATTATACTTTCTCAACTGAGACACATGAAAAACATTATGAAGGTTAGACAAACTGGGAGGAAGGGTTATCTGGTAAGCTACGGGTCCAACTTTCTTCAGAATTTTGTAGGGACCAAGAAAACGAGAATTTAACTTTTGAGTTTTCAATGCTGTACTAATCCGTGTTGTAGGATTAACTCTTAAGAATACATGATCTCCCTCTTCAAACTCAAGAGGTCTCCTTCCCTTGTCAGCATAGCTCTTTTACTGACTTTGAGCACTAACCAACCTATCTTTAATCATCTTGATTTGCTTTGTGGTCTGCTGGACCAACTCTGGACCTAGGATGGTTCTCTTTCCTACTTCATACCAACATAGAGGTGATCTACACTTCCTTCCATACAAAGCCTCATAGGGTTCCATACATATGCTGGAATGGTAGTTATTGTTATAAGCAAACTCTTCTAATGGTAAGAACTTATCCTAACTACCCTGTTGTTCTAAAACACAAGCTCTAAGCATATCCTCAAAGGTTTGGATAGTCCTCTCTATTTGCCCATCTGTCTACAGGTGATAAGTTGTACTAAGGCTTAAGTTAGTTTCAAAAGCCTCTTGCAATGCTCCCTAGAATCTAGATGTGAATTTAGGATCCCTATCTGAAACTATGCTTACAGGGACTCCATGCAACCTAACTATGCTTACAAGGACTCCATGCAACCTAACTATCTCCTTGAGATATAGCTGAGATAATTTCTCTAGAGGATAGCTAGTTCTCATTAGTAAAAAGTGGGCAGATTTGGTTAATCTATCCATAATGACCTAAACTGCATCATACCCTTGCTGACTTTTGGGTAGACCAATTACAAAGTCCATAGAAATCTTATCCCATTTCCACTCTGGAACTCCCAAAGACTGTAATGGTCCTGCTAGCTTCTGGTGTTCAATCTTCACTTTTTGACAAACTAAACACCTTGTGACATATTCTGCTATGTCCCTTTTCATTCCAGACAACCAAAATATTCTCCTTAGATCTTGATACATCTTAGTGGTTCTGGGATGAATGGTAAACTTACTACTGTGAGTTTCTTCTAGATTCCTCTCTTTGATCTTTAACTCTCTTGGAACACAAAGTCCGTGTCTGAACTTTATCATTCCATCATCAGTCATATCAAAATCCTCTAAGTTTCCTAAAAAGATCTTCTCACTAATGTCCCTTAGAGTTTTATCCTCCTTTTGAGCTTCTAAAATTTGAATCCTTAAGTCATTTACAATGTCCACTTTACTCACAAAGAGACTCTGTGGCATCATAATCACTGCTAGACTCAAATCTCTGAAACTCTCGAGAAGTTCACTCTCTTGGACCATCATACAGGACATATGTAGGGATTTTCTACTTGTGCATCAGCCACTACATTGGCTTTACTCGGATGATACTTTAACTCAAAGTCATAATCCTTTAAGAATTCCATCCATCTTTTCTGCCTCATGTTCAATTCCTTTTGATCAAACAAGTGCTTTAAACTTTTATAATCACTGAACACCTCAAACTAGACTCCATAAAGATAATGCCTCCAAATCTTTAAGGTAAACACTACAACTGTTAACTCCAAATCATGCGTAGGGTAGTTCTCCTCATCAGGCCTTAACTGCCTTGATGCATAGGCAACTACTCTCTTATTCTACATCTGAACACACCCTAGTCCCATCTTTGAAGTGTCACAAAAGACCTCAAAGTTCTCATAAGGATTTAGAATTACCAACACTGGCGTAGTAGTCATTCTCTTCTTTAACTCTTGGAAACTATTCTCATAGTCTTGAGTCCACTCAAAAGTACTACCCTTTCTAGTCAACCTAGTCAAAGGCAGTGCTAACTGAGAAAAACCCTTGAAGAACCTTCTATAGTACCCAGCTACGCCTATAAAGCTCCTGATCTCGTTCACGGTGGTGGGTTTCTCCCACTGCAACACTGCTTCTACTTTGCTAGGATCCATAGCAATTCCTCCTTTAAGAATAACATGGCCTAAAAACGAAACTTTCGTTAACCAAAACTTACACTTGGATAATTTGGCAAACTGTTTATTTTCTTTAAGGATATCGAAAACAATCTTTACATACTACTCATGTTCTTTCCGTGTCTTTCAATAAATAAAGATGTCATTAATAAATACTACCATAAACTTGTCTAAGTAAGGTCTAAAAACTTTGTTCATATAATCTATAAATACTGCTAGAGCGTTCGTCAACCCAAAGGACATCATAAGATTCTCGTGATGCTCATACCTAGTTCTAAAAATGGTCTTAGGGATATCCTTTACCCTAACTCTGATTTGATGATACACAGATCTCAGATCAATCTTGGAAAACACTAAAGCTCTTCTTAGTTGATCTATCAGTCTAGGCAACGAATACTTGTTCTTGATGGTTACCATGTTCAACTGCTTATAGTCTTCACATAATCTCATGGTACTATCTTTCTTCTTCACTAGCAACACTGGTGCTCCCCATGGAGAAACACTAAGCCTAATGAATTGCTTGTCCAACAACTTCTCTAATTGTTTCTTGAGTTCTACTAACTCTAGAGGTGCCATCCTATAGGGTACTATAGATATAGGTCCTGTACCCGGCACTAAATCTATAGTAAACTCTATTTCTCACTCTAGTGGAAACTCTGCTACGTCACTTAGAAACACCTGCGGGTATCCCCTTACCACAGGTATACTGTCTAGGCTCTGCTCAACCTCTACATCTAATGAGAAAAGAAGAACATATCCTAGAGCTCCTTCTACCAAACAGTGATTGACCTGGTTAACATTGAGAAAGTTAGACTCAGAAGAAACAACACTGGTAGGAATATCAGACAGAAAACTATAGTATCATTTGAACAGTTCAAAACTACATGATTGGATGACAACCAATCCATACCAAGAATGACATCTATGTCCCCAAGGGGTAAATAGATAACGTTTACAAAGAAGACTCTATCCTCGATCCTTATACAATAGTCAAGACATACCTTTGAAGTTATGACTAGCTTACTGGTGGGTGTGGAAACATATAAGTCATATGGTAACTTTGATATAGGCAAATCCAACATCCTTACACAATCATAAGAAATAAAGGAGTAGGATGCTCCTGAATCATACATGACATTTAAAAAATGATTATGAATTATGTCTTTACCTTAGATAAGGTAGGAAGGTTAGGCCACCTGAATAATAAAGGAGTAGCAACCTGCTTGCTCTTGTCATCCTCTCGCTTTCTCTTCAGGACTTCTAGTATATAATACCCACCGTAGGGTATCACATTTAAGACTAATCCTAATATAACTTACCCAAGTTGTAAAAGAATTAATCTTGTAAAAATATTAATTTTAAAATTTTATTTGCGGAATAAGTGAAAATAAATAAAATAAATAAAAACCATACAAAGAAGACTCTATCCTCGATCCTTATACAATAGTCAAGACATACCTTTGAAGTTATGGCTAGCTTACTGGTGGGTGTGGAAACAGATAAGTCATATGGTAACTTTGATATAGGCAAATCCAACATCCTTACACAATCATAAGAAATAAAGGAGTAGGATGCTCCTGATATACATGACATTTAAAAAATGATATTTCTTTACCTTAGATAAGGTAGGAAGGTTAGGCCTTGTTCCCAAATAATTTACGTCTAGTATAAATACACATAATCACATTTAAGACTAATCCTAAATAACTTACCCAAGTTGTAAAAGATGAAATTATTTTAAAATTTTATTTGCGAATAAGTGAAAATAAATAAAATAAATAAAAACCATAAGTACAACTTGTAACTGGAATAAACACACCAGAATATATATAGATATTTCAAACCTTATTCCCAAATAATTTACATAAACACACAACTCTCAAAAGATGAAATATACAGTAAGTACATCAAAACATAACTACTAAACCTGAACCTCTAAAAATTGAACTAAGGATTCGGGCCCTCTGAAGGATCCTCCTCCTCTACGTCATCAAAGAACCCAGGCGGGTACATCGGTCGCCTGGCAAGGGTTCTAGCTGAAGGCACTACATAGTCCTCTTGTGGAGTATAAACACTATCACCCCAAAGCTCTCGAATAGGCATCGTGAACTCCAAATGAATAGATACATTCATCGACATAACTAGAACCCATTCCATAGTTCCACTAAGATTTAGAGTCAAATCCCCAGTATACACAAAACGTTCATTATTCAAATTAAATCTCCAAGTGTCAGTTCCACCGTGGAACTATACTCGGATAAAACCCAACACTTAGTGCCTTGGTGCTTTGTCGCCATCCAAACAAACTAAGAAAACTGTTGCTGATGGAAAATAGAATTTTCAGTTTCTTCGTCTTCTCAGTCTTCATCAAACATACACAATAAAACAGATATAACACAACAAAGAGGTGAGATCTCCTACATCAATACCAGTGTGGCAGTATAGAAAATGAAAGTAAATATATAGATATAGTATTAACATATTGAATCATATTATCACATCACAGATAAAATTTCAGATGAATATAATTATCATGCTAATATGTTGACCAACTATGCATATGCACACAGACCCATTCCTACTTCATGGAGCTAATCACAATCTCGGATAGAAAGATAGGGAGTACATGTTTGTATATCATTAGCCTCAAATTATGTGCCAATATATTATATCAATGTGCGCAACATGGCTCATACAAGACACTCTCAACCAATCACGAAAATAGTAGCAACTCCGTCAAGATCGTCGGTGTGTTTGCATAGAATACCACAGTGTAGAGGTGCTACCATCTGGCCACATATGACATTCCACACCCCAACGTCTCCAAGATCACTGAAGATCGTAACTACGCAATTCTCACCCACACGAAGGTGTAAATTCAATCTCCTAAGCGTATTGCCTTAACTAATTAAGCTGACACATTTTTCAATGCATGATGTATGATTCAAATATCCATGCAATCATCATTCTCATAGTATTTCACATACACACACCATCTCTTGGCAGAATCGCTGTTCAACATAACTGGCCCCACCACAATAGCCTGACAGTAACCTGCTATTATTTCCAATCGTGTAAACATTTTATCGCATTTTCACAATCGCAGAACATTTTTCTTATGTTTTCAAATCGCATAAGTATTTTCCTGTGTTTTTATAATCGTGGAAATATTTTCAAATATTTTCTAAATCGCATCGGGATTTTTAAACATTTTCTCAATCGCATAGCAATTTTAAATCATTTTCTTAATCTGATAGCTTAAAAATCTCTATTTTGAAAACAAGTGACGTTTCTCTAATATTTTTCACATAAAATAATTATTTTGGCTTTATTTACTATATTTTACTATTAAAAATCCTTTAAGTAGCATTTTCCATTATTTCTCACAAAATTACATTTCTTTGATTCAATTTGGATATTACAGCTCAAAATTTTCTAACGCGCTTCAAAACCCAAAGGGTGAGCTATACATAAATAAATTTCAAATTTTAAATATTATCTTGCCTCATAACCTAATTATACCAAATTAATTTAAAAATTAGTTCATTTTCTTTTTATTTATAAAAAGAAACTCATTAAATTGAGTTCTTGTTACTTAATTACCTAAGTCTACACTTAGGAAAATGAATTTTGGATCTAGAATATCAAAAATAGGCATATAGGCCGAATTACACTATATGCTTCATAGATCATATTTAATTATTTTCTATCACCTTATTCTTTGCAAAAACCCTTAATCCAATTTCTTATCATTAACTCATTTAATCTATGATTAGGAAAATAATTTAAAACATTTTGCTCCCTTGATGGTGTTGAGGCCGTGAGCCTCTAGGGTTCTTTGGAACCTTCATACACTTCCTCATCATGTATATCACATCCTACTATATACAATAATTAACATACTTTGATAATCACATATTTAAGCATATTTTCAAAGCTATAAAGCATACCAATCAACACCATCACAAATAATGAAAACTTAAACAATCAAGTGAATAAATCCTTATGAAATTTTCACCACAAACAATTCCATTTCCTTACCACCAACACATGGTTAATTGATGAGGTTAATCTCCCTCTCACCTCAAGGAAGACAAAAACCCTTCTTGTTTGGCCTCCTATGGATTTCGTGAATCACCACAAGAAAACCCTAACAAACTTAAACTAAACTAAAGTCACAAACAAAGCTTGAAAATAAGAAACCATGGATCAATCATGATTTATAAACTCAAGAATCAATTTAGAAACAAAAAACAAGAATTTTACCTTGTAGAGTAGAAAACCTTAACTTGGATTCAAGGTAGTAAATGGAAGAACTAGGCTAGGTTCATAACATGAAAAGGTCTTAGAATAGTATATAAGTAAGGAAAATGAGATTGGATGAAATTATGGAAGCCTGGATGATGGTTTGGAGGTATTCGATCGTGAGCTTCATGAAGGAGAAGTTGAGAGGTTTTCTTTGTTCATAGAAGAGAGAGAATGGAGAGAAAAGGCTTAAGTCAAAAAGTGTGATAGAAATGAAATAGAAATATCTTATTTCTCTATGTGCTTACCGTGGAGTGCTTCACAAAGGGAGTCAAAGACTTAGCCACCAAGTTTATGAGTAGCACATGGCTTATGTCATTAAATGATCACTCCTTGGTCACATTAGATGATTAGCTTGTTCATGAATATCCTAGAAGCACTAGGTAGCCGTGGAGCACATGGAGAAAAGGTAACTAAGTTTTGATTCATGTAGTTCCTAGTTACACTTAAGCTAACTTAGTTAGTTCACTTAGTTACATGGCTAACTATTTAGTTACAAGGCTTAGGTCATGCATTCTAGAAGACTCTCAAATCTCCTTGAAACTGTGGAACTCTAAGGAGTCGCAAACTAAGTTTGTTCCATTTAGTTACTACTTAGGCTTTGGTTAACTTAGTTAGATTACTTAGCTTCTTAGCTAACTAGTCTAGCCATTATTGTTGACCACATCCTATTGGCTTAGAAAAATTAAGCCATTAACATCAACCAGTTCCTATTGATTCATCAAATTGTGAGCCACAAAGACTTTTCCTAGTCTATTATCCAATAGACAAAAGATACAGGATCTATTACCCAATGGGCAGAAGCTACTGCTCGTAAATTAGTAGATACTGTCTAACAGATAATAAAACGTGAAATATTTTTATTTCACAGATAAATTCTAAAAATTAAAAGATTGGGTAACATATCTCTCTGATTCAGGTTTAGTAAACTTCCCCGACTTCGAATAAATCACTAAAGATTTTCTCCAGCCCGAAAATTATTATTTTCCTGACTCAGAGTAAATCACACACAGAGATAAAAAAAACATTCACAGAACAGTCAAAATAAATTTATAGCACACTGAAATCACAAAATAGTATAATTCAGACATTTCTGAGAAACAACAAATTTTGGGGTGTTACAACTCTCCCCCACTAAAAAGAATTTCGTCCCCGAAATTTATCATACCTTAGAACAATTATGGATATTGTTCCCTCATCTTATCTTCCATCTCCTATGTAGTATCTCCTGTTGTTTCATTCCAGATCATTTTACTAATGAAATTTCCTTCCCTTTGAGTTGTTTCACCCTCCTGTCAATCTTAACAGAAAGTGTCTTATATGTCAAATTTTCTTTCAATTATACCTCATCGAGCTGAATGACATGAGAGGGATCAGGGATATACTTTCTTAACTGGGACACATGGAAAACATTATGAAGGTTGGAGAGAAAAGGGGGTAAAGCTATTTGGTAAGCAACTGGACCCATTTGACGAAGAATTTGATAGGGTCTAATGAATTTTGGAGTGAGTTTTATGGATTTTATAACCCTTCTGACACCAGTCATGGGTGTAACTCGCAGAAACACATGCTCACTTTCCTCAAATTCAAGAGGTCTTCTTTTTTATCAGCATAGCTTTTCTGTCTACTTTGAGTTGCCCTCATTTTCTCTTGAATCATTTCACCTTCTCCGTCGTTTATCGTCATTCGTATAACGCTTCATAGGGTGCCATCCCTATACTTGAGTGAAAACTGTTGTTATAGGTGAATTCTACCAAAGGCAAGAATTCATTCCAACTCCCTTTTTGTTCTATCACACAAGCTCTTAGTAGATTTTCTAACAACTGGATAGTTCTCTCCATTTGACCATTAGTTTGTGGATGGTAGGTAGAACTCAGACAAAGTTTAGTCCCCATTGCTTCATGTAGACTTTATCAAAACCTTGATGTGAACCTTGGATCTCTATCAGAAATGATACTAGAGGGTACACCGTGAAGTCTAATAATTTCACACCTCGGTTAATTTCTCTATTGAATACCTGATATTGATTGGAAAGAAGTGAGCAGATTTCGTAAGCCGATCAACAACTACCCATATAGAATCATGACCTTTCTTAGTCTTTGGCAACCCAGTAACAAAATCCATTGCAATACTATCCTATTTCCATTTTGGAATAGTTAGGGGTTGCAGCATACTTGCTGGTCTTTGATGTTCAACATTTGCTAATTTCACACCTGACACAAAGTTAATTTCTCTACACATATTGATTGGAAAGAAGTGAAATGCATGATCAACAACTACCCATATAGAATCATGACCTTTCAGTCTTTGGCAACCCAATAAAATCTCTTCATTTTGGAATAGTTAGGGGTTCTTGCAAAGATACTCTCGGTTGGTCTTTGATGTTCAACATTTGCTTTTTGACACACAAGACAAGATGACACGTGCTCAGCAATATCTCTCTTCATTCCGGGCCACCAAAATAATTGCTTTACGTCTTAATACATCTTGGTTATTCCAGGATATATACTCAACCTAGAGCTTCATCGAGAATCGCCTTCCTAAGATCGGGATTATTCGGTATACAAATCCTACCTTTGAACCTTAAGACCCCGTCAAATCCTTCCTCAACCATTGCCACATGACCTTGCCTCCAGAATTTCCTCTCGTTTTGCAAAAACTGATCATTTTCCTACTTTTCTCAGATTTCTTCTAACAAATCATTTAGAATAGTGACCATATTCAAACGAATTCTTCCTAGCGCTAATTCTACTGATAGCCACATATCTCTAAATTGCTCTATCAATTTTTCCTATTTGATCATCATAGCAGAAACACTGAGCATCTTCCTACTTAAAGTATCTACCTCAACATTCGCCTTTCTATGATGATATTGAAGCTGAAAGTCATAATTCTTTAGAAATTCTAACCATCATCTCTGCCTCATATTTAACTCCTTTTGATCAAACAAATATTTTAGACTTTTGTGATCACTGAAGACATTGAACATAGCTCCATAAAGAAAATGCCTCCAAATCTTTAACGTGAACACAACTGCGACTAATTCCAAATCATGGGTTAGGTAATTCTTTTCATGTACCTCCAATTATCTTGAAGCATACGCTACCACATTTTTATTCTGCATCAATACACATATTAATCCTTAATAAGAAGCATCACAATATACTTCAAAAGATTCATTCGGATCCGGTAGAATCAACACTGGTGTGATAGTCAACCTTTTCTTTAATTCTTGGAAACTCTCTTCACACTCATCTGTCCAAATAAAAGCTTGATTCTTCCTTGTGAGTTGTGTAAGAGGTCTGGCTATCTTGGAAAAATCTTCAATAAACCTTCGACAATATCCGACTAACCCAATAAAACTCTAGATCTCAGTTACTGTGCTTAGCCTTTCCCACTGAACAACTGTCTCCACTTTTGCTAGATCCACCGCAATTCCTTCCTTAGAAATCACGTGACCCAAAAACTGAACTTCTTCCAAACAAAACTCATATTTTGATAACTTTGTATACAATTTCTTCTCCTTTAAAATCTGGAGAACTATACCGAGATATTCAGCATGCTCTTCCTGACTTTGAGAATAGATCAGAATGTCATCAATAGAAACAATGACAAATCTGTCTAGATATAGATGAAAGATCCTATTCATGTAATCCATGAATATCGCAGGAGCATTCGTCACTTTGAACGGCATCACAAGATACTCATTGTGCCCGTAGCGTGTTTGAAAGGCTGTCTTAGGTATATCCTCTACCTTGACACGAATTTGATGATAACCTAATGGCAGATCTATCTTAGAGAAAACAGTTGCTCCTTTCAATTCGTCCATGAAATCATCAATTCTTGGAAGTGGATACTTGTTCTTTATCATGACCTTGTTTAACTGGCAGTAGTCCACACACAAACACAAAGATCCATCCTTCTTTTTGACTAACAACACTGGAGCTCCCTATGGTGAAACACTAGGTCATACAAACTATTTTTCCAACAGTTCCTCTAATTGCTTTTTTAACTCTGCTAATTCTGACGGTGACATCCGGTATGGTGCAATTGATATAGGACCCGCTCTTGGTACAAGATCGATAGAAAACTCTATCTCTCTTTCCGGTGGTAATTCGGGTACCTCATCAGGAAAAACTTTAGGAAACTCATTTATAACAGAAATAGCATTCACATCCTTCTCACTCTTGACTCCTAAAAAAGATAGCAGCATGTATCCTTGGGCTCCATCCCTCAATAAAGATTCGACTTGTTTGGCAAAAAAAAATCCAAAAACCTCATTCTCAGGAAATACTAAGGTCTTTTTAGAACGTCTTTGCCACGAAGGATTGCTTTGCATTTTGCATGGACTAACAGATATGGTTAAAAGATAACCAATCCATTCCTAAGATTATTTCAATATCAGTAAGAGGCAAACAAATTAAATCAACAGAAAAGACTCGATTATTAATAGTAACAGGGCAATTTAAGCATATTTTAGAAGTACTAACAGGTTTGGCAGTCGGTGTAGAAACAATCAATTGAAAGTTCACAGAAGACACAGGTAATCCCAAACAATCCACACAATCATATGCAATAAACGAATGTGTTGCACCCGAATCATATAGTACAGTTAAAAGATTACCTGATATGATATCTTCTCCCTTAATAAGATCTTCAGACAGGGAGGCTTCAGCTCCACTCATTGTATACACTCACCCACTAACTTGCGACTTAGCAGCACAAACGTTACTTACTGAAGGCTCCACCTTCGCTTGATCATAATCCCTCGAGATGTGACTAGGCTTTCCACATCTAAAGCAAATTATTCCCTTAATCGAGCAGTCCCTTGTCATATGGCCTTTTCCACATTCAGACACTTCATTGGCGGTGCCACAGTCTGACCAAAACGACTGCTACTCGAACCTCCTCCATCTGGCTGCTATTGTTGTTGCTAGCTTCCTGACAGTTGGGAATATGGTTTCCACTGAAACCGATTGTTGTTATTGCTTCCTCCCCTTTAGAACCTAGATGGTCCAAAGTTACGGCTCTTTGTATCTCGCGATGGCTATAATTCTTCAAGTCTACAACATATATCCATCAATGATGAGAACTGGTTCATTCGCATTGGCAGTACCCCTTTCTTCAATTCAACTCTTAAACCTTCCTCAAACTTGTGGCATTTCCAAACCACATCCGACTGGATCTGGAGATACCATGAGAACTTCAACAAGCTCTTGAACTTCGCAGCATACTCATTAACCATCATCCCACCTTATTGTAGCCCAAGAAATTCCATCTCCTTGGCATGCCTTGCACTATTCAAAAAATATTTTTCCAGAAATACTTCACAGAATACCTCCCACGTAATTTCCCTTCCTTCAGCTTGTAGTTTTCCACCAATTTTCACTATCTCCCATCAACATAAATGTGGCATAAGTCACTTTGCGGTCGTCCGTACATTCTATTCCTTCAAAAATATTTTCCAGCTGTTGGATCCACAAATTGCCTTCTCCGGATCAAACTCACCTTTAAAACGTGGCGGATTGTTTCGATAAAACTCAGACAAATTTTGGGCTTTAACATTTTCTGCATATTATTGAGCAGCTCTTTGGTTCTGCTGCACAATGACATCTGCCATCGTTCGCATTGCATCAGTCGTTGCAGCCATGCTTTCATAATCTCGTTCATTATCCATGCTTGCACCTCTTCCTCGAGCCATTTTACTAAACAATGCAAAATCAAAGTCAAATTACAATCGCTTCAAACAATATTTATCTCCTTGAGGAGACTAAATACAGAGAATCACACAACACAAGCAAAACAGACCTAACCACAAAAGTTCAAAAGACTCTAACCGAGTCTCTGATACCATTAGTTGTAACACCCCAAAATTTGTTGTTTCTCAGTAATGTCTGAATTGTACTATTTTGTAATTTCTGTGTGCTGTAAATTTATTTTGACTGTTCTGTGACTATTTTTGATCTTTGTATGTGATTTACTCTAAGTTAGGAAAATAATAATTTTCGGGCTGGGGAAAATCTTTGACAATTTATTCCGAGAGATACGTTATCCGATCTTTTAATTTTTAGAATTTATTTGTGAAATAAAAATATTTCATATTTTATTATTTGTTGGACAGTATCTATTGATTTGCGAGTAGTAGCTTCTGCCCATTGGGTAATAGATCCTGTATCTTCTATCCATTGGACAATAGAATGGGAAAAGTCTTTGTGACTCATAATTTGGTGAACCAATAGGAACTGGTTAATGTTAATGGTTTGATTTTTCTAAGCCAATAGGATATGGTGAACAATAATGGCTAGACTAGTTAGCCAAGAAACTAAGTAATCTAACTAAGTTAACCTAAAGCCTAAGTAGTAACTAAATGGAACAAACTTAGTTTGCTACTCCTTAGAGTTCCACAGTTTCAAGGAGACTCTAGAGTCTTCAAGAATGCATGACCTAAGCCTTGTAACTAAATAGTTAGCCATGTAACTAAGTGAACTAACTAAGTTAGCTTAAGTGTAACTAGGAACTACATGAATCAAAACTTAGTTACCTTTTCTCCATGTGCTCCACTGCTACCTAGTGCTTCTAGGATATTCATGAACAAGCTAGTCATCTAATGTGACCAAGGAGTGATCATTTAATGACATAAGCTATGTGCTACTCATAAACTTGGTAGCTAAGTCTTTGACAACCTTTGTGAAGCACTCCACGGCAAGCACATAGAGAAATAAGATATTTCTATTTCATTTTTATCACACTTGTGACTTAAGCATTTCTCTCCATTTTCTCTCTTCTATGAACAAAGAAAACCTCTCAACTTCTCCTTCATGAAGCTCACGGTCAAATCCCTCCAAACAATCATCGAAGCTTTCATAATTTCATCCAATCTCATTTTCCTTACCTATATACTATTCTAAGACCTTTTTATGTTATGAACCTAGCCTAGTTCTCTCATTTACTACCTTGAATCCAAGTTAAGGTTTTCTACTCTAGAAGGTAAAATTCTTGTTTCTTGTTTCTAAATTGATTCTTGAGTTTCTAAACCACAATTGATCCATGGTTTCTTATTTTCAAGCTTTGTTTGTGACTTTCGTTTAGTTAAGTTTGCTAGGGTTTTCTTGGGGTGATTCACAAAATCTATAGAAGGCCAAACAAGAAGGGTTTTTGTCTTCCTTGAGGTAAGAGGGAGATTAACCTCATTAACCATGTGTTGGTGGTGAGGAAATGGAATTATTTGTGGTGAAAAATGCAAAAGGATTTATTCACTTGATTGTTTAAGTTTTCATTATTTATGATGGTGTTGATTGGTATGCTTTATCGCTTTAAAAATATGCTTGAATATATGATTATGAAAGTATGTTGATTATTGTATATAGTAGGATGTGATATACATGATGAGGAAGTGTATGAAGGTTCCGAAGAACCCTAGAGGCTCACGACCTCAACACCATCAAGGGAGCAAAATGTTTTAAATTATTTTCCTAATTATGGATTAAATGAGTTAATGATAAGAAATTGTATTAAGGGTTTTTGCAAAGAATGAGGTGATAGAAAATAATTAAATATGATCTATGAAGCATATAGTGTAATTCGGCTAACATGCCTATTTTTGATATTCTAGATCCAAAATTCATTTTCCTAAGTGTAGACTTAGGTAATTAACTAACACGAACTCAATTTAATGAGCTTTCTTTTTAGAAATAAAAAGAAAATGAACTAATTTTTAGAATTAATTTAGTATAATTAGGTTATGAGGCAAGATAAAATTTAAAATTTGAAATTTACTGACGTATAGCTCACCCTTTGGGTTTTTAAGCGCGTTAGAAAATTTTGAGGTGTAATATCCAAATTAAATCAAAGAAATGTAATTTTGTGAGAAATAATTGAAAATGCTACTTAAAGGATTTTTAATAGTAAAATATGGTAAGTAAAGTCAAAATCATTATTTTATGTGAAAAATATTAGAGAAACGTCACTTGTTTTCAAAATAGTGACTTTTAAGCTATCAGATTAAGAAAATGATTTAAAATTATTACACGATTGAGAAAATGTTTAAAAATTCCTACGCGATTTAGAAAATGTTTGAAAATATTTTTGCGATTATGAAAATGCTGGAAAATACATACGCAATTTGAAAACATAAGAAAAATGTTCTGCGATTGTGAAAACGCGATAAAATGTTTATGCGATTGGAAATAATAGCAGGTTGCTGTCGGGCTGTTGTGGTGGGCCCGGTTATATTGAACAGTGATTCGACCAAGAGATGGCGTGTGTATGTGAAATACTATGAGAATGATGATTGTATGTATATTTGAATCATACATCATGCATTGAAAAATGTGTCAACATAATTGGTTAAGGCAATACGCCTAGGAGATTGAATTTACATCTTCGTACGAGTGAGAATTACGTAGTTACGATCTTCAATGATCTTGGAGACGTTGGGGTGTGGAATGTCATATGTGGCCAGATGGTAGCACCTCTGCGCCGTGGTATCATATGCAAACACGCCGACGATTTTGATAGAGTTACTACTCTTTTCGTGATTGGTTGAGAGTGTCTTGTATGAGCTATGTTGCACACATTGATATAATATATTGGCACATGATTTGAGGCTAAATATATACAGACATATACTCCCTATCTTTCTCTCCGAAATTGTGATTAGCTTCATGGAGTAGGAATGGGTCTGTGTGCATATGCATAGTTGGTCAACATATTGACATGATAATTATATTCATCTGATATTTTATCTGTGATGTGATTATATGATTCAATATGTTAATACTATATATGTATATTTACTATCATTTTCTATATTGCTATACTAGTATTGATGTAGGGGATCTAGAAATTCTATTTTCCATTAGTAATAGTTTTCTTAGTTTGTTTGGATGGCAGCAAGGCGCCAAGTGTTGGGTTTTATCCGAGTACAGTTCCACGGTGGAACTAACGCTTGGAGTTTAATTTGAATAATGAACATTTTGTGTATACCAAGGATTTGACTCTGAATCTTAGTGGAACTAGGGATGGGGTTCCAGTTATGTCGATGAATGTATCTGTTCATTTGGAGTTCACGATGCCTATTCAAGAGCTTTGGTGTGATAGTGTTTATACTCCACAAGAGGACTCTGTAGTGTCTTCAGCTAGAACTCCTGTCAGGCGACCGATATACCCACTTGAGTTCTTTGATGACGTAAAGGAGGAGGATCCTTCAGAGGGCCCAAATCCTTAGTTCAATTTTTAGAGGTTCAGGTTTAGTAGTTATGCTTTGATGTATATACTGTATATTTTATCTTTTGGGAGTTGGTGTGTTTATGTAAATTATTTGGGAACAAGGTTTGAAATATCTATGTATATTCTGGTATGTTTATTCTAGTTACAAGTTGTACTTATGGTTTTTATTTATTTTATTTATTTTCACTTATTCCGCAAATGAAATTTTAAAATTAATGTTTTTACAAGATTAATTCTTTTACAACTTGGGTAAGTTATATTAGGATTAGTCTTAAATGTGATACCCTACGGTGGGTGTTACATCAAATGGTATCAAAGCAGGACCTCTCCCAATACGGTGTGGTTCGGGGACGAACCATGCAGAAGCTGGTGGGCATGTGACACCCGGGGCCGATGACGGCGGGTAGTGGTCGTCAGTGCAAAAGATGAAGCACGGACAAGGAGTGGCTCCTGGCAAGCTTCTAGGCGGAGGGACACATGAATGAACTGAATATACACCAGAATGAGAGGGATCTAGAGACTGTGCAGGTATGGGACTACATAGTTGAGGATGACTTAAAGGAATTGATTAGCACCACCCATATCAACAAGATGCATCTTCTTTTCAGGAGCCAAGAATATAAGTACTCCATAGTTAAGCGTGCTTGATTTGGAGCACTTGTGGGATGGGTGACCTCCTAGGAAGTTTCCTAGAATGCGTGTGAGTGAGGACAAAGTACACTGAAAAGACTCATGTTAGTTTGTGGGAACACTCATCGATCCTGTAGGCAATCTCAGGACGTTACAAAACCCTTTCCTCTGATGGAGGGCTGTTAGCACTTGACTCTACAATCCTACATTTGTTGACCAATGTAGAAAAATCCTTAATCTCCATAGGTCTCACCATACTCTTGATATCACTTCTCAAGCCCGTATCGAATTTCAAACATCCCTATTTCTCGTTCGGATGATAACAGAAATACGAAAAGAATTTCGATAACTCATCAAACTTGGCCATATACTGGCCTACTGGCATGCTTCCTTGTTTTAACTGCATAAACTCCACTTCCTTGTCACCATGCAGAGTTTGCAGGAAAAACTTCTCTACAAAAGTTATCTTAAAGACTTCCTAAGACATCGAGGTATCTACGGCTTCAAGTACCCTCTTGGTACCTTTCCACCAATGCTCCACATCACCCTTCAACATATATGAGGTGAATGCCACTTTTTGCTCCTCCGAGCAAACTATTGCGTTGAAGATCTTTTCCATATCACTGAGCCACTCCTCAGCCTTTGCAGGAATGTACATGCTTCTGTACAATGGAGTGTTCATCTGATGGAAAGCTGTCAAGTCTAGGAAATTTTGAATCCTTTCGACTTGCGGTACATCTTACACTGGGTGCCCAAGTGGTAGATTTGCTTCCATCATCTCAGGCATCCTTGTCGTAACAATGGCCATAACCATAAAAGCTTCGACCATATCTAGACCTTGTGGGGTCGAGTTCGCTGCTTCTCTAGATCGCCTTGCTGGCGCCAAAGTTTCCTGTACACACAGAAACAACATATATTGAGCTGCAATCTTAATATCATGTAATCGTGCAACAGTTGCTAATAGCAAACCAACCTCAAGCAAATCATGCAATTCTATCATCACATCTAACATATGAAATAAGAAAAGCACAATTTCTAAGAAGGAACTCCTAATATGCCTAAGCATATTCAATCCATACTTCGGTTCAATAAGATAAACTGCTCTGATACCATCATGTAACATTCTAATACCAGTATCTCAATATATATAGCATACAAAGAGATACCTAGCATTACAACGTCATAACTTAGTACTAAACTAATACATATATCCATAATGTTCATTGAAAACATTACAGAGAGCATTATGAAATGTGGAAAACACAGCATTTATAACATAATGCATCTATATACATATACATCATTAGCCTCCCTTAGGGCCTTAAGTAATACATAACTATTTACATTACAAAAGAAGTACAAAAAGATACTACATTTGCAACATAAACTATAAAGGTAAACTACTCTTTAGCTTCCTTTTTCTTCTTACTCTTTGAAGAACTTTCACTTGGAATTACATGATAACATAGTGAGGTGAGAAACAACATTTCTCAGTATGAGTAATCAAAACTAGTCATACATTCACATAATAACATAGTCTTAACAATTAAGAATAAGATAAGTGACATTCTTTATAAAGGTCTAACTTTAATAACTAGATAAACTAAGCTAAACATTTATACATTCATTCTTACTTACTCAGCTCATTTAAAATCTAGGTATGTTTTATTAGAAATGTTGACTTCTCATGTTTACCCCCTTATAGATAGGAAAATTGAAATCTTCACACTACATACAACCCTAGCACTCGGTTAGGAATATTGGTTCCCTTAGGAACTTCTAACTCCATTCCTTCTGGCTAAATGAGCTCACGTCATATAAGTCATATTCACAGGTAGACAATGCCAACTTATCCTAGTTTACTTATATCTAACACCCCTCATCATCACATCTCTAGTGAAGATAAGTAACAAAAGTTACCATTGGTGATAGATACTTATCTATAGCAAACTCTTACTTTTGGTTGCTTAAAGCTCATACATAACTTATATGTACCAAAAGATCATCCTCTCATTAATTTACTCTTGTAGTATATCAATCATACCCTAAGATCATCCATTGTTCTTAGATGACCAAAGGCTTAGACTTTCTCATCTATGCCAAGTGATAATTTCTCTCTAAAAAAGATCTCTATTTGTGCCTTAACACACTTTAGGAAACATATATAAATGATCCCAACTACAACAGAACTTCAAAATATCAAAAATGACATTTTTAGAGTTTTAGGGCCTCACGTCTCAACGCAACTTGGGCACGCCGCGGCGCCCTAGCCTCAAGTTTTCAGTACTAGATGTAGCATCACTCTTACATTGCAACGACACACGCCTCATGCCATAGCACACACAGTAAAACCAACCTCATGTTGTGGCATAACCCTTAACGCCACAGCGCGCATAGCAGAAACCAAATTCTACAGAATTATGTAAAACCGTGGTATTGTTCCATTGATACTTTTCTTGGATTTTGGCCATTCCAAGTCAGTATCTAAATGATTCTAAGCTCCTAATAAGTTCTTAAACACATAGGAATTATCAATCACTAACTTAAATCTCGTAATTTGGATTATGAATCAAAACCCCTCTTGCTTGAAATAAAACCATTCTTTGTGAATCATGGGCTTAAATGAGATGTTGTAAGCTTCTAGCTTCAACTGATGCTATGAACAAGTCATAAATGATCAAAGAAACACATTCATGCAAGCTAAACACATCAAACACCTCTAGAACTCAATTTGACCTATTAAGCACCAAAGGTGCATCAATGGTGAAAAGTGTGAAAAGAGATGAATATGAACATGAAACCCATACCTTTTGTAGTTGGATGAAGCTTCAAGCTTGGTTGGATCTCAAGCCTTGGCTTTACCTTTTGCTTTCCTCTTTCTCTCTTCCTCCTCCTTGGTCTTTGCTTCCTCTTCTTTTTTTTCTTCTCTCACAGTTTCTACTTCTGTTTTTTGTGTAGAAAATGGTCGTGAGTGAGGATTTATAAAGAGAGAACAAAAGACTCATATGGCCCTTAGGCCAAAACTGATAAATCTTAATCTGCTAAAAACACTTAGATTTAGCTAATTCAAGATTTTCAACTTCCAATAACTTTAAAATAAAATACTAGGATTCATATAAAAAGTCATTTCACCATTATCTGATATTTTCATATCTACTACTAGTCAATCTGGCTATAAATAGACAACCAGTATGCCATAAAATACCAAACTAACTCAGTTTACCTTGAAACTTTAACTGTAACTTGTTTCATACATTTGTGACCTAGAAATAAATTATCCATATTTAGTTCCCTCATCTAAGCAATTTATGCTATTATATGCGTCATTTTAAGCTATTTTTCACACTCTGAGTTGCAACAAAGTTCCTAAATGTTAAGCAAGTCATATGCTATCTTTTGATCACATACACAAGTCTAACATATCATTTAGGGTATTACAAATGGTTCTTAGCTAGGAAATAAATTTTTCATATTTATTTGCATTATATCAACTGATCATGCATAAACTTTAATTATTTTCTTATATTCAATATTATAGGATTACACTTAAACTATTTTCAGAAAATTACCCGAATTATTAGATAACTCTTACCAATAGTATTGAGCTTCTATAACCTTGATTAGGAATATCAAGTTAGAGAATGTTACACCAAGATCCGGCACTCAGATTACTTGGGGGTGTTTAGGAATTTTTTGCTAGATAAATACTTCCCTGAGAACCTACAAAATGCCAAGGTGATGAAGTTCCTAAGACTTGAGCATGGTGGCATGTCGGTTGGCTAGTGTGTGGCCAAGTTTGAAGAAGTAACTAAGTTATGCTCTTATCTTAAATTCTACCCAGAGGAGGAAGAAGTAAGAACTAAGTGTAGAATAAGCAACATAATTGAATTTTAATCCATAGAAAACTGAGTTAGGGGTTGTTGTGGTCATTTTTTGTGTTCATCATTCCTTGTTTTGTCAAAACTGACAAAGGATGGACAGAGTCAAGTTCTTCATTATGCTCAAAGTAAAATCATGATTAAGTGAAGTTAAGTTATGTTTTTTGAGCTTATATCTGTATATTTGTGTGTGTGTGTGTGTGTGTGTGTGTGTGTGTGTGTGTGTGTGTGTGTGTGTGAAAACATTTACCAGAGTTTGTTGTTGAGTTTCCAATACTTCTCTATGTGAGTTATAGTGTTGTTAGATACTTGTAGAATAAAGGAATTAATATAGAATTGAAAGAGCAAGAAAAATATTATTATGAAGTCTGAAGTTTTTAGCTTGTCTTTTTGTAGTATTCTTTTTGAATAAGACCAAGTGGTGATTCAAATAGAATAGTACAACTGTTACAGGTTTATAGCATCAGCTACTTGAATTTGTATGATTTTAGAGATAAACCAAGTATACCAAGTAAGCAAACTTTGAAAGGCATGATCCTCGAGGCTAATCAAATAGAGTAGCAAAGTTATTCGATCAACACAATCAGAAAGACATACTAGTGTTAATCGGGTAGATTAAGTGTGTTATTTGATTCAGGGTGATTCTGATGTTAATCAAAATATTTTGTTAGCTTTTTGAACAGCAACTCAATGATATAACTTCGATGTTGATTGAATAGACTAAGAAAGCTATTCGAATAGACCTTTTCAGAATGGTTTAGGCTATTTCAGAAGGGTAAGTCAGGTTAACCGAGTAAACTAAAAGCTACTTGATTAGCAAAAGTTCTAGATTAACTGAATATACTATAAGAATTATTCAATTAGCAAGTTTTTGATTATGTTCGGAAAAGGCCTAGTGAATAGACAGCTATTCTACAGGTGTAATTTCAAGAATATTTAGACCAATTTGAGAGTAATTCAACTAGCATAATTTGATGGGTCAAAACAGGCAAAGAGAAGCTTATTTTCAATTGATCGAAATAGGTAAAGTGATGGTTTTAGTGCTGTTCAAAGAGAATAGTTGAAGGTCTTGATAACCAGCCTCAAGTGGAACAAAAATCACAAGGTTTTCACAAAAGGAAGAGAATGGATGATAGGTACAAGAAATGTGTTTTCTAAACTTAATTATCCTCAAGATAAAGACAAATAAGTTTAGGCAGAATCGAAGGGACCAAAATGTGTTAAATGTAGGAGACAACATGGTGGCATAACATGTCTAGTAGGCCAATTAGTATGTTATACATGTGGCCAACCAGGGCACTATTCAAATGGGTGTCCACAGAAATAGGAAGTAGTGCCTAACCTTAAACCTCAAGCTAAAGGAAGAGTTTATACTCTAAGTGGTAAGGAGGCAACTCAATCTCTCAATCTTATAGAAGGTAAGTGCATTGTTAAAGATAATCTCTTAGTTGTATTATATGATTCAGGAGCATCTCACTCCTTTATTTCATATGAATGGGTGGAGAGATTAGATTTATCGATGTTTGAGTTTTCCCATGTTTTGTTCGTGTCTACACCATCAAGAAAGCCAGTCACAACTTCCGTTGTTTGTTTGGATTATTGTGTGAAAATAGAATATAGGATTTTATTTTTGAATCTTATATGTTTACTTCTTCTTGACATTGACATCATTCTAGGCATGGGTTAGTTGCCATCGAACCATGTTATTTTGAATTGTGTATATAAAACTTTAATTTTATGGCTGATAATTTGTCTATGCTTGTTTCTTTCGAGTCTTTGCTGTTGAGTGCTAAACAAGTTAATAATTGTTTAGTAGAAAGGGCTCAAGGATATGTTCTCATTTTCTCTTTGAATATTAAAGTTGAGCAAGATTTAGGAAATATACCTACGGTAAGAGATTATCCAGAAGTGTTTCCTAGGGAAGTTGCTGAGTTGCCACTCAAGAGAGAGATAGAGTTCATTATAGACTTAGTGCCAGAAACAGAACCTATTTCTGTAATACCTTATAGAATGGCGCCCTTAGAGATAGAGGGACTCAAGAAACAAAAAGAATAGTTGTTAGATAAACAATTCATCATACCTAGTGTTTCACCATGCAGGGCATTAGTTCTGTTAGTCAAGAAAAAGGATGGTAGAATGAGATTGTGTGTAAATTATAGACAGTTGAACAAGGTAACTATTAAGAATAAGTACCCATTATTTAGATTAGGTGATATGATGGATTAACTAAGAAGAGCTTCAGTTTTCTCAAAAAATTGACCTAAAGTATGGATATCATCAAATAAGAGTTAGGGAAGAAAACATCCTTAAGGCTACTTTTAGAACTAGGTCTGGACATTATGAGTACCTTGTGATGCCCTTTGAGTTAACCAATGCACCTTTTGTATTCATAGATTACATGAATCGAATTTTTAGACCCTAACTAGACTTTTTTCTTGTTGTTTTTATAGATAATATCCTTATCTATTCGGAAAAAAATGGAAGAACATGAGCAACATGTTAGGATAGTTTTAGAAATTCTTAAAGAGGAGAAATTGTTTGCTAAATTAGCTAAATGTGATTTTTGGTTACAGGAGATACAATTTTTGCTAGGGAGAAGAACTGGGGCACTTTGCTAGAGAGTGTTCATAGAGACAATGAATTATGCCTTGTAACATCCTAATACCAGTGTCCTAGTATATCTGGAATATATTTAGATAAGTAGTATTAGTCATGCTACTTTTAACTTAAACATTAAACTAACCCATAACATTTATACAAATCATTATAGAGATCCATGAGGAAATGGTCATGTTTGAAATGAAAGGAAAACTTCAACAACTCTTCAAATTTGGCCACATACTGGCCAATTGACAAACTTCCTTGTTCAAGCCTCATAAACTCCACCTCCTTTTCATCATGTAATGTTTATGGAAAATACTTTTCCAAGAAAGTTATCCTAAACATCTCCCATGATAACTGGGTTCCAATTGCCTCCATTAATCTTGTGGTGCTCTTCCACCAATGCTCTTCCTCTCCTGTTAACATATAAGAGGAAAATGAGACTTTTTGCTCGTTAGTGCAAACCATCACCCCAAAAATCTTCTCGATCTCACTCAACCATTCCTCAGCTTTCACTGGGTTTATTCGCTCCTGAAGAGTGGAGGGTTCATCTGTCTGAACACCAAGAGATCTTGAAAAATTTCATTCCTTCCTACTTGTACCTCCTGCACTGGTGGTGCATTGGTGGTGTAGGCTGCTGAGATAGATTGTTTCCTAACCTCTCAAGCACCTTAGTGGTAAAGACTGCCTACTCCCTCATAGCATTAGCGGTAACGACTGTTTGCTCCTTTATAGCATTAGCCATTACCATAACTGCTTCGACCATATCGAGGCCCTCTTTAGATGAGTTCCTAGTTTCCCTAGTTCACTGTAGAGGTGTCATAGTTTCCTGTACATACAAAATAATACATATTGAGTTGATCAGTCTCAATGTTACGTAACCGTGTAACAGTAGCTAATAACATTCTAATCTAAGGCAAATCATACAATTCCATCCAAATATCTCACATAAAAGACAAGAAAAGCACAACTCCTAGTAGGAACTCCTAAACATGCCAAAGCATAGTTAGTCTATACCCCGGCTCAACAAGATGAATTGCTCTGATACCATAATGTAACATCCTGATACTAGTTTCCTTGTATATCTGGAATATATTTGGATAGGTAGTATTAGCTATGCTACTTCTAACTTAAACATTAAACTATCCTATAACATTTATACAATCATTATGGAGATCCATGAGGAGAAGGTCATGCATACACACATCATTAGCCTCAAAGGGCAAAGTGTTATACATACAACTTAATATAAACTCAAACCAAATATAAATAAATACACAAGCTTTGTCTCTAAAAGCAAATGAAACTACTCTACACTAGTTCATCTACTTCTTCGTCTTCTTTCCCTTTGAAGAGTCTTGACCTGGATTTATACAGAAACACAAATGGGGTAAGAATTCATAAATTCCTAGTAAAAGCATTCCAACACTAGCATTTATACTAGGAATATATTTGCAACATGTATATGAGCCACTACTTTATACTAAAGGAATAATCACATACTCACTCTATGTGTTACTCCCAAGAAAACATAAACCCAAAGATAAGACAATCGCCCATACAATTGTCATCGAAAGGCAAATGCTCATTGTAACACCCTAATACAATTATCTCAATTTAATTTGGATATTAAAAGATAACTAGTATCAAACATGCTACTTTATAAAGATGCATAAAACATAAATCCATAATAACTACACAAGCTATTATAGAGAGTCAAAAGAGAAGTAAAGATTATATAAATACATCGTTGGCCATAAGGGGCTCCCTGTCATAAACAAGCTTTGCTCAAAAACATACAAGATCAACATATACATGCCAAAAATCCAAAAGAACTAAAAGAAACTATTCTAAGCCTTTTTCCTGTTCTTCTTTTCTTCTTCCATTTTGAAAGGTCTTGACCTAGATTTACAAGGAAGCACAATGGGGTGAGAATTCACAAATCCTCAGTATAAGTATTCCTAAACCAGAGCTTATTCATTCTTCATAAATAAACAAAACCACAAGTATCAAAACATATCCACAATAGATAAAAGAGTCTCCACTCATTACTATAAGAATATAAATATACTCCTAACATAAATCATCATATTATCATTCTTCAAAACCAACAAAAGAAAGAATTACCCACACAATTGTCAAGTAATGCAATGCATAATATGCCATATGAATATGCCGTATGGATGTCCAAAAATTATGTTTATGAAATGCTGGTGCAAGCTTTTGGGTTAGAAAACCATGATACTTGCTAATTTCTAGGAAACACGTTCCCTTGTATATATTAGGTAGGATAGGCACAAAATCCCTTACACTACTTGGTGATGTGTGGACTCATTCCCCTCACAATGGTTAGAGTACTAATACCAACCCCATACACTGGTAACCCTGATCATAATAGCCTTGCCCGCTACGAGAATTTAGGATCCCCTATCTCTTCAAGGTCATTTCCTACAATTCTCAGGCCAAATGGTTATGTACTCCATCTAAGGTTACAATACATAAGAATAAAGCAAATAGCAAGTTTGAAAACAAGACATGCAAGATATTTTAGTAACCACTTACATACATCACAAGATTCACATAACCAAGTGAGGAAGGAAACTAGTAAGCACTCAACCCTGCACGTCATTATCACACAAAGGAGAAAGATCATATTCCTAGTACTCCTTAATTCCAAAAATTAGCAAACAAAAGAGTAATTTTCTCACACATACACACTACCTTGAAGGAACATATATGCACCTAGACAACTATTAATGGTTTAACTCTATCACTTAAAGGAACTAACACCCTCTTTATCACACAAAGACAAGTTTGGGGGAATTTTTGGGGTTGTGCCGTGGCTTATGGGAATTTGGTGTCGCGGCTCCTTGCCCTCTGTGTTGCAATGCTTGCATTCCAAAGAGTGGAGTGTCGCGGCTCTCCCTGAAGTGTGTCGTGGCTCTCCCTCAAAAATTTGGGTTCCCTAGATTTCTTACAAATATACCTTAAACTTGACCCCTTTCATCATAGCCAAAGCATAAAAACATGTATTTTCCATCATCAACTCAAAATCTCATCAACTGTTTCATACACAAGTATCCAAAATCCACTTAAAACAAAAGATCACATGAGGGTTTCCACCCTTTTTTCAAATCTCAAGCTCATTAAGAAATTAAGAGCTAAGCTTGAAACTTTACTCATAAACAAAGCATAAATCTTTCATTTGTCAACTCAAAACTCAACCAAGGTCAGGAAGCCATCATTTTTAAGTGGTAGAAAAAGATGAACAAGAGAGGAAAACCCCTACGTTATGGTGATAGAACTCAAGCCCTAGCTTTTCCCTTTGGCCTTCCTTTTCTTTTCCTCATCTTCCTTCTCCATTTCCTTCTTCTTTTCTTTGTTTTCTTGTCTCCCTCTAGCTGCTGCAGCCAGACGTGCATGGAGAGTGGGTGAAAAAGTGAGAAAAAGTCTTAAGAGAAGTTTGGGAAAAGGGTGAAAAATGTGTGGCTCTAAAGACATAAGGATATTGTACTGAAAGTCAATTATCTACTAAAAATACTTAGATTTATGTAAATCAAGTTTCCTAACTTGCATGGGCATTAAAATAAATCCTAATATTCATTAAAAGTCTCATTTCACCACTTAGATTAGTTTCCATATCTATTACCAGTCGATCCAGTATTAAAACACACTCTCAATGTACTTAAAAATACCAAATGAACTTAGTAAGTTCTCAAATTTTAACTACAGCTCTCAACAAACATTTGTGATTAGGAAATAAATTCTCCATATTTAATCTCATTAGCTAAATCATTTATGCTAATATATACATCATTTTAAGTTACTTTTCACCTTCTGTGCTGCAATAAAGTGTCTAAACTAACTCAGTTTATCACAAAATTAAACAAGCATGTTAAGTAAGGACTACGCTACCTTTGTGGCTATTTACAAGTCTAACATGTTATTGGCGATGGTACATTTCTCCTTTCCTTTTTAAGAATTTTGTTCCCAGAAATGTTTACCTCATATAAACAACTGTGGGTAGTCTTGCTGCATGTGGGACTCCGACTCCCACATAGCCTCCTCAAAGCCAACTCCACCCCAAAGCACCTTCACCAGAGGAATATGCTTACCTTTAAGCTTTTTGACCTCTATGTCCATGATCTTTACTGGTTGCAAAGCAGAATACAAATCATATCTTAATTGCATAGATTCACTCCTTATGACATGTTAAGGATTTGGATTATATTTCCTAAGTTGTGACACATGGAAGACATTATGAAGGTTTGACAAACTGGAGAAAGGGCAATTTGGTAGGTTACAAGGCCGATTCTCTTTAGGATTTGGTAGGGACCAATGAAACGAGGATTCAACTTTAGTATTCTCAATGCTCTACCAATTCCTGTTGTAGGACTGACTCTCAAGAATATATGTTCTCCCTCTTTGAATTCTAGAGGTCTCCTCTTTCTATCAACATATCTTTTCTACCTACTCTGAGCTCTAACCACCTTATCCCTAATCACTCCGATCCACTTAATGGTCTGCTGTACCAACTCAGGTCTTAGGATAGTCCTCTCTTCAACTTCTTACCAACACAAGGGGGACCTACACTTCCTACCATAAAGTACTTCATACGATGTCATGCCTATGCTAGTATAGTAATTGTTTTTGTAGGTAAACTCTACTAAAGGTAAGAACTTATCCCAACTAACCTTCTGCTCTAGCACACATGCTCTGAGCATACCCTCGAGGGTTTGGATAGTCCTTTCTGATTGACCATCTGTGTATGGGTGGTATACTGTACTCAAGCTAAGTTTAGTCCCAAAAGCTTTCGGCAAGGCTTCCCAAAATCTAGATGTGAATCTAGGGTCTCTATCTGAAACTATACTAAGGGGAACACCATGCAATCTAACTATCTCCTGAAGGTATAACTGGGCTAGTCTATCCAAAGAGTAGTTAGCTCTAATGGGTAGAAAGTGGGCAGACTTGGTTAGCCTATCTCCCAAACTGCATCAAAACCTCATTGAGTCCTGGGTAACCCCATCACAAAGTCCATTGTCATGTTGTTCCAATTCCACTCAGGGATTTCCAAAGATTGTACAGGTCCATAGGGTTTCTAGTGTTCTATCTTGACCTTTTGACACAAAATATGCTATGTCCCTCTTCATTCCAAGCCACCAAAACATCTTCTTTAAGTCTTGATACATCTTAGTGGCCTCGGTGTAACACCCCGATTTTTCTTTTTTTTATATTTATGAGTTTTATAATATTTAGGAATTTTTGTGAATTTTTGGGAATTTTTAATTTATTTTGATTATTTTAATATTATTTTGGACTGTATGTGTGTTTGAGGCGGGCTCGAAAAAATAAAAAATTTTCCTAGACCAGAAAGTTTCGGACTGTTAATGCGGGGCCTAGGGAACTTACTAAACCCGAAACCAGGAACAATTGACGAAAATTTTCTTTATTTGAGTTTTGGGTACATTCTATTATCCATTGGATAATGTTATTATCCATTGGGTAATTTTTTTATCTATTGTGTAATGTTATTATCCATTAGACAATAATTAGCAGTGGCATTTGTCCATTAGGTAATAGTTTCTGAAAAATATCTAAGCTTTTGGAAAATATCTATGCTTTTGAAAAATATATATGCTTTTAGGAAATATCTATGTTTTTGGAAAATATCTAGAAAATATCTAGCTTGAAGTCAAAGAAAGGGGCTATGACACCTTTATGATGGACCAATAGAAAACAAGCTTGGAGGAGAAGCTTTGCATATCTACCCTTGATCTAATCAATGGTGGTGAGGGCAAGCTTAGTGAGGAAGCTTAGGATATCCACCCTTGATTGAATCAATGCTTGTGATGACTTGTAGTAAATCAAAATATCTCTCTCACTCTCTCCATGAAGCCTCACGACCACTTAGTCTCTAAAGTGGCTAAGTTTCATTTTTCTATCACATTCCAAAAGTATCATCTTTTCTCTCAAAGCTAAACACCATTTTTGTCTCACTTTCTCTTATTTTCTCTCCTCTAGCTCACGACATCCTCACCCAAAAACACTATCCAATCACTCATAATTCAAACAAACTACACCACTTGGTCCTAAACTTCATTCCAAGCAACTTTGAAGTTGTGATTAAGGCTTGATTCCATCATCTTCAAGCTTGATTTTTGGATTCAAATTCTAGGGTTTCAAGGTAAAATTCTTGAAACTTGCTTTCTTAATTGATTTTTGAAATCCTAAGACCATATTTGATCTATGGTTGTCTTACTCTAGCCTTGGATGTTAATACATTTGTGTTTACTTTGATTTTTAAGAGTTACTTGGTGGAGGAAATTGATACAAAGGATCATACAAGGAGCTTAGGAAGCTACATCTAAGGTAAGAGGGAGATTAACCTCATCAACCAATTATGGTGGTGAGGAACAAAATTTGTATGAAGGTGATGAATCCATGTGAGGATTATTCACCTTGTTTGTATGATTTTGTGATTTGTGTTTATATGCTTTAAGTGATTTTATTATTTTGATATTATGCATGAACTTGTTATAGTATGATTGTGATGCTTAAATCTATCTTGTATGTTAAAATTTGGTTAGAAAGGAAAGCAGTTTTTGGTTCCAAAGACCAAGAGGCTCATGGCCACTTTGCCAACAAATGGGTAATTTTATGCAAAAATGATTTATATAATGTTAACTTAGATAATTAAAGGACTAAATAATATTTAAGGATTTTGCAAGTTAAAAAGCTGATGAAAACTTTATTATTCATAAAGAAATTGATTTTTGGCTTCAATTATAGAAATAAGTTAGAAAGATGATTTGAAATTTGAAGTATATTATTTAATAGAATTTTAGTTGGAATGATGAAAATGATTTATTAATTTTGAATTTAGTTGTTTAATGGTAAGAAATGTAATTAAGGAATTACAAAATAAAAATGAAAATGAATATATTTTTATTATTAAATAGAAAGTAAATTTTGACTATGATATTGAAAATAGGATTAAGAAATAATTTGAAAACTTAAAGTATCTTATTTAAATGGATTTTTAAAAGGAAGATGGAAAAAGTTTTATTTAATTAAAGTAAATATAAGTTTTGGAAATGATATTAGAAATATTATTTAGAGGAGTTTTAACAAGGAAATAATTTTTATGGATAGTTTGGAGTTTAAAAAATTTATTTAAGAAAGTTTTATTAAGAGTAAAGAACAAAGATTTTGAGGTATCTTGAATTAATTTAAATGATCTAAGTTTTTGTGGAAAACGCTAAGAAATATTATTTAGAGGAAGTTTAGTGGAAAATGTTAGAAATATTGTTTAAAGGTGATTTATTGAAGAAATATTGGAATTAAAGTTTAATTTTTAGATTAAATAAGAAAAGTTTTAATTTGAATTTAGAATATTAAGAAAATATTTTACGCAATTGAAAATACATAGAAAAACTCTTACGCGATTTAAAAATGATGATTTTTAGCTACACGATTAAGAAAATGTTTTAAAATCTCCACGCGATTGAGAAAATGTTGAAAATTTGTTATACGATTTGAAAACATAACAGAAGTGTTACACAATTGTGAAAATGTAATAAAAATACTACGCGGTTGAGAAATACAATAATTTGCTGTCAGGCTAATGTATTGAACCCAGATATATCAATATATGATTATAGCCGGTAAAGGCTTGTAATATGCATAGAGTTATTGATCATGCATTATTTGTCAGTCGGTGTCTGTTAAGGCTGTTGTTGCCTACGAGTTGAATTACACCTTAGTGTGGGTGCAAATTGCGTAGTGAAGGTCTATAATCTATCTTGGAGGCGTTGGGATGCAGAATTCCACATATGGTCAGTTAGAAAGCGCTACTATGTCATGGCAACCGATGCAAATGTACTGACGATCTCAACGAAATACCATTCCTATTCCCGATCTGGCGTAGAATGTCTAGTATAATGCCTAATGTACACATTGAAAAATTATAACACTTGGTCTGAGGCAATCGATATACAGACATATCTTCTGGATCATTCTCTCTGAAATTGTGTTAAGCTTCATGGAGTAGGAAATGGGTGCATTGTGCATAAGAGGGGTTAATTCATTATGCATAAGCATGGTCAATATACTTATTTTGTGGTATGATTAGTATTCATGTTATTATGATATATATTGTTAAATTATCTGTTAGTTGATAACATGATTATACTTGTTATTCTGTGATATTGTTGTATGTGAATGGTATTATTGTCATTTTTGTTCTTTGCTACCATGATGGTATTGATGTAGGGGATCTCACCTCTTCATTTTATTGTTTTGTCTATTTCTGTTTTATGCTTACGTCTGTGAAGACTATGATGGCGGAAATGAGGGGTCAACTAAGTTTCTTTAGACTACAGTTTCTTGAAGGCGCTGATGTTTGGCGTGTCCATTGGGACTCAGAGCATATAGAGTATTGTGGTAACATTACTCTATCAGTAAGTAAGACCCATCATGGGGTCATTACTTCTTCTTTTACTGTTGCATATGTAGAGTTTGTTTTACCTATCAGAGAATTGTGGAATGATCTTCACTATACTGCTAGGGAGGACTCCGAGATATTTTTTGCTCGAATTTCTATCCGTCGAGATATTCCCGGATAGGGAATTTATCTTCTGAGGAAGACTCTTTTCTTTAAATGTTGTGAATTTGGGTTAGTCTAAGTAGGTTATGTCAAACGTGTTATGTTTTTAGGTATGTAAGTATAATGTTCGTATGGTTGTAGTAAACTTTATTTATATGTAAAGTATATTATTCAGTTCTTATATTTGATGTTTCTAAAATTTGGTAAGTTTATGTTATTTGTGAAAAAGAAATTTTGAAACTCGTATTTTATAATAGTAAATATGTTGTAATTTAGGTAAAGAATTAAAAGGAGTTGGTCTGAAATGTAATGCCCTAAAGGGGGTGTTACACCCAGGATGGATAATGTACTGACTACAATGAGCCTCTTTAGGGATCCATTCCTTGATTTCATATTCACTTGGAATGCAAAGTCTACCACTAAACTTAATCGTTCCATCATCTGTCATTGATAGGGTCAAAAAGTGTTTACCTATTTGCTAATCGCAAGTGCACAGATCGCTCAAGTAATACAGATACAGAGTATAAGTTTGTTCCCATGAGAATAAAGGTTTCCAAAGCTAAGTACTAACTAATAGCTTAATCAATTCTATTCAAGGACATAAAAATAGACAAAAATAAAGAAAGTAAAGACAGAAAGCAATAAAGATACGAGGTTAGATTTCAGGGAATCCTTCTTCACCTCTTACATCTACCAATGACATGCAATCCTCTTCATTAACATGAATGCACTGATTAGGTTAGCTTGAAAATCTAATTTAGCTGAAAGCATATGTCTAGGTCAATCAACCCTAGTTTCAATTGCCTAACTCACTAAGTTTCCTTGAGAGCTAACACAAAATTCACTCTTGAACGATCTATTCTCAATCACACACTATGCATGGCCAATAGGTATATTTCTATCCTATTAACAAATCAACTGAAAAGTCGAACATGCATCAACCATACCATATCCATATTAATAAATCCCTATGTCTAGTTCATTTGCAATATTAGGATCATGTAATTGATGGCCAACTAACAACAAGCATTAAGCATAGATTATGGAAGAACAAAATCAAACATCCACACAAACTCAGAGAAGAACACATCATTCATATATATAAAAGGATCCAAAATATCCCTAAATGCAGCTAAGCTATACAATGAACATGAAAATACAAGTAAAATCATATCCAAGGAAGATAAGGAAGAGAAGAGAGAAAGGGGAAAAGAGAAAGGAAGCTCATTGATTTGTCTCTTGAAACTTGAATCCTCCTTTATCCTTGTTCCTAGCTTCCAATCCACCATCAATGGAGATCTAGGCAAAGCATTCTAGCCTAAAACTACCTAAACCTAAGAAAACTAAAAATAGAAATGGCTCAAACGACCAAGACAAAGAGAAAAATGTGAAAAATACTATTTATCAGCTCAGTTTGTCGCACTGCGCCTCGGCCCCCATATACTTGCGTCGCGGCGGCCACTGGGTCGGTCTCTTTACGCTGTGACGCTTATTTCTTTTGGGCTACGACCCTCTCGCCTTAGGTCTAAGTATAGTAATTCTGAGATGCCTTTCCACGCCATGGCGTGCACAACCTTGTGCCACGGCATGACATGCTGAAATGTAGATTTGGCTTCCTCTTGGGCTTTTGGCTCAAATGCTCCATATATGACCTTATTTAGAGCCCTTCCTGATATAAAGAAAACATCAAATTAGTAACAAATACAAATCTACTTAATCAATAACAATTAAGCACAATTTTGTACAATAACATATAGAAAGGCATTAGAATCAGAATATGACAAATTTAAGTACAAAACCTTCCAAATATGCATTATTAACAAGGACTAAGCATTCATTCTAGCATAAAAATAGGGCACAAATAACTACATTTTATGAAGTTATCACACCCCCAAACCTACATTTTGCTAGTCCTCGAGCAAAACAAAATAGGACTAAGTAAATCCGCTTAACAATTCAAATCAAACATTCATTCAGCACAAATCATTTCAATCTTCTTTTTCATTTAAACCAAAACTAGTAGTGTATAATGATTGAAACATTCCTTAAAAAGTGCAAATGCCCCATAAACAGTTCCACACATATACAATCCTTAACATGCTATCAATCCAAACAACTCTTCATGCAATTCACATTTTTCACAAACATGTAAGATAAACTTCTCCTAATCAAGTCATATACATCCAGATAAGTTTATAAACATACATATATATGATTCACAGAATCCACAAGATTGTAAATCAACTCTCTCTCCACTAATGTAAATCACACAAGATTGAGGATCAAAAGGGACTTTATCAGCTTGTAATGTTAAGCCAATGGAATGGGTGAAAGAAACGAACGGGAAAGGATACAATACAAACATTGAGAAACACAACATATTATTTCAAGAAATGAGCCACTAATTTGATTTTAGCAAGGTATTCAACAGTGAGATCATAAAACTTGCCAAAACCATTTTAATGCTTTTTGAACTTTACTTTACTTAAGTTTTGCTTTTCTTTTCTTTTTTTTTTCTTTTTTTTTCTTTTTCCTTTTTTTTCCTTTTTCTTTCTTTTTTTTATTTTCTTTCGAAGCAATGCTTCTTTTCTTTTCTCTTTTTCTGCATCTGGTTCCTTCAAGCTCATTTTGTATTGAATCATTAATGCCCCTACTCATCAGGCTCACATCAAGAAATAGCACATCATGAGCTCAACAAACATAGAAGGTAGGAAGAAAAATGCAATGCTTTCATATACATTAGAATGGTTAACAGGTTAACAAACACAATGGTAATGAAAAACAAATAAGGCGAAATAGTATAAGGCTTCAAAATGGGACCTAGGGATATCATCATATCAGGGTAAAGCTTTTTAAGGCTCAATCGGTCCAAACAATGCCCTAATCATTTCCTCAATCATGCATAACCTAGGATTTCACCTCAAGAGAGTTCAAAAATAATTTCTAGGATAATCAAAACTCTACATGTACATCCATAAACATTCTCAAGACATGCACTCTTATCATTTTCAAAGTTACACTTGCATCTAAGTGAGATGTAAATCATGCATCAAAAGTGACTAAATTGTTTCACATGCTTCAAGATCACATAAGGTTTCACTGAAAATGGGGCAAATAGTAACCTTTCATATCATGGGACAATCAAAACAACACCAGCATTATTGCAACATGTCATGCATTCAAATAGATTCAACTTTCTCAATTCAAGCATGCATAACATCATTTGCAAATAGTGAAAATTGAAAATCTTGTCAACAACACATCAGTGATAGTCAAAACAAGATATAATCATGAAAATATGATGACTAACATCATTGCATACTTAAAATACCAATACATGTTAACATTAAGCATAAAGGTAATAAAACATGTAAAGATACTCCCCCAAACCAAAATGAAATGTATCTTTAATGATCATGGTCTATAGGGTACATGAGACTCTCAAAATAGCAGCCTAACTAATACTGAGCATTACTAAATACAAAAAAATAGAAAAAATCACAGAAAAAGCAAAAACAGGGGTGCTGCGCTGTGGTACTCCCATGCCTGGGCCGCGGCATGACAAAAAGCTGCAGAATTCTGTAGAAAACGAGCACCTGCACCGTTGCGTGAGAGTCCAACCTGCAGAATTCTGCAGGAAAATGGCTTCTGCTGCCATTTCTACTCTAATAAGGCCTCCAGCACTAACAAAACGTGCTTACAAACTTAATTTACAGAATGTACATCATTTACATAACAAAAACATAAAAGCTAACTATTAATATATTTAATACTTACAACATACAAGAACATAAAAACTAACAAAACAAACTATATACAACTTGAATTAGGACTAACCAAACTCATTATCAATATTAGCCATATAGAAAGCCTTATCCCCAGCAACGGCGCCAAAAACTTGATAGGGTCAAAACGTGTTTGCCCATTTGCTAACCGCAAGTGCACGGATCGCTCAAGTAATACAGATACAGAGTTTAAGTTCGTTCCCACAAGGATAAAGGTTTCCAAAACTAAGTACCAACCAATAGCTTAATCAATTCTATTCAAGGACATAAAAATAGACAAAAATAAAGAAAGTAAAGACAGAAAGCAATAAAGATATGAGGTTAGATTTCAGGGAATCCCTCTTCACCTCCTACATCTATCAACAACATGCAATCCTCTTCATTAACATGAATGCACTGATTAGGTTAGCTTGAGAATCTGATTTAGCTGAAAGCCTATGTCTAGGTCAATTAACCCTAGTTTTAATTGCCTAGCTCACTAGGTTTCCTTAAGAGCTAACACAAAATCCACTCTTGAACGATCTATTCTCAATCACACATTATGCATGGTTAATAGGTATATTTCTATCCTATTAATGAATCAACAGAAAAAGTCGAACATGCATCAACCATACCATATCCATATTAACAATTCCCTATGTCTAGTTCATTTGCAATATTAGGATCATGCAATTGATGGCCAACCAACAGCAAGCATTAAGCATAGATTATGGAAGAACAAAACCAAACATCCACATAAACTCAGAGAAGAACACATCATTCATATATATAAAAGGATCCAAAATATCCCTAAATACAGCTCAGCTGTACAATGAATATGAAAATATAAGTAAAATCATATCCAAGGAAGATAACGAAGAGAAGAAAGAAAGGGAAAAAGAGAAAAGAAGTTCATTGATTTGTCTCTTGAAGCTTGAATCCTCCTCCATCCTTGTTCCTAGCCTCCAATCCACCATCAATGGAGATCTACCCAAAGTTTTCTAACCTACAACTACCTAAACCTAAGAAAACTAAAAATGGAAATAGCTCAAATGGCCAAGACAGAGAGAAAAACGTGAAAAATCCTATTTATAGGCTCAATTTGTCGCATTGTTTCTCGACTCCCACATACTTGCGCCGCGGCACCCACTAGGTCGGTCTTGTAACACCCTCCTTAGGGCATCACATTTCTGACTCCCGACTCATAATCTGAAAAGAAGTTTGCACAAAGTTTGAGTTATAAAAGATGAGTTTCAAAATTTCTTCTTTACTGAAAAGTAAATTTACTAAAAATATTAGGTGATATTAAAAATCATATTTCAACTATTCAAGAGAAAAATAAAATTAACAGACTTATTTTTTTTTTACAGTAGCAAACCCTATGACGGGTCCTACTTAATAGCACGGTACAACACTAACGAGAAACTTTAACATACTTATTCCTTTTTCTGTCTATCTTGATGCATCAGACATCTGTTCCTTTGTCAACACTGCACATCTTCGAGTCCTGAATGTCCACTCCTTATTGTTGTCACCAATCTCAGAGTATCCATCGCCCGTTATGTCTAAGACAACTCGATCCTTCTATTATTTGATTTTAACAATACAGACAAAGCAAAACAATATAACAAAGATGTGAGATCACCTACACCAATACCAACATGGCAGCACAGAGATAACACAAACAGCAATATCATACAGATAGATCATATCATAATCATGCTATCAGTATTAATCAACTATCATCATCTAATCATTTATCAGTTCAATCATTATCCAAGTACTCAAAACAATTGTCATAGCCAACATTCCTCAATTAATATATCATACAGATATAAATGTTCATATTTATGTATATGCACAAAGACTCATTTTATCAAAAACAACTCCATGGAGGTTTTCACAATTTCGAGAAGAATGCTCTGGTTAATTGTCAGTCTTAGCCCAAAGACAATCTCCCAGTTGTTGAAAAGAATCGTGTTCTTGTCGGGTATCGTCAATGCGTTGCAACGGATGCATCGCCAAGTGGCACAGGTACTCGCTACCGTCCACTGGTCGACGGCCGCGCCTCGACGCCCCCAAGATCCATCATAGACCTCACTATCAATTCTCATTCCCTCTTCAACCACAAGGGCCATAATAGCTATTAGCTATATTTTATACAATGCACGAATATATCAATGCAAGTCCAACCTCAACGAGCCAAATCTTTTCAATTTCATTTGTACAATGCACAAGTATATCAGTGCAAATCCAACCCCAACGGGCCAAATCTTTTCAATGCATGTATAATGCACCAAATGCCAATCACAGGCAAAACATGTCATTTTCTCACACAAAGATCCATATACTGGTTCTTCGGTATTTATACTGTATTTTCAACAGGAAAATCATATTATCACATTTTCATAGTTATGAAACACTTTCGTCGTGTTTTTCACAAAATTGTGCAACATTTCCATTTCATTTTTACAATTCCAAAATGTTTCTGTTACGTTTTCACAATTCCAAAACGTTTTTGTTATAGTTTCACAATGCCATAACACTTCTTTTATGTTTTTAAAATTTCATAACATTTCTGTTATGTTTTCTAAATACTGCAACACTTCACACTTTTAAATCACGTATTTAATTTTTCAACATTTTTTTTCTCAATATACGTTTCTCAAATTGCGTAACAATTTTCCACCATTTTCAAAATCGCATAACTTAAAAATCATTCTTTTAAGTTGTGTAAATCATTTTTTCATCATTCTCAAAATATTTAAAATACTTTCCAAATCACATAAGATTTTTTGTCATTTTCACAATTACGTAAAAATATTCTATTACTTTTAAATCACATAGTGATTTTTCAACAAGATAGTTCAAATTGTGTAGAAATATTTTAACGTATTCCAAATCATTTTAAAGATACGTAAAATATTTTCAACATTTTACAATCACGTAAAATATTTAAACTCACATAAAATATTTAAACGTAATTCAAATCACGTAGAAATATTTTAACATATTTCAAATCGCGTAGGAATATTTTACTATATTCTAAATCGTTTTTAAGATACGTAAATCATTTTTCACCACAATTCTATTACGAAAAATATTTCTTAACCTTCAAAAATTCCATTTCATCCTTTCTCAAAATATTATGACTTGTACTTCATTTTTCACATTTTCTTACTCAAGAAAATCTTTTTCCACGTTTCTTTACTCAAGAAATTCTTTTTCAAATATAATCCACAAAATTACCTTTCCATTGATATAAATCAATGTTTCAAATCTTAAAATTTCCAAACGTACTTCAAAACTTGAAAATAAGTTATACTTGAGTAAATTCTCAAAATACCATTATATTATCCATTTTTCCCCAAATCATTTCCAAATTAACCTACTTCAAAATAAATTTAAGTTTGAAAACATTTTCGTTTACAAAACTTAATTTTTCAAGTGAGTAAAATACTCTGATTCCTTTTTCAAATTTCTTGTATTAAATCAATTATATTTTCACTTGAAAAATTACTTTGTTTCATCAAAATCTAGGCATTACTATTTGAAAAATTATCAAAACATTTTTTCTTTTAAATTGATATGGTTTTACACAAACAAAATCATTAAAGTTTTATTTTCAAAACCAAAGTACTGATTGGTCATATAACAAACCCATTTGTTCAAATTCATTTTCACTTTCTTTGCAAATCCTTTTTCATTCTTAGTCAAAAATCTTTTCCTTAATATATATTTTCTCAAAATCACTTTTTATTGATCTAGTCCTACAAAATCATATTGAGTTGTTTTAATTATTGTTTCTTAACTTTAAATTTCCTAACGTTTTCCAAAACCCAATAAATAAATTCTCTGTTAGAAATTTTAAGTTACAAACTTTTTCCTTTATATTTCTAAATCACTTCTAAAAATTGATTAATTTGAAGTTCAATACTTTCAATCTTCTTTTTCTTTTATTTATGAAAATTCCACTTCACTTAATTTATAACACTTAATTCCCTTTTCAAAAATGCTTATTTGAAATTCTTGTATTTCAAGCATCAAAACATTTTTCTAAATTATCAAAACCTTATAGATGGCCATTGGAACCATGAAATATTTTTCTTCTAACTTAAATAAATTCCATTCTTGTTTCTACACAAAATAAATCAATAAAATTTCATTCTAAAATTTGTGTTCATGTTTTCTTAAAAAAAAGCAAACCTTTAGTTCATTTTCCATACTCCTCAAATCAATCAAATTTTATTCTTCGATAAACATATTAATTTGTAAACACCTATTTTGAGGTGTCTTGGCCGAAATTCTCATTGTTCTAGGGATCAAAATTTAATTTCCTTGTTCTTGAAAAATTTCAACATTGACCCAAATCAAGGGCATCAAAACCGTAACTCTTCCTTGGCCATTGGAACCAAGATCAATTTTCTTTTCATCCACACATCATGGCATACATATATATATTTCATCATAAATATCACAAACATGTCATATACTCATCATGCATATTATAAGTATACTATCAAAGCCATAAAATCATGTAAAGCATATTAAGCATAGACAAAAATAATCAAAGCATAAGAAAATAAAGCAAAGCTCATAAACACACAATTAATTATTACATGACCATGGATTAGAATTTTCACATGAATTCATAATCCATCAAATATAAGA
Source organism: Ormosia semicastrata (assembly GCA_029884595.1). Lineage (NCBI taxonomy): Eukaryota > Viridiplantae > Streptophyta > Magnoliopsida > Fabales > Fabaceae > Ormosia > Ormosia semicastrata. The sequence goes on along the minus strand of JAQQTO010000063.1, from coordinate 14,511,260 downwards.
CTATCTCCCACCACCATAATTGGTTGGTGAGATGGATCTCCCTCTTACCTCTTGAAGATCCTCAAAAGCTTCTTGATTTGCTTCTTTTTCCAAGTCCTTCACCACCAAAGGCTTCTCAAATACAAAACAAAATATATAGAAATTAGTATACTAAACTTGATTAAGAGGAACCATGGATCAAACATGGTTTAGATCATGAAAAAGAAGAGAAGAAATGAAGTCTTCTTATACTTCACCTCAAAAACCCAATAACTTTGATCTTGAAGAAAGTCCATGAAGATGAATGATTTAGATAAAGTCTCCAACATGAAAGTTGCTTAGAATATCATGTAAATTCAAGATCTATGGTTGGATTAAATTAAACAAACCATGGAACAATCATGGCTTAGAAAATCATAAATATGAATTTAGACCATAAAAACTAAAGTTTACCTCTAGGAAAGTAAGGTAAAAGTGGGATTTTAAAGCACTTAGAGTGGGATTTTGGGAAAACTTTCTAAATGAAAAGTGTTTAGAATGGTGTTTAGCTTTAGGAAATGATGAGAGTGAAAATTATAGGTGAGTGATGGTGTATTTGGGTGTAGAGACCGAACCAATGGAGAGAAAATGAAAGGAAAAATGGTTGCTTGGTTCTTGGAATTTTTTAGAGAAAAGATGAAAGCTTTTTGGGTGAGAGAGAAAAATGAATATGCATGCTCAAAATGAGTGAGCTGCCGTGAGAATGAAAGAATGGAGAGATAGAAATTTCTTTAGCATAATTGAAGGCTATCACATGCATGCAAAAGTCTTCCACTTTGTCATCTTTTTCCTTGGCCTAAAAAGGCTACTCCAATTTGTCTCCTCCTTTCCAAGCATCTCCAATCGTCCCCCCTCTTCATAATGCATGCAAAGTTGTCATCTTTTCATGCCATTATTTGAAGCATTTCTAGCCATTGATTAATTCAATGGTTAGAATTTAGGTAGACTTTTGATTTTTAGGAGACTTAATCTAGGCCATTAGATCTTTTTCCTTTAAATTCTAGTCATTAGATGTGTCTCCAAAATAAAGGGTCAAGATCGCTCCTTCAAACTTTAAATCCAAGGGTTATAATTAGTCATAGCCTTTTTAGAAGACCAAATCTCCACCTTTGATTAATTCTTCATCCAATGGTCATAAATGGTCTTTGTCACTTTTTCATACTAAATCTCCACCCTTGATCAATTCCAAATTCAATGGTTGTAAATGGTCACTTTATATAATCAAATTTACACCATTGATTAAATCTACGGTTGATATTGAAGCTTGCCTAAGTAAGTTTATTCTCACACCATTGATTAAATCAATGGTGATTATCCAATGCTTCTTTATTAAATTTATTTCTTAACCGTTAATTAAATCAAGATCAAGTGTTCACCGTTAAATAAATCAATGGTGGATATCCAAACCACCAATGTTGACTTAAGCAATATAATTTCTATTTTTATCTACTAAAAACCCCACGAAAGAATATATTTACTGTATTTTTATCGCTCGATAATTAAATACAGTGTCAAACACAAAACAAAAAAATTTCTAAAACTGTTTCTAGATTCAGGTTTAGTAAGATCCCATGTCTCCGTCTAAACAGTACAAATTTTTCTATGCGTAGAAAAATTCACTTTGCGAAACCCACCTGGGCCCACATACACCTCCTGGGCCCACAAACAGTAAAAAAATTTCATAATCATTCATAAAATCACAAAAATTAGAAAACACACAAATATCAAATCAGATTACGTAAAATAATTACCTAACGGTAAAAATTAAATTACGTAAAGTTTTTTCCGGCCTGAAAATTTTTATTTTCCTGACACGGAGTAAATCACTCAAAACGATCAAATACGCTGACGGAATAATCAAAATAATTTTACAGTATCCAGAAATTACTAAACAGTAAAATTCTATTAACTGTCAAAATTATTGTTTAAGAGATATGAAATTTGGGGTGTTACAGGTCTCTTTGTGCTGCGGTGCTCACTTCTTTTGGACCACGGCCCTTTCGCCTTGGGTCTAAGTATGGCAATTCTGAGATGCCTCTCCATGCCGCGGCGTGACATGCTGAAATGCAGATTTGGCTTCCTCTTGGGCTTTTGGCTCAAATGCTCCATATTTGACCTTGTTTGGAGCCCTTCCTAACATAGAGAAAACACCAAATCAGTAACAAATACAAATCTACTTAATTAATAACAATTAAGCATAATTTTGCATAATAACATATAGAAAGACATTAGAATCAGAATATAACAAATTTAAGTACAAAACCTTCCAAATATGCATTATTAATAAGGACTAAGCATTCATTCTAGCATGGAGATAGGGCACAAATAACTACATTTTATAGAGTTATTAGTCATATCAAACTCTCTCAGGTTTCCTAAGAAAATTTGCTCATTTATATTCCTAAGAGTCTTGTCCTCCTTTAGAGCCTTTAAGATCTGAGCCCTTAAGTCATTCACTATGTCCACTCTACTCACACTGAGACTACGTGACAACACAGTCACTACAAGACTCAAGTCTCTAAAACTCTCAAGGAGTTCACTCTCCTGGATCATCATCTGAGACACATGTAGGGATTTTGCACTTAGTGCATCAGCCACAAAATTGACCTTACCCGGATGATACTTTAACTCAAAGTCATAGTCTTTCATAAACTTCATCCATCTCTGTTGTCTCATGTTTAGCTCTTTCTAATCAAATAAGTACTTCAAACTCTTATGATCACAAAACACCTCAAACTGGATTCCATAAAGGTGGTGTCTCCAAATCTTTAAAGCAAACACCACCGCGGGTAACTCCAGATCATGAGTAGGGTATTTCTCTTCATGCGGCTTCAACTGCCAATATGCATAGGCAACAACCCTCCTATGTTGCATCAGTACATACCCTAGACCTATCTTTGAAGCATCACAATATACCTCCAAGTTCTCCAAAGGATCTGGAATTACCAACACTGGTGAAGATTTTAACTTTAACTTTAGCTCCCAGAAACTATTCTCACAGTCTTGAGTCCATTCAAAAGTACTACATTTTCTAGTCAGTCTAGTCAAGGGTAGCTGTAACATCCCAAATTTAATAACAATAGTATAATCTGTATTATACCAAAGTAATTAGATCAAGGCATGCTACTAACTACAACTAAACATTTTCTAGTATAACATAACAATATTATATAAGAAAAATATAAGCCACGAACTAAAGAATATACATAATGTTTATATTTCTTTTACATACAAGAATATGTACAAAGTTTATAAACTAGGCCTCTCAAGGAAAATATACAATCTTTATCTATGTAAAGCATATAAGCTATACTAGCTTTCATACATCTTGTGCTTTCCTTTTGAAAAGCTTGTACCTGGATTTACATGGCAACACAATCGGGGTGAGAAATCACAATTCTTAGTAGATGTATTCCAAAACCATCATATTATACATTCATAAAGAATATGCAACTACCTATACAATTACAATGCATGAATATGTTATAATTAGCAATCGCCTATACAATTGCTATGCTATGTCAAATTATGCATTATGTACATGCCTATGCAATAACCTAAGTATGTAATAAGTAGTGTTATGATACCATTTACGAGAATCCAAAATTCCATGGTAATGTCATGATATGCATGAATCCTGAACAAAGCAAAGGAACCCGATTCCACGAGCCTTGAATAAACACTAGGACCCTATTCCAACAATCTTTTCTTCAGGTAGTGAATCCATCAATTATGCGGTCTTCAACAGCATAGAGGAATCCATCCTCTCCGGGTAGTGAATCCATCAACTACATGGTCTTTTGCAACATAGAGGAATCCATCCTCTCTGGGTAGTGAATCCATCATCTACACGGTCTTCAATAATCATATGATAAAAAATAATGATTAATTACCTATAATAAATACTCCTATTAGAGTCTCATCACTCATTAAGAAGCATAAACGAAGGAACTACACAAGTTAAGCACTTCATTTCAATTAAAACAAAGTCCTCTTAGATTTTGGACTGTGAGTTTAGGCGCTCAGCACTGGGTGCTCAAGCATTGGGGTGGCAAAGGCTCTCCCTTATTTTCCCTTACGATAGGTGCTCAGGCACTTGACGCATGCTTAAGCGCTCCTACATGGGCACTTAAGCACTCCTTGTGTAGCACAAATGCGCTCTCTGTCTAGCATTGGGTGCTTAAGCGCCCAACACCCAGCGCTTAAGCGTTGGTTGACAGAAATAAAATTCTGTAGAGTTATGCAACACTAGACTAGGCGCCTAGGCACTGGTGGTGTAACAGAGCACATAATTTTTATTAAATAGGAAAAGTTACGCCAAATTTAAAAAAACACAGACAACACATTGAGCAAATTACACAAAAAATCCCTAATCCTGAGAGAGTTGTTTTGCAACGGCAGACCTTGGAGGATGGCTTGAAGGAGGAATTGATTCTTGAAGACTTAGAGATCATAATCTCCAATAAAGGGGTTTTGATTTCTTTCTTTTAGTTTCTCTTTTTCTTTAGGTTTTCTATCTATGGGTTTGCTTTTATTGAACATGAGTAGCTAAACCCATAGCTAGGGCTATGGGGGATCTTGTTTTCCTTATTATTTGGATTTGATTTCTAATTTGATTATAGTAATTTCTTTTTGGGTTTATCATATTGCTTGTATTCTTGTCAGAATTTGATCACTTTTGGCATATGTTAATTCATTGTTTGACCGGTGGCCATCCGCATTCAATGAGTGGATCTATATGGTAAGCTTAAGATTAGATTGGTGAATGACCAAACATCGATTTATCCTACCAATGGAATTGAAGGTATGTTAGTTCTTCTCTTGAATTGATCTTAATGCATTCTTGATTAATTCAACTAAATGACCAAATAGGTGAATTAAATTAGGAATAGAATTTTGTTTCATCCATGACCATTGGGATTCAATAGCAAATAAGAGAATATTGGCAAAAGAATTACCTACTTCATAATTGAAAGAAAATCTGAATAACTGGATTCAAGTGAACCTTGCACCTTAGTCTCTTTCTCATTGATTACCTTTTCTTTGTTTAATTGTTCATTATTTTTCTTTAATTGTTAATTTTGATTTTAATTTGAATTTTTTCATACACTTTCGATTGTCTGAATAACAAAGAGTTTAGCGAATCTAGTAATTACCAATTATTCCTCATGGGATCGATAAATGGGACTCAAGTCCTATATTACTTGGTGATAGAGTGCACTTGCTCTTAGTGTATTTTACGCGTAACACCAAGTATACAACAAACCACAAACAAGCTATCCAAGAGTTCTACAACAAGATTCAAGCAAAAACACCAAGAATCACATACAAAGCCATATGCCTTATCAAGATCTCTCAAGAACAAGATGAAGAAAATGGAAAGATGAGTCAAAAATCAAGTTTCCCCTACCTCAAACTCCAGAAATTAAAAGAACTGAGAAGCTCTTCTCCTTCCTTTCCTTCTTCCTCCTCTTTGTTAGTTGAATCTCCTCCTTTGCCTTGTTTCTTCCTTTTCTCCATGTGCTTTCCTGAGACAGCCGTGAAAGTAGGTGAGAAATGAGAGAAATATCTCATTTTGAAGCTTAAAAGGGGCAAAGGCAGAAACAGCAACAGCCGTGAAGCACTTGGCCTCACTAGTGACTAAGCTATAACTCCCAATTTGTCAAGAACACTTAGATTTCACCAAATCAAGCTTCCTAACTTCCAATAAGTTTAAAATAAATCTTAAGATTCATCAAAAATCTTGTTTCACTATTTGCATATTTCTATATCTACTGGTAGTCAATTTAGCATTAAACACACACTCAATATGCTTAAAAATACAAAATCAACTCCAATTAACCTTAAATTTTAACTGCACTATCTTCCACATATTTATGACCTAGAAACAAATTCTCCACATTTATTTCTACAAACTAAGCAGTTTAAGCCAATTCCGGGGCTAATAACAACTATTTTTCATACATAGTGCTACAACAAAGTGGCTAAACATACTCAGAAGGTCACAATATTAAACAGACATGTTAAGTAAGTACTAGCATATCTTTGTAACCATTTACAAGTCTAACATGTTTTCCACATGTGTTACAATAGCGCTATTCAAGAAAAGCCCTCTATGAACCTCCTATAGTACCCTGCCAGGCCTAAGAAACTGCTAATCTCAGTCACAGTGGTGGGTCTTTCCCACTGCAACACCACCTCCACTTTACTTGGTTCCACTGAAATCCCACCCTGAGAAATCACATAACTCAAGAATTGAACTTACTTGACCTAGAACTCATACTTAGATAGCTTGGCAATCAAACGCTTCTCCATAAGGATTTCCAAAACTATCCTAAGGTGCTACTTATGCTCCTCCATTGTCTTAGAATAGACAAGGATATCATCTATAAACACCACAACAAACTGATATAGGTAGGGTCTAAAGATCTTGTTCATGTAATCCATGAACACCACTGGCACATTCGTCAACCCAAAGGACATTATGAGGTACTCGTAAGGTCTATACCTAGTCCTAAAAGCAGTTTTAGGGATATCCTCTTCCTTAACCTGTATCTGATGGTACCTAGATCTAAGATCAGTCTTTGAGAAAACCGAAACTCCTCCCAGCTGATGCATTAGATCATCTATCCTAGGCAACAGATACTTATTTTTTATGGTTACCTTATTCAATTGCTTGTAATCGACACAAAGCCTCATGGTACCATCCTTCTTTTCCACTAGTAACACAGGTGCTCCCCACGAAGAAACATTTGGTTTAATGAATTGTTTGTCTAGCAATTCCTCTATCTTCTTCTTAAGTTCAACTAGTTCTAGTGGTGCCATCCTATAGGGTGCTATAGATATAGGTCCTGTACCAGGCACTTGGTCTATAGTAAACTTTATCTTTCGCTCAGGTGGTAACTACACTATATCACTTAGGAAAATCTCAGGATATTCTCTCACCACAGGAATATCATCTAAACTCTGTTCGACCTTAGCACTTAGAGAAAATAAGAGAACATATCTTAGAGTTCCTTCTCCCAAACAAAGATTCACTTAATTTGTATTGAGATACACTGACTCAGAAAGAACAACTTTGGTAGGTGTATTTAATAGGAAAATAAGGGATTTATCTGAACAATTCAAAACTACATGGTTAGCAGACAACCAATCCATGCCAAGGATGATATCAATGTCTATAAGAGGTAAACATATAAGGTTTATAAAGAAAACTCTATCTTCTACTTTTACACAACAATCGAGACACACTTTGGATGTTGTAACTGGTTTACCAGTGGGTGTAGGCACAGACAAGTCACATGAAAGTTCAGAAATAGGTAAATCTATCATATTCACATAATCATTAGAAACAAAGGAGTGAGATGCTCCTAAATCATATAAAATGGTTAAAAGGTGATCATAAATGATGCATTTACCTTGGATAAGGTCCGAAGACTGGATCACCTTTTTACCACTTAGAGTGTAAACTCTTAATGTGGCTTGAGGTATCGGGGTAAACGTAGTTTTCTTCCTTTGAGGACACTCCTTGGCAAAATTCCCTAGCTATCCACAAACAAAGCACACCAAACAAGGCTGATCTTCGTGCTATTTCCCACACTTGGGAAACTTGGGCCCCAATAACTCTTTCTGAACTTGCTTGCCCTTACCCTTAGGAAAGCTAAGTTTGGAAGACCCTTTCTCAAACTTTTCATCATCTCGCTTCCTCTTTTGAAAGCTTTGTGATGTCTGCTCCATTGAAGGCTTCCCATCATGCCTTCTATTATTTGGTATTTGTTCACCAAGATGGCAAAGTCCCGAATCTCAAACGGTTGAATGGGCTTTCGAATGTCCTCCATTAATCCTTCTTCAAACTTTACATACTTCCAAGCCTCATTTGGGTTAAGTTTAATGCAGGATGAGAACTTCGATAACTCATTGAATTTGGCCATATACTGGCCAACAGACATGATGCCTTGTTCCAACCTTAGAAATTCCATTTCCTTTATATCTTGTAGATTTTGTGAAAAATGCTTTTCTAGAAATGAATTCTTGAAGATTCCCCATGTAACAAGGGTCCTTGACGCATCAAACACACCCTTGGCATCTCTCCACCAATCTTCTGCCTCCCCCTTCAGCATATAGGAGGCAAAGAGCATTCTTTGATCATCTAAGCAAACCCTAACAGTGAAAATATTTTTCATTCCCTTGAGCCAACCCTCCACTCTAACCGGGTCGTACTCCCATTGAAGGATGACAGATTTAAACTTCCTGAACTCCGAAAGGTCTTGGAAGTTTTGATTCCTCCCCACAAGTGCCCATTGGTTTGGTTGCTCTGGTTGGTCTGGTGGTGGGGTAGTCTGTTGAGGTTCGTTTGCTTGCATTGTCTCAAACATCCTAGCAGCAGCTGCTGACCGCTCCCTAATAGCATCTACGGTCACAGCTGCTTGTTCCCTCATGGCATTAACCATAACCACAACCGCTTCAGCCATATTAAGGCCCTCACCAGAAATGCTCCCAGATCCTCTAGTTCGTCCTGGTGGTGGCATAGTTTCCTGTACGCACAGTACAATACATATTGATTGATCAATCTCAATATCATGTAACTATGCAACAGTAGCTAATAACACATAAACATAAGACAAGTCATATAATTTCATTCAAACACCTCAAGAAAAAGACAAAAATGCACAACTATATGTAAACATGCCTAAGCATAGTTAGTCCATACCCCAGCTCAATAAGATGAACTGCTCTGATACCATAATGTAACACCCTAAAATAATTATCTCAATATAATTTGGATATTAAAAGATAACTAGTATCAAGCATTCTACTTTATAAAGATGTATAAAACATAAATTCATAATAACTACACAAGGTATTATAGAGAGCCAAAAGAGAAGAGAAGATTGTATAAATACATTATTGGCCATAATGGGCTCCTTGTCATATACAAGCTTTACTAAAAACACAGACAAGATCAACATATACATGCCAAAAATCCAAAAGAACTAAAAAAAAATATTCTAAGCCTTTTTTCAGGTTCTTCTTTTTCTTCTTCCCTTTTGAAAGGTCTTGAACTGGATTTACAAGGAAACACAGCAGGGTGCGAATTCACAAATCCTCAGTATAAGTATTCATAAACTAGAGTTTATTCATCCTTCATAAATAAACAAAACCACAAGTATCAAAACATATCCACAATAGATAAAAGAGTCTCTACTCATTACTATAAGAATATAAATATTCTCCTAACATAAATTATCACATTATCATTCTTTAAAACCAACAAGAGAGAGAATTGTCCACACAATTGTCAGGTAATGCAATGCGTAATATGCCATATGAATATATCGGATGGATATCCTAAAGTTATTTTATAAAATGCTAGTGTAAGCTTTTGGGTTAGAAAACCATGATACTTGCTCATTCCTAGGAATTGCATTCCCTTGTATATACTGAATAGGATAGGCACAAAAGTCCTGACACTACCTGGTGATGTGTGTGTTGGTTGTGGCTTTGTAATACTCAAGAAGGGGGGTTGAATTGAGTATTATAAGTTTCTAAAACTTTTTTCCTTTTTTGTAAAAATTGATTCTTTTCTATAACTATGAAAAAGATTTTGTCAACCAACAAACCAAAATATGTTTTTGAAAGATGTATTTCTATCAAGACTTAAAACTTATAAAGAAATATCAACAATAAGATTGATTTCAGATATGAACAAGATCATAAACTAATCAAATCATGCAAGCATCCTTAATATATTGCTTAATTCATACATTGAACAAATAAAGCAAATAAAGAGTTAAGGGGTAGAGAAAATTACAAACCAAGATTTATCCTGGTTCAGCTACCTCCTCTGGCAACCTACATCCAGTCCTCACATGACTGTGAGTTTTATCCACTATTAAAAATCAATTTACAAGATTCTTTACACAAGCTTCACTTCTTGGTTCCTTCTACCCAAATGATAATTTTTCCAGTCAAAACAATCTTGCAATTCCCACAAGAGTTTCTTCTACTCTTGCACAGCACCAAGAGTCCCTTCTACTCTTGATTTAATCAGTGAGAGAACCTTCTCTCTTATCTTTCTTTTACAACATGAAAAGATTGAATTAGATTGTAAGAAATCAGATATTACAAATTGAAGCTCTATAGAAAAAAACTCAGTTTTTCAATGAAAAGCTCTCTCTCTATATATATTTGTGTGTTTGATCTTATATTTTAAATGAGTTCTTTTTGAGAAAGTGTTTTTCAATGTCCTTATATAGGTATATTTCAAAATAGATTCGTTGGTCACACTTTTCAAGTTAGGTAAGATCAAAACAAACTTATAAAATAGATTCTGTTAACAGTCAATCGATTAGTACACAGATGTATTAAACAAAATTTCACTTCTTACAATGTGTGTACATCGATTGCTTAATCGATTGTGTTCTTGGATGTTCTTGATCTTGAGTGATACACACATTAATACATCAATGTTGTTCTTGAAAAATACTTGCAATTTCAACCCAAAAGTTTATACATCAATTACCTAATCGATTGTATGGCTATTTTAAAAAGTCCTTACTTTTGTTTTGGCTTATGCATCGATGTACTAATCAATGTATAAATGCAAAAATGCATACTGACCAAGTACGTCCAGAATCAATCGATGTATACATAGATGTATAACACTTATACATAAATGTACACTAAGGTTTTCATTAAAAGTTAGTTAATTAACTGAAAGTACATTGATGTACACATAGATGTACAGACTTATTAATTAATCTTTTTCATTCGTAGTCCATTTTTATTTTTGAAAACTATTTTTACTTATTTTAGAGAGCTTAATCAAAGAATTATACAAGTCTTTTCTTTACAAAAAGGTTCCTAATGATCTTCCTTAAATTCCTTCTTCATGATGCTCCTTCTTCAAGTTTTCCTTTATAATCCTCGCATTGAAATGCTTTGCTCCATGATCCTTTGCATCCACTTTTCTTGCTCCATTAAATCTCATTCAAAAAATAAAGCTTGGCAAGTAGTTAGTGAATCAAAGTAATAATCACGTTAAGTTTAGTCATTAATCAAAATATACAAGGGTCATTTATCCACAAACTCCTCTTTTTTGATTGATGACAAACTTAGCATACATATTATATATTTATAACATGTTTAAAATTTAATATATCTTACGAAGTAATTAGAAATATCAGAGTAATTAAAAAAATAGCAGCTGTTTACCATTTACTCCCCTTGTCTAATTGACAGTTCTTATCGTTTGAACATATATATGATCAATGCACCATTATTTTAGATCATTAGTTCAAGTTGTTTTATTTAGTATGGTACCCATTTGTTTTATTTAGCATGGTACCCATTCTCCCCCTTTGTCATTATCAAAAAGAACATGTGTGGGAGAGTCAAAATAATAATCATGTGATAAAATCATGTAAAACAAGGTACAGACTAGAAATTTAACCATTCATTGATATCATTCATTCATTCATATCAGCATAATCAAAACAAGTTAGCCAGTCATTTATATTCATCATTGTTCAAAGAAAGATTAAAATTGAAAACAGTAAAACAAAACATCAAAAACAGCATGTTAACATCATTATAGACACACTTAAGACACCTTAAGATCTAAACATCTTCATTGGTCTTTGGTCCTTCAGTGTGCTGTGAAGCTTGGCCTGCTTGTTCTTCAGGATTACCTTCTTCTTCGTGTGCGGCGAGCAAGATTTTCAGATCATTGCTATTTCTCTAGCCATGTTCACAACATCTTTAAAAGTAGGATGAACTTCTGGAGGTGCAATGATGGAAATGCCTAGGTTTTGATGCAAAGTGGCCATTTAGCCTTCCAATGTGTTGAGTCTGATATTTAGAAAATCAATAGACTATTTTAACATTAAATGATGTTTGATTTGCCTATTTTCAAAGTTTTGAAACATTTGGATCAGCTTGTCCGTCTTGCTATTCAGCTCTGAGTTTTCCACACCAGCTCTTGGCTCTTCACCAGCTATCCTAACCCACTCTTCATTCACTTTAGCAAGCTTCATCTTGCTAATGGTCTCTTTACCAAACTTGTGAATGACCTGCCTAGCCTGAAACCTCTCTTCATTATCCAAAGAGACTTCAAAATGCTCCAGCAATCTCACCACTAATCCAGGATAGGGTAGGGTAGCTCCACTAATTTTTACAATCCAGCATGTTCCTGGCAATTATAAAGCTCCAACTTAACTGCTTCTTCTGTATCATAGCCCAGAGCAGCAGAATATCATTGTTCTGCAACACAGCAGGATTTCTAGATCTTGGTAAAAGCATCCTGCTCAGTACATATTACAGGAGCCTATGCTGAATGTGCATAGAGCTAAAGTTGATCAGTCTTCCTTCTGGTGCATTTTCAACTAGAAGCACCTTCATTGCTTCTTCTTTGTTAAAGTTCTTAATCCATACACTGTCAGGTCCAATGCCAACAAGATTACTTTCTTTGTAATCTAGTCCAGTAAATTGAGCAAACTTATTAAAAGTCATCTCAATTCTTGTATTCTTTACCTCAACAGAAAATCCCTCATTGTCCATCTCAAATGTACAGTAAAATGCTTTGATTAATGTTTGGTAAATATCACTTTTAATTTGTAGAAATTCACTCAGCTTATACTCCTCTAAAATCTTGTGAAAAGTAAACTCATTGACCTCAAAATAGTTAAAATCTATAGTCCTAGCTTCATGAATATCCTATTTTTAAAATTATTCTTATAAAGCATGATGTATTCTTCATCAGAAAAATACTTCTTGAGAAGTTCAATCTCAGTGACTCCTTCATCATCATCTTCTTCTTCCTCTGTTCTTTTTCTTTTCTTTTGAACAGTCTTCTTTTTAGGTGTTTCCTTCACCACTTTCTTCTTCTTTTCTTGTTTCTTGGGTGCTGGTTTTGAAGATTCAGCTACCTTCTTGCCCTTGTCTTGTGTCTTCTTCAAACTTTTGATTGGAAGCTTATCAATCCTTTGAGAAACCTGAGTTTTCTCAGTTCCTTTTCTTTTAGGGTGTGCAGGGGTTGCTTTGGGTGAAACATGTTGAGTTGTGGAAGATTGAGTTAAGGACGAAGATGTGGAGTTAGATGGAACAGGTGTAGAGGGTATAGGTTGCTTCACAGAGCCATTGGAGATGATTTTGAGCTTTGCTAGGGTTTGGGTCTTTGATATTTTGATTTGAAAAGTGAAAAATTTGGAGGAAATGGTTGAAATTTATAAACCCAGATCAGTCAATCAATTACTTAATTGATGTATTAAAGGATTTTTCCTCCTATGCACACGTGCTAATCGATGTACTTAGCATCAGTATTTTAAATTTTAAACTAGGTACATCGATGTATTAATCGATGTACAAGCAAAGTCAGAGAGTACCAAGTTCGGAAAAGTTGAACTCAATTGATGTGTGCATCGATGTATAAGCAATGTCAGAGAGTCCAACAATTACAGCATACACCTAATCGATGTACAAATCGATGTATAAGGTAAGTCAGTGAGTCCTAAATTTTAGAACTATCACTCAATCGATGTTATAATCGATGTATACGCAGGATCAGACTTTTAATCCATTTGTAATTGATGTATCAATTGATGCATAGGCACTTACAGTGAGTAGTGCATATTAGATTAGTAATTCAATTGATGTTATAATCGATGTAAAGTAGATCAAATTGGAATTTTCACGTTTTCATAGCAGATCAATCGATGTGTTAATCGATGTACATGATATCCTGTACCTATTTGATCAAAATAATCGATTATTGAATCGATGTACAGACATCAAACATCAAATTATCATGCATTCAACATTCAAAACATCAAGCATAGGTAGGATCAGTTATTCCTAATTTTCTTTTTATGTAGAAAAAGCCTTCTTTAGCCAATGGTTTAGTAAAAATATCAGCTAATTGCTTAGATGTATCAATATATTCAATGATTATATCTCCATTTTGAATATGATCCCTTATAAAATGATGTCTTATCTCAATTGTTTAGTTCTTGAATGCATTATAGGATTCTTAGTGAGATTTATAGCACTAGTATTATCATATTTGATTGGAACTCTCTCTAAAAGAACACCATAGTCAATAAGTTGTTGTTTCATCCAAAGAATTTGTGCACAACAACTTCCTACTGCAACATATTCTGCTTCAGCAGTTAATAAAGGCACACTTGTTTGTTTCTTACTAAACTAAGAAACTAATGAGTTTCCTAGAAGGTGACAAGTTCCACTAGTACTTTTCCTATTTAACTTGTATCCAGCAAAGTCAGAATCAGAATATCCTACTAAGTTACATGTTGATCCTTAGCATACTATCATCCCATTTCTTTAGTTCCTAATAAGTATTTCATGATTCTTTTTAAAGTAGTTAAGTGTGATTCCTTAGGATTAGATTAGTATCTAGCACATATACAAACACTAAACATTATATCAGGTCTACTTGCAGTTAGATAGAGTAAGGAACCAATCATACCTCTGTACTTGGAAACATCTACTGATTTACATTTCTCATCTTTGTCCAAGTAGCATGATGGACTCATTGGAGTAGCCATTTCCTTTGTATTCTCCATTCCAAACTTCTTCAATAGTTCTTTGTAGTACTTAGTTTGGCTTATAAAAGTCCCATCATCACATTGTTTGATTTGTAGTCCAAGAAAGAATGTAAGCTCTCCCATCATAGACATTTCAAACTCGTTTTGCATTAGTTTGACAAATTCTTTACACAAAGATTCATTAGTAGAATCAAATATAATATCATCAACATAAATTTCAACAAGTAGTATGTTTTGTGCTTTTCTTTTAGTGAATAGTATTGTGTCAACTTTTCCTCTTATAAATTCTTTTTGAAGTAAGAAAATACTTAGCCTTTCATACCAAGCTCTTAAAGTTTGTTTAAGTCCATATAAGGCTTTAGTTAGTTTATACACATGATTAGGAAATTTATTTATTTCAAATCCGGGGGGTTGACTAACATACACTTCTTCTTGTATATATCTATTTAGGAATGCACTCTTAACATCTGTTTGATACAATTTAAAATCTATGATACATGCATATGCTAATAACATTCTAATAGCTTTTAATTTAGTCACAGGTGCATATGTTTTATCATAGTCAATTCCTTCTTCTTAATTATAGCCTTTGACTACTAATCTAGCTTTATTCCTTACTATAATACTATTTTCATCAAGCTTATTCCTAAACACCCATTTTGTACTAATTATTTGTTTATCCTTGGGTTTTGGAACAAGTTTCCAAACTTTATTTCTTTCAAATTGATTAAGTTATTCTTGCATTGTCATAGTCCAGTTTTCATCACTAATTAGTTCATCTATAGTTTTAGGTTCAACTTGTGACACAAAAGCTATATTATTGCATGCATTTCTTAAGGAATGTCTAGTGGTTACCCATTTGGATATTTCACCAATTATGTTGTCTAGGGGGTGATTCCTTGCAGTTTTCCATTCTTTAGGTAGATCTTCATGTTTAGCCTCTCCTGGAATTTCCACTATTTCATTCACTTTGGCATTGTCCTGCTTTTCCTCAAGTTGAATCTCTTCTAAAGTTTCTGCAACATCATCAACAAATTCCTTTCCCAACCTTTTAGAGTTAGTTTCATCAAATATAACATGTATAGATTCTTTAATTGTTTGGGTTCTTTTATTGAAGATTCTAAAAACTTTACAAAATGATGAATAGCCTAGAAAGATTCTTTTATCAACTTTAGGATTAAACTTTCCTAGATTGTCCTTTCCATTATTTAGTACAAAACACTTACAACTAAAGACATGAAAATGTGAAACATTTGATTTTCTACCTTTATAGAGTTCATATGGAGTCTTTTTCAAAATTGGTCTTATCAAGACTCTATTCATTAAGTAACAAGCTGTATTTACAGCATTTGCCCAAAAATATTTTGGCATGTTTGAGTCATTCAACATAGTTCTTGCTATTTCTTCTAAAAATCTATTTTTCCTTTTCACAACACCATTTTGTTATGAAGTTCTTGGAGCAGAGAAATTATTTTGAATTCCCAACTCTTCACAGAAATTATCGAATTCTTCATTTTGAAATTCTCTACCATGATCACTCCTTATTGAAGTTATTTTCATGCCTTTTTTATTTTGTACTAACTTAGCTATTTTCTTAAAAGCTGTAAAAGCTTCATTCTTATGTGCTAAGAAGAAGGTCCATGTAAATCTAGAGTAATCATCAACTATAACTAATGCATACAAATTTTCTCCAAAACTTTTGGTCCTAGAGGGTCCAAATAAGTCCATGTGCAGTAGTTGTAAAGGTCTTTCAGTTGAAACTATATTCTTAGCCTTAAAAGATATTTTAGTTTACTTGTCCTTTTGGCATGCATCACATAAACCATCTTTTGAGAACTTGATTTTTGGAAGTCCAATTACCAAATCTTTAGAAATGAGTTTGTTTAGATGATTCATATGAATATGTCCTATTCTTCTATGCCATAGCTAATTCTCCTATTCCTTAGATATTAAACAACATATGTCACTAGCAGAAATACTTTTTAAATCTATCATGTATATGTTATTCAATCAATTACCTATCAGCTTTGCATTACTATCATACTAATTTTCTATAATGCAACTACTAGAGTTAAAGAATACCTTATAACCTTTATCACATAGCTGGCTAATGCTTAGTAAATTGTGCTTGAGCCCTTCCACATATAGTACATCTTCTATCTTGGTAGTTGTGCTTCTTCCAATTGTTCCAACTCCTAATATCCTTCCTTTGTTGTTATCACTATAGGTGACACTTTCACCTTGTTTGGGAATGAAGGATGAGAACCTTGTGATATCTCTAGTCATATGTTTGGAGCAGCCACTATCAAGATACCAATTTGTACTTTTGGCTCTCAAACATACCTCATCTTCATTGTCACTTTGATGGTTAGTCATGAGACAAAGATTTGCCTCTTCTTCCTCAGAGTCTTTAGAGGAATCCATATCATTCTCCTCCCAAGTTATGTATGCTCTTCTTGGCTTTTTATTCTTCTTATCCTTGGACTCATGATTGTCATGTTTATCCTTATTTTGAAGTTTATGACACTCATTCTTATAATGTCCAGGTTTGCCACATTCATAGCACTTCACATTTGATATTGAACTTTCAGCTTTTGAAGTATTCTTCTTGGAAAAGAAGTTTGAGGGCCTTTTGTTGAAGGTTTTCTTCTTTTTGAGGAATTTCTTGAACTTTTTAACTAGCAGTCTCAAATCCTCTTCAGATTCATTATCTTCTTCATCTTCATCACTGTCAAAATTTTCTTTGGAGACATGTGCTTTAAGTGATAAGCCTCTTTTCTTTTTCTCATTCTCTTCATGGTCATTCAATTTATACAACTCCATCTCGTGCTCTTTAAGTTTTCCAAATAGTGTAGCAATATTCATGGTTGCTAAGTCCTTTGATTCAGCTATAGCAGTAATCTTTGGTTGCCATTCTCTTGTCAAACATCTTATAATCTTGTTAATTTGTTGTTCATCTAAAATGCTCTTTCCAAGTCCATTCAGCTGATTCACTATGTGAGTGAACCTCCTTTGTATATCATTGATGTCTTCACCATTCTTCATGTGAAAGAGTTTATACTCGTGCATGAGTGAGTTCATTCTTGCTCTCTCTACATCACTGGTTCCTTCATGAGTAATTTGTAGCGTATCTCACATTTGCTTGGCTATCTTACAATTTAAAACCCTGAAAAATTCATTATAACTCAAGGCAGCAGTTATAATATTCTTAGCTTTAGCATTATAACCTACTCTCTTTTTGTCATCATCATCCCATTCACTTCTAGGTTTTTCTTTCTTAGTGCCATTTGCATCAGGAGTGTGAGGAATGTATAGACCATTCTCCACAGCATCTAATACATCAATACCACTAGCCTCAAGGAATATTAACATCATTTCTTTCCAATACCTATAGGCAGTGCCATTGAAAGCAGAGGGTCTTGCCAAGGAAGCCCCTTCTCCCAAGATGTCATTTAAAGTCATCCTCTTAAGCTGTTAAGCTTTATATAAAAGTGAAAGCACTGGAACCACTTGTTGGTTGTGGCTTCGTAATAGTCAAGAAGGGGGGTTGAATTGAGTATTATAAGTTTCTGAAACTTTTCCCCTTTTTGTAAAAACTTATTCTTTTCTATAACTTGAAAAAGATTTTGTCAACCAACAAACCAAAATGTATTTTTGCAAGATGTATTTCTATCAAGACTTAAAGCTTATAAAGAAATATCAATAATAAGATTGATTTCAGATATGAACAAGATCATAAACTAATCAAATCATGCAAGCATCCCTAACATATTGCTTAATTCATACATTAAACAAATGAAGCAAATAAAAAGTTAAGGGATAGAGAGAATTACAAACTGAGATTTATCCTGGTTCAGCTACCTCCTCTAGTAACCTATATCCAGTCCTCATATGATTGTGAGTTTTGTCCACTATTAAAAATTAATTTACAAGATTCTTTACACAAGCTTCACTTCTTGGTTCCTTCTACCCAAATGACAGCTTTTTCAGTCAAAGCAATCTTGTAATTCCCATAAGAGTTCCTTCTACTATTGCACAGCACCAAGAGTCCCTTCTACTCTTGATTTAATCAGTGAGAGAACCATCTCTCTTATCTTTCTTTTACAACATGAAAAGATTGAATCATATTCTAAGAAATCAAATATTACAAATTGAAGCTCTATAGAAAAATACTCAGTTTTTTAATGAAAAGCTCTCTCTCTCTCTATATTTGTGTGTTTGATCTCAAATTTTAAATGAGTTCTTGTTGAGAAAGTATTTTTCAATGTCCTTATATAGGTATATTTCAAAATCAATTCATTGGTCATACTTTTCAAGTTAGTTAAGATCAAAACAAACTTATAAAATAGATTCTGTTAATAGTCAATCGATTAGTACACAGATGTATTAAACAAAATTTCACTTCTTACAACGTGTGCACATCGATTGCCTAATCGATTGTGTTCTTGGATGTTCTTGATCTTGAGTGATACACACATTAATACATCAATGTTGTTCTTGAAAAACACTTGCAATTTCATCCCAGAAGTTTATACATCGATTACCTAATCGATTGTATGGCTATTTTAAAAAGTCTTTACTTCTGTTTTGGCTTATGCATCGATGTACCAATCGATGTATAAATGCAAAAATGCATACTAACCAAGTACGTCCAAAATCAATTGATGTATATATAGATGTATAACACTTATACATAGATGTACACATAAATGTACAGACTTATTAATTAACCTTTTTCATTCTTAGTCTATTTTTATTTTTGAAAACCATTTTTACTTATTTTACTTATTTTAGAGAGCTTAATCAAAGAATTATACAAGTCTTTTCTTTACAAAAAGGTTCCTAATTATTTTCCTTAAATTCCTTCTTCATAATGCTCCTTTTTCAAGTTTTCCTTCATGATCCTCGCATTGAAATGCTTTGCTCCATGATCCTTTGCATCCACTTTTCTTGCTCCATTAAATCTCATTGAAAAAATCAAGCTTGGCAAGTAGTTAACGAATCAAAGTAATAATCATGTTAAGTTTAGTCATTAATCAAAACATACTAGTGTTATTTATCCACAGTGTGGACTCATTCCCCTCACAATGGTAAGAGTACTAATACCAACCCCATACACCAGTAACCCTGACCATAATAGCCTTGCCCGCTACGAGAATTTAGGATTCCCTATCTCTTCAAGTTCATTTCCTACAACTCTTAGGCCAAATGGTTATGCACACCATCTAAGGTTACATTACATAGGAATAAAGCAAATAGCAAGTTTGAAAACAAGGCATGCAAGATATTTAAGTAACCACTTACGTACATCACAAGATTCACATAACCAAGTGAGGAAGGAAACTAGCAAGCACTCAACCCTACACGTCCTTATCACACAAAGGGGCAAGATCATGTTACATGCACACTACCATGAAGGAACATATATGCAACTAGATAACTGTTAAAGGTTCAACTCTATCACTTAAATGAACCAACAGCCTCTTTATCACACAAAGACAAGTTTAGGGAGAATTTTTGGGGTTGTGCTATGGCATCACTCTCCAAGAGTGTCGCGGCTCCCCATGTTAACACATTTGTGCCACGACTTATGGGAATTTAGTGTCACGGCTCCTTGCTCTATGTGTTGCAGTGCATACATTCTAGAGAGTAGAATGTCGTGGCTCTCCCTGAAGTGTGCTGCGACTCTCCCTAAAAAATTTGGGTTCCCCAGATTTCTCACGAACGAATCTCAAAGTTGACCTCTTTCATCATAACCAAAGCATAAAAACATGCATTTTCCATCATCAATTCAAAATCTCATCAAGTGTTTCATACACAAGCATCCAAAATCCACTTAAAGCAAAAGATCACATGAGGGTTTCCACCCCCTTTTCAAATCTCAACCTCATTAAGAAATTAAGAGCAAAGCTTAAAACTTCACTTATAAACAAAGCATAAAAGCATAAATCTTTCATTTGTCAACTCAAAACTCAACCAAGGTTAGGAATCCATCATTTTCAAGTGGTAGAAAAAGATGAACAAGAACGGAAAACCCCTACCTCAAGGTTATGTTGATGGAACTTAAGCCCTAACTTTTCCCTTTGGCCTTCCTTTTCTTTTCCTCATCTTCCTTCTCCCTTTCCTCCTTCTTTTCTTTGTTTTCTCGTCTCCCTCTAGCTGCTGTAGCCAAACATAGGTGGAGAATGGGTGAGAAAGTGAGAAAAAGTCTCAATAGAAGTCAGGGAAAAGGGTGAAAAATGTTTGGCTCTAAGGACATAAGGATATTGTACTGAAACTCACTTATCTGTTAAGAACACTTATATTTCTCTAAATCAAGTTTCTTAACTTTCATAGGCATTAAAATAAATCGTGAGATTCATTAAAAATCTCGTTTCACCACTTAGATAAGTTTCCATATCTGTTACTAATCGATTCGATATTAAAACACACTCTCAATGTACTTAAAAATACCAAATGAACTCAACAGATTCTCAAATTTTAACTATAACTCTCAACAAAAAATTGTGACTAGGACATAAGTTCTCCATACTTAATCCCATTAGCTAAACCATTTATTCTAATATCTGCGTCATTTTAAGCTACTTTTTACCTTCTATGCTGCAGTAAAGTATCTAAATTAACTTAGATTGTTACAAAATTAAACATGCATGTTATGAAAGGACTATGCTACCTCTATGTCTATTTACAAGTCTAATGTAATGCCCTTATTCTTATTACTAAGAGTGTATCTAGATTTATACCATAGTAACAATAGCAAGCATATCACTTAACTTACTTCTTAAAAACTTCAATTTTACTTTATAATATTATGTAAAAATGTGAGACTGGACAGTGTAATAATATACATATATTGAATGAAGTTTATACAAGATATATCTTAATACATATATATATATATATATATATATATATATATATATATATATAAGCCATCATGGCATTTTTCGTACATTTATTATAAAAAGGCTTTATCCAAAGCAAATATCCACTTTTGCCCGTGCCATTGCACCACAAAATACTAGACTTGGAATTATCATGGGATACATACATATAATAGGATAAGAATATTAATTCTCAATAGATACTATTATAAAAAAGAAGTGTCATTATAATAATTTTAACTATTTCAGGAAAAAATACATTTCTTTGAAATTCAATTTTGAGTGTATATATATATATATATATATATATATATATATATAGTTAGAAGGGTGGTAAAAGGCCAAATTTGGTCCCTTCTCTTACTGAAACAAAATTCCGTTTAATAGCTTTCAAAAATATCCTTTATCAACAATACAAATTCCAAACATATGTAATACCAGTATTATACCAAACACAACTACCATGATATCCATTTCGTGCAAATATTCTTATTCCTAACGTAACAAGTGTACAAACATTCATATTCAAATTCGATACAAATTTTAATCACAAATAATTTTTAGTAATTTTCTCCAAATACTAATTTCGTAGTGCCAAACTCATTCGAATATTCAAATACACATTCAAGTTATTTTTTCTAACATACAGATACAATTCAAATCTTAGTGCTCATTCAAATACTCATTATCCCACAGAAACTATATCTCAAGCACCATAAGGGTGGGAGCCACCTCATATATCTCGGGTTCTATATACTCATGGTAGGGAGTGATTCAGGGTCTCACACTACCACTAGTATCCTATGAGGGAATTAATACATGAGGATTATACTAATACTAATACTATGAGGAATTTATACCAGAGCACAAGATCTACCTTCCTCACAAGAGGTCATCTCCATGGTTCAAATGAAATCTCAAATACCTTACCCTCATACAGGATCATCTCCAAGATCTATTATACAAATTGAAACACAATTCAGATAAATACAAAGGATACTAAGTGGGAAGCATGGACTAATTACCTCCCCGTTCGAGGATAATTGTACATATTCAAATTCTCAATTCAAATTCCATTCTTATGAGCACTGATCATTGAATCATCCATTCAACACATATTTCTACCTCAACCTTAACATCAAAGGGAGCATATTCTCAAATTCTCAATATATATCTCAAATTCATAATTCCAATGCACATTGGTGTAATCATAGTACCTTCTCAAATTCACTATTCATACAATGTAAATTCTCAATTCATAAGATCAACTCCATTCCAATTTAGTTACTCTAAGACATCTCAAGTATACAATACCATTCAATACTATTCCAGTATAATACATAGTTCAATTACTTTCCTTATTGATACACTTTTAACTGTGAGCATTATGCTCACTCCAAAACCAACATTTCCAACTAACCAAAGCTTTTCCATAAATTTTTAATGATTCAAGTATACATTAACAAGCATAATTAGTCAAATATAGATTATATAACTCAATAATTCAAGCATATATACTCAAAAGTATATCTCGACCAAAAACTAAGTTTAAATGCCATTTTCACAATCTCACCCATAAATCATCATCTCTATAACCAATTTAAGTAACAAAGGGTATGGAAACAAATAGAGTCACACTAATTAACAATTTTCCTTTCTGTAAAGTAGTATGGCCGTGACCCTCACCAGGTCTAAAACCAAACAATTTTCTTTCCAACATATAATATGCTTTTTATTTCATTCACAAGTAGTTATAAAAAGTAGATAAGAACATAAGTTCAATCGCAATCTTTCATCAGAACATACTTGACCATATAGGTCCTTCTAAAGATCAATAACATAAAAATCAACCTTACAATTCATCAAATCTCTATCACAAAGACATTCCAAAGAGCAATGGAAGAAAAGAGCAAAATTGAAACTATTAGATCTCTTCCAAAAATTTGTTTAGCCGTAACCTAAACAGTCCATAAGCACAAGAAAATCTAATTTTTCTCATCACAACTATCATCACAACTCATTTCAAGAACCAATAAAAAGAAAAAACAATTTAAATCAAAAACTCATGCAAATTTCTAGTTTGGCCATGAAATGCCATAGATACAAGAGTCTAAAATTTATTTCAAAATCAATAGAAAAGAAGAGTAGTTTGAAGACATAAATCCCTTACCTCACATCCTAGCCTTGTTTCCTTGGATTTTCTCCTTTTTCCTTCACTTTCTCCTCCTCCATTCTCTTTTCTCTTCTACGTTTTCCCCTTTGTTTTTGTTGGTATTGGGGACGTGAAATGGCAGCACAAAATGGAAGAAAGAAAGCCAAAAGAATTGATAAAAATGAAGAAAAGTAAATGTGGTGGGGAAATAGAAGAAAAGATGAAAGCTTTCTTGTTTCATTTGTTTTGCTCTCCTTTTCTTTATGTGCTACTACTATAATGAAACAAAGGAGAGAAATAAGGAAGGAGAGACGAAAAGATGAAGGAAAAAAAGTGGAAAATGGGTGGACATTTCTAGGGACTTGGACGATTGTTGACCAAAATTTGTGACTAAAGAATGATCCAATCTTCTCTCCTCTTTGCTGTCGTAACTTTTTCTTTGTTCTTGAGGCTCATTTCTGTGTGAAAAGTGATAAAAAAAAGTGAAGAAAGAAGGTCAACAAAATAAAGCAAATGAATAGTGGTGGAAGGAAGAAAATGTAGAATAATATATTGTACTAGAACTTTTGTATCTGCTACGTACAATTTAATCTTCTAAAGTTGACTTTTCAAGTATTCATAAGTATTAGGGAAAATCTTAGGACTCATCTTAGTCCTCAGATCCATTTTTCCATAAATTTTTATACCAAAATATTCTCCATATTCTACTTATCATCTCCATGAAATTTCATAATTTTCTGAGTTGCTTAACTTTTCCAGCTACTCCTCAGTAGTATCCTTAAAAACACCAGATTAACTTAGTTGTCTCTCCAAAATTTTGCACAACTCTTATCAATGGTTCTTAGTTAGAAATGAATTTTTAATATTTATTTTCATCATATCAATCGATTCTACAGATACCTTAATTATTCTCTTGTATTTAGTGTTACAGAATTATGCTTAAACTAGTTCAAAAAATTATCTGAATTAACAGATAATTCTTACCAGCATTACTGAGCCTCTATAACCCTGATTAGAATTATTAGCTTAGGGAGGATGTTACATCTAACATGTTATTGGGGATGTTACACTCATGTTTTGTCGTATGATTATGCATAAGGTATGTCCTAAAATAATGATTATGAGATGTAGTAAAATAGTGTTTGTGCAATGTCATGAAACTCAACTATACCCAGGAACCCTATTCCTTGTATTATTCTGGGTAGTATGGCTACGACCATTTAACACTACTTGGTAATGAATGGATTCTTTCTACTCACAACAATGAGTGTACTTGTACAACCACATATGCCATTTACAGATACATAGGAATAACAAGTATGTAAAAACATGCAAAGTATTCTTAAAACACATTCAACACCAAAAAGGATACCCTCCTACACGAGTTTATATCCAATGCTCATACATAAGTCTATCCTCCTCCAAGAGGTTTTCACTCATTATTATAGGAATACTCATATACTTACTCTATGTAATATTCACATCACATATTCAATATCACAAGATAACTAAGTGAACTAACTATGCTAAACAGTTCAGTATACTATACCTAGCACACCACATCATCACATCACAAGTGATATCACATGCTCCACCATGTTATTAGACTTCTACCTATGGTACTTCATAACCATTGGATTCACGAGTCCTATTCTTCTACACATGCGCTAGGGACTTATTTCTTCCACGAAATATCCCTAATGGTGTCTTAACTCACACTAAAAAGCATGCATAAAAGGTCCCAACTAATAGGGAACTCCATTCACTTCATAAAGAACACATAGTGTGTTTTGTTCTGGGCGCTCAAGCACTAGCCTTCCAGTGCTTAGGCGCCTTGTGTAACACCCTAATACTAACACTAATAACATGTCCAAAATCATGAATTAGTGATTAAGATTAGGTATGTCACTTTGATATGGATAACAAAATTTATGAAAACATTTACAAAATATAGGAAAATATGAGCCTGTAACAGGTATATTTATATACATATATCGAAAGGAATTTTATACAAATACTTTCATTCTAATACACATACTACAATAATATATGTTATGCCTCCATGTCACTAACTATACAAATTCTATTCAATGCTCTTCAAGCATTTATGGCTAAACTCTTTCTTCATGTCTCTAATCTTCTCTTCTGCTCACTAATATCTTCCTTATACTTGGAAATAATACGAAAAATACCAAATATGTGGGGGTGAGTGTTACCAAGTGGCCTCAATACTCAAGAAGGGGGTGAATTGAGTATGTAAAATATTTTCACTAATCTTTCACAATATACTTGATTATCAATTTTCGTTGAAGCTATTGATTGATTGAGATGATGAATGGATAGAGAAGATTGAATACTTTCACTCATAAATGAACATACCAAAAAATAGAGAGTATTTAAGCAAGCATATAAAATAAGCACAAATGTAAAGGAGTTGAGTTTAGAAGATCAAACACAAAGCTTATCCTAGTTCAACTACCAATCCACTTGTGGCCTACGTAAAGTCCTTGAGCAATCACTCTAGATTTTCCACTATATCTTCAAGCTTCAACAAGTGCTTACAACCTTTACAAGCTAGAGCACTCAACACACCTTGGGATACCTCACCCTTATGCTTGAGTCTCAATTCCAAGGGATACCTCACCCTTACAAATTGTTTGAGAAATACTTCACCCTTTTTACAAAGAATTGAAGTGTATATAAGATGAAACTCTCACAAGAGTATGTAATACAAATTGAAGCACTAGAATACTCTTCAAGAATATCTCAAATATTGGTAAGACAGAGCACAAAGGATTGAAAGATTGATTCACATATTAGAGTGATAGAAATATATTTTCAGTTGTTGGTTAGCCATTAATGATGGCCCAAGACCTGTATTTTTAGTGTTTTTTATCAAAGGAGTCGTTAAGTACATTTAATGGCAGCATTAAATGCCAAGAAAATAGTCATTGGCTACTGTCAGACCCGTTGTAATCAATTACATGGTCTATGCAATCAATTACATGGCTCTTAGAACATGTTCTTAGCTTTTCTAGGCCGGATATAATCGACTACAACCTTCATGTAATCAATTACGAAGCCTCTGCCAGATATGTAATCGATTACAACACTTGTGTAATCGATTACATGACCTCTGCCAGACTTGTAATCGACTACAACAACAATGTAATCAATTACAAGACCTCTATTTGACTTGTAACCAATTCCAACACTTGTGTAATCGATTACAATCACCCTTAAACACATTTTTCAAACCCAATTAAGCTTGATGGCCATTTCTAACTTAGAAAATACTTGGATTTGATAAGATATAAACTTGAGTTACGAAATCCAAGATTAAAATCAACATTTCTTTAAAATATGAACTTTCAACTTCAAGTTGATTTAAAAGGATCTTTCAAAAATCATTTTTAGATAGTTGAGATATATTGAAAGCATTTTACATTAAGATTCTAAGACTTACAACCTATACCAAATATACCTCTTTTGAACTTGGTCTTCATCTTGACTTTGTTATCATAAAAAACTTCATTGATATGCTTCATGACATAAACATTCACAGTGAGAATTCAAAGAATTCTCAGTAGTTTTATAAAAATGTGACATCGTATTATTTCCAGTTGTTTTGGGGAAAAACATATCCTTTGTTAAAAAATCAAAATATATACCATAGTAATTAGATTCAAGCGTGCTACTTATCACTACTAAGCATTTTCAAATATAACAATTATGTATATACAGAAAATATGAGCCTCGAATGAATATATTTATTACACCACAACTGTATTTCTCATAAATACAAAAGAAACTACAAAGCTACTCTAAGCTAAGCACTCTAAGCTCCTGCATGTCTTCACTTTGTTAGGGTCAAAATGTGTTTGCCCATTTGCTAACCGCAAGTGTACGGGTCGCACAAGTAATACAATTACAGAGTAAGAGATCGTTCCTATGAGGATAAGTTTATTTCCAATGTTAAGTATTAACTGATAGCTCACCTAACTCTATTCAAGAACATAAAAATGGATAAAAGTAAATAAAATAAAGACAAAAAGTAATAAGGATAAACGGTTAGAGTTTAGGGAAATCCTCTTTCACCCTTTACTTTAACCAACAACAAGCAATCCTCCTCATAAATATGAATGCAATGATTATGTTAGCTTGAGAATCTACATTAGCTAAACGCCTATGTCTAGGTCATCTAACCATGGTTTCATTTGCCTAACTCACTACATGTCCTTGAGAGTTAACACAAAATCCACTCTTTAAGGTATATTCTCAAACATGTGCTATGCATGGCTAAGAGGTATATTTCTATCCCATTTACAAATCAACTTATCCCACCATTGGAATAGAATCGAACATGCATCAATCATACATACGATCTCAAACCCAACTCCCTATGTCTAGGTTCATTAGATTTTATCAAATCAACTTAAATGTCGGCCAAACACTTAAGAGCATTAAGATCAATATAATTGAACAAAAACAAAGATCCACACAAACTCAGAGAAGAACAAATCATTAATATTAATAAAAAGATTCAAAGTCATCCCTAAATAAAGCTCAGCTATACAATGAACAAGAGAACAAATTACAAAATACATGTTCAAGAAATGAGGAAGAGAAAAGAGAAAAGAGAGAAGGAGAAAGCTTATGGATTTCTCCATTGAAGCTCGGATCCTCCTCCAATGGAAAGAGGGCTTCCATCCTTAGCTCCCCAAGCTCCATCTCCACCTCCAATGGAGGACCTAGCCACAACCTCTAACCCTAAAACCTAAAAACCTAAGAGAGAAAACTGAGCGAGAACGAAAGGGTGCGTGAAAAATAGAATAAATAAGCTCAGCTCGCCGACGCGCGCCGCGGCGTGGAAATGCCCACGCCTCAGTGTGGAGTTGTCTGTCCTATCTATATGTGGCTGGCTGAGACCAACACGCCACGGCGTGCAAATGTCTGCGCCGCGGCGTGGATCACTAGAATGCCTCCTTAGCTTCTTTCCTCCAATGCTGGGTCTTGGCTTGTATCAATTTGTCTCTTTTGAGCCCTTCCTGCATTAGAGAAAGTTCCAAGTTAAATATAATTGTAAATCTACTTAATTAATCAACAAATATGCACAAATTGCTCAAAAACATAAAGGAAAATCTCAAAATAGAATTTCACAAATATAAGCATAAAACCTTCTAAATATGCATAAGAACAAGGACTAAGCATACCATGAAACACAAATATGGGGCATAAATAACTACATTTCATGGAGTTATCACACTTTCCATTAATCTTTTTTCCTGGAATCATCATGGAAATACACATATGGGGTGACAATTAGACATTCTCAGTAGTTAAATCCATAAACCATGCCATCACAACCATTCCAGCTATTTTGGGGAAAAACACATTTCTAAACTCAAGTCTCACACATATCAAGCTAGAAAGGTGGCAAAAGCAAAAAACCATGTCCTTTCTCTTCTCGAAATAGATTCTCATTTTATAAATTTGTATAAAAACTCATTTATCACAAACAATCTTCACGTGATCGCCACACTCACAAAAATAGCATCTTCATCTTAGAGATACACAACAATATCTCCATCTTAGAGATACACAAACAACATCCCCATCCCAGAGATACGCAATTGCCCATACAAATACAATGTCATGAGTTCATGTTATGTTGGCAGCCGCCCATACAATTGCCATGCTATGTCAAATTATGTCCAATGTTTATATCTATGTAAGTCCTAAGAGTGAATGAAATTCAAGAATGTCATGAGTCCTCAGACGTATTGAGGATATTACCCACCTCAAACACTCTGGAATATGTTATGATATGTCATGAGTTATCAGACGCAATGATGATACCTCCGCTACTTATCAAAATGTAGAAAGGATATTACTCACCTCAACTAAGCAAATGGAGGATATTACTCACCTCAACTATTCAGCAAACAGAGGATATTACTCACCTCAAATACGTTCCATAATCATATCATGCAAAACAATTACTAATTACCTACAATAATTAGCATCATAATTGGTCTACAACCATTCCAAGTTCATTGCACAAACACTTCATTTAATACTTCTATTAGAGTCTCAACACTCATTAAGAAGCATAAAAGAAGAAACTACACCATTCAAAGGCTCCATTGCATCACATAATAACTTTTGAGAAAAACTGGAGCTCATGCCACGACGCCCTGCACTCTATCCACTCATATGCCGCGACATCACACAGCCATGCCGCAACACCTTGTTCTCGGGTTCTGTAACACCCTAATACAAAAATCTAGTTATATTTAGATTATACCGGGATAAACAGTACTAGTTACGTCACTTACTACATAACTAACTAATAACATATATCCATAATCACAATCAAGCAATTATAGAAAGCCTTGAGAGAATACGAAAAACATAAACTCATACATATATATATATATATATACAACCTCAGCTATAAAAGGTATATTGTAATACATAACTCTTAATAAATACAAAGCAAATATAAACTTGTACATAAGCTTTGTCTACTAAAGCATATAAAATCATACTAGTCTTCATGCTTCGCCTTCTTTCCCTTAGCAGAGTTTGTACCTGGATTTACATGAAAACACAGCGGGGTGAGAAATTATAATTCTCAGTAATGGTATTCCAAAACTAGCATATAAACATTGACATACATAACATAATAAACATAATCTTAACTCATACTAATAAGATATGCTTATATTGTCTACAAGATTTAACTTTAATAACTAGATAAACCAAGTTAAGTTATACAGACATTCTAACATGCATACTTAGTTCAACTTAGAACCAAGATGTTTAACTAGGAATTCTGGCTTCTTGTATAATCCTATGATAAAGAGAGTGAAAGCTCATCCTCGCAATACACGTACCCTAGCACTATCGAGAAGTTCGGGCTGAATCTATGCTTAAAGAAACCTTTAGGATTTTCACTTATCTCCTTTGGCCTTGGCGCTATTGAGAAGTTAGGACTGAATCCTTGCTCAAAAGAGCCTTTCAGACTTCCTAATTATCTCCCTTGGCCAAATGATTATACACACTGACACTCTGAGAATATGGGGCTAAATCCTTGTTGAAAGAACCTTTTGGATTTTGCCACTCTCTCTTTTGGCCACTTATGTACAAATCAATATAGGATACTTACAAAGAATAATACTACCAGATCATTCCACATACAAGTTTCTAAACACCACCTCATCACTCATTACATCTTAAGTGATTTCTATGCAACACTAAGTTACTAAAGGTTTTAGATACTCACCTGGGGCAAACCATTACTCTTGGTTGCACTAAAGTTCAAACATATCATATACATACCAAAGCATCATTCCCTTACTGAATTACCTCTAGTAGTATATTAAACATAATCTATGTCAATCCATTATTTGTAGATGTACTAGGGTTAATACTGTTGGTGTATACCTTAGAGGCTGATACATTTTGTCTGTATTTATATACATTCAATTATGCTGATTTTAATATATGAGACATTTCATTTATTGTGTTCTTTTTAATAAACATAATAAAGTCCTTAGCATAGTAAGTTTGATGCCATAAGACATCAAGTGGTTGACTTGATCGTGAGATCCTATTGGATAAAGTTAGAACACTATTCTTAAATGTCTCTAGTCAAGTATTATTATTAATTAGGACAACAATAATGCATTGACACTAGTATATGCATAGACTGATGACCACATCTCATAGGTTATAGATATGAGATATCAAGTCTTCACATTGGTACATATTGGAGTAATGATGTACTGGATAGACCCTCCATGAGAATGCTACATGGATCGTTATGTGAGTGTCATAAGCGATTCTCATAGTGACAATGGTGTCTGTGGTCCTTTAACCTAAAATCACTATGATTCCTACATAAAGAATTGTATGTTTTAATGTCATCAAACGTCATCTGTAACAAGGTGATTATAAAGTTAGTTATTGAACATACCACAAATCATGCAAAGAAATTTGAGTGACCTAGATGAGATTTGTCACTCCGACATAATAGGATCTTCGGGCCCCCTGATTGAGTAGACTGCAAAATGCATAGTCGTGCTCAAATGAGTCAATATGAGATATTGATTTCATTTGTTGTTACAAAGTCTACTCGAGTATCAGGAAACAAAGGATTGGACTATACAAGGGTGACGTATTCCATGCCTTGTGTTTAATCTAGATATCTTGACAAAAGGACTAAATGACACAGAAACATTGGTCATGGAAAGGTTATGTCAAATCACTGATATTGTCATTATTTGGGTAGCAACAATGTGTTGCTAGATACCGCTCACTGCTTGTAATATTAAAATAGGATTTTAATATTACTACCAACGTAATGAGAACCTGCAGGGTCACACACTTAGAGTAGACTAAAATTGGAGCAATAGATTCAAGTTAGGCTCAGATTCAAATATTGGTCAGACTCATAATAAATGAGTCTAGGGTTACATAGCTTACCCTATTGCTACTCACACTCACTTAAGGCAGTCACTATTATAAATAGTATCGCTAAGAGGGCTGCTAAGGCATGAATTACAAACCCTAGCCGCACTTGATAGAAACAGTGAGTGAAAGAGTGACATGTTCTTCTCTTCTCTTCACAGCTAGCACTGTGTGAGAGACATAAGACTCCTATTTGTGGATGTTGAACGTTGGACGTTCGTGAGTTTGTTCATGTGGATACTGTAAAGACATCGTCTGTGTGATGTTTCTGTAATTCCCAATAGTGGTATCAGAGCATCTTGCGAAACCATGATTCAGTT
This sequence comes from Ormosia semicastrata, assembly GCA_029884595.1. Taxonomy (NCBI): domain Eukaryota; kingdom Viridiplantae; phylum Streptophyta; class Magnoliopsida; order Fabales; family Fabaceae; genus Ormosia; species Ormosia semicastrata. The sequence continues at coordinate 14,478,850 of JAQQTO010000063.1, read as the reverse complement.
TTTTTGTTTTCATTTTGCATGAGATAACATAATTGCTGTTCTAGTTTTGGTAAAAGATATGATCTTTAATATGTTATTTCAAAAAATGAATGAAACCCTTTGCGAAAACATATTCTATTTTATGTGTTGTATGCAAAACTATGATGTTGTTTTCAAAAACCCATGAAGATGTTCATATGTTCTATGAAAACCATTTTGTGTTGAGATGTATGTTTTTGCGAAGCTTTCTAGTATATATGTGATACGTACAACATTATGGAATCTTTGTTCTTAATGCGCGGCGTAAAGATTTAGGAAACCTTATTCTTGGTTTGTGGCAGCAAGGGTTATTATATGCTTTATATGTATGAGACACATGGATGATGTTTATGTTATGATAAATAGTTTAATAAATTTTGAGATCTAATAATAATAAAAATTCCCTCAAAGCAAATATTAAATCATTATGTGATGCCTTCCAATGCGTGGCACTCGTCAAGACTAGTATCGATCAAGTGTAGGTCTGCTAAAACAGGATGCCTTTATCTATATTAGTAAGACGCAATAGGATAAGGGTAATATCCGACTGCTAACCATTGGGTCTGACTTAACTAGGTCATTTCAATAGGATTGAAGGCTCAGAGGCATGGAGTTGGGCTTTAGTCCATTAGATGGATTAGAATAAGTATTATTCACCCAACTATCCAAGAGTTACATGTGATATAATTAGAAAGTGTTTCCTACCTAAATAACTAAATTTTAGGTAATCAGCCAAAGCTGACTCAAAACTAGGTGAAATATGGATCTTGACCCACTAGGAAATCTTATATGGGATTTTCCGAGTCAATGCTAAGGGTCATTGATTTGAATAAAATAGTGGGAGACATATTTCATTAAAGACCTTGTTAAATATATTTATGGCATGATACTTATATTTTACATATTTCTGTTAATAGATTATCATGGCAACAAACACTTCAAGTAACTTATCATTTTGATCCGTCCTTGAGAAGGACAAGTTATCTGGAACGAAATTCCTAAATTGGTATAGGAATTTGAGGATTGTCCTCAAACAAGAGAAAAAGTTGTATGTTCTGGAACAACCTATTCTTGAGCCACCTGCTGCTAATGCCCCTAGAACTAAAAAAGATGCTTATAAGAAGCATCAAGATGATGCCTTAGACATCAGATGTCTAATGCTGGCCACCATGAACTCCAAGCTCCAAAAGCAATACGAGAACATGGATGTCTACGATATGATTGTACACCTCAAAAAGCTCTATCAAAAGCAGGCTAGACATGAGAGATACAAGGTCTCTAAAGCATTGTTTTAGTGCAAGCTGGTAGAAGGAAGCCCTATTGGTGCTCATGTACTTAAGATGATTGGGTACATTCAAAACCTAGAGAGACTTGGTTTTCCGTTGGGCCAAGAGTTGGCCATTGACTTAGTTTTGTAATCGTTGCCAAAAGATTTTAGTTAATTTATCATAAACTACAGCATGAATGAAATTGACAAATCACTACCATAGCTGCTAAACATGTTGAGAACTACTGAACAAGACATAAACAAAGGCAAAGGAAAGGTCATAATGATGGTCTAAAAGAATAAGGGGAAGAAACAGCAGAAAAAACCCAAGGATAAGTGGAAGGGCAATGGCAAGGATAAGTCTAAGCCCAACACTTCTGACTTGAAACCAATAGGCGGAGTGGCTAAGGAAGGTACATGCTTCCACTGTGGTCAGACCGGACATTGGAAGAGGAATTCTGCCAAGTACCTGGAGGAGCTCAATAAGAAAAAGGGAAGTGAGACTTCCACTTCAGGTATTTTTGTTATAGAAGTCAATTTATCTACTTCTGCATATGGGTATTAGATACTGGATGTGGATCTCACATTTGTGTAAATGAGCAGGATCTAAAGAGCAGTAGACCATTGACCAAGGGCGAAATCGACCTACGAGTGGAAAATGGAGCAAAGGTTACTGCATTAGTCGTAGGGACTTACTTGTTATCTTTGCCCATTGGGCTTGTAATAGAGTTAGAGAACTGTTATTTTGTACCAGCTATTAGTAGGAATATCATTTCTATTTCTTGTTTGGACAAGAAAGGCTTTACTTTTATTATAAAGGACAAATGTTATTCCATTTATATGAATGATATTTTTTATAGTAATCACAATAGAGTAATGGATTTTATGTCCTTGATCTTGAAACGCCTATCTATAACATAAGTACAAAAAGGTTTAAATCAAACAATTTGAACCTAACTTTTCTTTGGCATTGTCATTTGGGCCACATAAATGAGAAACGCATCTCCAAACTCCATAAAGATGGATTCTTGGACTCATTTGATTTCAAATCATAGAAGATATATGAATCTTGCTTATTGGAGAAGATGACAAAGGCCCCGTTCACTAGACAAAGTGAAAGGGCTAGTGATCTTTTAGGCGTTATACAAAATGATGTATGTGGGCCACTAAACACATTGGCTAGAGGCGGTTTTCAATACTTCATTACATTTACTGATGATTTCAATAGATATGGATTTGTATATCTTACGAAACACAAATCAGAATCCTTTGAAAAGTTCAAGGGGTTCAAGAATGAAGTACAAAACCAACTTAGTAAGAGTATTAAAATTCTTCAATCAGATCAAGGAAGTGAATACTTAAGCCAACAGTTTAATGATCATCTGAAAGAGTGTGGGATAATATCTCAACTCACTCCTCCAAGAACACCACAATGGAATGGTGTCTCTAAAAGGAGGAACTGGACCTTGTTAAACATGGTATGATCGATGATGAGTCTTGCAGACCTTCCAGGCTCCTTCTGGGGATATGCTCTGTTATCAGCAACTGTCACACTTAACCGTGTTCTATCTAAGACGGTTCAAAAAATACCATATGAGATATGAACTGGGAGATGGCCCAACATGTCTTTCATGAAAATTTTAGGCTGTGAAGCTTATGTGAAATGTCAAGTTTCTAATAAACTTGGACCCAAATCAGATAAATGCTTCTTTGTGGGTTATCCTAAGGAAACCCAAGGATACTATTTTTATAATCCTACAGAGGGCAAAGTGTTTATTGCACGGACTGTTGTGTTTCTAGAAAGGGAATTTATCTCCAAAGGAACTAGTGGGAGGAAAGCAGAATTTGAAGAAGTTCAAGGTTCACAGAGTAGTAACGAACCAATGATGGAAATAGAGTAGCCTCCACAAAATGTTGTGAAACAGCAACCTGCTCTAGTAGCACAAGACCTACGCGGGACTAACAGGATACGTCATCAACTAGAGAGATATGGATTTCTTGTGACCCAGTAAGGTGACGTATTGCTTATGGATCAAGATGAGCCTGTAACTTACCAAGAAGCCATTATTGGCCCGGAATCTGAGAAATGGCTTGAGGCCATGAGATCTGAAATGGAATCTATGTATACCAACTAGGTATGGACCTTAGTTAACCCACCTGAAGGGGTAAAACCCATTGGGTGCAAGTAGGTTTTCAAGAAGAAAACTAACATGGATGGTAATGTGTATACCTTTAAGGCGTGATTGGTGGCTAAGTGTTTCAAGCAAATTCATGGTGTAGACTATGATAAAACTTTTTCCCTAGTTGCGATGCTTAATCCGTTCAGATCTTGCTTGCTATTGTAGTATACCATGATTAAGAAATCTGGTAAATGGATGTCAAAACTGCTTTCCTTAATAGAAATCTTCTCGAGGATGTGTACATGACACAACCTGAGGGTTTTACCACTCCATAGGATGCTGGAAAGGTATGCAAGTTGTAACGATCTATTTATAGATTGAAAGCAAGCTTCTAGAAGCTAGAATCTTCGTTTTGATGATACAATAAAATAATTTGGTTTCATCAAGAATGAAGAAGAATCTTGTGTCTACAAGAAGGTTAGTGGAAGCACAATTATCTTTCTAGGGCTGTATGTAGATGACATACTACTCATTAAAAATGACATCCCTACCCTACAGTCTGTAAAGACTTGGTTAGGGAACTACTTCTCTATGAAGGACTTGGGCAAAGCCACCTATGTGTTGGGTATCAGGATCTATAAAGATAAATCATAGAGACTGCTTGGCTTAAGTCAGAGTACATACATAGACAAAGTGTTAAGACAGTTTAACATGCATGAATCCAAGAAAAGACTCTTGCCTATGTCACATGGTGTAAGCTTATCTAAGGCTCAATCCCCTTCCACCCAGGACAAGAGGGATCGCATGAGCAAGATTCCATATACATCTGCAATTGGATCTATCAGGTATGCTATGTTATGTACTCAACTAGACATCTCGTATACTTTAAGCATAACGAGCAGGTACCAGTTTGATCCTAGTGAGAGTCACTAGACTGCTGTTAAGAACATCATTAAGTACTTGAGAAGGACTAAGGATTCGTTCTTGGTATATGGAGTTGAGGATGAGCTAGTTGTAAAGGGTTACATTGATGCTAGCTTCCAAACCGATAAGGACGACTTCAGATCACAATCGGGTTATGTTTTTTTCCTGAATGGTGGGGCTGTGAGCTGGAAGAGTTCAAAGCAGGAGACAATCGTCGATTCTACCACAGAGGCTGAGTATATTGCTACCTCCAATGTAGTAAAGGAGGCCGTTTGGATCAAGAAGTTCATTACTGAACTTGGCGTTATTCCTAGCATTGTGGACCCAATGGACCTCTATTGTGTAATAATGGAGCCATTGCATAAGCTAAGGAGGTTAGATCTCATCAGCGATCCAAACATATACTTAGGCACTTCCATCTTATTCGAGAGATCATCGATAGAGGAGATGTGAAGATATGCAGAGTACCAATAGATGATAAGATTGCTGATCCACTGACGAAGCCTCTTACATAGTAGAAGCATGAGGGTCACACTAGGTCTTTAAGCATTAGACATATGCTTGATTGGCTCTAGTGCAAGTGGGAGATTGTTGGTGTATGTCATAGAGGCTAATACATTTTGTCTGTATTTATGTACATCTTATTATACTAATTTTAATATATGAGGCATTTCATTTATTGTGTTCTTTTTAATAAACATAATAAAGTCCTTAGAATAGTAAGTTTGATGTCATAGGACATCAAGTGGTTAACTTAATCGTGAGATCTTATTGGATAAAGTTAGAATACTATTCATAAATGTCCCTAGTCAAGTATTATTGTTAATTAGGAAAACAATAATGCAGTGAGACTAGTATGTGCATAGACTGATGACCACATCTCACAGGTCATGGATATAAGATATCAAGTCTTCATATGGGTACATATTAGAGTAATGATGTACTGGACAAACCCTCCATGAGAACGCTACATGGATCGTTACGTGAGTGTCATAAGCGATTTTCATAGTGACAATTGTATTTGTGGTCCTTTGACCTGAAATCACTACGATTCCTACATGAGAAGTTGTGTGTTTTAATGCCATGAAATGTCATCTGTAACAAGGTGATTATAAAGTTAATTTTTGGATATACTGCGAATCATGCAGAGCAATGTGAGTGACCTAGATGGGATTTGTCACTCCTACATAATAGAAGCGATATTTTTGGGTCCTTTGATTGAGTGAGACTGCGAAATGCATAACCATGCTCAAATGAATCAAAATGAGATATTGATTTCATTTGTTGTTATAAACTCTACTCGAGTATCAGGAAACGAAGGATTAGACTATACAAGGGTGACGCATTCCATGCCTTGTGTTCAATCTAGATATCTTGACAAAGTAACTAACTGACACAGAAACATTGGTCACGGAAAGGTTATGTCAAATCACTGACATTCTCATTACTTAGGTAGCAGCGATGTGTTGCTAGATACCGTTCACTACTTGTAATATTAAAATAGAATTTTAATATTACTACCAACGTAATGAGAACCTACAAGGTCACACACTTAGAGTAGACTAAAATTGGAGCAATAAATCCAAGTTGAACTCATATTCAAATATGGGTCAGACTCATAATAGAAGAGTTTAGGGTTACACAAATTATCCTGCTACTGCTCACACTCACTTAAGGCAGTCACTATTATAAATAGTACTGCTAAGGGGGCTGCTAAAGCATGAATTACAAACCCTAGCCGCACTTGACAGAAATAGTGAGTGAGTGAGTGAGTGACAGGATCTTCTCTTCTCTTCACAGCTAGCACTGTGTTAGAGACATGGGACTCCTATTTATGGACATTGGACGTCCGTGAGTCTGTTCATGTGGATACCATAGAGACATCGTCGCTATTACGGTGTTGGTGATTCACGTCACTTCCTTTTGATCACGCTTCAATAGGTGAACATTTTTAAAAACTCGGATTATGACTTTTTCGAATAGATCCTTAGTGGGAATTTTTTTTTCTGCTGTGTGATGTATTTGTGATTCCCAACAAATACTTTTCACTTACAAGCTAAATGAATAGCAAATGTGTGAAAGATGTAGTGCTATATTTACCTTGTACATAAACACTACCATAACTTCATACCAAGTTCATTCTTCCATCTCTAAGTCCTCTTTTACTCTTAGGAGCACTTATGCACTAAGGCAAGTAACTATTGCCAATTGACCTCAACTTACTTGTATCTAGTTTACCCTATCATCATCACCTCATTTGTGATCTCAAAAGCAACAATATGTTGCCTAAGGGTGTAACACCCCGAAAATTGCTTATTCATAATAAATACTCATTTTATAATATTTATGATTTTTGTAAATTTTTTTGGAATTATTTAAATTGTTTGATTATTTTAATATATTCCTCAATTTGTATGCACGTCGAATAGAGTCAGGAAAATGAAATATTTTCCCCGAGGTCAAAAAACGTTGGACTATGAAAACGATGATGAGGGATCTTACTAAACCCAAGGTCGGACACAGTTTACAAAGTTTTATTTTTTGAGATTTTATTTGACGGATAAAATTTGGGTGTGCCCTATTGTCCATTGGACAATAGATATCGACATTGTTAACTGTAACTTTTATTCACTGGGTAATAGCAAGCAGAAAAAAAATCTAGTAGATTATTTCTATCTAGTCACTTTTATGATATCATTTAAGTGACATCGTTACATCACTATATGACAACATGATTTGATTTTTTTGGGGAAACGAGCGAAGCTTCTCAAAGAAGCTTTAGGAGAAACTTGCAAATGAAGTTTTACTCTTTTCTCCTAAGTGTACATGATTTTTGGGGAGGAAAAAAGGATGACAAGATGTCATATTTTCACAAGCCATCACCTTTCACATCTTCACCAAAAGTCATAATCTTTTCTTCTCCCAAAACTTTCTATCACTTTCTCTCTCTACCCTAAAGCTTCTATCTCATTCTCTCTCATTATTTTCTCTTTTCCATTTTCTCTCAACCTCACGGTAATCACATCCTATTTTCATCTTTCATTTCCTCTCTCCTCCAACCTCACGGCCACCACCATAGCTCCACCATCTCACCTTCTAAAAATTCTAACAACCACATTTTTTGAATCAACATCCTTTCCTAAGACCATTTGGATAAAGATTTTGGCTTGTTCAAGTGATTCTACAATCTAAGATTTGAAAGCTTCTAAAGTAAAGTTTTCATCTTTCCTAAGCTTTCCTTGTTTGTTTGTAAATGACTATCTATCAAATATTTTATTCCACCTCTTTCTCCCAAGGCTCACGACCAAGACTACTTTAAAGGATCAAAGAATTGATTTTTATGCTATCACCTAGTTCATTCCCATTTTCTACCAAGAATCAATAAAACAAAGTATAAAACTCTCTTCATTTCTCTTGGAGAGCCTCACGGCCACACCCTTAACCCACTCTCTTAATCTTCTTTAATTCTATCCATCCACATCTCTTTGATTAAAACCTTATACTAAGACATTTTGTTGTTGTGGTTCTTTCAAAATCATCTTATTTCCAAACCATAAATGTTGATGTTGTGTGTTGTTTTGTTTTAAGGATCTCCTTAGAAGAATAAGCTTTTCAAGAGGACTCATAAGAAGTTAGGAAGCTACACCAGAGGTAGGAGGGAGATTAACTTCATTAACCACTCATGGTGGTGAGGAACGTATCTATTTGTGGGTGGTAAATCCATGTGAGGATTTATTCACCATGGTTGTATGACTTTGTGGTTTGTTGATATAAGCTTTGTGTGATCTTGCTACTTGATATTATGTATGAGTTTGTTATAATATGATTTTGATACTTGAAAATTATGTTGTATGCTTTAAATTGTGCTAGAAAGGAAAAATATTTTGGTCACAATAACTAATAAAGCTCACGGCCATGGAGTGGAGAAATAGGGTTTCAAGGCTAAAATATTTCATTGATTGAGAACCTAGATGATTTCGGTAGTAAGAATGTGATTTATGAATGTACAAATTTAGAAATGAAGTAAACAAACTTTTGACCTTTGAAAAGAATAGATTTTTGGCTATGGTACTTAATATTAGGATGGAGAAGTAGTTTTGGAGACTTGAAGTATTTTATTGAAAATGATTCTTGATAAGTGAAATGAAAAGGGGTTCTTAATTAGAAATAAAATAATGGAAGCTTGGAAATAATGTTAGAAAATATTACTTAGAAGACTTGGGTATTTAATTAGGATCAGAGGAGTTATAATTAAAGGAGAAGATGATCACCATGTTATGATTTGAGGAGTAATGAATTTCAAATATAATAATGCAAAAATTATTTTGGAGATAACTAGAAAAATGAAAATGATTTATTAGCGATGAATCTAGTTGGTTTGATAATGAGAAATTAAATTAAGGATTTATAAGATAAGAATGGAAAAGAATAAATTTTTACCATTTAGCAAAAGAGTGATTTCCGGTCTTGAGAAGAAAAACAAGCTTGAGAAAGAAATAGTGAAAACTTGAAAGAGCTTAGGGAAAGAGGAAAAGAATTGTGAGAATAAGACAACGTGGTTTCTTTTTTTAAGTCTTTCATGAACGATATGAGTAAAGGTCACTCGAGGAACTTAGTTGAAAGAACCTGGTGATTAGGATTGATTTCTATCTTTATTCTTGAAAATGTAATGCTAAATTAAAACTAAAGTGTTAAGATGAGGAAAGAAGTAAATTGAGGATTTGAAATAATGGTTGAGTGGTAAAATAAATTTAGTCCCTTAGATAGAGAGAGGTCTCGGCCTTGAGAGGAAAAATTGGTAAGGAATAGAATTCGTAATAAATTAGAGAACTTTTAGGGCTTATGGGAGAAAGAGAAGTGAGAATTGTGTATTTGAGATACCTTGTGATCGAACATAATGTTATTATGTTGTTGAGCTAATGGACTGGACCCTGGGTGGTCAATGGTTTGTTTGAACCCTGGTATGGTTTCTCTTGATGAGTTTAATGTTGCCAAAGAATATTATGCATTATTGTCATGTGATCATACATTGTGAAAGTCGGAATGACTTGTTGTTAAGGCGGAATGCCTAGGTTCATTATCATGTGATCATGCATTGTGAAAGTCGGAATGACTTGTTGTTAAGGCGGAATGCCTAGGTTCATTATCATATGATCATGCATTATGAAAGTCGGAATGACTTGCTGTCAAGGCAAAATGCCTAGGAGATGAATTACACATTAGTGCGGGTGCGATGGTCATAGTGTAGGTCACGTGTTGACCTTGGGGGCGTCAGGGCACAGGTTTTCCACAATGGCCAGCTTGTAGCTCCCCTGGGCCATGGATCAGACCAATGTAGATGCACCGATGATCCGGACCGAGACACTCTCGCCAATCACGATCCGGTGTAGACTGTCTGATGAGAGCCATGATGCGCATATTGAGAAAATTATAGCACTTGATTTGATGCTAGCGTGACACAAACAAAGTCTTCTGGATCATTCTCTCTGAAATTTGCGATTAGCTCAATGGAGTAGGAAATGAGTGCATTGAGTATAAGGATGGTCAGCATACACATTTTGCATATGCATATTCGATGTACATCTCGTTGTGGTATGGTTAGTAATCCTGTATTTTGATGTATCTAACTGAATCTTATATTAGTTGATAACATGATAATAACTGTTGATCTGTCTTATTCCTGTACTGCTATGATTATATATGTTATTTCTTGATATCGTTATGTATGAAAGGCATTATTGTCTTTCGTTGTGTTTCTTGCTGCCATGATGGTATTGATGTAGGGGATCTCACCTCTTCTTTTGTATTATTCTGTCTATTTTTATATTATACTTATGAAAAAGACCGTGATTATGGCAAGGCAAGATTCGTGAGGTTCCACCCAGTTACAGTTCCCCGGGGGCATCGGAGCGTGGAGTGTTCAGTGGCACACGGGGTGCATTCGGTATGATAGAGGTGTCACCTTACTTTGGAGTAGGACCCGGCATGAGGCAGCTACATTTACTATAGATGCAGTTGTTCACTTGGAATTCTACATACCCCTTAAGGAGCTTTGGGATGACTGGAGAGCTTTCTATAGGGAGGACTCTGTGGAGTCGACTGCTTAGACTCTCGTCCGTAGTGGTATGCCCCAACTCGGGCCTTTGTCTGTTGTGGATCTCGAAGGGGATCTAGATGAAGGTTGAGTGCAGGACCCTGTTCTTTAGGTGTTTGAACTTGGACAAGGCTCAATCTTCATTTGGTAGTTATATGTATATATATTTACCTTTTGGAATACTTAAGTTTTATGCTTTTGGAACATGATGTAATGTACTTATGGGTGTAGCAAACTTCGTTTTATGAAAAGTCTATTTTATGGTCCTTATATTTTATGTCTCTATAATTTGATCAAGTTTATGTTATCTGTGAAAAGAAGTTTTGAAACTCATATTTTATAATATTAACTTTTATGAATTAGGTAAATAATTTTAAAGGAGTTGGTCTTAAATGTAATGCCTCCCGGAAGGGCTGTTACATTAGGTGGTATCAAAGTAGTTCATCCTATGGAACTAGGCTATGGACTGACTGTGCTTAGACAGGTAGACATTCCTGTGTGCGTTGTGCATTTCCTTGTCTCTTATTTGAGATGTTAAAAGAGGATTGCATAAGTTGCTTTAGGTTGGATGTTAGTAGTTACTGTTACGTAGTTACATGATATTAAGGACTGGCTAACTCAATATGTAATACTCTGTGTGGACAGGGAACTATGACTTCAACTAGGTAAACTAGAAGAAATTGGAATTCTTCTAATAAGAGTCCAGTTGGATGACTGAGTTCATGCAGAATTGCTTGTACCTATGCCTTTGGAGTGGTACATCTAGTATGAGTAAAGTCCAAGTCTGAATATTTTGGGTTTATAGGTAAGTTTGCTTTGTTTGTGCTAAGTGTTTCTCTGAAACTAAACACAAAGATGTATTGCTTGGTTCCGAAAGGAGATAATATTATTTGAAATGGTTACTTCTTGTTCCCATTGTGTCTTGATTTGTCTGTTTTCGAAGAAAAGGAAATGGCTCGTAGTAGACGTATGTGAGGGAATGTGGAGTACGACAACGAAGGGCTGGCTAAGTCTGTGGAAGCAATGCAAGGAATGGCTGGCATGATAGTACAACAAAAGCAGAAGGTCGCTCAGTAGTAGGAATTAATAGCCAAGGCTTAGATTTTGTTGGAGTTGAATCAATCTCAGGATATTGAACCCCATAACGTTGGACCGTATTGGTTCCGAAAAAGGAGGAATCGTATGGTCAAGCGATTCCAACAGAAATTGTATTTGTGACCACCGAGAAATCAACATCAGCAGCAAATAGTTGGGGGAAGTACTAGTGATAGCAGATTCGGTCAGACCGTGAAGTTTTTACCACATTGTAAGAAGTGTAGGAGGAATCACTTAACAAGGGATTGTACAAGTAAGGAAATGATCTGTTTCAAGTGCGAAAAGCCAAGACACGTGTTTAGGAATTATACTTCTCAAAGAACGAAACCTTTCGTTAGCAATGAGCATGTAACAAGGGCTCAAGCTGGAAGAGGAATTGGTACGTTGAGTGAAGCGAGAGCCTCCCAATCTGAAGATCTACCCAAGTGAGATTGTACCATAGGAAGTAAGCCTTAAATTGTACTGTTTGATTCAGTGGCGACCCATTCTTTTGTTACCTATAACTGTGCAAACCAATTTGGGTTGTCTGTGTATTTATTTTCTTCTAACTTGAGTATTGCCATTCTCATTTATAAGCTTGTTGTTATTACACAAGTTATTTAAACTATCTTGTTATTGTTAGAAATTTGAAACCTTTCTGCTAATTTGATTTTTGCCTTTTTCATAAATAGACCTAATATCAAGAAAAGAGTTAGTTATTTTCTAACCATATCTTGTTATTCTTTTTCAGTAAAACTTTAGTGTCTCTTGAGATAGAAATTTGTGGATTTGAATCCATGAAGCTCATTCCTAAATTTTATTGGACCATATCATATTCTTCGTCAGATAGGTCCAGTAGTATACTAAATGGCTTCACTAGCTTTTTCTTTCTAACCTTCATAACGTTCCCCTGTATTTCAATTGAGAAAATATGTTCCTGATCCAGACCATGTCATAATGCCAAATGCAGTACAATTAGATAAGAACTTGCCCTGTGAGACACTTCCTGTTAAGATCGAGGTTAGGTGGTTTAATGGATCAATTGAAGGAAGCCGTTGTTTTCCCCAAGATTAGTTTACGTTCTAGTTATCATCAAGCTCGTTTGAAAGTAGAAGATGTTCCCAATATGGCCCTTCTGACATGTTATGAGCACTACGAGTATTTAGTAATGTCATTCCGTGTAACGAACGCTTCAGTAGTATTCATTGACTATATGAATAGGATCTTTTTTCCCTATTGAGACAGATTTGTCATTGTCTTTGTTGACGACATTCTGATATATTCTTAAAGTCCAAAGGAACATACTGAACATCTCAGTGTGGTTCTTCAAATTCTAAAGAAGAAGAAGAAGTTATGCGTGAAGTTGTCCAAGTGTGAATTCCAGTTAGAGGTAGTTCAACTTTTGGGTCACGTGATCTCAAAGGAAGGAATTGTTGTGGATCCGTCAAAAGTTGGAGTAGTTCTGCAACGGAAAAGATCAAAGACTGTATTGGAGATTCGTCACTGTGTGGGATTAGTTGGCTAGTATTGAAGGTTCACCGCAGAAGTCTCTAAGATGGAAAGACCTCTCATCCAGCTCACGTGAAAAATTCAAGTTTTTGCATAAACTGATGCATGTAGGAAAATTTTCAAGGATTACAGAGGCACTCAACTATTTCTCCAGTGTTGATTCTGCCAAATTCCAATAAACCTTTCAAGACATCTCGCGATGCTTCGCGTTGGAGTTTAGAACGTATGCTCGTTCGAAATAAAAAGAGTAGTAGCGTATGCTTCAAGACAACTGAGAGCACATAAGAAGAGTTACTCTACACAAAACTCAAAGTTAGCCGTTGTGATTGCGTTAAAGATCTGAAAATATTCTACAAGGAACAATATCCGCATGTGTTCTAAGATAGAACAAATTTCAAGGATGAAATTTCTATTTAGAATGGGAGAGTTGTAACACCCCGAAAATTGTTTGTTCACGATAAATACTCATTTTTATAATATTTGTGATTTTTACGAATTTTTTTAGAATTATTTGATTATTTTAATATATTTTTTGATTTGCGTACACATCGAACGGAGGCAGAAAATGAAATATTTTCCCCGAGGTCAGAAAACCTTAGACTATAGAAACGGTGATGGGGGATCTTACTAAACCCAGGGCCGGACACAGTTTACAAAGTTTTCATTTTCAAGATTTTATCTGACGGATAAAATTTGGGTTCGCCCTATTGTCCATTAGATAATAGATACCGACATTGTTAACTGTAGTTTTTATCCATTGGGTAATAGCTTGTAGAAAAAAATTTAGTAGATTATTTCTATCTAATCACTTTTATGATATCATCTAAGTGATATCGTCATCACATCACTACATGACAACATAATTTGACCTTTTTAAGGAAACGTGTGAAGCTTCTCAAAGAAGCTCTAGAAGAAACTTACAAAGGAAGTTTTGCTCCTTTCTCCTAGGTGTACATGGTTTTTAGGGAGGAAAAAAGGATGACAAGATGTCATCTTTTCACAAGCCATCACCTTTCGCATCTTCACCAAAAGTCATCATCTTTTCTTTTCCCAAAACTTTCTATTGCTTTCTTTCTCTACCTTAAAGCTTCTATCTCATTCTCTCTCATTATTTTATCTCTTCCATTTTCTCTCAACCTCATGGCAATCACATCCCATTTCATCTTTCAATTCTTCTCCTCTCCAACCTCACGGCCACCACCATAGCTCCACCATATCACCCTCTAAAAGTTCTAACAACCACATTTCTTGAATCAACATCCTTTCCTAAGACCATTTGGATGAAGATTTTGGCTTGTTCAAGTGATTCTACAATCTAAGATTTGAAAGCTTCTAAGGTAAAGTTTTCATCTTTCCTAAGCTTTCCTTGTTTGTTTGTGAATGACTATCTATCAAATATTTTATTCCACCTCTTTCTCCTAAGGCTCACGGCCAAGACTACTTTGAAAGATCAAAGAATTGATTTTTATGCTATCACCTAGTTCATTCCCATTTTCTACCAAAAATCAATAAAACAAAGTATAAAACTCTCTTCTTTTCTCTTGGAGAGCCTCACGGCCACACCCTCAACCCACTTTCTTAATCTTCTTTAATTCTATCCATCCACATCTCTTTGATTAAAATCCCATATTAAGACATTTTTTTGTTGTGGTTCTTTAAAAATCATCTTATTTCCAAACCCTAAATGTTGATGTTGTGTGTTGTTTTGTTTTAAGGATCTCCTTGGAAGGAGAAGCTTTTCAAAAGGATTCACAAGGAGTTAGAAAGCTATACTTGAGGTAACAGGGAAATTAATCTCATCAACCACTCATGGTGGTGAGGAACGTATCTATTTGTGGGTGGTAAATCCATATGAGGATTTATTCACCATGGTTGTATGACTTTGTGGTTTGTTGTTATAAGCTTTGTGTGATCTTGCTACTTGATATTATGTATGAGTTTGTTATAATATGATTTTGATACTTGAAAATTATGTTGTATGCTTTAAATGGTGCTAGAAAGGAATAATATTTTGGTCCTAATAACTAATGAAGCTCACGGCCATGGAGTGGAGAAATAGGGTTTCGAGGCTAAAATATTTCATTGATTGAGAACCTGGTTGATTCAGTAGTAAGAATGTGATTTATGAATGTACAAATTCAGAAATGAAGTAAACAAACTCTTGACCTTTGAAAAGAATAGATTTTTGGCTATGGTACTTAATATTAGGATGGAGAAGTAGTTTTGGAGACTTGAAGTATTTTATTGAAAACGATTCTTGCTAAGTGAAATGAAAAGGGGTTCTTAATTCGAAATAGAATAACGGAAGTTTGGAAAGAATATTAGAAAATATTAATTAGAAGACTTGGGTATTTAATTAGGATCAAAGGAGTTATGATTAAAGGAGAAGATGATCATCATGTTATGATTTAAGGAGTAATGAATTTCGAATATACTAATGCAAAAAATTTTTTGGAGATAACTAGAAAAATGAAAATGATTTATTAGCAATGAATCTAGTTGGTTTGATAATGAGAAATTAAATTAAGGATTTATAAGATAAGAATGGAAAAGAATAAATTTTTACCATTTAGCAAAAAAGTGATTTCCGATCTTGAGAAGAAAAACAAGCTTGAGAAAGAAATAGTAAAAACTTGAAAGGGCTTAGGGAAAGAGGAAAAGAATTGTGAGGATAAGATAATGAAGTTTCTTTTTTTAAGTCCTTCATGAACGATATAAGGAAAGGTCACTCGAGGAACTTAGTTGGAAGAACCTGGTGATTAGGATTGATTTCTATCTTTATTCTTGAAAATGTTATGCTAAATTAAAACTAAAGTGGTAAGATGAGGAAAGTAGTAAATTGAGGGCTTGAAATAATGGTTGAGTGGTAAAATAAATTTGGTCCCTTAGATAGAGAGAGGTTTCGGCCTTGAGAGGAAAAATTGGTGAGGAATAGAATTCGTAATAAATTAGAGCACCTTTAGGGCTTATGGGAAAAAGAGAAGTGAAAATGGTGTATTTGAGATACCTTGTGATCGAACATAATGTTATTATGCTGTTGAGCTAATGGACTGGACCCTGGGTGGTTAATGGTTGGTTTGAACCCTGCTATGGTTTCTCTTGATGAGATTAATGTTGCTAAAGAATATTATGCATTATTGTCATGTGATCATATGTGAAAGTCAGAATGACTTATTGTTAAGGCGGAATGCCTAGGTTCATTATCATGTGATCATGCATTGTAAAAGTCGGAATGACTTATTGTTAATGCGAGTGCGATGGTCGTAATGTAGGTCACTTGCTAACCTTGGGGGCGTCGGGGTACGGGTTTTCCACAATGGCCAGCTGGTAGTTCCCCTAGGCCGTGGATTAGACCGATGCAGACGCACCGATGATCTAGACTGAGACACTATCACCAATCATGATCCGGTGTAGACTGTCTGATGAGAGCCATGATTCACATATTGAGAAAATTATAGCACTTGATTTGTGGCTAGAGTGACACAGACGAAGTCTTCTGGATCATTCTCTTTGAAATTTGTGGTTAGCTCCATGGAGTAGGAAATGAGTGCATTGAGCATAAAGATGGTCAGCATATGCATTTTGCATATGCATATTCGGTATACATCTTGTTATGGTGTGGTTTGTAATCTTGTATTTTGATGTATCTAGCTGAATCATATATTAGTTGATGACATGACAATACCTGTTGATCTGTCTTATACCTGTTGATCTGTCTTATTCCTGTACTGCTATGATTATATTTGTTATTTCTTGATATCGTTGTGTATGAAAGGCATTATTGTCTTTCATTATGTTTCTTGCTGCCATGATGGTATTGATGTAAGGGATCTCACATCTTCTATTGTATTATTCTGTCTGTTTGTAT
Organism: Ormosia semicastrata; assembly: GCA_029884595.1. Classification (NCBI taxonomy): domain Eukaryota; kingdom Viridiplantae; phylum Streptophyta; class Magnoliopsida; order Fabales; family Fabaceae; genus Ormosia; species Ormosia semicastrata. The sequence continues at coordinate 14,461,976 of JAQQTO010000063.1, read as the reverse complement.
ATTATACTTATGATAAAAAAAAGACCGTGATGACGGCAAGGCAAGATTCGCTAGGTTTCACCCAGCTGCAGTTTCACGGGGGCATCAAAGCGTGGAGTGTTCAGTGGGACACGGGCACATTCGGTATGACGAAGGTGTCACCTTGCTTTGGAGTAGGACCCGGCATGAGGTAGCTACATTTACTATGGATGCAGTTGTTCACTTGGAATTCTACATGCCCCTTGGAGAGCTTTGGGATGACTGGAGAGCTTCCTATAAGGAGGACTCTGTGGAGTCAACTGCTCGGACTCCCATCCGTAATGGCATGCCCCAACTGGGGGCTTTGTCTGTTGGGGATCCCGAAGGGGATTCTAGATGAAGGTCGGGTGCAGGACCTTGTTCTTCAAGTGTTTGGACTTGGACAAAGCTCAATCTTCATTTGGTAGTTATATGTATATATATTTACTTTTTGGAACACTTAAGTTTTATGCTTTTGGAACATTATGTAATGTACTTATGGATGTAACAAACTTCGTTTTATGAAAAGTCTATGTTATGGTCCTTATGTTTTGTGTCTCTTTAATTTGACCAAGTTTATGTTATCCATGAAAAGAAGTTTTGAAACTCATATTTTATGATATTAACTTTTATGAATTGGGTAAAGAATTTTAAAGGAATCGGTCTTAAATGTAATGCCTCCCGGAAGGGGGTGTTACAAAGGGTCTAAGTACCTTCCCAAGGTAATCCACTACTCTTGGATATCCTAAGGTTCATACCATTCTCATACTTTCTAGAGAGAATACTACAATACATCTTAGTATACTTTTACTCAATGCACCCCATCATCACAACTTAAGTGATATCTAATGCAAGACTAAGTTATCTAAGGTGCTATATTCTTACCTAGGGCAAACCATAACTAATGGATGCTCAAAGGCTTATGCTTGCTCATATTTGCTAGGTAATAGTTTCCCTTTCAAAGTATCCTTATTCCTTAGGAAACATATATAAATTATTCTAACTAGTAAAGAACTTCAAAACATCAAAAATGACATTTTTAGAGGTTCAGGGGCTCACGTCGTGGCACGGCATTGGCACGCCGCGGCGCACTACTCTCAGGTTTCACTATGATGCATAACACGCCGCAGCACGACATTGTCACGCCACGAAGCACGTAGCAAAAAAACAACCTCACGCCTCGGCCTGGCCTCCTCATGCCGCAGCGCGCATAGCAGAAACTAGGTCTACAGATTTTCTGCAAAACCGAGTACTATTCCATTCAAACTTTACTCACCTCTAATCATTTAAAATTAGTTTTCTTATAATTTCTAACACTAATCTAAGCCCCTAAACTTGTCATAACTCTCATAGAACCTATTAACTCATCTAGGCATAGATTTAGGTTCAAAACCACTTAACTTCAAATTCCTCATCTATGAACCAAAATGGTTTATATTAAGCCCTAAATATAGCATTCACTAAGCTGAAAACATCCTAACTTAGTCATTGGAATTAAGAACCAAGCCAAGAATATGGATTTGGATATCCAAACCCTTATTTCGATTCATGAAAATTTATGTCCATTCAAGATGAACTAAAGGAGAAATATGAATAAAAACCCCCTACCTTAGGTCCTTGATGATCAATCTTCAACCTTTAAGCTTTGATCTTGATCCTCTTAATTCTTCCTCTATTTCCCCTATTCTCTTTCACGGTTTCCTCTTTCTTTTCTCTTTGGTTTTATGTTTTTCTTTCCCATTTTGCAATAGCAGCTTATATATGTGAGAGGGAGAGGGAATAAGAGTTTACCAAAATACCCCTAGGATATTTTGCTGGAATTTCCTTATCTGTTAAGAACACTTAGATTCCATGAAACTAAGTTTTCTAACTTCTAAACACTTTAGAATAAATCATGAGATTCATCTAAATTATTATTTCACCATTTTTAGGATTTTTCATATCTGCTACTAGTCAATCCGGTATTAAAATATACAACCAGTATGTTTAAAAATACTAAACTAACTCTAATTACCTTGAAACTTTAACTACATCTTGTTTCACTTATTTGTGACTTAGAAACAAACTCTTTATGTTTATTTCCCTCAATTTAGTAACTTATGTTACTATCTTAGTCATTTAAAGCTATTTTTCACACATTGGGTCACAACTAAGTGCCTAAACGAACTCAACTTGTCACAAAACTTCACAGGCATGTTAAGCAAGTCATATGCTTCCTTTTGTACATATATACAAGTCTAACATGTTATTAAGGATATTACAGGTTCTAATACTGGTAGTAGCATCACTCACACGCCGCAGTGCCACACACTCACGCCGCAACGCAAGCAGCATTCTATTGAATTCTGCAGGCATGGTTACTGTTCCATTGGAACATACCCCTCATCCAATCACTCAAACCTCAATTCCAAGTGATTCCCAACCTTCCACAAGGTCCATTCACACATTGTAATTCTTGTACAACTTCAATTTCACAAAATCATGGATTGATGAACCCATCATCCACCTTAAAACTTAAACCCCCAAATTTTAACTCAATTAGGAACAAAGGTGTTCAAGTGATGAAAAATTCATCCGCATGCATCCAACAAACAAACAACAAGCCATATTCAAGTTCAACAACAAGAAATAGGCTATAAACACACAAAACAACCCTTCAAACCCTTTCCCCCATCATGCCAACACATGGAGCAAGATGAAGAAAAATGGAAATAAAGATTCAAACAAAGTCCCCCTACCTCAAGATCTTGCAGATGGCCAAGGATGGATCCAAGCTCTTCTTCCTCTTTCCTTTTCTTCTTTTTTCCCTTTCTTCCTCTTTCTTCTTCTTCTTTCTATTTCTTCTCTCTCCTCCTCAGCTTGCCTTCTCTCATTTCTCTTTTCTTTCTTATGTTTCTATCGTGAGAAATGAAGACGAAAAGTCCAAGTTGGCTTCTTATAGCTAAGTATTAAAACTCCCGATCAGTTAAGAATACTTAGGTTTCACCAAATCCAATTTCCTAACTTCCAACAAGTTTCAAATAAATCCTAAGATTCATTAAAAATCTTGTTTCACCTTTACCATATTTTTTCATATCTGCTGGTAGTCAATCCGACATTAAAACGCATATCTAATATGCTTAAAAATGTCAAACTAACTCTGATTAACCTCAAACTTTAACTGTATCTTTTTTCATACATTTACGACCTAGAAATAAATTTCTCACATTTTTTCCTTAACTAAGTAGTTTAAGCCACTTCTGAGGCTAATAACAACTATATTTCACACATAGTGTTACAGTAAAGTGACTAAACGTGCTCAAAAATCCATAAAACTTAACAGACATGATAAACAGGTATTAGGCTACCTCCATAACCATACACAAGTCTATCATGATTTCACGGGTGTTACATTTCTCCCCTCCTTTTTAGAATTTAGTCTTCAAAATTTGCTCGCCTTCAACATTTAGTCTCTCATAACTAAAATTCCAAGGTCTCCGTCAGATATCACTCTCGAAGGATTCCCACCTCCCCTAGTAGTATCTAACTCATCATTCTCAATTCCTAGCAAAACTTAGATGTTCCCAAAACTCATCTATCTCACATTACCAACTCAAGACAATCTTGTCCTATGCGAGTCTCCATCTCCCAAGTAGCTTCTCAAGCCAAAGCTATACCAAATATTTTTCACCTAAGAAATCTGCTTTCTAAACATCTCTTGGACTCTTCAGTCCATAATCCTTGCAAGTCATATCTAACAACCCCTTATCTAACCCATAGGCTCTACTCACACTAGAGGTACCACTCAAAAGGATGTAGATGCAAACAATTCCTAAGCGAGTTCAGTCACACCAACTAGACCCTAAATAGAAGAATTCCTAATTCTCCTAATTTGCCTAGGTGAAGTCATAGTTTCCTGTCCGCACAAAACATTACATATTGAGTGGATCAATCCTTAATATCATGTAACTGTGTAACAGTAGCTATAACATTCCAACCTAAGGCAAGTCATGCAATTCTTTTCAAACATCTCAAACAAGAGACAAAGAAATGCACAACACACAAGAGAACTTCTAACATGCCTAAGCATAGTCAGTCCATACCCTGACTCAACAGGATGAACTGCTCTACCATGGTTATTAAATTCGGGATGTTACATAGACAACGCCACACTATTTTGTTTCTTGCTGTGCCAAGAAACTAGTGAGCTTCTAAGCAAGTGGCACGTCCTACTAGTGCTCTTCATCTCCATTTTACATCCAGCAAAATCAGAATCAGAATAACCAATTAGACTACATCAGATACCCTTAGCGTACCACAGACCCATTTGTGAAGTGCCTATTAGATATTTCATAATTCTTTTTATAGCACTTCGCTGTGATTCTTTAGAATTTGCTTGCAATCTAGTACACATGCACACACTAAACATAATATTAGGCCTACTTGTTGTACGATAAATGAGTGAGCCAATCATACCTCTATATTTTGAGATTTCAATAGATTTACATCTCTCATCTTTGTCCAAATAATAAGAAGTGCCCATTGGTGTAGCCATATGCTTGGCATTATTCATTCCAAACTTTTTGAGCAATTCTTTGCAATACTTGGATTGACTTATGAAAGTCCCATCTCTTGTTTACTTAATTTGGAGACCAAGGAAGAAATTAAGCTCACTCATCATAGACATCTCAAACTCATTTTACATAATGTTAGCGAACTCCTTGCAAAGAGACTCATTAGTAGTACTGAATATAATATCATCAACATATATTTGAATAAGAAGTATGTCATGCATTTTATGCTTAATGAAGACAGTAGTGTCAACTTTTTATCTAGAGAAGCATTTTTTCAAAAGGAACTTGCTTAACCTTTTATACCAAGTTCTAGGGGCTTGTTTTAAGCCATACAAGGCCTTTTTCAATTTAAAAACATAGTTGGGCAGTTCAAAATTTTCAAAACCAAGAGGTTGTTCCATATACATCTCTTCTTGTATAAAACTATATTCATTTGATAAAGCTTGAAATTCATGATGCATGCATATGCAAGTAACATTCTTATGGATTTTAATCTAGCTAGGGGAGCATATGTTTCTTCATAATTTATGTCTTCTTCTTGATTATAACCTTTAGCAACAAGCCTAACTTTGTTTCTTATTATTAAGCCTGTTTCATCAAGTTTGTTCCTAAAGACCCATTTGGTGCCAATTATGTGATGATCATTGGGCCTTGGAACTAATTCTCAAACGTGATTTCTCTTAAATTAGTTTAGTTCATTTTGCATAGCCAAGATCCAATGTTCATCATTAATGGCCTCATTTATGTCTTTAGGTTCAACTTGAGAGACAAAATCCATATAGTTACATGCATATCTAAGAGAGTTTCGAGTGGTTACCCCTTTTGATACATCACTTATCACCTTGTCAAGAGGGTGATATCTTGATATCCTCCATTCCTTGGGAAGGTCCACGATTTGTGAATCCTCTTTCCTTGGGGGATTAAATGGACTCTCTTCTTGCTTCTTGGCTTCTTTCTCCTTGTTTTTCAAGTGTATTTTTGCCAAGATTTCTACAACATCATTAACCAAATCCTTTCTGGGGCCATTTGGGTTAGTTTCATACAAAAAAACATGTATGGACTCTTCTATGGCTATAGTTCTTTTATTGTAAACTCTATAAGCTTTACTATGCATGGAATTGCCAAGAAATATTCCTTCATCAGACTTAGCATCAAACTTCCCTAAGTTATCATTTCCATTGTTCAAAATAAAACATTTATATCTAAAGATATGAAAATGTAAGACATTTGATTTTCTTCCCTTGTACAATTCACAGGGGTTTTCTTTTAAAATGGCCTTATTAGGACCCTATTCATAACATAAAAGGTGGTATTTATCGCATCTACCCAAAAGTACTTAGGATGGTTGGCCTCATTGAGCATAGTTCTTGTCATTTCTTCTGAAGATCGATTTTTTCTTTTAACAACCCCATTTTGTTGTGGAGTTCTATGGCAAAAAAATTATGCTAATGTCATGTTCATCACAAAAGGTTTCAAAATCATGATTTTCAAACTCACCACCATGATCACTTCTTATGGATGCAATGCAAAAACCGTTTTCATTTTGGATAACTTTTGCAAGTCTTTTAAAAGATGGAAAAACATCATTTTTGTGAGTTAGGAATAATGTCCATGTAAACCTAGAGAAATCATCCACAATCACTAATGCATAGTAATTTTCACTAAAACTCATAGTTCTAGAGGGACCAAAAAGATCCATGTGTAAAAGTTGTAAATGTCTAGAAGTTAAAACCACATTTTTAGCTTTAAAAGAGACCTTTACTTGTTTTCCCTTTTGACATGCATCACAAAGTTTATTTTTTTCAAATTTGAGCTTTGGAAGTCCAATTACTAACTCTTTTGAAACTAACTTATTTAAGTGATCCATGTGAATGTGAGCAATCCTTCTATGCCATAACCATGAATCATCTTCTTTACTCATAAAGCATTTAGCATCATTTGAGGATATATCATCAAGGCTAATCGTGTATATGTTATTGACTCTATGACCAACAAACTTAACTTACTTATCATCTTTTCCTTCAATTATGCAATAATTAGAATAAAAAAATAACTTTATTTCCTTTATCACATAATTAGCTAATGCTAAGCAAATTATATTTGAACCCTTCAACAAGTAAAACATTATCAATAGAGGAGGAAGGAATTTTACCAACTTTACCAACTCCAGGGACCTTTCCTTTGTTATTGTCACCATATGTTACGTGTCCATTCTTCTTGGGGACAATGAAGGAAAGCTTGGAGCCATCATCGGTCATGTACTATACCAATTTGAGCTATTAGCCTTCAAGTACACCTACAACACACATTAAGATTTTAACATTTGATACTCAAATTTTCTTAAGTCCTTATGTGTTAGATTTAGGCAAAGTGCCCTTAGGAACCCAAATCATTTTAGTCCCAACCTTGGTGTTTAAGTTCTTCCTAACATTGCATGTTGAGAAAGTATGCCCTTTCCTCCCACAATGAAAGTATTTGATAAAGGGGCTACTTGATGTACTTGAGGAAGCAAAAAAATTTTGTAAGACTTTTGTTAGTTATTGGGATTATACCCCAAACTGGCTTTTCGAAAAACACATATTTATTTCCCTAGCAACACATTCAAGTTGTCTCTTTCAAAAGTAAATTTTGAAAGATTATTTTTCAAATCTTCAATTTCATTTTCAAATATTTTACATGATGAGCAAGATGAGGATATGGTTGCATTTGCATTATCATGTGAAGAATAAATCATGCATGATGAGTTAGCATCAATAAGTCCTAAGGTCTCATTCTTAATTTTGAGCTCATTAATCTCCTTGTTTAAAATAGAAACTTTATTTACCAATAAGAATAAACCATTTTTGTGAGCCTCATAGATTCATCATGTAATTCTTCAAAATCATCTTGTAATTCACTATAGGAAGGTGAAGAGTCTAGGTTAGAAGAAGTTACCTCGGTGTCACTTTCTTCTTATTCTTCTCCTCTAGCCATGAGACATAGATGGGCTTTTTTATTTTCTGAACTTTTGGAGGAATCCATGTCATTCTCTTCCTATTCTATGTAGGCTCTCTTTCCTTTCTTTTCTCTAGAAAGTCTCTTCTCAAACTTCTCCATCTTCTTAAGATATACGGGACATTCCATCTTCATGTATCCTGGTTTTCGGCATTCATAACATGTTGGAGTAGATGAGGTTCCTCCCCTTTTTGATAGGTCTTTTAGGAGGGAAAGATGGTCTTATTTGAATTCTTTTCTTCTTAAGGAATCTTTCAAACTTTCTTACAAGGAGATAGTGATTCTCCTCATTTCGCTCAAGGTTCTTTTTTCCTTCACCATCATTTTCATCATCATCTTCAATTGTGGAGGAGGTGGCTTTGAGAGCAATTCCCTTTTTCTTCTTGTCATGTTCCTCATTTTGATTGAGCCTATTTAGCTTCAATTTATGCTCTTATAGCTTTCCAAATAGAGTGGCTAATGTCATTGTTGATAAATTCCTTGACCCCGCAATAGCCGTCACTTTGGGTTGCAAATTCTTATTCAAATACCTCAAAACTTTGTTAATAAGATCCTCATTAGGAAAAGTTTTTCCCACTAAAGCAAGTTGATTTATAATATGAGTGAACCTCTTTTGCATTTCTTGAATGCTTTCTCCTTAGTTCATTCTAGATAGTTCATATTCATGAGTGAGAGTGTTTATTCTTTATCGTTTTACCTCACTTGTGCCCTCATGGGTTACTTGTAAGGTATCCCACATTTCTTGGGCGGTCTTACAATTTGACACCCTAAAGAATTCATCATACCCTAAGGATGTGGTAATGATGTTCTTGGCTCTCAAATTGTATTGAACATTCTTTTTGTCCTCATCGGTCCATTCACTTCTTAGTGTATATTGATTTTACACCATCAACTATACATGTGGGAACAAAGGCACCATTTTCAATGGCATCCCACACATCAAAATCAATAGATTTAATAAAAATCTTCATCCTTTATTTTCAATAGGCATAACCATCCCCATTGAAATAAGGGGGTCTATTTCTAGAAGAACTTTTAGAAGAAAAACCATTTGAAGCTGTCATATCTTTTGAAGCTGCTAAGCTCTTTACACAAGAGTCTAGCTCTGATACCACTTGTTACCAAGTAGCCTCAATACTCATGAGGGGGTGAATTGAGTATGTAAAATATTTTCACAAATCTTTCGCAAAACACTTGATTATTAATTTTCGTTGAAATTATTAATTGATTGAGATGAGTGGATAGAGGCGATTGAATACTTTTACTCACAAATGAACAAACCAAAAAACAGAAAGTATTCAAGCAAGCATATAAAATAAGCACAAATGTAAAGGAGTTGAGTTTAGAAGATCAAATATAAAGTTTATCCTGGTTCAGCCACAAATCCACTTGTGGCCTACGTCTTATCCTCAAGCAATCACTTGAGATTTTTCACTATATCTTCAAGCTTCAACAAGTATGTAACACCTCGAAATTTCTTTTTTTTAGTTAATTGATTTTTATGATTTTTGTGATTTTTGTGATTTTTGTGAATTATTTAATTTATTTTAATTATTTTATTATTATTTTTGGACTTTTGTGTGTTTGAAGCGGTGTCAAAAAAAAAAAATATTTTCGGGGCCAAGGGAGCTTACTAAACCCGAAACTGGAAATAGATTTCAAAATTTTTCTTTTTTGAGATTTTATCCGACCGATGAAATCTAGGTATATTCTATTATCCATTAGACAATAAACACTAGTTTTGCTGACAGTAACCTTTGTCCATTAGTTAATATTTACCGATAAATATCTAGTTAAATGACTAGTCATGAGCCTAGTCATAAACCTAATCATTACTGCTTATGACTCAATTTATTATTGAGCTAATGGGAAGCAAGCTTTTAAGGTAAACTTGAAGGAAGTCAAGCTTTGTGGCTATGACTTACAATGTTGAACCAATGGGAAGCAAGCTTCCAAGGCAAGGTTGAAGAGAACTTGGAGGAGAAGTTTAGGTCACCCTACACCCTTAGGTGTACACGGCCAAGGTAGCTTATAGGACAAGCTTAGAAGACAAAATGGTTACTTAATCTCACTTAAGTTTATCTTGTTTTTTTTTTAGAAACAAAAATACCAAACTCTCTCATTTTTCTCCTTAGAAATATTCGGCCAACACATCACAATTACTCTCCAATCTTGTTCAATCCAAACCAACTATATATCTTAAATCTAGACAACATTTGGGGACACTTTCATGTTGTGATCTTCTTCAAATTAATCCATCTTCAATCACTTTCTCCAAGCCTAAGTTTGAAGATTTTTAGGATCTATTTGATAGTAGAAGTTTACTTCAAGAAGGCAAATAAGGAGTTTTTTAATCATCACCTAAAGTAAGAGGGAGATTAACCTCATTAACTAACTTGGTGGTGAGAAATGGAATTTGTGGTTGTTGGTGAAAAATCTATGTGAGGATTTATTCACTTGATTTTGTGAATTTAATGGTTTATGCTTGTTGGCTATATGTGATTGTATGACTTTGATAGTATGCATGAAGTTGCTATGGAAGGAATTAATGACTGGAATGTTTTACATGCTTTGAATCATGTGTGAATGGCAAAAATTTTGGTCCCAATGACCATATATGGCTCACGGCCATTTAGCCCAAGTTGGGGTGTCCAAGGCAAAAATATTTTATTGATTGTGAACCTAGATGATTAGGAGATAAGAATATGATTTAAGAATTTACAAATTGAAAAAGAGATGAACAAAATTTTATCATTTGAAAAGAATTGATTTTCGGCCATGATAATGGAAATAAGTTTGAAAGATGGTTTAAAATTTAAAGTATTTTATTTAAGAGAGTTCTTAGTAATAGTAATGGAAAAAGATTTTTGAAATGTTTTGATTAAATCAAAATAACATAGATTTTATGAAAAATGTTAGAAAATATCACTTAGAGGAAATTTGGTAAGAAAATATTGGAATTAAGGTTCAAATTTTATATTAAACATGGAAAGTCTCAAAATTAAGCTTAGAACGTCAATAAACGTTTTATATGATTGAAAAGCATTGATAAAATCTTACGCGATTTAAAAACATTGATTTTGAGTTACACGATTAAGAAAATGTTTTAAATTTTTTTTTACGTGATTGAAAAACAACATAAAAATGTTACATGATTTAGAGACGTAACAAGAAATGTTACGCGATTATGATAATGTAGAAAAAATACTTCGCGATTGAGAAAAATAGTAGATTACTATCAGGCCAACGTAATAGACCTGGAGACGTCAGTTGACGGCTTAGCCCAGTGATGGCTTAATTTTCATGGAAGTCACGTAGTTATTAATTATTGATTCATGAAGTCATTTAATCATACATTGTGAAAGTTGTAGTGATTTTGTTTGTTAAGGATGTATACCTACAAGAGTGAATTACACTTTAGTGCGAGTGGGAATTGCGTAGTGAAGGTCAATAACTGATCTGGGGGGCGTCAAGCACGATAATTCCACAAGTGGTCAATTAGTAGCTCTACTATGCCGTGGTTGTTGATGCAAACACATCGACGATCTCGATGAGACACTATTCCTATTCACGATCTGGTGTAGAATGTCTTGTATAAGCCATGATGCGTACGCTAAGAAAGTTGGAGCACTTGAATTGAGGCTAACGATATACGAACATGTCTCCCGATCATTCTCTTCGATATTGGTTTTAGCTCCATGGATTAGTGGTCGGTCTATTGTACATATGCATAGTCAGTAGACATGTTGTTGTGATATACATTCATTGAATTATCTATTAATTAAATATCATGACTATAATTGTTGATTTCTGTACTGAATGACATTATGGTTATTATTGTTTCTTTACTGTCATACTGATATGTGATGTAGGAGATCTTACCTCTTTATGGTATTGTTCTGTCTGTTCTGTTTTATGTTTATGTTCTATGAAGACAGTGACAGCGACGAGGCGGGATCTTCTGGTTTCATTAGGGCGAAGTTCCATGGAGACACTGACGTATAGCGCGTCCATCTGGACATTGAGCGCATTGAGTATTATGGGGATGTTACCTTATCTTTGAGTAGGACCCGCCATGGGGTTGCTACTTTTTCTTTTGATGCTACTGTTTATCTAGAGTTTTATATGCTTGTCAGGGAGTTATAGGGTGATCCTCATTACACTACTATGGAGGATTCTGAGGTATCATATGCTCAGACTCCCGTCTATCGAGATAAACCCTGGTTGGGGGATTTGTTTGTTGAGAATTCTGAGGAGGATCCAGTGGAGGATCCTTCCCTCCAAGTGTTTGGACTTGGGCCATATTAGATTTTGTTATGGTAGTTATACTTATACTTTTGAGTATATAAGTCTTATGTATTTATGTTGTCAGTAAACTATGATCTATATATGAAAGGTGTATTATTCAGTTCACTATGTCTTGTGTTCTCTATATTCTATTAAGTTTATGTTATCTATGAAAAGAAATTTTAAAACTTGTATATTACAATATTAAATCACTTATGACTTGGTTTTAGCTTTATAAATAGTTAGTCTGAAATGTAATTCCTAAAGGAGGGTGTTACAAAGTGCTTGCAACCTTTACAAGCTAGAGCACTCAACACACCTTGTGATACCTCACCCTTGTGCTTGAGCCTCAATTCCAAGGGATACCTCACTCTTACAAATTGTTTCAGGAATACCTCATCCTTTTTATAAAGAATTGAAGTGTATATAAGATGAAACTCTAACAAGAGTATGTAATACAAATTGAAGCCCTAGAATGCTCTTCATGAATATCTTAAATATTGGGAAAACATAGCATAAAGGATTGAAAGATTGATTCACAGATTAAAGTAATAGAAATATGTTTCTAGTTGTTGGTTAGCCATTAATGATGACCAAAGACTTGTATTTATAGTGTTTTTTATCAAAGGAGTCATTGGGTACATTTAATGACAACATTAAATGCCAAGAAAATAGTTGTTGGCTACTGTCAGACTCGTTGTAATCGATTATATGGTCCATGTAATCAATTACATGACTCTTAGAACGTGTTCTTGGCTTTCTGGAAAGGATGTAATCGATTACAACATTTATGAAATTGATTACAGAGCCTCTGGTAGAGATGTAGTCCATTACAACACTTGTCTAATCGATTACATGGCCTCTTCCATACTTGTAATCAATTACAACAACAATGTAATCAATTACAAGGCCTGTGTTTAACTTGTAATTGATTACAACACTTGTGTAATCAATTTTAATCACCCTTAAACACATTTTTCAAGCCCAATTAAGCTTGATGGTCATTTCCAACTTAGAAAATACTTGGATTTGATAAGATATAAACTTGAGTTACAAAATCCAAGATTAAAATCATTTCTTTAAAATATGAACCTTCAACTTCAAGTTAATTTAAAAGGATCTTTCAAAAGCCATTTTTAGATAGTTGAGATATATTGAGAGCATTTTACATTAAGATTCTAAGACTTACAACCTATACCAAATATACTTTTTTTGAACTTGGTCTTCATCTTGACTTTGTTATCATCAAAAACTTCATTGATATGCTTCATGACATGAGCATTCACTGTGAGAATTCAAAGAATTTTTAGTAGTTTTATAAAAATGTGACATCGTAGTATTTCCAACTATTTCGGGAAAAAAACACATCCTTTGTTAAAAACTCAATATATATATATAAGTTAGAGAGGTGGTAAACTGTCAAAATTGGTCCGCTCTCTTCCCGAAACAGAGATTCAATTTTTTATGCTTTATAAAAACCATTTATACAAACCAATAAATCACACGGTTTCAACTCCAATTCTGCATCAAAATCAATACTATAACCAATTGTATATTTCTTTGTATTTACTCATTTCCTCATAATATTTCTGTATATCTTATCGTTCTCATATTTGCATAATTCCTTATGCTTCAAGGTTCATATTCCAACATGTCGTTCTTCACATCTTCTACATTGTAAAATACATGCTTCCTCTTTATTCATATTCCATTCTTTTCATTCTCTTTATTGTATCTTAGTCATCATTGGGTCTTCATTATTTGTGTCTTTTATTATCATTATTCAGGATCCATAATTCATCAATTCATATTCTTCGACAATTCTCATCATTCCTTGCATTTGTTATACTCATTTATTCCTCATATCTTCTCATTACTTCATAATCATTTCAGGATACTTCCATACTCGAGGTTATATCCCAATTCGCATACATAGAGATATTTTCCTACCCAAGTATATCTCATTTTTCTCTGGATATTCTCCTACCTGAGTTTATATCTAGTACTCACATACTATGACAGGGAAGGAAATACCATCCTCACTCTATCATTCTGTTCACATTCTTATTCACTTGGTAGTAGTTTGCTTTCAAGTTAGTGCACTTCAACCTATTCGTGACATTGCTTGGTATATCACACAGAGCTATTCTATATTCAAGGTAACCCAAACCATAACTTATAAGGGAAATACCATCCTCATTTCAAAGTTGTGGGTGTGAAAGAAATATCATCCTCACACTATCATTTCATTCTCATATGTAACATCCTTTTTTTTATAGGTTAGACTTGAATATGGTTACATAGGTAGCACATTACTTGTTTAACATGCTTGTGAAGTTTTGTGACAAATTGAGTTAGTTTAGGCACTTTGCACAGAAGATGAAAAGTAGCTTAAAATGACTTAAATAATAACATAAAAGGCTTTGTTGAAGGAAATAAATATGGAGAATTTATTTCTAGGTCACAAAAGTATAAACTGAGATGTAGTTAAAGTTTCAAGATAATCAGAGTTAATTTGATATTTTTAAGTATACTGGTTGTGTATTTTAATGCTGAATTGACTAGCCACATATATGAAAACTCATGGTAATGGTGAAACAATAATTTAGATGAATCATAAGATTTATTATAAAGTTGTAGGAAGTTAGGAAACTTGAATATGTGAGATTTAAGTATTCTTCAGAGATAAAAAGTTTCAAATGAATCACCGTCTATGACACCATGCTCTTTTAAAGTGAAATGTATAGTAAGTTGACATCTGTCTACGATTATGTGCTCTTTTATGGATTTATTTATTTATAAATAAAAGTAAAATTTATAAAATAAGTAAAATTTATAAAATAATTATTAAAAAAATAAAATAAATAGTAAATAATAATAAGTTATAGCTAGTAACCATGACTTACATATGATTTTTTTATATTAATTTTTTAGGAGAAGTCCTTGATACGAATAACGATTTATCAATTATTAATTTTTTTATTATGATACAATAAAGTCGTGTCTTTCAAATATGACTTATTTTTTTTATTAAAGTTGTGATTAAGAGTCACGACTTATTTTTTTTATTTCAGATCAAATTGAAGTATGTCAAAAAAAATTTAGCTAAATTTGTGCACAGATATGTACATGTAGTATAATCAAAATTTGCATGCACAAAGAACATATGTCACAGAGAGTTCACCTTAGCGTCCCTAATTTCTGTATGAATGAAAAAAGATTTAAAATCAACAATTCTGACATTAATTTTAACTTTCAACCCAATAGCTATATTACTTGCTAAACCTTCGGGATTCACAATAAACATTTACAAAACCTATGCTTCTAAGATATACCATTTTTTTTTAATTTCCATAAGAAAAATATAATTTTAGGAATGAGTTTTCATGAGTCTTTTAAACTGTAGAATAGTTCGTGGGTTCCCTAAACTAACAATTTAAAAGGCTCATGAAAACTCATTCCCAAAATTTTATTTTGCTTATGGAAATTAAAAAAAATAAAAGATAATATATCTTAGAAGCATAAGTTTTGTAAATGTTTATTGTGAATCCAAAAGGTTTACCAAGTATTATAGCTATTAGGTTGAAAGCTGAAATTAATGTAAGAATAGTTTGATTTTGAATCTTTCTTCATTCATACAGAAATTAGGAACGCTAAAGTGAACTTCATGTGGCATATTTTCTTTGCGCATGCAAATTTTGATCATATTACATATACACATCTACGCTCAAATCTAACTAAAAAAATATTAACATATTTTAATTTAGTATGAAATGAATAAAAAGATAAAAGTCATTGCTCTTAGTGATGACTTTAATAAAAAAAAATAAGTCATACTTGAAAGTATGATTTCATTGTCGTCATAAAAAAATTAATAATTAATAAGTCATTATTCTACTACTGACTCGCTCTTAAAAATTAATAAAAAATAATCACATAAAAATCACAACTTATTATTATTTACTATTTATTTTGTATTATTTTAATAATTATTTTTTTAATTACACTTATTAGATAAATTTTATTTTTATTTACACTTATTTAATAAATGACTCTCTTTTATGTCTTAGCCCATCATGTCATCCATCATCTATTCGAAGGAATAAAGCAGGAAAAGATGAACGCCAACCCAGGCGAGCGTGAAAGTGCACAAACGAGCACGAAGCCATGAAAGGTAAAAATGACACGCACGAAAGGCAAAGCGCCTTCAATAGCAGCCTTCAGAGTCTTCTGCCATTGGAGTGTCGAATGAAGATCAAAGACTTTCAGGAGCACAGGAGCATCATTTGCAATTTTAATTTTTTTAAATTAGTGACCACCGGTTTATAGAAAACCGTCGGTTTTTCTGATCTAACTTGGTTGCTGACTAGCTTTGACTGGTTTAACAAGGTTCAACCATAGAAACGGTTTAAAAAGTAAACCATAACTGAATGACTTGCCGGTTCAGCAGTTGAACCGTCTGGTCCAGTTTGGTCCAGCCTAAACTACATTATTCTTGCTTTAATCTTGTTCAAGAATAACAGTATAGCAAGAACAAAAAGCAATAACTTCCGCGAATGCTCAAGGCTAAAAATCACATTAAGAGAAAAGATACTTACTTCCCTGTAATCAAAATTCACGTCCAATGAAAGACCCTCTTCCTTTTCTGCACTTTTTATCCTCTTTGTGAATGCTCCTCCCTTCTTTTATTGCTACCTCAACAAGTGAGTCTAGCCGTTAATGAGTTTTGCAGCAAACCCTTATGTGTAAGTGTGCGTCCAGATTCCCATTTTGCTTTTTATTTATTGCAAAAATATCAATCAAATCATTTTTCTTCTATCATCCAAGCACACGATTATGGATGGCACCAGCGCAGGACCGTTTCCACCTCCCCAATCTTTCCCGTCCCAGTCCTCAATCCCCACTTTGAGGTATATTTCCCCTCTTCCCCATTCCCATCTTCCCCGTGGGAACATGTGGGACCTTATTTTAAAAAAATCTGAAAATTTTAGATATATATATATATATATATATATATATATATATATA
Source organism: Ormosia semicastrata (assembly GCA_029884595.1). NCBI lineage: Eukaryota > Viridiplantae > Streptophyta > Magnoliopsida > Fabales > Fabaceae > Ormosia > Ormosia semicastrata. Next base: position 14,445,117 of record JAQQTO010000063.1, on the reverse strand, counting down.
TATATAAATAAAAAAAAAATTTAATTTAAATTCATAATATCAATAAATTAAAACAAGTTAATGTTTAATGTTTTTATTTTACTTTTTTAATATAAAAATAATATAAACAAAAATTATTAAAAAAGATATTTTATATATATATAATCATTCAAGATAATTAAGTAATTTTTTGAAAAAGAAGATCCCATAAGACAATGAATACAATTCTCATCCCTAATTTTATGTCTATCTTAGGATAATTTTTATCTTTATCCTAGTATCTGATGGTGAAAATTCCTCGAATTTGGATCTCCAAATGAGAAAGCTTCAGTGTGAATCCTTAAATGTAGAGAAATTTTATCATATTTAAATCAAATTTCTCTAATTAGTTCATTCTATAAAAATAAGCATACATGTTAAAAATGCAGGATATTGTACAATGAACCTAAGCACTCTTATTGGACTAGAGAGAGTTGGGCCAAAAGATGAGCAATGACTTCGATCAAAGAATTGGGCTAAGACAAAGAATAAAAAAGAAAAATAAATTGAGTCAAGGGATTATTATTTTTCTAGAACAATTTTTATTTTTTTATTTTCTTTTAAAAAAGGCTCGATAAAAAAAAGGTGCTTATAGTATGTTATTAATTACTTTTCAATTTAATTTTTTGTATACTTGAGAATAATAATTAATAATTAGTAAGTTCAACAACAACTTCGTAAATCGCAAGGCAATTTTGTTAATATAATATATATAGATATATAGATATAGATTATAAACAAATTTCACCTGATTTTATTTTTATTAATTAATGCTAAATAAACACTATTAATTAATATTTAAATATTATATTGAATTATATTACAAAATCGATCTGCACAAAAAGAAATCTAACTAAATTGCACTACTCAATATTTAAAGTTATTGTACTTAAAAAGTTTAATTACTATTGATAAATCCCTTAAAAATTAACCAACTAAATCACTAATTAAATCATATCGGTGTCTATTTCTGCGATATCAATTATCATCTTTCTTTCATGAGATATCTTTTAAAAGGGAAGAGTTATATGAAATAAGCTAATAAAAAATTGGCACATTATTATAATCTTAAATATAAAACAATTATCTAATACATGAATTTAAATAATTCTTTTATTTTATTAGGGAAAATACTAATATTTTTTTATTAATTTAGCTTAAACAAATTATATAATTTCATATATAGAATAATATCTCTTACAAAGAACCTTTGCAATCTCTACTTTTAGATTTTTTTACAATAAATTGAAATTCATTCAAATAAAACTCCCTTCTTTTAAAATTATATTCATTGTATGGGAAATATTAATTGTTATGAAAACTTTTCGTATGAATTACTTTAGGAATGACAGCTTAACTGTATGCTGAACTACAATACATGCAATAGTTAATTTGTAGCAAATGAAAGATAAAACTGAAAAATGATTCATTCGTTTGTTTTTCCGAAGACAAACAATTGATGCGCGCAGCTATAAGAATTTTGGGAGCAATTTTTTGGTTAGATGTATGCTTGTATTTTTTAAAATCAGGCATAAGATTAGCAAAATGATCAATAATTTTAGAGTAACATACCTTTATTATTTTTATTATTTTGGTTAAGGAAAATGTGTGTTACATATAAAAAGGTTCACATAACTCATATACAAGGGTATGTACCATTGATGGTGAGAAAGAATATTGATGATGAGAAAGAAAATGGAAAAAGAGATTGAGAGAGAAATGGATAATGGATTACTAGTGATGAAATATATATCACATATGAAAAACTTTTAATATGTAAAGAAGATTACCCTTTGTTTAAAACAAAACAAAAACAAAAAGTGTTGTTGTTTTAACTTTGATATTTCAAAAGTTTATGTCCCACATTGCTTAGCCTTCAAAGTTTTAAAGAGTTTATAAATTAATATGTGTTTTGGGCTTTGTAAGAAACAAATGAGGTGGTGGCTTTGTAGCTCAAAAAATGAAATTTTCGAGGCTCATGACTAGTGCGAATCATCGATTTGGTTATTGGAATAAACGCGTGATATCAAGTGGCCCGAATCTTTTGTGAAATATTTAATTATTTTTTGAGCTTACCTAAAAATGATGTTTTTGAATAAGTCAAAACATATGCTGACTTGAAAAAGCACTCATTTGTTACAACGCTTTAATTTGTTTCAACTTATTCGTGTTAACGTTACAATTAGTTTCTAACGTTCAAATTAGTTTTCAACAACCAAATCTGTTTTTAACGTTATTATTCCAACATTATATTTTCTAACGTTGTTTTCTATTTTTCTAAACTACCATTCTTTCTTACCTTCTTTAAATACCTTTTTCGACGTGTTTTTGAGATATATACGTTTCCTCCGCCTCCTCTTAAAATAACGTTCTCTTCCGGGTTAACTACAAATTTCTGTTATACGCAACCTCGGTCTCCTTTAGACGGACGTCTTTGACATGTTGAATCTTGGGGATTCGCACACCCGTGCGATAAAATCCTTGAGGACAGTGTCTTCTCACACGCCTCAGACTTTTGTTTCTTCGTGATTTTCTACGTTGTCTCCTAATCAAATCTACAACAATCTCAACGATTTTAAACTGTGCGAACAAAGATGCTTTTACCTCCTACACTTCTGTAGGGGATGATGAAGAACTTGTGTATCTTGGACATTCTCGAAAGACTATTCGTAGTTTCGAGAAAGGAAAAAGTTCTTCTAAAGCTCACATAATGGGAAGATCTTGGCTTTGAATGATGTACTCCATGTGCCTAATATTAGGGCCAATTTGATTTCTGTATCACTGTTGGGAAAAGCTGGGATTAAAGTGTCATTCGAATCTGACAAGATAGTAATGACAAAAAATAATGTCTTTGTGAGAAAAAGCTATAGTGATCAAGGACTTTTTGTATTCAGTATTTCTAAAATTATTAATAAAATTGCATCTTCTTCTGCTTACTTGATTGATTCCATTGATATGTGGCATGCTAGATTAGGACATGTTAATATTTCTTATATTAAGAAAATGCGATGTCTTGGTTTAATTTCTACGAATAGTGATGTATGCTTAAATAAATGTGATATTTGTATTGAATCTAAGTTAACTAAAAAATCTTGTCTTTCTGTACAACAACGTGAATCTGAATTACTTAGTTTAATTCATACCGATCTAGGAGATTTAAAAAATACAATGACTAGAGGTGGTAAAAAATATTATGTGACCTTTATAGATGATTTTTCTAGATACACTAAAGTTTATTTAATTAGAAATAAAGATGAAGCTTTTGAAATGTTTGTTTCCTATAAGGCAGAAGTAGAAAATCAATTAAATAGAAAAATTAAAAGGGTTAGATCCGATAAGGGTGGTGAATATATCTTATTTAATTAATTTTGTGAAAAAGAAGGAATAATACATAAAGTAACTCCCCCTTATTCACCTGAATCTAATGGTGTAGCTGAAAGAAAAAATAGAACATTAAAAGAAATGATGAATGCTATGCTAGTTAGTTCCTCAGCACCCGATAATCTTTGGTGAGAAGCCTTATTAACTACATGTTTTTTGCAAAATAGGATACCTCATAAGAAAACTGGTAAAACACCCTATGAATTATGGAAAGGTTATATGCCTAATTTAAAATATTTAAAAGTGTGGGGGTGTCTAGCTAAGGTAATGCTTCCTGATCCTAAGAAAAGAAAAATAGGAACCAAAACTTCTGATTGTATGTTTATTGGTTATCTTTGAGCGTAGTCTTTGCTTATAGGTTCCTTGTTTTCTGAAAAAATTTTAGCGATGTGCTTGATCATAATACAATAATGGAAACTAAAAATGCTGAATTTTTAGAACATATATTTCCTTTGAAATCTAGAAATAAACAATCTTTAGAAAATATTTCTTTAGAAAATATTTCTTCAGGAAATTTTTGTGAAAACTCATATGAGGATTTGAGAAGGAGTAAAAGACAAAAAAAAAGTATCATCTTTTGGAAATGATTTTTATACTTATCTTGTTGAAAATGATCCTTTGTCGTTTTTTAAAGCTATTTTATCTTCTGATGCTCATTTTTGGAAAGAAACTATTAAAATCGAAATTGATTCTATTTCAAAATGCAACACTTGGACTTTAGTTGATTTACCTCCTGGAACAAAACCTATTGGTTGCAAATGGATTTTTAAAAGAAAATATAATCCTGATGGTTCGATTGAAAAATACAAAGCTAGATTAGTAGCAAAAGGTTTTACTCAAAAACAAAATATTGATTATTTTGATACTTTTGCTCTTGTGACCATAATTTCTTCAATTCGGATTTTGATAGCCTTGGCTTCAATTTACAAACTTGTTATTCACCAAATGGATGTTAAAATCATTTTCTTAAATGGTGATTTAGAAGAAGAAATTTATATGACACAACTTTGAAGGATGTGTAATTAGAGTGGTCAAGAAAATAAAGTTTGTAAACTTCTCAAATCCTTATATGGTTTTGAAACAAGCACCAAAACAATGGCATGAAAAATTTAATCAAATTTTGATTGATGATGATTTTACTTCTATTGAAGTTGATAAATGTGTTTACACTAAATTAATGTATGGTGAATGTGTAATCATATGTTTATATGTGGATGACATGCTTATTTTTGGTACTTGTAATGATATTGTGATAAGAACAAAATCTTTTCTTACATCTAAGTTTGATATGAAAGACATGAGTGAAGCAAGTGTAATACTAGGAGTCAAGATCATAAGGAAGGGTGATAGTATAACACTATCCCAAGAACATTATGTAAAGAAACTTCTTAGAAAGTTTGGTCATTATGACTCGAAACCTTTCAGGTGAGTATCCCTTATGATTCTAACTCTCAATTAAAAAAACCGAATAGAGGTGATTACATTTGCTCAATCTAGTATGCCCAAATTATTGGAAGTTTATTACATTTAATGAATTTTTCGAGACCGTACATAGCATATCTTGTGGGGAGATTGAGTCGATATACTCAAAGTCCAAATCGGGATCAACTGGGCTTGCACTTGTTAGACTATAGCATGAGATATTTGAGAGGTACCATAAACTATGGTATAATGTATAGTGGATTTCTTCCCTGTATTAGAAGGATATAGTGATGCTAATTGGATCTCGCATTCGGATGAGACAAAATCTACTAGTGGTTATGTATTCACACTTGGTGGTGGAGCTCACAAGTGAGATCAGCCGTAAACAAACTATAATTGCAAGATCCACTTATGGAGTTAGAGTTTGTAGCTTTTTAGTTGGTAAAAATGAGGTGAGTGGTTAAAAACTTCTTGGCAAATATTCCTTTAGGAATAAAACCAACACCGTCGTGTCAATGCATTGTGATTGTCAAGCGGCAATAGCCATTGCAAAGAATAAGACCTTCAATGGTAAAAAAATATGAAAATATACAATTGAGGCATATGGTAAATATATATAAATAAAAAAAGATGGAACAATATCAATTGATTATGTAAAAGAAGTCGAAGTTTAACTTGGCCGATCCTCGACAAAGCCTCTTAGGAGGAAACCAATATATGAAACATCGAGGAGAATGGGACTTAAGCCAATTTGAAATTAACAGTGATGGTAACCCAACCTTTGTGATTGGAGATCCCATGAAGAAGGTTCATATGGGTAAAAACAAGTCACTTGTTTTATCTATAGCATAATAACTTTGTCCCTTCCTATGGTGTGAGATGTGTTAGTGAAAATTCCTCGCATTATTGAGAGGATAAGCTTAAAAGCTTTTAATGATTTTCATATCCCTTATGGGTGGTGTATGATTTGCATTCTATACACTTGATGAAATCACCTATATGAGTGTCAAGTGGGGCCGCTTGTATGAGATTATGGCATATCTCTAGAGCACTCATGAATTACCAAAAAGATGAGTAATGACTTGATCAAAGCCTATTAGCGCTAAGACAAAGCGACAACAAAAATAAATTGAGTCAAGGGGGGGTGTAGTGTGGTTGTAGACCTCTAATATACACAAAGTGTTTTTGGTTCATAGAAGTTTACTTCACCAACTCAATTTAATGTTATGTCTCATCCGAGAATCTAGGTTTGGTTCATAGTCAAAAACACTTCGTAATTCGATGCATTTACACCCATGGTGTTAACCCAGGAAAAATCTTGTTTTAAAACTTTCTTAAATTTTCTTTAAACTTTTGAAATATGTGAGGGATTGTTGTTGTTTTAACTTTGATATTTCAAAAGTCTATATCTCACATTGCTTAACCTTCAAAGTTTTAAAGAGTTTATAAATCAATGTGTTTTGGACTTTGTAAGAAACAAATGAGGTGGTGGGTGTCTATTTCTGCGATAAAAATGGGTTGGAAGCTCATGGGAAGAGTTATATGAAATCATCGATTTGTCCCCCCTTAGCGTGATATCAAGTGGCGAATCTTTTGTGAAATATTTAATTATTTTTTTGAGCTTAGAAAAAATGATATTTTTGAATAAGTCAAATGACTTGGTAAGCGAGAATAATATTTGTTACAACGTTTTAATTTATTTCAATAAACAAATTCATGTTAACGTTACAATTAGTTTCTAACGTTCAAATTAGTTTTCAACAACCAAATCTGTTTTCTAACGTTATTATTCCAATGATCATATTTTAACGTTGTTTTCATTCGTTTTTTAAGACGATTCTTTCTTACCTTCTTTAAATACCTTTTGACGGTGTTTTTGGTGATATATGCGTTTCCTCCGCCTCCTCTAAAAATAACGTTCTCTTCCCGGGTTAACTACAAATTTCTCTTATTTCTACAACCTGGTCTCCGGTTCACATAACTCATTGAATCTGGGGTATGTACCATTGATGCGATAAAATCCTGATGAGACAAAATGGAAAAAGAGATTAGAGACACGCTAGTGCTTTTGTTTCTTCGTAATTTTCTACGTTGTCTCCTAATCAAATCTACAACAAAAAGTTAATGATATACGCAGGTGAAGTGAATTGTGTGAATTTGGTTGGCTGGCGGAACACAAAAACCACACTTCACCACTACTTTGAATGCTAAATCTCAGTTGCGAATAATACTTGCTTCTCAATGTAAAAATGTGAAAAATTCGAGTAACTAGAAAAATAATAATCTAAAAGTGACATAGAAGATGCGAAATCTGGCTGTCCTTAGATTGAAAGGAAACTCCCTCAATTCAAATTCTTCTCACCTTAAATTTACACTTTCGGAATCCTGGAAGACCAATAATTAAAGCCGAAAACCCAAAACCCAGAGAAAACCACAAAAATTGACCAAAAAGAAGAAAGAGTGAATGATGAGAAACAGAGAAGAATTCCATTCCATCATTCCCTCTTTCTTAAACCACAGAACCTTACCAACCAAAGGGTGAAAGATAGAAATTAGGTAGAGCCAATTCTTAATTTCTCACTGGCTTTGTTGTTCTTGTTGGGTTTCTTGGGAACCTTCATTTTCTTGTGGACTAGTAGTACCTCCAACAATAGCATGATTGTTGTCCATTTCTTTCTCAGGCTTGTCGCAATCCTCACTATTTTCGAGGTTTTTGTCCAAATATTTACCAACTACATCACCAAAAGACAAGGATTTGGGGCAGACAGGGGTGGCCAAGAACGTTGGCTTCTCATCCCCGGCCATAATGACCAGGATCTTTTCCTCATAGACCTTCACAGGTTCCTTCTTTTCAGGGTCACCTTCTTTCTCCAAGTCTCTGTGGCCCCCATCTTGGTTCTGCAACTGACCCGATAGTCTCCGGTAAGAGCAAGCCAGCACCAATAGCGCAAAGGCTATGAGTCCCAGCAAGGCAGCGATCCCTCCAAAAAGGTAGGGAATTGGAGAGTGCCAAGGCATGCCAGTAGTAGCAGTTATGGATGAGGCTTTAGTTACTGTGGCAGTAGGTGCTAATGTATTTGTTGTTATGGTGGTGGTGAGTGTCTTTAACTTAGAGATTGAAATAGTTGTCATTTTGCTTTCTTTGTTTAACTAAATAGTTTCTGCCTTTTATGGGGAAGAGGGAGGTGGTAGAGTAGAGGGAAAGAAGGTGGACGATGTGAGCTTTGATGAAAAAGAAGGATAGGGAGGTAGGGTATTTATAATGGCCACAATCATATCGAAGAGAAAGAAAATGGGTTCTTCTGCTTTTGTAACTGGGTCACGGAATTGACCCTATTTTATTGTTGTAACTTGTAAGCGTAATCCGTGCCGAGATAGGTACTCTTGAGACTTGGATCCAGTGTAATCAATCATGTTTTGAGCTTTGTTACGTGGTTTACATGATTTAAAATTAATTTTATATATTTTTATCAGAAAAATCATTCTAATATTATTCATACATACACCTTTTCTATTTTTTAAAAAAGAAGGAGCTCACTTTTTAAAAAATGCTAGTCTTTAATTTTTTTTAAAATATAATGTTTTGTTTTTGTTTGGTTTTACAAAGTATTACTAATATGATAAAATTTAGGTAAATTTTTTAGGTATTTATGGTATTATTCTCTAATAAAAATATAATATATATTTTATTATTTAGTTATTTTATCATCTTTTTTAAAATTTTTATTAATGAGTTGTGAAAAAATATATATATGTCATGTTTTTATTAAAAAAAGTACTTTAGACACTTAAAAAATTTTATTTAAGTTTTTATCATTACTAATATGTGAGTAGTGGTAGAAATAGGTCACACAACTTGTCAAAAACCTATGACGTGACTTATTTAAGATATAATCTGAGTTGACTTGTTTAATAAAAATATTAAGTCAAGGTTTTTCAAAAATCTTATTTAGTTAAGTAAGCTAGATTTTAGGCATTTAAAAGAGTATTTTAAGATTAGTAGATCGATCTATTTAATTATATATATTATAAAATTTTAATATTTATATAATATAATTAATTTAATAAATAATATAATATATTTTTAAAAGTTGTTCATTAACCTATATAAAAGTTTAAGCTTATTAACTTATCTCATTAGTTTATTTAGAGTATATTTGTTAATCTATTTAAAAATTTTATTATAAAATAAACTTTTAAATAAATTTTTAAGTTAAATCATACTTTTAAAAAGATTAAGTTAGACCTTAAAAATGATTTATATGACTATATCAAATAAATAAATCAAACTCAAATTTTACACTTAAAAATTAAGTTAAATTTATTTAAGATAAAGTCTTACTCATTTCCACTCCTATCTGTTTTTCCTGCAGTATATATAACAAAAAAAAATTACTAATATGCACCCTTAAACATTTTAATGACTAAAATTACATATGTATCTGTTAATAAATAAAATAAAAATAAAAAACAAAATATTATCATCAACCTGGATTAGGATCTTCTGTAATTGAAAAAAATGCAAAAAATCTCAACTATCAAAACTAAAATTTTATATAATAAAAAATTAAAAATAAATATAATATAATAATTTTTAAATGTAAAATTTATAACTGCAAATTTTCTTACCACTAGAGGATCCTAATCCCGTCAACCTCCACCATGTGTTCCCTCTTTCTACACACAGAAAACTCACGTTTCTCCAACTCTATCGTTCCTCGCCGCCAGCAGCGCCACCAAAACAACAAAAGTGAGAGATGGATATGCATAATCTTTCTAATGCTGTTTCTCCTTTTTAATTTTTTTAATCAACAATTATGCTTTGAAAACATGTAGTATGCATAATCTTTACGAATTTGGCTGAAGATCCACATAATTAAATTATACAGTGTAGTGGATCTCTAACAATTTTACAATATCTTTGCCCAGTTGCCCACTGGAAGTTGGCAGTATTTATGAACATTTTGGGTTAATTGGTTAAAACTCCTTTGTTCTTCGTTAATACAATGAGCATTTTGGAATCGGCTGCTTGCAACTGTCAGCATATCACACCCCAAACAAGCACCTGCATCTGTAGGTTAAGGACATTTTGAAAATATGTTATCTGAACATTTAATATTTATCACCTAATCCAAAATCCAAAATCTATTTCTGATGATTTAAAATTTTCTTTGGTACATTAATGACTTTAAGTTTTAATTAGTATGAATATATTAGGTGTTTTGTTTTTTTTAAAGTCCGCTCTCTATTCATCATATGAAAATTCTCATTTCTATCATTGTAATTTTGCTGGAAATATGTCCGTCTAATCATAAGTTTTTAAGTTATGTGCTGTCTTTTGCACAAAAGGAGAGAGAGAGAAAGAGAGCAGAGATCTCTGCTCGATGGAGACAGGATGATGTCATTTGGAGACAAATTGCACTTTTTAAGAGTGGGGATCAATAAGATAAAGAACAGTAATTCATAATCATACTTTTTTAGAATATAATGTACAAGCATAAATGAGGTCATGGTAATATTCTTAATCTCCTCCACTATTACTAACAACGCATCTAGAAAATAATGTTTCTTGCGGGATGATGTAATATTTTCACATATTTTGATGAAAATAAGGAAATAAAGAAAAGAATTTGTGGTCATACGCTCCAGCGCATAAATGCAGTATTTTTGCCATTCGATTGAATAAATTCTAACATCAAAATGTGTATAATGTTATGTTATTAAAGAAGTATATATATATATATATATATATAAGGTATAAGAATATATTATAAAAAATAAGATAAAATTTGATCATTAAATTTTATATGAATAGTTAAGATTAAAATATAAGTATATTATCTTTTTAAGTGATTATATGATATTTAAGAACTTTTAATATTATTTTAAATATATAAATTTATTTCTCTATTCTCTCTCAAATAAAAACTTATAATTATATATTTTCTCATATATATATATATATATATATATATATATATATATATATGATCTTAAAATAAAATAAATATTTATTGTAAGAGATAGATAAGTGAATCTTATTCATTAATTTTTTATGAATAATCAATTATATACTCAAATTTAATTTTTTAAGTAATCACATGACCTTCAAATAATTTTTAATCTAATTATCCATATATGATTATATAATTAAAATTTATATATATATTACTCATATATATATATTAGATTATCTCTCTCTATATATATATATAACTGAGTATTAAAAGTCCGAGTTGGATGCGCTTGGGGTTCCTCAGCCGCATCCATAAAGAAAAGACTGATCCATTTTCGGAGAGCCACCTGGGTTCTTGGGTCCCTACCCACGGCCATAGTGAATGCGCACTATGCTGCGTGATTGGACGTTTGTATAATGAAAGTAACCACAACCATCAACTAGGGATAAAAGAGAATAAGCAAAGCTATTGCGGCTTTTCCTTTGTTTCATCATTTGGATTTCAGATTTGATCTTTGTATAGAGTCTCATTAATTGATGAAACTAATTAAGGGTATTTATCTCCAATGATCTTATTGTTGAGTATAGCGAACCCAATAGCTGTTCATTCATCGCTCTTGTTTCAGAGTAACGAGGAGATTTCAGATTATATGGCCGTTTTTTTTTTCTGCAGGATGAATTATCCCTTCTATCATAACCTCGCAAATGATGGTCACACAGCATTTTTCCATTACAAATTCCTATTGGCTATTAGGGGTACTAATAGACAATCCTTTGTTGGCCGATGAAACAGATGAACAATAATATATCAAAATCAAATATATCAGATTTTGTTCATGAACAATTGTATAAATGAAAGAGGTTGCTATACTACTCGAAACCGTTTGCCCGAAATTTTGCTTGGGCAGACATTTTTTAGCAGTTTTTTTTCCCTAAATGAAAATGGCAGAAGAAAGACCCAAGACGATGCATTTATATTCAGTTTGATGCATGATTGATCATCCTTCCTCTCATTCTTACTAATCCTTTATGTTACTCCACCTATTCAGGTCTTTAATAGCATGTTTGGTTGTGACTAAATTTTGGAGAATAATTATTATTTTTTAAAAAATTCTCTTCCTAAATTTTTTATTATAAATTATTTTAAATATAAAATAAATTAATCTAAACACATAATAAATGTGTAATCAATCTCATTCCACCCACTTTCATTATCACTTTTTTAAATAAATGAAAAATAGAGATTTTTTTAGATCAAGAGATGTTTTTATAAATTTAATATATTTGAACCGCCAATCCCTTTTCGGTTGAGAAGCATGAATGTTATACAATATTCTTACAAGAATTACTTCTCTAATATTTAAGAGAAATATTTTATCTTCTTATTTAATTTTTTTATTCATTTTTTTAATTATTAAATAAAATAAGTATTGAATATTTTTATATTTTTAAAATATTAAATATATTTACTTTTTTAATTAATATTTTCTTAATTTAATATTAAAAAAATTATTAAAAAAAAATTGTGAGAGGATATAAAATTACTCAATATTTAAATTCTCATCCTCATACGAGGCGTCAAGGTTTCTTCCCAATTGTCCCGGAGAACATATGTTTTATACAGATAAAAACTATAAGCGTTGCTTATTACGAAATCAATTCTACCAAACTTATTACCAATGATGTGGCTCATCCATTTTACTTTCTTAACAAATAAAAATTAAAAAAAAAACCCATATGATATAGGTTACTGATGGATTCATAACGTCTTTTATGAGAAATGTATTCGTACTATTTAGCATTTCTGAAAAATATATACAAATGTTATATTACCCCTTTTTTTGAGCTGTTATATTACCTTATTTAAAAAGTATAATACAAAGAAAATAACAAATTAACCGAAGTACCATTAAAAAAATAATCTCCTCAAAAATAGAAAGAAAGTGAAGAGACAATAATAATATACGTGGTGATAGTATTATAATGATAGGTGATGATTACCAGAAAAAAAAATTGATAGGTGACGAAATATTGATACTAAGATAAAATTTGATGTATTTATTTAGTTGAATAAAAAAATAATTTTATTGATTTAATCTTTAAAAAAATTATTTATAAATAATAAATGATAAATTTTATAAAAGTTAGATTACATTAAATATATAGTGCTATTGGTGTAAAAATTCTCAAATATTTTTAAAGAAGCACTCTTAACAGTTAAGATTTAATTTAAATATTATTATATAATATTTTAATTTTAATCCAACAAAATATATATACTGTTCACATGTGATATTTTTAGTGAATCGAGTAAAATAAAATAAAAGTATATAAAAACTTCTTTACTAACATATTGTGCAACAAAACAAAGGCCAAGCACAATATTTGTCGCGCGCGGCCGCCAAGTCGCTCTTTAGGTGCTGTAGTCCTAATTGTAATCGTCGTAGGCAAGAGATAATTTCAGGTCCACATCGACCCAAATTAGTTCACGCACTCAACATAGGCAACCATTGTGTTTATTTTGGGACTAAACTCCATATTTGTCAGTTTTCGTTTTTGTTTTGTTACATCATTGGTCAATACCATCATATGTTGGATGTAAAATATCATCAGCCAAAAAGCTCCAATAAATGGGTGTCTTAATAACTATGCAGTCCTATTTGCCATCAAGAAATTTGAATGCACAATCACTATTTTTAATAAATTATTAAATGTAATATAATTAATTAAAGATAAATTTTAATTAATCAAGAAGAGTTTAACTTTATGCATATGTGCTCAGGCACAAGTGAGATCTGTAAAGTAAAAAAAAAAAAAAAGAGAGACAGAAGAATACGAGATTCTGATTTGTGTAGCTCCCCAGGCACCACTGATCCACCATCATTATCACCATGGCATGCCATGTCCAATTCACTACCCTCTGTCTGGTAGGCCCCATTGCCTTGGTTGTTGTTCTCCACTGCTATCTCGGATTTGAGCTCAACTTGAGAAGCCCACCTTGACTCGTCAAATTGCAGTCCTTTGCTGGCGTGACCTTTTTAGGTAGTTATTTGCCCACTAAACTGAGCATCTTATGAATTCATCTTAGCCCGTTGTTATCATGCACTTTCTCAAATTTGAGTATATTATACACTCAAATTTTTACTTATAATAATAATATTTTTTTAGGTTACATCTTTTAACTTATTTTTTTAACTTATTTTTTTTATAGCTACCACCGTTAAAAAATTTATTGTTTACCACTGCTATCCGCCTCTAGTTGCTATGTTCACATTTTTTAAAATTATACAATTCTATAAATAATATCAATTAAAATTATATCAATTAATTTTTATATTTTTTCATAAAAAATCAGTTAAAATTATATCAATTAATTTTTTTATAAATAACTATACATACAAAAAATTCTACAAATTTTAACGATAATATTTACACACAATAAAATTTGTAGAGTTTTTAATATACACAATTATTTATAAAAAAAATATAAAGATTAATACAGTTTTAACTGGTATTATTTTAACGATAATTTTTTACACAATTATGCAACTTAAAAATAAAATAGTAACTGTTTGAACAGTAACTCCGGTCATGAATAGTGAATTTTTTGGCGTGAACAATAAATTTTCAGAGTGAATAGTAAATTTTTTGACATGAACAGTGAATTTTCTGGTATGAACGGTAAATTTTTCGACGTGAACAGTGCATGTGAACAATACGAAGAACAGTAATAGTGAACAGTGCAATAGGTTACAGGTCGTTGATCATAGTCGTTGATGTGTTTTTCAACACAATCAATGGTTGAGATGCACAAGGTGCACCATACACCCTGCATAGTAGGGTGTATATTAGAAATAGCCTTCATCTTAAATGAAGAAGTTTTGAGATCATATCTCCTGCAACTATAAATCATAATTATACCTAAACAATATTTCTTTATATAACACACTTTATAAATACGGAGTTAGGTCACTCAAGTATACATATACTCAAATTCACTTTTCTCTCATAGTGTATAGTCCTAACTTGAACATCGAAGTACTTTACAGGTACACTACCTCTTCTCTATTGTTGTTACAACCATGCAAATAGGAAACCACCATCAACAACCGGTACACACCTCTAATCCTGGTTCTGAACATTGGCGTCGGATGCGGGAATGCTAAACTGCTACTCCTATCTCTATCATGGTTAGCATAAGAAAACCAACTGCCACAAACCAAAATCCCATAAACCAAAATTCACAACAAAATGGTGTAACATCCTCTTTTTAGTATATTAAACTAGTTTATAGTTACAAAGGTAGTATAATACTTATTTAACATGTCTATTAATTTTTGTGGTAAGTTGAGTTAGTTTAGGTATTTTATTGCAACTCAGAGTGTAAAAAATAGCTCAAAATGACTCATATAGAAGCATAAATGGCTAATTTAAGGAAAATGAATCTAGAGAATTTATTTCTAAGTCACAAATAGGTGTAAGAGGATGTAGTTAAAATTTGAGAATAATTAGAGTCAGTTTGGTATTTTTAGACATATTGGTTATGTATTTAATGCTCGATTGATTAGCAGCAAATATGAAAAAATATGATAATGGTGAAACAATACTTTTAATGAATCTTAGTATTTATTTTAAAGTTGTTGGAAGCTGAAAAACTTGATTGAGCTAAATCTAAGTGTTCTTAGCAGATCATAAAGTATCAGTGTTACAAGCCATATACGGGAACAACCCCTTATATTGACTATACCTTCTGATATTTCACTCACTATTGCTCATTTTTCTCATATCTCTCCCATGAGAAATAGAAGCAAGAGCTGCAGCAACAGAGAACAAGGGAATTAAGGAGGAAAAGCTCAAGGAGGAAGAGGAAATTAGGAAGAAAGGAAAAGGTAAGGCCAAGATTAAACAACCACCATCACTAAGAACTTGAGGTAGGGCATTCTAAACTTGAAACTCATCACTGATGAACTGTCAATATGTCATATTTTTACGGTTCAATTATTTGGTTTTTCATATTCTTTTCATTTATTTTTATTGAATTTTGTTCATAAGTTTTATTATATTTTTAGTATTGTTTAATTGTGTTTTTATTAAGTATTTTGTGTGTTTTTGTTAGGTAATTACACTTGGAGAAGACTGGGCATTCAAAGGAGCAAGAAAAAGAAGAATTTTCATCAGTGTCCAGCACTTGAGCACTAGTGTTGGAGCGCTTGAGCGCTCAAAGCGTATACAGCAGCGTTGATCTAGTGACCTAGCACCTGAGCGCTGGGTGAGGAGTGCCTGAGCGTGCAGGAGGTGGCAGCGCGCATTTGGACTTAAGTGGCTGAGCGCCCAAGCGCTCAGAACTGAGCACCTAGGCGCTGGTTGCGTAACAGAACACATGATTTTCAATAAATGGAAAAAGTTACCTAAAATTCAACATAGATAGAGACAGAAAGACATTGAGCACATTACACAGAAAATCATTAATCCTAAGAGAGTTGTTTTGCGGCAGCAGACCTTGGAAGACAGCTTTGAAGGAGGATTCGATTCTTTAAGGCTTAGAGATCATAATTTCTATTAAAGGCGTTTTGATTTCTCTTTCTTTCTTGTTTTCCCATTTCTTTGGGTTTTCTTTACATGGGTTTGTATCTTGATATGAGTTTGTTTGTATTGAATATGAGTAGCTAAACCCATAGCTAGAGCTATGGGGTATCTTGTTTTCCTAATTATTTGGATTTGATTTCTAATTTGATTAAGGTAATTTCTTTAGGGTTTATCATATTACTTGCATTCTTGTCATAACTTGATCACTTTTGGTATGTGTTAATTCATTGTTTGACCGGTGACCATCCGCATTCAATGAGTGGATCTATATGGTAAGCCTAGGATTAGATTGGTGAATAACCGAACATCAAATTTTCCTACTAATGGTATTTACAGTTATGTTAGTTCATCTCTTGAATTGAGGCTTAATGCATTCCCAATTAATTCAACTAAATGACCAAATAAGCAATTTAATTTAGGGATAGAATATTATTTTATCCATGACCATTGTGATTCAATAGCAAGTAAGAGAATATTGACAAAAGAATTACCTACATCATAATTGAAAGAATTACCTACATCTTTATTTGTTTATTTTGATTTTATCTTGAATTTCTTCATACACTTTCGATTGTTTGGATAACAAAGGGTTTTGTGAATCTAGTAATTACCATTTATTTCTCGTGGGATCGATAATTGGGACTCAAGTCCTATATTACTTGGCGATAGAGTGCACTTGCTCTTAGTGTATTTTACGCGTACCAAGTTTTTGGCGTCATTGCCGGGGAATAAGTTTAGTAATATTAGAAGCGAAAAGCTCTAGTTAATTTAAATGCCTTTTTATTATTTTTTTATTTTTTTATTTCTTATTCTTATTCTTATTTTATTTTATTTTATTAATTTTTTTATTTATTTCTTGTTTATGCTTACTCGATCTTATTTTCTTGATTTGACATTTGATCCAAAAATTGAGAAAATAACTTACAAGTTAAGAAAGCAGTCTTTTATTGTAGCTGTCACAAAAGACATAAACAGGATGGAGACACAACCAGTTGTTGAGCTAAACCATGAAGAAAGAGTCACCCCAGCAGAGCGGACCATGCTTGAGTACTCTATGCTCACTGCTAAAGGATATGGAGGGAGTATTATAAGACTAGTTGTGGCGGCTAATAACTTTGAGATTAAACCAGCATTGATCTCCATGATTCAAAATTCAGTTCAGTTTGGTAGATTGCCTTCGGATGATCCAAATCAGTATTTGGCCAGGTTCTTGTAGTTGTGTGATACTATCAAGTACAATGGAGTGACAAATGATGCAATCCGATTGTGACTCTTTCCTTTCTCTCTTAGGGACAGAGCAAGTCAATGGTTAACGTCACTTCCAAGGGGTTCCATCACTACATGGGATCAATTGACACAACAGTTTCTGGCTAAGTATTTTTCTCATTCTAAATCTGCTAAGTTAAGGAATGATATATCTTCTTTTGTGCAGTTTGAAATGGACACTCTTTATGAAGCTTAGGAGCGCTTTCAAGAGTTGTTGAGGAGATGTCCACATCATGAATTTCCCGTATGGTAACAAGTTTTGATTTTTACAATGGTTTGTCGCCTGCAAATCGTTCACTCATTGATGCTACTGCGGGAGGTTCTATATGGAGGAAAACACCTACTGAGAGCTAAGCATTGATTGAAGAAATGGCGCTGAATAGTTATCAGTGGCAAAATGAGCGTTAGGTTCCTACGAAACAAGCAGGTATATATGCTGTTGATTCTTTTACAACAATTCTGAGTCAATTGGAAGCACTGACGAAGAAGGTGGAGACTTTGATGGTGACAAATAGTGCAGTCCCACCAATCATTTATGAGGCATGTGGAGGACAGGGTCATACAAGTGCAAACTGCCAAGTTGGTAGTCCATTTGCCCCCGAGCCTGAAGGAGTAAATTTTATTGGTAATTCCATCTAGTAGCAATACAATCCTTATGCCAATACGTACAATCCCGGTTGGAGGGACCACCTTAATTTCAAGTGGGGAAATCAATAAGGCTATCAACAGAATCAGCAGAGAGTACCACAACCACCTCCTGGTTTCCAAGCACCTGCAGAAAAGTCATGCTTTGAAGATTTGGTAATGAAATACATACAAAATTCTGATGCCAGAATAAAGAACATGGAGACTCAGATTAGTCACTTGGCTACTTTGATGACAGCAAGGGCAGCAGGGACATTGCCTAACATTACTAAGACTAATCCAAAGGAACAAGTCCTTACAATTACCTTGAGAAGTGGTAAGGAACTTGGAGAGTCCTCCCAGAAGAAGGAAATGTTAGAGCTTAGAGATACTCTTGTTAAGTCAGTGCATGAAGATGAGAAGGCAACTGAAGCACCTAGCTCATTAAGAATTGAGACAAAGAAAAATGATGTCTTTTTTGAAGATGTCTCAATTCAAGATGTCAATAAAGGAGAGGTTCAGAAGAAAGAACCAAAGTGACAGAGAGCGAAGAAGGATCATGAGCAGAGCACAGTTTATGAACCATCACCATATGCCAAGATCTCATTCCCTCAAAGGCTCAAAAACAATCAGCTAGATCAGTAATTTGCCAAATTCTTGGAGATATTCAAGAAATTACAAATTAACATTCCGTTTGTTGAAACCATCTCTCAAATGCCCAAGTATGTGAAGTTTCTGAAGGAAATACTTACAAAGAAAGCAAGCTTGAGGAGTTTGAGATGGTATGTCTTAATAAAGAGTGTTTTGTATTCTTTTGAAGAAGTTACCCCCGAAATTGAAATATCCATGGAGTTTCACTATTCCTTGCACTATTGGCAACTCTTATTTTGATAAGGTATTATGTGATTTAGGTGCTAGTATTAATTTGAAGCCTTTCTCTGTGTTTAAGAATTTGGGAATGTAAGAACCGAAGCCCACCAACATTTCACTACAATTGGCTGATAGATCCATTACTTACCCGCATGGTGTAGTGGAGGATGTTCTGGTGAAGGTGGACAAATTCATATTCCCAGTTAATTTTTTAGTGCTAGATATGGGAGAGGATGCTAATATTCCTCTTATTCTTGGAAGACCATTTTTGGCCACTTCAGGAGCTGTGATTGATGTACCTCGGGGTGAGCTCATTTTGAGAGTGGATGGAGATTATGTGACCGCCAATGTCTTTAGGGAGGCTAAATCTTCCCCAATATCAAAGCTCCATGCCCCTATCAATTTTGTTCAAGCTAAGAAGCAGGAAACCTTAGCTATCAAAGACTCCCACCATCATATAATGTTGATGTTGATCTTCCGGAAGTTCAAGCTTCTGAAACAGATAAAGGTCCTCCTATGATCCATGCTCTTTTACAAATTGGTCCTTCATCTGTTGATCGAGTGCAACCACCATGGCCTAGCAGAGTTAAGGTGCAATTGGGACAATCAAGCTCTTGCCAAGTTCAAAATGCTGATGGAAGCAATCCTAAGGTCATGGACGAAGGAAGGAGGCATTGTTTTGAAAAGAAGAAGTCGTCTTCCTATTTCTCTTGCTTTAAGCCATCTTGATTTATCTGAAAAAGGCAACGTCGAGCTAATGACGTTAAACAAGCGTTTCACATGAGGCAACCTGTGTTTCTTCTTTCTTTATTTTATTTTAGTTATTTTTGTTTTTCTTTTAGATGCTACTCATGTGTTTTGGGATTTTATTTTTCAAATTTTGTCATTTATACGACTCTTGTGCTTCTCCTTTGCCTGGCATTATTTCATTATTCATCAGGTTGTGTTATTCTTTTCTTTACCCCCTTTATTTCTTTTTCTTCAACATTGAGGACAATGTTTATCTTAAGTGTGGTGGGGCACTTTTACAATTTTTGTGCAAAAAAAAATTTTGATAATTTTTTTTATGAGCACTTGAGTATTGCTGGTAATTAAGTTGGAATTGTATGTTAATTTCTTGATTTATTCTAAGCTGATGGAGATATGTTTTAAAGGGGATTCCATTGATCATGAGCTGATTTTGTGTGAAGCAATCTTTTTCAATGAAGTAAAGTAAAATTTAACATCTTATTTGGAAATTAGTCATGTCTGCTTGCTTTTGTTCTCTTAATCAACTTAGCTAGAAAGTGAGTTTTGAGCCTTAATAATTGAATTTTTCATAAACAAAATCCTATTTTTTTTTTCTGGAGTCAGTTTTCTCTTAATTGATGTGCACTAGAACTTGTTTTGATATCTTGTTGAGGCTTTAATGATTTACATACAACCTTGAATATGATTAAGGCAATTAGGCTTAATTCTTTCTTGACTTCTAGAGTTGCATTGATTAAATAATCCCTTAGTTGTCCTATTTGAGCCTGAAATTGATTTATTTGAATACCCAATTGAATAATCAGGTGGATTCTTTGGAGCATCTAATTTGTTGATTGAGAAGTCATAAAAAGTTAATTTTGTCTTCAAGGGTTACAAAAAAAATGAAAAAATG
Organism: Ormosia semicastrata; assembly: GCA_029884595.1. Taxonomy (NCBI): domain Eukaryota; kingdom Viridiplantae; phylum Streptophyta; class Magnoliopsida; order Fabales; family Fabaceae; genus Ormosia; species Ormosia semicastrata. Next base: position 14,424,352 of record JAQQTO010000063.1, on the reverse strand, counting down.
AAAAAAAATGAAAAAAATGAAAAAAACTCTGGAAAAAAAAGAGAAAAAATGGAAAAGAAAAAAGAAGAAAATAATTGTTGGTGAAGAATAATGAGAATATTGAGTTGAAAGTGAGAATTTGTTATATCTTTATGCATTATGTGCTATCTACCATCTTTTCAGCCTAATTCTGCTTTATATTGATTTATCCATGAGTATTCTTCACCATTTCCTACTTTTTTCCATATCTTTTCTTACCTTTTATTATACCCTTGTTGTTGATTTTATTATTTTCCATATCTTGTGTTGTATGTGAACTTGAAAGTGGAGATGAGATTGATAAGCAAGTTTGCATTTGTCAAGAGAAATTTGAGTGATCTCTTTGTCCTTTAAACACTTGAGTGATGGAAAGATGAGTGATCTAAGATATTTGGTGAAGAGAACAGTTGCAAGCTAGACTCAACCCTCTATTTGTTTAAGTGTTAAATGATCTTGCTTGATTGAATTTGATTGCTGAACTTGAATTTTTAAATTGTGAAATTTTCCTTTGATTCATGTTTCTTAATGTTGAGTTTAATCTTGTTGTTGATTCTTATTCTTTGCATGAGGACAAGCAAAGCTCAAGTGTGGGGGAGTTGATTAACCGTCAACATGTCATATTTTTACGGTTCAATTCATTGGCTTTTCATATTCTTTTCATTTATTTTTATTGAATTTTGTTTGTAAGTTTTATTATATTTTTAGTATTGTTTGATTGTGTTTTTATTAAGTGTTTCATGTGTTTTTGTTACGTAATTACACTTGGAGAAGACTGGATGTTCAAAGGAGCAAGAAAAAGAAGAATTTTCATCAGCATCCAGTGCTTGAGCGCTGGTGTTAGAGCGCTCAAAGCGTATACAGCAGCGTTGATCTAGTGACCCAACGCCTGAGCGCTGGGTGAGGAGCGCCTGAGCACTGGGTGAGGAGTGCCTGAGCGCGCAGGAGGTGGCAGCACGTATTTGGACTTAAGTGGCTGAGTGCCCAAGCGCTCAGTTCTGAGCGCTGAGCGCCCAAGCGCTCAGAACTGAGCGCCTAGGCACTAGTTGCATAACAGAACGTGTGATTTTCAATAAATGGGAAAAGTTACGCAAAAATCAACACAAATAGAGACAGAAAGACATTGAGCACATTACATAGAAAATTTCTAATACTGAGAGAGTTGTTTTGCGTCAGCAGACCTTGGAGGACGGCTTTGAAGGAGGATTCGATTCTTGAAGGCTTAGAGATCATAATTTCCATTAAAAGGGTTTTGATTTCTCTTTCTTTCTTGTTTTCCCCTTTCTTTGGGTTTTCTTTCCATGGGTTTGTATCTTAATATGAGTTTGTTTGTATTGAACATGACTAGCTAAACCCATAGCTAGGGCTATGGGGGATCTTGTTTTCTTAATTATTTGGGTTTGATTGCTAATTTGATTAAGGTAATTTCGTTAGGATTTATCATATTGCTTGCATTCTTGTCATAACTTGATCACTTTTGGAATGTGTTAATTCATTGTTTGATCGATGACCATCCGCATTAAATGAGTGGATCTATATGGTAAGCCTAGGATTAGATTGGTGAATGACCAAACATCAAATTTTTCTACCAATGGTATTTACATCTATGTTAGTTCATCTCTTGAATTGAGGCTTAATGCATTCTTAATTAATTCAACTAAATGACCAAATAGGTGATTTAATTTAGGGATAGAATATTGTTTCATCCATGACCATTGTGATTCAATAGCAGGTAAGAGAATAATGACAAAAGAATTACCTTACATCATAGATGAAAGAAAATCTGAATAATTGGATTCAAGTGAACCATGTGCCCTAGTCTCTCTCTCATCGATTATCTATTCCTTGTTTGATTGTTCATTATTTTTTTTCTTTATTTATTTATTTTGATTTTTTCTTGAATTTCGTCATACACTTTCGATTGTCTGGATAACAAAGGGTTTTGCGAATCTAGTAATTACCATTTATTCCTCATGGGATCGATAACTGGGACTCAAGTCCTATATTACTTGGCGATATAGTGCACTTGCTCTTAGTGTATTTTACGCGTACTAATCACTTTCCCTCATATTTTTCTATTGATCAAAGTTAGGTCATTAGATGGAGAAAATGAGTTTTAAAGAGTAAAAATCTATTTTCTTTGTTTGATTCTTGTTATCTTTGATTGAAATTAACTATCATAGATCAATGAGAGCATAAGAATTGAATTGGACATTAGATATGGTCAATTCGTCCCTAAAGTGAAAATTTAAACAATGAACAAATGAGTATGTGAATTGGAGAATAAATCCAAGTTTAAGTGAACTAATAGGTTGTAAAAGTGTTACAACATATTTAGGAAGTGTTGGTGAAACTAGAAATCACCTAGGAGCTAAGTTCAGATGATGAGAAGTAAATTTAGGTTAACAGAACAATGCATGTTCCTTATTTTCTATAAAATTCTACAGAAAATGCCCTCAAGTCGGGGCGTGAGTGATGCCACACTGAGTCGTGACTTCCAGTGTGCACCCGAGAGTAGCACACTGCGGCGTGACTGAGAATCACGCTGAGGCGTGTGAGACAAAGAGTTGCGCGCTGCAATGTGACCATGCTGTGCCGCGGCGTGAGTTCTAGGTATCTTCAAAGATGATATTCTTGATGTTTTGAGGTTCTCTACTAGTTGGGATCATTTATATATGCTTTCTTAAGTGTAGTAAGACACTTGTAGGGATATTTCACAAATGGAATAACCACCTAGCATATAAGAATAAGTTTGAGTTTTCTAAGCTTTTCTAGAGTTAAGAATTGCTTGAAATTAAATGTTAGTTATCAGTTGATTCCTATACCAGTTATCGTCGAGCCATAATACAAATATTTCCATTAAGGGAGTGAGTTAAACCCCTTAACCTTACAAAGTAGTGAGTAAAGCTATTTTCTAAGGAGGTAATTGTGAGAGGTGAACATCAGTACAACATTTTACCTAGGACAAAGCAGTGAGCTAAGCTATTTGTCAAGTAACATGAGGAATATGATCATCCTTATGTAAGTGTAGTAAAGTGAGTTAAACTTACTAACATGAGCCTTAGGATGAGTTAAGTTCTAAGTTAGGCAATGAGGCAAGATAAATAATTTGCCAAGTTTAGTTGATGTTACATAGTTGTATGAGTAATTGTGTAATATCGAGATTAGATTATATTTCTATACATTATACAATTGTATGAGCGATTGTATAATGTTGATATCAATGATGTGAATGTGAAATTTCTATTAGTGAATGTCATGTGATACATGTATATTGCTAGAAATTTTTATGTTCTCACCCCTTTCTATGTTTCCATGGTAAAAGTAGGTCCAGACCCTAGTAAGGGGGTGCTACAGCTAAAGAAGGAGCAACAAGACAAGATTAGTGTTTAGTTTTTGTTATATGAACAGCTCATGTATTTTGTATTCTGAGTTGTAGTTCCAGGAATATTCAAAGATAATATTCTTGATGTTTTGAGGTTCTCTACTAGTTGAGATCATTTATATATTCTTTATTAAGTGTAGTAAGACAATTTTAGGGATATTTCACAAATGGAATAACCACCTAGCATATAAGAATAAGATTGAGTTTTCTAAGCTTTTCTAGAGTTAAGAATTGCTTGAAATTAAATGTTAGTTATCAGTTGATTCCTATACCGGTTATAGTGGAGCCAAAATACAAATATTTTGATTAAGGGAGTGAGTTAAACCCCTTAGCCTTGCAAAGTAATGAGTAAAGCTATTTGCCAAGGAGCTAATTATGAGAGGTAAATGTCAGTACAACATTTTACCTAGGACAAAGCATTAAGCTAAGCTATTTATCAAGTAACATGAGAAATATGATCATCCTTGTGTAAGTGTAGCAAAGTGAGTTAAACTTACTAACATGAGCCTTAGGATGAGTTAAGTCCTAAGTTAGGCAATGAGGCGAGATAAGCAATTTGCCAAGTTTAGTTGATGTTACATAGTTGTATGGGCGATTATGTAATATCGAGATTAGATTATATTTCGATACATTATACAATTGTATGGACGATTGTATAATATTGTTATCAATTATGTAAATATGAAATTTCTATTAGTGAATGCCATGTGATACATGTATATTACTGAAAAATTTTATGTTCTCACCCTTTTCTATGTTTTCATGGAAAAAGCAGGTCCAGACCCCAGTAAAGGGGTGACACAGCTGAAGAATGAGCAACAAGACTAGATTAGTGTTTAATTTTTTTTTCTGTAAGAACATCTCATGTATTTTGTATTCTGAGTTATAGTTTAGTAGTAGTTTTATTATTGTATATATGACATTATGCCCTTGAGGCTTTTGATGTATATATGGTATGACATACTTTTATCATAACTCTCCATATTTAATTTTTTTAATTATATGAGATTAGAATGATAGTAATAGTAGCAGTAACATGCTAATGCTAAATATCTTTATATAGGTAGTTATATCGAGATATTCGTATTAGGGTGTTTGGTATCCGAGCAGTTCATCCTGTTGAGGGTATGGACTAACTATATGTAGGCATGTTAGTAGTTTTAATGTGTGTTGTGTAATTCTTGTTTCTCTTATGAGATGTTTGCATAACTTGCATTTTGTTTTGGTTGTTAATAGTTACTGTTGCACTATTACATGGTATTGAAGCTAATTAACTTGATATTTAATGTGTTGTGTATACAAGACTCTATGGCTTCTCCTAGACGAACTAAAAGGAATAAAAATTCTTCTGGTGACAGTACTAGCGTGGCCGAGGCCTTCGTGGCAATGGCCAGAGCCATACAAGATCAGGCAACTGCTACAAACAGAATGCTAGAGAGGTTAGATACTCAGCAACCTCCACCACCAGTTCATCCCGAGCAACCAGTCTAAGAGGCTCTAGTTGGAAGAAATTAGAACTTTCAAGACCTCTCAAAGTTTAGGAAATCAGCTCCATCATCCTACAGAGGTAAGAATGACTCAGTCAGAGCTGAGGGTTGGCTCAAGGAAATGAAGAAGATCTTCACAGTTATGGCTTGCTCAAATAAACAGAGAGTGCTTTTTGCCTCCTACATGTTAGAGGGGGAGGCAGAAGATTGGTGGATAGAGTTGAAGAAGGTGGTGGATGCCTCAAGAATTCAAGTTACTTGGGAATTCTTTAAGGGATTTTTCCTAGAGAAGTTCTTCCCTCAGAATTTGCACAATATAAAAGAGATGAAGTTCCTGAAGCTAGAACAGGGCAGCATGTCTTTTGGCCAGTATGTGGCCAAATTCAATGAATTGTCGAAGTTTTCGTCCTACATTAGATTTTACACAGATAAGAAGTGGAAATGTGCTAAGTTTGAGGAAGGATTGAGAGAAGACATTCATAAGGCTATTAGACCCTTTGAGATCTGAGACTTTTTGTCATTGGTGAATAAGTATCGGATAGTGGAGTTCGATGATTTGCAACCCCAACCAGAGCAGATAACATAGAACTTCCAAAAGAGGAAGAGGTTTAATGAGAAGAAAGGGACTCCTAAACCCGGTTACCAATAAGCTAAGGGTAAATAGGTTCAAGGAGGAGTAGGGGGACTTAAATGACCTAAGTATGGGAGACAGCAGAGAGACAGGCCTTGCTTGGCAGGGTAATCAATTTGTTATGTATGTGGACAACCAAGACATATGTCTAAAGATTGCCCATAGAAGTAGAAGACTGTTTTCACCCCTAGAACATAAGCAATGGGAAGGGTTTATACTCTAAGTGGAAAGGAGGTGACCCAATCTTCGAGTCTGATTCAAGGTAAATGCATAATTCATGATCACTTTTTAACTGATTTATATGATTCAAGAGCATCACACTCTTTTCTTTCTAGTGATTGTGTGAAGTTCTTGATTTGCCTATGACAAAACTTCCTTTTGATTTATCTGTTTCTACTCCTACCAATAGCTTAGTTACAACTTCTAAAGTTTGTTTGGATTGTTGTATAAAGTTAGAGGATATGATATTCTTTGTGAATCTTATCTATTTACCTTTAGTAGATATTGATGTTATTCTTGACATAGATTGGTTGTCCTCCAACCATGTAGTTTTAAACTATGCAGATAAAACCTTAGTGTTTATGACAGATGTTTCTACTAAAGTTAACCCTTCCGAGTTAGTATATCTCAATGCAAGCCAAGTGAATCACTGTTTGGAGGAGGGAGGTCGATATGTTCTCATTTTCACTCTCAGCACAGACGTTGAGCAGAGCCTAGGTGATATACCAACAGTGAGGGAATACCCATAAGTATTCCCGAGAGATATAGCAAAGTTGCCATCCATCAGAGAGATAGAGTTTTCTATAGACTTAGTATCGAGAATGGGATTTATTTATTTGGCACCCTATAGGATGGCACCTCTAGAACTAGTAGACCTCAAGAAGTAAATTGATGAATTACTAGAGAAACAATTCATTAGGCCTAGTGTTTCTCCTTGAGGAGCTCCCGTGTTGCTTGTGAAAAAGAAAGATGGTACCATGAGACTGTGTGTAGATTATAGACAATTGAATAGGGTAACCATTAAGAATAAGTATTCATTGCTAGGATAGAGGATCTAATGGATTAGTTGAGGGGAGCATCAGTGTTCTCCAAGATTAACCTAAGGTTAGGATATCATCAGATAAGGGTTAATGATGAAGATATCTCAAAAACTACTTTTAGGACTAGGTATGGACATTATGAGTATCTTGTGATGTCCTTTGGGTTGACAAATATACTAGCAGTATTCATGGATTACATGAATAGGATTTTTAGACCTACCTAGATCAGTTTGTAGTGGTATTCATAGATGATATCCTAATCTATTCCCAGACAGTGGAAGAACATGAGCTACATGTTAGAACCATTTTAGAGATTCTTAGAGAGAAGAAACTGTTTGCTAAGCTATCAAAGTATGAGTTTTGGCTTACAAAAGTTTAGTTTCTAGGGCATTTGTTCTCTCAAGGAGGGATTTCAGTGGACCCTACTAAGGTAGATGCGGTGTTGCAGTGGGAGAGGCCCACTACTATGATAGAGATCAGAAGTTTTATAGGCCTAGCGAAGTACTATAGGAAATTCATCAGTGGATTCTCTCAGTTAGCATTACCATTGACTAGATTAACTAGGAAAGGTAGTACTTTTGTTTGGACTCAAGAATGTGAGGATAGTTTCCAAGAGCTTAATTTAAGGTTGACTACTACCCTAATTTTGGTAATTATGGATCCATAGGAGAACTTTGAGGTATTTTATGATGCTTCAAAGATGGGTTTAGGGTGTGTTCTAATGCAACATAGGCAAGTAGCTACTTATGCATTGAGGTATATGAGGCCTCATGAGGAGAATTATCCCACCTATGATTTGGAATTAGCAACTATAATGTTTGCCTTGAAAATGTGGAGACATTATCTTTATGGAGTTCAATTTGAAGTGTTTAGTGACTATAAGAGTTTGAAATATCTGTTTGATCAGAAAGAGCTGAACATGAGACAAAGGAGATTGATGAAGTTTCTTAAGGATTATGAATTTGAGCTTAAGTATAATCTAGGTAAGGCCAATGCAGTGGCCAATGCACTAAGTAGGAAATCCCTACACGTGTCTCAGATGATAGTTCATGAGAGTCAGTTTCTTGAGAGGTTTAGAGACTTGAGTCTTAGTGTAACTGTGACACCCCAGAGTCTCTTTATGAGTAGGGTGAACATAGTTAGTGAACTAAGCTCAAATTCTAGAAGCTCAAAGTGAGGATGAAACCCTAAGCGAGGTAAGAGAATAAATCTTTTTAGGGGATCAGATAGAGTTTGATATGGAAAATGATGGAATGATTAAGTTTAGAGATAAGCTATGCATTCCAAGAGATTTTGCAATCAAAGAAAGGATTTTAGAGGAAGCTCATAGTAGTCGTTACACCATCTATCCATGAGCTACTAAGATGTATCAAGATTTGAGGAAGTTGTTTTAGTGGCTAGGAATGAAGAAGGAAATAGCGGAGTTTGTGTCTAGGTGCTTGGTGTGCCAGAAAGTTAAGACAGAGCACCAAAAACCTTTAGGACCTCTCTAATCCTTAGTAATTCCTGAATGGAAATGAGAGAACATTACAATAGATTTTGTGATAGGTTTTCCTAGGACTCAGTTAGGATATGACACAATTTAGGTCATAGTTGATAGACTAACTAAGTTTGTCCACTTTTTGCTAATGAGAATGAACTACTCCTTAGAGAAATTAGCTCAATTGTACCTACAGGAGATAGTTAGATTGTATGAAGCTTCCCTCTGCATAGTTTTAGATAGAGATCCTAGATTTACATCTAGATATTTGTGAGCCTTGCAAAAGGCCTTTGGGACTAGGCTCAATCTTAATACAGCATATCATCCACAAATAGATGGACAGTTAGATAGAACTATCCTGACCCTAGAGGATATGCTTAGAGCATATGTTTTCGATCAATGGGGTAGCTGGGATAGACTCTTGCCTTTAGTGGAGTTTGCCTATAACAAAAGTTACCATACCAACATAGGAATGACACTATATGAGACACTTTATGGTAGAAACTATAGGTCCCCTTTATGTTGGTATGAGGTAGAAGAGAAAGCTATTCTAGGACTTGATTTAGTACAACAGACTTCAGAGCGGATTAGAATGATCAGTGATACGATGACAATAGTACAAAGTAGGCAAAAAAGTTATGCTGATAGGAGGAGAAGACCTTTAGAGTTTAAAGAGGGTGAACATGTTTTCTTGAGAGTCACTACTACAATAGGAATTGGTAAAGCATTGACAACTAGAAAGTCAAACCCTTGTTTCATTGGCCCCTACCAAATCCTAAAAAGAGTTAGACCTGTAACCTACTAGATAGCTATTCCACCTAATTTGTCTAATCTTCATGATATCTTTCATGATTCCCAACTCAAAAAGTATAATCTGGATCCTTCACACATCATAAGAAATGAATCTATACAGTTAAGAGATGATTTGTCTTATGTAGTGAAACCAATGAGGATTGTAGACAGAGGGGTCAAAGAACTTAGAGGTAAGCAAATTCCTCTAGCAAAGGTCATGTGGGGTGAAGCAAGCACAGAGGAGGCTAGATGGAAGTTAGAGCCCCGTATGCAGCTTAATTACCTAGACTTGTTTATATGAGATAAGCAATTTTGGGGACAAAATTTTAAAAAGGATGGGAGAAATGTAACATCCTCTTTTTAGCATGTTAAACTAGTTTATGGCTACAAAGGTAGAAAAATACTTATTTATCACATCTATTAATTTTTTGTGACAAGCTGAGTTAGTTTAGGCACTTTGTTGCAACCCAAAGTGTGAAAAATAGCTTAAAATGACTCATACGGTAGCATAAATGGCTAATTTAAGGGAAATGGATCTAGAGAATTTTTTTCTAGGTCACAAATAGGTGTAAGAGGATGTAGTTAAAATTTAAAAATTGTCAGAGTCAGTTTGATGTTTTTAGGCATACTATTTGTGCATTTAATGCCTAATTGACTAGCAGCAGATATGAAAAAATATGATAATAGTGAAATAACATTTTTAATGAATCTTAATATTTATTTTAAAGTTATTGGAAGGTGAAAAACTTGATTGAGTTAAATCTAAGTGTTCTTAGCAGATCAGGAAGTATCAGTGTTATAAGTCATATACGGGAATAGCCTCTTATATTGACTATTCCTTCTGATGTTTCACTCACCATTACTCATTTTTCTTATATCTCTCCCACAAAAAACAGAAGCAAGAGTTGCAGCAGTAGAGAGTAAGGGAGTTAAAGAGGAAAATCTCAAGGAGGAAGATGAAAGGAGGAAGAAAGGGAAGGGTAAGACCGAGATTGAACAACCACCATCACTAAGAACTTGAGGTAGGGGATTCTAAACTTGAAACTCATCACTTTCCTCCATATTTTTCTATTGATCAAAGTTAGGTCATTAGATGGAGAAAATGAGTTTTAAAGAGTGAAAATATGTTTTCTTTGCTTGATTCTTGTTGTTTTTGATTGAAACTAGCTATCACAGATTAATAAGAGCGTGAGAATTTAATTGGACATTAGATATGGTCAATTAGTCCCTAAAGTGAAAATTTAAGTAATGAACAAGTGAGTATGCGAATTGTAGAATTAATCCAAGTTTAAGTGAACTAATAGGTTGTAAAAGTGTTATAACATATTTAGGAAGTGTTGGTGAAACTAGAAATCACCTATAAGCTAAGTTCAGATGATGGGAAGTGAATTGAGGTCAACGGAATTAGGCACATTCCTGATTTTCTACAGAATTCTGCAGAAAATGCCTTCACGCCACGACATGAGTGATGCCACGCCGAGGCGTGACTTCCAGTGTGTGCACCTGAGAGCAGCGCTGCGGCGTGACTGAGAATCATGCCGAGGTGTGTGAGATAGAGAGGTGTGTGCTGCGGCGTGACCACGCTGTGTCACGACGTGAGTTCCAGGAATCTTCAAAGACGATATTCTTGATGTTTTGAGATTCTCTACTAGTTGAGATCATTTTTATATGCTTTCTTAAGTGTAGTAAGACACTTTTAGGGATATTTCACAAATGGAATGACCACCTAGCATATAAGAATAAGCTTGAGTTTTCTAAGCTTTTTTAGAGTTAAGAATTGCTTGAAATTAAATGTTAGTTATCAGTTAGTTCCTATACCGATTATAGTGGAGCCATAGTACAAATATTTCGATTATGGAAGCGAGTTAAACCCCTTAATCTTGCAAAGTAGTGAGCAAAGCTAATTTGCCAAGGAGGTAATTGTGTGAGGTAAACGTCAGTACAACATTTTACTTAGGACAAAATTATGAGCTAAGTTATTTGTCAAGTAACATGAGGAATATGATCAACATTGTGTAAGTGTAGTAAAGTGAGTTAAATTTACTAACACCAGTCTTAGGATGAGTTAAGTCCTAAGTTAGGCAATGAGGCGAGATAAGCAATTTACCAAGATTAGTTGATGTTACATAGTTATATGGGTGATTGTATAATATCGAGATTAGATTATATTTCTATACATTATACAATTGTATTGGCGATTGTATAATGTTATTATCAATTATGTAAATGTGAAATTTATATTAGTGAATGCCATGTGGTACATGTATATTATTGAAATTTTTATGTTCTCACCTTTTTCTATGTTTCTTTAGTAAAAACGGGTCCAGACCCTAGTAAGGGAGTAACACAGTTGAAGAAGGAGCAACAAGACTAAATTAGTGTTTAGTTTATGTTGTATGAACAAATCATGTATTTTGTATTCTAAGTTGTAGTTTAGAAGTAGTTTTATTGTTGTGTATATGACATTATGCCCTTGAGGCTTTTGATGTTTATACTTATGACCTACTTTTATCGTGGCTCTCCATATTTAATTTTTTTAATTATATGGGATTAGAATGATAATAATAGTAGTAGTAACATGTTAATGCTAAATATATTTATATAGGTAATTATATCAAGATATTCGTAATAGGGTGTTACAGATGGAGCGAAGGCCTACCTTACCAACTAGAATCAAGACAACCGCCCACTATAGCAGAACCCTGGAAGCAAGCTTCGTCATCAAGGCCCCTCCCCGGCAAGAGGCACCCCCCATGACAATGAATTCCCTCCACCACTAGAAGAATCATCCCATCTTGAAACTTTGGACCAAAAACTGATGGACATCATCTGACATTAGAACCAAAAGTTAAAGGATCAAGCACAACAAATCGCGGAGCTTTAGTAGGTGGTCCATTCTGAGGGGGAAGGTGAGAATAATCCCAGCTGCAACAATCAGACTCTACTTCCTAATCGTGAAGAAAGAAATGAACTTATCAACTGGCCTCCACCTGCTGTATTAGTGGTGTCAGAACCTTTGATTCAACACGACGAGTCGTACCAATTTAGCCACCCTTTCTCTGACGGCCGACTTAATTTAAAGTTCCCTATGCTCAGCACCCCAAGGAGAACAACTAGGACAGATGAATCCCTTATCAAGAAGATCCTCTAATTGCTCCTTTAACTTTTTAAGCTCCGTTGGAGACATCCAATATAGGGGTATAAATATTGGTTAAGTGCTTGGAAGTAAATCTATACAAAACTTTATCTCTCTATCAGGCAATAACCCTAGTAACTCTTTAGGAGAGACATCAGAGTACTCACACACCACTGGAACCTACTCCAATCCTACCTTTGATATACTATTGTCTTTAACCATGACTATGTACCAATGACAACCTTTTCTCAACAATCTTTGAGCCACAATTGTTGAAATAAGGTTACTTGGAGACCAATTTTAATCACCTTGAAACATGAAAACTGGCTCCTCTGGCATATTAAATATTACCACTTTATTGTGGCAATCTAAGGTGGCATGACAAGAAGCAAACCAATCCATGCCTAGTAGCATGTCAATGTCTACCATATCAAGCACTATCAAATCTACTAACAAGAGTTTGCCTCTCACTAAGATCTCTTATAGTTTTAGCTCATATCAAAGGTTAACCTGAAGGTCAAAGGTTTCTCCCAAAATGGGAAGCAAAGAACGGAGATACAAAAGAGTGTGTAGCTCTAGAGTCAAACAAAACACGTACATCCTAAGAGCACACTGAGAGTATACATGTCATAACAGTATTGGATGCTTGGGCATCTTGACAAGTCAAAGCAAATACACGAGCCTACCCTCTATTGGCCTATCCCTGACCTCTACCTCCTGATCCTCTACCACCTTGCTAAGCATTACTAGATCCTCATATTCCCAAACCCCCAAACTATCTCACTTGAGCCACTGGTGCTAAAACTCTGCTAGAAGAAGGCTAAGAAGAAAACATAGGGCAATTCCTCGCAAAGTGCCCCATCTAACCACACTGATAGCACCCCACTAAACCCTTCCTCCAAGGTCCAACATGTACCTTCCCACATGTGACATGTGCTAGGAGTTCAATCAGAATGCCTCTGGTGCTATAAAACACCTCGGCTATGAGCAGTGCTAGCTATCTGGCTCCCATGAGCGCTCAATGGCTGTCCACCTCCTTATTAGACCCACCAACCCTGGCCAACATTATTTCTAGAACCTCCGCCACCATGGGCCTGGTGGCCACCATAAGATATATTAGAGCATGACCTTTTGCGCAAATCACGAAAAGCTCCACCTCTATCTCTATTCCCACACTCAATCGTCAAAGCCTTATTCAAAGCCTGCTCATAGGTCATATCACTGTGTCCTACAACTGCCCTGAAGAAATAACCTTTTAAGTCTTTAATAAACCATTGAACATATAGTTCCTCTGAGGCTACTAGGTGTGGTGTATATATGGCAAGTTGCATGAATTGAGAGTTATAATCCATCACCAGCATCTGCTCTGTCTACACAAATGCCTTAAACTCTTGTGCCCTACCATCCCAAAGCTCTCATACTAACTTTGTTATAGGTCATGACTGGCGTACAATCTAGAGATGCTCAACATTTAACTAGCTTGGCAAGCCTAACAATATAACATCCATAAAAAAAACCAATTTGAAAGTTTAGAGTTGGGATATTAAAAATCTGATAGAGTTTCTCCTAAAAATTGAACAAACCATGCATTTCATTTTAACTTGATCAGCAATGCAGATCCAAAACCATCAACAAACATAAGCATCTATCTCAAGCATCGGTCATAATTACAAATAGAGTTAGCTTATACAAAGGGATATATCAAGACTCTATGGTCATATACACCTCAAAAGAAGGAAATAAACCCTATCCCCTATAGCTTCAAAATACTGGAGTCGATACATGACACTAGCCACTAATAGCAATGGAGTCCTACCAAAAAGATGATCACTCCTAGGTAGAATAGCAAATCCCAAGAACCCACTACTCAATAGTTTGCAAATCTAAAAGGAAAAGGAAGATGAGTCACACATATTCAGTGAGGGCATAATAAACTAAGTGAACAGGAAAGAGAAACAAGTAATAGCACGAATCTTTAAAATTTGAAAATAACTTAGAACATGATAATCAAATAGATAAAGTTATAAATGAAACCAACATGTCAAATGTTTTTCTTTCCAAAAGCAAATTCACAAGTGTAAAGGAATTCAGAAATGCTAGTCGTATGTAAATTAATCTAGATTGGTTACATTTAAAAACAAGCTATACTAAAAATTGGGAAAATTACCGCTACCTAACAAATCTCATTTCATATCACCCAACAAAACCTCTACATCTACTATATGCATATAGGCCATTATATTCCTTCTCTACGACAAGCGGAACATAGGTCGTTATATCTCTTCACTACGACAGGCAGAACATAAGTCGTTATATCTCTTCACTATGACAAGTAGTGTTCTATGACAAAACCAATCACAAATATTTAAAACCTAATCTCAACTTGAAATACAACGATCAAATACAATCTGTTAAGTTTGATAATTAGCACTTCTAAATTTTTCAGAAATAAAATCCAAACCATTGCACTTTAAGTTTTCACAATTCACAACTAATATATACCATGTAATCATTCAAGCGACAATTCAAAACCATAACCAATGTTATTGTAAAAGAACTTTAGCAATGTATAAACTAATAACCTTCAAATCCAATTGCATTGAATTTATATACAAAAATCCCAAACCAGTGGTGAAGGTACTAGATTAATCATAATCTCTTAGGTAAAATCTTTCTTGAAGAGAGAATCAATATAATTGGAAGAACTTGTTTAAAAAACAAGTATGTATACAAGATACCACTATGTAAATTATCCATTAACAAATTCAAAAAACTAACTCAGTCGCTCCCCATAACTCTTGGAGAAGCAAGCGGCATAGCACCAATTGAATCTGGCTATAAATAAATATTTTGACAAGTTAAATGAAACAAGGATCTACACTAAGAAGCAACCTCAAGGGAGAGCATCTCATTTAGAGATAACTCTCTTAAATTTGTGAGCTTTGCTAGGAAATGAAGGGCTCCTATTATAAACTCAACCACCATAGCCTTTAACTAATTTTTCTAGAAATTACCCTAATTATTAACTTGTTGTCATTTCTTTAAAGCATAAAGCTACCCACTAGATATTAGGAATTTAAAATTCAAGCTCCATAAATAAATAAAATGACTACACCTTAATTAAAATTTTCAAATGATAAAGCCTTTAAAAAAAATCTATTTATGGTTGAGCCAACAATGGGTAAAATGATTAGATAAAATCTCTAATTATAGGGTTTAGGATTTTCAAGAAATTCGTGAGAAAAAACCAAGGTTTGGCTTCTTTGTTACCATTTACTAGAACCCAAGCTCCCACATTCTTAGATTTCCACTTCAAAGTTCTAAAATACACTCACCCACTTTTTTTGAGATAGTAAAGCTCGAGGGAATATGAGATATGACACATAACAAACAAGAATAATATAGTAGAAATTCACCTTTAATTCTTGATACAAGAGGATGAAAGGATTTGGATCCAAAATGGAAGAAAGGTGGAGGAATGGGTATGGCTCCAATGGAGCTCAAAGCTAGAAGGACAACAAGAAGAAGAGACAACACCATCTTTGCTTCGTTCCTTGCCCTTTTTAAGACAAATTATGATTCTTGCTTTTTTTCCATTTTACTTAAAAGGTGAAATGACAAAATTGCCCTAAAATTTTTTTGATTCCCTCTAATACCCTACCCTTTATAAGAGTCATTATAGGACCCTATCCTGAGTGTGAACTCATACCTATGCAACTTGAAGATAAGCCAGATCAAGTCACCAAGGTTAGCAGTCATCTCATTACAATGGAGAAGGACCAGTTAACTATGTTCTTAAAAGAAATCAAGGACTTTTTTGCCTAAATCTCAGTTGATATGCCTGGGATAGACCACAATTTCATATCACACCAGTTGTCCATTCATCAAAATGCTAAGTTGATATCTCAACGAAAGCAAAATATTGGCCCAGAGAGACAGAAGATCATTGAGACTCAAGTCAAGGAGCTCTTGGATGTTGGTTTCATCAGAGAAGTAACTTACACCTCCTAGCTCTCAAACGTGGTCCTAGTTAAGAATGCCAATAAGAAGTGGCATATATGTGTGGACTACATGAACTTAAATAAAGCATGTCCAAAAAACCCTTAACCATATACCAACATTGATAAATTGGTCAATAACTCTTCTAGCTTCTAACTTTTTTTCTTAATGAATGCCTACTCTGGGTATAACAAATCCCAATGCACTTAGACGATAAGGATAAAACAGAATTCATAATGGAGAAAGCCATCTATTGTTACCGCGTTATACCTTTTGCCCTTAAAATTTCTTAGGGAATATATCAATATATAATGAACAAAGTTTTTAAAGAACAAATAGGTAGGATGCTAGAAGTCTACATTATTGACATTATTGTAAAAACCCCCACTATAGTTGACCACATCCAGGACCTCACAAAAGTATTTCAACAACTTTGGAAGTATAATATGAGACTTAACCTAGAGAAATGTGCCTTCGGAGTCCCAGCAGGAAAATTCCTAGACTGTATGTTGATACATTGTGGCATAAAGGCCAACCTAGATAAATTATATGCAGTTATCAACATGCATAGCCCCCAAACAATTAAGCAGGTCCAGTAACTGATTAGACGGATTGTAGCCCTTACCCAATTCATGGAGAAAGCCACTTACAAATCTCTTCCCCTTTTAAACTTTTAAAGAAGGGAAAGATTTTGAATGGACTCCGAAATGCGAAGCAACCTTTATAGATTTGAAGACCTTCTTGGATTCCCATTCTATTATAAATAGGATAAAACCCAGCGAGACTCTCTATGTTTACCTCTCTATCAACAAGGAATCCGCCAGTTTCATTTTAGTGAGAGAAACTAATAAAGGAGGAAAGCTAATTTACTACATCAACAAAGTTCTTCAAGGACTCGAGATTTGATATCAGAAGATAAAAAACATAGTGTTGAAACTCCTCATAACAACTTACAAACTGTGACAATACTTCCAATGTCACCCAGTTGTCATGAGGACAAACGAGCTAATCTAGCAAATCTTGCACAAACCGAACCTTGTTGGACGCATGATCACTTAGTTAGTAGAGCTCTCCAAGTTTAGGATCACTTATGAGCCTCAGTAAGTAATCAAAGCCTACGCCTTATCTAACTTTATCGTCAAGATGACATAGGATCCCAACCTTCCTAAGAGGAACATGTGGACCATCTACGTTGATGGCTCTTCAAACCCTAAAGGAAGTAGTGTTGGGGTTATATTAGAAAAAAAATGATGGCATAACCATTGATCACTCCTTGAAGTTCAAGTTCCCCATCTTAAACAACTAGGTTGAGTATGAAGCCTGGATTGTCGTATTTATAATGACCAAATATCTAGGAGCTACTGAGATCACCCTTTGTAGTAACTCACAAATGGTTACTTCCTAGGTTCCTAAAGAATATCGAGCCAAGGAACCTTTACTGCAAAAATACTTAGTCAATTTAAAGGAACTCCTCAATATATTTGCTTGAGTCAAAGTCAAGCACATTTCCAGGGAACGAAACTCTAGTGCTGACATCCTTTATAAACTTACAAGCACCAAAAGCCTAGGAAACAACAAATTCATTATCTAGGAAACCCTGGCAACCCCAAGCATAGTAGACACCAAGGTTGTAATACAGGTTAATGAGAATGACGATTAGATCAAACCTATCACAGCATACCTGTGTGATGGGATCCTACCTAATGATCCCAAGGAAGCCAAAAAGCTCATATGGACCTTGGCTTGGTATACGCTATATGATAACTAGTTATACTACATAGGGTTTTCCTCCCCTTTTCTAAAGTGTCTCAGACATAAACAAGCATCTTATACCTTAGCTGAGATCCACGAGGGTAGTTGTGGACATCACCTAGGTGGCAAATCCCTCACCCGGAAAGCATTGCGAGCTAGATTCTATTAGCCCACTATGGAACCAGATGGCTTGGAACATATCCAAAAGTGTGATAAGTGTCAAAGGTTCACGAATGTCTATTCCACCCTACTAGAGGAATTAACAACCATCTCGATTCCTTGGCCCTCTTATAGGTGGGGGATGGACATCCTAGGCCTATTCTCACAAGCTCCTGGACAACTCAAATACCTTATAGTGGCCATCAACAACTACACAAAATGGATCAAAGCAGAGCTACTATCCATAATCACTGTAGCTCAAGTTCAAAAGTTCATATATAGAAACATCATTAATTGTCTTGGGATCCCAGAGTCTATTGTTACGAACAACGACACGCATTTTACTAACAAAAACTTCCAGAAGCTTCTGTTCGACCTCCACATTAAATAACATTTCACCTCAGCCAAACACCCTCAAGCAAACAGATAGACAGAAGCAGCCAACAAGATTATCCTTCGAGGCCTGAAGAAGAGGTTAGATGACACTAAGAGGGATTGGGCAGAACAACATGATCATATATTGTGGTATATTAGATCACTCCCCACTCTACTACCGTGAAGCTCCATTAAAACTTACCTATGGATACAAGGCTATGATTCTAGAAGAAATCAAGGAACCTAGCTAGCAGAAATAGTACTTCTCTAAAGAGCCTAATGAGGAACTCATCCATTAGAACCTTGACTTGCTTGAAGAATAGAGGGACATAGCCCACATTCGAGATACCGCTCTCAAACTCAAAATGGCAATCCAATACAACTCTAAAGTCATACCACAAAGTTTCAAACATGAAAAGCTTGTTCTTAGAAAAGAGGACATTAGTGGAAAGAACACCTCTCAAGAGAAGTTGACCCCTAGCTAGGAAGGCCCATATCGGGTGACATGTCATCAGCAATGGATAACAAAGCTTACAAACTAGAGACTCTCATTGGAAGGAAATCCCAAGAGATTGGAATATTGCTAAGCTCTGCAGATATTATAGCTAGTCTGAGCTTTTAAATTCCATATTTTAGTTTTGATTTTATGCTTTTTCTGGCTTTACTATTTACATTCCTAAATTGATGTATAGACACTAGCCATTTAGTTATTTGAAATACAATATACAAGTCTAATTCAACAAAATTGTTTCATTTATGATTATATGTAACCTATATGACAACCATTGGCCATTATGACGAAGTCCAAGGGACAAACATCTTGAAAAAACACACTCACCTAATCGCGCAACCCACAAGGTTGTTTATCGTAGCCTTGACGAGGTCCAAGGGATTAGCATCCTGAACTTAGGTGTGCAATTAAATGGGTAACCCTCAAGGTCGTTTGTGGCTGCCTTACTATGGTTTTTGAGGTGTTAATCTTAGTATAAATGCTTGCTCAATCAACCCTCAATACAAAGGTTTTCACCTTTCTAGAACACCCACAAGTGTGGTCCCAAGGCCGCCTAGATCACTTTGCCAAGACCTACATGATATAAAACTATATCATTGTTGCCTTCGAGAAGCCCCAATTATGTGATCCACGTCATCAGCGTCCTATTTAAGCTGCCCCATTCGAAGCTTACTCACATAAAGAGAAACTTTAATTGGGAAAATTTTCTTAAGTGTTAAGACACACTATAACCTAAAAGTTGTGCTCTTTAGGGATCCATAAGAGTCATACTAGCTCGCTAAAGCTCCTAAAAGTTTCTAAGTACCACGAGTATCCATGAACTCGGAGATGGGTGTTGGACCCATGGCAGACAATGAAAATGTTATCACAAAGTCCTAAGTCCCACGAGTATACTCGGATTTAGGTGTTCAAACTGAGGTGAACAATGGTTACTATTTTGCATTCCATTGCTAAGTCCCTAAGAATCCGTGCATTCAAAAATTGGCATTGGACTCATGGTGGACAACGAAAGAAGTATATAGCAAACAAAATAGATAGAATTAAATAAATGTCCAAAACAGGACTCGTTCATACAAAATCAAAAAGTCTCACGCAAGAGGCAAATACTAGATTACAACAAAAAAGAAAAAAAAAAGAAAACAAAAAGTTGCAATGGCCGTCATCATTAGCTTTGTTTGCTTCCTCCTCTTGGTTGGCTTCTTCATCATTGGCCCCGACAGCTTCTAGCTTTGTTACCTCAAGTTCTTTTGGAGCGGCATTTGCTGGTGTCACATCAACAATGACATTATTTTTTATGCAACGCTGCAATCCTGCTTCCTCAGTCACCAAACTAGGAATAAGAACCTTGAGATAGAGCTGTCAAAATAGGTCAAGCCCGATGAGTCGACCCTAATAGCCTGACAAAATAAGCAGGCTAGTCTAGTAAAAGTGAGCACAAAATTAAAAATAGTTCAAATTAGCCCGATCCAAATTAGTCAGGCCCACAATTGGGTTAGGCCAACCCGCTTTGATAACACTACATAAGGCCGAACTGGGCTAACTAAATTGGCAGCCCAAAATTCATATAACCCAATTTGGCCTAACTCGAGCTGGCCCATTTTAACAGCTATACCTTGAGCTAGGCTATGGCATTCTTGAATGACACATTAACTAAATTTTCCCAACTATCTTCAAGACTCACAATCTCAGCTTCAAGGTCTGCCTTATCATTTTCCAAGGCAGTAGTCACCTTGGCCTTTAGCTCATTAAAGGCAACATCAGAAGAAGACATCTTAGATTAAAGGACTTTAGCTTGGGATTCAGACTTCATTAGCTAACCTTTGAATTTAGAGGTCTGATCCTCTACTAGTTTGGCCTTTTCCGTCTTTACCACCTCCACCTTTTTCTTCTCCTCCTCCAGATGAGCCTTATCACCCTGGAGGGTGTCCACCTCTCCTTCCAGATCCTACACACTTTTAAGCTACATAACGATCATTTCCAAATACCAAAACATCAATGCATTCACAAGCACTAGGTTTTAGAATCTTGGAGAAGCTGCAGGAAATCCTTCTCCATTAGCACGTCAACATCCGTTGGGGTGAGAAGGGTATGATCAATGTGGTCCCCAGGTTCAAATCCTGAACTCTAGACAAAGGTAGAGACGAATCAGACAAGGGCACCCTGAGGAGCTTTATCATCTCATCCAACTGTCAAACATGTATTAGTTCCTCGAGGGTAGCAACCATTTTCAAATGGCTTTGGCCAGACTGTATGGCTGTTTTCTTTTCCATTGCAGTCAGGCCCCTTACCTAGACGATTCTGAACTTGATTAATTAATTTGAATGGTTGTCTCCAGTTGGGGACCCTCACCACTAGTATTGGAATCCTGGTTGGGCCTTTTCTATTGTGCTAACTTCCTTTGAAGTTTAGCAAGACCTTCTGCTAGCACCATATTCTCTGCAAAAAGGAAAACAATACAAGTGTTACTTATAATAATTAGTCAAACCAAATAGTGAAGACTAAAACAACATATCATAATGATATGCAGTCAACTTAAAGCATACCTAAGACGGCCTTGAGGTCGCTCTCTAGTGTATCCAGTATATCAGCCTAGTGAATAAAACTTGTCTTGTTAACCCAACCAACAAGGAAATAAATGACATTTATGTCATCCACCGTCAACTCTCCCTCTTTGGTCTCAAGTTGCTTTTAAGTCTTCTCCTAAGCCCTCTGAGTCTAGTAAAGGTAAATTGTTGGTTCTCCTTCCACTGTCAGATAAAAGGGCTGAGTTTCTAGGGATGCCTCTAATGGAAAGTAGTCTTTTTTGAACCTCTTGATATGGCCTGCCTTGGACTATTTAACTTGAGAGAACAGGTAGAAGAAGGCATGAACTATGCATAGGAGCCCCATATACTGGCATAGTAACTCGAACGCTCAAACAAATCCATAACCATTAGGATGAAGCTGAGTGAGAGCAACTTGTAGGTGATTAAGCACCCCCTTTTCAAAATCTGAGAATGGAAGCCAAACCCCAAGCCTCTCAAACATTGTTTCATATAAGTACATAAAATGGTTGGGTCTTGTTGTCTGGGTTAAGCACACCCGCTCTTGGTCGTTAAGCAGAAGCATTACAAATTCCTCATCATAACTTCTGTCCTCCATTATCTGCATATAATCTCTCTAATCGGCCATAACTGCTATCATGCTTATTTGGGAAGGAGTTCCCAAAACCTCCTTATCCACCCACTAGTATAGACTGACATCATAGGACATCGAATACTTACTCGGATCTGCAGTGACTATTTTTCTCCTTCCCATATTTGTATCCTAGAAGAAATACCCACAAACATCAAACTTTTAGGGTTTAAACTAGAACTACTAAATGGCCCATACTATTATTCTAACTCCTCGACGACTGCTAAAACTAGATGATGTACTTGGGGCATTGGTCTCTACCTTGATGCCTCCATTTGATTCAGAATCATATCTTAAGCTTCCACCTAAGATTGTGATCGCCAGACCCTATTAGTGTTCCTTCCCCATGGGGACCCCTCCACCACCCATGGCGCAATGGTGCTGGAGGCTCAAAGAGGATTTCTAATGAACTCCCATTTTCCCCATCATTCACAATCTCTCTTACCTTCACCATTCACAAAAAAAATAAAAGAAAAATTGGGGGAAATATGGGAGAGTACTTGAGAATAAGAGAAAATAATGAAGAGAATGGTGAAAAAAGAAAATCTAGGTTTGGCAACCAAGCGCTACCACGTTGCTGTCGTTCAAGATCGCTTGAGTTTATAGGTGCAATAGCACCCCAATTGACACCATCAAGGCAGAGGCACATTGGTCTTTTGCCACGCGTTTGAAATGATTGTAGTGTGAAACCCAAATGGCAGTTACCATCCACAACATACCACGTGTCCACAAAAGCTGGCAATAGTAGGCTAAATGGCCTCGGCCCTAAATGAAGCATCATGGGCAAGCCAAATGTCAATCTCCCTAAAATTGTATTATCATACCAGATCCAGGTTAGCTGACGATATCCATGACACTAGGCCCTAGCTTATAATGAGTCCAAATGGCTCAATGGATACCTACCTTGGCATCACGGATCAATGCACAATTCGCAACTTCTACAGTCAGTTACTTGCGCATGAACATGAACAAAACTTTCTAAGATCCTAGTGGTAATCATGTACCACTTAAGTTGGATCTTGGCTTTTATGCCATAACTGGTAATCATGTACCTACTCAAGTTAGATCCCGACTTATACGCTATAATGGGTCCTAGTAGCGCGAGTATCATGGCTCAACACTGCGGATAATGAAAAGACACCCCTTGTTAGGGGCGATTATGTGAGACATCCTTTATACATGATATCGGGTGATAGCTGCAACACTTCCTGTCACAAAGCAGATCTTGGCCTTAACATCCCAAGATGGATCCTAGTGCATAGGGGCATCTAACACTCTTGTTGGCCTCTGTACGGAGTACCTCGACACCCCACTATCACATCAAAGTGATGAGTTGGGGGCAACTATTTTGGACTGGTATCCCGGATCCATGTCCAACATGAACGACCTACCTTGGCTGGCCTAATTGCAATCCCTTGCTGGCATGGCCCTTAGAGGTAGTTACTTACTCACTAAATTAAGCATCTCAGCTTTAACTAAATCCTCTTATATGAGGAACTTTTGGGATCTTATCTCCTTATAACTACAAATCCTAATCATATCTAAATAGTATCTCCTCAAATACTGCTTATATTGTAAGCAAACCTACTCTACAAATATAGGGTTAGGCCACTCAAGTATGCATTTACTCTAATACACTTTTTTCTCCTAGTGTGCAGCCTTAACTTGAGCGTCAAGATACGTCATAGGTACACCACCTCCTTTCCACTACTATTACAACTGCGCAAGGAGGAAACTACCATCAATAACTATTTGGGAACATGACCATGTACTCACCTCTAGTCCTGGTTCTAAACAATTGTCATAGGCAAGGCCTCTTGTTACATGCATTGCCTTCTTGATTAATGGAAAAAGATTTTGTGAAGTAAATTTTTTTTGTAAAATGAGTAATTAAAAATATATTCACCCTTAATTTAAACTTACTAAATGATATAAGGGTGGGATAGACTTTCACCTTCTCACTTTCTCAACAAACTCACTTTATACGAGTCTTGTCCCTAATTGTGGTGGAGTGTCGTCTCGAACCTGCAGAACCCTAATAGGATGGAAGTCAACAAACCATTAGTGCTACGAGACTAGCAATCTTGTCCTTGATTAATACAAGATAAAAATTTTAATCATGATTAATATAAATTTTAATCATACTTGCATTAATGAATTATTTTTTCATAAATTTCATTGAACTAAATATTTATATCATATAAATAATGTTCATAGCATATATATATATATATATATATATATATATATATATATATATATAAATTCATCTCTTGATCATATACATGTAGTTATTTAAAAGAGTTTAATTAAAACGCAATATCATTATAAAGAATTTTATACTATCATTCAATAATTTATTGACATATCATTATAAAAAGTTAAACTTCTAGTGATTGTGATAGTCAAACTTCTTTAATAATTTGCTAATACATGGATGATGTGAAGGAGATTTACACTGAAAAAGCATCAAAGCCAAATTGTATTTAAAATTGAGTAAATTTTCAGTTTAATAATTTAAAAATATAAATTCATCAAGTTGTACCTCCACTCTTTTCATGTTACAGCATAAAGGGCGAATGCATAACGAACAAAGCTCTAAGGGAGACTCTAAAGCATCGGCCAACAGAAACGAAGACATCCATATTGGAGGAGACTCCCAAAGCTTCGCAGATCCTCGACGAGCAAGGAAATCTACACCACTATTTGCGTCTTGAAGCATATGGTTGATTTGGACATCGCAGTCAAGCACCAAGAAACTTCTAATGTGACAAACAACACCATGGTAATGGTGAAACAGCTCTATAGATGAAGCAATTAAGGATATTGTATCCAGAGATTCGCTTTCACACATAACCCTTTGACAACCAAGATCCTACGCCAACCTCATACCCTGAAGCAAAGCTGTTAACTCTGCAAGCAAGTTCTCGGAGAAACCAATATCACATGAGAACCCAACAAACCAAGCCCCATCCTGTTTACACAGAAGCCCACCAAATACAAGACGCCCTGCGTTACCCAAGCAGCTTTCATCCACGTTAATCTTCACTGCACTTTCCCTAGGAAGGTTCCAGTGCACCCACCTGGGTTGGGGGTTTCGGTTTGGTGTAGTAATAGGCCAAGTATTACACTCTTCGGTCATCAAGCAGATCCGCCTCACAATGACTTGAGTAGGAACCATAACCTCGTTGAAAACAACCTCATTTCGTGTTCTACAAATTAATCCACCAAATGGATGACAAAAAGAGGACTTTTATTTCTTTATTCATAAGCGCATGGATCCAATCATGCAACCCGAGAGTAAACAAGTTTGGGTTCGTATGAAAACCAAGCGCCACCTAGACATTTTGAACAAATTCATTGTCATGTAAAGAGTGGAAAGGGTCTTCATGCATAACATGGCATCTAGTACAGTCCATTGAATTACTTAGCCCACGATGAAATTGCATGCTATTAGTAGGAAGCGGTGCCTCATGGTGAATAAGCTCGAACCTTCTCTAGATCATGAGCTCTCCATATCCACCCCCAAGAATGCTAGATTTCTAGGCTTCTGGTCATGTTTAACAACCACTGGTAACCTGATTTAGTTAAGTAGACACTAGAGATATTAGCTTCCCAGACTAGACAATATGCCTCATAAATATTTAAAACCATAGTAAATTTAATTACTTTATGCACTATATCCTCTAGAATAGTTAGATAGAGCATGTCCAGGTGCTAAGCATTATCATGCTGAACATCCCTAAGTTTAAGATCTAAATATGAGATGTGCACCATGTTTATTTGCTTAGCAATCGGGCGATCGTGCAACCAGTTTGAAAATTAAGAGCTGTTCCCTTGGCCAATCTTCAAGCGGTAACCCTCCTTAAGAACAATCATTGCTTTTAGAGAGATTCTTACTTATACACAATTGCACCACGTCATTCTTACACACACTGACAAAAAATTAGAGAGAGAGAAAAAATGGGTCCCTCTAAACCCACTCATCATAAAAAACTATTTTCTCTCTCTAATTTTTTGTGAATGTGTAAGGATGACGTGGTATAATTGTGTGTAACCAATAATTTTGCTTGCTTTTAAAGTAAACATCCAAATGTATGATGAGCCTTGGGGCACAGAGGCATAAAAAATAGCCCCTTTTAAGATGTATATATTAAAATAGTTAGAAATAGAAATAGGAAAACAAATATTGGTAATTTGTGTATATTTCTAAATAAATGAATACAGAAGGGCTAGCCTTTATATATACATGAAGGCTGTTGTACAAAAAAAATAATAAAATATAATTATGTACTAAATCATACTAATTCTATACTAAATCAATTACAATCATTCCTAAAATTAATTGTGATCAATCATAATTAATCACGCTAACATCCCTCCTCAAACTCAAGTGGGTGTAGAAGAAACCAACTTGAATTTGAAAACTAGAGTATGAAATCTACAAGGATGATGAACTTTGGTGAATAAATCAGCTGATTGATCAAAAATGCCAATGGAAAGGAGATGAAGAGCACCACGAAGAATGTGTTGACGGATGAAGTGGCAGTCGATTTCAATATGCTTGGTGCGCTAGCTCATGAAAAATATCATTATGAGTAATCTGAATAATACTCATATTATCATAGTAAAGAACAGTGGGAAAGGACTGAGAAATACCCAAGTAGTCAAGAAGCCAATGTAACTAAAGTATTTCAAATGTGGTGTTAGCTAGTGTCTGATATTTTTCTTCAATACTAGAGCATGCAATTAAAGTCTATTTCTTACTTCGACATGAAATAAGTGCATCACTAAGATAGATATAGTAGCTAGTGATGGATCGGCAATCAGTGGGATCTCTAGCTCAGTCAACATCAAAATAAGCTTGGAGAACCAAAGAGGAGTTGACTGAGAAATGAAGCCCATGAAACAGAGTTCCTTTTATATACCGAATAATACGTAAAATAGTAGCATAATGAGTAATGCATAAAGCTGATATAAACTGACTAACTAGATGAATAACATATGAAATATCTGAACGAGTAACAGTAAGATAAATCAAGCTGCCAACCAATTACCGATAGAGAGTAGGGTCGTCAAGTATATTACCATCCAAAGGTGTAAACTTGATATTAGGTTCTAAGGAAGTGGACTCGGTGTGACTGTCTGAGAGATAGCCGACTTGAGAAATAAGATATGAAGCATATTTAGCTTAGGACAAATAAATACCATTAATAGAGGAAAGAACCTTAAGACCTAGAAAATAATTGAGAAAACTAAGATCCTTCATCTCAAAATTGCAGCTCAAAGATGCTTTAAGATCAGCAATATTAGAAGTATCATCACCTGTAATAATCATGTTATCAGCATAAAAAAAATGGTAAATAGTGCCACGATCAGTCTTACGGAGGAAGAGTGTTGAGTCATGAGAACTAGAGGAGTATCTAAGCTGAATGATGGTAGAACTGAACTTAGCAAACCAAGTTTGAGGAGCTTGTTTAAGACCACACAAGGTTTTGCGAAGAAGATAGACCTTGTTAGGTGGACAAGAGTAACCTGGTGGTGGTCGCATATAGACTTCTTCTTCTAAGTCACCATTAAGAAAGACATTCTTCACATCCATCTGATTAAGAGTCCAGTTGTGAGTGGAAGCAATAGCAAGAAGAGTACAAATTGGAGTAAGACGAGTAACTGGAGCAAATGTTTCTTCATAATCAACCTCATATTCCTGAGTAAAACTTTTGGTCACCAAGCTGGCCTTGCAATGATCAACAGGCTAATCAGATCGAGTTTTAATTTTATAAACCCATTTACATCCAATAAGAGCCTTATCAAAAGGAAGATCAATCATTTCCTAAGTATTATTATTCTCCAAAGCCTGTAATTTTTCATTCATAGCTTGTTGCCAATGAGGGTTAGTGGATGCCTCTAAATATGCCTGCGGTTCATGAAGGAGAAGCATGATAGAAAAACAATGATAATCATGAAGGTGGGTGGAAAGACTTTTTATCCAAGAAGGACGAATGACAGTATCAGATGTAGAATCAACAGTCGAGATAGGGTCAGCAGAATCAGTCAAAACTTTAGACAATGATGAGAGTTTACTAGGAGAATTAGAAAAAGAACCTGGAAGTGGAGAACCTATCTCAGACACATATGAAGACCCTGTATCAGAATCATGTGGAAAAAGATCAATAGATGGTATAGTGAACAAGGGAGAAGAAGTGGAAGGAATAGGCTTGAATTTAGACAAAGTGGAGAATAAAGTATCTTCCCAAAAGATAACATGACGAGAAATATGAATGTACTGAGATACTGGATCCTAGCAGCAACAGCCTTTGTGTTTAGTAACATGACTAAGGAAGCAAATAAGATGGGCACAGGGTTCAAACTTAGTGTGTTCATGGGGTTGAAGAAGAACAAAATAAGCACAACCAAAAACTTTGAGATAACTACAGTTTGGAGATCTCAGATGAAGACTTTCATAAGGAGATACATTACTAAGAACAAAGGAAGGAAGACGATTGATAACATAGACAACAGTAAGAGCAGCCCCACTCCACATACGTTCAGAACAAGAAGAGGAAATGAGCATAACTCGAACAAAGTCAAGAATGTGCCGATGCTTTCTTTCAGCACAAACATTTTGCTGATATGTACTAAGACATGAAAACTCAAAAAAAGTAATATAGATTTGAGGCATTATCATGATGGAAAACCTTAATTGTCTTTGAAATCGAGTTTTAAGCATAGTTGCAAAGGTAATATAGATTTGAGGAAGTTCAAAATGATTTTTAATTAAATATATCCAAGTGAAATGTGAATAGTCTTTAATAAAAATTATAAAATTTTGACAAACCCCCATAGTAGGTGCTGGAGTTGGACCCCAAACATCATAATGAACAAGATCAAATGAGGAAATATAAAATGGAAGTATTTTTATTACAAGATAAAGTAGGCTGTTTGGCTATTTGATAAGATGTATGTTGCAAAAATTTTTCTTTAATAGATCCTAAGACACCCTGAGAAATGAGATAACGTAATTTACTAAGAGAATTGTGACTAAGACATTTATGTCATAGCTGAAGAGAAGAAGTAGTAAAAGTAGCACAAATAGTTGACACAGGAGGCGGAGGAACATAAAGATCAGTGAGCCTCAAACAATCATCCAACTTTATGAGCATTCCAATGATCTGCCACGTTTGTGAATCCTACACAGAACAACCAGCAAAAGAAAAAGTAAGTATATAATCAAGGTTACATAATTGACTAACAGAAATGAGATTAAAGTTTAATTTAGGAATAAGGTAAGTGTCTGATAGGGTAAAAGTAGGTAGGGAGATAGGACCCTTATGACTTACTTTCATAAGAGACCCATCAACAGTATGAATGGAATGAATAGTATCTATAGAATAAAGAGGAGAGAATGCATGGGATGAAGAACTCATGTGATTACAACATACAAAATCAAAATACCAATAATTATTACCTAGGGTAGTGGCTAAGGTAGTAGGAGTATTACCAGTTTGAGAAAGGACTTGCTTAAGAAGGAACTCAAGATCAAAAGTGGAAAGAGAGATTTAGGAATCTGAGGCATAGTCGGCAATTGAAGCTGCAATTATAGGCTTGGAGAAGGAACTAGTACAAGGTTGAAACTTTTTCTGATTAGACCTTTGTGGACAAGTAAAGTTCTATGAACGATAAGGGTATTGCTCAATCAAATGTCTTGAAACTTTGCAGTATCTGTATACCTTAAAGGGGCAGATAGGAGTAATATAACATTTCTTCTTACAAATGTGGCACTCTATGATGGGACATTCAGCAGAAACATGACCAAGTTTATGGCAGTGACTATAGAATGTGCCTCTCTGATGAGTAACTACAAAGGTTAAATCTGCTTTAGGTCAAAGAAGACCTAATCTAGCTTCTTCTGATTTCAGAGAGTGCATCCTTAAGTATAGGCAAGGGATCCTGATGTAGTAGGGAAGCTCGAACAGGCTTATAGTCACTAGTGGGAGCAAATAGAAACTGGATGAGCCTGGTGCAATCATGGTACTCCTCATATAGTTTAGCATCACTTTTGTGTTTCAAGGTTGGCTCACACAAAAATCAATTGATCCCAAATAACTTCCATTCGAGTTAGGAACTCATATACAACTTGGTTGTTTTAAACTATTGAGCTTATTCAGCAACTGATATTGATGAGATAAATAAAAAATTGTATATCTATTTTTGAAATGATCTCATACCTCTTAGGCAATATCAAAGAGTCCAAACTGGAAGTGAATGTTGGAAGTGAAGGTGTTTTGAAACTAGGTGATAATTTGATGATTTTTACTATCCCAATCTTCTAATTTTTCAACATATTTCTCATCAGTGTCAACTTTAGTTTTGATAGGGCAAGTAATATCATTTGTGACTTATCGCCAATGTTTTTGGCCTTTCAAAAAGCCACACATGACCTCAACCCAAAGGGTGTAGTTTGATTCATTTAGTAGAACTGGAATGGGTTGAGCAACATCAGACTTTTCCATAATAGCAGAGAAGAATAACAGTAAAAAATGTACTTTCGAGGATGAATTGACAGAAAAGAACCTAAAAAATGAAATGATCTCACCAAAAAACCTTAGGAAGGATCTGGTGCTACGTTAGCACTGCCATGTCAACATAGGGGTCACGTAGGCAGGTTAGGTGGTGTCACCATCCATGTCAACAAACCCGGTTTAAGAGAAGTTGGTCACAGGTTGAGGCTGGGCTCATGGGTCAGATGCTGGGTCATGGGTTGTGGTTGAAAATTGCAAAACCCAAACAATGAAATGATCTTTTCTGCCTCTTCTCTTCTTGTGTTACCAATCTGCAAGTGAACAATGGTGGTTGGTCGTGTGGCTAGGACCTGCGTTAAGCGGTAGTTGGTTGTCCGCCTTTAGCGAATCTGGGTTCGCAAACAGAGGCTGAACAGAGGCGGTGTGCCCGAATTTGGTTTCATGGTGCTCAGATCTAGTTTCAATGGCGGTTGTTCAGATAGGGTGCTCGAATTTGGTTTCGCTAGCCGTTGTTCTGACGGGGTGCTCGGACGTGGCTGATCTTGGTGGCGATGCTCGAACTGGTATAACACGGATCTGGTGCTCAGACGTGATGCTTGTAGCATCCTCCCTAACCTATTAGTCTTAATCATGGTTATAAAAGTTCAGTAGCACATGTATGAGTTACTTGTTAATTTTGGTAACTTTCTGTGTTAGTTTGCATATGTTGCTATAACATCGAATGTGAAAAATAACTTATGTTAACTCAAAATTTGGCATAATTTGCTTAGATAATAAAAGCAAATATGAAGATTTTATTTCTAGGCTATAAATACTAAGTTTGAGATGTGGTAAAATTTTGAGAATTTACTAGACTAGTTTGGTAATTTTACCTACACTGGAAGTATAATATAACTTAGTGGTTATTAATAGTATATAATGATAATCATTAAATGAAGAGTTTGGTAATTGGAAATAATCCTAGAATTTTCTATTACACCTACGATGATAGAAAACTTGTTAAGCGAAAATTAAAGTATCCCAAAGAGATACAACATTTTCTGTTAGCATCAAAGTTTTCCAACCTTTCCACCGCCTTTATCCCTTCCATATTTGACTTGTCCTTCATTTTTCACTTTCTTTCTCATATGATTATGAAGCAACAAAGAAAGAAGAGAAAAAGAAAGGAAAGGAAAGAAAGAAGAGAAAGAGCAGCAGAACGTGAGAAGGAAAAGAAACAAGAAGAAGAATGAAGAAGAAGAGAAATAAAGGAAGAGCAAGGAAAGAAATGCCACTTTTAAGGGGAGTTAAGGTAGGGGTTGTTATGTTTAGTTTCTTCACTTCTTTCCCTTCTTGTTATCAAGATTTTGTATTGATGAACTTGAGTTAGAAGATATGATTTGTATGTTCAAAAGTTATATGTATGTTTTGTAGATGATTTCTAAGCTTAGGAATAGCTTGAATCTCTATTTTCAAGTGATTGATAAAAATGAGTTTTTGATGATTTACCGTATTGATAATCCCCTTTGGAGGTTGTTTTGAATGAATATATGTTGAGAAATATTGTTATTGATGGATTATAAGTAGATATATTGAGGATTATTATGTTGAAAACCTCTATTTTTTGATAAACTCTTGTTGGTAATAGATTACTAGAGTCTGGTAATCGATTACCAAACTCCTGAAAAAATGAGAAATGAAGGTGGTAATCGATTATCATAACTTGGTAATCGATTACCAAGCTTCTGGAGTGCTAGGATTTCATGTGGTAATTGATTACTACAAGTTAGTAATCGATTACCAAGTCTCTGTTTTGAGATTTTAGCTTGTGGTAATTGATTACCACTCATGATAATTGATTACTAGTCCCATGTTTTGGAGGAAATAGAGTTTTAAGCCTTGTAAGGTCATATGTAACACATTTATGCTATTTATTAGGGATTAATGTTTTAATTGGAGTATTTTATTATGTTAATTTCCATCTAGCATATTTATGAAGAATGACATGATACAAAAATTATATTTGTGAAATATTAGTTATATGTGCCTAGTTCATTGGAGGATTAATGTAATTGTAGAACTATGTAATGATGTTTACAATGTACACTTAGTTCACTTGAATGGTGATCGACTTATGTATTTAGTCCGCTTGTGACTGATGTTTTGTGTACTAAGTTCACGTGAGAAGTGAAACATTGTGCACTAGATAAATACATAATAAGATGAATTTGACTTGTGTGTTTGTCATGTTCATAGAATGTGCTAGAAGCATGAATTCCTCCTTTAATTATTGAAGTTGAGTTAGGATGGAATGTTTGTTATGAATTACAACTGTATTAACTAAAGTTGATCTTATGATGAAAATGATATGGTGTGTGCTCATTATACATGGCACTATATGAAATGGACCTTAAAAGGAAGTGTTCCATTACTTTTATTCCTTAAGTATTGTAACCTTATATGATGTGCACAATAATTTAGCCAAAGAATTGTAGGAAATGATCATTGATAAGGAAGGGGATCCTAAATTCTTAAGGTGGGATTTCTTTAACAGGACCATTATCACAGATAGGAATTATAGGAGTTGATCCTTGATGGGGAAGGGGATCCTACTTTGCTAATATGAGACTTCCCAATAAGGTCTCCATCAACAGAGTCAAGGTTACCGATAGGTTAAGGAGGTAACATATTCCCTCCCTATCAAGATACAAGGAATCAAGTTCTTAGGAATATGCAAAAGGCATGACATTTCACAAGCATTATCATGAAACATTTTATAAGAATTATCATAGGGCATTTCATAGGCATGAGCATAAGACATTACTTAAGCACTAGCATTGGAATTACAATTGTATGGGTAATTGTTTTATCATTAAAGAGATGTTAACTAGGTATACAAATTATGAATGTGCAATATGAATGTTTACATAAGAAAGTATGTGAATATTCTGATGATAGTAAGTTATGACTCTTATATGATTCATATACTTGAGATTGCCCTGATCTATTAATTCTATGATGATTTTATATGAATGGTTAATTATGAAATAATTAAGATTCATAATAATAATTGAATTTTCTACTTCGGGAATAGAGAGGAATAATTTTTGGCTTTTTTCACCTTTCTATATGTTATTTTCTCCAAAGCAGCTGGAGTTATCATAATGCCATTAAATGTGATTATAATACTAAGAATTTGTGAATTCTCACGCCTTTGTTTATTTCTATAATAAATCCAAGTCAAGATTCTTCCAAGGAGAAGAAAAGAAGTTGATGCCCTATAGTAGATTTATTTACTCTTTTATCCAATGCTTTGTATTTAAAGTATTTGCATTGGAATATATAAAGTGACATGTTTTGTACTTATGCCCTTTGAGGCTTAGTTTGTACTTTTGGATGTATAAAGTTCATGTAAATATTACATTTCCCTCTCAAGGCTCTTTATAATAACATGTATGGTTATTATAAAAGTAGTATAATGTTTATATGCTAGAAGTGACATGCTTAATTATGTTTACACATGTATATTCCATATATACAATGGTATTAGTATTGGGATATTACAATGCTCATATCTGGTACTTGGATGTGGCAGATCTTAGTTTGGCAGTTTGGTGACAATGACATGGTAGATCTGGTGAGCTTGGGTAGTGAGTTCTGGTTTGACTGAATGGTGAATGGAACGACGAACAACGAAAGTCTTAAGGAAGTCTGGAGTAATATCTAAATGGAGATCTAAAACGATGTCTGAAGTTTGGGGTCTGGAATCTGGAATCTAGTATTGGATCAAGAGTCTAGACTCTCTAATACCAAGTTAGAAATAGAAATAGGGAAACAAATATTAGTAATTTATGTATATTTCTGAATGAATGATTATAGGAAGGATAGCCTCTATTTATACAAAAAGGTTGCTATATAGAAAAGAAAAGTAATAAAATATAATTATGTACTAAATAAAACTAATTCTATACTAAATTAATTACATTCATTCTTAAAATCAATCGTGATCAATCATAATTAATCACACTAACAAAAATACATAGAAGTCCAAAGTTTTCCACAATCATGGAGCAAACTCTAAACTAGCTTCCCCAGCAAAGTTGTGTTATTTAACCTGGCTTCTATAATTCCTAAGCTTCCTACTAACATTGGACAAGTCACAGTCTGCAAGTTCACCAGGTGTAAGCCCTGGTGATTATTAGTGCCCTCCCCCTCCTAATAAAAACATAAATTAGTGAATTGTGCAGTCTAGATCATCACGAACAACTTTTAAAAGCACATAGTTTGCATAACATGAATTCGAACAAAAGTAAGGACATAATTCACAAGAGCCACCCTGCCTACTTTGTTGAGGACTTTCCCTTTCTAGGATGCTAGTCTTGATCTCATCTTTTCAATAATGAAGTTGAAGTCATCCTTCCTTGGACTAAAGGATACCCAAGATACCTTCCAATGTTGTTTGTAAATCGAATAGAAGTAATCACAGTAAACTTGTTCTCCTTCCTTCTCAGAATATTAGATGAGCACACTGCCATTAACTTTCATAGTCAACTTCCAAGCCTAGTGTTGTACATAATTCATTCAACACATACAAATTAATCGAGCCTATGAAGTTTTAGCTTTAGAAAAAAGTAAGATGTCATATGCAAAAAAATAAATGAGAAATCTCAACCCTATATTTTGACACCTTAATAGGAGCCCAATGTTTGCTTTCAATTTTTTTTTTTTTTTTTGCAATCAACATGGCTAGTATTTCCATACATAAAATGAAAGGTATGGAGACATAGGGCCACATTGTCTTAGCCTTTAATTCAGAGAGAAATTCTATGTACAACTTTGTCCTATTCCACAAAATTGAGAAAGAACTAGAAGAAACATAGAACATAATGAACTTAATAATTTGAATATGGAACCTAAAATCATGGAGAGTGTTCCTTAGAAAATCCCAAGTTCCCAACTAACATTATGATAAGCTTTCTCAAGGTTGATTTTGAAAACCATAGCTCTTCACTTACTCTTTATATGGTGCATGAAATGAAGAATCTCCTGGGCCACAATCACATTATTCGAAGTACGTCGCCCTGAAATAAAGCTACTTTGAATAGGGCCAATCAATTCATCAATTTAAGTTTTGATTCTATTAACCAATACTTTAATTATTAGCTTATAACCCAAGTTGCACAAATTTATTGAGCACAACTGTTTCAAGTGTGTTGGTTGGTCAACTTTAAGGATCAAAGCTACAAGAGCCTATGAGAGCTTAGCATAAATAAAAACCATTCTTAAAAGCCTCCTTGACCATTTTGTACACATCATTCCTTATCAAAATCCTAATAGTTTTTTAAGAAGAAAGGCTGGAATCCATCAAGACCAGGTACCTTATACAATTTTCATGAATTTTTCAACAAGAAACACCTTATCTTTGGTGACAGGAGCTAGTGAATTAGATCTACCTTCACAAGAAAGGGTGACACAATTATCAATCACCACAGGCAAACATTGAGCTTGAACCTAGGGAGCAAACAATTTTTTATTAAAGGATAAAGCCTCAACCTATAAAACCTCACTATTAATGCATCAGAAGTTATCTGAGATAAAAAGGCCTTGTAAGTAATTCCTTTACCTAATGACCACTATTTGAGTATAAGAAAAATCTAGTGCTGCAATATCTAGATTTAACCTATTTTTCTCTGGATTATTAGAGCCAGAACAACACTTCTTGATAAAGTGTGGTATTATACTCACCTTGGACCTATTTTCCTAAAAAAAACTAAGAAGCAAAAGTCTATATGAAGTAAACTTCTTTGAATGCCATTAATTCTTACCTTTAGCAATCTCTTCTGAAAATATTCCCAAAAACCTCAATAATGGATTTCAAGGAATTATCTTTGACATTCTCCTAAGCTTTGATAACATTATGGTCCCCTTTGTCCTACCATTGATTGACCACCTATCAAACATCATTGTGGGAAGCCCAAGCAGCCTCAAACCTAAAAGGCTGATGACTCTGGTCAAGGAAATGCCACCACAATGCAAAAGGATTGAGCTATGATCAAAAGCAACCCTGCACAGCTTCTCCACCGAATCCTCAAGGAAGACTCTATGCCATTGACTATCCAAAATAGCCCTATCTAGCCTCTTGGAAATCATAAAAAGACCATTTTCATTTCGGTTCTAAGTATATTCTACCTCCCACTAGCCTCAAAGCCACCATGTTGCACACCTCCATCATATCTGCAAAATTGTTAGTTCTAGAGACAGAAAGTTCCTCCTATCACTTTAGAAGGCAATAATACCTCATTAAATTCACCTATAAGAACCAAGGAAATATTTATACTTTGTGTAGTAGTTT
The DNA here is from genome assembly GCA_029884595.1 of Ormosia semicastrata. Classification (NCBI taxonomy): domain Eukaryota; kingdom Viridiplantae; phylum Streptophyta; class Magnoliopsida; order Fabales; family Fabaceae; genus Ormosia; species Ormosia semicastrata. The sequence continues at coordinate 14,387,563 of JAQQTO010000063.1, read as the reverse complement.
CTAGGTAATCCTATAATAAGCTTTGGGTGCTAAGGGTAGGGTTTGCATATACCGTAAAGCACAACAACTAACGAATCCCTTTAGAAATCCTCATAGACAACACTTATGGATTAATGTCATGGACAAAGTAATAACACTAATCTTCTTCTACTTTCAACACCCAAATTCCCCTTAAGTGTCCAAAAGCTTCTTGAATGATAACATCCACATACTTAATCTTCTTTTAGAAAACTATATGTGCTAGAGAATTAAGCATGAGTTCGAGAAAAACCATCAAGCTAGGTTTATATCTCTTTATTAACTCCTTAGTGTACCTCTTTCCACGCACATTCACCAACCCCATCACATTTCAACTTAGTATTTATAATTAATTGAAGATCCTCATAGTGACAAGTTAAAATTTGCACCCAATCATGCAAGTGTTACATTGTAGAAGCAATCTCCATATGCATAGAACTTGAGTCCTCACTAGCTGAAGTGACCATGTTTTTATCCTTCAAACTTTGAACGTCTAGGGTTGCATCCACCTAAAAATCCATATCTCCGCTAGCCTTTCTATTTTTTGGGCCCAGAAGGATTGCTTCCTCTTTTTCAATAAATTATAGATGAAAATGAGACAGAACCCTTACAAGCATGGTAGTTTTAATATTAAAGGAAAAACCTTATTGTTGCCCTACTTGGGCTACTTGTTTACTTTTCTGACCATTGGTTGCCATCTCTTATAGAAGTTAGAACTTCCTTTGACCCAATTATAGAACAAATCTATGCCTAACATGCAACGTGCTCAGCCATCTTGCCTGAGCCCACATTCCCTTTAGATCCCGCTTCATCATTACTAGGGGACCCATTTGGGGAGACCTCATTATATAGTGGTTCAAAGTTCATGCATGGTTGGTGGTATTGAAAATTAGACTTATTCGCCTTTCTAACAAGTAATAACTCCTATTCAGATTCCAAACATATTGAGAATTGTAGAGCTTCTGGTTTTACTCATTTCTAGATTCCAAGCACATGTAGAATTGTGGAGCTTTAAAGTGATGCATTGAAAATTATGCTTTAGAAGATAGAGCCTCTAGTTTTTAGCATTTTAAATTTAATTTCCTATTTATGTTTCTTGTGAATTGTAATGTTACTACCCTATAAATATCTTGTATGAAGAGGGGAAATGACATACTTGAATATTTTGAACACTTAATAGAATTTAAGAATATAAGTTGTCTATTTCTCTCTTGATCCTAACTTATGGAGTTGAATTTAGCATTTGTTTAAGTTATTCCCAAACCCCTTAAATTTCTCCCTCATCATTTGGTATTAGAGCGCATAGTTTTGATTAGGCCTTAATTTGTCTCCTTTTCCCTATAGCGGTAAGAAGAAGAAAATGTGGACGTGGAAGAGGTAACCCAATGATGGCAAACTTGGGTGATGAACGAGATGTTGAAATTCAAGCTCTTTGGAGACAAGTTGAGGAGTTGATGTTGTGTCTTAAGTGTCAAGAATCCAGGAGTGGACGAGGTTCCAACCATGATTATTCCAGTGATGACTCAGAGCTTATGAATCCTTTTGACGATGGGCAAACTCAAAGCTTCTTAAGGAGAATCATACGATCATCGAAGACTATCAAGATTGATTTGCCAGAGTTTCATGGTTGTCTATAGCCAAAGGAGTATTGGATTGGCTTAGTGTTGTGGAAAAATTCTTTGAGTACAAAGATATTCCCAAGAACCAAAAAATGAAGCTGGTCGCTACAAGGCTTCGCGATTATGCATCTTTTTGGAGGGATAAGGTGCAAGAAATGAGATTACAAAAAAGAAAGCCAAATATAGCTTCATGGGAGATAATGAATGCACAGTTACGAGAAAATTTACTGCCTTTAAATTTTGCTCAAAGTATTTTTATGCCATTTAATACTTTGCAGCAAGGCAACAAAACTGTGATTAACTATACAGAAGATTTTTACAAGTTGATGGCTAGATGCAACAATCAAAGTCAAAAGATCAACTTGTTGTAAAATATGTCAGTAAGTTGAAATTGCCCATCAGAGATGAAGTAGCGATACAACAAGTATGGAGATTAAATAATGCATATCAATTAGCCTTGTAGGTCAAGTTAAAATTGGCAAGGAGGGGAGCAAGGAATTTTACAGATATATAAAGTTTCTACCCATCAAAAGCTAAATCCTCTAGCGGAAATGTTCCTAGAGGCAGCAATGTGAGAACAATTCAACTTCAAATAAAACTAAGTCTCCTACTTGTTTTAAATGTGGTCAACCAGGTCATTACATGAATGAGTGCCCGAAGTGGAGGAGTGATGCTCGCATGGGACTTGTGAATGAAGAAGACGAAAAACAAAAAATTGAAGATGTAGAGCCAAAGTACGATGATGATGGCTATTATGAATGTGAGGAGATTGAACCAGAAGATGGAGAATGCTTAGTGATCCAAAGAGTTCTTGTAGCCCCCAAGCAAGACAACAATGAAGATTGGCTACGACACAATATCTTTAGAACAAGATGTAAGTTTCATGGAAAAGTGTGCTTTTTAGTCATTGATGGAGGCATCTTTGCAAATTTTGTTTTTCAAGAAATGGTGGACAAGCTCAAGTTCAAAGTCATACCTCACTATGCTATCTCATGGATAAAGAAGGATAATGAAGTAAAAATTGATAAGAAATATCTTGTTTTTCTTTTCTATAGGTAAAAATTATTATGATGAGGTTTGGTGTGATGTAACTTCTATAGATATTGAGCATATACTATTAGGTAGACCATGGCAATATGATAAGGGTGCTTCAAGATGGAATAAAAAATACTTATAAATTCATTGTGAGAAAAACTAAAATTATTCTTTTGCCATGTAAAGACATGTGTAATCCCAAATCTTTTACAAGACATGCATTGCTTACTTTGTCACAACTTGAGTAAAAGGTTGAGAAGGATGGAGTAGTTTATGTTTTGGTCATTAAATGAGATACACGACCTATGAATATTCCTAGAGATGTCAAAACTCTCTTGTAAGAATTCAATGATGCTGCTCCTGAAGAGTTGCCTAGTGGTCATCCTTCCTCAAGGGAGATTCAACACCAAATTGATTTGATTCCAAGTGTTGTGCTTCCCAACAAAGCTCACCACTAAATGAGTCCGAAGGAGCATGAAGAATTTAATCATCAAGTGCTTGAATTGTTAAACAAAGGATACATCGGGGAAAGCTTAAGTTCTTGTGCTGTCCTTACACTCTTAACACCAAAAAAGGATGGTTCTTGGCGTATATATATTGATAGTTGAGCACTTAATCGAATCACTATCAAGTATCGGTTCCCAATACCAAGAATTGATGATATGTTCAACATGTTGACTAGTGCACAAGTATTCTCGAAGATTGATATTAGAAGTGACTACCATTAAATCAAGATTAAGCGAAAAAATGAACTGAAGACAACATTCAAAACAAGAGAAGACTTGTATGATTGGCTTGTTATGCCATTTGACCTTAGTAATGCTCCAAGTATGTTCATGAGGGTAATGAATCAAGCTCTCCACTCTTTTATTGGAAAGTTTGTTGTTGTATATTTTGATGATATTCTTGATTATAGTTGAAATTCAGTTGACCATATTAAATACTTGAGGGTTGTTCTGATGACTATGAGAAAAGAAAAACTTTATATAAACCTCAAAAAGTGTTCTTTTATGACCACTCGCCTAGTTTTCCTAGGCTTTATGTTTACTCCTTCAAGTGTTATGGTGGATGAGGATAAGATCAACATGTTTGAAAATGGCCTACTCCTAAGAATTTACATAAGGCTCGGAGTTTCTATGGACTAGCTTCATTTTATTGTCATTTCATTCGAAACTTCAGCACCATTACAACACCATTAACAAATTGCTTAAAGAATAGAGAATTTATATGGACATTGGAGGCAACCAAAAGCTTCAATCTTATCAAAGAAAAGTTGTCCATTGCACTAGTCCTTGCACTTCCAAATTTTGAGAAAATTTTTGAGGTTGATTGTGATGCTTCTCATGTAGGGATTGGAGGAGTGCTTAGTCACGAAGGACACCCAATTTCCTTCTATAGTGAAAAGCTAAATGAGACAAGAAAGAAATATTCTACCTATGATATTGAGCTATATGCCATTGTTTAGACTCTTTGCCATTGGAGGCCATATCTCATTCAAAGAGAGTTTATCCTTAATTAGGATCACAAACTCTCAAGCATATTAACTCAAACAAATTTGAATAGAAGACATGCAAGATGAGTTTCTTTCTTATAAGAATACACTTTTATGTTGAGACATAAGAGTGGAACACTTAACAAAATGGCTGATGCACTTAGTAGAAGAATTGCATTGTTAAATACCATGACTGTGCACCTAGAAGGTTTTGATATCGTCTTAACAATGTATTCAGAAGATATTGAGTTCAAAAGCAATCTATCAAATGTGCAAAGAAGGCAGGTATGAAGATTATGTTCTATATGATGATTTTCTTTTTAAGGGTACACGTTTGTGTATCCCTAAAAGTTCACTTAGGGAGTATATCATCAAAGAACTTCACTGCAGGGGGCTTGGTGGACATTTTGGGTGAGATAAAACTTTGTTGCTTGTTAAAGAAAAATATTTTTGGCATACTCTTTATGGAGATGTTGCAAAGTTTGTGAGAAGATGTCGCATATGTCAAAGTTGCAATGGCCAAAGCCAAAATTTTTGGTGCTTATACTCAATTGCCTATTCCTAATGCTCCTTGGGACGACGTTAGCATGGACTTTGTTGTTGGATTGCCAAGGACACAAAGAGATATTGATTCTATTTTTGCAGTTATTGATCAATTTTCCATCATGACTCATTTTATTCCATGCAAGAAGACTATGGATGTCTTCTATATCACTGACCTTTATTTTAATGAAGTTGTTAAACTTCTTGGATTTCAAAAGTCTATTACTTCTTATCGTGACATTAAATTTCTTAGTCATTTTTGGCAAAATCTTTGGATGAGAATAGACACTAATTTGTTGTATAGTAGTGCTTATCATCCTCAGATAAATGGTCAAACTAAAGTTGTCAACTGCACTTTGAGAAATTTGCTTCAAAGTTTCGCTTCAAAGAGGCCAAAGCAATGGGACATTATTCTTTCTAGAGTTGAATTTGCTTATAATTTTGTTGTGAATTCCTCTATAGGAAAAATTCAATTTGAAATTTTTTATGAGCGTACTCTTAATCATTACCTTAATCTAGCTAAAATCCCTACATCTAGCAAGAAGGCTGAAGATTTTACAACCACCATGATAAGGATTCAAGAAGTGAAAAAGAAGCTTGAGAAAAGTACCAAGTCTTACAAAGAAGTAGCATATACTCATCGAAGAATTCAAATTTTTAGTGAAGGTGACCTTGTTGGGTTTATTTGAAGAAGCAAAGGTTTCCTACTAGTACATATCATAAGCTCAAAGAGAAAAAGATTGGCCTTTGTCGGATTCTACACAAGATCAACGATAATGCCTACAAGATTGATCTCCCAACTCATATACATACTCATTCTACATTTATTGTTCGTGATTTGGTTTCCTTACCATGGAGAGAACGATTTGAACTCAGGATCGAGTTCTTTCCCACCTAGGGAGGATGATGTAGTGGTTCAAATTTCGTGTATGGTTGGTGGTATTGGAAATTAGACTTACTCACCTTTTCAACAAATAATAACTCATGTTTAGATTCCAAACATATTGAGAATTGTAGAGCTTTAAAGTTGCATTGGAAATTATGCTTTGGAAGATGAAGCCTCTAGCTTTTAACATTTTAAATTTAATTTCTTATTTATGTTTCTTGTGAATTGTAATGTTGCTAGCCTATAAACACTTTATATGAAGAGGGGAAATGACAGACTTGAATATTTTAAACACTTAATAGAATTTGAGAATAGAAGTTGTCTATTTCTTTCTTGATCCTAACTTGTGAAGTCGAATTTAACATTTGTTTAAGTTATTACCAAACCCCCTAAATCTCTCCTTCATCACCTCATTCCTTGTTTTCTTCTTGACATAAATTTTAGGTGGTTTCTGATACCTCATCATTGATGGACCCAATTAGGAATACCTCATTTATAAGAACATCAAAAGTAATCTTCCAATGTCAATTTATGCCACAAAATTAGTTCTTGAAGTAATATTAAATTGATATTTAAAAAAGTGCGAACATGTAATTAGTTAACATTGAATGTGAATTTTATGTTTTCGATAAAGAGGGATAAAGCTAATGTCATATGTATTTTTAAAGAATCAAAATGCATACTCATTCTTGATGCGGATTAAAAGTTACAAACCCAAGTGCAGGTTGTTTCAAGTAATAAATTCTCAGGAGTCTGAGGTCGATCAACAGGGAATTGATAAAGAAAAATTCTTTGACGTAAAGTAAATATTTGTCACAACAATAAAAGTAATAAAACTTAGTCACAAATAAACAAAAGACTTACTTGGGTTAGGAGATCTACTCTTGGCAAATAAAATAAGGATAAGATTAATTCTTTTTATAATTCAATTAGAATCCACACATAATAGAGGTTCCAATCGAAAAATATAATGTTTAAAGTTCATTAAAAATTATATACGTAATTATATTATGATTCCTTTAATCATCTTTTAACACCACCACTCATAAATGGGATCAAGCATTTATTGTGCCATAATCTTGTCTACAACAAATCAAGATCTCCACTTTACAAGGAGGGTTTTTAAATTGATTAAAAACAAAATACAACACGTATAATGACCACTTGAAAATATATCATTTAAGCACAAGAAAGAAATGAATCTAACCTTATTTCATTACTAAGAGTTTCACCCTTTCACCCAAGTAAAATGAAACTTAGTTACTCATAGAAAAGAAGAAAGAAAGAGAGAAGAAGAAGAAAAATATAACTTCAATTTAGAACAAAAGAAAATTACAACAAGATAAACAAACAACACAATAGCATGATCTTGGCCTCTAAGACCAAGACTCCTAAATGATCTGCCGATGGTGCCTTTTATAGAGGATTAGGGATACAAAATGACAAGGGAGATGAGTCATGAGTGAGTGGATGAGTGAAAAATAAGTGAAAAATGCCAAATGACTTTTGATGAGTGTAAAATTATGGAGATTCATGGTCTCCGAAATCATTCAGCTCTGAAGTCATTGCATTCATCATTTTTTAACCAAGTGGTCTTCATGAACATTATAGGCCTGGATCTTAACTGTCTTCTGGTAAAATGTCAGCTCCAAAGACCAACTATAGCCTGAGATATGGCCTAATTACTGCACACTGTTCAGGCCCAATTTCAGTTCCTTTGTTCTGACTTCCAAGTCCAATATGACCCATTAGACATCAGAATCTCGAAAAGTATTCTTCATGAAAGTTATGGTCTTAACTATTAACCATCAAAATTTCAACCCATTTAACATCCTATAGCCCGAGATATATCATGAAAAGTATGCATAGGTCAAGCTGCTAGGATCAACACTCTAATTCTTACTTCAACTCCAATTTGAGTTATCCAAACATATGATTTAGCCTTTGAGGTCTTCATGAAAGTTGTAGGAAATTGTCTTATATTTCCTACAAGACCAGAATCACATCAATCAGATATTTGCAACTCAAGTTATATCTAATTTACTAAACACTGCCAAAAAGATAAATTAAGGCTAATTCATGCAATAATTCTTTCAATGATCCAATAAGGTCCAATATCATAAAATGTGTCAAAACTAACTTAATTAAACCTAATTGAACCTTAAGAAGCCTAGTGAGAGGATTATAAAATGTATAAAATATATTGTTATTAAATTCTCTCACACTTAACTTTTGTACTCTTGGGCAAAACACATAAAAAAAACTAGGGAACAAAGAAAAAATGACACAGACTCAAAAGTTAAAAACTCTAAAGGATTCAATGAATCAAGAAAAGCAACCAGACATTCAAGGGATCAAAACATTCATGAGGTAACATTTCTTCGCATCTCAAACCAACAAGCAAGGAAACTTCAGTTGAAAAGAATGAATCAAGAATGATAGATCCTCACAGAATTCACTCTCATCTCTTAAGTATTTAAAAGGTAAGTATTTTACTCTATTCAACTCATAAATAATTGCACTACCATAAGCTAATTTATCTTCTACTTCTCCGCTACTCAAAAATAACATGCACACAAAAATCAAGGGTTTTATTCAAGGTTGTAATGAGGCTATGGTAAAGGAGAGGGGTAATATGGATATGACAAGTTAAATACCAAAGAGAATAGAAAAGTATTATGATATAGTTAGAGTGAAGAAGATGTTTGAGAACATTCAGTTTAAATTTTCCAAGAGTTTCTTAGTTCCTTTTCTGTTTGCTTCCTTCTCATAAAGGATAATGATCAATATTTGACTAATGTTTTCTTGAAGATTAATGCCAAATTGGTAGGTTGAATTCATTATTAGGCCGGAACATTCTCTTTCTCTTTATGTTGTTTCCAAGCATCCACTCTCATTCTAGGTATGAATATGTCACAAGGTGCATTCTTTGATTGCAGCGGTGGTCAGCTTTTTTTTTTTTCTAAGAACATTTGCACACATACCCCCATACTTATTAAAAAAACTCAACTAATAACAAAGCCAATGCTCTCTTATTCCCTAAGGTTAGGTAAAAATATGATTTTTTAAAGCACGTTATGAGTTAGAAATAAGGAATGATCAAATAAGCTCAAACAAGGTACACAAGGGAAAATATGTAAGGTTGACTATTTGGTCAAAGTAGCTATTTCAAGAAAAATGCCTCAATCATGTTTATGTATGCATGTGAAAATATAGCCTAAAAAAGAATTAAAGTAAGTTCTAGAATAACAATTCCATGAGTGAAAAAAATCACACTAGAAAGAAGAGAATGGTACAGATGTTTAATCCATTCATCGATAGGCTCAAAATCTCACAAGGCATATATCCATCATTCTTAATCTATCAATTCAACATCTATAACTAGGTATGTGAAATTTAAGAAAGAAGATAATTTATTCAACCATTCCATGATCCTTGAATCCATTTGCTACTTCTACACAAAATAGTTATCTACCCTAACTAAAATACATCTCAAGAGTAAAATTACCTCCAGAGCAAAACTTACTCCTTACTCTGCCATCCTTAATTAGTTTAGCTATTAGTAAATTGTTGACAAACATATAAACACGACAAACATATTAATAAACATACTTTCTAAATTTTTTTTATTTTTTTGGTTTTTTTAGTTTTTTTTACACAACTATTCACACAACTATCCTTCCCCCCAACCAGATCACAATATTGTCCTCAATGTCAAAATATAGATAGGTAAAGGATAGAAGATATTACCTGTTATTGCAATTACTGAAAAGAGAAACCTCACACAAATTTAAACAGAAACAAAGTACGATGAATAAAATCAAAGCTTGTAATTATTTAAATAGTTGGAGTGTCTGGTCTGACTTGCTTTTCATACTGCTTCCCTTACCGCTTCCTTCTGATCAATCTATCTGAGCTGTTACTGGATCAGGTTCATAAACAAAAACTTCTAATTTATCAATCAACTCATCAACAGTGGAAGCATAAATAAGGAGTCGTCTTGCCAAAAGTGTGATAAATTTCTGTTTCACAATATGGTCAAGAAAATAACAAAAGATCAAAGAAATTATTAACATTCAAAAAACCTATGGGTTTATGGTGGATGTTCAGTTGGGCCCAAGAGACAATTTGAAAAACTTCTTCCAAAGTACCAAAACCACTTGGTAAGGCTATGAATGCATCAGAGTTTACAATCATTGTCTTCATTCGTTCATGCATAGATGATACTTGAAGCTCCTCCCCAATTGTCTTTCCAGTAATGTTCTTTTGAGTTAAAGGTCCAGGAATGATACCTAAAACCTGACTGTCTCCTATATGTGCAAAGAATGATACAGCCCCTATTAACCCAATGCTACCTCCCCCATATACTACATGAATTTTTCTTACAGCAAGTGTTCGATCAAGAGTGTTTGCTGCGTTTACATACTCTAAACCCTTCCCATAACTTGATCCACAAAATACACAGATATTTGTAAGTTTACAAACAGAAGAAGAAGCTCCCTCCATTTCTACGCTCACACTCTCTTTGAATGATTATGAGTTGCAGGAAAGTGAAGAAAATGAAATGTTTAAATAGGGATGGGAATAGAAAAAGTAATAATAGCTCCTATATGGGTAGGTTGGCTGTTGTCAGAAAAGTTTGAAATTAAGAAACACAGTTTTTTTTTTGTTTTTTTAATTTTTTTTTACTTCAAGAAAACCATCAGGGTAAAGAAGTCTAGAAACCCCTGAAGGACCCCGCTCAAAGGATCGTCTGTCCAAAACCAAAATATAACAAAATTATACAAAGATAAAATAATAATAACAAATGATGACATACCTTTATGTACAGGTTTCATAGCATATCTTTATACTGTGCGTCATGAGTGCAGTAATACCAAGACGGCTCAGCCAATCTGGGAATTCTTCTCCCTCCCGCTTGTGGGATATTTTGGATTAAACTACGACGCCACTAATTAAAGTGCGTAAATCTGACAGCTACCACCAACGATCATAGCCAGTGAGAGGTTGCTAAAGAGCCCATGACATTAAACCACAGGATCCAGCTCAGAAGCATTGTCACGCGAAACACGAGACGCTTCTATCTTATTTACCGACCAGCGTGCGAAGGTCCACCCGAGTCAATGATGGGTTTGCCACTGGCAGGGGCTCCTAATCTAATTAATGACCAAGTACAACCGAAGTTTCGCCCTCCTTTTATTTTATTTTTTTTCTTTTTTTTTCTTTTTTTCTCTTTTCTTAAGATGTACAAGATAATATATACATTGTGATTATGGCTCACATCTTCCTCTGGTTTTACGTCCAATAACGGCTTAAATGCCTTCTATGAGTCAAGGATAAGCTTCCCATCTAATTTTTTTATAAATTGGCAGATAGAGTCTTTTTGAGTCAGATTTTCAAGACTGTAAAACTCTTACTTGTCTTTGGAAAATCATTGATAGGTGTGATATCAAAAGGTGAGCCTGTTGTAAATATGGACAAATGATATGCAACAACATTTTTGGCTCCTTTCTTGTCTTTTATTGTGATGTTGAATTCTTGAAGCAACAAAATCCACTGTACCAACCTAGATTTGCAAAAACTTGTTGAAAAAATCGACAAGTGCACTAAATTGTTAAAGTAATAAAGTTGACGATTAAGAGGGAAAAAAAACTAAAACACACAAAATTAAGAGGGGAAAGAGAGAACAAAGCACATGAATGCAAAACACATTAAGGATATAAACACATGAAATTAAAACACTAGGGATCTAACTTCATTTGATTCAATAATCTATCATAGACAATAGAGTAGCTTTGGGACCTTCATTCTAATTAATTTCTAATCATTCAATTAATGGAAAAAAATTCAGTAATTAATTAAAACTCAATTCCTTGGTCTAAACCTTAACTCTTAAAGGCATGATCTTTACTCTATGGATTCTCATGGAAAATATCACAATTCTCCCACACAACCTATAATCTCCATTCCTAGATAATTATAAATTATGACACTTATTATTTATGGTCTAAGTCATATGCAAACCTTCTAATTCTACATACACCTTACTAGATCAATTTATAAGTGGTCAATTCATAAAAGCATTAAGAATCATAATAAGCACTCAAATTGAATAAAAAAATTGATTAAAGTTCCAATCTTAATACATGTCAATTGAATCAAGTTACATCTTCATCCTAAAAACACACAAATTTAACTACACATGACAAAAGAAAAGAAGAAATAAGAAGAATAAAATAAAAATATATACAGAGCTCAACCTTCCATAAAAAAAATATTAACAAGTAGGCAGTATAAACCTACCATTAAATATTAACAAGTAGGCGGTATAAACCTGCCATGGTAAAAAAAAAATATTAACAAGTAGGCGGTAAACCTGCCATTAAATATTAACAAGGATGGGGTATAAACCAACCACCAAATAAATATTAATAAGGGTGTGGTATAAACCGACCACTAAATATATATTCACAAGGGTGTGGTATAATGTGCAGAAAGTAAATTACAAAAAGTAAATTTAAAATATGAAAACCGGAGAGAGGTAGAGCCCCACCAGAAGGAGGAAGAAGAGAAGAGTCAAAATTAAGATATTATTAAAACATAAAGTAAAAACCAAAGAACCGACAAGCCGATTTTTTGCTCCGGCGAGAGAGAAGAGAATAAGAAAGATTACTTCATTCATGATTAAATATTACAGAGGGAGAAAGGGAGAAGGAGAGTTTCTCTTAAAAAGTTAATACGTTAGCATGTACAAAGAAGAAAAAAAATTAAAAGAGTAAAAATATATATATATATATATATATATATATATATATATATATATATATATATATATACAGATCCACCGAAAAAAAATTAAATATATACAAAATATTTACACTATAAATTTTTCTTCAAATCAAGTCCCCGACAACGGCACAAAAAACTTGATGCGGATTAAAAGTTACAAACCAAGTGCAGGTTGTTTCAAGTAATAAATTCTCGAGAGTCCTAGGTCGATTCACAGGGAATTGATGAAGAAAAATTCTTTAACGTAAAGTAAATATTTTGTCACAACAATAAAAGTAATAAAACTTAATCACAAATAAAAAATACTTACTTGGGTTAGGAGATCCACTCTTGGCAAATAAAATAAGGACAAGATTAATTCTTTTTATAACTCAATTAGAATCCACACATAATGGAGGTTCTAATCGAAAAATACAACATTCAAAGTTCATTAAAAATTATATACATAATTATATTATGATTCCTTTAATCAACTATTAAAACCACCACTCATAAATAGGATCAAGCATTCATTGTGCCAAAATCTTGTTTATAACAAATCAAGATCTCCACTTTACAAGGAGGGTTTCTAAATTGATTGAAAACAAAATATAACACATATAATGACCAAAATATATCATTTAAGCACAAGAAAGAAATGAATCTAACCTTATTTCATTACCAAGAGCTTCACCTTTTCACCCAAGTAAAATGAAACTTAGTTACTCATAGAAAAGAAGAAAGAAAGAGAGAAGAAGAAGAAGAAGAACATAACTTCAATTTTGAACAAAAGAAAATTACAACAAGATAAACAAATAACACAATAGCATGATCTTGGCCTCTAAGACCAAGACTCCTAAATGATCCGCCAATGGTGCTTTTTATAGATGATTAGGGATACAAAATGATAAGGGAACTGAGTCATGAGTGAGTGGATAAGTGGAAAATACCAAATGACTTTTGATGAGTAAAAAATTATAGAGATTCTTTGTCTTCGAAATCAATCAGCTCTGAAGTCATTGCATTCATCATTTTTTAACCAAGTGGTCTTCATGAGCGCTGTAGGCCTGGATCTTAACTATCTTCTGGTAAAATGTCAGTTACAAAGACCAACTATAGCCCGAGATATGCCCCAATTACTGCACACTATTCAGGCCCAGTTTTAATTTTTCTGTTCTGACTTTCAAGTCCAATATGACTCATTAGACCTCAGAATCTCAAAAAGTGTTCTAATGAAAGTTGTAGATTTGGGTCGTAACTATCAAACATCAAAATTTCAGCCATTTAACATCCTATAGCTCGAGCTATGTCATGAACAGTATGCATAGGTCAAGCTGTCAGGATCAATACTTTAGTTCTTGTTTCAACTCTAATGTGAGTTATCCAAACGTGTGATTTGGCCTTTGAGATCTTCATGAAAGTTGTAGGGAATTGTCTTAACTTTCCTACAAGACCAGAATCACATCAACCAGATATTTGCAACTCAAGTTATATCTAGTTTACTGAACACTGTCAAAAAGATAAATCAAGGTTAATTCATGCAATAATTCTTTCAATGATCCAATAAGGTCCAATATCGTAAAATGTGTCAAAACCAACTTAATTAAACCTAATTGAACTTTAAGAAGCCCACTGAAAGGATTATAAAATGTATAAAATATATTATTATCCATTCTCATAATTAATTGTTAGATTGCTTAAAAATTATTATTATTATTATTATTATTATTATTATTATTAAATTATTATTATTATTATTATTATTAAAAACATATAAACTGAGAGGAATGTATTTTTGTAATTGGCAAATCTTTACAATTTGATCATGTATGTATGATCAATATTAACATAAAGTTATGTACCAACAAGGGTTGGGTGTGATAGCAATTGAGCTGTGCTTCTAGGGAGATGACCAAAATTTGAAACCTTAGAGAATGGCCTCCTAGTTATATACCAATTGCGATAGTACCTGAAAGATTTGTCTCACAATAATGCCTATATATATATATATGACTTTTTTAAACTGATCATATGATTGTTAAGTAACTTTTAATGTTAACCATCCATGAGAGATTGAATGGTCAAGACTTGGTCTTCATATATTGATGTTAATATATATATACATATATATATATATATATATATATATATATATATATATATATATATATATATATATTACTATTACTATTACTATTACAACAATAAAAGTTTATCAATAGTCTTCATCTAAGTCAATACCAAAATAGTCATATTTGTTCTGATAAGAGTCTAAGGATGATCCTGTTAAAGAGGATTTCAAATATCAGTGAGGAATAATGTTGTTTCCCCTAATGTTATTGTTTTTAAGAACTTAGAGTTACATGAATTCATGTTTATATTGAATCCTGTAAAGTAAGGCTGTTGGGATTGATTCAAGCTTCATGTCATCTTAGGAGAAAAGATGATGGTAAAATCAATAAAAGATGAGCTGACAAAATCCTCCACTAAAATTGATAAACTAGTAGAGAAACCTTTATTCAAACTTTCAAAATGACAAAACAACTTAAAAAAGACTTAGAACTTCTTAACCCTAAAAACAGAGTAAAGAAAGAAGAAGAATTAACCTCAACACAGGATGAATTCCTTAATAAAATTAATGGACATCTCAAATTATTAACTACAATCATTCCAAAAACTCCTCAACAATCTCAAGAAAAACTTAGGACATCAAAACAATAGTCCTCTAAAGGATTAACAATTAATACTATAGGACAATCTAATTCTTCAAACAACTCTGAAATAGATTCAGAAACTAGTTTTGTGATTAAAGTCAATTTAGTAATTAGTTAAATACTTAATTGGAGAAATCTATCCAACTTTATTATCACAAGGCGATAACACCAGATCTAATGCTTGAAGAAAAAGATCCAAACTTTAAAAGTTTTAGTGTAAAGAACATCTATGAATGGAACATAGATAGTCAAACTGAGCACAATATACTCAATGCCCTTCAATACATGACCATGGTAGCAATAACTTACCAAACAAGCCATGATTGCTCTGAAGGAACTATTGTCAATATTTTAGTTGCAGGATTTTTTGGTTAGCTTAAAGGATGGTGGGATAATTATCTCACTCATAAGAAAAAAACTAGAATTCTTATTGCAATCAAAACTGAACCAGATGAAACACCAATCACCAGTAATGGGGAAACTATCCCTGATGCTATTAACACATTAATTTTTACAATTGCCTAACATTTCATTGGAGATCCTTCTCTATGGAGAGATAAATCTACCGAACACCTTTCAAACCTTAAATGTAGAACCTTAGCTAATTTTAGGTGGTATAGAGATACCTTCCTAACTAGTGTCTACACTAGAGAGGACAGTCAACAACCTTTCTGGAAAGAAAAATTCTTAGCTGATCTTCCAAAGTCCTTAGGAGATAAGGTCAGAGATAAGATCAGAAGCCAAACTACAAATGGAGAAATTCCATATGAGCAATTAAGTTATGAACAATTAACGATTATATCTGAAATGTAGCTTGAAAAATCTGTCAAGATGATAAAATCCAACATCGACTTGCTAGAGAAAAGGCTCAAACTAAAAAAGACTTAGGATCTTTTTGCAAACAATTTGGTCTTCATTGTTCTAAGAAGAAATCAAAACCCAGACCAAAACAAGTCCAGAAAACTAATTATAAGTCTAAATATTACAAATATAAATCAAACACTCCCCCTAGAAAACTTAAGCAAGAACTTAAATCCAAACCACCAATAGATATGAAGATTCCTAAGAAATTTGTAATATGTTATAGTTGTGGTAAACCATACTATATTAGTAAATATTGCAGGTTGTAAAAGAAAATAAAAGCTTTAAATCTTAAACAATGTATAGAAGAACAGATTAACAGTATCCTAATTGAATCATCTGATGAAGAATATGAAAAGAATCTTTTGAAGATTTAAATTAAACTCAACATGATGACATGATGTCTAAAGGAGAATCAGACTCTCCAAATGAAATAAATGTTCTAATAAGAGAACAAGTTCTTTTAATTGAAGCTATTAATTCTATACCTGATCCTCAGGATAAGAAAGTATATTTAGACAAACTAAAATCAACTTTAGATGCATGATCTTCTAAACCAAAAGATTTGTTAGTAACAAATAGATTCAATCTTAAAGAAACTCTTAAAAGACATGAAAAAAAATCTTTAAAACCTATGATAGTCCATGACCTCCAATATGGGATTTATAATCTTAAAATGGAAGTCAAAGAGATTAAAGAACAACAAGAAGTTCACCAAATAATATTAGCCAATTACAATATATGCAAAACATAGAATCGTCAGACCAAGAAGAGGATAAAATTCCTGAAAAATAAATGTTCAAAACATATCAAAAGGAAGAAGATGAATTCCTAGGATTACTTAATCGATTAAAAATCCAAAAGTTCTACATCAACATTAAGATTATAGTTCAAGAATTTGTCCTAAATATTGTTGCTTTATTCGACACAAGAGCATATCCAAACTGCACTCTAGAGGGACTTATCCCAACTAAATATTTTGAAAAACATCATAACAACTTAGCACTATATACTAATGGTTCCAAACTAAAAATTAATTTTAAACTTTCAAAAGTAATTATAGAAAATCAAGATTTTCAAGTTGAAACATCTTTCTTGCTAGTCAAAAATCTTAAGAATGAAGTGATTATATATATATATATGTATGTATATATAGATAGATATAGATATATTGGTCTTTTATCTTTTTTTTTTCAATTTGGTCTCATATAATTTTTTTTGTCAATTTGATTCCTTATTTTACAAATTATTTTCAATGTGGTCCTTCTATTAAGGTTCCATTACCTCCTAACATAATTGATAATGTGTCTCTGATTGGTGATAGCCACATCATAGACACATCATCTCCACGTCATAGTTATGTCATCACCATTAGTGACACATTATCACTTCTGTTAGAGGATGACGAAACCATAACAAAAGAACAACATTGTAAACGATTTGCAAGATAAATGATTAAATTGACAAAAAAAAAACGATATGGGACCAATTTAAAAAAAATAAATAAATACTCTTTTTGCCAAAATTTTACATTAATCCAAAAGTATTTAGTACTTTATTGATTTATGTCAAGATCAATGTAATATATGCTTTTGACATATAGGAAAATAAGAACAATTTGATTACATTATTATTAATGTTTAATTTTTTCAAAATTTGACATAAATAATAATGTGATGGATAGTTATAATTCAATACTTTGATCGAAAAAATTACATTCTTTAAAAAGTTATTGGGTGGTGTAAATATGTTAAGTCTTACACTTGAGTAGTGTATATGATGATGATGATAATAATAATGCTCCAAGAACTATATATAATTCTGCATATAAAATATTTTCCTAGTATGGAATTAGTCCTTGTTTTCACTTCTCTTTGTAGTGTTCTCTCTCATTTTTGTAGTGTTTTGGTTTCCTCTTTTTGTGTTTTTCTAATAAGGGCATTGACGCCCCTATCTTTTAGCAGCAACGCTCTCTGCTTTATTTTTTTCTTGCTTTGGTCCCTTCTTTTTAGGTATTTTTCTTGTTTTTACCAACAAACGCATTCAAAAATCTTACAATTCTGCCTCCTTTTATTAAGCATTCCCTAAGAAAATGGTCTAAGGATTTAGCATTGACTGCAGGTGTTTAGTAGGTTGGGTCAAACCCATAAACTCGGAGGTTTAGACCTAACTCAATCCACATTAAATTGGGTTCATGGGTTAGGTTGGAAAACACTTCAACCTACTAGGTACAAGTCAGGGAGCGGGTTTGGAAAGTGTCAACTCACACAAACTCAACTCACTCAAGTAACATTTTTTTTTTTAAAAAAAAGTTGTTTAACCATTGTGGTATTTTAAGTTACTTTTCCTTGACTTTTCTATTATGGCAGTTTAGGTACAAGTATTTTGGTCACATGATCACAATGTGAACAATCAAGAAAATAGAAATGAGAAACTCATGAATCATTTATTTGGACTATTTTAATGAAAATTCAATGGATCATTTGGATGACAAAGAGTGTGTTGAAAATATTGAGCATAAAATAAATGATTATGTCAATCCATATAATATATATGATGACATTGAATTTAGTTAGCTAATATGATTTTTTGTTTATGGCTTTGGAACTTGTTAACTTACGTACTTTTGTTTATTTCAAATTTTTATTAATTTAGTAAAATTTGTTATATTTATTTATTTTATTTGAGACTTATTATATTATATTTATGTAAGATTGGTTATATAATTTTAATTTATTTGGGATACTGTTAGTTTTTAACTAAGACATACTTTGTATAACGAATTTTGATTTCGTATTTTGACATTTATTTTAGCAGGAGATCTTTTTTTAATTATAACAAACTCACATATTTGACCCAACTCAACCCACTTTTGAGTGGGTTAGGTTGAAGAGAGAAATTTCCTTGACTCAACCCAGCCAACCCACTAATTTAATGAATATGTCAAGTCCAAAATTGCCGCAAAACTCACTCAACCCACCCATCGGTCACCCTTAACATTTACGAAGACTAGAAAGAGTTTTTAACCAAGTGACAAAGTCAAGATCAAACGGAATCCATCAATACTACTCTTGAATCAGATCATCCCACATGATGTTCTTCAGGAAGTGCACCACTCTAGACTTGATCATGGTGAAAGGAAGTGAGTTTGCATAACAGAGACAAGACACTTTCAACTCATTGGACAAATCTAGCATCCCTTGGTCTTTGACTGTAACTAGATCCCCTTTATTTCTTCGATAGGCAAAATGCAGTTTTAGAACAGTTTTAAAGTTATAACGAACATTAGTTCTTTTTCCTTCTTTATCTATTGAGGGATATTGGATATTTACCCCTACGTTCTTATTTTGAAATTTATATTTTTTTATTTAAAATAATGAAACATTATCTTATATATATATATATATATATATATATATATATAATTTTTATTCTAATTTGTAATCCCCGTGTGTTTGTTTTCTTATTTATCCTCTCTTCCTTTTCTTAAAATCTTTCATGTGATCCTTTTCTTTTTTCAATACATCAAGGGTTGGGCACTCTCACATCCGTATAGTGCATTTTAGTCTTTCTAAAAATCTTATTCACTTTTTCAATTGGATCGCTGGTGGTTTCCTTGACTTTTTCTCCCCTAATTAATTTTAAATCTTCTAATTCTTTCACTCTATATACTCTGAACAAATTTCCTCTCCTTATCCCAGAAGAACATAATCTTTCTTTAATTCATTATGGATTTCAAAAGTCGTGTGATTTCAGCATATTGGCACCTGGTCGTGTTTAAGCACGGTTTTAACTTGTATTAAATAGAGTAGTGTCCCCTATATGTATGCAAAAGTTTATATGCCTCATGCGAGCTAGAATATAAGTAACCTCAATATGTTGATATTGATATTTTGATATTAGGATAGCTAGTTTAATTATTGTTTATCACATTGTGACGTTGTTGATTCCATATTCTATCTACCTTGATTGATTAATTTCCTGAATATAGCAAAGAGCCAGAAAATAAGGAGTTTCGGATCAAAACAGGAACATCTTTTGCCTTTGGCATCGTTTAATTTCCACCTTGATGCTTCATATTTTTCTGCTTTATTACGTCAAAATATATTCTCTACCCATTCCCTAAAAAGAGTTGAAATGCTCTCTAACTTTGATTCTTCAAGTTTGTTAGGGTCGTCGCTTTTATTCCTACCGGCTCATCGCTGATAAACTATCAGCTTCTATACTTTTAATTTGTACTCAACCACTTATATGTCTTACTCCTAATCGGCTAATCGATCTCAAATCTCTATTTCTTTTAGCTAGTTTATTATATTATGCTCTTAATCATGCATTAACCACTAATCCATGTAATTAATAATAAGGTACATGATCAGCTACTAGAAAAGCCCCAAATTAATTAGCCAAAAGAAAAAGAAAATTATTTCACTAGAGAGCTCAAATCTACTGCTAGATAGCTAGCCAAATTGACCTTGGCTGCAAGACAAGCAAAGCAAAATTTCCAACATCTAAGAACACCCACACAATTATAGATGCAAAGCGGCTATTCCGCTATACAGATCTAGACAGCTAATACTTCTGATAAGGTCCTTTTGGCTTGCAATTTAACGAAAGCAGTTGTTTTAGTGGCTCACACGTCAGTGGCTTTGTTTTTATTCACACCCTCAATCATTAATAGATCGTGATTAATAGTAATGTAATATATTTGGAGCATAAATAAATAGTTCATGACCTCATCTAATCACTATAATACTTCTTATTATAATGATGTTTAGATATTTATAACTACGTGTTATGAACACCAGCATCAAAAGTGGATAGAGCACTTGTCTTGGCTAAGATTTTTTATTTTGTATTAACATGGAGTTAGCGTACAAAGTAATCTAATTATAATTTCTCAGACATTTGGTGTTGGAATCTTTCGTTGCAACTGAAGAAAGGGACACAGAGAGATAGAGAGAGTACTAGTCCGATCCCCAAATAGGGTTGATGTGTGACGTATACTAACAATCCTATTCTTTCTGCACCAAAAAATAATCCAATTCTTTGATATATGCTTTTCTCCATATAGCTATAGATAAGGAAGCTAGCACTTCATGTTCAGGTTCCCCATGTTTTCAGATGGATTGACAAATAGGAAATGTTTTGTGTCTAAATTTTATATGTATATTGTATTTATATTGTATATTAATGTGAAAAAAATATTAAATTATTTTATATATAACTGTAACATTTTTATAAGATACAAAACAAATTTATAAGTGAATTGTATAAAAATTAAACGAACATCAAGAGTGTTAATAAATACTTGGGGCTGACTAAGACAGCATCGTAGGCCGAATCTATAATTAATTAAAGTGAAAAAAAATCTAAATCCTATAGTTGTTTTCCTTTATCCTTTCTTTTTCCTTGTCAGAAATTACTTAACTATTCGACATGTCTCCACTGCATGTATATATAAATGTTAAAATTCACAACTTTTTTTTGTTGACGTATTATATAAAAGGTACAGGACCTGCCATGTATATGGTGCATTGCATTTAATTTATAAAGGGAGAAAATTTAAGTAAATTTCTTTAAATGTTTATAGTGTTATTTTTTATAATAAAAATATAATATGTCTTAATTTTTAGTTACTTTATCATTTTTTTAAATTTTTATTAATAAGTTGTTAAAAAATATACACATATTATAATTTTTATTAAAAAAAATCACAAACACTTAAAAAATTATATCTAAATTTTGTCATTTATAAACCTTCCCGCAAAACTTTCATACATATATATGTATGTGGGAACATCGTTAAAAATTTTACCATCTGAAACAGGTTCAGTTATATAAAGATAAATTCTACAGGACTTGAAGTTGTGGTCTTCTTCAGTTTATTTTTTTCCCTAAATCTTCTGCATGGTAGTTAATTTCGCTAAGCTGTTTTCATGTATACATAAATCCACCAACAAGCACACCTGAAGGATCCTATATTCTGCTTGTCTCCCTACTCCACAATTCCTGCTGAGCAATTGCTATCAGAACAAAGCTTTTACAAATCTCCCACGGTCCAGCGTATCTAATTATTTAGCTACTTATTTATTTATCTTCATTTCCTTTGCTTCAATCAGTGTCAGTGTTCCAACTTGTAGCTGCTTTAATTTGGCATCTCACGCCTCTCAAAATGGTCAATTCCAGCGAATGCTACAATATCAGCTCAGTTATATTCGTCTCCAAAGATCACCTATACATGGTATATATATTAGGAATTTCCGGCGTCTGGTCTGATGCAACTATATATTAAGTATAGATGCGCAAATCTGCAAGTTAGAGAGTGAATTTTCTTATGATATCTTCTGGCCATAAACAATGTTACGTGTAATTAAGGATCTATGAATTCTTATAGTTTTACTGTAATTTTTGAACCATATGCTTTCAAATCAGTTAGGCTTAGAGCACAAAAGGTTGGTAACGACCAGGCGTATCAAAGGGGAAAATATATTGTCAGACATGACTTGGAAGAATAGTGCATATGCTTTAACGTCATTCTTTTCCACGAAGCTTCCTCCTCCAACAGCATTCTTCTAAGTTTTCATTTATGGCTTCCTAAATATTCTATAATATATTTATTATTAAATAAAGAAATTAGAATGCACAGTTATATGAACACCATTTTTATTTTTTGATAAAAGTTATATAACACCATTAATTCATCACTGCTTAATTTGAGTGTGGATGGATATATGTATGTTAGAGAAGGGTAGAAGGTGGCAAGCCAAATTCTTCATGAGATAATGATATTTACACAAAGCATACTTGTATAATCCAGACAAATCGGAAGGCCTGTTCAATGGATTAACGGTCCAACTGGAAGTTGAGTGGTTAAATCGAAAAAGTTGGACAAAAAGAAAAATAATAATTTATATAATAAAATAGTTCATATATTTAATAAAACACAAATCAATCTTAATAAAATAGTTCATATGTTTAATAAAACACAACTCAATCTTTCAACAGCCTGCAAATACAAGTATAAAATACAAGTATAAAATGAAAAACAAAAGTGTTAATTAGATAAACATTATAATGAAACATACAGTTATATTTGAATACAACATACCACAATTTGATTACTCTCAAAGATCCCAAATATTAAAATGAGGCTCGGGTTCTGGTTCTGGTTCTTGTAAAGATGCAAGCCCAGTAAGCAGTTCAAGATCTTGAGTCCCAATAAATGAATTGACAATTTGATTGAGCCTAGCCAACTCCTCACTATTTATATTAGTAGAAGTACTCATGGGTTAGGTTTAACCTGACTTGATCCCGACCTAATATTTTGATCGGTTCAATTTCTTGCACTTAGTCATAACCCGGTCATGACCCGATTAATGATCGGATCAAAATTGAGCTAGCCCAAAATTTAGACAAAATGTATAACTTTAGATTGGTAAGTTAGAAAATTTTATAAGTAGGAAACTAAAATCAATGGATGTTTCACAAAATGTATTTCAAAACAAATTATACAATAAAAAAACATTATCATGTCATGTATAAAGTATTAAGTTAAGTCATGAAGTTTTGTAATTTATTCTTGAATTTTTTTTTAAAAATTACGTCTTAAAATATTTTATATTATCAGGCTAAGCTAAGTCAACTCGAAGCATGACCCAAATTGACCTAAAAATGCATCGAACCTCATTTTTAAGATCTGAACTATTAGGAAATTAGAGTTGGATATACCCTAAGTGTCTTACACATTTTATGGATGTGACCGAAAATGCACTTAGATCTATAAAGAAAAACCAATAATATAGTAAAGCACAAATAGTACTTTCGCAGTGAGATCAACTAGTCAGTATTATTTGTATTAGCAAAATAGATCAAGAACTGCACACCGAATTTTAACGTGGAAAACCCCCTTGTACACTAAGGGAAAATTCATGGGACAAACTCCGAAAATATTTCACTATATCAAGGATAATTATGATATCCTATCTACACTCTATCACACAAGAGGTACAAAATATAGTATTTTCCAGTGAGATCCTCTCCTACTACAATTTGTAATATTATAGAGATTAGATAATAAACCCAAAAATCCCGAGTGTATGCTCACATACTATACTCTTGAAATTTCCTCATACTCTATTTTACTCTCACTCTTAGAAGATTGTATTCTTGCTTCTGCTTGTTACTATGTTGATGAAGCAATTGTCTCTATTTATAGAGACCTCTCCAAGCATTACATTTAATGCTTCCATGCTTGCCAACTTCCAACCACCACCTATCCACCGAATTTGTAAACATTTCTTCTTCTCTTTGTTGAAAAAATGCAAGCCACTGAAAGCCACCGACTAACAGTTCTCTACCTTGGCTAGCATTTTGCAAGAGTCTTCAACCTCTGCAAATATTGACCAAGTTCAAGCAATGTTTGAACTTGTCAACCGCCAATGACTTCGTGATCATATCTGTAGGATTCTCAACTGTCGCTATCTTCTGAATTGCAATTGTACCGTTGTTGATACTTTCTCTAACAAAATGAAGTCTAACATCAATTTGCTTTGTCCTTTCATGGTAGACTGAATTCTTTGCCAAATGAATGATGCTTTGACTATCACAATGTATGATTGGTTCCTTTTTGTCCAATCCAAAACTACCCAAAAGTCCTTGAACCCATATGCCCTCTTTCACAGCCTCAATCAATGTCATATACTCAGCTTCAGTAGTTGACAATGCAACTGTGGATTACAATGTTGCCTTCCAACTAATAGTACATCCAAAGACTGTAAAGATATAGTCTGTTAATGACCTCCTTTTGCCCAAATCTCCTGCATAATCAGAATTTACATAGCCTACGACCCCATGAGTTTGCTGACCATCAAACACCAAACAGACATCAGTGGAACCTCTTAAGCACTTCATGATCCATTTCACAAGTTCCCAGTGCACCTTTCCTAGTTTGCTCATAAATCTGCTCACAACACTTATTGCATGTGAAATATCCTTTCTTGTGCACACCATGACATACATAAAAATGCCAACTGCATTAGAATAAGGTATATGAGTCATATGCTCCACCTCCTGCTCAGTTTTTGGACATTCCTTTGAAGATAACTTAAAATGCGCAGCTAAGGGAATGCCAACTCGTTTAGACTGATCCATATTGAAGCGTTGTAAGACTTTTATAATGTAATTTTGTTGTGACAAGCACAATCTGCCACGATGCCTCTCCCTATGAATCTTCATACCAAGAATCTTCTTTACTACACCTAAGTCTTTCATCTCAAATTCTTTTCCAAACTGAGTTTTCAATATACTAATTTTAGTCTTGTTACAAGCTGTAATTAATATGTCATTTACATACAACAACAGATAAATGCGAGAACCATCTGGAAGCTCTTTAGAGTAGATGCAATTATCATATTGGTTTCTGTTGTATCCATTACCAATCATAAATGCATCAAACCTCTTGTACAGTTGCCTTGGGGACTGCTTCAAGCCGTACAATGACTTTTTTAATAGGCAAACATGATCCTTCTTCTCAGGAACTATGAACCCCTCTAGTTGAATGTAGATCTGCTCCTTTAGCTCACCATGTAAGAATGTCATCTTCACATCAAGCTATTCCAGCTCCAAGTCAAACGTACTTCTAATAGCTAATAAGATCTAGATAGAGCTATGCTTCACCACATGAGAGAATACTTCATGGAAGTCAATGTTCTTTTTTCTGAATATAACCCTTTGCTACCAATCTTACCTTGAACCTTTGAGGTTTAATTCCAGGGATTCCCTCTTTCCTTTTGAAGACCCATTTGCAGCCAACTATTCTTTTCCACTCTGGAAGTTGTACCAGCTCTCACATTTGATTTTTCTGAAGAGATTCAATCTCCTTATTCATTACTATTAGTCATTCCTTTGACTCCTTGTTGTCTACTGCATCACAACAGGTAGATGGTTCATCTCCTACTGCACCATCCGCCATAGCCAAAGCAAAGGCTATAGGATCTGCATCTGACAAGTCAAGTGCACAAGCAACAGAATTCAGATATCTCTGTGGTTTCTGAATTTGTCGCCTTTCTCTGCCAGTAGCAATACTATATGGCTCTGCTCCTCTGATTTTTTCATCAGCACCCTGTCTCCAAGTTCATCTTGTTGTTCTTCTTTAGGTTGAGTAACACTTGAAGTACTTGGCTGACTTATGTCCTCTTCTTGCTTCATCTTCCTATTATTAATCTCCAACTCCACCTATTTCTGAGCACCATGATCTGTTTCTGCCTGATCTTCTTCAAATTCTCGTTTCTGATTTACCATTGTCACCTCGTCAAATGTGACATATTTGCTAACAATGATCTTGAGTGAGCTTTCCTTTTCTGTACACCATAGTTTATAGCCCTTCACCTTTAGTGCATACCCTAGAAATAAACACCTTCTTGCCCTTGCCTCAAGTTTACCATCACTCACATGGGCATATGCAGGACAACCAAATATCTTCAAAGCAGAATAGTTTATAGGTCAACTAGACCATACATCTTGTGGAATCTTTAGATAAGTTGCAGTTGATGAATATCTGTTTACCAAGTATACAACTGTATTGACCGCCTCAGCCCAAAATGATTTGGGAAGTTTAGCATTAATCTGCACGCATCATGCACGCTCCAGGAGTGTTCTATTCACCCATTCTGCAACTTCATTTTGATGTGGTGTTCCAAGTACAATATGGTGCCTCACTATACCTGCAAATCTATAGAAATGCTCAAATTCTTTGTTACATAATTCCTCGCCATTATCGGTTCTCAACCTGCTTGACTGACTGCTCAGTTTGCTTTTCAACCATGGCCTTCCACTATTTGAATTTGTCAAACACTTCATCCTTTTGCTTCAAGAAATAAACCCAGACCTTCCTAGAATAGTCATCTATTAGAGTAAGAAAACAACGAGCACCACCTAATGAGTTAATAGGTGCTGGACCCCAAACATCCGAGTGGACATATTCCAGAATACCCTTGCTGGTGTGTTTTGCAAAGCTGAACTTCACTCGTTTCTGCTTTCCAAATACACAATATTCACAGAAATTGAGTTTACAATTTTTTATGCCTTTTAGCAGTCATTTTCTAGCAAGTATTGTCATTCCCTTCTCACTCATATGACTAAGCCGCATGTGCTATAACTGTGTAACATCATCATTATATCTTTTAAAGGATAGAATACCAGCAGTGTCACTAATTGTGCTTCCTAGCAATAGATAGATCTCGCCTTATAGCTTTTTTTTTTATCACCACCATTAAACCTTTTGGTCACCTTAAAAAAACCACCCTCTCTAGAGAACTTGTACCCCTGTTTATCTAGGGCACTCAAAGAGGTCTAGTTTTTGCGCAACTCTGGTACATGCCACGCTTGAAATGTCCTTGCAGTACCATCATCCAATCTGATTCGTACCTTTCCTTCCACCTACAACAACAATTACCCTGTTGTCTCCTAATTGGACCATTCCCTCCCGCTTTTGATACGAAGAGAAAAAATTCCTGTTAGGTATCATGTGAAAAGATGTGCTAGAATCCAAGATCCACTCATTGCCTGAGTCACTAATAGAAACTATTAGGACAGATTCAGCATGAATATCATTAGAACTTGCAACCGTTATGTTGACAGTATTTCCTTGTTTCTCCTTTCTCTCAGGACAATTTTTTCGAATATGTCCTGATTGGTGACAATGAAAAAACTTTAAGGACTTGTAGTTTTTGGACTTTGATCTTCCCTTGATTTTGCTTCCTGATTCTCTTTCTTGACTATGCCCTCTCGTCACGAACAACTCATTTGCAGGATTATCAACACTAGATCCCGACGCCAATTTCTGTTGCTCCTTTGTCATCAACGCCTCCTTGACGGTTTTGATGGAGATGGTGGACCTACCATACATTATGGTATCACAAAAATTATCATAAGACGGAGGTAATGAAGTCAATAAGATCATAGGTTGATCAATATCTTCAACTGTAATTCCAGCCGCTTGTACATCAGTGATCATCTGATTGAAGTCGTCAATATGATCTCGAATTGGTTTTTCTCCTAAAAGTTTGAATGTGTACAATCGCTTCCTCTGGTAAAGTTGGTTTGACAAAGTCTTTACATAATAATTTTCTTCCAAAGCTTTCCAGAGTCCATTTGCAGTCTTCTCGTTCATAACCTCTTGCAGCACATTGTCTGTTAGGTTCAACTGTATTATACTACGTGCTTTGGTCATTATCTCCTCCTTTTTTAAGAAGATAATGTTTCTGGAAACTTGATCTCTCCTTCCAATGCCTTTGACAGGCCTTGCTGGTCTAGCAATGCCTGCAGCTTTAGCTTCCATCGACTAAAGTCATTGGATCCATCAAACTTCTCCATATCAAATTTTGGCACCGACATCTTCGATCTAAAATTTGATCAAGTGGCTCTGATACCACCTGTTAGGAAATCAGAGTTAGATTTACCCTAAGTGTCTTGAACACTTTATGGATATGAGTAGAAGCGCACTTAGATCCGTAAAGAAGAACCAATAATATAGTAGAGCATGAATAATACTTTTGCAATGGGATCCACTAGTCAATAATATTTGTACCAACAACATAGATCAAGAACTACACACCAAATTTTAACATGGAAAATCTCCTTGTACACTGAGGGAAAAACCACAGGACAAACTCCAAAAATATTTCACTATATCAAGAATAATTATAATATTCTATCTACACTCTCATATACTAGAGGTACAAAATATAATGTTTCTCAGTGAGATTCTCTCCTACTACAATTTGTAGTATTATAGAAACTAGAGAATAAACTCAAAAAAACTCCATTGTATGCTTACATACTATACTCTTGAAATTTCCTCACACTCTATTTTACTCTCACTCTCAGAAGCTCGTATTCTTGCTTCTGCTTGTTACTCTGTTGATGAAGCAATTGTCTCTATTTATAGAGACCTCTCCAAGCATTTCATTTAATGCTTCCATGCTGCCAACTTCCAACCACCACCTATCCACCGAATTTGCAAACATTCCGTCCTCCTTTTGTTGAAAAAATACAAGCCACCGAAAGCCACCGACTAACACGAACTTGGCCTAAATAGCTTCAGACAAAGCCGGATTGGTTTTGAGCACCCGTAAATATCAACATCGAACTCAAGATCTAAGCTAAAGTCAAAGTTATCTATAATAAAGATCAATTAATAAAAGCTAAATGACAAGCTTTGTGTTCTCTACAAGCAGAGATAAGAGTGCTCCTCCACCACTGGGAGATCCTACGGATGGAGGAGGAAAAAGTGGCCAACTGGATGTATCCTTTAAAGACAAGGTGACAGGGAACTGTCCTCCTCCGCCACCACAACAAAAAATTGATCTCATTCAACAGAAGCTGGTTCAAGTTTAGCATGAAGGAGGTGATCGATCTTCTCCTTCCTAAGGTCTATTTGGATGATAAAGTTTTTTTATGAACTATGTTCCATGGAGAGAGGCTTTGGTGCTTAAACTTCTTGGGAAGACAGTGGGTTTTCTGACAATGAGAGACAAACTAAAAAGCAGTCTGGCAATTGACTGGTGGATTTGATATCATGGATGTGAATAATGATTTTTTAATTATAATTTTTTTACATCATTTTTTCTTATATCATTTTTATACTATTCTTTATATTATTAATTATATTATTTTTTTATTATTTTTTTACTTAATTATAATCATTAAAAAATAGTATAAAAAGTGGTATATTAAGAAAAATGATGTAGTAACATCATTTTTCATGGTTTTTTCATCGCGAAGTCCAAGTTGAACAACTGTGCATTTTATTGAACAAGTCAATGACTCAAATGACATAGAATTAAGGACATGAAGAAGAAACTACAGTGGCGTTGACTATTGTACAATTCGGTTTTTGTTTTTTCTTTTCTAATGGATTTTGGGTAATTAGGAATCAGATAGAGTGAGATTTGAAAGTTGATTTGGGAGGACTAGAGTTGAGGCACAATGATTATGATATAATGCATTGCTGAAGTCTCTCTCTTACTCATCTCTGTCTGCATCTACTACTTTTCTTAGCTTCACCAATACAATAACATAATAATTTATCAATTGTACTCTGCTAATTTAAAATTTTACACACACACAAATTCTTAAATTTCTATACCATTAGATTATTTTTAGATTTGTGCAAGACTCATCAACACTTTTCTCCACACGTCATATATAAGATCTTGGGTGTCCAAATTGGCTGAAGTTCAATGATCTAACTCTCTCAAGATGAATGCTGTGAAACTATTTGTTGCCTTTCCATCTTATATGCCTCAATTTGGAGTTGCTTGGCCATCCAACCAAATGCCACGATCCCAGTAAATGATGGTATAGTTCTTGATGCTGACACATGGATTGGGAAGTTGGAATTTTAAGTAGCTTCCGCATGGCACTCTCGGACTTCTATGCTTCACACGTTCACTATAAAACCATGCTTGTTCTCAACATCAAGTATTCCAAGGCAGAGGTGACTGCAGCTGCTTGATCACCAGGTACAATATTTTAATCACGAGTGTTAAGATAGTTAATTAATGATTAATCATAAGAAAGTTTTGGAACTATATTGTCAATGGAGAAGTCAATTTATTAGTTTTTCAGATAATCAATTTGATTGGTGAGGGGAAAACAGGGATAAGATATTGGACACCACAGGTTGGACTAAAAAGAAAGATGGATACCAGAAGCATTGGCACGTATACTATATCAAAGACCACTTCCCCTGCCCCTAAAGTCTGGGATGAACTAGCAAACACGAAGAAGCTGAGAGTAGCAGTTACACTAAAACGAAAACATGGGTTCATTGAATTCATGGGTGTACAACATGATCCTGCTACTAACATGACAAAAGTCAATGGCTACTGCATAGATGTTTTCAAGTCGGTGATGAGGGCTTTATCATACAATGTTTCTTATGAATTCATCCCTTATAACAAGCATTATGACCACTTCCGCCCAGGTATATACTACAATGATTTGATCGAGCAAACTATTCTTGGGGGTAAGACTCGCTCTCTAAAATTGCTTTTCTTCGTGCATATAAAATTTGTACATAACTTTTTTCTTTTTTCACATTATTTTTTATATAACTTTTTAATAGTTATGATTAAGTAAAAGAAAATATTATATGTGAATATTGATCTCAATAGTATGAAAAATAGTGTAAAAAATAATGTGAGAGAAAAATTTAATGAAAAAATCAGGGTTAATAAAATTTTGTTGTCCAGTTACATTAATACGTGTACAATTTTTTTACACTCAAATATTTCTTAAACACTTCACATACGCTATTATTATGCATAGAAAAAATGTTAGAGTTGGAATATTTGTCAGATTTTTTATGTCAGAATGATGTGACATACATATTAACTCTTAGATTAGGTAAGTGGTCTTGATTACTTTATTCTATTTAACAACTATCCTTATATTTTGTTGAAGTTCTATTTTTTGTTTTTGGACCGTGTAACATTACTCTTCTATATAAATGTGTAAAAAATATTGCATAAATAGGTGTTGGGTATGACTGAATTTGTAATTTGGATATTCTTATTTGAAGATGGAATTTATATTAAGGTGACAATTGTTGGGTTTTTACCCAAATTCTTATTTAGATAACTATTGATAATTTCTTATTTTTCAATCAAAATTAATATCAACTTATGTGAGGTGATTAAATAAATATAACTCTTCAAAATAATAATTTCGTGCATAGATATAATTTTTCATATATTAAAATATAATATGAAGAGTCACAACTAATCAAAATGATGATTATAAACCAAATAATTATTTTTAATTATATCCATTAATCACAACTATTCCGAAAGCATAATTCAAATAGAAATAATTTTTCGTATTTATCTGTACAATATTACAATCTATCAACAATCCTCCACTGAATTATAATATATGAACTAACAGTCTTATAATATTACGCATACAAAGTATCGGTAGATTAAACTTTCAATTAATGAAATGAATCAACTTCTAATGAAGTAAATTGGTGTCTGTAGATTAAACCATTGCTCCTTGAATTAGAAAGATACATTTCAAACATAATATTATAGAGTTTTGTCAAGGGTTTAAACAATAGATAGATTTTTAGCCATATGCTCCTCCTAATTCCATAAATATTTATAAAGAAAACATAATTTTTTGTTTAAAAACGGCACTACTCCTATATTCATATGTCGATTTAATAGGAGTTTTTATATTTATTTATAAAATTATATTTTATTTTATTTTTCAATGGTCTTTCATTGTCCTGTTACCATAGACATTTCCAAATGTTAATACTTCAATTCCATTAAGGATGAAGCTGCTCTTACTGACTCACTGTTTCCATCCCAAGCGACGAGTTTTCTTATTGTCCTGTTACCATAGACATTTCCAAATGTTAATACTTCAATTCCATTAAGAATTTGACTTAACCTTCTTAAAGAAATAATTTTCACTGGTCATCCATAAATGGGACTCACTAATTTCTAGTGTTCTGACAAGACACTCAATAAATTGTTATTATCCATGAAACTTTTAAGTTAATTAATAGCTTAAAGTTGAGTTATAATTATTGGTGTTTG
Organism: Ormosia semicastrata; assembly: GCA_029884595.1. NCBI lineage: Eukaryota > Viridiplantae > Streptophyta > Magnoliopsida > Fabales > Fabaceae > Ormosia > Ormosia semicastrata. Next base: position 14,355,020 of record JAQQTO010000063.1, on the reverse strand, counting down.
TTGCATGATGAGTTTTGGTCTCATTACACTTGATGTTGACCTTACCAAGTCTCATGACAGACATTTGGTAAAATTAGGATCTGCTAAGTTATTTACATATTTCACAAATGTAATGGCAATCACACCATTTGTGATCAAAATTTGAACATATTTATGCCCCAAACTTATATGTCTAGATTTTTTATTATAAATATTATTGTTGCTTCACTATCCAAGAACAAAGAAACTAATGAACCTTGGTTGTGGCCACAACTGTATGTTTAACAAAAAAATTCTCAACCATTATATTTTTTTGTTGAGTGAGTCAAATATACACTCTTTAAAAAAATGTATATGATATATCACTCAATCTAAGTCATTAATTTATTTATAAAATAAATCAATAATTTAGATCAATTACAAAAATTTGCTTAGCAAATTTTTTTTCAAGTTTTTTTAGTTTTATTTTTTTTTACATATTACTACTATTACTGTCGTCGATTGATAGGCCATTATACGTTGTTTGTCGGTCACCTCTAATTTTTTTTAAGTTGTATAATTATATAAATATTATCGTTAAAATTTATAAAATTTTTTAACAAACACAGTTATAATTTTAAGAAAATCAATTAATTTTATTTTTTTAAGTTTTATAATTGTATAAATATTATCAATTAAAATTTATAAAAAATTTAATAAACACAATTATAATTTTAGAAAAACAATTTTAGTGTGCATAGTTATTTAAAAAATAAAAATTAATATAATTTTAACTATAATTATTTATACAGTTATTTAAATTTTAAAAAATAATAAAAGTGGCTGATAAACAGTAGAACGGTTGGGAATATTGCCAACAGCGGTAAATAATGCCACTGGTAAACAGTATCACCAGTGAATAGTCGACAGTAAACAATGTCACTGGTAAACAGTGCCGGCATGAACAGTAACACACAGTGAATAGTGCCACGCGATGAACCTATAAAATTAATTTGTAAAAAAATATAAAAAAAATTATAATAACAAGTAAAATTCAGAATGTATGATACCCTCAAACTCAAGAGGGTGCACCACACCCACCGTTCTTTGCCTCCAGCTACTGAAATACTGATAGGCTAAAAGTTCTCAATTGAGCAGGGTAGGGGTTAGAGGAAGATCCCGGATCCCCGTGCAAGTACTCAATTTTTTTATTCCTTTTGGAAGACAGAATATTAATGAGTATCCGCGATCTATAATTCAAAATGGAATTATAAAAATTACAAAAAAAAATAAAATAAAATAAACTTTAACATTAAATATTACAATTTATCCAACAGTTTTAAATATTTATAAATTAATAAAATATTACAAATAACATACTAAATTTAATTAAATTTTGCAATAATCAATCCAAATACATAATTATTATATAAAATATATTTTTTACAATAATTTTTATCATTATAGACTTATTTATTAAAATAATTTATTGTAAAATAATAAAAAAATATAAATTTTTATCTCATTTCAAATTGAAATATATATATATAGAATATTAAATGAAAAAAATATTTCATATACCAAAAAAAAAGAAAAAATATATTTCACTAGTACCTACGAGGTAGATATTATGATCTCTGTTTCGTTTCTATTTATTAAACAAACACCCATTCTCAACATTGAGTTCAAGAGTAACCCCATGGATATCGACAAACACAAGATTTTTGCCGTCCCTAATTGTTACATGTTGGAAAATATGCTTTAGGACAGTCTAAATTAGCTAAAGATTTATTACATGAGAGTTAATTATAAGAAATAACTCAAGTGCCAAAAATAAATTAACAAATAAATAAATTGAAATAATGAATGAATAAAATAAACAACACAAGTATTATAGAATTAAATAATTAAACAAATAATACTAAATAATGAAAAATGAAAAGTAAGGAACGAAATAAAGTCACCACATAGACTTGTATAGACATTGTCCTTGAAGGTTTATTTCACCCCCACACAGGCAAAGTTTGGCTAGGTCTCTTGGCGAATGACCCCCAAAATTCAATTGTCGGTAATTGTCTGTGAACGTGTGCACTCACAAGCCAAACCTCAAAACAGCCCACAATAAAAGGAATTTAATAGAAATTTTTTACTAAAGCAACTTAGGCCCAATATTTAGTCTTTAGCCCAAGTACGTATAAGGATACTGAAACATACGGAGACCAATCCTTTATATAAGTAAAAAGAAGGAGTAAGTACATGAATTTTCATTGACAAGGATTGAAACACACATACATATATATAATAATCCCCCACATGTTTTAATCCTTTAAAGATAGAGTATGATAAAGTCATGCATTAGTAAGGTACCTGAAGGTTTGAACCTCACCTTAGGTTTGACAAGAGAGAATTCACTAGGAAAATGGTAGAACTATATTCTTTGAACCTTCCCCCCACCTCCCTTTTTTATGTGATTTGACTCAGCTGATCAACCACATGAGATTCTCTGCTCAAGCTGGTTAGCGCCTCTAACAGCTATGCGCCCTCTCCTGCGAATTATGAGTGCACTAGAGCTTATGCCTATAGCTCATAGGAAGCGGCTCCACTTCCACACTCACTTAGGTGGCACTCCATCAAGGGTGTACTGCAGTTAACACCCCACCCCCTCAATTTAGGGTTATGAATCCATTATGAGCTTATGCTCAGCCTTAATACACTATAGTGGCACTGTCATACATCAAACTTATCACTAATCACCTCGGTGTGACAATGAAAAAAAAAATCACAGCGACAATGCCTCACACTGAGAGAACATATGATTTTGATTGACCACATTGAACCTTTTATATGGGATCCCGATTCATAAAGTTTGCGTATCTATCAAATGTCTCTCAAGATATAGGCATCAATCCCACCCCCTCGATGTTTCACTCACTAGCCTCATTGTCAGTAACTTGGTCAGATGATTAGACAAGTTTTTCTCTAACCTTAAAAGTCCATAGAAACTATATCATTATGAATAACTTGTCTCACAATATTATGTGTCAATTTGATGTATGTGTACCTCGTGACTTGTCGAGCGATGGCTATCACAATGAAACAAAAAATATATATATTCTTTTCCTCAAATTATGTCAACCAACGAGATCCTAAACCATTTTGCTTTGGATCCAGTCTTCTCTACAAACTCAATTTCCATGGTTAGCTTATCAAATCAAATCTGTAAAGACAGCACCTTTACACTTATGCAGGTGAATTTTGTCAAGGCTCTCTCTTCAATTTGTAGCACTCTACTCAAAGCAGAGCTAAAAAATTCATTAAATTTTATTATATCTTAACCATACAAATAAATGTACCCACACCATAAGGACAAACTTTTAGAATACAAGTCTTATTGTGGCACATTGCAATACAAACTATTCTATCATTCGTTCTTTCCATTGAACCTAGTTCTTAAAATCTTTAATCACTAGGGTTGGGTATTCTTTGTTAAAATCTTCTTCTGATCATTTACTTAAAAGAGAAACTTATTATCTTAAGTTTGTAATTGCTTAAATACGCTCTTTAAGTGTAAGAGAACAAAAATCTCTCTACTTTGTATAAATTAAATTCACTTCTTGAGTGTTGAGAGCAACATTGATGTGCGTAAAATATACTAAGAGCAAATACACTATATCGTCAAGTAATATAGGACTTAAGTCTCAGCTATCGATTCCACGAGGAATAATTGGTTATTACTAGATTCGTAAAACTCTCTGTTATTTAGATAATTAAATGTGTATGAAGAAATTTAAGAACAAATAAAGGAAAACAAATAAAGAAAAATAATGAACAATCAAATAGAGAATAAATAATCAATGAGAGAGAGACTATGGCGCAAGGTTCACTTGAATCTAATTATTCAGATTTTCTTTCATTTATGATATAAGGTAATTCTTTTTCAATATTCTCTTACTTGCTATTAAATCTCAATGGTCATAGATGAAATAATATTCTATTCCTAAATTAAATCACCTATTTAGTTATTTAGTTGAATTAATTAAGAATGCATTAAGTTTCAAATCAAAAGATGAACTAATATACCTGTCAATTCCATTAGTAAGAAAAATTAATGTTTAGTCATTCACCAATCTAATCCTAGGCTTACCATATAAATCCACTCATTGAATGCGGATGGTCACCAGTCAAACAATGAATTAACACATTCCAAAAGTGATCAACTTATGACAAGAATGCAAGCAATATGATATACCCTAAAAGAAATTATCTTAATCAAATTAGAAATCAAACCCAAATAATTAGGAAAACAAGTTCCCCCATAGCCCTAACTATGAGTTTAGCTACTCATGTTCAATACAAACAAATCCATATCAAAATACAAGCCCATGGAAGGAAAACCCAAAGAAAAGGAAAAACTAAAAAGAAAGAGAAATCAAAACCCCTTTAATGGAGATTATGATCTTCAAGCCTTCAAGAATTGAATCCTCCCTTCGAAGGCATCCTGCAAGGTCTGCTACCGCGAAACTACTCTCTCAGGATTAAGGATTTTCTACGTGATGTGCAAAGTCCATTGAATTTGGCGTAACTTCTTCTATTTATTAAAATTCACGTGCTTTGTTACGCAACCAGCACCTAGGCGCTGATGATGAACACTTTTTAATTGTTGCATTGCAAACCCAAGTGCAGGTTGTCTCAAGTAATAAATTTCTCGGTGAGTCCGAGGTCGATCCACAGGAAATTGTTGAAGATTAAGGTGAAGTAAATATTTTGTTATTATGGTAAAAATTATTTACTTGAGTAAAAAGATCCACTCTTGGTAAATAAAAGAAAAGTAAGATTAATTCCTTTTATAACTCAATTAGAATCCTCGCAACATGGAGGTTCCAATCGGAAAATACAACGTTAAAAGTTCATTAAAATAATATACGTAATTATATTATGTTTCCTTTAATCATTAATATCATCACTCATAAATGGGATCAAGCATTCACTGTGCCAATATTTTGTTTACAATAAATCAAGATCTCCACTTTATAATGAGAGTTTCTAACACCACCACTTGTAAATGGGTTAAAGCATTTACTGTGCTAATATTTTGTCTACAATAAATCAAGAACTCCTATTTACAAGGGTAATTTCTAAATTATCAGAAACAAAATATAACACGTATAATAATTACTAAAAAGATAAATCATTAAAGTACAAAAGAGGAATAAATCTAATCTTATTTTATTACCAAGAGCTTCACACTTTGACCCAAGTAGAGAAAAAACTTATTTACACATAGAGTAGAATAAAGAAAAAGAAAAGAACGAAAATTGAAGAACTGAGGAGAGGAGGGAGGAATTCCTCCTCTGTTTTCCCCCTCTGCGTCTCGAGATCCCCCTCCCCTCCTCACATGCGTTTTCTTTTCATTTGATTGCCTATTTATAGGCAATTTGAAGTGGAGCTACAGTAAATGCTACAATGACGCTACAAGAATGCTACGATGATCTACAAGATAATCTACAATAACGAAACTTAACAATTAAGTTTCTGACATTTTATTTATTATTTTTTTATTTATTAATATTATAATAATTGAGCAAATGCATAGCCGTGTGTCCAGTCATTTTTTCATTTTTGAGAGAAGTGGTCTTCATGAAAGTTGTAGGCCTGGATATTTGCTTTAAAATAGCTTTGGTTTCAGTCCAAAATCATTCCTAAAACTCAAGATATGGACCAATTACTGCAGAGTGTTTAGACCCGATTTCAGCTCTTCTATTCTGACTTCAAAGCCCAATATGACCTCCAAGAAGTCTGATTCTGGAAAAGTGTTCAACATAAAAGTTGTAGGGAATTGTCTAAGTTTTCCTACAAGACCAAAATCACATCAATCAGATATTTGCAACTCAAATTATAGCCACTTTACTAAACACTTCCAAAGAGATAATTAAGGCTAATTTATGCAATAATTTATTTAATTGTCCAATTCGGCTCAAAATCATAAAATGTGTCCAAACTAACTTAATTAAGGCTAATTGAACCTTAAGAAGCCTAGTGAGAGGATTACAAAATATATAAAATACAGTGTTATCAAATTCCCACACACTTAACTTTTGCACTCCTGGGCAAAACACAAAAGACAAAAAAACCAAGGAATAAAGAAAAACAACACAAACTCAAAAACTAAAAACTCTAAAGGATTCAATGACTCAAGAAGAGCAACTAGACAATCAAGGGATCAAAACAGTCGTGAGGTAACATTTCTTCATATCTCAAACCAACAAGCAAGGAAACTTCAGTTGAAAAGAATGAATCAAGAATGATAGATCCTCACAGAATTCACTCTCAATCTCTTAAGTGTTTAAAAAGGTTAGTATTTCACTCTATTCAACTCATGAATAATTGCACTACCATAAGCTTGCTTATCTTCTACTTCTCTGCTACTCAAAAACAACATATATACACAAATCATGAGGACTTTATTCAAGGTTATAATGTGGCCAAGGTAAAGGTGGAAGTAATATAGATAAGACAAGTTAAATACCAAAGAGAATAAAAGAGCATTATGTTACAGATAGAGTGGAGAAGATGTTTGAGAACATTCAGTCTAAATTTCTTAAGAATTTCTTAGTTCTTCCTCATACAGGACAATGACCAATATCTGACTAATGTTTTGTTAAAGATCAATTGGTAGGTTGAATTCATTGTTAGGTTTGAACATTCTCCTTCTATTCCTGTTATTTCCAAGAATTCGCTGGCCAGCTCTCTTTTTTTTTATATAGAAACATTTTTTCCTTTTTTTTTATATAACCAATCTGCACATGCACCCCCACACTTGTTCAAGAACTCATCAAATAACAAAGTCAATACTCTCTTATTCCCTAAGGTTGGGTTAGAACATGATTTTTCATTTAAGGCACGTAATGAGTTAGAAACAAAGAATAGTCAAATAAGCTCAAAGGGGTTAAACAAAAGAAAATATGTAAGGTTAGCTATTTGGTCAAAGTAGTTAATTCAAGAAAATTTGCCTCAATCATGTTTATGTATGCATATGAAAATGTAGCCTCAAAAAGAATCAAAGCAAGTTCTAGAGTAACAATTCCATGAGTGAAAAAAATCACACAAGAAAGAAGAGAATGGTACAGATGTTCAACCCATTCATTGATAGACTCAAAATCTCACAAGGCATATATCCATCATTCTCAATCCACAAAAATTTTAACATCCATAACCAAACATGTGATGTTTAAGAAAGAAGACAATTTACTCAATCATGCAAATTTCCCTTAATCCATTTGCTGCTTCCACACAAAATAGTAATCTACCCCAATCTAGATGCGTCTCAAGAGTAAAATTACCTCCACAGTAAAATTTACTCCTTACTCTGCCATCCTTAACTGGTTTAGGTTAGAAAATTGCTAACAAACATATACACACAACAAACATAAACACACTTTCAATTTTTTTTAAGCATTTTTTTACACAACTCTATACACGACAAAAAGAAACACACTTACTAATATTTTTTTTTCATACATTTTTTTTACACAACTAGTCACACAACTATCATTTCTCCCAACCAGATCACAACATTGTCCTCAATGTTAAAAAATAGAAAGGAAAAAGATAGAAGATAGTACCTGTTACCGCAATTACTGAAAAGAAAAACTTCACACAAATATAAACAGAAACAAAGTATGACCAAAGATTGAAATTATTTATACAGATAGAGTGTCTTGACTAGCTTCCTTTTCTTACTGCTGCACACAACATTTCCTTCGACTACTTCTAGCCGAGTACATCATCTTGGATCGTATTTGTCATAAGAAAAAGATATACAAAAAAATATATACATGTAGTTGTGATTGTGGCTCACATCTTCCTCTGATTTTACGTCCAGTAACGGCTTAAACGCCTTCTATGAGTCGAGGATAGACTTCCCATTCAATTTTCTTATAAATTGACAAACAGAGTCTTTTTGAGTCGATTCTCAAGACTTTTTTTAATATATATATATATATATATATATATATATAAACTCCTTTAAAAAATAATAATAATATAAAAATAAAGCGTATAAACTGCCATGATAAAAAAAAATTAAAAAGTAGGCGGTATAAACCTGCCATTAAATATTAATAAAGGTGTGGTATTAAACCAACCACAAAAAAAATTAAATAAAATAAAATAAACGTGTGGTATTAAACCAACCACCAAATAAAAAAAATAACAAAGGTGTAGAATAAATCAACCACCAAATAAAAAATTAAAAATGGTGTGGTAGAAACCAACCACCAAATAAAAAAAAAAAAAAAATAGTGTGGTAGAAACCAACCACCAAATAAAAAAATAACAAAGGTATGGAATAAACCAACCACCAAATAAGTTAATAAGCAAAAAAAAAAAAAATTAATATGCAGATAAATTAAAATGTTAGAAGCGGGTAAAGTAAAAAGTTAGATAATTAGTAAGAAAGTTAGTAAGTTAGTAAGTTAGTAAACAAAAATAAATGACAAAATAAATAAATAAATAAATAAATAACAAAAATAAATGAAAGAAAATAAATAATAAAAAATAAATAAATAAATAAAGTGAGAAAATAAAATATCAAAAATAAAGTGCAAAAAGTAAATTTAAAATATGAAAATCGAGAATTGGCAGAGCCAATTTTTTGCTCCAATGAGAGAGAGAAGAGAAGAAATATTATTTCATTAATGATTACAAATTATAGAGGTTAAGGGAGAGTTACCCCCACTAAGTTAGTATGTACAGAAAATAAAAATAAATAAAAGGTAGAGATTTCCCCCACGGAGTTAGGATGTACAAAAAATAAAAAATAAATAAAAGGGAGAGATTTCCCCCACTGTTAGTATGTACAAAAAATAAAAGTGAGAATTACTCCCACTGTTAATATGTACAAAAAATAAAAGGGAGAATTACTCCTATTGAGTTAGTAAGAACAAAAAAATAAATAAATAAAAATAAAAGGGAGAGAATCCCCCCACTGTTAATGCGTAAAATAAAAAGGAGAGTTTCTCTCATTGTTAATATTTACAAAAATTAAAAGGGACAATTACCCTCACTGAGTTAATATGTACAAAGAAAATAAAAGGGAGAGGTTCTCCCACTGTTAATATATACAAAGAAAATAAAAGAGAGAATTAACCCCACAAGTACAAGAAAATAAAAGGAGAATTAACCCCAAGTTAAATATTTTTTTAATTTTCATTTTTTTTTTTTTTCATTTTTTTTTTTTTTTTTTTCATTTTTTATTTTTTTTTTTCATTTTTTATTTTTTTTATTTTTTTTTTTTTTTTCATTTTTTTATTTTTTTATTTTTTTTATTTTACACACTTTTTTTTTTTTTCTATTCATGTTACTATTCACATACTATTCATGTTACTATTTACATAGTATTTATTACTATTCATATTACTATTCATAATACTATTCAAACACTATTCACATACATTCATGCACTATTCACACACTATTCACACACTATTTACACATTATTCACACACTATTTACACATTATTCACACACTATTTATTTTTTACTATGTACAAAAATATTTACACCAAAAATTTATTCTTCAAAACAAATCACGAATCCGCTAAAAAAAAACTTGATGCACACTTTTTAATTGTTGTATTGCAAACCCAAATGCAGGTTGTCTCAAGTAATAAATTTCTCGGTGAGTCCGAGGTCGATCCACAGGGAATTGTTGAAGATTAAGGTGAAGTAAATATTTTGTTATTATGGTAAAAATTATTTACTTGGGTAAAAAGATCCACTTTTGGTAAATAAAAGAAAAGTAAGATTAATTCATTTTATAACTCAATTAGAATCCTCACAACATGGGGGTTCTAATCAGAAAATACGACGTTAAAAGTCCATTAAAATAATATACGTAATTATATTATGTTTCATTTAATTATTAATATTATCACTCATAAATGGGATCAAGCATTCACTGTGTCAATATTTTATCTACAATAAATCAAGATCTCCACTTTATAAGGAGAGTTTCTAACACCACCACTTGTAAATGGGTTAAAGCATTTACTGTGCCAATATTTTGTCTACAATAAATCAATAACTCCTATTTACAAGGGTAATTTCTAAATTATCAGAAACAAAATATAACACGTATAATAATTACTAAAAAGATAAATAATTAAAGCACAAGAGATGAATAAATCTAACATTATTTTATTACCAAGAGCTTCACACTTTGACCTAAGTAGAGAAAAAACTTATTTACACATAGAGTAAAATAAAGAAAAAGAAAAGAACGAAAATTGAAGAACTGAGGAGAGGAGGGAGGAATTCCTCCTGTTCCTGCCTCTACGTCTCCAGAATCCCCCCTCCCCTCCTATGCGTTTTTCTTTCATTTGATTGCCTATTTATAGGCAATTTGAAGTGGAGCTACAGTAACGCTACAGTACGCTATAGTGAGGCTACAGTAATGCTACAGTGATCTACAAGATAATCTACGAACAAACTTAACGATTAAGTTTCGACATTTTATTTATTATTTTTTATTTATTAATATTATAATAATCGAGTAAATGCACAGCCGTGTGTCCAGTCATTTTTTCATTTTTGAGAGAAATGATTTTTATGAAAGTTATAGGTCTGGATATTTGCTTTAAAATAACTTTGGTTTCAGTCCAAAATCATTCCTAGAACTCAAGATATTGACCAATTACTGCAGAGTGTTTAGACCCGGTTTCAGCTCTTCTATTCTGACTTCAAAGCCCAATATGACCTCCAAGAAGTCCGATTCTGGAAAAGTGTTCAACATGAAAGTTGTAGGGAATTGTCTAAGCTTTCCTACAAGACCAAAATCACATCAATCAGATATTTGCAACTCAAATTATAGCCACTTTATTAAACACTTCCAAAGAGATAATTAAGGCTAATTTATGCAATAATTTATTTAATTATCCAATTCGGCTCAAAATCATAAAATGTGTCAAAACCAACTTAATTAAGCCTAATTGAACCTTAAGAAGCCTAGTGAGAGGATTACAAAATATATAAAATACAGTGTTATCAGCTGACTTCTGGATGCTTGGGCGCTGAGCCACTTAAAGTAGGACACGCACTGTTACGCGTTGCGCGCTCAGGCGCTGGGACACTGAAGTTATGCTGCTGGATATGCTTTGGGCGCTCAGGGGCTCCAACACCAGTGCTCAAGCGCTGGTCACCTGGTGAAATTTTGTGCTTTTCTTGCTCCTTTAAATGTCCAGTCTTCTCCATATGCAATTACCTGAAAAAAAAACACACACAAAACACATAGTAAAAACACACAAAACAATATTAAAAATATAACAAAACTTGCAAAAAAAATTCAATAAAATATATCAAAAGAACATGAAAAGCCAAAGAATTGAATCATAAAAATATGACATATTGACGGTTCATCAAACACAAACTTATATCCTCACTTTGTAACCTAATTCGTTAGTGGTATGAGTGTGAGTCTAACTTGAAGAGGCTAGTGTGGAACAATACTACTTGTGATTTAGCTTGGAGAAGCTAGAGTTGAAAAAAGAATACTCGTGGCAATACAAAATCTTGGTTTTTGACTAGGGACTGTACATAGGCACGTGGTTTGGCCAAACTAGTATAAATCTTCTTAATGATGTCTTTCAAACTTTATCTCTTAGTTTTTTGTTCATTAAATTTGATCTTTAACTTGTCCTTCTAATAATAGAAACTTATCTTTTGCTTTATGTAAAATAAGTTTTAAAGGAACTTTGTTTTAAATTTAGTTTCTTTTAAAGCAATATTTTTGAACAAGTTGGCTTAATCTATACTCTGATATATCCAAGTTGAAAAAACTTGAGAAGTTGTCTAGTTTATAGGAATTTTCCATACATTAAAAGCACGATTCAACCATCCCTTCTCGTGCTATTGTCATTTTCAAAATGTTCATTGACTTTATTCTTTAAAGTATCTATCTCAGAAGTTGACACATGAGAAGAATCATTAGAAGTGCTATCATTTCTGATTTCGATATAGGTCTTAAGATGACCATTTTCCTCTTTTAACTCATCATTCTCATGCATCAACTTGTCATTCTCAAGCTTTAGAAGATTGAACTCATTTGAAAGATTTAAGAACTTTTTCTTAACAGAGGTATATCTAGATGAAAGCAGTTTAGTTTCATAAAACAAATCGTCAAAAAGGTCTTACAATTCATCGTATGACAAGAATGGTTCAGAATTTGATACCTCTTCTTCATCTTTTGTATTAGCCATCATACTAAAGTTTGCTTTTTTTGTTTCTTCAGCTTCACGATCAGAAGATTCATCATCAAAGTCTTCCTACGTTGCCATCATGATTTTCTTCTTTCTGAATTTATTGCATGACTTCTTTAGTTGTGGACATGTTGTTTTGATATGTCAAGACTTCTTACAATTATAACAAATGATTTGATTTCTACTCGGAGTAATGGAATCTCCTTTTTTATTTTTCTTCTAAAGGAAGGTCTTTTAGTTCTTAGCTCTTCTTCTCCATAAGTGAGCAACTTTCCTAGACAACATGGAAAACTCTTCGTTTTCTAACTCAGAGTCAGCATCTTCATTTTCTTCATCAAATTCTTCTAATGCTTTAAAGGCTGAACTCTGACTAAAACCTTTGTGACCAGATTTTAGAGCAATAGATTTTTCTTTTTTGGGGATATTTTCATCTACATATGCTATCTCTTACTCATGGGTTTGCAAGGAACCCATTAATTCATCAAGACTTAAAGTGTTTAAGTCTTTGGCTTCTTGTATTGTAGTTACCTTAGGTCGCCAGACCCTTGGTAAACTTCTCAGAACCTTTGTCACTATCTCTTGGTTAAAGTAAACTCTACTAAGTGCTTTCAGTTGATTTATGATGTGCATGTATCTAATGAATGATAACTCCACGAAATGGAATTATTACTATCCTATCTGATTGTTAATTGCTTTGCTTAGTCCTAGTTTTTCATTGTTAAGCAAGATGTTTGAGCTCTTTTAGCATGATTTAGTTTTTTCTCCCCATCATGATAATCTTGGGAATAATTTGATGATAATGAGTTTTGTTCGAGATAACTCTACTTCTTCGATTCTAATAGGGTTGTTGTCTCTAAATTTGCAAGAATCTTACTCTAATGAAGAATGAAGGAAGCCAAGAAAGGAGGGAAATAGCTCATCGGGAGGAAAAAACAAAAAATTCAAGACTCACCAGTTGTGCCTAGGCACAAGAAATAAAGTACCTAGGTGCTAGAGCCTTAGCTACGACATTTTCTTGGACAAAAAGCAAGTCGCCCAGTTGCATGGGTGGTAAAAATTAGAATATTAAATTAGGAGCATGGCGCCCAAGTGTGGCATATTTAGCGCGTAGGCGCTGTGACCAAAATTTAACTACCTGGTTCTTGTTTGTCCTTTTTTATACCACAAGTGCACAGGTCGTGCAAGTAATATTGTGACAAGTAGGATATTGTTCCCATGAGGATACGCTCTAATTCTAATGTTAATTATCAACTAATAGCTTAAGTAATGCTATTCAAGAACATTCAAATAGGGAAAAGGGTGTGTATAAGTTAACTATGAAGTAAAAGATTTAAATGTCGTAAATTTGGAGTAAAAGGTAATGATTACAAAATAGGGAATCCTTCTTCACCCCATACTTCAATTAGTAATATGCAATCCTCTTAAGCAACATAAATGAAAGGAATTTGTTAGCTTGAGAATCTAACTTAGTTAAAAGTTTATGTCTAGGTCTATTAACCGTGTTTTATTTTCTTAGTTCACTATGTTTCCATGAGAACTAGTGCAAACTCTACTCATTAAGGACTAGTCTCAGCACTTGCTATGCATGACCAAGGGGCATATGTCTATCCCATTAGCTAATTAACTCACCCTACAATTAGAATAAAATTAAACATGCATCAATCATATTCATGATCTCAAATCTAAATCCCTATGTCTAGTTTAATAGATTTAATCAAATCACATTAAATGTTGGCCTAACAATCAAGAGCATTAAGAGAAATATAGTTAAACAGACTCAAATCATCTATATTAACTTAAAGGGTTACAAAATCACCAATATTCATAGAGGGATCCAAAGAAATCCCTATATATAGCTTAGCTATCCATGAAACACAAAAATCTATCACAAATAATCATGTTCATGACAAAGGAAAAGAGAAAGTAAAAAGAATGGGAAGGAATCTCAATAATTGTTGACCCTTGAAGCTTGAATCTTTCTCCTTGAAGAAGATGGCCTCCAACTTTGCTTCATTAAGCTTATTCTCAATCCCAAAATAAAACCCTAGCAGCTATGTTCTGTTTTTCAAAACTAACTCCCTGTTGAATTGTGTTAAATCAGTATTTATAGGCTAATATTTTAGTTTCACACCACGGCGTGACAAACCTTATGCTGTGGCGCGCATTTAATTTAGGTCACTACGTCGCGACATGAACTCCTTTGAACCGCAGCGTGGTAGTCTCGGGTTTCAGTTTATGGCAGACTGAATGCACCATGCCGTGGCATGAACATGTCTGTGCCGCAGCGTGAGCTGCTGAATTACACGTTTGGATTTCTCCTCCTATGTTGGTCCAAATCTTCCAAAAATCTTCTTGTTTGGAGCCCTTTCTGCAATGGAGAAATCACCAATTTAATAATAGTAGCAAATGTACTTAATCACTTAAAGAATATGCAAGAGTTTCTCAAGATCATATAAGAAGATATAAAAATTGAATTCGATGAATATAAGCCTAAAATCTTTCATTTATACATAAGAACAAGGACTAAGCAATCTAATGAGCATAGATATAGAGCATAAATAACTACATTTTATGAAGTTATCAGTTTTACTTGAAGAGAGGCGCCTAGGAGTATGAAATAGAGTGTCAAGGCACAAGAAACATGGTGATAAACACAATTTTCATATATTAGTTAACTCTCATATTTAGTTTCATAGACCTCTTATATGCTTAATTGATTAGTGTTGGCTACATTTTATAAGTTTGGGTTCAATTTGGGATTAATTGTATTTTTCAGCATTATTAGAAATTTTACACTATTTTTGTATTTTGGGCATAACTTGAGTTGTAGACATCTAAAAATTATAAATTTTACCTTATAGGAAATATGAGAGATAGATATACAACTTTGATAAGAACTCTAGAACTGAATCGAATGTCTAGTAGGTCAGATTGGGCCACGAAGTCAGAAATGAGATGTTGTCGCTTGAACCTGGACGATGTACAAATATTAGGCCATACTTTGGGCTGTAAGTGTGATATGGACCTGAAACTACTAGAATTTGAAAGCTAAGACATATATCTTAACTTCTTATGAAGACCACTCATCAAAACTATGACGTTTTGATGGTGTTTTCACTTTTTGAAGTCGACTAATGGGTTCAGAGAGCTGTTAAGAATATTTTAGGCATAACTTTTTCATCTTAAGCTCAAATTATGAGAATTAGGCGTCCAATTAAAGCTAAAAGGAAAAGGATTAACCCTAAGATAAGGGACAACTTGAATTTTTAATTTTAGAGATATTTATTTAACCAGCAGCTTCAACCACGAAACTAAATCTTAATTTTCTCCTGGCCGCTCTTACTTGCACTTCCTCTCTTCATCTTTCTTCTTCTCCCTTCTCTCTAGGTTTCTTTTCTTTTATGTTTCTCTTCCCTTTCATCCATGAATGAGAAGGAAGAATCTTTTAATCAATCTTAAGTATTGACAATCTTGATGTTAAATTCTGAGATCTTATTTTGATTGTTTTACATTTAATTATTGATCAAGTTTCTCTTTACTTGTTAATCAAGCTTCATTTTTATTTGTTAATCAAGTTTCTCTTTGCCTCTTTTGATTTTGTTAAATATAAATCGAATTACTTAATTTGATTTGGATGTTAATGTGATAATTGCATAATTATCATGTGTTAATGAGGATTACAAAGACTAAACAATGCATCAAAGGCTTCTTGGATGTTGATTGTTAAGCTTGATTGAATTTTGGGTTTTAGATTAATTTAGGATTAGATGAGTGCTTAATTCATTTAACATTGATTAATTAAATTCTAGATGCTTATCTAGTAAATAATCCATGGATCATCTTAAGGCTTCTTAATGTGATCTAAGACCAAGAATCTGATTAGTAATTGAATGGAAGAGATTAAACAATGCATCAAAGGTATTTGATGGATTCTTTAACTTAGTTGAATTACGGACTTTAAGTTAATTTAGGATTAGATGAGTGTTTAATTCATTTAACAATGATTAATTAAAATCTAGATGCTTATCTAATGGAGACTTCATGGATCATCTTAAGGCTTCTTGATGTGATCTAAGACCAAGAATCTGATTAGCAATTGAACGAAAGAGATTAAACAATGTGTCAAAGGTGTTTGATGGATTGTTTAGCTTGGTTGAATTATGGATTTTAAGTTAGTTTAGGATAAAATGGGTATTTAATTCGTTTAACCTTAATTAATTAAATTCTAGATACTTATCTAGTAGATAATTCATTGATCATCTTAAGGCTTTTTTATGTGATCTAAAGCCAATAACTTGGTTAGTAATTGAATGGATTCTTAGTGACCAATGATGCATTAAACTCAAGAATACTTAATTTCCTTAGATTAATTGTTTACTTAATTACATTTACAGTTTTTAATTATTTTCTATTAATTAATTTGTAACATTTCTCCCTTTTGTTAACTTCTTAATCTGATTGCTTAATTAAAGTGATCCAAGGGTTCGACCTAGTTGTGCCTTATACTATAAGTATTTTGGTGAATCAGTTTATAAATTTATATAATTTGATAGTCTCGGCAACTATCACATGGCCCAGCCCATTATTTGATCCCTTTTCTTCTCATCTGAGAGGAAAATTTTGAGTGCGGATACTAGAGAACCCTAGTCTAGAGAGAGGGATTGGAAGGTTGAAGAAAAGGAGTTTCAAAGTGGAAATCAAGACCCAAGTAGGAAGATCAATATTGGAATCTCCATATTTATTCATTCGTCCCTTTTTTCTTTATCTTGATTTGTAACTTGATGGATTCTACTATTCTTTGTGTCTCAGTGTCTTCCATTATGAGTAGCTAGATTCTTAACTAAGGGTTCCTTAGGATCTTTTTATGGATTTGGGTACTTTGTAATTTTCTCAAGTTTGATTCAATGGATTTGGTTTTGTTCTCTCATACCCAAGCTTAATGCTTGTTTTTGAATGGTCACCAATTGCACGATTTTAATGTTTTCAAATAAACTAGACATAGGAATTTGAGAATGTGAAAATGGTATTTTGGATGTGTTTTCAATCACATTTAATCGGTAAATGTGTTGAATAGTCAATGAGATGAATACATACTCATTGGTGATGCATAGCAAGTGTTTAAAACTTAGTCTCAATAAATGACTCTTATGCTAACTCACATGGACTTATAGTGAATTAGGTAAGACTCATATAGGGTAATTGACCTAGACATATGCAATTAACTATATTTGTTTTTCAACTAACTAAATCAGCCCATTGGTGAATACTTGTAGACCTTGTATGAACCTATTGAAATAGAAAGTGAATAGGAATCCCCTAGGCCTTTACCCTTGATACCTTTCTCTTAAGAATTCAGTTTTTAGTGTTACTTCATTGTGCATTGTCTTTTTATTGTTTCTTTCATTATCTTTTATATTCATGAAAACTCAATTGCTTCAATAAGAACTTGTGAGGATTGATTGGTTATTAACATCATTCTTTTACTTCAATCCCTTGTGACACGATACTTATTCTCTCACTTTATTACTTATTCGACCCATGTACTTGCGGACCAAACAATGAACATGCCATCAATAGTCTTTTGTTCCATGATTCTGAATAGCTCATACTAGTGAACCAACATACTAATCTTTGTTTCTTTAACTTGACTTGTTCCTTCATGAAGGATCTCAAGTCTATCTCATATTTCCTTAGTTATTTCATATGCAATGATTTAATCATATTCATTCTTGTTGAGTGCACAAGTAAGAAAATATTTTGCTTTGGAATTGAGTTAAACTCTATTTCTTTCAACTCCTGTCCACTGATTCCTTAGAGTTAGAATAGTAGTTCCATCTTCTAATGTATACATAGAGGTGAAAGGTCCATTTTCAATTACATCCCATAGATCGAGATGGGTAGATTCAATGAAAAGCTTTATCCTTTCTCTCCAATAGTGATAATCTTCTCCATTGAATGTAGGAGGACAATTGATGGATTGTCCTTCAGCAATGTACATGTTGGAGTTTACCATTTCCTGATTTTTCCTCTTCGCTTGTCAAGGCGCTCAACCCAAAGGTTGAGCTCTAATTCAATTAAAGGTGGCAATAACACGAAAATGGAGGTTGAATCATGCATCCAGTTTTCTTAATTTTTCTACTAACACAGGAACTTCTCAAGTGTTTCTCACTTGGATAAAGAAAAGATTAGCTCAGAAGTGTTAATAGATAAGAAGTACTTGTAAGAGATGATTTTGTAAGTTCTATTATAGCTTAAGGATAGTTTCTTAGTTATTTAACCTTGTTCAGAAAGCAAATTAAAAGAACAAAAATAATATATCAAAATAAGCAAAGAGTTAAGTTTAGAAAATAGTACGCAATCAGTTTATATTGGTTCGGGCAAATCCACGTGCCTACGTCCAATCCCCAACCAGCAACTATGATTTTCAATTTCTCTAAGTTTTCTTTGATTAACACTAGCTTCTCCAAGCTAGAAATATAAGTGTTCTTTGTTTAACATTAGCCTCTTCAAGCTAGAACTTTTCCACGATCACTAACGAATCAGGTTACAATAAGATGATAAAAGTTTTGGTTTTTCTCACAATACTCAAAAAGTGGATTTTCTTATCTAAGTACAGAGAAAGAATGTAAGAAATCTCTATATCACTCAAATAGTGGATCTTAGCAAATACAAAGTAGGGAACTTAGTTTCTCACAAAGACAACAATTCAGATGCTAATTTCATATGAGAGATTAAGTCCATAAGTAAGAACTAGAGTTCAGAAGATTGATTAGAAGATAGGCAATATAATAGTGTATGCCAATCCATTCTAGTTTGAGTCTTTAACTATTTATAGCTTTCTAATATATCGCCTCATCCTTTCTGATTGTAACATAGCAAAAGGACAGTTATCATTTTCTTGACTTGTAGTGCTCAGGCACCTTTAGTTTGAAAACTATCTTTTTCCAATGGTGGTTAGAAGCAATACTCTTTTTGAACTTTTTAGACTTTGTAGTTTTTGATTTTTGATAATTCTTCTCTTTTGAGTTCTGATACTTCTTAACTAAACTTATCTTTCGAGTTTTGCTTTTGAAAGTGTGATTCTTCTTCTAAAGGCTTCTTGCTTCTGAGTTGTTTAACTTAGAAGCGATATTTCAGCAATTTTCACCTAAAGCTTTTTCTTGAAGAAAAAAGACCTTTTTTCGCATCTAACAGTTGTTATAAAGACTTCGGTAGATTTTCATATAAGAATTTCACTTAAAAATAAATAAGGCACTTTGAGTCTTATATCTTTTAAAACTTGACACAAATTGATTCGTGAAAACTTAGCAAGTTCAAAATGAATACTTTTATGTACTATGATATTCATCAGAGAAACATTAGTAATACATAAATCTAAGTGTAAGTTTGTTATTCATCAAAACTCAAAATGTTCTTAAAGAACTTCAGCAAGTTCTTATAACTTCTGAAGGGTTTTGGAACTTGCAAGTACATGAATTTTGTGATGTGGAACTAAGTGAATAAAGAGGTTTACGAAAGTAAAACAAGGAGAAGGATTGAGGCACACACATATAACACTACATCCTTTCAGAACTACTATAAAATTTGGAAAGATGAAAAAGAATATTGTAGATATATATAATTTAAGGTAGACACTAATATAACATGATGCACTTATTACAAAAATTTCCTAGGCTCTTATTCTTTTATACACAAGTAGAAATTTACAAGGATACCTTAGGCACTGTTCAATATACTCTTTCAATTTCTGGAAAGTTATAGGTTTTGACACAAATGAGTCCATACCATTTGCAAAACACTCTTCAGAACTCTCTAACAATGTGTTTGTTGTCATGTGCATTAATATGAGATAATAAGTAAATTATAATTTACTACTTAAAGATGATGTTTATAGAAGAGGTAAATTATTCCAAAATTAAAATCACTTCCTCAATTTTTGAAGATGAAAAATTCAAACCAGGCAGGAGGATAGTTTTGACTTTTGAGCATAAATAGGCAAACAACTATCTAAGTTATGGCAGAATTTTAATTAGTACAGAGCAACTCATATGCATGAATGTTTTAGAGAAACTACTACACATTAGTCAATAAAGGATGGCAATTATTTTTTGTAATAGTTGTTTAATTAATTGACCATATCATCTCATAGATGCTGGATTTTTTTTGTTTACATATTTATAAAGGTTAACATGTTATGGATCTAGTCTTCTAAATCATTATAGCCACAGTCACACAGACAGGAACAAGACTAATTAGTAACTAGTCACTGCGATAACGTGGATCTACTTTTTAGGTGGTACAGAACATTCATCTGAAGTTAGTAAACTTTGTTTAATTCTAGCTTTTCTTGCTACATACTAATTGGCCATTTCCTCATAAGATCGAATCAGTTTTGTGGTTTGAAGACCATTCGTAACTGGCATGTAAACATTAAGTGCAAGTACCAAATGATTACCATAAGCTAAAATTTATATGCAGAACATGACCCAAAAATTATTAACATTTACATCATTAAGCAGCATTACTTACAATTTTTTACTCACTTCTTTAGTTAACTGTATACAAATTATTCACACCAACCATCTCATTGTACAAATGATCATTAATCTCAAGAAATCCAGGTTCCCACCTACAATCACAATAAATAAAATAAAGGTAGCAATAGCAGGTCATGAAGAAGTAGTGTGATGTGTAAATTTTAGGAAAAAACAATAACACCAACACGAATGAGATAGGTCTGTGCAAACGAAAGCACATTCCGTATAAGACCTAAAAATGGTTTGGACAAGGACATCATGTCCTGAAGTGGACTAGCCAATTTTTTGAACATGAACAGGCATTGATTTATAAAGAGAAAATGTAGCAAGATACAATTTTGAGATTCATGAAATTACCATCAGAATAAGGTCATAAGTGTGGCACTGAATTACTGCATGTACAGCTTGTTGGGAAAGGGATGTGCATATAATGAAAGCTACAACACAAATAGTGGGTAAAAAATAAAACCTTTTCCATTTGAATATTTCAAAATATCCTAAAATTTATAACACCAAGATGTGCACATAACGAAAGCTACAACACAAATATACGACAATCCCAAAATATCCCAAAAAATATAAAATAGATGAAGGAGAGCACAAAAAGTTTTAACGTGAAAAATCCCAATATGAGGGACAAAAAACACGAAACCTAGTTTAGAAAAACCTTCACTATAAAATGTCAAGGAGTATAGCAAATAGTCTTCCAATTTATGAGCCCAACCATCGAGATTCGTGCTTCGGACTCATTTCGATGGGCAAAATGCATGTTTGTCCAAGTTAAACAAACCTAATCGTTGAGATTCGAGTTTCGGACTCATCTTGGCAGGCAAAATGCGTGTTCGTCCAAGTTAAACGAACCCAACCACTGAGATTCAAGCTTCGGACTCATCTCGACAGGAAAAATGCGTGTTTGTCCAATGATAAACTAACCCAACCGCTGATATTCAAGCTTCAGATTGATCTCGGCAAAAAAATGCATCTTCATCTAAGTTAAACGAACTTGACTGTCAAGATTTGAGCTTTAAACTCATCTCAGTTAGCAAAAGTAGGCATTCGTCCACTTCAGCGAATCACATTCCCGAGATTGAGCATTGAACTTATCCCGGATTGACAAGGAGAACATTCATCACAAAATTCTAAGATCCAGCCTTGGACCAACCTCGGAAGAACAAAAGCAAAATGAAAGTCTACCAATGTCAAGACACAATGAGTATCCAAGGAAAAATAAACAATTATCATTCACATTTCAAACATCATCAACCTTATAAGGAAAACATATGAGGCTACCCGCTCCCAAAGATTGCCCTTTTGAACGGAAGTCGAGAGAGCGATCCAGTCAGATGATGATGACCAAACACTGACCACGACTACCTTGACAGCTCCTCGTCGGGTAGAAACTTGTAGCTCACCCTGATGCAAAGGTGGACGTATATCGATGACCACGGAGGTAGCCAGGGAATGCCATGATAACCACCAAGCGCTGATCGTGGCACCCCTTCAGTTCAGCAACCACCTCTTCCTTGGTCAACTATCCCTGCCTGATTGACACGCGGAAAAAACCTCACCACCCTACACTTCCTAAACCACCCCACATCAACCATCAGGGGTGCAAAGGTGGAAGGATGATAAAGTTCCCCTGGGCCTTACAAGACTTACAGACAGAAGCCTCGAACCTGCCCAGCAAACATGAACCTCTGCTCCACCACTACGCAGGATTAGAACAAAGGTCTTCTACTACTGAGGGATGTGCTGACCAAGCTATGCAGGGGTGTTTGTACATTAAGAGTTTTTAAACACAGTTTTTATACCCACTTTTCAGCACTACAGAAACCCTCTGGTACAAGATGTTTCAAGAGCTATCTTAAACTTGACTGATAGAAATCAAGATATACAACCTTCTACAAAGGATCCTACTTATATAGTCTTGACTCTTGACCTTGATAGTTTCTGGGGACTATTCCTCATTGCGAGGTTGGCTTCATCGTCAACTCTCTTTATACACACTGCTATAATTCTTTACGCCTATAGGTGGGTCTTCATGCAATTTGATTTGAAGGATTCATTGTGGAAAATAGTTTGCATCATGTTTAGAATCTTCAACCAGAAAGACACCAGCTTTAATGGTAACACTAATGATAGACCAGAGCTACCAATAAGATTTATGACATAGATATTCGGATGCCTGAAGTGAAATACAACAGCCCCACTAATAAGCTTATATTTTATAGTCTTAAACCAGATAAATTATAGTGATTTGCTTGTGTTTATTGATGAATTTTAGATGGATCCTTATCATTGTCTTCGTTTTTATAGATTGAATGGGATTTATCATATTTAGAGTGAAAGCAGGTGAAGACACCGCGTTTTCATAACAAAAGAATATTATTTTGTCTTAGACAGGACCCTATGTCACCGTAGAAGTGATTGAGGAGTTAGATATGACCTTGTTTAAGCTCGACACAGCCGTGTGACTTTAATATCGCGTAAAATCACCATAAGGGAGACATAGCCATATGAGGTCTCCTGTGCATAAAAACTACAGTTTTTGTCCTAAATATTATAAATAGAAGTAAATCCCTAAACCTGAAGATAACTTTTGCGATGGCAGACTTTGGAGAGATAGTTCAGAAGAGAGAATTGTCACGAATCCTTGGAGGACGGTTACAAAGAGAGGATGACATTCTTGAAGGCTTGAAGATTACAATCTCTATAAAAGGGGTTTTAATTTCTCTTCCTCCTAGTTTTTTCCCTTTCTTTGGGTTTTTCTTTTCATGAATTTGTATTGTGATATGGGTTTGCTATTGAACATGAGTAGCTAATCCCATAGCTAGGGCTATGAGGGATCTTGTTTTCCTAATTAGTTTATTTTCATCTTGAATTTGAGATAACTTCTCTTGGGTTTATTGTATTATTTGAATTCTTATCAGAACTTGATCAACTTTGGCATGTTTTAATTCATTGTTTGACTGGTGACCATCTGCATCCAATAAGTGGACCTATATAATAAACCTAAGATTAGATTCAGAATGACCAAACATTAATTTATTCTATCAATAGAATTGACGAATATGTAAGTTCATCTCTTGAATTGGGGTTTAATGCATTCCTAATTAATTCAACGAAATGACTAAATAGATGAATAATTTACGAATAGAATATTGTTTATCTATGACCATTGGGATTCAATAACAATTAAGAGAATATTGGTAAGAGAATTATCTTACATTATAAATGAATGAAAATATGATTAATTGGATTCAAGCGAACCTTGCACCCTAGTTTCCTTCTAATTGATTTATCTGTATATTATTTCATTATCCATTATTCTTCTTTATTTGTTATTTGATTTTATTTTGAGTTTCTTTTTACACTTATGATTGTCTAAATAACCAAGGGGTTAACGAATTTAATAATTACCTCTTATTCCTCGTGGGATCGACAATTGAGACTCAAGTCTTATATTACTTTGCAATAGAGTGCACTTGCTCTTAGTGTATTTTACGCATATTAAGTTTTTGACACCATTGCCGAGGAATAAGTTGTGGAAACAAGTTTTTCCCAAATGGTTTAATATATTAAGTTTTGATGATGACAAATACAAGACAAAAAGAACACTTTGCATATGTTCTTTGTTGCATTCTATATAGAGCATATCCATTAATAATTGATAAATATCTTATTTGGATGTGTCTATGAAAGTCTTATATGCATGTTAAACTAACTAGAGTTATACATTTATAAATCATGCATATGAAGATATTGAATTATGAATTTGGAATAATTATGCTTGTTTAAGTGAGTAATACTTTGTAAGATAGTCCAAGTATCAAGAGTGGGCATTACAACAAGAAAGCAAGAGATATCTATTAAGCTCAACACAAGGAGAATGTGTTTAAAGATATGTCTTTGAAGAATGTTTTAATGATAACAAACATGAAGACAAAATGAAGATGATGGGAAGACCAAGTCCAAGATCTTTTAAGGATAGCTTTAGGACTTAGAGTCTCTTTGTTCGAGGATCTCTTTGGATATCTCCTAGTGCATTAAGATAAAACAAAAATGCTTTCTTAAACTTATACCAAAACTGTTTTGATTTTGAAAATAACTTTAAAATGTTTTGGTGTTTTTGATAAGCTTTCTTGGATGGTTTTCAAGCTTTTATAACTGTTTTATAAATTGAGTTATTTGAATAAAGCTTTAAATTTGGTTGCTACGTGACTCTGTGCTTTAAAGTGTTATTCGAATAACACTCCTGTTATTCAAATAAATGTTTTCTAAATAGCTTCTTTTATATCAGCTATTCGAATAACTCATCAGTTATTCGAATAGAACCTTTTCCCAGAAGTCTGTCTTAACAAATGTTATTCGAATAAACTTAGAGTTATTCGAATAACCAGTTTTCTAAAGGAATTTTTTGTGGCAGCGTTATTCGAATAAAACGAAGGTTATTCGAATAACCAGTTTTAGAAACGTTTTTAAAAGAACGTGTTATTCGAATAGCCAAAGGCTTATTCGAATAAACACGGTAAACACAGATCCGAATATAGAAACTAACGAACATTTTTTTCATATTAATCATGGAATTAATTTCTTACAACGACTATTTTCTATCCGACTCTATAAATAGAGACTGTGGGTCTCATCTGCAAGTAGCCCAACTATCTGTTTAATTTGCGCTTGCTCTGAAAAATGTGATTTATATTTTACGCCTATTTTCTGTGCTCTTTTTGCTAAAACTTTGAGATATCCTTGGAGAGCCTCTTAGCACTTCAATTTGTATAATTTACTCTGAGTGAGAGTCTCTCTTTATCTATATTTCTATTCTTCTATATTGAGGGTGAGGTATCCTTCAAGATTTGTATAAGGGTGAGGTATCCCTTCAAGGTTTGTATAAGGGTGAGGTATCCTATGGTGAGACTTTAGCACAAGGGTAGAGTTTCCCTGTGTGTGAAAATTACTCTTTTATGTAACGGTTGCAAGCACCTATTGAAGCTTGTATACATAGTAAAAAATCTCGGATTATTTTCGAGGACTGGACGTAGACCACAAGTGGGTTAGAGGTCGAACCAAGATAAATATCATGTCTGCTTCTCTCTTCTCAATCTCTTTATTTTATTTAATTTTATATCATTGCACATTTATTTATTTGCTATTCTTAAAGCTTTTTTTCTTCATCTCGCAATTCTTTCTCTTTTATTTAATATCTTAAATATTTGTGTTTATTTCAAGAGCATTTGTGAAAAAGTTTTTATACCCAATTCACCCCCTCTTGGGTAATGGTTGCCATGACTAACATAAGTTTGGTAATATTAAAGACGAAAAGCTCTAGTTAATTTAGACGAATTTTTATTTTATTTCTTGTTTTATTTT
The DNA here is from genome assembly GCA_029884595.1 of Ormosia semicastrata. Taxonomy (NCBI): domain Eukaryota; kingdom Viridiplantae; phylum Streptophyta; class Magnoliopsida; order Fabales; family Fabaceae; genus Ormosia; species Ormosia semicastrata. The sequence goes on along the minus strand of JAQQTO010000063.1, from coordinate 14,328,898 downwards.
TATTTCTAATTCATTTGTCACTTTATCTCCCTGCTTATATTTCTTGTTTATGCTTATTCGTTCTCAATCTCCTAAACTACAATTTGATCCAAAAATTGAGAAAATAACTCGCAGGTTAAGGAAGTAATTTTTTATTAACGCTATGACTGAAGAAACTATAACAAGGATGGAGAGACAAACAATTGAGGGGACTCGTGAAGAACGAGGTACCCCAGCGAAGTGAACAATGCTTGAATATTTCATACCCACAACTAGAGCATACGAAGAGAGTATCACAAGACCAGCTATAGCGGCCAACAACTTTGAGATCAAACCAGCATTGATCTCCATGATTCAAACTTCTATTCAGTTTGGTGGATTGCCTTCGAATTATCCAAATCAACATCTAGTCAGGTTCTTACAGTTGTGTGACACTATCAAATATAATAGGGTGGTAGATGATGCAACCCGATTGCGACTCTTTCTGTTCTCTCTTAGGGACAGGGTGAGTCAATGGTTAATGTCACTACCAAGGGGTTCCTTAATTACATGGGATCAGTTGACACAATAATTTTTGGCTAAGTATTTTCCTCCTTCTAAATTTGCTAAGTTAAGGAATGACATTTCTACTTTTGTGCAATTTGATATAGATACTCTCTATGAAGCTTGGGAACATTTTCAAGAAGGAGATGTCCATATCACGAATTACCCGTATGGCAGCAGGTACAGACTTTTTACAATAGTTTGTCGCCTGCCAACCATTCACTCATTGATGCCGCCATGGGAGGTACAATTTGGAGGAAAACACCAACTGAAATCCATGGACTGATTGAAGAAATGACGCTTAACAGTTATCAATGGCAAAATGAGCGCTAGGTGCCTAAGAAACAAGTTGGTGTGCATGCTGTTGACTCCTCTACTGCCATTTTGAGTCAATTAGAAGCATTGACGAAGAAGGTTGAGATTGTGATGGTGATAAATAGTACAGCCCCACCAATCATATATGAAGCATGTGGCGGACAGGGACATAACAATTTAAATTGTCAAGTTGGTAGTCCTTTTGTCCCCGAGCCCGAAGGAGTAAATTTTGTTGGTAATTTCAACCGATAATAGTACAATTCGTATTCTAATATGTATAATCCTAGTTGGAGAGACCACCCAAATTTCAAATGGAAAAATCAATAGGATAGTCAACAAAGCCATCAAAGAGCTCCAAAACCATCCCGAGTTTCCAAGCACCTAAAGAGAAGCCAAGCTTTGAATATGTTATAATGAATTACATTCAGAATTCAAAGGCTCGAATGAAGAGCATGGAAAATCATATTAGCTAGTTAGTTACCTTGATAATAGAAAAGGCACCAGGGACATTGCTTGGTACTACTAAGCCTAATCTGAAGGAACAAATTAATGCTATTACCCTGAGAAGTGACAAAGAGCTTAGGGATCTCTCCAATGAAAAGGAGAAGCATATACAAGAGCATGAAGATACTCTTAATCAGTCAGTCACTGTAGAAAATGAGAAGACAAGTGAAGCACTCTCCATGGTACATGTAAGTGAGCCACAGAAACCATCTATTCCATTCCCTCAAAGGCTTAAGAATACTCAGCAAGACAAGCAATTTGCCAAATTCTTGGAAATGTTCAATAAATTATAAATTAACATTCCGTTTGTTGAAGTGATCTCCCAAATGCCCAATTATGCAAAGTTCTTGAAGGAAATACTTATAAATAAACACAAGCTTGAGGAATTTGAGATGGTAAGGCTGAATGAGGAGTGCTCTGCCATTCTCTTGAAGAAGTTACCCCTAAAAATAAAAGATCTAGGGAGTTTCACTATTCTTTGCTCTATTGATAACTCTTATTTTGATAAAACATTATGTGATTTAGGTGTTAGTATTCATTTGATGTCTTTATCTAGTTTTAAGAAATCAGGAATGTATGAACCCAAGCCTACTAACATTTCATTGCAGCTGGTATACAAATCTTACACTTACCCTTGTGGTATATTGGAAGATGTTTTGGTGAAGGTTGATAAATTCATTTTTCTAGCTGACTTAATTGTGTTGGATATGGAGGAGGACGATGAGATCTCAATCATGCTTGGGCGTCCATTCCTCGCCACTGGAAGGACCATGATTGATGTCCATCAAGGGAAGTTGACCTTGTGATTAAATGATGATGAAGTAGTTTTTAATATTTTTAATTCTGACAAAAATTCTAGTTCCTTTGATTCATGCAATTGCATAGATGTTACCAGTGTTTCCATATTTGTAGGAAGTTGTTACTGATGATGTGCACAACAAGCAACGTGAGTTTAAGATAGAGGATAAAATTCTTGTTTGTAACTCACGTCTATGTCTACGTCTCTTTCTCAGTAAGTTGTGGTCAAAATGGTATGGACCATATGAGATTGTTCGATTCTTACTATACGATATGCTTGAAGTGATAAAAGAAAGCCAACAACCATTTAAGATAAATGGTTAGAGAGCAAAACACTATGAAAAAGGAGTGGGGACTAAGCACCACTTCATCGCCATCACACCTAAGAATGGCACCGGCCCATAGTCAAGCTAATGACTATAACTTAGCGCTTCATGTAACATCCTAATATTTGTTATCTAGACATATCGTTATATAAAAGAATAACCAATACTGGTCATGCTACTTCTAGCATACAACAACTAAACCCATAATATTTATACAAATAATTATAGAGAGCCACGATAATAAAAGTTATATATACACATCATTGCCTCCAAAGGTACATTGTAATACATAGACTTTCAAAATAATAAGATCTAGTATATTATACAAGCTTTGTCAACATCAAGCCTATAACTGTACTAATCTTCATACATCTTCTTCTTCTCTTTTGAGGAACTCGCATCTAGATTTGCATGGCAACACAATAGGGATGAGAAATAATAAATCTCAGCAGAAGTATTCCAAAACCAGTATATATACATATGCATTCATATAATATACTCAATTATCACAAATAACACTTCAATCACAGAAGCGAACAGCATCTCCATCTCAGAGATACGCAATCGCCCATACAATTGCAATACCATAGTTTTATATCATGATAGCAACTGCTCATACAATCGCCACGCTATGCCAAATTATGTCTAGTATTTATGCCTATGCAATATCCTAAGCATGAAATGAATAATGTTATGATACCAAGTCTATAACAATGTCATGTTATGCATGAGTCTCGAACAAAACAAAAGAACTCAGTTCCACAAGCTTTGAACAAGCACTAGAGCCCAGTTCTAGCAGTCTTCATCTCGGGTAGTGAGGGAATTGAACCGTCCTCATCAACACGGTATTCAATAATGATCACTATGATAGGAATGATTGGTTACCTACTCATTCAAAATCATATTTGATCATAACAATGATCTCTGTGATAGGAATGATTGATTACCTACTCATTCAAAATCACATTAGATCATCTAAAATGAGGACTCAACCTCATCAACATAATTATGGAACAACAATAATACCAATTACTACAATAACTAGCACACCAATTGATTTATATTCCTAACTAAAAACATGAAATACAATTATGTTAAATATCACAATAATTAGCATATCAATTAATTTACATTCACCACATATCCACCTTATTATATACTCCTATTAGAGTCTCAACACATTTTAGGAAACATGTACTAATGATCTCATCTAGCCAAGAACTTGAAAATGTCAAAAATGATATTTTTGAAGATTCTGGCCTCAGACACGGGCCATGTCTAACTATACGCCCCCCTATGTCCTACTTTGTTAATAATATTTTATGAATTTCAACTGGCAGAGAGGGACACACCCCCTCTCCCCCCTGTGTCTTCGAACATGGGCCGTGTTTCTTCACCAGACATACTGCAACAAATTCTGCAGATTCGGGTACTGTTCCATTGGAACTTACCCTTCCTCCAATCACTCAAACTTCACATCCAATCAATTTACAACATTCCACAAGGTTCACCTACACATAACAACTCTTAATTTCACTTCAATTTCACTCAAAATCATTAATCATGAATAATCATCCAATACAAAACCTAAAACCCAAAATCTTCACTCCAAAGGGTTTAAGGGATACAAGGGTTGGAAATCCATTTCCATACACCCAACAACTTATAAACAAGCTATTCTCAAGTTCTCCAATAAGATTCAAGCCAAAAATACCAAAAACAACTCAAAACCTAACTCACCACATTAACCCAAAACTCATGAACAAGATAAAGAGAATAGGAAAATAAGTTTAAGAACAAGGTTTTCCCCTACCTCAAACTTTAGAAATTGAAGTCAATCAGTCGTTCCTATGCAAAACTAAGTTCTCTCCCTTGCTTGGTGGATGATCCTTCTCCTTTAACTCCTTACTTTCCTTTTTCCTTTCTTTTTCCTTCTTTAGCTGTGAGATGAATTGAGAAATGAGACAAACATCTCATTTTGGCCTTAAATAGGTCAAGCAATAGAAACAAAGGGTCATGCCCTCATTTTTTGTTACTTAAGTGACCATTATTCACCCTATAAATTAAGAACGCTTGGATCTCACCAGACTAAGTTTCCTAACTTCTAATAAGCTTAAAAATAAATCCAAAAATTCATTAAAAATATTATTTCACCATTTCCATAATTTTTCATATCTGCTAGGGGTCAATGTAGCACTAAAACACATAACCAGTATGCTTAAAAATGTCAAACTAACTCCGATTAACCTCAAACTTTAACCACAACAACATTCACACATTTGTGACCTAAAAATAAGTTTTTCACACTTATTTTCATTAACTAAGCAATTTAAGTCAAAACTGGGGCTGAAAATAACTATATTTCACACATAGAGTTACAGCAAAGTGACTAAACGTACTCAGACAGTCACAAAAAAATTAACAGGCATAATAATCAGGTGTTAGGCTACCTCCGTAACCATATACAGGTCTATCATGTTTCCACGGGTGTTGGACTCTAGTAAGAGTATTTAATGAAGAATGGATGTTTTGAATCATATAGATTCGTGATGCTAATTATATGGGATAATTACACATGTTTATATACATTTATAGTGTATCAAGTTGGTTATGAGGAAATGAGTTTCCCTAAGTGTGGGAATGAGTTATGTTTATTCTTTTAAGAGTGTTAAAGTACTTCTATAAGTATTTGATGAAGTGTTGTGAAACTAGTTACGGGAAGTAATTAGTAATTATTTTGCATGAGGTGTTTAGGAATCATAGATTGGTGAGTAATATCCTCTCTATGAAATTGTTAAATCATAATGACTTGTAATAGTAATGATGATGATATACTTGATTGTATATTTTGCCTTATGGAAAGGTGTGAGCCCCGGTGAAAGTGGATGTTCTATATCAGGTAAGGCGTATTGTACCTTTCCTAATATAGTGAAGTATTAAAGGATAAAATTCCTTGTTCATTATCGATAATCGTGTAGTTGATGAGACTTCACTACCCGGGGGGATGAGACTTCCTCTGTGATAATGATATATGCTGGATGATACTTCCAGTGCTTGTTCAAGGTTATAGATGAGACTTTCATTACTTTGTTCAAGTTTCATACATTCATGACATTACCATGGGATTGGAGGTATTAGGGTGTTACATCTACCATATTTAGCACACAACTGGTCACGACTAACCTTCTGATCTTGTTTTCCTCTGTCTTTCTGGTCTCTATGTTGTGGAGCACTCCCTTCTGATCTATTTTCTGTACTCTTCCTCTTGTAGGACTCTTGTGATCGTTGCTCATGATGTGGTCTAAAACTCAGGGGTTCAACAACCTTACATTTGTTAACCAAGGAAGGGTAATCACTGATCTCAAAAGGTTTCACCAACCTCCTCATGCTCTCTCTTAATCTAGTTTCAAACTTCACACACATCCATCTATCATTTGGATTGTACCAGAGTGAAGAAGAAAACTTAGACAACTTCTCGAATCTCGCTACATACTGTCCAACCGTCATGTTCCCTTGCTGCAGTTGTAGAAACTCTACTTCTTTCTCTTCTTGCACGGTTTGTAAAAAGTATTTCTCCAAAAAGATAACCTTGAATACTTCCTAAGAAACCTGGGTCCCAACTACCTCCATCAGTCTCTTTGCACCGTTCCACCAGTGCTCAACTTTCCCTTTCAGCATATATGCTGCAAAATACATCTTCTACTCCTCTGAACATCTCATAGTCGTAAAAATATTTTCTAGTTCAGTTATCCACTCCTCAACCCTTATTGGGTCATGGTCTCCTCTGAACGATGGTGGACTCGCCTTTCGAAACTCAAAAAGGTCATGAAAAGTCTTGGTTTCTCTCCCCCTGTACCTCACGCCTCGGTGGTGGTACTGGTGGTGGTGTAGGCTGTGTTTGATTGGCCTCTAGCCTCTCAATCACCCTCGCAGTTGCAGCTGCTTGCTCCCTCATTGATGTGGCATTCACAGTTGTCTACTCACGCATTGCTTGGGTCATTGCCATCACGGCCTCGGCCATACCCGGACCTTCATTCTTAAGGTTCCAGTTCCTGCTCCCTCGCGGATGCCCTCGTGCTACTAGTCGCCCTTGTTCTGCCATAGTTTCATGTAAACACAAAACAATCCATATTGAGGTAGCTAATCCCAATATCATGTAACAGTGTAACAGTAGCTAAAACAGACACACAAAGGCAAAACATGTAATTCCATTCAAATAATCACATGTAAGAGATAAGAAATGCGTAACCATCACTACACATGCATTAGCATAGTCAGTCCATATCCCGGCTCAATAGGATGAACGAATCTGATACCAAAATGTAACATCCCAATATTTGCTATCTAGATATATCATCATATAAAAGAATAACCAATACTGGTCATACTACTTCTAGCATACAACAACTAAACCCATAACATTTATAGAAAAAATTATGGAGAGCCACGATAACAAAAGTTATATATATACATCATTGCCTCCGAAGGCACATTGTAATACATAGACTTTCAAAACAACAAGATCTAGCATATTATACAAGCTTTGCCAATATCAAGCCTATAACTATACTAATTTTCATACATCTTCTTTTTCTTTTTTAAGGAACTCACACCTGAATTTACATGGCAACACAATCGGGGTGAGAAATAACATATCTCAGTAGAAGTATTCCAAAACCAATATATATACATATACATTCAGATAATCTACTCAATTATCAAAAATAACACTTTAATCACAGAAGCAAACAACATCTTCATCTCAGAGATACACAATCACCCATATAATTGCAATGTCATGATTTTATGTCATGATAGCAATTACCTATACAATCGTTATGCTATGCCAAATCATGTCTAGTGTTTATGCCTATGCAATATCCTAAGCATGAAATGAATAATGTTATGATACCAAGTCCATGGCAATGTCATGTTATGCATAAGTCTCGAATAAAACAAAGGAACCCAGTTTCATAAGCTTTGAACAAGTATTAGAACCCAGCTCCAGCAGTCTTCATCCCGGGTAGTGAGGGAATTGAACCATCCTCATCAACAAGGTCTTCAACAATGATCACTATGATAGGAAGGATTGGTTACCTACTCATTGAAAATCATATTTGATCATAATAATGATCTCTGTGATAGGAAGGATTGATTACCTACTCATTCAAAATCACATTAGATCATCTACAATGAGGACTCAACCTCATCAACATTGTTATGGAACAATAATAATGTCAATTATTACAATAACTAGTATGTCAATTGATTTATATTCCTAACTAAAAACATGAAATACAATTATGTTAAATATCACAATAATTAACATACTAATTGATTTACATTTACCACATATTCACTTTTTTAGATACTCCGATTAGAGTCTCAACACACTTTAGGAAACATATACTAATGATCTCATCTAACCAAGAACTTGAAAACATCAAAAATGACATTTTTAAAGATTCTGACCTCAGACATGGGTCATGTCTGATTACACACCCCCCGTGTCTTGTTCTATTAACACTATTTCACGAATTTAAACTGGCAGAGAGGGACACGCCCTACCCCTCCGGTGTCTTTGGATACGGGCCGTGTTTCTTCACCAGACATACTGCAACAAATTCTGCAAATTCGAGTACTGTTCCATTGGAACTTACCCCTCCTCTAATCACTCAAACTTCACATCCAAGTGATTTCTAACCTTCCACAAGGTTCATCTACACATAGGAACTCTTAATTTTACTTCAATTTCACTCAAAACCATTAATCATGGATAATCATCCAATACAAAACTTAAAACCCCAAATCTCCACTCAAAAGGGATTTAAGGGATACAAGGGCTGGAAATTCATTTCCATACACTCAACAACTTATAAACAAGTCATTCTCAAGTTCTCCAACAAGATTCAAGTCAAAAATAACTCAAAACCTAACTCACCACATCAAGCAAAAAATCATGAACAAGATGAAGAGAATAGAAAAATTAGTTTAAGAATAAGGTTTCCCCCTACCTCAAACTTTAGAAATTGAAGTCAGTCAGTTGTTCTTCTGCAAAACTAAGCTCTCTCCCTTACTCGGTGGATGATCATTCTCCTTTAGCTCCTTGCTTTCCTTTCTCCTTTCCTTTTCCTACTTGCAGCCATGAGATGAGGTGAGAAATTAGACAAACATATCATTTTGGCCTTAAATAGGCTAAGCAACAGAAACAAAGGGTCGTGCCCTCATTTTTTGTCACTTAAGTGACCACTATTCACCCGATCAGTTAAGAACACTTGGATCTTACCAGACTAAGTTTCTTAACTTCCAACAAGCTTAAAAATAAATCCTAAGATTCATTAAAAATCTTGTTTCACCATTTTCATAATTTTTTTATATCTGCTGAGGGTCAATCTGACACTAAAACACAACCAGTATGCCTAAAAATGTCAAACTAACTCGATTAACCTCAAACTTTAACCACAACAACATCCACACATTTGTGACCTAGAAATAATTTCTTGACACTTATTTTCATTAACTAAGCAGTTTAAGTCAAAATCGGGGCTGAAAAAAGCTATATTTCACACATAGAGCTACAATAAAGTGACTAAACGTGCTCAGACAGTTACAAAAAAATTAACAGGCATGATAATTAAGTATTAGGTTACCTCTGTAACCATATACAGGTCTGCCATGTTTCCACGAGTGTTGCACTTCACAGGAGGCAACTAGTGTTTCTATCATTTTCCATAGCCTTTTAGTGTTTGCATTTGGTGTTTCAGTTTTTGCTTTGTTTTTTCTCATATATATATATATATATATATATATATATATATAATTGATTTGACCTTTTTTGTTTTTCTTGCACAATTTTCGACAACATATCGCCGCTTCGTTATACTAGATGTTTGAGCTCATGGCTACACGCCTTCCCTAGGCTCCACCTCCCCCACCATCTCCGTGATCTTGTGTTTAACTTTCAAGGAAGTTCCATTGTCCTTTTTCTTGTTTGATTTTATTGTCGTTCTTGTATTTTTTTAATTATTTTCTATTTTTTTATTATTTTTTTCACATTGAGGACAATGTTCGTCTTAAGTATGGGGGAGTACACTTAAATTTTAATTTTTCTTACATTGAATCGATGAGCACTTGAGTATTGTTAGTAATCAAGATGGAATTGTGTGTTAATTTCTTAATTAATATTGAGCTGATAGAAATATGTTTAAAAGGGGAATCCATTGATCATGAGCTGATATTGTGTGAAGCAATCTGTTTCAATTCAATAAAGTGAAATTTAGCATCTTAGTTGAACATTAGCCATGTCTGCTTGCATTTGTTCTCTTTATTAACTTAGCCAAAAAGTGAGTTTTGAGCTTTAATGATTAGATTTTTCATAAACAAAATTTTATTTTTCTTCTAGAGTGAGATTTCTCTTAATTGATGTGTGCTAGAACTTGGTTTGATATCTTGTTGAGACTTTAATGGTTCACATACATACTTGAACATGATTAAGGCAATTAGGCTTAATTCTTTCTTGACTTGCAGAGTTGTATTGATAAAATAATCCTTTAGTTGGCCCATTTGAGCTTGAAATTGATTTATTTGGATACCTAATTAAATAATCAAGTTGGATTCATTGATTATTTTTATAATAATTGAGCAACTGGTGTGTTAATTGAAAAGTCATTAAGGGTTATGTTTGTCTTCAAGGGTTGTAAAAGAAAAAAAAAGAAAGGAAAAAAGAAAAGAAATGGAAAAGGAAGAAGAAAGAAAAAAGATTGTTGGTGAAGAATAATGAGAATATTGGGTTAAAAGTGAGAATCTGTTATACCATTGTGCTTATGTTCTTTTTATCATCTTTTCAACCTAATTCTATTTTGTATCAATTTACTCATGAACATTTTTTATCCTTATTTATCTTTTTCCTACCCTTCATTGTTCCCCTTGACCCTGTTACAACCAAAGGAAGCTCTTTGATTCTTGTTATGTATGTGAACTTGGAAGTGGAGATGAGATTGATCACTAAGCCTATGGTAATGCATTTTTCAAGAGAAACTGGAGTGATATCTTTGTCCTTAAACACTTGAGCGATGGAGAGATAAGTGATCTCAATTGGTTGGTAAGGAGAAAATATGCAAGCTAGACTCAAGCCTCTAATTGTATTAAGTGCTAAATGATCTTGCTGGGTTGAATTTAATTGATGAACTTCATTGAATTCTAAAATTGTAGAATTTTCCTTTATTCATGTTTCTGAATGTTGAGTTTAATCTTGTTTTTTATGCCTATTCTTTGCTTGAGGACAAACAAAGCTCAAGTGTGGGGGGTTGATAAGCTTATATTTTATAGTCTTAAACCGGATAAATTATGGTAATGTACTTGCGTTTATTGATGGATTTTAGATGAATTCTTATCATTGTCTTCGTTTTTACAAATTGAATGGAATTTATCACATTTGGAGTGAAAGCAGGCAAATACACTGCATTTTCAAAGTAAAAGAATATTATTTTGGCTTAGACAAGGCCTTGTGTCATTTCAGAAGCGATTGAGAAGTTAGACACGACCCTGTCTAACTTAAAAAAAGTAATTGAGGAGTTAGACACGGTCTTGTCTAACGTGAAAAACGTCTCTGACTAAGAGACATAGTCGTGTTTCTAGGCCACACAGTCGTGTCTCCCTTATGGTGATTTTACGCGATATTAAGCTCACACAGCTGTGTCGAGCTTAGACACGGCTGTGTGAGGTCTTCTGTGCGTAAAAATGACAGTTTTTGCCCCAAATATTATAAATAAAAGCAAATCCCTAAACCTGAAGATAACTTTTACGACGACAGACTTTGGAGAGATAGTTCAGAAGAGAGAATTGCCACAAATCCTTGGAGGGCGGCTACGAAGAGAGGACGACATTCTTGAAGGCTTGAATATCACAATCTCCGTAAACGGGGTTTTGATTTCTCTTCCTCCTAGTTTTTTTTTCCTTTCTTTGGGTTTTTCTTTTCATGGATTTGTGTTGTGATATAAGTTTGTTATTGAACATGAGTAGCTAATCCCATAGCTAGGGTTATGGGGGATCTTGTTTTCCTAATTAATTGATTTTCATCTCAAATTTGATTAAGGTAATTTCTTTTGGGTTTATTGTATTGTTTGAATTTTTGTTAGAACTTGATCAACTTTGACATGTTTTAATTCATTGTTTGATCTATGACCATCTGCATCCAATGAGTGGACCTATATAATAAACTTAGGATTAGATTGGTAAATGACCAAACATCAATTTATTTTATCAATGGAATTGACGATTATGTTAGTTCATCTATTGAATTAGGGCTTAATACATTCCTAGTTAATTCAACTAAATGACCAAATAGGTGAACAATTTAAGAATAGAGTACTATTTATCTATGACCATTGGAATTCAATAGCAATTAAGAAAATATTGGCAAGAAAATTAACTTAGATCATAAATGAATGAAAATCTGATTAATTAAATTTAAGTTAATTTTGTGCCCTAGTTTTCCTCTAATTGATTTATCTCTATATTATTTGATTGTCCATTATTCTTCTTTATTTGTTATTTGATTTTATTTTGAGTTTCTTTTTACACTTACGATTGTCTAAATAACCAAGGGTTTAATGAATTTAATAATTACCTTTTATTCTTTGTGGGATCGATAAATAGGACTCAAGTCTGATATTACTTTGTGATATAGTGTACTTGCTCTTAAGAATTAGACACCCACCAAGTCCACCACGGTACTTGAACCATATGCATGAACCATGATACACCCTAGAAAGTTTCATGATCCTAAATCCGTATGGTTAGGCATCTCGTGACCCATAGAACTTAATGTATAATGATATGCCAAAAAAAAAAAGGAGAGAGAGGAATAAGATGGTTGACATAGAAAGTATATATTGGTGTTTTTTATTCAACTTAGGATATATTTGGATGGAAGAGTTTGAAGAAGGAAAGGAGGAAAAAGAATTTCATTTTAATTAGATATTTTCCCTTATACGTGAATTTTTAAAATGATAGATTATGTAAAATTCCAATCATTATTATTTATTTATTTTTATAATTCTCTCAAATTAAAAATAAAAAGTCATCCCTCCCCTCACTTTTTTTCTCTAAACTCCTCCATCCAAATATTTAAAAAAGCTATAAAGTATAGATAAATCAGCATAAAAAATCAGGAGGCATTTACAATGCTCCTAACAAAGTTTTGAGTATTGATGCTCCATGCCATAAAACTATTGATTTGAGAAAATTTTAGATCAATGGCTAAGAATAAAGAAGGGTAATTTATGCACTAGGGAGATGGGACGATGGCGAGATGTGGTGGAAGCTTGGTTCTTAGTTGGGCTTTGATGGCGATAGAAAGAAGGTGCTGTTGTGATGGTTTGAGGCTTATGGTAGAGGTGGGGATGGTTGGGTTGATGGTGGTTCGTGACGTTGGGTTCTGGCGTGGAGAAGGGTGCGAACTATGGCATGGTTGGTTGGGCGGCATGGTGCGCGCGGTGGTGAGAATGGGCTAACAGATTTTGTTCAAAAGACTAAAATGTAAAATAAATGAGATAAGAAAATAAATAAATAAAAGAAGAGCTTTTAATATAAATATCTAAACTTGATAAAAAAAGTCAAACAACAGGTAATAAGAAGTAAATTCAACGGAGCATTGATGCTCTCAATTTATTTTGGAGCATTGTAAAAGTTTCCAAAAAATCAATGAGGCATTTGGCAAAAAAAAAATACAAGAATCATCTCTTCTTGAGTGATAATTTCCAGGTGACAACTTAAGTGTGAGTAATGCTGCACAATTAGGAATTTTTGACAGAATTCAGTTAGAATTTGTTGAGATTCAAAGGTTATTGTTGGATAAATGAAAGTATTGAAAACTACTCATTTATCAAATTGTCAATTACACTATCAACTGATTTTAATAAAAATTCCGACAGAAATTTTTTGACTATTATTTCCCCTTATGTATTATACTTGTTTCGTGACCTTAAGTAAAGTTCCTTCTAGTAAATGTGTGATCAAACGAAGCTTACACTTCAACCACACTTCTGATGGACTGTCTTCTTTTAATTTTTGGACAGATTTGGAACAAGTGGTTGAGATAAGCACATTTAGAACAAATGCAAAATGATCTCAAGTATAACTACTGCAACGCCAGAAGTTAAGATGTTAGTCAAATCGGTTTTGGATCTCCTATAGAAAGAATGGAAGGATGTGAGACTCACAATGGTCCCACCATTCTTCCTTTCTCACTCTAATTTCACTCCAGTAATATTGCAGGGAATCCAAATCCTAGTCAAATCACGGATGAATTCCCACATCGCAAAAATGTACAGTAATATTAAATAATTGTTTTACATCAATTCTGGCACACTCCTGTTCACTCCTTAGTAGAAAGCTCTACATAATTTGTACTGGCTCCAAGTAAAATATGACAATCAACTTTGGAAGAGATTACCTTGTATGATTTCGATTTTGCAAAGTTCCTTTGTACCGCCAATTGCCAAAGCTCCCAATACATAACAAATTAGGAAATGCTTCTATACCTTTACGTTCACGCTCCAATTATTCCTATTAGCTAATTGTAAATAGCTATTTTGCAGAGATTCCTGCGCTCTCTTCAGAACTACTAAAAAATTTGGAGAGATGAAAAAGAATATTGTAGATCTATACAATTTCAGGTAGACACTGATGAAGAGGAGAGAACACGATGCATTTGTTACAAAACTTTCCTAGGCTCTTATTATTTTATACACAAGTAGAAATTTACAAGGATATCACCTTAGGTACTGTTCAAGACACTCTTTCAATTTCTGGAAAGTCACAGGTTTTGACACAAATGAGTCCATACCATTTGCAAAACACTCCTCAGCACTCTCTGACAATGTGTTTGCTGTCATCTGCATTATTATGAGATAATAAGGAAATGATAGTTTACTACTCAAAGATTGTGTTTTCAGAAGTAAATTGTTCCAATATTAAAACCACTTTCTAAGCTTTTTGAAGATGAAAAATTCAAATCAGCCAGAAGATTGTTTAGCATTAGTTTTGAGCAGAAACAGCTATATGAGTTATGGCAGAATTTGAATATGCACACAGGAACTCATGCACAAATGCCAAAGCAAGAAACTCATGACTTATGGAGAAACTTATAGAAAGTTAGTCATGTACAGCAGCACCATGTGTTCTAGATCGGATTACGGAGCTAAATAACTAGAGCAACCCGATCTGCCAGACTGGCACCCGAGCATATAGTGCGCATAAAGCAGCCTAAATGTTAGGCATATGACAAGAATAAATCTTGATCGTATCCCATACAAGCAAGCAAGTAAGAACCAAGGAATAGCAATTTCTACAATCCTATTCCCACGATCCTGTCTCTCACAATCGTGTCACCAAGATCTCAAGTAGTAGCATTTGACTTGCACTGAATATTTAGATATCATAAAATGTTCATATAATTACAATAAACAAGAGAAATAAAATATGAGCTAAGTTTCAAAACCTCATTATACTCTCGTTGCACACTTATTGACTTGAGCGTCGAAATGCCTTTTACAAGTATACATCCCCTCACTCGTCGCTATTGTGCTCGTGCTATAGAGGAGCTCATCATTTCATACCTATACAAGCAATCCTCATAACCCAATTCTGAACAGCATGCTACATAAAGGATGGTAATTTTTTATTTTGTATTAGCTGTTTAATTAATTGAATATACAACTCATCGATGCCAGTTTTTGTTTACATATTTATGAAGGTTAGGTTAGCATGTTAGGGTTCTAGTCTTCTAGATTAGATGTAGTCAGTCAAAGTGACATGGACAGGGACAACAAGACTAATTACTCACCGCGACAATGTGGATCCGCTTTTTAGGCGGTACAGAACGCTCATAATCTGAAGCTGGCGGTATTTGCTCAATTCCAGCTTTTCGTGCATCATCCCAATTGCCCGTTTTCTCATAAGACCGAATCAGTTTTGTTGTTTGAAGACCATCCATAACTGGCATGCAAACATCCTATAAAGCGCAAGTACCAAATGATTACCATTAGCTAAAATTTCTGTGCAAAATCTGACCCGAAAATTATGAACATTTACATCAATAAGCAGCATTGCTTGCAATTTTTAACTCACTTCTTAAGTTAACCGTTCGCAAATTATTCACACCAACCATCTCATGGTACAAGTGATCATTAATATGAGGAAAGCCAGGTTCTAGCCCACAATAATGGTTTGCATGACATACTTGCGTACAGCATAATTGTGAAGAAATAGTGTAGTGTGTGAATTTTAGGAAAAAGTAATAACGCTAACATGAATGATACAGGTTTGTGCAAATGAAGACACATTCCCTAATAAGACCTAAAACAAGTTCGCACCAGGGTACCATGTCCTGAAGTGGACTAGCCAATTTTTCTGAACATGAACAAGCACTGATTTATAGAGAGAAAATGCAGCAAGATACAATTTTGAGATTCATGAAATTACCATCAGAATGAGGTCGTAAGTGTAGCGCTGAACTGCACGTACGGCTTCCACTCCATTATTCACAACATCCATGCTATAACCTAACCGCTTCATCATTGACTGTGTCACCATGACATTGATCTTGTTATCTTCAACAAGAAGGATCTTAGGTTTTAATGTGGATTTGGTCACTTCTGATGATGTGCTGCTGCTAGTAACACAATGGCAAGTTATGTCTGCCTTCGCTTGACCCTGACATGTATGCTCAGGTTCACTTGACCTTGTTACTGCAGTCATTTCTCTAAGTGGAGAAAAATCTGCACTACCATTCTGTAACCGAACATGTGCCTTATCTTGATGCTGTTTATTTCTATTTACTAAATTTTCATGTTCTGTTTCTGATATGTGACTTGATGAACTTGCTGATTCAGACATCTCTGGAGGATCAACAACAACTGAAGATACATCCTCATCTGAACTTGTCCCTTTTGATCTGATGTTACTAGAGGGAAATGAGTAAGAATTCTCTAAAAACCCATTAAACTTTTGTGAGCTTCTGTAGCCTTGTAATATATTTTGGGTCCTGCTTGATCCATTAGAAGAGAATAGAGAGCCCAAAGTGCGTGGTTGGAATTGGAAGAAGCCCTCTGTTGTATCATCAGACATGGCATCATTTTTCTCCACATCAGAGAGCTCATCTGGGTCATCAGAATTATCACAAGCGGTTGAAACTTTGTATGGAAGTATGAACGTGAAGGTAGAACCACAATGCTCTTTGCTAGTCACTGTTAGACGACCACCCATTAACTCAACCTGTTCCGAGTGCAAGGAAACATTGCCAAGTGGTAATATATAATTAGTCTCAAAAAGAAAATCATGTTAATGTTGGTCCAGTAAGAAATGACAGAGACACTTATGCAAAGTCTTATGAAAGAAACGGAGAGAAAATATCATCATTTTTTCTTTCGTTGGGCCAAAAAACATTTCATTTGGGTCAAATTAAGAAAAAATGAATTGAAATATAAGAAACTTTTGTTGAAAATTTAAGAGTAAGTGTTAAAATCTTACATTAGTAAAGAATAGATTAAGGGAGGATCATATAAGTGAGAAGACTCATAAATTCGTTATCTTAAAATTTTGGGTTAAAATGTGACGTCAAGCCCATTGTTGTAATTTATTGCTTAATCCATTAATGAAGATCTTCTTACTTTTTAGGCTTCCCCTGGCAACCAAGCAAGTGATATCAAAGTCAATGATTTGGTTAAGCACCCCCTAACCACTCAACAAGTGATATCAGAGAATATCGATTTTGTGCCTAACCTATGTTATGAAGCATTGGCCATGACTTGGGTCTTGATTAGTAATCCTGAGAATACTCGAAATGGCTTTCACTTGATGGATAGTATACTAATACTAATGTTGAAACTCACACTTGAGGGGGAGAATATTAAAAATTTATCTGAGTGTTAAAGTCTTACATTAGTAAGAAGGAATTAAGGGAGGATCATATAAGTGAAACGAGACTCATTGTCTTAAAGTTTTTACTTAAGATGTGATATCAGGTTTATTGGTGTGATTTATCACTTAATCTATTAATGAAGATCTCTTTGACTTTTATGCTCTGCTCACCGCCAACAATTTTTAATTTAAAACTTCTTACCACATGCACTTAAATTAACATTTGACATGTTTATAGGGTAGAAAGTTTCTAAGATTTTTTCTCGAAAAATAACTTCAGCCAAAAGAAAAGGGGGGGATAAAAAGTTTACCAGTTGTTTGCATATTGCTAGTCCTAGCCCTGTACCCCCATACTTTCGAGCGTGGTCTGCACTGACTTGCATGTACCTTTTAAATAAAGTAGGTATAGCCTTTTCTGTCACATTATAAAAAGGAAAAATTAAGTACTATTCTGTAAGAAAAATCAAACTTACGAATACAAAATAGAATTAATTCTGAAACAAACAGAAGGATAGAGATAAAATTCCAGGAATATAGATAAGGTTCGTAAGACTTAGATACCTGGTATTCCAATTCCAGTGTCATATACATCACAACGTATCCACACTGTCGTTTCAGTTGAATGAGTTTGCTCCTCGGAATCTGCATTCATTGAGCATTCGCTTTTAACCGAAGATCTACATTCATCATTAAATGCATGATTTTGGCTTTGATGGTCATTGTGTTTTTTATCACGATGAAGGCTCTGATCACTGCCACTTCGAGGTGTTGATGGATGTTTCTCTTCCCTCACCCCATTCGCTGAAATAGTTGACTGTTCTGCTGTCGTCTTTTGGTGGCCTTCTTCTTTGGCAAAAGGTGGCTCTGGCACAACGTATAGGTTTATACCAACTTTGCCTTCATGTGTAAACTTGACCGCATTGCTGCAAAATATTAGAAAATAATAATTGTAGAGCAATAGAAAATCAGAAATACATTCTTTCGTGGGGGAGAAGGAAGGAAAAGTGAAAGCTCGTTGTCAATATAATTTCAACAATACTCATGACGTATTGTATTCATGAAGCAAGTAGAGTAATATTATCAAAGTACAAATTCATTAATCCAGATTGCTACCAAATTGTCCGTTAGTGACTTAGTGGATATTGAGCTCTAACACTAGCTATGCATGACACTTTAAGCTAATTCTGTCAAGGTGTGCTTATATTCTATTTCAGAACACAGATAAATCATTACATGCAATAAATAAACTATTCAAGAAGATTCCATACACAAGCACTTCCAAACTATAGACTATAATAGAGCAGTGTCATGTTTGGGTTATGACTATGTAGCCAGAGCTGTTAAACTGAACCAAATAGATGATACACATAGAATAGAAGGTGAATAGCTTCTTGTGTTAAATAATAGATGATGGTCCTGAATCTGATGGCCTTCTACAAGGTACATTAATATGATTGGGGGGCCTCCCAGAGGGGCGGTGTTCATTACTAGAAGTACTGCTTCTGATATACTAAAGTGGCAATAAAGTTATCCAGCTAACTGTGGACCACGTCCAATAATTGCAGCCAAGTACAGAAGAGAGTACTCCTCCTCTAAAAGAATTAATGGAAAAGAAAAATTGGATGCTGTAAATGACAACCTAATTGGGAAATTTGAAGTGGTTAACTACAACAACAATTGCAAACTCTGAGGCTACCAGTTGCATAAAGCTTAGTACCTGATTAAATTTGTGAGAATCTGCCGAATCCTTAAAACATCTCCTATGACCTGCAATTATACATGAAGCAATTGAAGTGTTTTAGCACTTATCAGGTGAAAGCATGCTTTGCATTTGAAAGTCAAGTCAGGACCTGAGTCCTGCATCATGCTTAGCATTTATCAGTTAATTACTTCAATAACACATAGGATTTATGAAAAGAATCACTATCTGCAGAGGTGCATCACAGAAGTAGTACTGCATGTAGGTGAAATAACAATGCCTAGTCTTCGATAGCAAAGCATGCAGGCGTTACATAAGTTCTCACCTCAATAGGTATATCATCTGCCACATTTCCTTCTAAGGTTAACATTTTCTGCAATGATGCTGCAGCAGTCTGGAGTACATGCTTTACTACCTCTCTTGGCCGGAATTTGGTAGCTTCCAATTTCATAACTCCTACACAAAGAACAAGGGGGTTTGTGGGGTGGCAAGAAATTTAAATGATCAGCACCTATGATCAGAAAATTAAAAGCACTTTTTGTCTTCACTAAATGTAACCAACTTCACTAAATGCTCTCTGAATGATTAAAATTGGTCTTTGTATAACTGTCAGGTTCAGATATCAGTGATAACAAGCAATTGTACAAGGATAGATTTCTAACCTGACTCAACTTTGGAAAGATCGAGTATGTCATTTATAAGTTGAAGAACCAAATCTCCTGAAGATAGCATGACATCCAAGAGTTGTCTTTGCTCCCGATCAAGTTTTGTGGTAGAAAGAATTTCAGCCATGCTAACAACCCCAGACAATGGAGATCTTATCTCATGAGACATTGTTGCCAGCATTTGTTTTGCTCGCATAGTCTCCTCTATTAAAAGGTGGGGAATGAGGGGGAGCAGAATAAGCTTCTTGCTGACAAAGCAACTTAAAGTAAAATTCATAAAAAAGATTTGACTGAGTGAGTTAACCTGTAATGTGAATGGTTTTATTCAGTTCTGATTCCTTGGCTTTCTGAACTGCAATCTCTTCCCGAAGTTTTGCCATCCTTTCTCTTTTTCTCACCTGCGGTTTGGAGAAATATAAATATCCTTTTTAAAGCACAAGACTGCAAGTACCACTTAAAACCAAATAACATTTACCTGATCTGTGATTTCCATTCCCATATAATTTATTCCAATTGTCTCCCCTGCCTTGCTAAAGACAGGTTCTACATATATCAAGAATGTCTTTGACCCAAATAATTCTGTCTCAAAAGTAATTTCCCTTTTTGCGGGTAATCCTTTTTCCATAACTTCTCTCTTAAAATCTTGAGATTCCTTAACACCAGATCCCGTGAAAATTTCAACATCCGTTTTTCCTATGATGTCCTGAAAAAGACAACTAAGTATATGAGTCGAGATATTTCAGCATACTTAAACTCCTTCGCAAAAGAAGTAAAATAACATATGAAGAGGAAAGAAATTTATACTTTAAAGAAGACGTTTTTTCTGTGGTTTCAGCAGCTTTTGATTTAAAAAAAAAATTTACAATGCAAAATTAATCATATGACCTTGCAACAAGAACTTCAACAGCAATCATTACCTCCTCTTGCAAACTTGGAAAATGATTATAGATGAAGCGATAGCGCAACTCTTTGTCCTGGAAGAAAAATATCAGACAATCAGCCCTTTGCAGATTAAAAGATCCCTCATTTAACATCCATAATGATGAACCAGTCAAAACTACAATAAAGGAGGTATAGTACATGTAATGCATATAATCTAGGCCATGTGTCGGAGGGATACATTGTCATGTAATTCCAAAGTATTGCAGATATTTATCAATTTGCTAACAAGTTCCTATATATATTTTTCATATTTTATGTTCCACCTGATCTTCGAGCACAATACAAATATCAAAGAAGAATTTAGTTTCACAGTTCACTTATTCTAGCCAACTACCTACACAATTTCAGTCCTTTTCCTGTGTCCCCTGCACCTAGGCAGTAGGGCAGCATAATGTGCAGGATAGTTAAACCAGATGCCTGAGTGATTTAGTTAAACCATCTAGGAAATAGAAAACAAATTGAATTGTGGTGGAAGATAAGAAGGAAGAGAGTTAAGAAAGAGAAAATTTATAAGGATTATGTACTAGATAAAATATATGCTTGTGAGTTGTGATGTAGTTTACTGCCACTCCTTATAGTTTTTTGCTGAAACAAATTGAATTAAAAAAGATAACTATTATCTAAATGCATGACTTGCTTTCATATTCATGTTTCAACATATCAACAAACATGCTGTAAGTAAAGGTAGAATAAATTATTTAAAAGAGGAAGCTGGTAAAAGGTCTCAACTCTTTTAATACTTAGAAACTCATTGAAATCTCAAATAAATTTTAATGCCATATGCCAAGTTTTCTTTAAGTTATTTCACATGTAGAAATAAACTCAATACTCACTGTAATATACCTGATGGCCAATAACAACAGGCGCATTTTGGAGTATAAAATGTAAGAAATTATCTGCCCTCTTCAGAATCTGGGAGAGCTCTTCCACAGGTGAGGACTGCCTTTCAATATTCTTTATACTTTCTTGCAATTTTTCCACAAGTATTTGCTCTCTCTGGATACTTGCCTCCAACTGTCTTTCCAATTGCAGGGCCCGCTGTTTCCAGTATACAACAGTATCATACTCGGCATCAATTTCAATTCTCTTGTTTTGAACAACAACATCACTTTTCCTCACTGGTACATCTTGCCATGTATAGTAAACTTCATCCAATATAGAAACCGGGCGTTTATCACCCCCATAATTTTCTTCCTCAAATCGATTGTCTTCCAATATCTCCAACTTCCTGAGCTCAACTTCCTGTCTCTGTTTGCTAAGGTTGTCAAGTTCTTCTCTGAGAAGACGTACAGCATTGGCCTGCTTATACTCCCAGTGTTTCATAAGGTACGCCAACTGAGAAGACCCTTTATCAGTATAATTGGTAAGCTCCATGAGACGCTGAAAATCAGCTATAGTTGGCTCCCCTAAGATTGTAACCTCCTCTAACATATCTTGATCCTTTCCAGGCTTTTCTATATTAAACTGTTTTCCAGCATCAGTTAAAATATCTTCAGGCCACATTGAAGGGAGGACTTCAATGTCCATGTCTTCAATACAGTCACTCTCCATCTCACAAACCATTGAAAGCAGACTGATTACATCCAATTTTCTATTCTACAGTATACAACTTGTGATTTCAACTAGTGCATCCTTCAATGCAATCACACTTGCATCTCAAGGAAGTACTAGTCCAAGTTTAACTCTTGGGCTCTTGGCTTTGCATATATATATATTGAAGACACCGCTAGCAGAAAACTAAGAGGGAAGCCAAAGCACTACTGCCAGCTGCAATCTGTTAGGCGAAGATGAGACTCACGTAAGTTTGGCACAATATATAATAATAGAACTAAGTTACCAAGAAAGAAAGGTGGAATTGAAATAAAAGATAAATAAACCAAAAGTTGTACAGTGAAAGTAGCCAAGATCAGACTTAGAAAGAAAAATAATATGTCTGAATATTATTACTTGATTCAAACTGTATAAGCTGAAACACGTTATATAAGCTAATGATATTAATTACTTATTTAAAATAGAGATAAATTATAAAAAATAAATTTATCTTAATAAAAAAATAAATTTTTACAATTAAATATAAAATGTACAATAAAACCCAACAATCAATAACATCAATCAAAAGTCACCAACTAAAGAAGAATAAGGAAAAAGTCATAAGAGACGAAACAGAGTGGTTACTGGTTAGATGTCAAGCTAAGGAATGGAAATGTCATGTGGCGAAACCATGATTAAAAGACAACAGTAGAAGAAATTATATCTGGTATCAAGCCTTGAAGAAATTACGCTTGAACAGAAGTTAAAGAAACTATGAATTGGTGCAAGAAACCATTTTCAAAAAATAATGGAACATTTTGAACTCAAATTGAAGAGCACTTGACACAGAACAGTCATTTCAGAATAACGAGGTGGGAAGTGAAAAGAACTTGGAGAGTTTTAGAGCTCAAACACAGAACAAATAAATTTCAAACTTCATCAAACACTTGCAATTTGCAAATTGCAAAGTAAAACTAATATACATTTTCACAATTATAAAGGCAATTAGATGATTGATCCCAAATGCAAACAATAAAACCAAGATCTATCATCCACAACAAGCCCAAAAAAACAAATAAAAAAGCAAAACATTTGAAATTGGGCTCCCTCAATCCAAACACATATATTTGAAAGCGAACCAATCTTATAGATGATTGATTATATATCATAACAGTGAATTGGTGTAGAGCTCTAACCTTTTCTGCATTAATTGAGTTAAAGCTAGTTACCAAAAAGACTTAGAAAGATGAAGAATTGAGGTTGACAATGTCCAAAAGGCTATCCCTGTAGATCTGAGGAATCTCTTCAACTGTGGAGTCAAAAGCATTCAATGATAATTCAGCTGAAACACGTAGCTAATTAGAGAGGAGAGAGAGAGAGAGGACAGCATGTGATTGTAAACTTGTGAGGGTCAAGGAATAAACTTTTAAAAAAACAAAGATGAAAAGAACAGAAACCCAAGCAGCCATGTGCATTAGGAGGTCAAATATGATAGAGAAATGTTCTTGGCCATTTTTTATGCTTTCTTATTTTAGTTGTATTTCCTGTATCATATTATGAGGCCAACAAGGTTACCCTTCACAGTTCAGAGTCCTTTTTTCTCTGCAAAACGGCAAAATCTCATGTTAATGTAGGATGCAGCGCATTAAGGTATAACTATTAGTTATGGCGTAATTATTTTTACTTAAGTTTACTAGTAATTACCACACATCGATCTCACTCGGATCCTAATTATCATTAACTTGTTAATTAATCAAACAATCATTCATATATCTTAAAATGTCTGGTTTCCCTTAAATGAAAATAAAAATAAAATAAACAGATTCAACCAATGATCGAATTTTTGAGAGAGAATGGATTTTTTTTTTTATGGGGAGATGGAGTTTTTAAATCCAAAGGAAGCCATTGATGTTCCCCGCCATTTCCAAGATGATGTGGGTGGTGGTGGCGCGGGGCGTACGGTGACGCGCCATGCGAGAGTGTGAGTTTTACAGAAACAACCCACATGATAGATCTCTGCTTAATGTTTAATTTACTATTTTACTTTGCGATTAGATGCATGTATTGAGACCCAAAAGAAGCAGCCAATGGGGCGGTTGCACAGGTTCTTAATAATATAAATAAGATTATCTTACCAATCTTAGATTAATTAATTTCGGCAGTTAACGTATTACGTTTGTTTGGTCATATTATTTTACCATGTCCTGTCACTCTGCATGTGTTCATTCATAAGCAGTTTTTTTTACCAAAAAGAAAAAAAAAATCATAGGCAGTTTTGATTGCTTAAACAAATGTAGCGTGAAACCTGAGTGTTGGCATAGCAATGGATGAGTATATAATGTATAAGTAAATATATGGTCATATATTAAAATTTTAATTATATCAATTTTTGGATATTAGACTGTAAAAAAAATTTTTTTATGAATATCTTAATTTTGACATAAATGATCTGATTTTAATCAAATTAAAAAATTATACTAATTGATATGCACACAAACTATCTCAAACACCTACTAGCAATAAAAAAAAAGACAAAACAAATGTAGCGGATCAGTGGTTACTCCAAGGTTTATTAAACCCGTAAGCCAACTTAATCACTAGTAATTAGTTTTAACTCTTAAGCATACTCTAAGGGTATGTTTGGATATTTAGTAATTGATGGAATGGAATGGGATGGGATGGGATGGAATGAGATGGAATGGAATGGAATGGGATAAATGTACCATTCCATTGTTTGGATATTTTAGAATGGAATGGAGTAAAGATACCATTTCATTGTTTGGGAAGTGAATGGAATGGTAAGAATTATAATTTTATTTTTTCTATATTACCCTTATTTCAAACACACTAATTTTAGAGTATAAGGTTAATGTAGTAAAATCCTAATTATAATTATAATTAAAAACATGATTCCATCCCATACCCCCCAAATTGGAGGGGAAGAAAATTAATGGTTTGTGGTGGGGTGGGATGGGGGGAAGAAAATTAATGGTTTGTGGTGGGATGGGATGGGATCCATTCCACCCACTCCCATTCCATTCCATCATTTTTTAACACAACCAAACAATGGAACATATCTACATCCCATCCCATCCCATCCCATCACACTCAATACCACCAATCCAAACATAGCCTAAGTAAATATGCTTTATCGGGAAAAACAATAAAAATATCAGCTGATTAATGAGTACATATTGAATTTTGACTTCTCTAAAAAATGAGACAACTTTAAAATAGAAAAAATAAAAAACGTAACTATGGCTGTATTTTTTTTTTTTTTTGAGTATCTCTATCAATAAGTGAGAAACTAATATTTTTGAATAATGTCTAAGCAAAAAAAAATTCATACATAAATTCATAAATCAAATTTAAAATCACATGCTTAAAGTATTTAAATTATTTTTATTCAGACTAACACACGTTAATGTAACTATAGCTGTATAATTAACAATAATTCGACTAAACTACAATAATAAATACAAACTTCACAAAAAGAGAAAAAAAATTATAATTACAAACACTACTTTATCTAATCTCAAATCATGATCAAGAAATAAAAGTAGAAGCAATTAAATTCAGATAGTGTTGTAGTATGCACAATTGGGTACAACGATCACTGCAATAATTATGTTTGTAGCATCGTCCAGACTTACGTTTTCTTTTTGTGTTAATTAACATTTTTACTATTTAGACTAAATCAAAACTAAAGGTTGAATTTTAAAACTTGTAAAAGAAAATTTAAAATTGTGTTTCGCATATCAAAGAGATATATCATTTAATAATTAAGATCAATAATGAGGGTAGATATCATTTAACACATCATTCTGTTGAAAGTTTTTTTCAGAAATGCTGCGTATGTTTAGTACTACTTAAAACAAAAGTTTCCGGAATTTAAACAACATCGTCCACTTTCTAATCATGTTTTGCGTTCAAGGATGGGGTGGTTGTTTTATTGCAAAGAAAGCTTTCTTGGGATATTTTAATGGGTTCCGAAAAACAAGAGTAAATTAATTAGAGACATAAAACATAAAGAAATCCCCAATAATAAAATCACGTCCATGTCAAAAAAAGAATAATAATATTAGTTGGAGAGACATGGGTGTGTTATAAATTGGTCTAGGTTATAAAAAACACCAATACACATTGTGCTATTTGTTTATACATCTGAACAACTAAGCCATATACTCCTCTATTGTGTCTGCTTCCTGAACTCTGTCAAATTAGTCATTCCCATGTGACACTCTGCGTATTTGCCCTCGTACCACTACCACATCAATTCAACAACTGCCATGTGGCACGCTGAATTTTTTGATACATGGCACTAATATATAACTTTTTGGTAAATGCATGACATTAATAAATGGTTTGTGCAGTTATGTATTCTTCCTTTCTTTTCCATCTTTAAATACTAAAATTGAAATGCCAGTTAACATTCGATCATCCTTCAGGATAGAATGATTAATATCCACCGGCCAAGTTGCAATGCTTCTTTTTCTAAAGAGGAAAATAGATGACATGATATTAAGATATATTACTTGATTTGTACCGACGTGAATGCAGAAGAAGTTGTCTGGAACAGATTGTTGCTCACTACTGCTACGTCTCCTTAATGCAATAAAGTAGAAGTTGAGTACCAGTAAGACATTTCAACTTTCAGGTAAACATGGTATAAGGAGGTAGATACTGAGGAAGAAGATTAAGGTTACCTCTTCTATTTATAGAAGAGAATGTCTTGAAAACTAAGTAGGGTATAGGGTAGGTTCCTTCTAGATGTCTTATAGATATCTTGAGGAAGCTTTCTAGGACTTTTCTTATTTGGTGTGCTGGCCAATCATTGACATTTAAGAGAAAATATTTCTTTAAGGGATAATGATGATGACATCCTCTAATGATGAGGTGTCACATCCATTTTGGTTGATAGGCTTTGTACCCATTGGGCCCAAATATCTAGTCCAGATCATTGTCCCTTAACTTGATGCTTTGATGGCTATCATAGTACCGAGCTCCAAGGTGGTCGAGGATTTAGGTATTATATAACGTGCATGGGCCTTGGTTGGTATATGCTTGGAGGAATTCCGTTGTCCATCCTATTTAGCTCTTGGTCTCGAAGGTTTCATTTCAGTTATGCTATCAAACGTTGTGGTTTTGAGATCTAACTTGATGAGCGACTTGACCTCAAGACATTTCTATGCATAAGCCAAATAGGCCATGTGACCTTGTGACCACGGTCCTCTAGTTATCCATGGACAACACATGCACTACCAAGATCAAGTTTCCTGGGTTCTATAGAGCACCAATGTCATGGCCTTTGGCTTGCCCCCCCGCCCAACGCTTCCTTTGTAGCAATGACGTCTTTTCGTCTGCATGCCAATAACTTTTTGCCACTTGGTGAGCGAGAGTGCATCTGTGCGCAGCCGTCGCTTGATATTCGCGCCCATCAATCAATTCAAATTTCAAAGTGTGACCATTTTGCCCTATGTATTGGTGGTAGTTGGCATTGAGGCCTAAGTGAAGTAGTTCCCATCTTTTGCTTCCTTCACTCTTATATTCTATTTGTTTCCTCTTTCCGGTGAACTTTTGCAATTTTTGGCCACTACTTGTGGTAGCACTCTACCCTCACTATTGTAGTAGCGGCTTTTGCATGGTGATTTTTGCTCTTCTTTTGAAGCTTTGGTAAGCTTTTCTAGTTTCCAGCGAGCTCCTATGGCAGTTTCAGCAACGTTTTCCTCCATCATCGATTCTTGCCCCTCTTTTTTCCCCATAGGTACTCTCTCTTTTTTCCATTTTCACTTTTCTATTTCAAGTTTTATGGTTAGGACTAGGGAAATGGAGAAGAAGGGTCTTCATTGGAGATTCTGTTGCAATCCCCTCCTCTACTGCAATGTATTCAATGGGGGACAGTCTCAAGGGGCGTTTTTGGCCAGGGGTGCGGACACTGCCTATATTTATTGATCATTGTGTTGAGGGTAGTAGGAAATTTGAGGCTTCTGGGCCCAGGTACAATATGTGATCCCGTCGTTCGTACTCCGAAATTAAGTCAGATATGGAGAAGCACCTTGAGCCCATAAGTAGCAAATCTGACAATTCTTCTTCCTCAATAGGTTCCATTTCAGCTCCGTCCTCCGATATCATGGGGCGAAAGAAATTGGAATTAAAAGAAAGGTTAAAAAAGTTCCTACCTCCCCTAGACAAGGAACTCTACGAGTAGATGGATTGCAAGCCTCTTGGCATACACTCCGTCATCCATACTAAAGAGGGTTGTATTCACTCTACAGGAGAATGTGCAGTTGACAGTGGGCGGAGATCAATAGGCTGACTTCATTTGTGCCTCCTGTAGTATAAACGAGAGAATTTATAGTCAAAGGAAGAGTGGGGCACACATTATGTACATGCATGAGACATTTTTCATGTGCCTCGGGGTCCATCTTCTGTTCTCACAGTTTTAAACTGAAGTCGTGATAAGGATAAAAGCAGCTCCTTCACAACTCCATCCCAACAGTTAGGCGTTCATCCAATCCTTTGAGATCATTTATCACTATTTCGGCCTCCTTGTCTCCACCAAGATTTTCTTCTACTTGCTCTCTATCATGTATTCAACTTGTAACAGCGGAATCTAGGATGGATTTTCATTAGAAATCACTTAAGGCTTAAGTGTTTTGAACCCTATACAAAGTCATATAAGCATTTCAAGGAGACCTTCTTTCGAGCAGAAGCTGTTGTTGGCCACCATCCGTTCTTTTTAACTTTGGAAGGCATGCCAAAGTTTAATATTTACTAGCATATGGACCATTTACATTGCTCATAGCTAATAAACTGCATCAAGAATAATGTGGTAGGCATCCTTGGTAAGCTTCAAAGTCTGAGCTTAAAAGACATTTTTGTGTGGTTTGACTTGGTGTGTTGTTACGCTTTATTTCTTGTTTTTTCATTTTATTCCTTGCCTATTGCCCTTGCTCGTGTTTGACCACAATTTATCATTTGTGTGGATGTAGAGAGCATGGCTCCAAGAAAGAACCTTCACAAGCTGAAGAAGTTAATGAAGTAGCAAGCAGTTGTGTCTAACTCCGAGGCCACTTATAAGGATTCCGGAATTCGAATTCACGTGGAGAATCAACCCAAGATGGTGAAGGATTCCAACTTCGAGATAACTGATCCTACATTTCTTGCTCGCAAGTGTAAGACCATTGAACAAGTTGGTGAAAGCCATCTCAAGAAGGTGACGACTATGGAGGATGGGCTTGTCTTGGACCCCGTGGTGGAGACCTTGACCGCAAGTGGTCCTAATGGCTATACGAAGAGTTCTCTAACTTCTTCTACATCTATGTGGGAGCACTCCTTTGATGTGGATGGGCATGCTGACATGTTCTTCAACACCACAAAGGACGTTGCGATTTTTGGGAAAATGTCTCCGGGGGAGCTTTTCCATAGTGGTGAGAGGCTTGGTTTCTAGTGACCAACCTATTCCACTACCTGGAAACTGCTATCTTCAACATGAAGAGGATGGTGGTGATGGAGTCGGATCTGATAGTGCTTTAGAAGAGGAGCTCTACTTGGGAGACAAAAAAAAAAGATAGAGACCGAACTGACCAACCTCCAAACTGAGCTAAAGACTGCTAAGGGCAAGGTGACCTCTTCTAACAATCGTGTCAACTTAGAGGATTTTAAGAATGCCTTGGCTCAAGTACTAGTTCTCTATCTAGATCTCAATCTCAATCTCACCAGGGCCGGTGACATGAAAATGGTTGTGGACGGGAAGATCGACGATGTCCTTGACAATGATGGAGAGGACGATGACGATGAGGATGGGGGGAGGAAAACAATGCTAAGGCCAATGCTAACTCTAAGGCCAAGCCACTAGCAAGGTTAACCCTAACACCCCTGATGCTCCCCTTGCATAACTGAGCTTCATTTTCCTTTTGTTTTTGTCCTATCTTTTAGTTTTTTGACTTTTAAATGGTCATTTTGGGTTTTGTAAGGACATATTTACCCTCATTTGTTTGGGTTTTAATTTTACTTGTACTTCATCTATTTATTTCGCCTACTTATTGTTTAAATTAATCTATTTAGTCTAAATTGGGATATGTGATCTTATACTTGGCTTTTATTTTTAGTTAGGGATTCAACGTCCTTTTAGCCTAAGTTAGGATTCGTGATCCCATACTTAACTTTTATTTCCGTGTTAGGGATCCAACGTCCTTTTAGCCTAAGTTAGAATCTGTGATCCTATACTTGGCTTGGATCCAACATCCTTTTAGCTTAAATTGGGATTTGTGATCCCATACTTGGCTTTTGTTTTCACTTTAGGGATCCAATGTTCCTTTAGCCTAAGTTGGGATCCATGATCTCATACTTGGCTTTTATTTTCGTGTTAGGGATCAACGTCCCTTTTTAGCGCAATAGATTTTAAAGATAGAATAAAAGGTACACAAGTTGAAATACTGAATAAACATCATTCATTGATCATGTCAGAACTTGGCTTATTACATACATAGTTGCATTTCAGAAGAAAAATATAATTGTAATATTTCTTAAGGTTAGAGGTATGCCAAGACTGAGGAAGTTCCTAGCTTGAGAGGTGGGCAACCTTGTGGGCTCTTTTGTTTGGTATCTCTGTGATTTAATATGGACCCTCCTAGTTTGGGGTAAACTTTCCTTCTTTTGCATTTCTCCCCTTGATGCTCCCCTTTCTCAAAACAAGATCCCCCACTTTGAACCTTTGTGGGGAAACCCATTTGTTATACCTCTAGACGATGTAGAGTTTGAATGCGACCTCTCTTATGTGAGAAACCTCGTGCTGCTCTTCACTCAAGCCCAACTCTTCTCAAAGAATTCCATTGTTCAAGGTACTGGAAAAATGTTCCTTTCTCCAGCTCGATTCCTTGATTTCTGCTAGGATCATTGCTTCACATCTATAAGTGAGCTTAAATAGAGTTTCTCCTGTAGCTGAATGAGGAGCTGTCTAATATGCCCATAGGATATGGCCCAGCTGCTCGACCCATTTCTCCTTTGGAATCCTCGAGCCTTCTCTTCAGTCCTCAAAGGACCAACCTATTAGCAGCTTCGGCCTATCCATTGGCTTGGGGGTGCCATATTGAGGTGAAGTGTTGCCTAATATAGAGGTTGGAGCACTACTCTCTAAACTTCTTATAAGAAAATTGGGTTCCATTGTCCATAACAAGGGAATCCGAAATTTCGAACCTACAGATGATGTGTTTGTTTAAAAACTTCTTCACCCTTTTTGCTGTGATGGTTGCTAAAGGTTCCGCCTCTATCCATTTGGAGAAATCTTCCACAACAACTATTTAGTACTTCAACCGACTAGGCACCTGTGAAAAGGGTCCCAAAAGATCTAAGTTCCATAAAAAAAGGCCATGGAATAGAAATAGTGGAAAACTCTTCTAGCGGGTCTGTTTGGATGTCACCGAACCTCTGACATTTTTTGTAATTTTGGACATGTGCCGTGGAATCCTCCATCATTATAGGCCAAAAGTACTCAACTCGTAGGGCCTTCCTGGCTAATGACCTTCCTCTGAGTATTATCCACAGGTTCCTTCATGGATCTCAGCCAAAATGTATCTGCCCTCATCCGAGGTGAGACACTTAAGCAATGGGATAAAAAAAAACATCTTTGATAGAGTTTATCATCCACTAGTATGTACTAGCTAGCTATCTTGACAACTTTTTTAGCCTTCTTTGGGTCTGAAGGGAGCTCACCATATTAAAGGCACACTACAATTGGTCTGATCCAACTATTTTCTTTATCCACTGCCATCACCACTTCAACATCTACTATGCTGGGTGTGAGGAGTGTTTCTTGAATTATAGACTAATTATTCATGGGGATTTTAGAGCTGGCTAGCTTGGATAGTATATTTGTCCTAAAATTTTGTTCTAGAGGAATATGGTCTACTTTAACTTTGAAAAATCCCTCTATGAGTTGCTTTACATTTAGTAAATACTTCTGTAGTTAGGGATCATTGGCTTGGTACTCTCGTAGGACATGTGATGTCACTAACTGTGAATCACTGCACAACTTCACATTAGTTACTCTAGGGTCCTTGGCCATGAGGAGACTCACAACCATTGCCTCGTATTCAACCTGATTGTTCAAGGTAAAGAACTCAAACGTTAGGAACTGCTCCACGGTAACACCATTGGCATTTTCTAGAATGAAGCTGGCTCTACTGCCTTTAGGTTTGGATGAATATGGTCCATTCGTTCACTTGGTTAGAGGCTAAACATTGGGTAAATTCAAGCACGAAATCAAATAAAGCTTCCACCTTTATGGCTTGTTGAGGTTCATATATGATTCTAAACTCCGATAAATCTATTAACCAAGTTATCATTCTTCCTACTAACTTAGGATGATGAAGGACCTGTTTGATGGGTTGATTCATTTTTATGACCATGGGGTAGCATTGGAAGTAATGTCACAATTTGTTGGGAAATCTGTGAATAAAAGCATAGCGAAAAAAGGATTCCCACCAAGGATCTATGCGAAAAGAAGAGCCATGAAATGTGATTTCTGAGTTTACCTCTTGAAGATAGACAAAAAATGATTAAACAAATCACAAGCACCGAAGTAACGACAATGTCTCTATGTTGTCCACACGGACAGACACACAAACGTCCAACTTCTGCGATCTTAGAGTCTTACGTCTCCTGTTTAGTGCTAATTGTGAAGAAAAGAGAAACATGTCCCCCTCTCACACTATATTTCTGTTAGGGTGTGGCTAGGGTTTGCAACTGATGTCCTTGATAGTCTCTTAGTAGTACTATTTATAATAGTGGCTGCCTTATGCGAGTGAGAGTAGTAGTAGGTTTAGCAGTGCAACCTTGGACTCATTTGTTATGAGCCTAGCCCATGATAGAACCCTAGTCTAACTTGGATTCTAATTGCTCCAACTTAATCTGTTCTAAGTGTGTGACCTTACAGGTTCTCATGACGTTGGCAGTAATATTAAAATTCCATTTTAATATTATAGGCAGTGAATAGTATCTAGTAACACATCACTGCTACCCAAGTAATGAGAATGTGAGTGATTTGACATAACTTTTTCGTGACTAATGTTTTTGTATATTTTAGTCCCTTTGTCCAGATATCTAGATTGAACACAAGACATATAATGTGCCACCCTTGTATTGTTCAATCTTTTGTTTCCTGATACTCGAGTAAACTTAGTAAAAACAAATGAGATCAATATCTCATATTGACTCATTTGAGCATGGTCATGCATTTCGCTGTCTCACTCAATCAGGAGCCCCAAAGATATCGCTCCTACTATGTAGAAGGGACAAATCTCATCTGCGTCACTCATATCCCTCTGCATGATTCGTGGTATGTCCAATAACCAACTTTATAATTACCTTGTCACAGATGATATTTGATGGCATTAAAACCTACAACTCCTCATGTAGGAATCGTAGTGATTTCAGGTCAAAGACCACATATACCATTGTCACTTTAAGAATCGCTTATGACACTCAGGCAACGATCCACATAGCGTTTTCATGGTGGATTAGTCCAATACATCATTACTCTAATATGTATCCATGTGAAGACTTGATATCTCATATCCATGACCCGTGAGACGTGGCCATCAATCTACGCATATACTAGCCTCAATGCATTATTTTTGTCCTAATTAACAATAATACTTGACTAGGGATATTTAAGAATAGTGTTCTGATTCTAATAAAATCTCACGATCAAGTCACCCACTTTATGTCCTATGGCATTAAACTTACTATTCTAAGGACTTTATTATGTTTATAATAAACAACAAAATAAATGAAATGCCTCATGTATTAAATAAATACAATATATGTAAATACGGTCAAAATAAATTGGTCTCTAGGGCATACACCAATAATCTTTCACTTGCACTAGAGCCAATCATGCATATGTCTAATGCCTAAAGATCTAGTATGATCCTCATGCTTTTGCTGTGAAAGAGGCTTTATCAGTGGATCAACGATATTGTCATCTGTCGATACTCTGCATATCTTCACATCTCCTTTATCGATGATCTCATGAATGAGATGGAAGGGCCTAAGTATATGGTTAGATCATTGGTGAGATGTAGGCTCCTTAGCTTGTGTAGTGGCTCCATTATTGTCATAATAGAGATCCACTGGGTCCACAATGCAAGGAACTACACCAAACTCAATGATGAACTTCCTGATCCAAACGGCCTCCTTTGCTACATTGGAAGCATCAATATACTCAGCCTCTATAGTAGAATCAACGACTGTCTCCTGCTTTGAGCTCTTCTAGCTCACAGCCCTACTATTCAAGAAAAAAATAAAACCTAATTACGATCTGGAGTCGTCCTTATTGGTCTGGAAGCTAGCATCAGTGTAACTCTTTACAACTAGCTCTTCATCAGCTCCATATACCAAGAACGAATCCTTAGTCCTTCTCAAGTACTTAAGGATGTTCTTGACAACTGTCCAGTGACTCTCATCGAGATCAGATTAGTACTTGCTCGTCATGCTTAAAGCATACGAGATATCTAGTCGAGTACATAACATGGCATACATGATAGATCTAATTACAGATGCATATGGAATCTTGCTCATTGACATAGGCAAGAGTCCTTTCTTAGATTCATGCATGTTAAATCGTTTTAACACTTTATCTATATATGTACTCTGATTTAGGCCAAGCAGTCTCTGTGATCTATCTCTATAGATCCTGATACCTAGTACATAGGTGGCTTCGCCCAAGTCCTTCATGGAAAAACATTTCCTTAACCAAGTCTTTACGGACTATAGGGTAGGGATGTCATTTCTGATGAGTAGTATGTCATCTATATACAACACTAGAAAGAAAATTGTGCTCCCACTAATCTTCTTATAGACACAAGATTCTTCTTCATTCATGATGAAATCAAATTATTTTATTGTATCATCAAAATGAATATTCCAGTTTCTGGAAGCTTGTTTCAATTCATAAATGGATCGTTGTAACTTGCACACCTTTCCAACATCCTGTGGAGTAGAAAAACCCTTAGGTTGTGTCATGTACACATGCTCGATAAGATTTCTATTAAGGAAAATAGTTTTGACATTCATTTTTCAGATTTCATAATTGTGGTATACTGTAATAGCAAGCAAGATCCGAATGGATTTAAGCATCGCAACTAGGAAAAAAGTCTCATCATAGTCTACACTATGAATTTGCTTAAAACCCTTAGCCACCAATCGCGCCTTAATGGTATGCACGTTACCATCCATGTCAGTTTTCATTTCAAAAACCTACTTGCCCCCAATGGGTTTTACCCCTTCAGGTGGGTCAACCAAGGTCTATACCTGGTTAGCATACATGAAATCCATTTTTAAATCTCATGGCCTCAAGCCATTTTTTTAAATTCTGGGCTCATAATGGCTTCTTGGTAAGTCACAGGCTCATCTTGATCCATGAGCAATACGTCACTTTATTGGGTCATGAGAAATCCATATCTCTCTAGTTGATGACGTATCTTGTTAGACCTACGTTGGTCTTATGCTACTAGAGCCGGTTGTTGTTCCACAATGTTTTGTGGAGGCCGCTCTAATTCCACCATCGGTTCGTTGCTACTCTGTGAACTTTGAATTTCTTCAAATTCTATCTTCCTCCCACTAGTTTCTTTAGAGATAAATTCCTTTTCTAGAAACACAGTAGTCTGTGCAATAAATATTTTGCCCTTAGTAGGATTATAGAAATAGTACCATTTGGTTTCCTTGTGATACCCCACAAAGAAGCATTTATCATATTTAAGCCCAAGCTTATTAGAAACTTGACATTTCACATAAGCTTCACAACCCCAAATCTTCATGAAAGACATATTAGGTCGTCTCCCAGTCCATATCTCATATGGTGTCTTTTGAACTATTTTTGATGGAACACGGTTAAGTGTAAAAGTTGTTGTTAATGGAGCATGTCCCCAAAAGGAGCCTGGAATATTTGCATGACTCATCATGGATCAGACTATGTCCAACAAGGTCTAGTTCCTCATTTCAGAAACACCATTCCAGTGTGGTGTTCCAAGAGGAGTGAGTTAAGATATTATCTCACATTTTTTCAGATGATCATCAAACTATTGGCTTAAGAATTTACAACCTCAATCTGATCGAAGGACTTTAATACTCTTGCCAAATTTGTTTTATACCTCATTCTTGAATTCCTTGAATTTTTCAAAGGATTCTAATTTGTGTTTCATGAGATACACAAACACATATCTACTGAAATCATCAATAAATGTAATGAAGTATTGAAAACTACCTTTAGCCAGTGTGTTTAGGGGTCCACATATATCACTATGTATGAGGCCCAAAAGATTACTAGCAATTTCACCTTATCCAGTGAATTGGGCTTTACTCATCTTCCCCAATAAACAAGGCTCATATATCTTATATGTTTCAAAATCAAATGAGTCCAAGAATCCATCTTTATGGAGTTTGGAGATGCGTTTCTCATTTATGTGGCCCAAACGACAATGCCAGAGATAAGTTGGATTTATATCATTTGATTTGAATCTCTTAGTATTTGTGTTATAGATGGGCATTTCGAGATCGAGGACATAAAGTCCATTACTACGTTGTGCACTACCATAAAAAATATCATTCAAATAAATAGAATAACTTTTGTCCTTTATTATAAAAGTAAAACCTTTCTTGTCCAAACAAGAAACAGAAATGATATTCCTACTAATAGCAGGCACAAAATAACAGCTCTCTAAGTCAATAACAAACCCAGTGGGCAAAGATAATAAATAAGTCCTTAAGGCTAAAACAGTAACTTTTGCTTTATTTCCAACTCGTAGGACAACTTCACCCCTAGCCAATGGCCTACTCCTTTTAAGATCCTGCACATTTACACAAATGTGAGACCCACATCCAGTATCTAATACCCAAGATGCAGAAGTAGATAAATTGACTTCTATAATAAAAATACCTGAAGTGGAAGTCTCACTTCCCTTTTTCTTCTTGAGCTCCTCTAGGTACCTGGCGCAATTCCTCTTCTTATATCCGGTCTGACCACAGTGGAAGCACATACCTTCCTTAGCCACTCCGCCCATAAGTTACAAGCCGAAAATGTTGGGCTTAGATTTTTCCTTACCCTTGCCCTTCCATTTATCCTTGGGCTTCTTCAGCTACTTTTTGCCCTTTTTCTTTTGGACCATCATAATGGCCTTTCCCTTTCCTTTGTTTATATTCTACTCTGTAGTTCTTAACATGCTAAATAGCTCTGGCAGAGGTTTGCTAATTTCGTTCATGTTATAATTCATGACAAATTGACTATAACTATTCGGCAACAATTGCAGGACTAAGTTAGTGGTCAACTCTTGACCTAAAGGGAAACCAAGCCTTTCTAGGTTCTCAATGTACCCAATCATTTTGAGCATATGAGTACCAATAGGGCTACCTTCTACCAGTTTGCATTGAAATAGTGCCTTCGAGACTTCGTACCTTTAATGCCTGGCTTGCTCTTGATAGAGCATTTTCAAGTGTATGATCATATGGTATGCATCCATGTTCTCATGTTGCTTCTGAAGCTCAGATTTCATGGTGTCCAGCATGAGATAGCCGACGTCCAAGGCATCATCTTGATGCTTCTTATAAGCATCACTTTCAGCTCTAGGGGCATTTGTAGCAGGTGGCTCAAGAGCGAGCTAATCTAGAACATATTACTTTTTCTCGTGTTTGAGGACAATCCTCAAATTCCTGTACTAGTCCAGAAAGTTGGTTCTAGACAATTTGTCCTTCTCAAGGACTGATCGCATTGACAAGTTATTTGTAGTGTTTGTTGTCATGGTTATCTATCAATAGAAATATGCAAAGTATAAGTATTATGCCTCCCACTATTTTATTCAAATCAATGACCCTCTTCATTGACTCAGAAAACCCTATCGTAACATTTCCTAGTGGGTCAAGATTTATATTTCACCTAGTTTTGAGTTAGCTTTGGCTAATCACTCAAAATTTGGTTATTTAGGTAGGAAACATTTTCCAATTACATCACATGCAACTCTTGGATAGTTGGGTGAATAACACTTATTCTAATCCATCAAATGGACTAAAGTCTAACTCTATGCCTCTAATTCTTCAATCCTATTAAAATGGCTTAGTTAAGTCAGACCCAATGGTTGGTAGTTGGATATTACTTTTATCCTATTGCGTCTTACTAATATAGATAAAGTCATCCTGTTTTGGCAGACCTACACTTAACCGATACTAGCCTTGACGAGCGCCACGCATTGGAAGGCATCACACAATGATTTAATATTTACTTTGAGGGATTTATTATTATTATTATTAGATCTCACCATTTGTTAAACTATTTAACATACCATAAATATCTATGCATCTCATACATATAAAGCATATAAAGAATGTGACATGGTTATGGCCCCCTAACGCAATGATTATATTTGATGTTGTCTTCTTGCCTCCACATCAAAATTACATTACAAAGTATAAAGAAATCTCATTTTACATACGAAGAGAGTTAGGTGAAAAGAGAATGTATAATCAGAATGTAAAGAGAAAGGCACGACACACAGGCCGTATTTTAAAATAACCCAGAAAAGTAAAAAGAGGACTAAGGCTATAACCATGCACCACAAAGAACACAAAGAGTCAAAATAATAAAACATAAGTATCTTTGTGAATCATAAAAACATATTTGAATTTCGTGCCAACGAAAAACACATTACGCAATGGGGGGTCCCGCTGCCCGATCACACTACCAAAAAACAAGAGCTGAACCTCTTGCGCCTCCTTGATGGCTAGGGTATCGACACTTGAACCCTTATAACCGCGAGGACATGAACACTTCATGCTGCGAAAACTCTTGCACCGCTGTCCAAAAAGGTTTGCTTGACATCAACGCTTGATGCCTCCGCATACCAAAAACATGATTTCCAGAATCCTTGCGCCACTATCCAGAAACAAGATTTGCTTGGCATCAACGTTTGATGTCACCGCAGACCAAAAACACGATTTCCAAAATCCTTACGCCACTATCCAAAACCTTTGCGGCCCTACGTTGTATATATCACATGTATACTAGAAAATTTCCCAAAAACATACCACTGCATACAAAACAATTTTCACAGAACATATGAACATATTCATGGTTTCGAAAACATCATCACGGTTTCGCATACAACATATCAAACAAATTATGTTTTCGTAAAAGATTCTTTCGATTTTTGAAATAACACATTAAAGATCATATCTTTTATCAAAAAGAGAAAAACTAATCATGTTATTTCATACAAAACATAAACAAAAAAGACTGAATCATGGTTTCGTAAGTTACTTTGATACCATTGTTGGAAAATTTGTGAACAAAAGTATAGCGAAAAAAGGATTCCCACCAAGGATCCATGTGAAAAGAAGAGCCATGAAACGTGATTTTCGAGTTTACCTCTTAAATACAGACGAAAAATGATCAAACAAATCACAAGCACTGAAGTAACGATGGCGTCTCTACGTTGTCTACACGAATAGATTCACAAACATCTAATGTTTGCAATCTTAGAGTCTCACGTCTACTGTACTGTGCTAGCTGCGAAGAGAAGGAAAACATGTCACTCTCTCACTCTCTGTTTTTGTTAGGGTACAATAAGGGCTTGCAACTGATGTCCTTGACAACCCCTTAGTAGTACTATTTATAATAGTGATTTTCTTATGTGAGTGAGCAGCAGTAGGTTTAGCAGTGCAACCTTGGACTCATTTATTATGAGTCTGACCCACGATAGAACCTTAGTCCAACTTGGATTCTAATTGCTCCAACTTAGTAGGGCTGCACACAAGTTGGGTTGGGTCGGGTTTATGGAAAATAAAAATCTAAACCAATTAATTGAGGTCGGGTTGGGTTGGATCAGGTTTGAAAATTTTGTCAAGTAACCCGAACTAAACTAACCTGATACATAAACAGATTGGATCGGATCAGATCGGGTAATCGGATTGAGAAAAAATTTATATTTTAAAATAAAACTTTATATGAGCCTTTATATAAACTTTATATTAATTTATTGTATAATTCTAAAATAAAATTTTTTTGAGTTTTTTTAAAATATATTTTAAAAATACTTGTTAAAAATTTAAAATAAAAAATATTTAATATATTAAAAATAAAAAAAATCTTTTATATAAAAATATTTTATTCTAAATCTTTTAACAAATATTTTTACAAAGACTTTTTTAAAAAATTCTACTATTACTTAATAACGTAGATACTAAGAAATGATAGTAATTATTGTCTGAAAGATGAAAGGAAGACTAGAAATTCAAATTATTCCATAAACAATATAAGTGAGAGATAACAAGTTCACGTGCAAGACCACATATGGCAGCATCTCATTCGTCTGTCTTCATTTCAGAAAAGCATGTACCTAGTTCTTCTTCTTTCCTACTTCCCACCCCTACGAGCGTATCGTCAGTCGTCACCCACTAACTAGAGGAGAGAGCGAAAAAAAATAGAAGATAAGATGAGAGAGAAAGTCACACAGAAGCAGCCATGAACAAAAAAAACACCTTGATTCTGAAGATCCCCTTTTTCTTCTTCGCTCTCAACTCCCTCTCTCTTGATCTCTACTTCACAATACAAAAATGGACTGCGACAAAGCCTCTTTGCCACCGTTGCCCGAACCTCCTCGCCGTGTTTTTTTCCCTTGAGCAGTCTGCCCCTTACAACCCAAACCGCCACCACACCCCAACCAGAACCACCGCCCTCATCCGTCGTCCTTTGCTCAGCTGTCGTGCACCACTACACCAGATGGCAGACGCCCCAAGTCGTCGAAGATATACTCAAATTTGTTCAGATCTGCTCAGATCTGTTCATATTCCACACATCTTGCGTCATCAACAACGATGGTGGCTGGGCCGAAAGGAGAAGAGGAATTCTAGTAAGAATGAGAGAAGGCTGAGATTGAGAGAAGAGCAGCGATGATCGATGGGTGAGAAGGGTTTCTAGGGGCTAAAATGAAATGAGAAGAGGATGGATGGATCGGGTTCGAAGAAAAACGAAGGAAATGGCAAGAATATGCAAAAATGACTAGTATTACTTGGGTCATCGAGTTGGGTCATCGAGTTAGTTTCTTGAACCCGTCACCCGAACCAACAAGTGGATAGGTTGATCAGATTTTACCTGAACTAACCCGATAACCTGAACCAACCCGGATATTTTACATTAGGTTGGGTTGGATTAATCGGGTCATTGGGTCAGGTTGTGCAGCACTACAACTTAGTCTGTTCTAAGTGTGTGACTCTGCAAGTTCTCATGACATTGGCATTAATATTAAAATCTCATTTTAATATTACAAGCAGTGAGCGGTATCTAGCAATACATCACTACTACCCAAGTAATAAGAATTTGAGTGATTGACATAACCTTTCCGTGATCAATGTTTCCGTATATTTTAGTCCTTTTGTTCAGATATCTAAATTAAACACAAGACATGGAATGTGTCACCCTTGTATTATTTAATCTTTCGTTTCCTGATACTCGAGTAGACTTAGTAAAAACAAATGAGATCAATATCTCATATTGACTCATTTGAGCATAGTCATACATTTTACAGTCTCACTCAATTAGGGGGCCAGAAGATATCGCTCCTGTTATATAAGAAGGACAAATCCCATTTAGGTCACTCACATCCCTCTGCATGATTCACAGTATATCCAATAACCAACTTTATAATCACCTTATTACAGATGATATTTGATGGCATTAAAACATACAACTCCTCATGTAGGAATCGTAGTGATTTCAGGTCAAAGGACCACATATACCATTGTCACTTTGAGAATCGCTTACGATACTCAGGAAATGATCCACATAGCGTTCTCATGGTGGGTTAGTCCAATACATCATTACTCTAATATGTATCCATGTGAAGACTTGATATCTCATATCCATAACCCGTGAGACGTGACCATCAGTCTACGCACATACTAGTCTCAATACATTATTGTTGTCCTAATTAACAATAATACTTGACTAGGGACATTTCAGAATAGTATTTTGATTCCAATAGGATCTCACGATCAAGTTATCCACTTGATGTCTTATGGAATTAAACTTACTATTCTAAGGAATTTATTATGTTTATAATAAACAACACAATAAATGAAATACCTCATGTTTTAAATAACTAGCATAATACAATGTATGTAACTACGGTCAAAATAAATTAGCCTCTAGGACATACACCAACATAATCTTCTCACCGAGGTGATAAGGGCAAAGGCCAGTTTTTTAATCCTTTGATAACGAAGTTCAAGTCCCTGTGGGACTTTACTATCAAAATGGATAAGCTTCTAACATTCTTCTATCTCCCAGATGAGGACCGAACTAACCACTTCTTCCCCAACTGAGACGTATAGATAGAGAAGTTCTCTAACTTTTAGTCTAGTTAAAATGGAGGGTGTGGCAAGTGCAAGCTTTAAGCTTTGAAAGGATTCTTCACATTCCAGTGTCCATTTAAAGTCCTTTCCTTTTCTTTAGGAGCTTGAAGAAGCACATGGATCTTTGTCAGACTTGGCTATGAATCTGGTCAGAGCCATGATCCATCCTGGTAGCTACTGGATTTTTTTTTTACGCTAATGGGGCTTTGCATGTTAATCACGGCTTGGCACTCATTTAGATTGGCTTCAATTCCCCAATATGTAAGCATAAACCCCAGGAACTTTCCAGCATGGACTCCAAAATGTACACTTCTCCAAATTGAGCCTCATGTTATGCTTTCTCAGTTACTCAAAGACTTCATCAAGGTCATGCACATGGTCTCCTGTGGTGGGGGGTTTTAACAATCATATCATCTATGTATACCTCAAATATCTTCCCAATTTGTTCTCCAAACATATTGTTCATCATCCTCTGATAAGTTGCTCCCATATTCTTCAGTCCAAATGGCATTACCTTGTAATAATAGCTAACTCATTTAGCTATGAAGGTGATTTTCTCTTCGTCCTTTGGGTGCATAGGGATTTGGTTG
Source organism: Ormosia semicastrata (assembly GCA_029884595.1). Lineage (NCBI taxonomy): Eukaryota > Viridiplantae > Streptophyta > Magnoliopsida > Fabales > Fabaceae > Ormosia > Ormosia semicastrata. The sequence goes on along the minus strand of JAQQTO010000063.1, from coordinate 14,285,685 downwards.
TACCTTGAATATGCATCCATAAAGGAGAGATACTGGTATCCAGAAGCTCCATCCACCAACTTATCTAAGTTTTGGCAAAGGGTAAAGATCCTAAAGGCAAGCTTTCTTGAGGTCGGTGTAATCAACACACATCTGTTATTTCCCTGAAGATTTCTTAACCAAAACAACATTAGATGACCATGTGGTGCAGATAATTTCTCTTATGAATCCAACATTAGGGAGCTCCTTAACTTGTTCCTTTATTGCCCTTTTAGTGTTCTGGACCCGCCTTCCTTTTTCTTTGTGACACTAGTTTAGCATAAGGGAGCACTTATAATCGATGACAGATGAAGTTGAGATCAAGGTCAGGCATGTCTACAACTGTTTAGGCAAACAAGTCATTGTTTCTCTACAAGAACTCAATTAACTTTGCATATTTGGTTGACTTGAACCTCGATCAACTATCTATTTGGTTGTAGTCTTTTCTCTTTCAAATCATTTTAGACATCGAGTTCAGTCATAAGGGTGATGAAAGCATTCTTCCCTAGAATAGTGGAGTTCCATCGTTCGTCTTTGGGTGCGGACTATGGTAACTCCAAACTTATGTTGTAGCAACTCATCTTTCTTCGTAACAAACTTTATCGCAAGGTGTAGGTAAAAATAATCTCTCCAAATGCATTCAAAGAAGGTCTCCCCAAAATAATATTGTAAGCTGAAAGGTAGTCTACAACTAAGAACTTGTCCTTTACCATTTTTTCAATGGGGCTTGTTCCCAAGGTAAAGTAAAGTTCAATGTAGCCTTCAGGAAGGACCTTAGCTCCTGCGAATCCTACCAATTCGCCATCAAATAAGGTGAAGTCGGAGGGTGACAATCCAAGGTTTCGAAAAGCATTCATGAGCAAAATGTATGTAGAGCTTCCTTGATAAACAAAGAAATTTTTTATGCACACATTAACATTGACTCCGAAGATCACCATCAGATCGTCATAGTTAGGGATTACTCCATCTGCATCTTCATTCAAGAAATAGATAGGTGGTGACTTCCAAGATCTGTCCTCCTTCATATAATGTGACTTGGACGCCATACTTAGAACTGCCTTCATATGTCTCTTCCTCGTAAACCTTATTTATCCTCCTCCAGCAAATCCACCCAAAATAATATTGATGGTCCTAGTGATCTCCCTATCTCGTTTTTCTTCCTCGTGTGGGGAATGTTCTTGTGGCTGACGTTGTGAACACTCATGAGGTTGGACCTATCCTTAGGGGAAGATGTCCAATGTTTAGGGCTATAACTTCTTTTTTTATCATCTCTCCATTGGAAAGCGAGGGTTCTCTTTCTCGGGATTTTTGCACATAGCCTTGAAGCTAAGCTCACTGGATTAGTGTTTCTATAGCATCTCAGAGGTCAATACAGTCCTCGGTGGTGTTACCATATGCATCGTGATAATTGTAGCACTTGGATTTGTCCACCCGTCCTTCAGGTCGTAGGGTTCTTAGTTTGGGGAGCTTGGAGATTTCAGTATGGTATACCTTCTTAAGGATTTTACTTCAGGATACCTTGAAGGGGGTTTACTCATCAAATTTTTCACGTGGTGATCCTCATGGAGCATTGCGAGAACTTTTTGATTCTAGTTCTTTCTCCTTCCTCTGAGATGACTTGTTTTCCCTTTCTTTGTAGGCATTACTTTTGGCCTTTAGGACTTCCTCCATGTTTTTGTACTTTTCATAGTTGTTTTTTAATTCATCAAGGTCTGTGGGTGGCTTCTTTTCAAATGATTTAGTGAATTCCCATGGCCAAAGTGCAATGACCATAATCGTGCATTGCCACGACCTTGTCGAGGTCTTTAATCTATAAGAATTCTTCGTTAAATCTTCCTATATAATCGTGAAGTGACTCATCCATCTCATGCTTGAAATTAATGAGACTGGTTGCATTCTTAGGTTGAGCCTTACACATGGTGAAGTGAGCCAAGAACCTTGAAGCCAGCTCAGAAAAATCATTAATAGACTTGGGGGCAAGGCAAAAAACCACTTAAGATAAGCTTTCTTAAGGGTCGCTAGGAAGGCACGTCACTTTATGGGGTTGGTACCTCCTATAAGTAATATGGATGATATGAATGCATCCAGGTACTCTTGGGGTCCATAGTCCCGTCATAAGCCTCAACATTGGTAGGGATTTTAAAGTCTTTGGCAGCGTGACTCCCATGATGAAGTCAGAGAACGAATGGCTGAAATGATATTAGGCTCCTTGCTGACACCAGGGGCTTGAAGCCGCAGAGGGTTCTTGCCCACTTTGCAAACTCAGATTCACCTAAGATTGAGGATTCCCTTGTAGTACTGGTTCCACGCGAGCTTTGACATTATTTTTAGCCATACACACATTCACCATGCAAAAGAGGTTCATTATTTGCTTATGTTGTGCCGCTATTATAGCATACAACTCCTGATAAGCCAGGGTCTGTCATTCCTACTTCCTAGTGTTTTGGTGCTTTGCCGCTGGAGATAGGACTGGTTGTGGTTCTTGGGTTGCAGGCTCCACTTTTTGTACCATAAAGTGTACGTAAGGGTTAGGGTGTAGCCAGTCACAGGCCTAGCTTTCTGTCACGAAGGCTTCCGCCCCATCTCGCGGCTACTCCTGGTGGGTGACTATTTTTTTATAGGTGTTGACCATAAAAAAAAAGGTTGGAATAGCAATTTTCCAATTACCACAGATGGCGCCAATAATTTGTACCAAGGTGAATGCAGAAGAATCTGACTGGGACAAATTGTTGCTCACTATTGTTGCTCCTCCTTAATGAGATGGAGTAGTGGGTTGGGTACCTGTAGGACACTCCAATGCTCAAGTAAGCATGGGTATAAGGAGGTAGAAAGTGAGGGAGAAGATCCTTACCCTAGAGGTTTCTTTTTCTATTTATAAAGGAGAGTGTCTTAGAAACTAAGTAAGGCATAAGGGTAAGTTAGTCTTTCTAAGTGTCTTGTAAATATCTCGAGGAAGCTTTCTAAAACTTTTCTCATTTAGTGTGCAAGCCAATTATTGACATTTAAAAGGGAATACTATCCTAAGAAATAAAGATAATGACATTCTTCAATAACATTCATTTTGACTATTAGGCTTTGTGCCCTTTAAGCCCCAAATATCCCCTCCAAATCATTACTCAAATTAATTGAACCTAAAAAAATATATTTTTGTATTAAAATTATATAGAGAGAAATAAGAGATATATATAAGGTTGTTCTAAAGTAAATTCAGAGGGTACCTGAGATAGGCACGTATGTGGTGGACTCTTTTGATGCACGACTGTTATCAAGCGTGTTGAACTAGGGTGTGGGTACCTGCAAAAAGACTCTAATACTCAAGTCAGAATGTGCACCAATAAGGTCTATGCTATGGGATAATTCATACCTGATTAGGGTGACTTAGCCTGATATTTATAGAAGTTGGATCGATATGCTCTCTTGATGAAGAGATATGTTCCCATAATAGTTGTAGGAGAAGATATGTTCCTTATTTAATTATAGAGAATCCCTATATTATTGCAATATTAGTATGACAGTTACAGTGCTATTATTCTATAAGATCATGATTGGTAATTAGGAGATATCACAAGATTTATCCATTACGTAGATCCTACGGTAAAACTGTTACCATCCAAAATTGGAATCTCATGATAAGCTGACACTGCTGGAGACATGTAGGCTTGAACTTCTGCGAGTGCGTGTACTGGGCTGGACTACATATTGAGAGCCCGGGTTACGGTCCAGAATAGTTGCCTCCAGTTTGGCGCTTAAGTGGAACAGTTAAGTGTCAAGATTCCAAGTTTGAGAAGAACCCGTGGCACTCAATAGATAAAAATCCATTAAGGTCGAGATCCATTATTATGGAGTACCTCCGAGGTTGGCATACAACATCATCCTGTCATCTAAGGTATGTCATTTACCCCCGTATTTGATTTCACACTGTTTTCTAACTTTTTACATATTTCACAATAGTACTGAGCTTTCTTAGGAAACCGTTGTTTTGACTTTATTGAGAATTAAAAATCCATTAAAGAGACATTAATTCCATGTTGTTTCCCAACTGCCCACTTACCTCACAACCAATCAGAATCAAGGAGCATTAAGAATACAATTTATCTCGTACGATTAGTTCGCTTTTCTTAGTACTAATTAGAGTGCTTTATTGTACCTATAAAATAGGGATTGTTTGCGTCAAAGCTAGCATTCTTTTTGCTACATTCTTCTTTCCTTGCCAATATGTTTTAGAGTCAAGGTTTCATGGCTTTCTTCTTATTTTGTTCGAATTTAGAGAGGGTTCTGCCCCCTGCGAAGGTCATCTTCTTGCTTTTTCCAAAATCTGTGAGGATGATCTTCTTTTCCTTGCAAATATTTTTTCCAATAGGGACTTTTCTTTCTCAATGTAGCAATGACAGACACTTTTTTCCCAACGTACGAGGGAGTATTTAACATACACTCTGCTGCTGGGAAAATCTGTTATACCTGTCGTGTTGAACGGAGCACCTTGGAGATATAGAGCTTACACTCGTCCTCCTTTCCGAGAACTTAGCAGGTGTTTCGTCCTGAGCTTTGCTAGTTTTCAAATAAGCAGGAGGGACTGTTGAGGTAACTTTGCAAATTGAGGCAACTTAGGATGATTATGAAGCTGGTGGAATGATCATTTTCATGAAAGACTGCACTCTGCCCAATGAAGGAAAAGGCCGATGCTCTTTTCTTATACATCTCATGTCTCAGTATTTTCTTTTCCTTCTTTTTCATATATAAGACAATGTATGGAATGAGAACAAATCAATAAAAATTCTTATATTATGAACTTTGCAATGTGTCCACTTTTTTCCTCTCCTTTTTTATCATTGTTCGTGCTTTTTTCTTTTTACCAGGGTAAGTCCAATGCTTATTCTGGCACAACGCTGTGATGGCCACAACTTGGTGCATGGTCTAAAGAAACAAAGGGGCAAGCTTCAAATTTCTAGTCTAGGTTCTGAGTACTTTGCCAATTATAGGTCGTCAGTCGGGGTCAAAATATTTTCCCACTTTAACAACCGTGGTCCGAACTGATAACCCCAAACTAAATAGATACTCCGGTTAAAGCTGGGGTTTATGGAAAGAATTCGTACTTAATCTTTAGAAGTTATGTGACGTTCGAGTTGCTGCGCAACTATCCTTTCAATTACTTTAAGAACTGTGAAGGCCACACGATGCGTTTTCACTGGTGGGACGTGCCTAGTGCTTCGCACACCATGATGAGCACTCTTTTAAAAATTTGGCCGTAAAGATAACAATGCCCCCTAACTGCTTAGCCTTTATAAATAGGGGTTTAGGGGTGTATTGTTGTCACTTTATTGTTTCTAAGTACCTTTCTGAGAACTTTGTGTAGCAATGAGGCGCGAACTTCAAGGGATTCTCAACCATTTTCATCTTTGGCAATCAAGAGCTTCTCTTACATAGTACATCCCTTTCTTTTTTCTCCATTAATGTTTTCCCTTTTTAGTCGCTTCTACTGTGATTGAGTAACTAAGTGGTTACGCGCTCCTCGTTAGAGTGCATTTCTGTTCTTCATTTTCACAAAGAAGATTTAGGACTCCCAACCCTCTTTACATGGCTTTATCCTCTTGGAACACCATTTCTACCATGGTAAGCGTGGCAGAGGTGTCTTTTTTATGTTTCAGGCTTTGGAGGGAAAGGAGGTTGGTGTGTAGGTGTGAATCGTTTCATTCACCCTTCTCCGTGTCTGAATCTCTGATTCGATTGATTCTAACAATTACTTACTAGCCTCTTTGGGTGTTCTCAAGATCTTCATGGCCAGAGGTAGAAGGGGAGCCAGAGCCCGAGTACCAGTTTCTGAGGCTCATGAATCAGATGAGAAGGACTCAATCCAGATCCGACGTGATCCAGGGCTAGTATACCCATAGGTGGGGACGATGTCTAGGATCATTTATCTGAGTTTTCCTCTGAAAATAAGCTCAGATAATTATTATAATATTTGGAGTTAACAGAGCAAAGGACTCGTGACAGAGAATTCCAGGTTCTATGCCTAAAGTGGAACGATAGGGTTTGCTCCTCTCGGGAGGTAGGTTCACACTTCATGCTTCTCTATAAACCCCTCTTTGTTAAATTAGGGCTTTGGTTACCATTTGCAAAATTCCATATTGCAGTCCTCCAAACCTTGCGCGCTGCCCCTACCCAATTCATCCTAATGGCTGGGGCTACATCTTCGCTTTTGAGATGTTTTACCGAATAATGAGGCTGCGATATTCCACCAATGTCATTTTCTATTTCTATACCCGGATAAACCCCTAAGGGTCAACAAGGTAGAAGAATTGCCTCATAATTCCGTCGAGATCCGATCGCAAATCCTTTGATATTTTTCAAGATAGTTTCAAATGATTTAAGACTAGATTCTTTAAGCTGATGGTAGCAGAGGGGTTTCATCCCTTTTTCTGAAAGATGATGGGGAGCCAAAGTTCCCATTATACTAGACGAAAGATGCTTGGTGTTTTCCCACCATGTTACTTGAAAAAGAATAAAAAGACCTTACTCCAGACGAAGTCAATTGCGTTAAGTTTATAACCTAGTATTCCAAAGAACACGGGTTTATCAAAATCACGGATGTTCTTCATACCCCTAGTGATAATATTCTCTTTGTTCTGTTAGGTAGGAATTAGGATATTATTACCCGTAATTTGCCCCAGGCTTTTTGTGCTTTAAATTTTCTATACTTCGTAATTTTGTTTGTTTGACTTCAATCTTGCTTTATTGTCTTATTTCAGTAAGCAACATGGCGTTGGGACCTTCTCTTATAGCCTTGTGGGCCTCGAGATCAAAGAGGAAAGGAATAGGATCCACAAGTGTCCCAACAGCCTTCGTTCCAGCGTCCTCAAGCCAGGGTCTTATTATTGAAGAGGCCCTGGAAGAACTGGACTCCTTAACTCAGAATCTTCAAGGGAGGAAAAGGAGGGCCATTGAGAGCTCTGCTGACCGAGGTAACGGGGGAGCTCTGGAGGGCGGCAATGAAGAAAGGGCGGACCCTTTGCTTGTTATGTTGGGGTAGTCTGATACCGGGCCATTTATAGATGGGCGGTTACTGAGCAACGAAGTGATGGGACATATCTCTGAATAGAATATGGCCCAAACTCTAGCCAAGCTTCTGGCTTTTACACTTCAGACCATTGCAGAAATCTGCTATATTGAAAGGTCTATTGAAGCAACCGATAAGAAGATGGTGGATGAAATCAAGAAGAAAGATGAAGAAGCTACTCGGAAACTTACTGTGGCTTTTAAGTTGAATGAAGACGCTCAAGCACGAATTACCGAGCTGGAGGCAGTGTTAGCCATCTCCGACTTAGCCAAAAAGGAGCTCGAGGCAAAGGGTCTTCAAGCCGACAATACCATCAGTACCCTCTAGACTTGAATAATTCAATTAGAAAAATATATGGAGGAGTTGGACACCATTTCGGGAAACATCGATGGAGAGCAGTTCCAGAATGTCATGGCTCAAATTCAGCATTTCAATCCCAGCATCACTCTTGCCTTGGAAGACCTTAATTCATAAAAAGTCTTTCAAGACGGTTAACTTGTTTGGGCAAAAGACCTTGCTCGAGCTAATTCCAGTGCCATCCCGACTACTGCTTCAGCTCCAGAAGGAGGGGAAGCTGACACTTCAATCTTTTCCTTTTTCTTCTTCTTTACCCCCTGCGTAGGGTTCTTTGTTTTTGTAAGGACAATTACCCCGCATCCAGGGTTTTAAATTAACTTTTTATTTTCAGTGAATACTTTGTCTTGCTAATTTATTTTATTTCCGTGGTCCATTTTGGGACCAATGCCCAATATGAAATTTATCTTTACCATTTCGTGGACTTAGGAAATTATTTTCTTATGGGGGAGACCATGGTCCGGGATCCCACACCCATAATAACGGTTGCATGACATTCCACTTGACTTAGGTAATAATGATGCCCTGGTCCATGGTCCAATGCCTATCATAACTAAGCGTTTTGGAATTTAAGACTCAGGCAAGAATAACATCCTAATTCGTAATCCAAGGCTCATAATGTTGAGCATTCAAAATCTTTAAATTTAGGCAAATATAACACCTTAATCCATAATCCAAAGCTCATAATATCGAGCATTTGGAATCTTTAGATTTAGGTAAATATAACACCTTAATCCATAATCCAGAGCTCATAATATCGAGCATTTGGAATCTTGATATTTAGGCAAATGTAATACCTTAGCTAAGGATTTATGTCCAGTATATGGTCCCTTCTACCTTAGGTGTAATTATCAAAAGACATTGCCCGGGGTCCTTTACTATCCATAAGGATTTTTTGGGATCCCTCTTGGCTTAGGTATCAGGGAGGACCACGGATGTTGAATCCGCACTGCCTCTTTATTCTTTGACCTTTAGGTGGTCAGTGCTAAGTATCGAGGATAGGTATTGACCCTGTGACATACTACCAAAGCTTGGTGTGTTAACTCTCTTGACCTGGGCTTGTTAATGTGTCTCATATGAAAAATAATATCTAAATAACTCTATTTTATTGATAATTTTGGGGCACAGAAGTCCGTACAGAGTATAAGATTCAACTTTGGGATAGATTAAATATTAGTTTACTAAAGGACTAGGCCGTCATGGGCATCTAGCTATAGTATTTTCTAAGTTTATTTGCATTCTAGTAATTCTTGATTGGGGTGTCCGTTAACGTCTCCAATGTGTAAGCTCCTTTACCAGTGCTGACAACAATACAGTAGGGCCCTTCCCAGTTGGGGGCTAACTTCCCTTGGGAGGTATTTTTCCCTGCATCCACTTTCCTGAGCACTAGATCTCCTGGTTCGAACCTTCTAGATTACTTTTTGGTTATATATGGTCATTGTCCTTTGTTTGAGGGCAACATCGTATATATGGACCACGCGTCTTTTTTTTTCTATTAAATCTAGGTCTTCCCTGATCAAACCGGGATTGTTGTCCTCTGAAAACTGTTAGTTGCACCAGCTTGGCTCGCCTATCTCTACCAGAATCATGGCTTCACACCCGTAGGTAAGCTTGAAGGGAGTTTCACCCGTGGTAGAGTGGGGTGTGGTCCGATAGGCTCAGAGAACATGATCAAGTTGCCCGGCCTAATTTCTCTTAGCTTCGTCCATTCTCCTTTTAATTCCACATAGAATAATCCTATTGGCTGCTTCAGCTGTCCATTAGTTCTGGGATTCTCCACAGAACTACAATGATGCTTTATTTTTAAGCCTGTTTGTAGTTCTTCAAAGTCCTTATCCATAAACTAGGTTCCGTTGTCCATTACAAAGGACTTTGGAATTCCAAACCTAGTGATAATGTGGCGCCAAGTAAACTTCTGAATCTGTGCCGATGTGATTGCGACCAAGGGTTCTGCCTCAATCCACTTCGTAAAATAATCCACTGCTACCACTAAGTACTTTAATTGACTTGGGGCCTGGGGAAATGGACCCAGGATGTCCATACCCTATCTATAGAAAGGCCAAAGTACTGACATTATGGATAATTCCTCCGAGGGAGCCTGGTAATGATCTAAGTGACGTTGACACTTATCACAGATTCAGACATGCATATGAGAATCAATTTCCATTGTTGGCCAATAATATCCTACCCTCAGTGCTTTTAGGGCTAAGGCTTTGCCTCCTAAATGATGTCTGCAACTTTCCTCATGAATCTCGGCTAGGACATATTCAGCTTCTTTCAGAGTAAGGCATTTGAGAAGGGGGATGAAAAACCACGACGGTATAATCGTCCATCATAGACGGTGTACCTTACAGCTGTCTTGACAAACTTAGAAGCTTCTTTGGGATCTGAAGGTACAATCCCAGGCTGTAAGTATTCCATGATAGAGGTGATCCAAGATGGCTCCTTCTCCTCTACTTGAAATACGCATGATCCGTGATGGAAAGCTGAGAGAGGGTTTCTTGGATTACTGACCAGTTATTACTGGGGGCCTTAGTACTGCTAGCTTAGACAAAATGACTACCCTGGAGTTCTGTTCTCTCGGAATGTGCTCAACCTTTGTCTCTTAAAAGTTCTTAAGGAGTTCTTGTACTTTGACTAAGTATCTCTGCAAGAGAGGCTCCTTAGCTTGATATTTACCTCGGATTTGGGAGGTTACAAGTTGGGAATCACTACAAAGTATGATTCTGGTTGCCCCTATATCCTTGGCCATTTCTAGTGGTAATACATGCCTCATATTCAGCCTAATTGTTTGATGTTGAGAACTTGAACTTCAGGGAATGCTTTAATGCCAATCCTTCTGAATTTTTCAAAATTACTCTGGCGCCACTTCCCTTGGGATTCGAGGATCCGTCAACAAGGATGGTCCAAGAAATTCCTTTTGGGTCGCTGGGATCCGATGTAAGTTTGATGTGTGTGAAACAACATCATGTTTTGTTCTTGTTTTGCATGCATTCTTAGGCATTTTAGGCATTTTAGTTTGCCTTTTTGGTTTGTTTTTCCTTAGTTCGGATAACTGCGGTGTTTTTGGTGTTCTTGTGCAGGATTAATGTTGAATTGGCCTTGGAATGAATGGAAGCTTGCATGATTGAAGTTGGAGCTTTATGGAACTAATTTAGGGAAAGATAAGACAATTATCTACAACTTTCATGAAGACCTCAAAGGCCCGATCACACGTTTGGATAACTCAAATTGGAGTTGAAGCAAGAACTAGGGTGCTGATCCTGAAAGCTTGACCTTTGTATACTATTCATGACATATCTCGAGCTACAAGTTGTCAAATGAGCTGAAATTTTGATGGTTGATAGCTAAGATCCAAATCTACAACTTTCATGTTGAGCACTTTTCCAGATTCGAAGGTCTAATGGGTCATATTGAGCTTGGAATGCCATTCCAGAACCAACCACGTCCTGGCCGTGGTGGCCACCACGGCCGTGGTTCGGGGCGCACAGCAGATTTTAGTTTTCTATTTTTATTTCTTTTGGGATTTTTTAGCCCATGAAAACCCTAGACTATAAATAAATGTTCTGAATAGAATGAGGGGTGTTCTAACCTAATTCTAGTTTTTCAAATCCTTGTTCTCAAAGAGGCACAAAGGAGGCTTGGTTTCATCATCTTTCTCCCTTCGTCTTCCATTGTTACGGGTTTGGGATGTTTTTAAGTTTGATTTCTGTTTCCTTCTTCTCTATGTCTGAGTAGTTACTTTTGTTTCTAGGATTGGGCAATGCCCTTTGATACATTGATAATGATGAATTGACGTTGTTTCCCCTTTTATTAATCTTGATTGTTCATTGATTCAATTCTTATTGCTTTTATTCATGTGAATCTGTTGGCCACTTATTTGCATCTCATAGGCATTTAGGGACGTACTGAGAGGTGAACCTAAGTGTTGGAACCATTAGAATTGAACTTAAGGTCTAAATCACGAAAGTAGTTTTAGCCTTTCGAGGAATCAATGAATTACCACAAAGCGTAATGGGTTCAGTTTAAATTCAATTACCACGAAAGTAGGAATTGGTTTAATTGGGCACAGATCTTGTATCTTGAAAGAGAACATTAACTAATTTTGGGTAATTCACCTTCAATTGAATTTCAGATTTAATAAAAGGGTTGTCAATTAGGATTTATCTTGTATCATTGTGGTATCCCAATCTTGGAAGCTTTCTTAATTCTGAAAACCTCATTCTTGATAACTTGCTGTTTTTATTCTAAATTCTGTTTTCTTAATTTTTATTTAATAGTTTTGTTACTAAGTTCTTATTAATCAACAATCTTATTTTCTCTTGTTTAATTTAATTAAGTTAATTAATTAATTGGTATTCATACACACAGATCCCCTGTGGATTCGATCTTTTATTACTTGACGACGAAATCGTACACTTGCGGATTTCACACACCAAGTTTTTGGCGCCGTTGCCGGGGACTGTGTTTTTCTTGAATATCAATTTAATTTTTAATTTAATTATTTTAAACCTTTTTATTTTTACCATATTATTACGTTCTTGTTTCTCTTTGACTCTCTACAGGTAATTACTCCATTGACATCACCTGAGCACAAAAACCAGACCAAAGTCAAGCTAATGACTTTAAACAAGCTCTTATTGGGAGGCAACCCAAGTTTCTTTGTTTTTGTTTTTCCTTTTAATTTCTTCTTTTTCTTTTGAATTTGTGTGTTGGATTACTGGTTTGATGTTTGTCTCATGGATCTTGTTTAGGTTTGACGCTTTTAGAACTCAAATTAGAAGAAGAGTGAAGTCAAAAATTTCCACACCCAGCCCATGAAAAATTCCATGGCCATGGATTGAACACCAGAAGTTTTTCTGCCACCACAGTGAGTTCTTTTCTTTTATCCCTTCTCTTGTTTTAGATTTTTACATTGAGGACAATGTAAGTTCTAAGCTTGGGGGGTATTTTTTTTATTTTCATATTTTTATTTTTATTAGTTTCATGCATTCTCATGTCTTGTTTTGCATTGCATTTTCATGTTGCATTTTCACGCCATCATATCTCTTGGGTTTTTGGTTGAACTTGTGCCCCTCTCTTTTGAAGATTTTGAGATGGTATTGATTTGGAACCCAATTTGTTGATTCTTGTGATTGGCTATAAGCATTGTTTTAATTGATAGTAGAGGTGATCTTTTGATAGTTGATAATTAGCATATTGTTCTCTGAATTTATGCTTCTCATTGAATTTTTAAACCTCTAAATGTGAGTTTTGAGCCTATATGGGATATATGCACTATATGATTTTTGTTCCCATTCTTTGTGTTGAGTGATATTCTTCATTGATCATGTGCTCTAGAACTTGATTTGAAACCTTTTTGAGGCAAAATTTTTGGTTGCATGCTTGAATGTGATTAAGGCATTTTAGGTATTTTTCTAGTCTTCTGAATTGTTACACTTTCATCCTCTAGTTGCCCATTTTGAGCCTCATCGCATACTTGCTTTCTTTATACCTATCTTTGAAACATTGTTGGTTATCATTTAGAATATTAAATAGAGCAAATTGGGCTTGAAAGTTGTTTGAAAGTTGTATTGGGAATTATATGTATTTGAGCTTCCTCTTTCTAAAAAAAAAAGGAAAAAAAAGGAAAAGAAAAAAAATAAAAGAAACATCATGAGATGAAAGCTTGAAAAAGAGGAGAAAGAGGAGAAGGAAAAGTAAGGAAGAAAATTCTTAGAAATATAGAGTTATGATCCTGTTTGAAAAATGTCTTTGCTCCATTGATGTTCTATTGGATTTCTTGTGCTTATTGAAAAAATTTGATGAGCCCTTTGTGTATACCTTCCTTTCTCTACCATACCTATCATCATTCCCATGGCCCCATTATAACCCTTGAAAGACCTTTTGATTCTTGCATGCATGCTTGATTATTAGTGAAAATCTGGTTTCTTATCAAGCATATGGAAGTGCATTTTCTTTGATGGATTTTGAGCGCATTGTCTTCACCCTTAAACACTCGAGTGTGGTTAATGGAGTGAACTTAATACAATCAGTGATGATGCATGATTTTTGAGAACTTAGCCTCTAATTGGACTTGATTTTGATTACCTCTCAGATTCTTTGCTTGCCTTAGCCTATTACTTGGATATTGTTTTCTCGGGTTCCTCATTCATTATTGTCTCTTGATTCCACTTCTTGGTTTGACATTAGTTATTGCTTGGGGACAAGCAAAGTCTTAAGCTTGGGGGGATTTGATGTGTGTGAAACAACATCATGTTTTATTCTTGTTTTGCATGCATTCTTAGGCATTTTAGGCATTTTAGTTTGCCTTTTTGGTTTGTTTTTCCTTAGTTCGGATAACTGCGGTGTTTTTGGTGTTCTTGTGCAGGATTAATGTTGAATTGGCCTTGGAATGAATGGAAGCTTGCATGATTGAAGTTGGAGCTTTATGGAACTAATTTAGGGAAAGATAAGACAATTATCTACAACTTTCATGAAGACCTCAAAGGCCCGATCACACGTTTGGATAACTCAAATTGGAGTTGAAGCAAGAACTAGGGTGCTGATCCTGACAGCTTGACCTTTGTATACTATTCATGACATATCTCGAGCTACAAGTTGTCAAATGAGCTGAAATTTTGATGGTTGATAGCTAATATCCAAATCTACAACTTTCATGTTGAGCACTTTTCCAGATTCGAAGGTCTAATGGGTCATATTAAGCTTGGAAGGCCATTCCAGAACCAACCACGTCCTGGCCGTGGTGGCCACCACGGCCGTGGTTCGGGGCGCACAGCAGATTTTAGTTTTCTGTTTTTATTTCTTTTGGGGCTTTTTAGCCCATGAAAACCCTAGACTCTAAATAAATGTTCTGAATAGAATGAGGGGGGTTCTAACCTAATTCTAGTTTTTCAAATCCTTGTTCTCAAAGAGGCACAAAGGAGGCTTGGTTTCATCATCTTTCTCCCTTCGTCTTCCATTGTTACGGGTTTGGGATGTTTTTAAGTTTGATTTCTGTTTCCTTCTTCTCTATGTCTGAGTAGTTACTTTTGTTTCTAGGATTGGGCAATGCCCTTTGATACATTGATAATGATGAATTGACGTTGTTTCCCCTTTTATTAATCTTGATTGTTCATTGATTCAATTCTTATTGCTTTTATTCATGTGAATCTGTTGGCCACTTATTTGCATCTCATAGGCATTTAGGGACGTACTGAGAGGTGAACCTAAGTGTTGGAACCATTAGAATTGAACTTAAGGTCTAAATCACGAAAGTAGTTTTAGCCTTTCGAGGAATCAATGAATTACCACAAAGCGTAATGGGTTCAGTTTAAATTCAATTACCACGAAAGTAGGAATTGGTTTAATTGGGCACATGATCTTGTATCTTGAAAGAGAACATTAACTAATTTTGGGTAATTCACCTTCAATTGAATTTCAGATTTAATAAAAGGGTTGTCAATTAGGATTTATCTTGATCATCATGTGGTATCCCAATCTTGGAAGCTTTCTTAATTCTGAAAACTTCATTCTTGATAACTTGCTGTTTTTATTCTAAATTCTGTTTTCTTAATTTTTATTTAATAGTTTTGTTACTAAGTTCTTATTAATCAACAATCTTATTTTCTCTTGTTTAATTTAATTAAGTTAATTAATTAATTGGTATTCATACACACAGTCCCTGTGGATTCGATCTTTTATTACTTGACGACGAAACCGTACACTTGCGGATTTCACGCACCAAAGTTCTACTAAGAAGTCGGATAGCACTTGGGCCTTTATCATAATCTGTGATTCGTATGCGATTCCAAACTCAGAGAGTTCAATTGACCATTCAATCATTCTTCTGGCCAAATCTGGCTTGTACAATACCTGGCAGATGGGTTGGTTCGTTCTTACTACCACTAAGTGGCATTGAAAGTATTGTCGCAATCTTCTTGTTGTCGTAATTAGTGCGAAGGCAACCTTTTCAACCTTTTGATAGCGAAGCTCAGGGCCCTACAGAACGTTGCTTACAAAGTAGACCAGTTTCTATCCTTCGCTCGTCTCCCGGATTAACACAGAGCTCATTGCTTCCTCATGAATTGAGAGGTATAAGTTGAGCGTCTCTCCGGGCTCCAGTCTTGTCAAAATAGGAGGTGAGGATAGCAAGTTCTTCAAGGATAGAAAAGCGTCCTCACATTCTTGGGTCCATTCAAAATTCTTCCCCTTCTTGAGTAACTTGAATAAGGGAAGAGATTTGTAAGCAGCTTTGGCAAGGAATCTCGTGAAAGCTGCTATACAGCTTGAAAGCTATTAGACTTCTTTAACACTTTGAGGGCTTCTCATGTTAAGTACCACCTGACATTTATCAGGGTTGGCCTCAATTCCACGATGGGTTAGCATAAATCCCAAGAATTTCCCTGCCTAGACCTCGAAGGCGCACTTTTCTGGGTTTAGCCTCATGTTATACTTCTTGACTTGGGCAAATACTTCTTCAAGGTCTGTCACATACGATCCACATTGTGGGGTTTTTACTATCATGTCATCTATATGGACCTCTAGTATTTTCCCCACTTGATGCTTGAAGACTCTATTCATCATCCTCTGATAGATGGCTCCTGTATTTTTCAGACTGAAGGGCATAACCCTATAGCAGTAGCTCGCCCTGTCAGTGATGAAGGTGGTTTTATCCTTATCTCCGAGATACATAGGAATTTGGTTGTACCCGGAATATGCATCCATAAATGATAGCCACCTGAAACCTGAAGAACCGTCCACCAGTTTATCCACGTTGGGGAGTGGGTAAGGATCCTTTAGACAAGCCTTGTTTAAATCTGTATAGTTCACACACATTCTCCACTTCCTATTAGATTTCTTAACCAGGACCACGCTTGATAACCATGTGGTATAAGAAATTTCCCAGATGAAGTTGCCTCTCAGTAACTCTTTAATCTGTTCTTCAATAACTTGTTGTCTCTTTAGGCCGACCTTTCTTTTCTTCTGAGCTACTAGCTTCACGCCTTCTCTGATGGATAGGCGGTGACAGATGAAGTTGGGATCGACTCCCAGAATATCATATGGCGTTCAAGCAAAAAGGTCATTATTCTTTAATAAGAGTTCTGTCAGTTGTTATTTTTCTTTTTCTTCTAAATGTGCTTCAATCTTGGTAACCTGATCCGGCTTGGCTCCAAGTTGGAAAGGTTGCAACTCACCCTCTAGCTGGGGTCTGGTACCACGGATTTCTTCCTTAACATCCAGTTCAGTCATAAGTATATTGACTTAGTCCAAGACTATTCCGAGGGTGGCAGAATTTCTATCTTTGGAGATTCTACAAATTTTCAGGCTCCCATTGTAGCATTTTCTAGCGGCCACTTAATCTCCTTTAACGGTGACGACCTTGTTGTTCTTATTCAGGAATTTCATCATGAGGTGAGTAGTAGAGACCAAGGTACCGAGAGCATTTAGAGAGGGGCGACCTAAGATGATGTTATATGCCGAAGGGCAGTCAACAAGCAAGAACCTTACTTTGATGATCTTGAAAAGTTTAGAAGATCCCAAAATCAGATGGGTTTCGTAGTAACCTACAGCGGTAACCTTTTGTCCCGTGAAACCTGTCAGTTCCCCATCGTGAGGAGTCAAATCTGATGTCAGTAGTTCTAGCTTCTGATAAAGGTCCAGGAATATAATATCGGCTGAACTTCCTTAATCTACAAAAATTCGATGGACCTCAGCATTAGATATTATTCCCGAGATGAAGAGTGGATCATCGTGTTCTGAGATAATTTTGCCATAGTCCTCATCCCAAAATATGATGGAAGGCATTTTCCTTTCAGCATTTTGCAATCGAGGTTTGGAGTGGGATACACTGAATACCGCCATCTTGAAGGCCTTTTCCGAGCTTCGTTTGATGACCCTCCACCAGCGAAACCGCCAGCTATGGTGTTAATCATTCTGTTTGGCTCAGAAGGTCGGTCTTCATTGTCATCAGCCGGGTTGTCCCTGTTCCTATCTTGCCGGTCAATGTTATCCTAGTGAGGTGGGGTCCAGGATTTTCTTCTAGGACTTCAAGTCCTTCTTTGGCAGTGAGGGGATGGGCTTCGCTGAGGACTGCGTTTGTCGTTTCTGTGCTTGCCATAGTGCTCTTCATTTGGACCCAGAGGATATATTGTTGCAATCGTCCGGCCTTAATTAGAAATTCAATGACATCACAGAGTTGGTAGCAATCTTCTGTATCATGCTCATAACCTTTATGCTATGTGTAATGCTTGGAATGATTTTTCTGCTTGTGTTTCTTAACGGGGGGTGGTCTCCGTATATTCTGAAACTCAGTTTGCATTACTTCCCACAAGATTGTTTCTCGTGGGGCATTCAGTGGAGTATAAAAGGAGTATCCAGCCCGGGGCGGACTATCTTTGGAAGACCGGGGCCGTGAAGAATTACGGTTAGACTTTTGGTGAGAGGGTTCACCTTTGTCCCACCTCCTCTAGTCCACCGTTGCTTCCTCTAGGTCCACGTACTTTTGGGATCGCCTCTGAAACTCACTCAGGTTCTCTGATTTGTTTTTCACCAAGAATGCGAAGAACTCAGAACCTACCCGAAGACCACTTTTGGCATAGTGAAGGGCTATTCTGTCATTGAAGTTTTTCATGTTAGTGCATGCCACCATGAACCGCCTAACGTAATCGTAGAGGGGCTCATCCCTCCCTTGGCGGAGCTTTGCTAGGGATTTAATAGATCTGAGTTGTTCCTTGTCAGTGGTGTATTGGAGCAGAAAACGTTGTTTAAGATCTGGCCAGTTAACCATGGACCTTCATGGTAAGCCTAAAAATCATTTAAGGGCTCCCTTTTTCAGGGAAAGAGGAAAGGCACAGCACAGTAGGTCCATAGATCCTCCATGGAAGCAAAGGGATGGCTCATAGGTATTTATATGCTCTTGGAGATTCGTGGTTCCATCGTAAATTTCCAACAAAAAATATGCTCCTCAAATTTCCAACAAATTTCAATGAACACGGTAATCCATAAGTTGATCAGAAAAAATATGCTCCTCAAACCCGCGATTCAAATTGTTTTTTCGGATATTGGTAACTGAAGCATCAGCATGTTCCCTTCTTTGATTGATTTTCATGCTAAGACTTCCATCATGACGGTGAAGCCTAGGTCTATTTTCAAGCATGGCCCACTGCATGTCATCTAACCTCTGATATTGTTCGTTCAGTATAGTCATATGCTGTTGTAGCATATCTTGAAATTGGTGTTGGGGTGCTCGGGACTGATTTGTGCATTTGAGAGCGAGACGCACAATCGCCAATTTAATTATTAGGCATTCCCAAATGCTGATGAACTGGGATTCTGTGCTATTGGGCCTTAGGGTTACCTCCTTGTGCTGGCATTCCAAGTCTATATCTCACATAAATCATGCGCAATTAGGGCTTTCATTGGAAACCGAGATGGGGTGCCCATCTGTTGGTTTTCTGCACCCCATCTGTTGGTTTTCTGCATTGAATGCTTAGTTTCTTGCAGCGGAGGTTTCAACAACAGGTGTGGGACAGGAAGAGGAGGGCGTTGGGTGGTAGGGTCCTGCCTTTCGTTGGTTGAGGTCTGCCCAGCGTCTTTCCTTGAATTCTGTCTCGTGTTCACCATGATTGGAGTGAGATTGTAAGTTTCTCGATTCCCACAGACGGCACTAATGTTCTGAAGTAAATTCAGAGGGTACCTGAGATAGGCACGTATGTGGTGGACTCCTTTGATGCACGACTATTATCAAGCGTGTTGAACTAGGGGGTGGGTACCTGCAAAGGGACTTCAACACTCAAGTCAGGATGTGCACTAATAGGGTCTATGCTATGGGATAATTCATACTTAATTAGGGTGACTTAACCTGATATTTATAGAGGTTGGATCGATATGCTCTCTTGATGAAGAGATACGTTCCCATAATAGTTGCAGGAAAATATATGTTCCTTATTTAATTATAGAAAATCCTTATATTATCGCAATACTGGTATGACAGTTACAATGTTATTATTTTATAAGATCATGATTAGCAATTAAGAAATAACGCGATATTTATCGATTACGCAGATCTTATGGTAAAACTGTTACCATCTAAAATTGGGATCTCATAATAAGCTGACTCTACTGGAGACGTGTATGCTTGGACTTCTACAAGTGCATGTATCAAACTAGACTACATATTGAGAGTCTGAGTTACGGTTCAGAACAAAGGTCATGGACGACTTTTTATCAATTTATGTATTGGATTTCCATGTGATCAATGGCGTATGGCAGTACAACAATGCAAGCAGTTAGCAAGTATATAAATTTGGTGAGGTAAATGAAATAAGGATATTTCTAATTGGGTAGCCTTATTTGTTTAAAAAGAAACACATAGATATAAAGAGAAAATTTATAAAGAATGTTGCAGCAGATTTACATTATTGAAAAAAAAAAGATTTTCATGTATAAAAAAAAATCAATGTAAATTTGGATGAATATACAATATATTAAACAACCCAATAGGACTGGAATATATACCAGTCAACACATAAAATCATCTTCCTTTTCTTTGTTGATAAATTTGACATTAATTTAATTATAGACAAATTTTATAATACCAGAAAGTGTCATGTTCAACTTTGATAAAGGTAGAATACATATAACTTTTAAATTAAGAAATATTTGTTTAAATATCTAGCCCTTCATAATTTTGGCTCCATTGATACTTTATTCCTAGATCCATCCATGATCCATTGCACCAAAATAATTACAAGTATCTTTCATATAAAAAAAGGCTGTAAACCTTGAACTTAAAAAATCGTTCAATAATGCATTATTTATATAAAAGTTATTCAAATTTTCTCACCAAATACCAGATGATATAGGAAGTAATATATTAGGAAATTATGATTAATTTCAAAATATTAAAATATTTAAAAATAAAGATATTTTGCTTTTAAATCAAGGATAATTTACCCTTTTTGATTATTCTTTAAAGAACCAAAGTCGTATAACTCTTTTAAAAAAATCGCATAACCATCTTATTCCTACAATCGAATAAAGATTAGTATTATAGACAATTCAAATATACTGAACATGTATCAATATCTAGTGGTCTAAAAAAAAAGAACCAAAGTTGCAATATATAACTGATTAAATTGCATGCGCTTGTTTATTTTTTTGAATAGCCAAAACTAATGTATAAATATCCAAAAAAGTGGCTCAAGTGATAAGGAAATTTGAGTTCAACGATTATGAAATTTTTGTAATATTAAGGATTCGAGTATGCAAGAAAGCACCAGTAAAGTGAAACAACCTTGATAACCCGAGCAATGATTATTTCACATTCAAGAAGTGTAAAGAAACATCACCCAAAACACTAATATATAAATAAATAACCAAATTATCCAAATTTTCTTATTTTGAAAATACACATAACAAGATTATTAAAAAAAATTAGATAGGTAGAGTATAACTTAAATTTAAAAAAAAAATAAGAGATTCCTTTGTTACACTTTATTTTTAAGAGTATCCATACTTTTAATAACTAATAGGTAATATTTAACCACATGTTTCACTTACTTTAAATTAAATATAAATATAAATAATGTTGGGTATTGGGCTCCCTTCCTATGTGGAGAAAGGCCCAAACATTCAAACTCATTGTGTGTCTCACTTGTCTAAGTGAAGAGGGGTTAGATTAGGGCAGTGAGAGAGAGTCATTTTGTAGAGAGAATATCGGCCAAAGAGAGAAGAGAAGGGGAAAATCCAAACTCGCATACCCATTTACCTGTCACCATAAAATCAGGCTGAAATTTGAGCAACATGTTCAGGACGTGTGATTCTTTGTTTTCAACGGTTGGATCGGTGATTCGGGTTTGGAGTGCGAGATATTCAGCTAGTATAGTAGCTTTGTTTTTGGGTTTTTTCATCTTCTTATTTCTCATTTGTAAGCATTGGTGCTTGGTTATTTTGGCTGGTTGTAAACATGATTCATCTGTTTGAGACTCATTTGTACCCTTATTTGATCATAGTGAAGTTATTTCTTTGGTCTGGACGACCCGTGATTTTTACCCTTGCTTTGAGGGATTTTCCACGTTAAAATCTTGGCATCTCTTGTGCTTTTGTGTTGTTCTATTTGCTGTCATATATTTGTTGTCGCTCCTCACATATTCTTACAAGTTTGGGGAATTTATTTCCGCTACATATTGTGTTTCTGTTGTTATTCCCATCAGAGTGGCATTAGAGATCTTTGGTTTAGGGCTATTTGACTTGCTTGAATGATGGAGGAAAATACAAAGATGATCTCTTTGAATGGCACAAATTACCTTTTGTGGAAGGGCAAGATGAAGGACTTGCTATTTGTGAAGAATATGCATCTTTCTGTCTTTGCTACTCATAAGCCGGATTCCAAGTCTAATGAAGAATGGGATTTTGAACATCAACAAGTATGTGGTTTTATTTGGCAATTTGTAGAAGACAATGTTTATAATCATATTGTTAATGAGATGCATGTGAGATCTTTGTGGGAGAAGATAGAGTCCTTGTATGCCTATAAATCAGGAAATAATAAATTGTTCTTGCTGAAGAGCTTTATAAGCTTGAGGTACAAGGAGAGCACTCCCATTTCAGATCAATTGAATGAATTTCAAGGGCTCTTTGATCAGATGTCAGGAATGGGTATCAAGTTTGATGATGAGCTTTTGGGACTGTTGCTATTGTTATCTTTACCTGAGTCTTGGGAGACATTTCAGGTTTCTATTACAAGCTCAGCCCCTAATGGTGTTGTTTCTTTGCAAATGGCAAATGCTAGTGCTCTTAATGAGGAGATGAGAAGGAAGGTATAGGATAATTTATCTCAGTCTGAGGTACTTACCACTGAAAATAGGGGAGAAGTGTTGGGAATCGCAGATACATCACGCAGCGAAAAAATAAATATTCCCACCAAGGATCCATGCGAAAAGACCATAATCTGTGTGTAAAATTTACCTCTTAAAGCGAGATGAATGCACAAATGACGTGAATCACCAACACCATAACAACAATGATGTCTCTGCGATATCCACACCAATAGACTCACGAATGTCCAATATCTGCAGAAGGAGCCTCACATCTCTTACACAGTGCTAGCTGCGAAGAAAAGAGAAGAAACCTGTCACTCTCTCACTCACTCTTTCTGTAGGTGCAGCAAGGGTTCTATTATATGTGCTTAGCAGTCCTTTAGCAGTACTATTTATAATAGTGACTGCCTTAAGTAAGTGTAAGTAGCAACAAGGTAAGCTGTGTAACCCTAGACTCATCTATTATGAGTCCGGCCCACATTTGAATCTAAGTCCAACTTGAATCTATTATTCCAATTTAGTCTGTTCTATGTGTATGACCCTGCAAGTTCTCATAAAGTTAGCAGTAATATAAAAATCTCATTTTAATATTACAAGTAGTGAGCGGTATCTAGCAACACATCGCTGCTACCCAAGTAATGAGAATGTCAGTGATTTGACATAACCTTTGCGTGACCAATGTTTCTGTGTTGTTTAGTCCCTTTTTCAAGATATCTAAATTGAACACAAGGTATAGAATGCTTCACCCTTATATAGTTCAATCATTTGTTTCCTGATACTCGAGTAGACTTTGTAACAACAAATGAGATCAATATCTCATATTGACTCATTTGAGCATAGTCATGCATTTCATAGTCTTACTCAATCAGGGGCCCCAAAGATATCGCTCCTGTTATGTAGGAGTGGCAAATCCCATCTAAGTCACTCACATCCCTCTACATGATTTGCGGTATATCCAATAACCAACTTTATAATCACCTTGTTACAGATGACGTTTGATGGCATTAAAACACACAACTCCTTATGTAAGAATCGTAGTGATTTCAGGTCAAAGGATCACAGACACCATTGTCAGTATGAGAATCGCTTATGACACTCATGTAACAATCCATGTAGTGTTCTCATGGTGGGTCGGTCCAGTACATCATTACTCTAATATGTACCCATATGAAGACTTGATATCTCATATCCATGACCGGTGAGATATGGTCATCAGTTTACGCACATACTAATCTCAATGTATTATTGTTGTCCTACTTAACTATAATACTTGACTAGGGACATTTAAGAATATTGTTCTAATTTTATCGAATAGGATCTCATGAACAAGTCATCTACTTGATGTCCTATGTCATCAAACTTACTATTATAATGACTTTATTATGTTTATCATAAATAACACAATAAATAAAATGGCTTATATATTAAAAAATAGCATAATACAATGTATGTAAGTACTATCAAAATATATCGGCCTCTAGGGCATACACCAATAAGAAGTCAAAGAAAAGAACCGAAGGGTGGTAGAGAGAAGAGTAGAAGTAAGTCCAAGTCTTAATACAAGAATGTGGAGTGCCATTATTGTCACAAAACAAGGCACATACAGAAGAATTGTTTTCTATGGAAAAAGGAAAACAAAGGCAAGAATGGTAAGCAAAAAGAGAGGGATTATAAGGATGATGATTGTGTTACTATTGCTACCAGTGATGATCTTGTTATTCTCCGTGAACATGAGTCAGTTAATCTTGTATTAAATGAGAGCATGTGGATAATTGACAGTGGTTCTACACTACATGTTACACCGAGGAAGGAGTTCTTCACATCTTATACTTCAGGTGACTTTGGAGTATTGAATATGGGTAATGATGGTGTGTCTAAGGTGATTAGTGTTAGTGATATTTGCCTACAAACCAACATGGGAATGCAATTGTTGCTTAAAGGAGTCAAACATGCTCCGCATGTCCGCTTCAATTTGATCTCTGTGCATATGCTTGATGATGGTGGTTATGATAATCACTTTGGTTTTGGAAAGTGGAAACTCACTAAAGGTAACTTGGCTGTGGCGAAAGGGGAGAAAATTTCTAAACTGTATTGGACAAAAGCTTTGGTTGCTAAAGACAGTGTGAATGTCGTGGATATGGAGGCATCTTTGTGGCACTGAAGGCTTAGCCATATCAATGAAAAATGGTTGAATTGCTTAGCCAAAAAGGATGTGCTTCTGGGATTGAAGATTGCAGAATTGGAGAAGTGTTCTCATTGCATGGCTGGTAAGCAGACCAGAGTATCCTTCAAGAAGCATCTTCCCTCAAGAAAATCAAAGTTGCTTGAATTGGTGCATTCTGACATTTGTGGACTATTGAAGGTGAAATCCTTTAGTGGTGTACTTTACTTTGTTACCTTTATTGATGATTGTTCCAGGAAACTATGGGTCTATGCTTTGAAGACAAAAAACCAAGTGTTGGAGAAGTTCAAACAATTTCAGGCTTTGGTTGAGAGGCAATTAGGCAAAAAGCTGAAATGCATTCGTACTAATGTGAGTATTGTAGACCCTTTGATGTCTATTGCAAGCAGCAAGGCATTGCACATGAAAAGACTCCTCCTAAAACTCCTTAGCTGAATGGTTTAGCGATGAGGATGAATAGAGCATTGATTGAGAGAGTAACGTGTATGCTCTCTGAAGCTAAGTTGCCCAAACATTTCTGGGGCAAGGCACTGTACATGGTGGTACATGTTATTAATCTCAGTCCTACTGTTGCTCTGAACAGTGAGGTGCCAGACAAAGTTTGGTTTAGCAAGAATGTCAAGTATGATCACTTGAGAGTCTTTGGTTGTAAAGTTTTTGTGCATGTTCCAAAGGATGAAAGATCCAAGTTAGATGTGAAGATAAGGCAATGCATCTTCATCGGTTATGGTCAAGATGAATTTGGTTACAGGTTGTATGATCTTGTTGAGAAAAGGCTTGTTAGAAGTCGTGATGTGGAGTTCATGGAAGACCAAACCATTAAAGACATTGATAAGGTGGAGAAGACTACACCCAAGAAAGACAGTAATTTGTATGATGTTGATCCAGTTCGGTCGCCTGCTCATAATCTGGATACTGCTGAGAGTAATGTTCAGAATGGTGAGCAACATGATTATGTTGATAATCAATAACTTGGAGATGAGTTAGATGTTCCAATTAATGATAATGAAGAGGTACATAAGATGTCATAGGATGAGAATCTTGGGGATGCTCTCAAACCACCTCAAGTCTAACTCAGGAGGTCTAACAGGCAGAGACAACCATCTACAAGGTATTTTACTGATGAGTATGTGACCTTGACTGATGAGGGAGAACCTGAGTGTTTTGGAGAAGCCATGGAGAGTGAAGAAAAACAAAAGTGGCTGGATGCAATACAGGATGAGATGAAATCCTTGCATGATAATCACACTTATGATTTGGTGAAGTTGCCTAAAGGCAAGAGGGCCTTGCAAAATAGGTGGATTTATAGGGTGAAACATGAGAGCAATTCTGCGTCTCCAAGGTATAAAGTCAGATTGGTGGTGAAAGGCTTCTGTCAAAGAAAGGGTGTTGATTTTAATGAGATTTTCTCGCATGTGGTAAAGATGTCATCCATTAGAATTGTGTTGAGTTTGGCTGCTACTCTTGATTTGGATGTAGAGCAAATGAATGTGAAAACGGCTTTCATTCATGGTGATTTGGAGGAAGAGATTTACATGAAGCAACCTGATGGCTTTCTAGTTGAAGGCAAGGAAGACTATGTGTGTAGGCTGAGAAAGAGCCTATATGGTTTGAAGCAGGCTCCAAGGCAGTGGTTCAAGAAGTTTGAGTCTGTTATGTGTGATCAAGGCTATAAGAAGACTACTTCTGACCATTGTGTCTTTGTTAAAAAAAATTTTGATGATGACTTCATTATCCTGTTACTATATGTCGATGACATGCTTATTATTGGAAAAAATGTTTCCAGGATTGACAGGTTGAAGAAGCAATTGGGCGAGTTATTTGCCATGAAAGACATGGGAGCTGCTAAACAGATTCTTGGTATAAGAATCATGCGTGACAGAAAGGAGAAGAAGCTTCGGATGTCACAAGAACATTACATTAAAAGGGTGTTGCAGAGATTCCAGATGGAAAATGCTAAGGCAGTAAGCACTTCTCTTGCTACTCATTTTAAGCTGAGTGCTAAACAAAGTCCTTCAAATGAAGCTGAGAAATTAGATATGGAACGAGTTCCTTATGCATCTGCTGTGAGTAGTTTGATGTATGCAATGATATGCACAAGGCCAGATATAGCACATGTTGTTTGTACAGTCAGTAGATTTTTGTCAAACCCAAGTAGAGAGCATTGGAATGCTGTGAAATGGATTTTGAGGTATCTTCACGATACTACTGGTATGAGACTTTGTCTTAGAGGTGATAAGCCTACTTTGGTGGGGTACTTAGACTCGGACATGGTTGGAGACATTGATTCCAAGAAGTCCACTTCGGGCTATATGATTAAATTTGCAGGGAGAGTTGTGACTTGGCAATCTAAGTTGCAGAGGTGTGTAGCATTGTCTACTACAGAAACAAAGTACATTGCCATTACAGAAACATGCAAGGAATTGCTATGGGTAAAGAAATTCTTGCAAGAGCTTAGTTTTGTTCAGGACAAATATGTGTTGTTTGTCGATAGTCAAAGTGCTATTCATCTTAGTAAGAATCCAACTTTCCATTCAGGGTCCAAACATATTGATGTAAGGTATCATTGGATACATGATGCTTTGGATGCTAAGTTGTTGGAGCTGGCCAAAATTCATACTAAAGATAATGATGCTGATATGATGACTAAAGCACTACCAAGAGGGAAGTTTGAAACTTGTTGTGATATCACTGGTTTGGCGACTATCTCCATGTAGTCGTGAGGGGGAGATATGTTGGGTATTGGGCTCTCTTCTTATGTGGAGAAAGGTTCAAACATTCAAGCCCATTGTGTCTCACTTGTCTAAGTGGAGAGGGGTCATATTAGGGTAGTGAGAGAGAGTCATTCTGCAGAGAGAACAGCAGCCAAAGAGAGAAGAAAAGAGGAAAAGCCAAACTCGCATACCCACCTATATGTCATCGTAAAATTGCGACTGGAGATTTGTTCGCCGTTGGATCGGGCTGAAATTTGAGAAACAGGTTCAGGATGTGTGGTTCTTCGTTTTCAACGGTTGGATTGGTGATTCAGGGTCTGGAGTACGATATATTCAGCTCTCACAATAGCTCTATTTTTAGGTATTTTTTATCTTCTTGTTTCTCATTTATAAACATTAGTGATTGGTTATTTTGGCTAGTAGTAAGCACAATTTGTGTATCTGTTTGAGACTCATTTGTATCCTTATTTGATCATAGTGGAATTATTTCTTTGATCTGGACGACCTGTGATTTTTACCCTTACTTTGAAGAATTTTTCACGTTAAAATCCTAGTATCTCTTATACTTTTGTGTTGTTCTATTTGTTGTCATATATTTATTATCGCTCCTCACAGATTCTTGCAAGTTTGAAAAATTTATTTTCGCTACATATTGTGTTTTTATTATTTATGTTGTTATTCCCATCAAATAAGTGAAAATATATATTTAACTTAAAATAAGTGAGCCACTTGACTAAATAGTAGCCACTAATTACTAAGAGGCAGTGATACCTTTAAATCATAGATACAAGAAAAACCTCCAAAATTTTTAAAAAGAAAAAAAATTTGACAAAATGACCAAATTAAATGAGCATGACCAATTCCAATACAATTCCGATTTTCTTACACCATTTTTTCAACACTACTTTTAATACTTGGTTAATGATGTATAAATTTGTGGTTAATCACGTGTATTGATTGGTTAATGAGTAAATTCAAGTTTCAAACCCTAAATTATAAATTTACTCATTAATTAACTAATACATGTGATTAATCAAAATGACCAAATTAAATGAGCATGACCAATTCCAATATATAACAAAATCACGTGCTTTGCCCCTTTTTTTTGGGTTCAAAACGGGGCCAAAGCCCAAGGAAAAGATTAAAAACTAAAACGTACAGGATCGGGTCAGAGTGACCACCACAAGATCAGCAAGTAGCAGTATAGAACTAAGTTGTCCAGGAGGATCCTATCATAAAATAGTACTTTGGAGAATAATTCTTTAAAGTAAAATTTTTATAAAATAAATAAATAAACTTATATTAATTATTAATAAATGAATTTACATTAATTATTAATATTAATATAAATTTAATTGTTTATTTTATAAAAATTTTCACTCTAAGAACTTATTTGGAAAAGTTAAAAATTATAAATTATGTTGATAATCGATTATTATTATAATCGATTATTGTTATAATGGATTATAATCGATTCATTTTTATATTTAGATACATTATCTATAAAATAATTTTAAGTTAATATGATTCGTTTAAATTATATAAAAAAGAATTATTTTTATGTATTAAATTATTAAAATAAGTATAAAATGATTAAAAAAATTATTTGATTGAGGGTAAAATAGTATTTACATATCAAAATATAAGAAATAATCTATAAGTTAAAATCATAAGCTCCAATCTTTAACTTATGATTATTAGCTGAAAAAAACTTTTATTTTATATTGAATTTCATGTAAAAAAAATTTTAAAAAATAATTTTTTTACCCAAACATAATAATTATTTCATAAAATAACTTAATCCTCCAAAAATAACTATTTAAGAAAAATTTAATTTTTTCTAAACATGCAAAAGATATGTTCTAATACTTACCTCTTGGTTGTGACTCAAGTTGACCATTTTGTTTGGACAAAAGTTTCTCTCTTGGAGTGTGTGCTTGAATCTTGGATGGCAACTTCTCTATCTTGTTACTAGGACATTTTTAATATACACCTGACATATTTGGTGTATTTCAATTATTAATTATGTTAAAAAATATATTAATAATTATTATCAATGACCTGTAATCTATTTATACTATTCACCTTCACTGTTTACTATCCCCATTGAAAAATTGTTCATGCTAAAAAAATACTATTTAGGACTTGTTTAAGAAAGCTGAAAATTATAAATTATGCTGTTATAATCGATTATTGTTATAATCAATTATAATCGATTCATTTTTATGTTTGGATGCATTACCTGTAAAATGATTTTAAGCTAATATGATTTATTTGAATGATATAAAAAAGAATCATTTTTATGCATTAAATTACTAAAATAGGTATAGAATGATTAAAAAAATTATTTGATTGAGAACAAAATAGTATTTACATATCAAAGTATAAGAAATAATCTATAAACTAAAATCATAAATTCCAATCTTTAGTTTATGATTATTAGCTGAAAAAAATTTTTATTTTACATTGAATTTTGTGTAAAAATTTTTTAAAAAAATAATCTTTTTACCCAAAATATAATTATTTTACAAAACAAATTTCATCAAAAAAACTGCTTTGAAAAAGATTTAATCTTTCCCAAACATTCTCTAATTGTCAAAAAAATACTATTCATTGTAAAAAATATTGTTCATCACTGAAAAATTATAAGTAAATTACTATTCACGTGGTTACTATTTAATTTTTAAGTTGTATAATATGTAAAAAATTATCGTTAAAATAATACCGCTTAAAAATATACTAATTTTTATATTTTTTTATAAATAATTGTGTATATTAAAAATTTTACAAATTTTATTATGTGTAAATATTATCAATTAAAATCTATAGAGTTTTCAAGTATGAATAATTATTTATGAAAAAATATAAAACTAATATAATTTTAACTAGTATTATTTTTACTGTATTATTTACACTTATACAACTTAAAAAATAAACAAAATAAGCTTAGAAAAATGTGATGGCCTACAGATGGACCGACTAACAAATGAATGCACTAGCCAATAACAACGATAGTGATAGTGTGTAAAAAAAATAATAAAAAAATTAACCTAAAAAAAACTAACCTAAACAAAAAAATTAAATTGAAAAAAAAAATTAACTTAAAAAATATGTTAACTTGAAAAAAAAAAATCTACTATTACAAATAAAAGGTAGCGTGTATTATACACCTAAAATTGAAGCAGTTGCGAATTATGATCGTGATTGGCCTCAATAATGTAAAAAAAAATGGGTCAATAAAAAACCTTAACCTTTAAAAAAAGGTTGGAACCTAAACAAAAAAATTAAAAATAGATGAGTTGGCGGGTCAACCCCTGAAAAAAAATTAATAAATAAAAAAAATAATAAATTAATATTAAAAATTACAAACCATATATCTAAAATATAATTTTTAAAATAGTCTAATTAAATATTCAAACATAAATTATATAATATCAAAGAATTTTTTATTTATAGCTTATTTTTTTTTTTTAAAAGTATTATACACCTAAAATTGAAGCAGCTGCGAATTATGATCGTGATTGGCCTCAATAATGTTGGGCACGGAAAAGTTTACGGGGCTATTGAAATATTTTCAAACATGGATGTTTTAAGAATTTTTACTTATTATAATTAGTTAATTGATTTTTTTTAAATCTTATTATTATGTGTATAAATATTATTAATTAAAATTTATATAATTTTTTATATATAATAAAAATATAAATTAGTCTAAATTCTTTATGCATAAATTTGTTTGTATATAAATATTAATAATTAAAATTTTATATATAAACTATCAATTATATTTATTACTTATTAATTAAATAATAAATAATTAATCTCATTTATTTATTTATTTATTTTAATATTATATCTATAATTATAAATTATAGAATACTAGTGCTCAATAACTTTTTAAGAATACTTTAAACATTTATCCACATAATTAAAAATGATACTCACTGCATTGGTTGGTCTGTTATAGTGATCCTCAAATTTCTCTTTACAATCATTTTAAATTATTCTACACAATTTTTTTTATTAATCTTTTTAATTATTAAATAAATAAAATATTAAATATTTTTTATATTTTTTATATTTTTAAAATATTAAATATTTTATTAAATAATTTTTTATTTAATATTAAAAAAATTATTAAAAAATTTAAGAGAATATAACAGAACTTTTTTCTTTATTTTTTCATTTCCATAAGAACCAACACTGCTTTTGTCTTTAGTAGCCTAGGATCCGACAAGGGTACAAAGTACGAACTAACGCGCAATGAGCCTCCACCATCCAACTCATTCACGTCGTCCATGGTTTCTTATTAATTATTATACGTTGTGCCTTTTCATCTTCCTCCAAATTTGTCTTCCCCAATTATTGAGTTAAAACCTCTTTAATATAAAAATTAATTAGGGGCAATACTACAGTACTAGTTCCATGACATATTTCTCATATGCGCGTCCTTAATGAGCATGAGTTAAGCTTTAACTAAGGATTCCTCAATTTAATGAAAACACTTTAGAGCTCAAATTAGAATAATGTTAAAGAATGATTAGTGATGTGATGTCTCTTTCGGGCTTTTTTGGAAATATAATTAGTAATTGAGAGCAAACAGCTCCAGAAGTATAGTGATTGCTTTGGACAACATCCTTAATAAGCGGATTAGCTTATTTAAGTTTTTTTCGGTTAACGTGATTCAGTCCCTTTCACTGGAATTCTAGATGGTCTTAGGTTGTTTCTCAATTCTCATATATGCAGGGGGCGTGAATGTGATCTCCTATTTATGAGTAAGTAAAAGCCTTAAAATTGAGATTATGAAAAGTCCAAATTAATGGTAGTCTCATGTGGCCTTTCAGGTAGAAGCTTG
This sequence comes from Ormosia semicastrata, assembly GCA_029884595.1. Lineage (NCBI taxonomy): Eukaryota > Viridiplantae > Streptophyta > Magnoliopsida > Fabales > Fabaceae > Ormosia > Ormosia semicastrata. The sequence continues at coordinate 14,253,707 of JAQQTO010000063.1, read as the reverse complement.
TATTTTCATGGATCCCATTTGCCTCTATTCATGAGCCCTTCAAGGTTATATTGGTTTTAATTAATTACACCGTCCTAAATATAGGCCTCTAAGAACTAAGTGTGTGTTTGGTTCAAGGTTATAAAATTGGTTTGATTAAAAGTAAATTTGTATTACATGATTACACTCAAAAGTCCTATTTGAATAAAGATTAAAATCACTTTTGGAAATATTTTTCAACTCTTTTGCAAACTAAAAAGAAAAATTTGTGCTTTCAAAAACTCGAATTTGGAGACTTTTTCATGTGCTATCCAAACAAAATTTTTTCAGTTTGGCTAATTTGAAAAGTACGTTTGGCTGTCCAAACGTGAATCCAAACATGCTCTAAGCCTCTTCATGTGCTCCTGTAGCGGAATAATGCTGTGGAAGAAACAAAACTTACGCATGCTTTTAAGTTTTAAGTTTAATCAAACTTAAATCCATAAATTTAAAGGTAATATTTTAAAGAATTTAATTTTAATTAATTTTTTAAATTATTATATAGTAAGGACCCTTAGCTTTTGCATCAATTAAGATTTTCTCCAAATATAACTTAACTAGTATATATATCATGCATCGCACAAGATTTTCTTTTAATTTAGATAGAATTTTAAAATTTTAAATTAAGAATGATGTTTAAAATTTAAAAATAAATTTTATAATATTTAGATTAAAAGAGATTTTTTTAAAAAAAAAAAAAAATAAAAAGTATTTGAATTTAAGAGTTATTCATAAGAATTTGATATTTGTTTAAGTAAATATATAAGGAATTGACAGAGACTTGATTAAATAAATTTGAGAATTTATTAAGAATATTTGATTTGTAACTAATAAAAAAATAAATAGGGAAGATTTGAATTACTAGAGAAAATATAAACTTAAAAGGAGAATTAAGATAGAAAAAATGATATCTGATAATTGAAGAAATAAAATATCATATAAAAAAATTCATACTCTCAAGGAGAAAGAGAGTAGGGTAAAAACAATAGCAAACTCTTAAGAGAAAGTACTCTCATTTATAATATAGGAATGAATATTTGCTTTATAAACAATGGTACGTAGCTTACGAGTTTCTGTTGCATGATCAAAGTTATATATGCATGGTTTGGTATAGTTAGTTAATGGCATATTTTGGTGGATTTAATAACATAATTTTTTGTGAAAACATATGTCTTAATTAAGATGTGACTTTTCATGAAAAATTGTCTCAATTTAGACATGATTAATTATTCATGAAAGTGTGTCTTAATCGAAACATAACTTCATAAAAATGAACCTCGTTTGAAGCATGGCTCTTTATGAAAATGTGTTTCATTTGAGACATAACTTTTCATGGAAGTGTTTATTGTACTTAAGACACATCTTTTATGATGATAACTATCCATATATTTCTTTGATATAATTACTTCTTGTAAGAACATGCCTTCTCATGAAAGTATGTTTTTAAGTTAAGGCATATGGAAAAGTTTATTGTGCTCATAAAATTTTATGGAGCATTGGGAGTATCCAATGCTTCAAGCAATCAGAGTTGTTGATTCAGATATGAAATTGATCAATGATTTAAAATAATTATATGGTACTTGCACATGTTTTTAAAGGCATCAACTAAGCTCAAATCATTAATCACTATAACTTACACAAAAATCACTTTTTATTTTTCTCATGTTCATCACTTATTTAGTTATCACATAAATTAATTTTATTTATTATCTAATTACACCCTCATTATATTGTCACAAATTTTCAATTTTAGAAACATAAGAATAAGATATTAAAGAGGTTTTCAATATGTACCCAAAAAAAAATAGTTCTTCAATATTTTGAATTGCAAAACTCATAAAGCTTCGTTGTAATCTAATTTTTTTTGTCATAAACCCATTAGCAAACTTTGGGTATGGGCAAATATCTCTAAAGAAAATGATTCGTCATACCTCGAAGTCTTGGGTCTCATTTCATTTCTGTTTATCCATTTATGGTTTTTCCAACAATTTTAGAGAGTTATTTGAGTTGGCCAGAGACTAATAATGTAACATCCTTTTTTTATAAAATATATTGTGTAGAGTAATTTTAATTTATTTATTTAACTTGAATATTTTATTTGATTTTATTAATTTAGATAATTTTGTAATAGTTATTATTAAACAAAAAGAGATTCAATAAAAATTAGAAGAATTTTAATTAAATCTTAGAGATTAATTCATTAACTTTCTAAAGTAGCACGATAAATTGGTAATGGTGAGATAAAAATATGTGACACTAAATTAAAAATAATTTAATAGTAAAGAAATTATGAAATTAGAAATAGAATTTATTGAAATAATATTTATTATTAATTCTTTGTGATAAGGATTAGAGTATTCTACGAAAATAAAAATTAGAAAGATATTATTATTATTATTATTATTATTATTATTATTATTATTATTATTATTATTATTATTATTATTATTATTATTATTATTATAAAAAAATGGTAAAAATTACTATAGATAAGCTTTCTTTAAGTTAAAAAAAAAAAAAGGTGCAGCATGTACCACCATCAGAAGGTGCAACGTACACCCACAATTGCCATAAGAAGAAATAATAACAAAAATGACATGCAAAGGCTATATAAAGGGGCAGAGGGGAGTGCCCAGTGAAAGGCTAGAATAAGAAGTAAAAACAAAGAAAAAAAGAAAGGAAGGAAGTAGGCATCTTGCAAGAAAAAATGTAGAAAGGTATAGTTTTTTCAATAGATTGACAAGATCTTTTAAGATTTTAATTTTGGTCTAAAGGATTAGTTCTACAAGAATTATATCACAATTTTTCAAATAAATAATTATTAAAGAAATATATTGATTTTGTGTAATACTACAAGAAAACTTTATTTTTTTTCTTGTGTTCTTTCAATTTTTATTAAGAGCAACAAATTTAACATAAAACAAAAGATATTGATTTAAGAATATTTGACAATAAAATAATTATAAATGAAATACAAAAGTTTTTTTATTTGATGGAATACAAAAGTTATTCCATACTAAAGTGTGAAAAAATTATCTATATGAAAAAAAAAATGTAAGATTGTACCAAAAGAATAGTGAAAAGAATATGTTATTATTTTAATAAAACCTCCAAGTTGATTAGATCATAACCTCCAAGTTGATCAATTGTACTCAAATGTTGATAACATGTTGTGAAAATAAAGTACAAACAATTCAAGAGATAAATAAAATGGAGAGAAGAATGGAATTGATGAAGGATTTATTTCTTTTCTATAAACTTAGATTAATTATAGATACAAGATTATAGTATATTAAATGAATTGTATTCAAGAAATAGATTAAGAATGTGTACCTGGCATGATTCTATAATTTATTGTTGTTCAGTGAAATGATCAAGAAAATTTGCGTGTGTGAGAGAAACTGCCCTCAATCCTGGTAGGTTTTTTGTGCGTGCTAAAAACTGCCTAATGGGAAAGCAGTTTATAACTTACCAGATAAAAGTAATGACTTCTCAACGGGTTACTAAATGAATGTCTAAACTCTTCACGGGCTACTCACAACAAAAGTCAAATTACAATATTTATAAATTGACCAAGTGCTATATTATAAAACATAATTTCATAATTAATATATATTAATGATTTAAACAATATTTTAATTATTGAATAATGCTAATCCACATAACATATATATATATTTGAATTAAAATTCAACAATTCTCCCACTTGGATAGCATTAGTCAATCATTAAAATACAAGAATCATTAACACTAGAATACCAATTATGGTCAAAGCACGTGTCAACCAACAGTCTTTGAAATACAAGCTTTAACACTGCAGAAATAGTATCTGATAAGGAAGTAGATCATACATGTTAAATGCTTATATTTCACATAAAGAATAATGAATATGAAAAACATAATTAATTAAGAGAAATATGCAATCTAAGAATAGTCCAAGCATCTGAAAATGCTATAAGAGATATGATAATAAAAGTGACGTCATCTCATACATATCTCATAAAAATGACAAGAAGTAAATATATAAAATTTCAGACTCCCACTAACTCAAAACATCAAAAGACTTAACTAAACCCATATGAGCTACGTGATTCTGAAAAGCTCCAATAGTTAAGTCTTTAGTTAGTGGATCTGCTAACATGTTCTGTATAGCAAGATACTCAATTCGAGTTTGAAACTCTAGAATTTTCTCTCTAACAAACAGATATTTAATATCAAAATGCTTTGAACGAGAAGAGTTTCTATTATTTTGAGAGAAATGCACAATAGCAATACTGTCGCAATATATCACAAGTGGCCTAGATATGCTTTCAACAATATGAAAGCCAGAGATTACGTTTTTTAGCCACATGACTTGACAAGTAGCCTCATAGCAAGCGACATACTCTGCCTCCACGGTAGAAGTAATTGTAAGAGTCTATTTGACACTCTTCCAAGAGATACCTCCTCCTACCATCATAAAAATAGAGCCAGAAGTAAACTTTCGATCATCAGGGCAACCTGCGAAATCAGAATCAGAATAACCAATGACCTGAAGTTGATCAGACTTCTTATAGGTCAACAAATAATCCTTGATTCCTTGTAAATATCTCATGACCTTTTTCACGGCTTTCCAATGACCCAAACCTGGTTGCTCAAGTATTTCCCTAAAGCATTAATAGCAAAAATAATATCGGGACGAGTACAAGCTTGAGCATACATTAAACTACCAACAGCGGAAGCATATGAGACCTTTTCCATTTCAACTATCTCTATATCATTTTGAGGACATTGAGATTTAGAGAGTTTATCACCTTTTTGAATAGGTGCAGCACATAGGGAGCAAGAATGCATGTTAAACCGTTTGAGGATCTTTTCAATATATCCTCTCTGAGACAATCCAAGAGTGCCATGTGACCTATCACGGTAAATTTGGATGCCTAAAACAACTGAAGCATCACCAAGATCCTTCATATCAAAGTGGTTACTTAACATCAGTTTTGTTTCAGGCAAAAGTTTAAAGCAGCTTCTAGCAAGAAGAATATCATCGACATATAGAATAAGAATTATAAAATTACTCCCACTGGTCTTCAAATAAATGCACTGATTTGAGGCATTTTCTTTAAAGCCAAAAGAAGTGACAACCTGATCAAATTTTAAATACTATTATCTGGATGCTTGTTTCAGTTCATAAATAGACTTTTTAAATCTACAAACCAAATGCTCCTTACCTGTTTCAACAAAACCATCAGGCTGAACCATATAAACATCCTCGGCTAGATCTCTATTTAGAAAAGTCGTCTTCACGTCCATCTGGTGAAGTTCTAAATCAAAGTGAGCTACCAAAGCCATAACAACTTGAAATGCATATTTTGTAGAGACCGGTGAAAAAGTCTTTTTATAATCAATGACTTCTCTTTGACTATAGTCTTTTGCTACTAGTCTAGCTTTGTACCACTCAACTCTACTATCTAGACTACGCTTGGTTTTGAAAACTCATTTGCACCCAACGGGTTTGCAACCAATTGGCAACTCCACGAGATCCCAAACAGTATTATGAGACATAGAAGACAATTCATCATGTATAGCATTTAGCCAATCAGAAGCATGAGAGCTTGAGATTGCCTCCTTAAAAGTTATAGGATCATCGTCATCATGAAGATCAAACTCGTGTTCCTGAAGATACACTACATAGTCATCTGATATAGAAGGCCTGCGTACTCTCTGAGATTGTCTTAATGAGACTACGTCAGCAATGTCATCTAGTTCCTGTTCATCAGCTAGTGGTGCCACTACATCATCTTCTCCTTGAAAAACCTGATCATCATGATGATTAACTAGACCCATAATATCTACAGGAAGTGAAACAACCGGTATAGGAACTACAGCCTGATCTTCTTTAAGAGTGACTGGTTGTGGTGTATGGCTCCCACTATCCAAATCATCCTCAAAGAATATCGCTCATTCAGACTCGATGACTCGCATGGAGTGAGAAGGACAATAGAATCTACAACCTCTGGAGCCCATGCAGTAGCCAATGAAGAAGCCACTAACAGTCTTAAGATCAAGCTTCTTCTGCTGAGGATTATAAGGTCTAACTTCTGCCTTACAACCCCATACATGAAAGTGTTTCAAACTCGGCTTTCTTCTAGTCATCAGCTCATAAGGAGTTTTCGGCACAGACTTGCTGGGTACTTGATTAAGAATGTACATTGCAGTCTTCAAAGCATCTCTCCAAAGAAAAACTGGCAATGACGAATGACTCAACATGCATCTCACCATATCCATAAGCGTGCAGTTACGTCTCTCTGTAACTCCATTCTGCTCAGGAGTACCAGACATAATATATTGAGCTTCAATTCCACATTCATCGAGAAATCTGGCGAACGGTCTTGGATTTATTCCAGTTTCATCATATCTGTCGTAATACTCACCTCCTTTGTCAGACCTCACACATTTGATCTTCTTGTCTGTCTTCAATTCAATAGCAACCTTGAAGGATCTGAAGGCATCCAAAGAACCAAATTTTTCCTGGAGAAGATCTATCCAACCGAATCTGGAGAAGTCATCTATAAAGGTAATAAAATACCTATATCCACCCATGGCAGTGGGTGTAATGGGTCCACACATGTCTGTGTGAATCAACTGTAGCACATCATCACACTTGTTTGGTCCTTTATTCCTAGTTTTGGCAGTAAACTTGCCTTTAACACAATCAAATGCAAGTGTCAAAATCAGAGAAGTTAAGGTTATGAAGAATACCTTCCCTAATCAGTCTTTCAATTCAGGGCCTAGAGATATGCCTCAAACGTCTATGCCATAGCATAGAATAACTCTCATCAGTACTATTGCGCTTACTTTCAACAATAGAGTTAACAAACATATCATTCAAATTCAGCATATATAACCTATCACACAAAACTCCTGAACCAACGGCAACAGAATCAAAACAAACAACAACTTTTTCAGTACCAAATTCAAAAGTGTAGCCACATCTATCCAAAGCTAAAACTAAAATTAAATTCCTCCTCATGGAAGGTACATAAACAACATCTTTCAATAATAAAGTATGACCAGAAAGTAAATGCAAGGTAACTACTCCTATTTCTTCCACTGATACTCTAGTTCCATCTCCCACTGGATTCAGCATTACTTGGCTTCCTCAGGCTTGTGAACCCCTGTAAAGAATTCACAATGTGAATAGTTGCACTTGAGTCAAACCACCAAGTATTGGGAGCAACATCAATCACATTTGATTCAAAACAAGCTAGAGCTAGGAGTGTATCTTGCTTCTCAAGTTTCTTCTTGAGAATATAACAATCATCCACTTTATGACCATACTTCTTGCAATACTTACAGTTTCCCTTGAAGAAATTCTTGTTAGGCTTGAAGAAATTCTTTTTAGATTCTAGGTGTTGAGATCTTTTTCCCCATTTCTTCTTATCATGTTGAAACTTGCCTTTATAACTTTTCTTTTTCTCATTTTTAGTATCAGAAGTAGAAGCAACAAACTAAACACTGTGTGATTTTCCTTTCCTCATAGAATCCTCTTCTTGAGAGACAATAGCAGTTTCCAGGTAAGCAATAAGAACCATAGATCAAAATTTTTCTCAAATTTACGATCAAAGGGGCATGTAGTATTGAAAACGTTACCCGTAAACATTGCTAGCATTGTCTTCTTTTACAAAGCATTAAATTTTGGAAGGTATCCTTAATTTTCTAAAGTATCAGTATTCTTTTAATTAAAATATGTCATTTATATTTATTTATTAGATAAATTTTTATTTTAGTTAATTTTTATTTTAAAATTTTTAATATAAATTTAATTTCAAGTTTTAAATATTATAAATTTTAATTTTTTATTCCATATTTTTTATTCAAATCCTCATTCATTATGTTATTAATTTATTTAAAAAAAAAGAACATAGCACATGATAAAAAATATATATGTGAATCAATTTATTAAATTATAATTTATTACTAATAAATTTTTATAAAATCAACTAATAATATTATATAAAATTGAAAAGAGATCAATACTCTTTTAAAAATAAAAATACAGAAAGAATTCTCTTAAATTTTATACTTTCATATAAGTTAAAAATAAATAAATAAATAAAATTACTGAAAGCATGAGAAAGATTTACATGGTGGTGCACGTTAGACAGAAAACATTGATCAAATCATTACCCCTTTGTTTGGATGTGGAGAGAAAATGGGAAGAGAGAAAATAGAGAGGAGAGAAAATGAAGAGAAAAATACATTTTCTCTTCTATTGTTTGGATGAAGAGAAAAAGGAGAGAAAGAAAATAAACAAATTTTCTTTCTCTTGTTTGGTTGGAAAGAAAAGTGAGAAGAAAGAAAATGACCTTATATTAAATGACTTTTATACACTTATTATAATGTAATTAAATATAATTTTTTTTCATATGTGATCCATTTTCTCTCTTCCAAATACATTCAATTAAAGGAAATAAACAATTTTTGACGCCCAAATATATTCAATCATTGTTCTGATGCTCACAATGGTGATAAAAGGATATGCACAACTTGACAAAATACTTGATACAATAACTAATGGCAGATGTAGCACCTTGATCTAGAAAAACCCCTACTTCTACCTTCAAAATGGCTTCTGGTTTGCCTAAACAGAAGTCATTACTCATGCACCACAAATGAAAACAGAATCCTTGTCCGGAAAATAATAGCATGCATAACCATCACTTTGGCACAACAAATTTGATATATGGATAGGCCTAATGTCAACAACATAGGCACAACAATATTTGAAACACACTACAGCTAAAAATTGAAACATCTCCAAAGTGAGCACACACAGAAAATCATAAACCATAAAATAGGCACAACAATAAATCATAAACCAGAAAATCAAAGGCAACCCCGTAAATTGAAACACACTACAGCTAAAAATTCAACAGCATATTGCTAATGTCTAAACATACACATCTGAAAAAAAGAATTGTACAACCATATAGAAAAATCTCCAACAAAAACAATAAATTTGACAAATTTTGATTCAAACTGAGTACTTCTATCATCAGTAATTTCAATCATATGTATTCCAAAAAAAAACCATGTCAACATCATCACATTAGATACATGATAACATGTACATAATTAATACCCAATATAAAGTTCTAAATATTGTTAAGACCATAATTAATACAGACAAAAAACATGGCACATTTCCAAAGTATGTTTAATGAACAATTAACCATAAACTTGGAGAAGAAGCTGTAACATAGACAAAACATTATGAAAAACAAACTCCAGAACAAAAATCAAACTCCAGAACAATAAGGTGACTCATTTTCAGAAGTGACCAATTTTCAGAAGGAAAAAAAATCAAACTCCGAAACATTAATGCAACATTATATCATCAAAAATATCTCACAAAGCAAAACAAATAACAAAAAAAAAACATTTATCTTACCAAAAATCTTACCGAAAAATGAAAAAAAAAATGAAAAATCTTGTCTTTGAATCAACCTATCAATGAAGTGGGAAATGAACTGGTGAAGAACAAAGAGAATCATCTTACCAGAAAGTGAGAATCGGTGGTGAGAGATGAAAATAAGATGAAAATCGATGGTATTTGAGAGATGAAAATCGTGGATCTCGAGCAGAGAAAGAGACGCGGTTGGTGGTGGACGATCTGACCGGCGTCGCAACCAGGGATGACTTCCCACGAGCTGACCGGCGTCGCAAGAGTGGATGACTTCCCACGATCTGACCAGTCGGTGGTGCACCAGGGATGACTTCCCACGGCTGAAGGCAACGAGAGAACAGGGGGGAATGAGGTCCAAATGGGTTTCAGAAATGAGATGGCTGAAATGGATTTGGGGGTATAAGGATAATTGTGCAACATTATCACATCAGATCTCCCATTTTCTGCGCATAAGGGAGGAGAAAAAATTTGGCGTGGGTCCCACACCTTAATTTTCCATCTTCCCTATTTTCTCATTCCTGCCAAACGAGAGAAAATAGAATATTTTATACATTTTCTCTCCTCCTATTTTCTTTCCACTCATTTTCTCTTGAAACAAACAGAGTGTACATGTAAGAGGGAATATAATATAATAAGAATGACTGACCTTTATAGCATTGATTGACATGACATTATTGATGGTATCATACAGTTTAGAGGATCATTATTTTTTTTCCCCATAAAATACGGTTAAGAAGCTGATCGTGAATTTTTTTTATTTGCCAAAGTCGTGTCTTAGTTAATTTATGTATATTTTAATTTATTTTTTTTTAATTTGATCAAAGATAAAATATTTATATTAAAATTAAAAAAATATATAAATTTTTTAAAAATATTAAATATTTTTTAAATATTTTTTAATATTTATTTTATTATTATTTTAAAAATAAATATTGATAACAATTTTTTAATAATATTTTTAAATATATGAGATGAATTAATAATAAAATAAATATTAAAAAATTATCTAAAAAAATATGTTACTAATATTTCTCAAATATTTCTTATAATATGATCCAAACAAATTAACATAACAAAAATTTAAATATGTGACGTATGTTTAGTGGGGACAAATCATTTCATTCTATTAGATAAATAATTTTTATTTAAAAATTATGATAATTGTTATTTTTTTAATATGTAGTATTAATATGATTATTAATTTTTTTAGTGTATAGAAGCACTAGTTTATTTAAGAGGAATTTACTTGTAAATTATTTACAATTAATTAATGGTTATGTACATAAATATGGCTCTATTCAATAAAATTGATTTTTTTTAATTAACTTTGTATTTAAGTAAAACTTTTTCAAATTTTGTGAAGGATAAAAATAATGTGTTACATATATAATGGTGGATCTATTTTTTTTAGTAGAGTCATGTGCCCTCAAACCCACCGATGTGGGTACGTCCCTGTTTATCTACACATCACTTACTTTTCTATTGTTAGGCCAATTCATTAGAATTAAAGCTAATAAAATGCATTGCATAAAAAAAAGAATATGAGGGTACATTTAATTACTTTGTTAATTAAAAAAATCATTATATGCATAAATAAAGGCAATTTAAATTCTCACTTCATAATTTACTAATTAAAAACTTTTAACTCATATGTGTTAAAGTTCAAAAAAAAAAAAAAACCGAACATAAATAAACATCTAATAAAAAATATGAAAATAATATAGTATCTAAACTGAAACATATATATTAGAATAAACACTTATTTTATTATCAAAAGGTATATGAAACATTATACTAGTCTTTTATTTATCACTAACGTTAAGTTTGGTCCTTCAATAGTAATTAATATCATCAATTTTGTTTTATAAGAATCAATTTAATGTTATTTTAAAGATTAATTTGATGAAAATAAAAATGACATCTAAAGACAAATTTGACGTGATATATAATTTTGAAAGACTAATTAATTAGTATATTTATATATGAATGATTAATCTTTTTATGATATATTAAATTACTCATATAATTTTAAGTTAAAAGTAGTGATTAAGTAAATAAACGAATGACTAATCTAATATCACAAATGTCCTTAAAGGACTAAAATAAAAATTTGCTCTAAATATTAAGCAAACTGTGCAAATGGATATGTAACTTATTTCTCTCTAAACTCTCCTCTCTTTCTAGAAAAAGAAAGTTCAATCAAAGTTTTGTTGAAACTTCCATTTTAGTTTATAATTTATAATTTATTATTGATTAATTAATCACAATAGTCATTTGAGTTGTTCAATTTTTAGTTATTTATAATTTGATTTAACCATCAAGATAGGCAGTCAAACTAAACTCACTTAAATATTAACTAAATTATATATAGAAATAAAGTTAAAAGTGAAAAAAGAGTATCTATTGTCATTCTTTTATGTTTATTATTACTCTTATTTTATTAATTTTTTATTAAATAAGATAATTTGAATTATTAAATGAAAATAAATCAAAGATTATTTAATAAAAAAATAAAAAAATAGAAGTGTCAATAGACACAAAAAAATAACAATAAACATTATGTAAAAAGAAAAATTAATATCACTTGTTAGCAACAATTATATTTTAAATTAAAATCCGCCTGTACCAATATTTTTTTTTTGTAAATCCGCCATGATACAGTAAGACCGAATGCTATGATATCATTTGATAAAGGAAAATATTAGTTATATTTTTTTTTAAGAGTGTATGATTTTTATATTTTTTTAAAAGATGTGATTAAATAAAAAAAATAATAAAAAAATATGCATAATAAATAATATTAATAATATATAAAAAATAATATATATACTATTTACTGTACGAATATAAAATTCCTTTGATAAATAACAAAAGTTTGATATATGGGGTGTTATACAAACAAGGGATGGGTACGATTACCAAAGCTCAAACCCACCCTGATCAAAGATCAGGAAAAAAAGGGGGGGTTATAATTCCTTGTTTTGCAATACTAGACTTCATCATCTTTCTTTCTGATTAATGACAAAATAATGGATTCCATGCATGCCAGATTGCCAACACTTTCTATCCGGATGACTGAATCGATCTCTATTCTTCATATTTCAACGTCAGCTTTTGTAAGATTCGCCTGAAAGTCTTGAGACTCTAGAACCTAGTCCGATAGAGAAAAAAAAACTTTAATTTGCAATAGGAGCCTAAAGATGGTCACTACCTACTACCTAAGGGAGGGAGCTAAACTACATATCAACTTACGAATAAGAAGCTTTTGGCGCGCGCGAAAGCAAAGGATATATATAGTGGAAAACAACATTTCCGTTTTTCTTGCCTAAACTTTCCCTTGTCCTCTAACTTTGTGCCAGCAAACACAAATAATCGATCAGCGAGATCTATATCTATCGTTGTCAAGCATATAAAAATGCAACTGTCAATTTTCAGTTAGATTTTTGGATTTCTCTTCTCCAAACGGCACAGTACAATACAGTACTCGTATAGGATAAACCTGAGACGAAGATTGCCCATACGTGCAACTAATTATAGCCATAATTTTTTATTTATCATTTTATGGCAATTAACAAGTATTTTGTGCAATGTACTGATTTTTTTAATTCAAATAAAATTTAAATAAATATAGATTAAAATATAAAAATATATAAAATTATAAAAAATATATATAATTAATCATTTTAGATAAAATTTAAAAATATAAATTTTAAAAATATATTTAAAACTGTAAAAGAAATATGCATAATTAATTAAAAAATAATTTAAATTAAAAATTAAAAATGACATATTATTTTTATAAAGAAAGTAATTTTAAATATTAAATTATCCTTAAAAAATGTATTTTAATTTATTTATTCATTTTTTTTTTTTTAGAAAAGTTAGTTTGACCCAAGCTTAGTTCTTCTCCTTCGTTCAGGGGGTTCCACATAACTTGTGTCCTTGCATATCTTGATTCTTGCGTTGGAATCATACACAAAGCAAAGGTAGAGACGTCCTTTATTTAATTAATTAATACATAACACCAAACAACAAAAAAAGGTTGCCTTGCTAAAGAAGGAGGAGGCAAAAAACGGTATTATTATTATATTTTTATTTTTATTTTTTATATATAAATATGTATAGTGGATTATTAGTAATTAATTCAAGTAGCACGATGAGTGCCTAGGACAAAGGAGAGTTAGCAAGAAGGCATTTCCTCCTAACTAATAGCTCCTTTCTTCTCTTCACATGAAACACTACTAATAAATTGGACATATTAATAAAAAAAATAAAAGAGGAGATCAGGTTTCCCTTATGTATGGATATAATTTCAATCCGATAATCTTACTCACTTTTAATAATATCATTTTTTACATCATATAAAATTAGTTAATGAAATATAAATTTATAATTAATGACATATAGAAGTTGATTAATAAATATGTAAAAAATTAGTTAATAAAAAATTAAAAAATAATTAATGATGTATACAAGTTAGTTAACGAGATCAAATTGTAAGAGTTATTATATATTTGTACATATCTATTAACTAATAATTTATATTTTATTAACTAACTTTTATGTAGTATTAAAATAAATGTATGTACTGTTTAAGATAAGATGATCATTATTCATATACTTTAAGTAACTTCAGTTGAACACTAACTTGAACCTTGACGGATTACTTTAGTCAGACACAAAGGTTCCTTTCCACATGCTGGTTCTGCTTATTTAGAGCAGAAAACAAATCGGATCCACTTAATAGTCCCTAATGCTGTTGTTTGTGCGTTTTAATAATAGAGAGTACTGGGCGTTTAACTAGACAACTAAAAATGCAATGAATTTGATGTATTTATTTAGGGGATTGTTATGTTAACCATTTTTTTAGTATGATAAGATGAATTGTTAAATATTTTATTAATTATTAAAAACATTTAATATAATTATAAATATAAATATTTATTATAAAATTAATATTCAATAAATAGTTGATAATTCATCTAAATATAAAACTCATTAAGGTAGCACAGCAACTCTCATTTATTTATTATGACCCGAATAGTGCTGCTTTGATCGGCATTCCATTAAAATTGCATTATTCCTCTGTCTAAGACTGTTTTTTTTTTTTACCATCGACTCTAATGTACTTTTTTTGGGGTCTTGTACTCTAATCATCTAATGTACTTGCGTATCACGTGAGCGGTGAGGAAGGGGCTTGAGAAGTATAAAGGCACCTACCCAGAAGGAAATTGGGCCACCGAGACCAATAATTGTCTCCATCTTGATCTTATTGCTTCACAAAAGGAGGAAATGGGCTTGAATTCAACTAGATGGGTCACAAGTTCAAAATGGACCTCGAACATTGGCCCGGCCATAGATGTACGTCTAACTCTGGCCATTACAAAGTAATTAGTGAAAAAAAAAGTATGAAGGCAGCTGACTCATCTAGTATAACTTTGTAGAATGCATTGATTTTAACTTTAATCTCATATTCTAAAAATAAAAATATAGCATAATTTAGAGATAAAATAAAAGTATCATATTGTTCTGACCATGTATAAGAGGATTACTTGAGAACGCCTATGAGTGACTGAGTGTGGTGATTTTTTCCGTAGCACAATGACAGCGACAGTGGTGCAGAGGGTGATGCACTTATAAAATACACTCTAATGCTCAAATTAGACTGTGCACAAGGTGGGTAGTGTTTAAAAGTTCAGATCCATATCTTGGTGACTTAGTCTAGTATTTATAAGGGTGTCATGCTTAAGATGTAGCAAAATAAGAAGGGGAATCATGTTTGAAATGAGTATTAATAGATAATAACTACCATTGATGGTGATTCCTATAAATGGGAGATTCGATATAGAGATTATCTCCAAATCTATTCAGAGCCATTGCTGCTCTAGATTACGCGTATCGTGAGCCGAGATTCACCTTAGTCAACCCGGGTTCCTCCTTGTTGGGCTATCTTAGAATTCGGTCTAGAACAGTTACCCCCAGCTTGGCGCTCAGATGTGACAATTGAGTATCAAGATATTTAAGGACAATAGGAGCAAGAGCATCGTTCGAGCAAAGGAATCCACTTTGTGACATGAATGCCGAATCTCGTGATGCCGTGTTAAGGTAACCTAAGTTCGAGACACAACATGTTAGATTTGTTGTGTAATTGCCCCATGTATTGGGGTGTTTGGCCGTGGTCCACCATGAGGTGTGGAATAAGTTTGAAATCTTAATTTTCGTAGTCTGTGATTCAAAATGTGACGTGGTATATATAAAATAACTAAGAGCAAGTGCACTCTATCACAAAGTAATATAGGACTTGAGTCCCAATTATCGATCTCACGAGAATAAATGGTAATTATTAGATTCATTAAACTCTTTGTTATCTAGACAATCGAAAGTGTATGAAGAAATTCAAGATAAAATCAAAATAAACAAATAAAGAAAAGCAATGAACAATCAAACAGAGAATAAATAATCAACGAGAGAGACTAGGGCGTAAGGTTCACTTGAATCCAATTGTTCAGATTTTCTTTCATCTATGATATAAGGTAATTCTTTTGCCAATATTCTCTTACCTGCTATTGAACCCCAATGGTCATGGATGAAACAATATTTTATTCCTAAATTAAATCACCTATTTGGTCATGTAGTTGAATTAATTAGGAATGCATTATGCTTCAATTCGAGATATGAATCAATATACTTATCAATTCTATTAGTAGGAAAAATTGATATTTGGTCATTCACCAATCTATTCCTAGGCTTACCATATAGATCAACTCATTGAATACGGATGGTCACCGGTCAAACAATGAATTAACACATGCCAAAAGTGATCAAGTTATGACAAGAATGCAAGCAATATGATAGACCCTAAAAGAAATTATCTTAATCAAATTAGAAATCAAACCTAAATAATTAGGAAAACAAGATCCCCCATAGCCCTAGCTATAGGTTTAGCTACTCATGTTCAATACAAACAAACTCATAGAAAGAAAACCCAAAGAAAGAGGAAAACTAAAGGGAAAGAGAAATCAAAAACCCTTTTAATGGAGATTATGATCTTCAAGCCTTCAAGAATCGAATCCTCTCTTCGAATCCCTTCTCCAAGGTTTGCTACCACGAAACTACTCTATCAGGATTAGGGTTTTTCTATGTAATATGCTCCATGTTTATCTGTGTTGAATTTAGCGTAACTTTTCCCATTTATTGAAATTCACGTGCTCTGTTATGCAACCAATGCCTAGGCGCTCAGTTCTGAACGTTTGGGAGCTCAGCCACTTAAGTCAAGATACGCTGCTACACGTTGCGCGCTTAGGCACTCTTCACCCAGCGTTCAGGTGCTGGGACACTAAATTACCGCTGCTGTATACGCTTTGGGCACTCAAGCGCTCCATTCTCAGCACTCAAGCGCTGAACACTGCTGCAAAAATATTCTTTTCTTTGCTTCTTTGAACATTCAGTCTTCTCCATATGTAATTACCTGACAAAAATACACAAAACACTTAATAAAAACACAATCAAACAATACTAAAAATATAACAAAACTTATGAACAAAATTCAATAAAAATAAATAAAAATAATATTAAAAATCAAAGAATTGAATCGTAAAAATATGATATGTTGACGGTTCATCATGATGCCCCCATGTCGTGTATAGGCCAGGGTCCGATGAGATTTCTCTTTGAATTGCGCATGACTTTTCGTCTCTATTTGGAGTCTTTTCATCAGCTATGTCTGTAATACCCTAGAAAATCATGTTAGGCTTGTATATGGTTATAGAACTAGTCTAATGCTTACCTAACATGTCTGTGTAATTTTGTGACTTTCTGAATACGTTTAGGCACTTTGCTGTAACACTATGTGAGAAATATAGCTGTTATTTACTCTGGAAGTGACTTAAACTGCTTAGTTAGTGGAAATATATGTGAAGAGTTTGTTTCCAAGTCAAAAATGTGGAAACTGTACAACAGTTAAAGTTTGAGAATTTTCGGAGTTAGTTTGGCATTTTTGGGCATATTAGTTGTGTGTTTTAATGCCGGATTGACCCCTAACTAATATGAAAATATCAGTTTTTGGTGAAACATAATTTTTAATGAATCTCAATATTTATTTTGAATTTGTTAAAAGTTACAGAATTAGATTTGATAGAATCTGAGTGTTCTTAACAGATCAAAATTTTGGTACTAACCAAGAGAAGTCAAAATAAACTTCTCTTGCTAAATATCTCACGGTTGAGATATTAGAATTAGAAAAATAGAGAAAACAGAACAGAAAACGTGAAGGAAGGAGGAGAAAGAAAGAAGAAAAAATGAAGGAAGAGAAGAAGGAGAAACCAAAGGAAAAAGAACCAAGAGAATGATCAACCATCCAAGGAGAGGATCTAAGTGAAGGTCTTGCTTCATCCTCATCATCTTGATCTTAAGGTAGGGGGTTTTTGTTTCATAACTTCATCTCTTCCCTTTAGCTTCAACATGCTACATAGATGTGGTTTGTTGGGTAGAATTGGGATTGATTGTGGGTTATGGATATTCATGTTGGATTTGTGTTTGTGAACATGATAATAGCTTTTTAGTAAGTATGATGTTTAGTGATGGTTAGGAACTTGATTAAGTCCTTGTTCTTCCATAATCTTCTAAGTGAGAAAAGTTAGGTTTATGAGTTAATTCTTGCTCATTGATCTATGATAAATGGATTATGAAAGTATTTGATGATTCTATTATGTTTTTAGATCATGATTAGGATTTGATAATGCTTAGAATCTATAAATTTGGTGTTAGAAATTGGTTGGAGCACCAATTATGCAGAAACCACTTCTGCAGATCATATTTCTGGTGTTCGGGCACTTAAGCGCCAGAGTTTGGGTGCCTGGACACTCATAGTCCAGCAGCATGCAGAAACAGGACAACACTGAACAGCCTGTGGTGTTTGTCGCAAAAATTGAGCTATAGATATCAGAATGACCTGGTTCTTATTACATTTGAAAGATAAGACATAAGGTATCTACTTGTAAAATTTCATAATTTTATCAGCTAAGATGGATTTTTTGGTGAATTTATGAAAAACATCATTTTTAGGGTGCCTAGAGCAGATTTCATCAGAAGTTCTATTTTGATGTTTTGAGGTTCCTATTCCCTAGGATACTTTGTTTATACCTAGTAGAGTATGTTGAAACTCTAATAGGAGTAATTGATGAAGTGATAATGTATTAAGTCAAGTTAACTTGAAATGCTAATTACGGGAGGTAATTAGACATGGCTATATATATACATATAATCTGTATTGTGATGGATCGAGGAATTGAGTTTCCCTAAGTGTGGGAATTATTCGTGTATGCTCTTTTAAGAGTGTTATAGCACTTTTATAAGTATTTGATAAAGTGTTGCGAACTGAATCTGAAATGCATATAAATCAATTGTGAAAACTAATTATGAGAAGTAATTAGTAATTGTTTTGCAAGAAATGTTTGAAAAACATAATGAGGTTTATAATATCCTCTTAGTATTATTGAGAATCATAGATTGGTGAGTAATATCCTGTCTATGTTGTGAGTAGTAAGATGAGTAATATCCTTATTACATTGTGAAGTAATGAGGTGAGTAATATCCTCTTTGCTTTGTTTGGCCCTGTGAAAGTGAGTGTTCTATATCAGGTAAGGCGCTTAGTACCCTTCCTAATATAGTGAAGTATGAAAGGATAAAATTTCTTGTTCATTATCGATAACCGTGTAGTTGATGAGACTTCACTACCCGGGGGGGATGAGACTTCCTCTGTGATAATGATATATGCTGGATGAGACTTCCAGTACTTGTTCAAGGCTGTGGATGAAACTATGAACTTCCATTACTTGGTTCAAGTTTCATGCATTCATGACATTGCCATGGGATTGGAGTCCTGGATGTGGTATCATGCATTATGCATTTTCATACTTAGGAATCTGGATAGACATAATCATTAGTCATAATTAAGCATAACATGACGATTGTATGGGCGGTTGCTTTCATGACATTTTCATGCATGGCAATTGTTTGAGCGATTGCTGCTGTTGAGATGAGGTATTGTTGCTTCCATGATTGAAGTGTTAACTTGATAATTGTGATATTATTTGATTGTACATATATGAATATATGCTGGTATTGGAATACTTCTACTGAGATATATTTTCTCACCCCGATTGTGTTGCCATGTAAATCCAAGTGCAAGTTCTTCGAAAAGGAAGAAAAAGATGTATGAGGATTAGCATAACTTAGATGCTATTTTGAGCCAAGCATATGTAAAAGTTTTATATTTGCATAGTTGTTTCAAGTTATGTATAATAGTATGCCTTGAGGCTGTGATGTATATATATAACTTTTGCTATCGTGGCTTTCCATATTTACTCATTATGTATGAATGATATGAGTTAGACGTTGATATATGTTAGTAGTAGCAGGGTCAATATTGGGTTATTCATTTATATAACGATATATTTGGGTAGCAAATATTGGGCTGTTACATTTTGGTATCAAAGCAGTTCATCTTGTTGAGTTGAGGTATAGACTGACTATGCTTATGCATGTGTAGTGATGATTATGCATTTCTTATCTGTTACATGTGATTGTTTAAGTTGAATTGCATGTTTTTTCTTTGAGATGTTTGCTTTAGCTGCTATGACACAGTTACATGATATTGAGCCTAGCTAACTCAATATGGATTATTTTGTGTTTACAGAAGACTATGGCAGCACGGGGGCGATCGGCAACACGAGGGAGACCACGTGGGAGCCGAAATCGAGACTCTGATAATGAAGGTACATAGATGACTGCAGCTATGATGGCAATAGCCAATGCCATGAGGCAGCAGACTGAACAAGCAGCGGCAACTGCTAGAGTGCTAGAGAGGTTGATACCTCAGCAGTAAGTACCACCACTGGTACCACCACCAGTACAAGAGGTACTAGTCAGGAAAAATCAGAATTTTCTCGACGTTGCAGAATTCAGAAATATGAATCCTCCAATATACAAGGGTGATTGTGATCCGATTAAAGCGAAAGAGTGGTTGACTGAATTAGAGAAGATCTATGAGGTCATGGTTTGCTCAGAAGAGCAAAAAGTTTCTTTTGCTTCCTTCATGTTGAGAGGGGAAGCAGAACAATGGTGGCAAAACACCATAAGGCTGCTGGAGACAGCAGGGACTTTGATCATGTAGGGTGTGTTCAAAGGGATCTTTTTGGAGAAACATTTTTCAAAGAGTTTACAAGATGATAAAGAGAATGAGTTTTCAATCTTCGACAAGAGGATATGACGGTTGGACAATATGAAGCAAAATTTCATGAGTTGTCTAAGTTTTCTTCGCAGTTTAGGCAGAATCCAAATGAGAGCTAGAGGTGTGCCAGGTTTGAGTCCGGACTGCGGGGAAATATAAGAAGGGTTGTGAGACCTTTTGAAATCAGGGATTTTTCATCCTTGGTGAACAAATGTAGAATTGTGGAGTCTGGAAATCTCCAAATTTAGGTAGAACGGAATTTGCAAAGTCTTCAAAAGAAGAGGAAAGTGGATGGTGGAAATAGAAAAGGTAATCCTAAATCCAGTCACCAATAAGAAAAAGACCATAAAGTTCAAAAAGAAGATTGGCAAGAAAATTGCAACAAGTGTGGTAAGTATCACAAAAACAAAGTGTGTTAGGTGGATCAGGTAACTTGTTTTAAGTGTGGTGAGAAGGGACACTACGCGAGGAGTTGTTCTCAGGGGCAAGAGAACTAGACTGAAGATGGACCTATTGCTGGGGGTAGAGTCTACGTTGTACGAGGCGAGGAGACATCACCATCTTCTGGTTTTGGAAAATTCGGTAACTTTGCTTAGTATCTTGGTTTTCTTATAATTGGATTATATCTGTTGTTGTATGTTGGTTGTTAGAACTTGATACATAAGGTAAACTAATTTTGGGGACAAAATTCTAAAATGGTGGGGAGAATGTAATACCCTAAAAAATTATGTTAGACTTGTATATAGTTACAGAGCTAGTCTAATGCTTACTTAATATGCCTGTGTAGTTTTGTGACTTTTTGAACACGTTTAGGCACTTTGCTGTAACACTATGTGATAAATATAACTGTTATTTGCTCTGGAAGTAGCTTAAACTGCTTAGTTAGTAGAAATAAGTTTGGAGAGTTTGTTTCCAAGTCACAAATGTGAAAATTGTACTACAGTTAAAGTTTGAGAATTTTTGGAGTTAGTTTAGCATTTTTGGGCATACTGGTTGTGTGTTTTAATGCCGGATTGACCCCTAGCTGATACGAAAATATCAGTTTTTAGTGAAACAGAATTTTTAATGAATCTCAGTATTTATTTTGAATCTGTTGGAAGTTACAAAATCAGATTTGGTAGAATCTGAGTGTTCTTAGCAGTTCGAAATTTTGGTACTAACCAAGAGAAGTCAAAATAAACTTATCTTGCTAAATATCTCATGGTTGAGATATTAGAATCAGAAAAATAGAGAAAACAGAACAGAAAATGTGAAGGAAGGAGGAGAAAGAAAGAAGAGAAAAGGAAGGAAGAGAAGAAGGAGAAACCAAAGGAAGAAGAACCAAGAGAAGGATCAACCATCCAAGGAGAGGATCCAAGTGAAGGTCTTGCTTCATCCTCATCATCTTGATCTTGAGGTAGGGGTTTTTTGTTTCATAACTTCATCTCTTCCCTTTAACTTCAACATGCTACATAGATGTGGTTTGTTGGGTAGAATTGGGATTGATTGTGGGTTATGGATATTCATGTTGGATTTGTGTTTGTGAACATGATAATGGCTTTTCAGTAAGTATGATGTTTAGTGATGGTAAGGAACTTGATTAAGTCCTTGTTCTTCCATAATCTTCCAAGTGAGAAAAGTTAGGTTTATGGTTAATTCTTGCTCATTGATCTATGATAAATGGATTATGAAAGTATTTGATGATTCTATTATGTTTTTAGATCATGATTAGGATTTGATAATGCTTAGAACCCATAAATTTAGTGTTAGAAATTGGTTGGAGCACCAATTATGTAGAAACCACTTCTGCAAATCGTATTTCTAGTGTTCGGGCGCTTAAGCGCCAGAGTTTGGGCTCCTGGGCGCTCATAGTCTAGCAGCATGCAGAAACGGGACAACACTGACTAGCCTATGGTGTTTGTCGCATAAATTGAGCTACAGATATTGGAATAACTTGTTCTTGGTGCATTTGAAATATAAGACATAAGGCTATCTACTTGTAAAATTTCAAAATTTTATCAGCTAAGATATATTTTTGGTGAATTTATGAAAAACATCATTTTTAGGGTGCCTAGAGTAGATTTCATCAGAATTTCTATTTTGATGTTTTGAGGTTCCTAATCACTAGGATACTTTGTTTATACCTAGTAGAGTATGTTGAAACTCTAATAGGAGTAATTGATGAAGTGGGAATGTATTAAGTCAAGTTGACTTGAAATGCTAATTACAGGAGGTAATTTGACATGGCTATATATATATATATATATATATACATATAATCTGTATTGTGATGGATCGAGGAATTGAGTTTCTCTAAGTGTGGGAATTATTCGTGGATGCTCTTTTAAGAGTGTTATAGCACTTTTATAAGTATTTGATAAAGTGTTGTGAATTGAACCTAAAATACATATAAATCAATTGTGAAAACTAATTATGAGAAGTAATTAGTAATTATTTTGCAAGAAATGTTTGAAAAACATAATGAGGTTTATAATATCCTCTTAGTATTGTTGAGAATAATAGATTGATGAGTAATATCCTGTATATGTTATGAGTAGTAAGGTGAGTAATATCCTTATTACATTATGAAGTAAGGAAGTGAGTAATATTCTCTTTGCTTTGTTTGGCCCTGTGAAAGTGGGTGTTCTATATCAGGTAAGGCGTTTACTACCCTTCCTAATATAGTGAAGCATGAAAGGATAAAATTCCTTGTTCATTATCGATAATCGTGTAGTTGATGAGACTTCACTACCTAGGGGGGGATGAGACTTCCAGTACTTGTTCAAGGCTATGGATGAAACTATGGACTTCCATTACTTTGTTCAAGTTTCATGCATTCATGACATTGCCATGGGATTGCAGTCCTGGATGTGGAATCATGCATTATGCATTTTCATACTTAGGAATCTGGATAGACATAATCATTAGTCATAATTAAGCATAACATGGCGATTATATGAGCGGTTTCTTTCATGACATTTTCATGCATGACAATTGTATGGGCGATTGTTGTTGTTGTTGATATGAGGTGTTGTTGCTCCCATGATTGAAGTGTCAACCTGATAATTGTGATATTATTTGATTGTACATATATGAATATATGCTGGTATTGGAATACTTCTACTGAGATATGTTTTCTCACCCCGATTGTGTTGCCATGTAAATCTTGGTGCAAGTTCTTCGAAAGGGAAGAAGAAGATGTATGAGGATTGGCATAGCTTAGATGCTATTTTGAGCTGAGTATATGTAAATGTTTTATATTTGCTTAATTGTTTCAAGTTATGAATAAGAGTATGCCTTGAGGCTATGATGTATATATATAACTTTTGCTATCGTGACTTTTCATATTTACTCATTATGTATAAATGATATAGGTTAGACGTTGACGTATGTTAGTAGTAGCTTATATGATGATATATTTGGGTAGTGAATATTGGGCTGTTACATTTTGGTTTCAGAGCAGTTCATCCAGTTGAGCTGGGGTATGGACTGACTATGCTTATGCATGTGTAGTGATGGTTATGTATTTCTTATCTCTTACATGTGATTGTTTGAGTGGAATTGCATGTTTTGCCTTTGAGATGTTTGCTTTAGCTATTGTGACACGGTTACATGATATTGAGCATAGTTAACTCAATATGGATTATTCTGTGTTTATAGAAGACTATGGCAGCATGAAGGCGACCGACAACACGAGGGAGACCACGTGGGAGCTAAAATCGAGACTCTGATAATGAAGGTACAGAGATGGCTGCAGCTATGATGGTAATAACTAATGCCATGAGGCAGCAGACTGAACAAGTAGCGGTAACTGCTAGAGTGCTAGAGAGGTTGATACCTCAGCAGCAAGTACCACCACCGGTACCACCACCAGTACAAGAGGTACCAGTCTGGAGAAATCAAAATTTTCTCGATATTACAGAATTCAGAAATATGAATCCTCCGATATACAAGGGTGATTGTGATCCGATTAAAGCAGAATAGTGATTGACCGAATTAAAGAAGATCTATGAGGTCATGGTTTGCTCAGAAGAGTAAAAAGTTTCTTTTGCTTCCTTCATGTTGAGAGGGGAAGTAGAACAATGGTGGCGAAACACTAGAAGGCTGCTGGAGACAGTAGGGATTTTGATCACGTGGGGTGTGTTCAAAGGGATCTTTTTGGAGAAACATTTTCTAAAGAGTTTACAAGATGATAAAGAGAAGGAATTTTTGAATCTTCGACAAGAAGATATGACGGTTGGACAATATGAAGCAAAATTTCTTGAGTTATCCAAGTTTTCTTCGCAGTTTAGGCAGAATCCAGATAAGAGTTGGAGGTGTGTCAGATTTGAGTCCGGACTGAAGGGAAATATAAGAAGGGTTGTGAGACCTTTTGAAATCAGGAATTTTCCATCCTTGGTGAACAAGTGTAGAATTGTGGAGTCTGAAAATCTCCAAATTCAGATAGAGCGGAATTTGCAAAGTCTTCAAAAGAAGAGGAAAGTGGATGGTGGAAATGGAAAAGGTAATCCTAAATCCAGTCACCCACAAGAAAAAGACCATAAAGTTCAAAAAGAAGATCGGCAAGAAAATTGCAACAAGTGTGGTAAGTATCACAGAAACAAAGTGTGTTGGGTGGACCAAGTAACTTGTTTTAAGTGAGGTGAGAAGGGACACTACTCGAGGAGTTATTCTCAAGGGCAAGAGAACAAGACTGAAGATGGACCTATTGTTGGGGGTAGAGTCTACATTGTACGAGGCAAGGAGACATCACCATCTCCTGGTTTTGGAAAATTCGGTAACTTTTCTTAGTATCTTAGTTTTCTTATAATTGGATTATATCTGTTGTTGTATGTTGGTTGTTAGAACTTGTTACATAAGGTAAACTAATTTTGGGGACAAAATTCTAAAAAGGTAGGGAGAATGTAATACACTAAAAAATTATGTTAGGCTTATATATGGTTACAGAGCTAGTCTAATGCTTACTTAACATGTCTGTGTAGTTTTGTGACTTTCTGAGCACATTTAGGCATTTTGCTGTAACACTATGTGAGAAATATAGTTCTTATTTGCTCTAGAAGTGGCTTAAACTGCTTAGTTAGTGGAAATAAGTGTGGATAGTTTGTTTTCAAATCACAAATGTGGAAACTGTACTACAGTTAAAGTTTGAGAATTTTTGGAGATAGTTTGACATTTTTTGGCATACTGGTTGTGTGTTTTTACGCTGGATTGACCCCTAGCTGATATGAAAATATCAATTTTTGGTGAAACAAATTTTTTAATGAATCTCAGGATTTATTTTGAATTTGTTAGAAGTTACAGAATCAGATTTGGTAGAATCTGAGTGTTCTTAGCAGATTGAGATTTTGGTACTAACCAAGAGAAGTCAAAATAAACTTATCTTGCTAAATATCTCATGGTTGAGATATTAGAATCAGAAAATATAGAGAAAACAGAATAGAAAACGTGAAGGAAAGAGGAGAAAGAAAGAAGAGAAAAGGAAGGAAGAGAAGAAGGAGAAACCAAAGGAAGAAGAACCAAGAGAAGGATCAACCATCCAAGGAGAGGATCCAAGTGAAGGTCTTGCTTCATCCTCATCATCTTGATCTTGAGGTAGGGGGTTTTTGTTTCATAACTTCATCACTTCCCTTTAGCTTCAACATGCTACATAGATGTAGTTTGTTGGGTAGAATTGGGATTGATTGTGGGTTATGGATATTCATGTTGGATTTGTGTTTGTGAACATGATAATGGCTTTTCAGTAAGTATGATGTTTAGTGATGGTTAAGAATTTGATGAAGTCCTTGTTCTTCCATAATCTTCCAAGTGAGAAAAGTTAAGTTTATGAGTTAATTCTTGCTCATTGATCTATGATAAATGGATTATGAAAGTACTTGATGATTCTATTACGCTTTTAGATCATGATTAGGATTTGACAATGCTTAGAACCCATAAATTTGGTGTTAGAAATTGGTTGGAGCACCAATTATGCAGAAACCACTTCTGCAGATCGTATTTCTGGTGTTCGGGAGCTTAAGCGCCGGAGTTTGGGCGCCTGGGCGCTTATAGTCCAGCAGCATGCAGAAATGGGATAACACTGAACAGCCTGTGATGTTTATCGCATAAATTGAGCTACAGATATCAAAATGACCTGGTTCTTATTGCATTTGAAATATAAGACATAAGGCTATCTACCTGTAAAATTTCAAAATTTTATCAGATAAGATGGATTTTTGGTGAATTTATGAAAAATATCCTTTTTAGGGTGCCTAGAGCAGATTTCATCAGAATTTCTATTTTGATGTTTTGAGGTTCCTAATCGCTAGGATACTTTGTTTATACCTAGTAGAGTATGTTGAAACTCTAATAGGAGTAATTGATGAAGTGGGAATGTATTAAGTCATGTTAACTTGAAATGCTAATTACGGGAGGTAATTAGACATGCCTATATATATACATATAATCTGTATTATGATGGATCGAGGAATCGAGTTTCCCTAAATGTGAGAATTATTCGTGTATGCTCTTTTAAGAGTGTTATAGTACTTGTATAAGTATTTGATAAAGTGTTGTGAATTGAACTTGAAATGCATATAAATCAATTGTGAAAACTAATTATGAGAAATAATTAGTAATTGTTTTGCAAGAAATGTTTGAAAAACATAATGAGGTTTATAATATCCTCTTAGTATTGTTGAGAATCATAGATTGGTGAATAATATCCTGTCTATGTTGTGAGTAGTAAGGTGAGTAATATCCTTATTACATTGTGAAGTAAGGAGGTGAGTAATATCCTCTTTGCTTTGTTTGGCCCTGTGAAAGTGGGCGTTCTATATCAGGTAAGGCACTTAGTACCCTTCCTAATATAGTGAAGTATGAAAGGATAAAATTCCTTGTTCATTATCGATAACCATGTAGTTGATGAGACTTCACTACCCGGGGGGGATGAGACTTCCTCTGTGATAATGATATATGCTAAATGAGACTTCCAGTACTTGTTCAAGGCTATAGATGAAACTATGAACTTTCATTACTTTGTTCAAGTTTCATGCATTCATGACATTGCCATGGGATTGGAGTCCTGGATGTGGTATCATGCATTATGCATTTTCATACTTAGGAATCTGCATAGACATAATCATTAGTCATAATTAAGCATAACATGGCGATTGTATGGGCGGTTGCTTTCATGACATTTTCATGCATGGCAATTGTATAGGCAATTGCTATTGTTGAGATGAGGTGTTATTGCTTCCATGATTGAAGTTTCAACTTGATAATTGTGATGTTATCTGATTGTACATATATGAATATATGCTGGTATTAAAATACTTCATCTGAGATATGTTTTCTCACCCCGATTGTATTGCTATGTAAATCCAGGTGCAAGTTCTTCGAAAGAGAAGAAGAAGATGTATAAGGATTAGTATAGCTTAGATGCTATTTTGAACTGAGCATATATAAATGTTTTATATTTGGTTAGTTGTTTTAAGTTATGTATAACAGTATGCCTTGAGGCTGTGATGTATATATATAACTTTGGCTATCGTGACTTTCCATATTTACTCATTATGTATGAATGATATGGGTTAGACATTGACGTATGTTAGTAGTTGCAGAGTCAATATTGAGTTATTCATTTATATGACAATATATTTGGGTAGTGAATATTGGGCTGTTACAGTATCAGTTTCACAGAGACAAGTGGCAACTATTGGATGGTAGTTGTCGTTTGGTTTTTGTGCTGCCATCATTGCCATTATTTTGAATTAGGGTGAGTGGACAAAAATGCCCCTCTTAGTGGTGGCAATTGGGACAATGTCACGTCCTTATAAGTAGGAGTGGGGGATGGTTCCCTCCCACTTTTGCTTCTTGCTTCCTTTCTCCTTGAGTTCTTTAATAACCAAAGGCGATTTCTGGTGAATTTTAGCAGTAGTTCGTGGCAGTTTTCCACTATTTTCAATGCTTTAACCAATCTTCCTTCCCTAAACAACCAGGTATTACCCTTTGCTACCCTTTTTTTCTTCCTTTTTTGCCATTTTCCATATCCGCCATGGTTAGGTTGAAGGAAGTTGATAGCGATGAAGAGGAGGGAAGTTCCCTAGAGATCCTGTCAGTGTCGCCGTCTTTGCTGCAAAGTGACCGATGGAGGCGCTCCCAATAGCGAGACAATCATATTGGGGGGCAAAGGTTGTTGTCTGAGATGTACATCCGGGCAATGATTCAAAAAGTGAAAGACACTACAAGGGTAGTACAGCTTGGATCGTCTCGTTCTCTTTCCAAATTCATTGGGGGAATTGAAACAACTATCAAATGCATTTTCTTTTGATTTTGACTAGAGTACAGCCTCTGTGGATTTTTCCAAGACACATGATATGGGAAGGCAGAACGTGCCCGATGCGAGTCAGAAAGAACTTATCTTTCCCTGGGATGTTAGCCTCTATCAGTGGGTTGATCGAGAGGTGCTCGTGACCCAATCCTCTATAGAGACCTTAGAGCAAGTGGCCCAAAAGCATGAATATCTTCAGCTTACAGAGGGTGGTTTATGGGACAATGAGTTCGTAATCCAAGCTCTGAGGAGATAGGAGAGAGTGTGTTCAACCCAGACAGAGGGTTCACACTTTATGTATCTTTATGTAGCGATGCTCACCTATATAGGTGTCCACTTACTATTCTCCACCTTTCATATTGGGGTATTAAATCATCTGCGGGTGGCATCGACACAACTCCATCCAAATCCTTGGGGATTTATGAGGACATACGAGCTCATATGAGAGGATTTTGGCTAGCTATGCTTAGTTGAAGCCTTCTTCTCTTTATTCACCTGGTTTGCACTCTCTGGGAATAACTATCAAAAGGGATGGATAACCCTATGGGCCTAATCAGGTTGTAAGGTTTTTAAGCCGTACTAAGAATCCTTTAAAAATTTCAAGAAGGATTTCTTTTGGTCAGGGACAATTCCTTTTTTGTCACCTCAGATAGTGCTCCATGTATGTATTTATAATGGTCATAAGTAACCTAGGAGAATTGTCAGGATGAGATAGAGACTTCGATCTACGTGCTGACTGAGGATGAAGCCGACATCCTTGACTTTCTTATCGATTGGACAGATAAGACGAGGAGCATCTATTATAAGGATGTAATAGATGAGCCCGAAAGTTCATTGAGGGTTTTGCTGGGTATGCTTTAATCAGCATTCTACCGATATGCTTATATCTCTTATTATTCATAACTTGTACAAAATTTTTCTAAGTGTTGTAACACTTGTCTTGTTTTTTGTTTTGCAAAAAGCATGGCAGCGGGAGGTGGCATCGAGGCCTTAGAATGTTGGATGGCAGTAAGGAGGGGTGGAGGTCCAGCTTGGCACCTCAGAACCTGGCACCCACTCAACCAGCTCAACTTATAGCCTGGGATCTGACACCGAACTTTACTATCCAACCTCTCAGGCCATGAAAGAGGAAGGCCAATGGCCAAAAGGGGTGGGGAAAAGGGGAAAAGGCCAGTTTTTGTTGAGAACCCTGTCGACTTGGTCGGCGATCGAGATCTAGACCTACTTGAGGGTGCCTCGGTCCTTTTTGTTGATTCCTCTTTCTGGGCTCTGGGTTTAGAACCCGGAAGGATCATCGACAACTACTTGTTGACACCATCAGACTACAACATCTTGATGGAGAGGGACTTGAAAGAGGTGATCTGGGAGATGGAGGTCTAATCTCTCCAAAATGCCTCAGTGACTCGGTTCTTAGAGAATGCCTTCGACTCTTTATAGCAAGCCAAGGATGTCTAGAAAGAATTAAACAATCTTCACGACGACAAGGTCGGATTTGAGAGGGAAGTGGAGCAAAAGAACGAGCTGCTGAAGTAGGCTAAGGAAAAGGCTGGTCTCAGGAAAACTAAGATCACTGGGCTGCATGAGAAGTTGAAGACCTTCGAGTTCTAGAAAATAACTTTGAAGGATCAGATTGCTCAGTCTGAGACCGACATGACTGAAGTTGGCAGCAACATAAGAAGGGGGTTGAATTATATTCCACTTTTTCCTGAAAATTAACTTTCTCACAACTTTCTCAAGTTAGTAAACTTGGAGGTGAGAATGTTATATCTCAATGCAGGCTATTAGTGAGAAACTTCAGAAATAATGCTTGACAGACCAAGGTGAGAAGGTTTGTGAGAAGTTTTAATAGTTGAACAAAAAAAAACCTTCTCACCACTTCAAGTCCTTTTTTTGAATCAGTTTGAGTCTTATAACTTCTTTAAAAATTAGTTCCCTAAATCAAACATTTGAAATTTAGTAAGTTGACTAGATTCAACTTATAAATTTTAACAAAAATTGGTTTAAAGAAATTTTTAAAGAACATACCTAGATTTTTTATCTTTAAAACTTTTGAACATAATAATGTAAATTAAAAGATGAAGGAGAAGAAGATCATACTAGAGATTTACACTGGTTCACCTCTACACCATGTTTGGCTACATCTAGTGCCTAGCAAACCATTAGGATTTTCACTATGTGAGTATTCTTTAATCAACCAAGCCTTTCTAGGCTTATTTACAAGTATTCTTTGCCAACAACCTCTTCGGGATAGCCACAAGTATTATTGATAATAGCTTATTTAGGTTGGATCACAAGTATTCTTCTACAGCCTCTTCAGGCCTACACACTCGGAATTAAGTGGCTTGAACAAGCTCACAAGCTCACTCGTTACAAGATAGAATCAGAGGTTGAAAGAAGTGTTTGTTTGGCTTTTCTAGCTCTCGAAACCACTTTAGGAGTGGATATAAACACTTATATAAATAAAAAACAACACCTATTAAAGGTATTTCAAAGATCATATTCAAGTAGGTATAAGTGAGAAGTTCAACTCTTATAAGCTTGTCAGAAAGTTTTTCAGCAAAGTTCACTCTTTGATCTTCAGGTTTAATTTCTTTTATAGGCTTTTAAAAATGACTGTTGGGCACTACAGAAGATGGTTGTACTTACTGGTTATAGTTGACCATTATTTTGTCCTTTTCTTGGACGCATCAACATTCTACTTTAAGGTGAGAAAGTTCATTAGAAACCTTCTCAAGGTCTACCTTCTCACGGAGTCTTCTTAGCTTGAAGCTTCTCAAGTACTTTTTCATTAGTTTTCTCACCCAACCTTCTCATGCCTGAAGACTTCAACCTTCTCAACTTTAATCCTCACTATCTTAGTGATAAATCTTCATTCTTCTTGACGGTAAAGTTAGTTTAAGCTTCTTCTAATGAAGTAATCACTTACGGGAGTTCTACTTTGCACAATCTTTCAATCTTCTCAGGACCTTCTCATAGTGAACTTTCTCATGTTCTTGAGGAAGCTTCTTAAGACTCACTTAAACCTTCTCAAGTCAAAACTTTATCTTCTCAAGACATTTCAGATGACCAGAAGGTTGCCTTACACTTTGTTTTAGTCATGAAAAGCTAAATAACACAGAAACACTCCACACAAATTAAGTCTAAATGAATCAAGTTATGAGAAGATTGAAACTCTATTTTCAACATAGTTGTTATTATCAAAACAAATTATAGATTGTTAAGCATTAAAAGGGCTTTGGAGTTTACATTCTCCCACTTTTTGATGATAACAAACTATTTAAAATTTTTTAAGAGTGATTGAGATTAAGTATTTACCATATCTACACAATTGGTGAGAAGGTTCAGATTTGCTCCTCCTCAACTTAACACTCATTTCAAAATGTTATAGATCTCATTATAACTCATGATATTACAAGTAAAAAGTAGTATAACTAAGATATGATACTGAATAACATACTCTTTCATTGATTATAAAGCAACTTGCATACAAAATATTTTAAAGTTCATGAAAGCTCCCCCTAAGTACATGCCAAAATGTTCAAAAACAAAAAGTACAAAATTTTCAATTTCTTTCCTACTCCCCCTTTTGTCATCAACAAAAACTAAGGGGAAACACACTATCATAGGGCTTAGCCTAGTTGGGAACCAGAGTGCGCATATGAAGATGAGGACGAAGAGGTAAACTTAGGAATCTTGTTGTGGGTTGGATAAGGATAATGCTCCTTCCTGGTCGTACCAAGTATGACTTCTTCCTCCATTTTATGCATCATCTATTCCTCAAACATCAGAAAATGATCCACGAAGGCATAAAGGATTGAGTGATGTTCCTTCTATACTGCGTTCAAATTTCTCACCTTCTTTCTAAGCTTCTTGTTGTATGCTCCCAGTTGCTTCAATTCCTTTTTGACAAATTTATAAGTTTTCTTAACAACAAGCATGGATGGAGTGGGCTCAGCTTGAGTAGATTCATGGTGAGTCTCATTTCCCTCAATTCTTTCTCCTTATTGAGAGGTTGATTTTTCTCCAACTAGCTTCTTAGCCAAAACATTCATGTAAGATCCAAGAGAAACTAATTTTCTCATGCAGTCCAAAGCCTCAGTTGGTCCAACAGGCATGTGAGGAGTTTTAGGGCTTGATTCCCTTTGGATAGGGGGTGCAGTAGCATCATAGATAGGAGAGTGAATAGTAGGTGATGTGAGGGGAATTGGAGAGATTAGAATTTGAGGTTGCTCAATACTTACATTCTTAGATGGATGAGAAAGTTTAGGAGAAGGAATCTTCTCAGTGTGCTAAGAAGACTCAAAGTCAATCTTCTCAATGTGAGTTGAGACCTCTTGAGGCTCAGGTGTTTTCTCTATCTGTCATTCTTCTCTTCCTTATCTTCCTCCTCCTTCTTCTTTACCTTTTTCTGGTTGCATTACATCAGCCACAGTGGGGTGAGAAGATTAGTCTTCCTCCAAGTGACCTTCTCGAGATAGCTGGGTTAAGACTCTTGCAACTGTGATCCTTAGATCAACAATTGTGTATTCAGATGCCAGATCAACATTAGGTTTCTCTAAGCTATCTTCTTCTAATGTAGGGGATCGCTTAGCAGTCAAATACTCCTCTATAGTCTGAAGATCTTCTATAGTTGGTTCCTTCTCATGACCATGATAGGCTTCTTGAGAAGCTTCAATAACCTGGTGAGAAGCTTCATCAATGTGAGAATGTTCAACCTCAATAACCTTCTCAGCCTTATTTTCAGCAGATTCTTCCTTCTTCTACTTCTTATTCTTATTTTATTCCTTCATTCTCACTTTTCTTTTCTTCTTTTACTCTTTCTCCTTTTCTTTATTTTCTTTTTCTTCTTGTTCTTCTTTTTCTCCTTTTCTCTTTTCCTTTTTTTTTTTTTGACCTTCTCAACAACAATTTCTTTAGAGTCTTTTTCTAACTCTTCCTTCTCAAATTACTTTTCAATTATGTTTTCTTTGCCCTCTCTAGGGCTTTTCACCTTAAATGGGTGATCTTGCCTCACCTTGATACTTAATTTGGAACCTATATTAACAACTTTTATCTTCTCCAAATGCATTTGCTTCAAATTTCTTTTTGAGAAGGTTAGACTTTCCTTCTTAACTTTCTTTTTAGAGAGGTCCACTTTTAAATGCTTGAAGATTTTGGTTAGGAGCATTCCATATGTCAAGCTTGCTGCCATTTTGGTATTTTAGATTACAAATATCATATAAATAAGGATAATGAAGTAGAGATTAAGAGGCTTCCTCTCCTTAACATGGAATATCACAATCTTGTCGGCCTCGTGGATATTCTCAGTGCTTCCTATCCTAGGCATGACAAAATGGCAGGAGAGTGAGTGGATGAATTTGGCAATGAAGTTGAGTTCATTGGCCAATTTGGATTCTTCCCCTTCTCTAAATAGTGTGTCCAGAACTTCTTCATAAGGACCATACCCAATATGCCATCCTCCTTGGTCCTAAGTAAGCCATCCTTGGTTGGGTACTCCTATGATTTTGGCAAGTGTGGCCATGTCCAACTTAACCACAGTCCTTTTCACAGAAGAAATGATGGTTGGAGCACCATGGTGTAGGATGCTCCAACATAAAACTTCTGGCACAACATTGAGTAGACATTCTCAGAAATGTTGAAAAAGTTTTCCCATTTCAGAACTTTCATATGACGTCTGAAGTCTATCCTTTCTTCAGCCATTTCATCAAAGGAAATGCTTCTTTCAGGATCTTGTTCTTAAACTAGTCATCAAACTTCTGCTTTAACTCCTTTATAGAGAGTGGCTTAAGAGTCATCACAATTGCTTTACTTTCCTCCCCTTCTAGAAGCTTGATTCTTCTCTTATTCTTCCTCCTCAAGAACAATGGCCTCCTACTTCTTGGATTTCTTCTTAAGGCCGTGGATTTCACAATGCCAGACATAAACACTAAAGGATCTTCTTCGTCTTCTAATAGGAACATCAAAAAGTTGAGGTTCAGAGAGGGTAGAAGTCTCTATAGGTATTTCCTAGATCATAGTTGGTGGTTGAGAGGGTTCAGGAGAAGTGGATGATGAGGAAAGTGGTTCCTCACCAAAGGATTTTGAGGCAGGGATTGACTTTAAATTAAAGAGGGGGTGAATTGAGTTTATAAAAGATTTTTGTAAATTTTTTTGAAAACACTTGTTTATCAATTTTTGTTAAAGCTATTAATTGTTAGAGATGAATAGATAGATGAGAATGAACACTTCTCACATCAAGAAACTAGCCAAGATATAAAATATTCAAGAAAGCATATAATAAGTAAAGCACAAATGTAAAGGAGATAGAGCACAGAGAAGCAAACTTAAGATTTATCCTAGTTTAGCCACTCCTTGTGACCTATGTTCCGTCCTCAAGTAATTCACCTGAGATTCATCTACTAAACTTCAAGCTTCAATACAGGGGATACCTCAAGTGACTTACAACACCTTTGAGATATCTCACTCTTTGTGTTTGAACCTCAATACAAGGGATACCTCACCATTTTCTCTTCTTGAGAGATACCTCACCCTCTTACAAAGGAAATCAGATGAATAAAGATTGAAAACTCTCATAAGAGTGGATTATATAAATTGAAACTCTATAGGTAGACGAATGATCACACTTTTTAGCTCAAAACAGAGTAATAAGATTGAAGGCTAGTAAAGTTCGTAGTAAATACTTAACAAGCTTTTTCAGAATGATTTCCTCCTTCCCTTAAGTCCCCCAATGACTTGTATTTAAAGCTCAAGTCATTAAAAAGCCATTGGGAGGTGGTTGGTGACATTTAATGCAAGCTACTAGTCATTTATTACTGTATTTAGAAACCCAAATAATTGATTATTGGAATCTATAATTGATTATCATCGAGATAGCACAAAAGAAATGGGTTTCTGGAACTCAATAATCGATTATCCACTTGGTATAATTCATTATTGGCTTTTAAATAAAGAGACGTGCAATGCCTTTTAAGTTCAATAATCGATTATTGCCCTGTAATAATCGATTATTGTTTGAAGAATGACATTCTGACTTTTGCTAATCGATTATGGAAACTCTATATTTGATTATTTCCTTTAAAGTCCCAAAATAGGGCATCTGTTGAACCCAGAAAATCGATTATGGCAAGCTAGTAATCGATTATTTGGCTTCAAACAGCTTTAAAAAACTTAGCCATCTTAAGCCAAATGCCTCCAATTAATCCGACAAGCTTTCAAGCACTTAAAAGCCATTTCTCATAATTTTAAAACTCATTTTAACAACTTGAAAAACACTTTGAATCATTGAATGCTATCTTGGGTTCTTGAAAAATGGATTTAAAGCTTAAGTGTGAACCATTTTACCTTTACAAAAGATCTAAATCCTATTACTAGTCTTGAAGGTTCTTGGACTTGATCTTGCAATCATCTTCTTGTTTGTTATCATCAAAACAATTGTCATTGCCAATGACAAAAAGGAAGTCCAATAATGCTTCTTAGGAATATTGATTAAGCTTCAAGATTGCGCAATGGAACAAGGTTAATTGTTAAAGAATTGGGAAATAATGTCATAGGTGCAATAATTGTTACTGGCAATCATATTGGTGAGAAAGTTTACATTTCTCAAATGAATTTAATACTATCATATCCTAAAATGCCTCTGAAATTTCAAAGAAGGCAAGTTCTAATCACCCTTTGTTTTGCTACAACCATTAACAAAAGGGCTATTCTTACCGAAGTCTATTTTTATTCACACACAACTTTACATTGTGGTTTTTAGAGTTAAATCTAGAATGATTTGAAAATCTTGATTTTGGATGAAAATGGCAATCCATGTAATACAACAAAAAATATTGTTTACAAAGAAATTTTTTAAAAGGTTTAAATCTGAGGTAATTCTTTTTTTTCAAAAAAATATTTTGTTCTTTTGTTCAAATTGTAGTTATTTTATATTTAAAATTTAAAATTTATAATTCAATTGGTTTTTTTCGTAGGACATACTCAATTCATAACTTTTACATTTTGCATGTAAAATTCAAAAAAAAAAATGGTAAGATTTTAATATGTTATGTTATTTTTTTATTATTGTATTTTACTTATATTATTCTTATTTTATTTGTGCAGGGCATAAAGATTACATTTGGATGTTTTTGTTCATTTCTGTTATGAAGATTTCATTTAAATTTTTATTATTATTGTTATTTAACACTTTATGTTTAATATTTTAGACATTAGAGCTAATTGTTTTTGTTAGAATAGCCCTAATGAAGTAGTATAAGTTGATCTGCATCTTTATTACATGGTTATCTATTATGTTTTATTTTATTTGTACTAAATAGTTGTTGTTATAATTATCATTCATATTATTAGTTTTATCTTAAATTGTAAAAAATATTAAAGAATTAGTTATATTTTTAAATTTAGTCTAATAATCAATTTGTTTAAAATAAAAATTTTATATTATCTCACGCATTGCATGAGTTCAAAATACTAGTTAATTATATATAAAAAAAGTTATGCTTAGTGATTTGTGTTTGAAATGTGTCCTTCTCTTGATGTTAAAGACAACATTTCCTTTGAAAATATCAAATTAGGATTACAAGCCCTAGAAATTATGCTTAGTTTGCGAGAAAATTCTAAAATAATGAAAAAGTAAAAGTCTCATATTAATCTCTCAAGTATTGAGAAAGTAAAAACTAAAAGGCCCCACATTGCTCAAGTATTAGAAAAGTAAAGGTTTTGTATTTGGAAAGTTATATATTTATAATAAATTATGAAGTCACACAAACCACGCGCATGTGTGGCCCAGATGCATAACGGCCCTTAGAGAAATTCTTAGGTGTTCATTAAATAAAAGATTTCTCAGTTTCTTATTAGAGAACACATGACACATACACATGATAGTGACTGTGAACACCTAATTTTGAT
Source organism: Ormosia semicastrata (assembly GCA_029884595.1). Lineage (NCBI taxonomy): Eukaryota > Viridiplantae > Streptophyta > Magnoliopsida > Fabales > Fabaceae > Ormosia > Ormosia semicastrata. The sequence continues at coordinate 14,215,820 of JAQQTO010000063.1, read as the reverse complement.
CGGACTTTCAAAAACAATCAAAAAATATAAAACAAATTAAAAATAAAAAATAAAAAAATAAAAAAACGAACAAACAAATGTTCATCTCACCTTCTCACCACTATAGCACCCACATGACAGGAGACAAGTTTCCCTAGCTCCCATACTCTCACCTCCTGCATAATTTCACCCACTCACTCTGATTTTCTTTCCTCACCTGCACACACTCATGTTCCTCACCTGCACACACACAATTTCACCCACTCCCCGATACCCTCACCCACTACGACACACACACTCACTCCATGTTTAGGCTCCCATGCTGCCCATACCATGACATGAGAACATTTTTTTGGCTTGATTGAAGGGAGTCTCACCTTCATTATCAGGAGGGGATAACCAGAAAAGGGGGACTCTCACGTTCAGGAGGAGGAGGAGAAGATTGTAACCATATACACCTCCCTCACCAACTAACCTTCAAGCCATCTTCATCACCACCTATCAAACTATCATCTACGGCAGCAAGCGCTCTTCAAACTCCCTCATCCCCACCATCACAAACACAACCTCTATATTTTCGCCTTCAACTAACCATTTGAAGGAAAAGGGGGAGCCATTCTTCATCAACCCATACCACCCAATCTCACACCCACCTTCATCTTAATCATCCTTCATCTCTACTAACCATCCATCCCTCCATAACTCCTAACTCCCCTAACAATATCCATCCCCTCCATCACAACACCATAACAACCTTCCCCTTTATCTTTACCCAACCGTAACCACCTTCACCCACAACCCACTTCAAATACCTCACCGTCCCCACAAAGAACAACCTCCAAACCAACAACAACATCTATCAAAGCAATCCTCCACCGTGTTGCACCATCTTCGTACACCACCGCCCAAGCACGCCCCTACATCCTGCAAACTAGCAACCACTCCAACCACCCCTCACCTCCAAAAACACCATCACTCTTCATCCATCTAAACCTTGAGAACCACCTTCAACGTCTCCCACATTCAGTTTTTGGAGAACCACCTTCAATACTCATATTAACCTAGAATCACCATCACATAACCAATCTTCAAGCTCCCCTTCATCCACCATCTCACCCACTATCTTCACCATCTTCACCTTCAACCAACCCTTCATCACTCCACCACCAAAACCACCCTAACGTGTCATCCCCACCATAATAGCTCATCTTCAACCACCTCCACCGTGACCACTATCTTCATCCAAACCTCACTTCTCCTTCATCTTCAACCTCCAATTAACTAAGCCACCATGCAAGACCCTCACCAACTCATTCATGTCCAAGCCTCCACACAACACCTTCACCATCCTCAAACACCATCATATTGCAACTACAACCACCATCTCCAACCAAACGAAACTCCATAGCCCATAACTCACCCACAACCTTCGAACAACCATAAACCACCATAAACCACCACTTTTCACCACCCTTCAAGCAACTCACCCCACACCACCGAGTTCACTCACTCACCATCATCATCTTCACTATTTTCACCACCTCCGTAACTACTAACCTTCCTCACTATCTTCCTTCTAGCTCCCCTCCCCAAACCGTGACCACGTGAAGCTCCACCACTAAGGCCACCAAGCTAGCGCTCCATCACGCTGTGCACCCAACCTCCACGGAACCACAGCCCCCGTAGCACCAGACCAGCCAGCACGCACCACCCGTAAACTCGTTGCTGTCACCCACCAAAGCCTAGCAACCCACCGTGCTCTGTCCGCACCTCTGACGTGCCCAACCAAACCTCCCATCCGTGCACTTTTTTTTTCTCTCATAGAAACAGAGGTGTCGTTCCTCTGCTAAGTTTCTTCTGAAAAAAGGGAAGGTGAGTTTTGTTCTTTTTTTTTAATCTTTTTTTGTTGTATTTGCTGTCTTTTAAAAAAAAAAAAGAAGAATATAAAATGAAGAGTTTTGGAGGAAATATCTTTGGTAAGTATCTCTCACATTTGCTAAAAGAAATATAATAAGAAAGAAAAAAATAAAAAGAAAACAAAAAAGAAGATATCTTGAATTCTTTTAGATTTAAACTATTTTTTTTATTTCATTACGTATGTTCAATAGCATGACAGGGTGTTAATGTTATTTTTGGTTATTAGTGGATATTTCTTGTTTAGTAGTTAAAAAATCAAATTAAAAAAAAATAAAAAATGCCAAAATAAAGATTTTATTTAAAAAATAAAAAAATAAAAAAATAAAAAATATTTTAATCAATGCAATGACCAATGATGTTGATTGAATAGTAGATCCTATCTTTAATATCGTTTAGATTATAAGGATTTATTGAGTAGTTCGGTGCTAACTTAAACTCTATGCAAGAATAATTTTATTTTCAAACAAGATTCCTTTTTTAAAAAAAATATTTTTCTTAATTAAAATCAATTAATCCACAAGAATTTTATAGAGAACTACATGGCTTTGAGTTCTTCATTGCATTCGAAGATACGTAGGAGCAGAATCCTTATTCTGTCAAGCCAAAATTATTTTTTTATAATTTATTTGTTAATTTCCTTTTAAGTTTTAAAAAGGAATAAAATAAATATATTTGAGATTATCAAGAACTTGCACAATGGACTGAAGGTACCGTCTCAGGACGGGTGTGTTAGGGGTGCTGTGGAATTAAGTTTCCACCCTTCCCTATCCATAACTGACTCCTGAATCTAATCTGATTTTCGAATACTATTTTCCAATAAAGGTTTTCCAAATTTCCCAAATTCAAATAAAATTGGTGGCGACTCCATTTTTCATTTTTTTCTAAAGTCACTATGTTTATTTCACCGCATCACAGTCGCGACAGTGACTGTCAATTAATAATTCTTGTTAGACAGATATTTCTTTTGACAATATTGTCTAAAAAATTTTAGTTATTTTTAAAAGAATATTTTTGATCATGGAGTCCCTTCATTCTTGAAGAGTTATATCTCTTCTAGAGATGCTTCTCTATATTTTCTAGACAGAGCTTGTTAGACTCTGCATCATTCATTCAGAAAATTCCAAATCATTCATGTTTTTCTTTTGTGCGCAGAAAGAGATTTTAGAAAGCTTTCATTCTGTAAAATACCATTGTTGTCATTGGCTTGATTATGTAAGTGTAAAACAAATCAAGTGCTCTTCATTGGTGGGGACAAATTAAACCTAAAGGATAGTATAAAACACACTCTATGCATTTTTTGGATTTTCAAAATATTCTCCAACATAATGAAATGCACAAGCATGAGATGTCAAACACACATTTTCTTGCAAAATACTAAACTAGGATTGCAAAATATCTCTTACCATATTGGCAACTACGTAGAGCTTGTGATGAGTTAAAAATTGCATGTCCTTTTCTCCCAAATTACCTAAAAATGTTGGTTCTTGCCATGCAATCAGGGAAAAAAAAATAAAAGATAAAAATATCATTTCTAGATCAGATGAATAATATTATCGCCTAAAGTCCAAGGGCAAGAATAGTAATGATGTTATTCTATTATCTATTTTTTTGGGGAAGAGTCTAATATCAAAATCCATAAACAATCTTATTACCAAACTGACAAATATTTAAGCAGTAGGAGAGAAAAAGGGTTTTCCTTAGTTGCATCATCAACTAATTTGACTGATAATCCTTTTTTTTCCTTTTTTTTCACCAAAAATATAATAGCGTCTTGGAAAGCTACCAATTGATGTTTAGATATTCTTTTTAAGTCACTTTCTCTAAGCATAAATATTTGGGGTGTAACTTTCATTTTTTGAAAATGTAAATTCCCTTCAACTTTTGAATGATTTGACTTCTACTCATTTTTAGAAATGCACCATGTAAGAATTAGGGCAAAATACATTTTATTGTTAGCCATGGCAACCATCACCCAAGAAGGGTGTCGCGACTGTGATCGTGGCGAAACAACAACTTATAGGATTTTAAAAAAAGAAATAGAGTTACCACTAATTTTATTTAAATTAGGAAAAATTAGAAAACATTTCTTAGAAAATAGTCTTTGAAATCAGATTGGATTCGGGAGTCAGTTATGCATAGGAAATGATGCAAACTTAATTCCACAACACTCCTAACACACCCATCTTAAGACGGTACCTTAAGTCAATTGTGCAAATTCTTAATAACTCTAAAAAATATTTGTTTTATTCCTTTTTGTAAAAAAAAACTAAAAAGACAAATAATTTGTGAAAATTTAACTTTTGACTTGACGGAATAGGAGTTCCGCTCTTATGTATTCCTGGGTGCAATGAAGAACTCAAAGTCATGTAGTTATTTAGAAAATAAGTATGAGTTGATTGATTTTAATTAACAAAGATTTTTGAAAAGAGATTTCATTTGAAAAAAAAGGATTCATTCTTGCACAAGGTTCAAGTTGGCACTAAGTTACTGACGAGTGTCGAACTCTATCAAAATTACAATTGAGTTATGCCTATGGCTTGTAGCATAGGAAACAATACCGGATCGTCTCTCAAGGATTGTAAATGCAATTTAATCAAATCAAGCAGAAATTGGGGGAAGGGATTTGAGAACTCAGAATATGAAAATGAAAAAATTAAAGTGAAATAAATTCAATAAAAAGAACAATCAATTCAAAAATTTATCCGAAATTGTGTTGATTCTATCATAGATCTTTTAACAAACATTTGAAATGTAATTGAATGGTTAATTTGGATTCAACCAAAATCTCTGCATCAAATCCAGAATTCATACTAGATAATCATATAGAATTCAATTAACAATTGACACACAAATTTGTAATCGAATAATTCATGTTAGGATCTATGTTAATTTGATCTTCGAATTCAATTAACCTAAGCACAAAGTAGTAAATTAGCCTCTTTAATTTTCGTGATTAATTTAGATTAATTAACCTAAATTCATCACAATTCTCAATCTTAAATCAAGATCCAATCAGATTAAACATAAACAGAATCACCATTCATGCATTCAAGATCAAGAAGAAGAGGAAGAAGAAGAGGAATCCAATTGTAATTCAAATACAAAAACAAAACAAAGATCTCAAGAATTCAAACCACAATTTCTTCAAAAATCTCCAAATTGATTACAGAAGCTTAGCCCTCCATGGCCATCACCATGAAGGAGCTTGAGGAAGAAGAAGGAAGAGGAGAGAAAAATCTAGATTTAGAGAGAGAAGGTGAGAAAAATGTGGAATAAAAAATTGATTCTCAGATTTTTGTTTCTACAACTATAAAATGCCCCCTAAATTGGCCTCTAGTGCCTCATTACACTTCCCAAACACAGCTGAGCCTTGTAGGAATGTACTGGCCCAAGTCTCATCTGAATTGGATTTGAATTGACCAAGATATGCTCACTTTAATTTCATATGCTCCCCAAACCCGAGTCTAAACTTCCAGGCCTAATTAGGTCTACTAGACATCTGATTGAGACTTTGAGCTCTTCATCAAAGTTGTAGAACTCCCTCTCAGCTTTCTATAATGTAAAATGCATAATTTTTAGAAATCTAGAACTCAAGTTATGGTCGAAATACAGAAACAACGTCAAAACTCAATAATGCTAAAAAAATTTAATTAGGCCCAATTTGAGCCCAAACTTACAAAACATGACCAAGCATCAATTAATTAAGTACATGGAGAGTGTAAATGATTAAAAATGAGGGTTTGTTAATGTATAAAATATGTGATTATCAGCTACTCAATAAACCCTTATGATCCAATTAACATTAAAGATAACATCCGTTATTCAATCATTATCATTGGTCATTGAGTTGATTAAAAAAATTTCTTTTGTAAAAAAAAGCTTTGTTTTATAGTTATAAAATTAACATATTTTAAATAACTACAAAAAAAATATGTATTATAATAAACTGACAACCACAATTTAAAATTAACATCAAGTCATGTCATTGAGCAAACATACATAATGAAATAAAAAGTAAACTAATTCTAAAGGAGCTCAAAATTTTTATTTTATTTTTTATTAATTAATTTTTATTTTATTATTTTATTTTATTTTTCTTTTAGCAAGCTTCATTTAACAATTTTGAAATTAACATATTTTTTATCTGTTTTTATCAATTTATTTATTTTTATATTTTATTTTATTTTTAAGGAAAACTTGTTGGGAATTGCAATTACATCACGCAGTGAAAAAATAGGGATTCCCACCGAGGATCTATGCGAAAAGCCATAATCCGAGTTTTTAAAATTGTTTACCTCTTGAAGCGTGATCAAAAGGAAGGACGTGAATCACCAACACCGTAATAGAAATGATGTCTCTGCGGTATCCAGACGAACAGACTCACGAATGTCCAACGTCCGCAAAGAGGAGCCTCATGTCTCTCACACAGTGCTAGCTACGAAGAGAAGAGAAGAAACCTGTCGCTCACTCACTCACTTTTTTGTAGGTGTGGCTAGGGTTCTGAAATTGTGTATCTTAGCAGCCCCTTAGCAGTACTATTTATAATAGTGACTGTCTTAAGTGAGTGTGAGCAGCAGTAAGGTAACCTGTGCAACCTTAGACCCATCTGTTATGAGTCTGACCCATATTTGAATCCGAGTCCAACTTGGATCCATTGTTCCAATTTTAGTCTGCTCTATGTGTGTGACCCTGCAGGTTCTTATTACGTTGGCAGTAATATTAAAATCCCATTTTAATATTACAAGCAGTGAATAGTATCTAGCAACACATCGTTGCTACCCAAGTAATAAGAATGTCAGTGATTTGACATAACCTTTCCGTGATCAATGTTGACGTATTGTTTAGTCCTTTTGTCAAGATATCTAGATTGAACACAAGGTATGGAATGCGTCACCCTTGTATAGTCCAATCTTTCGTTTCCTGATATTCGAGTAGACTTTGTAACAACAAATGAGATCAATATCTCATATTGACTCATTTGAGCATGGCTATGCATTTCGCAGTCTCACTCAATCAGGGGGCCCGAAGATATCGCTCCTAGAGTAACAGATCCCATCTAGGTCACTCACATCCCTCTGCATGATTCGCAGTATGTCCAATAACTAACTTTATAATCACCTTGTTACAGATGATGTTTAATGGCATTAAAATACACAACTCCTCATATAGGAATCATAGTGAGTTCAGGTCAAAGGACCACAGACACCATTGTCACTATGAGAATCACTTATGACACTCACGTAACGATCCATGTAGTGTTCTCATAGTGGGTCAGTCCAGTACATCATTACTGTAATATGTACCCATGTGAAGACTTGATATCTCATATCCATGACCTATGAGATGTGGTCATCAGTCTATGTACATACTAGTCTTAATGTATTATTGTTGTCCTAATTAACAATAATACTTGACTAAGGACATTTAAGAATAGTGTTGTAACCAAAAGGATCTCACAATCAAGTCATCCACTTGATATCCTATGGCATCAAACTTACTATTCTAATGGCTTCATTATGTTTATAAAAAAGAACACAATAAATGAAATGCCTCATATATAAAATAGCATAATAGAATGTATGTAAATACAGAAAATGTATTGGTCTTTAGGGCATACACCAACAAAACTAATCTACCTTAAGAGTCAATCTAAACTACACATGATTAATGACAAAACCTTGGCCCATTTTATTAGAAGAAACCTCTTTTTTTTTTAAAAAAAAAAAATGAAAGAAACTTGACTAACCATCCAACATTGATCCTAGCCTTGACTTACCTAAGCCCAACCCAATCTCTAAAACAAATGATTGAAACAAAAAACACATATTTTAAAAAAATCAAATAAAAGATGAAGAAATATCAGAAAAATATTCAAAAGAGTGAACAGGGCATCATCACACAAATAAGGGGATGGCCGGTAGCCGTTGGAGCAGGGCTCACGGCGACAACCAGATCGGGTGGTGGTGGCTTGCATGGAGAAGCACAGAAGAGGCGTGGCTTTGCGTGGACAACGGAGATTTGATTTAGGCATGGTGGGTTGCGCGGTTATGGGTGTGGGTTCTGGGATCTGATATGGCGTGGTTTGCGGGTTGACAAGAGAGGTTACGACTAGCGGGATTTAGTACGGTGTGAATCTGGACTGTGGTTTCTGACAAGGTGATCCTAGGATGGTGGAGCTCTTGGGGATTAACTGCTTCCAGCGTAAATAGAGGATCGCAATGGTGGCTCGAGGTGGTCCGCGGGGTAGGTGGCGGAGGTGACAGTTGGTTTGGTGTGAATGTTGGGTTTGGTGGAGCGTGGTGGCGTTTTCATGGTGGTTGGTGACTATGTGGGTTGTTTGTGATGGTGAAGGCTTAGGTGGTGGGCTTGTTGCATTGTGGTTTTGTGGGGAGATCCGGTGGCTATTAGGACGTGGTGCATGGGGACGATGATGGTGCACGTGGAAGTTCAAGGTTACATGACGTAGTGCTACGACTTAGGTGTGGGTTACGATGGTGATGAGGTAAGGTGGTTTGTGGTGGTTATAGAGGTAGTTTAGGATGGTGATTATGATGGTTTCAGTGGTTGGGCTATACGTGGAGCGTTTGAAGGTGAGTTGTGTGGTGAAATGATGATGGAGGGTGGTGAAAGGTTGAAAATGAAGTGGTGGTTATGGTTGTTGATGAAGGTTGATGAAGGTTGTAACATCCCGAAAATTATTTGTTTCATCATAAATAGTCGTTTTATAATATTTATGATTTTTGGGAATTTTTTAGGATTTTTCCTGAAATGTCAAATATTTTAATATATTTCTCGTTTTGCATGCATACTGAGCAGAGTCAGTGTAACACTCTGAAAATTGTTCATTTCATGATGAATAGTCATTTTCTAATATTTGTGATTTTTTAAAAATTTTGTGGATTTTTCTAGAAACGTCAAATATTTTAATATATTCTTCATTTTGCATGCACCCTGAGCGGAGCCAGAAAAATGAAATGTTTTCCCTGTGGCTAGTAAACTTTGAACTGTGACATCGTCGACGGGAGATCTTACTAAACCCGAGGCCGGGCACAGTTTACGAAATTTATATTTTTTGAGGTTTTATCTGATAAATAAAATCTCTGTACATACCATTAATTAAAATTTTGCGATACGCTTTATTATCTGTTGGATAATTAATATTGGCTTTGTGTACTGTAAGAATTATCCATTGGGTAATAGCTTGTAGTAAAATCCTAATCACCTTATTATTTAATTACTTTATCACATTATCTCATCCTAAAGCAATCCTCTTTATGTCTAATCAAATCCTTCTTTATTGGAAAAACTCCCAAGCTTCTCAAAGAAGCTAAACACACACTCTCTCTTCTCCCTCCCCACACGGCAGCATGCTCCCTCTTTGGAGCCAAAAATGTGCTTCACTTAATTAATTATACTATTCTAATTTCAAAAACCCTAAAAGTTCATTTCACTTTCCTATCAACTTCTCTATCTACCTTCTTCTTTCTCTCATTTTCTCCTCATTCTCTCTACCACCTACCACACTGCCAGCCCTCCTTCTTACTCTCCACCATCACAAAATTTCTAACCAACCGCATTTTTTTAATCTCCTTCATCATCTAAACATACTTCTAGTTGGAGATTTCTTAAAAATTTTCCATCTTCACCATCTTCTTCTTCAAGCTTCAAGTTTGGAACTTTTAGGTGAGATTCTTGTTTTCTCCTAGCCTTTCTTCCATTTTCATTTTTAAGGTCCTCCTTATGACCATTTATCTTCTCTTTTCAAGCATTGGTCTTGATTTAATGGAGTTGTATTTTCTAGGGTTTGTGATGGTGTGAATCCAAATTTCACTTGGAGCTTCAAGGGAGTTCCATTGCTTGTTTTCTTTTCTAGGTAAGAGGGAAATAATCCTCTTCAACCTCTCTTGGTAGTAGGGAACTTAATTTTGTATTGGTTGTGAGGAACCCTAGTTAGGGTTACTCTCTTTGTTGTATGACTTTTATAATTATGTGTTATTTTTAATTTGTTTGAGTTGTTTGGTTGATTGAATATGTATATTGATGTGCTTGGATGGATTGAAAACTTGAATGGAAACAAAATGACTCTTGCCCTCTCCTATGAGGCTTACGGCCATGAACCCAAAAATTAGGTGTTCTTGGTGAAAATTTGTAACAAGTTGAAGATATAATTAATTGAATGAAAATTTAGAAATCCAAATCTTAGAGAGGCTCACGGCCTCTAGGGTTATTTATGGCTCAATTCATGTAACTTCGTGCAACTATAATAATTAATTAATTAAGTGATTAAATAGTTAATATTGTCATAGAAGGAAATCAATTTGATAACCTAAAAGGAACCTTTGAACTTAAGACAAGAATAAGGATGTGTGAAACTTGGAAAGTCTTAGAATAATTTTCTAAGTAAATATAACAAAATTTAAAGTAAGGAACTTAACAAAATGAGAGAATTCCTCTAGAGAAGAATTTCATAAGAAATGCTAAATTAAAGTGAGACTTTGAGAATCATAAGACATTTAATTAAACAAGTTTTATTATGAATAAAGAGAATGATTAATTGGATTAGAGAAACAAGAATTAAGAGTGTAAGTGAGACTTTGAGAATTATAAGACACTTAATTAAATAAGTTTTATTATGAATAAAGAGAATGACTAATTGAATTAGAGAAATAAGAATTAAGAGTGTAAGCGAGACTTTGAGAATCATAAGACATTTAATTAAATGAATCTTATTAAGGACAAAGAGAAGAACAATGATAAAACCTTATAAGACAATGGTATGTCCTAAATTAATTATGAATGATGACTTCGTTATCAGGCCTATGAGTGGGACCCAAATCTGTTAATGACTATTTTGGCTTATGATTTTAAAATGCATGATTCTTGAATTTGTATAATTGAGATACTCTGAAAGAACATGCATTGGCATCATTATGCTATTGGGCCGACGAACTAGACCCTAGAAACATCAGATAGGCTATTGAGTCAGATGTGATTTGATTTCATTGAATATGCGTTTGAACATCATACAATTATGGCATTTTATGCCTAGGAGTGAACGATAACTTACAGGATAGTGGGGCCTTGAATAGGCCTTATAAGGATGTCAGGACGCGATGATTCACTAGTGATTATGCTATCACATTGTATACCCCTGGTCGTGAACACTATTGCAACGCACTGGTAGCCTGACAAACCACTATTGTTTTTCGTGGCCCGGCGTAGATTGTCTAAATAGGGGGGACAGATCTTCTGGGACGTTCATCTCTGATGTTTGTGTCTAGCTCCATAGAGTAGGATTTTGATATCATGTATATGTGCATAGTGAGTCAATATATTACTTAGCGTTTAATTTATATGATGACTGGAACTACTATCTTATTGATGTTATAACTGCTTGGGATTGTTAAGTTATTTAATTTCTGCTTCTTGATACTGTTTATATTTCTTGTAATGCTACATGGGCGTCCTACACCATTTATGTTTCTTACTGCCATAATTGGTAATGGAGTTGGATATCTCACCTCTTGTATATATTATTCTTGTCCTATGTAACTCTTGGTTAAAGACTGTTGAGGGGATGTGATTGATTCCTTCTGGATTTCACTTGGTTCGATCTCTTATATTTGGTGATGTCATCAAGAAGGGGTTCTATTGGGTTCATTAGGATTGTATTCACTGGTGGCGCCAATGCATGTCGAGTCGACTGGGCCGGCGAGCATATACGGTATGTTGGGGATTTGATCTTGACCGTGAGGAGAACCCGCGATAGAGACCCTGTCCTGACACTTACTACATCAGTACATCTGGAGTTTGCCCTACCCATTCGGGAACTATGGGGTGACTCGATTCACACTCGTAGAGAGGACGAGGATTCGATGGCATTAGCTGCTAGGGCACCTACTCGTGGAACCGCACTCTGTCCTGTCTTTATGTCTTCAGGTGAACCGGGGGAGGATCTTGAGGTGGATCCGATGGAGTGCCCAACTCCCTAGACATGGATGTCTTTATGGACAGTTTATGTTAAGGTGTAATTTGAGTATACCTGCATTTTGAAGTCCAACTTGATGTATTTTATTTGAGTGGTATGTGAAATGCACCACACTATGTATGCTTTAAATTAATTATCTAGTCCTATGAACTGTATTTTAATGTTTGGCAATGTTTGGGTTATATGTGTTAATGACGACTTATGTATTATTTCATCCGTGGCTCATATTTTCTGTATATGCATAAAGGTTTAATTTGGATAAATATTATTTAAAAGTTGTAGCATGCCAAAATTTAGTAACCGTGGTATAATGATGATTATGCCGTGGTTATTAAATCGAGGGGTGTTACAAAGGTTGATGGTGGGTTTGTGGTGGTTGTTAATGGTGGTAATGGAGGTGAATGGGGGCTGTTTTGTGGTGGTTATGCTTTGTGTATGGGTGGTAGTAAAGTGGTTCACAGTGGTGAGGAAATTTTTTTCTTTTTCATTTTTTTTGTATGGATGATGGTGAATTAGATTGCTGTGTTGTTGATTTAGCTTGAGTGTGATTGGGTTTTGGTACTGGTGAAGATGGTTCAAGGTGCAGAGACTATTTTTCTCAGTGAAAATGGTTCTCTGAACAAACGTTGAGCTCTCTCTGTTTTCCTTCTCCAATTCTCCCAATGAAAATTGTTGAGTCCCCCTCTATATAGGCACAAAGAAATAATCTCTATCTTGGGTTGCATGAGATTGTGCAGTCCTTTTCCGCTCCATTTTCTTGGCTTGCTTCTTTTTTTCTTTTCTCCTACAGGCTGCAACTTTCCATCGTTTATGTGTCATCTTTTTTTGGCTCTTTTTTTTACAACTTTGACTTCACCATTGTTGCAAAGGAGCTACAATATTTTGTCTTTAGTTTTTGGCTTTGTTCCTTTGGCTTTAGCTAATTGCTAAATGTTAGCTTCTTTTTTTTTTTTTTTAACATTAGAAACTCAAGACAAATGGGTTAAGATAGTTAAATGGGCTTGAACATATTTTCTACTGGTTGAGCTTGATTTAGGTTAAAAATAAGGAAATGAGCCAAAAGAAAAAGGAACATTTATTAATTTTTTATTTTTTGGTTTATTTTTTTTCTTATTCTAAATATAAAAGCTTTAATGATCCGGACAAAATTGAGTGTTCACAGTTGTCCCTCTTTACTTATTTCTTACTAGATAAAAATAATAACCGTAGTTTTTCATATTATCGTTGTAAGAAACGAGTAAAGACATGAACTTCAATTTTGTTTAGCAATGCATGAGATGATGTGAATGGACAAGGCAAAGATGTTAATTGAAAACCAAAGAGCTCAAATGCAGATTCACGAGCTGTCGCAGCTTAATTGATGTTTATTGAGTGATCATATGACTTGAAAATTTAAAAGACAGTGGGCTACTGCATCCCAAAATTTAAAAGGCAATGGCCTACTGTGTCCCAAAAGACAAATGGGCTATTGCATCCCGAAATTTAAAAGACAATGGGTCACTGCGTCCCAAAATTTAAAAGACAATGTGTCACTATGTCCTGAAATTTAAAAGACAATGGGTCAATGCATCCCAAAATTTAAAAGATAATGGGCCACTGCATCCGAAATTTAAAAGACAATGGGTCACTGCATCCTGAAAATTTAAAAGACAATGGGCCACGGTGTCCCAAAATTTAAAAGACAGGAATTTTAAAAGGCAATAAGCAATTGCGTCCCAAAAGTTTAAAAGACAATGGGCTACTACATCCCGAAATTTAAAAGACAATGGGTCACTGCTTCCCGAAATTTAAAAGATAGGAATTTTAAAAGGTAATGGGCAATTGCATCTAAAAAAGTTAAAAGGCAATGGGCCACTGCGTCCCGAAATTTAAAAGAGAAAGATTTTAAAAGGCCATGAGTATCTTGACCCAAAAAGATTCTTTCTCTTTTTTTATTCTTCTTCCTTTTTTTTTCTCTCTTTTTTTTTATTAAAAGTCATTTGAACTAACGTCAACTCTGGAAAGCTATGACCAATCAAACCCTTGTTCACGTGCTTTTGCACGTTGGACTTGATGACCTCAATCCTACTTACCCATCCTTTATGATCATCCCTTGTTATGAGTCCTTACTTGGAGCTACTAAGTCCTTGCGAGAAAATTTTGCCCTAATATTTAACTTTGTCCCTCATCTAATTGATTCCCTACAACTGCTTGATAACTCCACCATTGTCTCTGTTGCTACTTCCTTTAACATATCTTCTCCTTAGTCCTTTAGAAATTTTCCATAGTATGACCAATTAAATGCAAACAAAGTTTCCAAAAATTTGCTCTTTTTAGCCATTCCAATTTATTTGCCCTGACTTTTGCTTAAACCGCCCTTTTGGATTTTTAGTCTAACAAGCTCTTTTCCTTTTTTGCTTGGGTACCTCTTATTTCTGGATTATCCCTTGTGATATAATTTTCCCCTTTAATTGGAACTTCTAAGTTCTTTTCGGTCTGAATTATTCATCAAGGGATTGCCATTAGATGGTCAAATCATAATGTTGTACTCATATTCACCTTACTTGAAGCATTCCGTAGCAAACAGACATGGATTCAAAAGTACAACAGAAAAGAAATTTACTAAGTGAACAACTTCCAGATTGGTCTTAGAAGTTTGACTACACAAAAGGGGATTTACAAAGGATGAATATATGGAAAAAGACACAAAGGATGGTATGGGATTCAAAGGGGTGTTGCCCCATTATGGATTGATTTAATCTTCATGAAATTGATCCTTAATTGCCTACTTAGACATTATGACTAATGATTTTCTTCTTCTAAGCATCTACATTAAGCTAAATTGAAGCAAAGAGAGATTTGCCCCCAGTGTAGGTCAAAATGAACTAGGGAAAAGAAAAATTGCTATAGTTTAGAGTCGAATCGAATAGGGTAGAAACTTGTCCTAGGGTAAGGTCAAATTGAACCAGAAGATTTACCCCAGTGTAGGCCAAACTGAGCTAAAGAAAAAAAAATTGCCCCAATGTAGGGCTAGCTCAAATAGGGTAGAAACTTGCCCCTGTGTAAGTTTTTTTTTCTTTTTATTCTTTATTCTTTTTCAAGGAGTAATGAACTAGATACTTGGATGAGCATAACCTTTTGTCTCAAAATTAAAGTAAACGAAAATGACAACAACTCTTCATTGATAAGAATGGACTTTATGAGGCTTGTAACATGGCCAAGGTTAAGGGTTATGAAAGGAAATGCATAAGGCTCAAACAAGCGTTTAAGTGTTGAATTGGACCAAGGATCCTTGTTTAAAATTAAACTTTGTCGACTGCTTTTGTGCTTTCAAGCATGCCTTTCTCTTCAATCATTCACCTTTGTCATGACCCATTTCATTTCCTCTTCTTTCTTTGTTTCCCTTCTCTTCCTTTTTATGTTTTTTCCTTTTTTAGTTTTTTATCAATCAATTTTTTTTTCCACTTCCTGCCCTTTCACTTTTTCTTACTTTTCTTTTTTTTCATTATGCTTCAAAAATAGTCACCATGACAAACAACCTTTGTTTTGTGTTATCCCCTAATGTAGGGGTGATCCTTGTCTATGGTTTATTGAAAAAAAAAATTTAAGCCTAAAAAGGGATAACGAGAGATAATGAAAAGATGAATTCTTATGAAGGAGAGAGAAAGATGGCCAATCTTCATTTTAAATCTTAATTGCTCATTTTCAAAATATTTAATTTAAAGATAAAAAGATAATGCACACCAAGTGATTACTTCTTTGCTCCCTTTTATTTTTATTTTTTTATTCATTTTTTTTTGTTTTTTGGTTTTCAAAGGGTACCAGCACACATGGATTTTATGACTACTGACATCTATCAAAGCAAGGATTATTTAGAATTGGAGTCCAGTGGGGCCTTAATACAAGGAAGACACTTTGAGTAAACGAAAGAAAATAAATGACAAGAAAGACAATGAAAATGAAAGGAGGCAAGATATACTAAAATCCATGCAAAATCATTACATTAATGCTTCAAGAAAGTTAACATAGGTTCAGTATCACAAAATTCTAAGATGACAATCATATCAATTAATGCCTCAGATCGCCAATTGTTTAAAGGTTTCAAGCTGCTAAAGGGCGATTGGTGTAGACAGGACGAGTTGAGATATATAGACGCGACGAGTTGACTTAGTATGAGATTTGGTGAGTTGAATGAGAAGGTGGAGGCGCTTGATAAGAATGGTAATAGTTTGGGTTATATGGAGGGGCTCGATAGGCAGGGTAAGATGATGGATGGCGGGTTTGTGAAGGTTATTGGTTTTGCACGTAACTTACTTCTGGCTCCTTTTTCTTAGGGAAAGACTCCTTCTTGAAACCACTTTCTTCATTGCTAGTTGGCAAATGGCTAGCTTTTTGTTAAGGGTCAAAACGTGTTGCCCATTTGCTAACCGCAAGTGCACGGGTCGCACAAGTAATACAGATACAGAGTAAAAGTTCGTTCCCATGAGGATATTACGATATAAAGCTAAATACTAACCAATAGCTTAATCAATTCTAGACAATGACATAAAAATAGGAAAATAATATACAAACTATCTAACCTACAAAAGCAATAAACCTAAAAGCGGTTAGGTTTTAGGAAATCCTCCTTCACCCCCTACATCTATCAACAACATGCAATTCCCCTCATAAACACAAATGCATTGATTAGGTTAGCTTGAGAATCTTCATTAGTCAAAAGCCTATGTCTAGGTCAATCAACCCTGGTTTCAATTGCCTAACTCACTAAGTTTCCTTGAGAGCCAGTGCAACTTCCACTCATGAACGATCTATTCTCAATCACACACTATACATGGTTAATAGGTATATTTCTATCCTATTAACGAATCAACTCATCCAAGCCAATTGAACTCGCCGAACATGTATCAACCACACCATATTCATATCAACAAATCCCTATGTCTAGTTCATTTGTCAATATTGAGATCATGTAATTGAGGCCAACCAAGAACAAGCATTAAACACAGATAATGATTGAACCTTAATCAAACATCCACACAAACTTAGAGAAAAACACATCATTAATATATATCAAAGGATCCAAAATATTCCTAAAACATAGCTTAGCTATACAATAGATAAGGAAGAGAAGAGAGAGAGGGAAAAGAGAGAAAGAAGCTCATTGATTTGTCTCTGAAGCTTGAATCCTCCTTCAATCCTTTGATCCTGGCCTCCAATCTACCAGCAATGAAGATCTAGCCAAGCTATCTAACCTAAAACTAACCTAAACTAACTAAACTAACAAAACCTAAAAAGAGAGAGATGGCCAAATGGCCAAAACTCAGAAAAACAGAGAGAAAACAGAGAGAGAAGGGAGAGTCTCAGAGAAAAATGTGTAAAAATCTATTTATAGGCTCAGCAGCCGCCTTCACGCCGCGGCGGCCACATATGCACGCCGCGGCACGTAATGGGTCGGTCTATTTACCACCGCAACGTTCACTTCACTACGCCGCGACGCTCTTGCCCCGGGTCCAAGTATGACCAGGCTGAAAATCCTCTTTGCGCCGTGGCGTGCTCTCGCCTTTGTTGGCGTTGCTTGCCAGAATGCCAATTTGGCTTCCTCTTCCTCTTTAAGCTCAATTGCTCCATATTTAACCTTGTTTGGAGCCCCTCCTATCATAGAGAAAACACCAAATCAATAACATATATAAATCTACTCAATCCATGATCATTAAAGCTCAGTTTTGCATAATAACACATCAGAAAGGCTTAGATTCAGAATATATCAAATATAAGCACAAAACCCTCCAAATATGCATTTAAACAAGGACATAGCATTCATTCTAGCACAAGGATAGGGCACAAATAACTGCATTCCATGTAGCTATCACACCCCCAAACCTATATTTTCCTAGTCCTCGAGCAAAACCAAATAGAACTAGGTAAATCACTAAAACATTCAAATCATTTTTTTTTCCATTCAGCAAATATATTTCAATCTTCTTATTTTCAATCAAAAACAAATACTAGTGTGTGTTGACTGCATCAATCCTTAAAAAGTGCAAATGCCCCGTAAACAGTTCCACACATATACAATCCTAAACACGCTAACAAGCCAGAAAACTCTTAATGCAATTCACATTTGTCACAAACATGCAAGATAAACTTCTTCTAATCAAGTTATACACATTCAGATAAGTTTATAAGCATACATGCATATGATTCACGTAATCCACAAGATTGTAAATTAACTCTCTCTCCACTAATGTAAATCACACAAGATTGAGGATCAAAAGGGACTTATCAGCTTATAATGTAAGGCCAATGGTATGGGCGAAAGAAATGAACGGGAAAGATACAATACAAATATTGAGACATATACACATGATATTCCAAGACATGAGCCACAAACTGATACTAGCAGGGTATTCAATTGTGAGATCATAAAACTTGCCAGAACCATTTTCAATGCTTTTTGAAATTTACTTTTCTTAAGCTTTTGCTTTTCTTTTCATTTTCATTTTTCTTTTTATTTTCTCTTTCTTTTCTTTCTTCTATTTTTGCAAAGCAATGCTTTTTTTGTTTTTCTTTTGTTGTGCATCTGGTTCCTTCAGGCTCATTTTGAATTGAATATTCATACCCCTAATCATCAGACTCATTTCAAGGAATAACACATTATATACTCAACAAACAATAAGGGTAGGAAGAAAATGACATGCTTTCACATGCATTAGAACGGATAACAGGTTAACGAACACAATGGTTATGAAAAACAAATAAGGACAAACAGTTTAAGGCTTCAAAAAGGGACCTAAGGATATCATCATATCAGGGTAAGCTTTTTAAGGCTTAATCGGTCCAAACAATGCCCTAATCATTTCCTCAATCATGCACAACTTAGGATTTCGCCTCAAGAGAGTTCAAAAATAATTTCTAGGATAATCAAAACTCTACATGTACATCTATAAACATTCTCAAAACATGCACTCTTAACATTTTCAAAGTTACACTTGCATCTAAGTGAGATGTAAATCATGCATCAAAAGTAACTAAATTATTTTACATGAATCAAGATCACATAAGGTTTCACTGAAAAGGGGGCAAATAGCAACCTTTCAAATCATGGACAATCAAAAACAACACCAGTATTCTTGTAACATGTCATGCATTCAAATGGATTCAACTTTTCAATTCAAGCATGCACAACATCTTTTGCATAAAGTGAAAATTGAAAATCTTGTCATCAGCACATCAGTGATAGTCAAAACAGAATATAATCATGAAAATATGTTGACTAAAATCACTGCATACTCAAAATACCAATACATGTTAACATTAAGCACAAAAGTAACAAAACATGTAAAGATATTCCCCCAAACCTAAAATGAAATGTATCATTAAAGAATATGGCTGATAGGGAACCTGAGACAAGTACTGAGCATTACTAAATATTTAAAAACAGAGAAAATAACAAAAATAAAAGCAAAAATAGCAAAAACAGGGGATCACGCCGCGGCGTACCCCTACCTGGGTCGCGGCGCTCACAAAAAGCTGCATAATTTTACAGAAACGCCCCTTGCGCCGCGGCGCGTACTACCCTACGCCGCGGCGTGACTACACAAACTGCTAAATTTAGCAGCAAACACAGTTTTGCTGCTGAGTTGGGCTCTTATGGGTCTCTAGTTGCAACAAAACTTGTTCAAAAAGCTAAATTATAGAAATGTACAACACACACGTAATAACACATATAAATAACTTACTAACATATATACAGACCTAAACAAACTTAAAACTTTAAAAACAAACAAAAACATTAAACTAACCTAATGAACATATGAACCTATATACTAACTAACACAAATAACACTTAAAACGTATACAAACAAGAACTAACACAACTAACACGTAACAACTAACAAAAACTATAAACTACTAAACTAACATACTAACACTTATATACACGAACAAACTAACAAAAACACATTAACAACTAACATAAGCATATTAACATATTAATACACAAATACAAAACATAACATACTAACTATTTATGCATAAAGTAAAAGCATGAATAAAACATAAACATGGGGTACCCTCCCACGAAGAGCCTGAGTTATAGTCCCAACAGGACTTTGTCACCAAAATTGAAGTATTGCGGATGAGTAGTCTTCAAGAACGTGATCCAAGGGTAATCCTTTCAGGAGTTGCGAATTCCCTCAAGGGCTTTATATGAATGAAATCACCTGACTTCTTATTTGAAACTAAAACAAAACATAAATGAAATATAGATTATATACAACTTATATACAACTTGAAATAGAACTAATCAAACTCATTGTTGATATTAGCAATATAAAAACTATCCCCGGCAACGGCGCCAAAAACTTGTTGAGGGTCAAAACGTGTTGCCCATTTGCTAACCGCAAGTGCACAGGTTGCACAAGTAATACAGATACAGAGTAAAAGTTCGTTCCCACGAGGATATTACGATATAAAGCTAAATACCAACCAATAGCTTAATCAATTCTAGACAAGGACATAAAAATAGGAAAATAATATACAAACTATCTAACTTACAAAAGCAATAAACCTAAAAGCGGTTAGGTTTTAGGAAATCCTCCTTCACCCCCTACATCTATCAACAACATGCAATTCCCCTCATAAACACAAATGCATTGATTAGGTTAGCTTGAGAATCTTCATTAGTCAAAAGCCTATGTCTAGGTCAATCAACCCTGGTTTCAATTGCCTAACTCACTAAGTTTCCTTGAGAGCCAGCGCAACTTCCACTCATGAACGATCTATTCTCAATCACACACTATACATGGTTAATAGGTATATTTCTATCCTATTAACGAATCAACTCATCCAAGCCAATTGAACTCGCCGAACATGTATCAACCACACCATATCCATATCAACAAATCCCTATGTCTAGTTCATTTGTCAATATTGAGATCATGTAATTGAGGCCAACCAAGAACAAGCATTAAACACAGATAATGATTGAACCTTAATCAAACATTCACACAAACTTAGAGAAAAACACATCATTAATATATATCAAAGGATCCAAAATATTCCTAAAACATAGCTTAGCTATACAATAGATAAGGAAGAGAAGAGAGAAAGGGAAAAGAGAGAAAGAAGCTCATTGATTTGTCTCTGAAGCTTGAATCCTCCTTCAATCCTTTGATCCTGGCCTCCAATCCACCAGCAATGAAGATCTAGCCAAGCTATCTAACCTAAAACTAACCTAAACTAACTAAACTAACAAAACCTAAAAAGAGAGAGATGGCCAAATGGCCAAAACTCAGAAAAACAGAGAGAAAACGGAGAGAGAAGGGAGAGTCTCAGAGAAAAACGTGTAAAAATCTATTTATAGGCTCAGCAGCCGCCTTCACGCCGCGGCGGCCACATATGCACGCCATGGCGCGTAATGGGTCGGTCTATTTACCGCCGCAACATTCACTTCACTACGCCGCGACGCTCTTGCCCCGGGTCCAAGTATGACCAGGCTGAAAATCCTCTTTGCGCCGCGGCGTGCTCTGCCTTGCGCCGCGGCGTTGCTTGCCAGAATGCCAATTTGGCTTCCTCTTCCTCTTTAAGCTCAATTGCTCCATATTTAACCTTGTTTGGAGCCCATCCTATCATAGAGAAAACACCAAATCAATAACATATATAAATCTACTCAATCCATGATCATTAAAGCTCAGTTTTGCATAATAACACATCAGAAAGGCTTAGATTCAGAATATATCAAATATAAGCACAAAACCCTCCAAATATGCATTTAAACAAGGACATAGCATTCATTCTAGCACAAGGATAGGGCACAAATAACTACATTCTATGTAGCTATCACTTTTACTAGAGTTTTAATCCTCTCTCCAGTAGCTATTAATTCAGCAAAGTCTCGATAAGCAGCACCCGCCATTGTCTCAATATAAGGAGCCCTCAAAGTCCCCAGATAATATGAGCATATTTCTATCAATGTCAACGGTGGCTGAACTTATGCTGCAAGAGCTCTCCACCTTTGGGCATACTGCTTGAAGGTTTTCTCATTTTTCTTTTGCAGTGTTCCCAACTGTTCCCGAGGTTAGGTTGTATCCAGATTGAATCGATATTGTCCCATAAACAAGTTTTCCTAATCATCCCACAAAGAGATTTTGGAAAGGTTCTGTTGGATACACCATTCTAAAGCGGGCCCAGTCAAACTTTTGTGAAAAACGTAGATAAGGAACTTCCAGTCCTTTGACCAAATTGATATTTTGGTAACGTATGTTTTTAGATGGAAAAAGGGGTTGGTGCTCTTAACATCCTGAATTTAAAAACCATAATATAACTAACGTATACTATAGTGATTAGATTCAGAACTACTACTTACTACCAAACATTTTCAAATATAACAAAGCCATGTATATATATAGAAAATATGAGCCACGAATGAAAATATGTCTATTACACAATAATAGTATTTCTCATAAATACAATACGTACATCATTTTGAAAGAAACTACTCAGCTACACTGAGCTAAGCATTCTAAGCTCCTACTTGTCTTCACTTTTCATAAGACTTCTTCCCTGGAATCATCATGGAAACACACACAAAGGGTAAGAATCACACATTCTCAGTAGATAAAAATCATAAACTATGTCATCACAATCATTCCAGCTATTTCGGGGAAAAACACATTTGTAAACCCAAAAATCATACATAGCAAGCTAGAAAGGTGGCAAAAGCCAAAATCAAGTCCTTTCTCTTCCCGAAATAGACTCTCATTTTATAAGTTTGTATAAAAATTCATTTACTATAAACAGTCTTCTAGAAATTGTCATGCTCACAAAAACATCATCTCTATCTCAGAGATACCAAGGCATCGTCTCTATCGTAGAAACACAACAACAATATCTCCATCTCAGATATATAAACCCAACATCTCTATCTCAGAGACACAAACACAACATCTCCATCTCAAAGACACAAACACAACGTCTCCATCTCAGAGACACAAACATAACATCTCCATCTTAGAGACACGCTATTGCTTATACAATTGCAATGCATGAATAATGTCATGATAGTAACCGCCCATACAATCATCATACTATGCCAATTTATGTCTAGTGTTCATGCCTATGCAATAACCTAAATATGAAATGCATATTGTATGATACCATTACAAGAACTCAGTTCCATGGTAATGTCATGAGATGCATGAACCTTGAACAAAACAAAGGAACCCAGTTCTATAAACTTTGAACAAGCACTGGAAATCTAGTTCTAGCTATTCCATGGGTGTGAGGGAAAGACCATCCTCAACTCATCACTATGATCGGGAAGGTATGTTACCTCTTCACTTACAATCATGTATGATCACCCTCTCTGGTAGTGAAGTCTCATCAACTACACGGTCTTCAACAATGATCACCATGATAGAAAGGATTGGTTACCTACTCATTCAAAATCATATTTGATCACAACAATGATCTCTGTGATAGGAAAGATTGATTACCTTCTCATTCAAAATCACATTAGATCATCCACAACAATCACTGTGATAGGAAGGATTGATTACCTTCTCATTCAAAATCACATTATGATCAATAACAATGAGGGCTCAACCTCATCAACATAGTTATGGAACAACAATAATACCAATTACTACAATAACTAGCATGTCAATTGATTTGCATTCCTAACTACCAATATGAATTATAATGATGTTAAATACCACAATAATTAACATACTAATTGATTTACATTCACCATACAACCACTTCATTAAATACTTCTATTAGAGTCCGAATACTCACAAAGAAGCATAAACGAAGAAACTACACCATTGGAAGACTCCAAGACAATCCAACACAACATCTAGTTGCTTTCTGGCATTCACGCCGCGATATTGTCCTGTGGCACGCTGCGGCACCCAAGCCACGGGTTCAAGTACTGGCAAGAAAATACTGCTAATGTCACGACATCATTGTGCCATGCCACGGCATGCACTCCTGTTCTTCAACACTTCGCAGCATTCCAAATGCCACGTCGTGGCACCCATCTCTCGAGTCCCAAAATTTGGACGTGCATCACTCTCACACTACAGCGTGCTACGCCTTGTGCCGTGACGCCCACTACAGAACTCAGAATCTACAGAATTCTGCAAATACAGATACTGTTCCATTGGAATTAAACCCTCTTCCAATCACTCAAAACTCGATTTCAAGTTATTTCTAACCTCTAACAAGGTCCAACTACACATAATAACTATTAATTCACCTCAATTTCACTCAAAATCAAAGATCATGGATAATCATCTAATACAAAACCTAAAACCCCAAAACTCAACACAATGGGATTTAAGGGATACAAGGGCTGGAAGTCCATTTTCATACACCCAACAACTCATAAACAAGCCATCATCAAGTTCTCCAACAAGATTCAAGCTAAAACCACCAAAATCACACTCAAAACCTAACTTTCCTATCATGCCAACACTCATGAACAAGATAAAGAAAATAGGAAGATGAGTCAAAAATAAGGTTTTTCCCTTACCTCAAGGTCTTGATGATGGCCAAAGATGGATTCAAGCTCTTCAATCCTTGCTTGCCTCTTAATTTCTCCTCTTTCTTCTTCTTCTTTCTCCTGTCTTCACGTTTCCTCTTTTCTCTTCTCTGTTTCTATTTTTTTTTTCATTTCCCAATCGTAGGCCACTTATAAAGAGGAGCCAATTTTGGCTTCTCACATATAAGCACTAAAACTCCAATCTGCTAAGAACACGTAGATTTTACCAAATCCAATTTCCTAGCTTCCAACAGATTTAAAATAAATCCTAAGATTCATTAAAAATCCTATTTCACCATTTTTTTATTTTTCCATATCAGCTGAGGGTCAATCTAGCACTAAAACACACAACCAGTATGCTTAAAAATGTCAAACTATCTCTGATTAACCTTAAACTTTAACGGTAGCAAAGTTCATACATTTGTGACCTGAAAACAAACTCTCCACATTTATTCCCACTAACTAAGCAGTTTAAGCTACTTCCGGAGTAAATAACAGCTACATTTCTCACATAGTATTACAGTAAAGTGCCTAAACATGCTCGGAAAGTCATAAAATTACATAGACATGTTAAGTAAGTATTAGACTACCTCTGTAACCATATACAAGCATAACATGTTTTCTAGGGTGTTACATTTCTCTCATCCATTTTAGAATTTTGGCCCCAAAATTCACTCTCCATCAACACTTAGTCTCTCTTAACTAAGGTTCCAAGATCTTCAACAGACATCACACTCGAAGGAATCTCACCTTCTATAGCGATATCCCACTCCTCATTATCAACTCAAGACAATCCAGACTCATGCAGGTCTCCAGCTCCCAAGCCAAACTTATGTCAGATATTCTTCACGTAAGAAATCTGTTTTCCACAAAACTCTTGGATTCCTCAATCCATAATCCTTGCAAGTCTTATCTAATAACCATTTATCTAACACATGGGCTCTACTCACACTAGAGGTATCACAACAAAGGGTGTAGATGCAAACAAATCCTACACGAGTTCTGTCATACCAACTGGACACTCACTAGAAGAACTCTTATTCTCCTAGTTCGCTTAGGTGAAGTCATAGTTTCATGTCTACACAAAACATTACATATTGAGTAGGCCAATCCTCAATATCATGTAACTGTGTAACAGTAGCTACTAACATCCAACCTAAAGCAAGTCATGCAATCTTTTTTCAACATCTCAAACAAGAGACAAAGAAATACATAACACACAGAGAAACTTCTACATGCCTAAGTATAGTCAGTCCATACCCCGGCTCAACAAGATGAACTGCTCTGATACCATAATGTAACATCTTGAATTTAATGACCATAATATAGCCAACATATACTATAGTGATTAGATTCAAAACTGCTACTTGATGCGTGAGGATGTAGTGATTAAAATTCAGATAAAAAATCGGTTGTCAGGTCCACCAGAAAATAAAAACCTTACAACTAGTTGTAGTTAGTAAGGGTCGATCCACAGAGAACCAATTCAATTAACACTATCAAATAATTCCTAATTTAGACTCTGATTGACAATAAACAGTAAATAGGGGGGTTTTGGAGTTTTGATGAATAATGAACAATTTTAAAGACAATAATAATAAATAAACTAAAAACAACAATATAAGAAAAATTGGTTAAGAGATTGAATCCACCACTAGATTTTTATGATGATGTAAATCGACATATCATTTTATTCCAACATGCTCAATTATGTTTTTATGCAATTGTGAGAGTAAATCTCTGTTTTCCTTACGTGTTGGCCAATTCAGCAACCGCTCAAATCAACTCCTAATCACTAATTAGTTATAAAGCAACCGCTCTTACAACTATCCAACAATTGCATTAAGATTTAGAAAACCAATTACACTAAGATCTAATCACACACCGGGATTAAATTACTTAGAACATATATTTCTCTAGATATACTACCGCAAATCACATAATAAACCCAGATCTACCACTTTTATAACTGGCAAATAGTACAAAGATAATTATACCCACATGAACATTAAACATTCCGCTAGATCTACTACCGCAACCGCGCATAATAAACCTAGATCTATCACTTTTCAAGAGGGAACAAGTATAAAAACCTTCATACCAACAATAGATTCAGAAATATATGAATAAAAACATAACTGTATTGAAATAATCAAATATGCAAAGTTTACAACATCAATACTAGCGGTTTCATCACCCCCTTAACCAAGGGAGGTTTAGTTACACATAGCTAGAAGAAAGCACAAGAAAAACTGAGAGAAAATGAAGGAGAATCCAACCCCCCAACCCCCTACATGATAACCAATGGTGCCCTTTTATAGAAGTCTAGGGTAACAAAATGACAAAGGTGAGTGGATGGATGAGTGGGTTAGTGGAGTGGAGTGGTTGAGTGGATTGGTTGATTGGGTAAGTGGATGAGTGGGTTTTGAGTGGATGAGTGGTTGATTTAGTGGATTAGTTGAGTGGATGAGTGATTGAGTGGGTTGGTTGAGTGGGTGAGTGGATGAGTGAATGAGTGGTTGAGTGGTTGAGTGGAGTGGTTGAGTAGTTGAATGGATGAGTGAAGTGGTTTGGTTGAGTGGAGTGGAGTGGTTGAGTGCGAAAATTCCTTGGTCTGACTTGGAAGCCAAAAACGACCGACTACACTTCCGATTCATGAAAAGTACTCTTCATGAAAGTTGTAGATCTTTGTCTTGGATATAACATGCATATCTGGATCGTCCAATTTGGCTTCCTATAGCCCAAGATATGACCCAAATACCATGGGTTACTCAAACCCAACTTCAGCACCTCTGTTCCGACTTGCAAGCCCAAAATGACCCATTAGACTTCATTATTTCAAAATGTGTTCTTCATGAAAGTTGTTTATTTGGGTCTTGACTATCATCTATCCAAATTTCAGCCCATCCCCATTATTATAGCTTGACATATGATTTTATGAGTGCACACCGTTCGGATTCTAGTGACAGAACCCGTATTCTGACTTCCATGTAAACTTAGGTCCTTTAGACATCTGTTTAGGACTTCGAGCTCTTCATCAAAGTTGTAGAGCTTCCTCTTAGCTTTCCTACAAGATAAAATTCATGATTATCAGATATCAGGAACTCAAGTTATGACCAAAATACAGAAACAGTGTAAAATCTCAATAATGCTGAAAATATTCAATTAGGACCAATTTGAGCTCAAACTCACAAAATCATACTAAACTCAATCAATTAAGAATATGGAGAGTGTAAATGACTAAACATAAGGGTTTCTTAATGAATAAAATATGTGATTATCACTACTTACTACCAAACATTTTCAAATATAACAAAGTCATGTATATATATAGAAAATATGAGCCACGAATGAAAATACATCTATTACACAACAACGGTATTTCTCATAAATTCAATACGTATATCATTTTGAAAGAAACTACTCAGCTATACTAAGCTAAGCATTCCAAGCTCCCGCTTGTCTTCACTTTCCATAAGACTTCCTCCCTAGAATCATCATGGAAACACACACAAGGGGTGAGAATCACACATTCTGAGTAGATAAAAACCATAAACCATGTCATCACAGTCATTCTAGCTATTTCGGGGAAAAACACATTTGTAAACTCAAATATCATACATAGCAAGCTAAAAAGGTGGCAAAAGTCAAAACCAAGTCCTTTTTCTTCCTGAAATAGACTCCCACTTTATAAGTTTGTATAAAAACTCATTTAAAACAAATAGTCTTATAGAAATTACCACGCTCAGAAACATCATCTCTATCTCAGAGACACCAAAGCATCGTCTCCATCACAGAAACACAATAACAATATCTCCATCTCAGAGATATAAACCCAACATCTCCATCTCAGAGATATAAACCCAACATCTCCATCTCAGAGACACTAACATAACATCTTCATCTCAAAGACACAAACACAACATCTCTATCTCAGAGACACAGACACAACATCTCCATCTCAGAGACACAAACACAACATCTCTATCTCAGAGACACGCAATTGCCCATACTATTGTAATGCATGAATAATGTCATGATAGCAACTACTCATACAATCGTCATTCTATGCTAATTTACGTCTAGTGTTCATGCCTATGCAATAACCTAAATATGAAATACATATTGAATGATACCATTACAAGAACTCAGTTCTATGGTAATGTCATAAGATACATGAACCTTGAACAAAATAAAGGAACTCAGTTCCATAAGCTTTGAACAAGCACTGGAAACCCAGATCCAATTATTCCACGGGTGTGAGGGAAAGACCATCCTCAACTCATCACTATGATCGGGAAGGTATGTTACCTCTTCACTTACAATCATGTATAATCACCCTTTCCGATAATGAAGTCTCATCAACTACACGGTCTTCAACAATGATCACCATGATAGGAAGGATTGGTTACCTACTCATTCAAAATCATATTTTATCACAATAATGATCTCTATGATAGGAAGGATTGATTACCTTCTCATTCAAAATCACATTAGATTATCCACAACAATCACTATGATAGGAATGATTGATTACCTTCTTATTCAAAATCATATTATGATCATCAACAATGAGGGCTTAACCTTATCAACATAGCTATGGAACAACAATAATGCCAATTACTACAATAACTAGTATGTTAATTGATTTACATTCATAACTACCAACATGAAATACAATAATGTTAAATACCACAATAATTAACATACCAATTGATTTACATTCACCACACAACCACTTCATTAAATATTTCTATTAGAGTCTCAATACTAATAAAGAAGCATAAACGAATAAACTACACTATTGGAAGACTCCAAGGCAATCCAACACAACATCTAGTTGCTTTTTAGCATTCACGCTGCGACATTGCCTTGTGGCACACTGCGGCGCCCAAGCCATGGGTTCAAGTACTGGCAGGAAAATGCTGCCAACGTTACGGCATCCTTGTGCCACGCCATGGCGCGCACCCTTATTCTTCAACACGTCGTGGCATTCCAAATGCCACGTCGCGACACCCATCTCTTGGGTCCCAAAATTTGGACGTGCATCACACTCACACTGCGGCGTGCTATGCCTTGCGCTGCGGCGCCCACTACAGAACTCAGAATTTGCAGAATTCTACAGATATGGGCACTGTTCCATTGGAACTAAACCCTCTTCCAATCACTTAAAACTCGATTTCAAGTTATTTCTAACCTCTAACAAGGTCCAACTATACATAGCAACTCTTAATTCACCTCAATTTCACTCAAAATCAAAGATCACGGATAATCATCTAATATAAAACCTTAAACCCCAAAACTCAACACAAATGGGATTTAAGGGCTGGAAGTCCATTTTCATACACCCAACAACTCATAAATAAGCCATCATCAAGTCCTCCAATAAGATTCAAGCTAAAAACACCAAAATCACACTCAAAACCTAACTTTCCTATCATGCCAACACTCATGAACAAGATAAAGAAAATAGAAAGATGAGTCAAAAACAAGGTTTTTCCCCTACCTCAAGGTCTTGATGATGGCTAAGGATGGATCCAAGCTCTCCAATCCTTGCTTGCCTCTTGATTTCTCCTCTTTCTTCTTCTTCTTTCTCCTTTCTTCATATTTCATCTTTTCTCTTCTCTGTTTCTGTTTTTTTTTTCATTTCCCAACTATAGGCCACTTATAAAGAGAAGCCAATTTTGGCTTCTCACATATAAGCACTAAAACCCCGATCTGCTAAGAAGATATAGATTTCACCAAATCCAGTTTCCTAGCTTCCAACAGATTCAAAATAAATCCTAAGATTCATTAAAAATCCTATTTCACAATTTCTCAATTTTTCCATATCAGTTGGGGTCAATCTAGCACTAAAGCATACAA
Organism: Ormosia semicastrata; assembly: GCA_029884595.1. Classification (NCBI taxonomy): domain Eukaryota; kingdom Viridiplantae; phylum Streptophyta; class Magnoliopsida; order Fabales; family Fabaceae; genus Ormosia; species Ormosia semicastrata. Next base: position 14,185,548 of record JAQQTO010000063.1, on the reverse strand, counting down.
CCAGCTGCTTAAAAATGTCAAACCGGCACAGTTCACACATTTGTGACCTAGAAACAAACTCTCCAAATTTATTCCCTAGCTAAGCAGTTTAAGTCACTTTCGGAGCAAATAACAGTTATATTTCTCACATAGTATTATAGCAAAGTGCCTAAACATGCTCAGAAAGTCACAAAATTACAGACATGTTAAGTAAGTATTAGGCTACCTCTATAACTATATACAAGCCTAACATGTTTCCCAGGGTGTTATAGTGCTCCCATCATATTTATCGAATCCTGGAACCTTAAAGTCCTTGGGGATGAAAATGTTAGCAGTAGGGCATAACTCTTTTATCTCAAGGGGACCATAAGCGCTAGGACCCTTGATTGCTTTGATTTGTTCTTTCATCTTTTTCATCGATTCTTCCTTCATCCTATCATTTTGAATGGCTACATGACCAGTCCCAGCAGGAAATCTTGTTGACACTGAGATGGACACATGCGGTTATTCCCATATAAATTCAATGTTACCATGAACCTTATTTTGAGAACCCTCCGATGAACGATACCCTTCTCCAATAGGAATCACTAATGGTGTAATATTCGATGTTCCTCCCACTAAAAGCACCTTAGTGGCGACCCCAGGATTTAGTCCTTATGGAAGTGATATTTGGCAGGTGCGAATATGCTTCAGTCATTTCTATGCCCCAAGTTGCTCCAATCAAGGTGAGGGTCTCCCTCATGGATGACAACATTTCCTCCATTCTTCTCTAAGACTTTGTCATCTCATCAATCGTCCCTTTCACCTCAGCGACTTCCATACTCAGATTTCTTCCTTCGTTTTCAGCTACCATTGCTGCAAGCTTTACTCGAGCCCTTGTGTTGTGAACTCAGGTTTAATTAGTCTCTTCTTTCCTTGGTCGCACAATAGTTCCTGAACAAATTGGAAACATTAAACAAAGAATGAAATGAAATGAATGAGATGCATAAGATGGAATGAATGAACTTTATGATGAAAACATTTTCTCTTCTTTCTTTTTTTTTAGAACGCTGGGAATGCCATAAAAATGCAAGATAATGTATCTCTTTTTCTTTTTCTTTTAGAATGTTAGGAATGTCATGAAAGTTGCGAGATTATGTCTTTTCTCTCTCTTTTTAATTTTTTTTAGAATGTTAGGAACGAAAATGCAAGATGATGTATTTTTTTTTAAGAATACTTGGAATACCATGAAAATGCAAGATGATATATTTTTTTTTGAAAGAAATGCTAGGAATGTCATGAAAGTTGCGAGATGATGTATTTTCTCTTTTTTTAAATTTTTTTTAGAATGCTAGGAATGAAAATATAATATGATGTATTTTTTTGTAGAATGCTTGGAATACCATAAAAATGTAAGATAATATATTTCTTTTTTTAAAAAAATGCTAGGAATGTCATGAAAGTTGTGAGATGATGTATTTTCTCTCTTTTTTTAATGTTTTTTTTTTTTTCAAATGTTATGAATGAAAATACAAGATAATGTATTTTTTAAGAATTATTGAATACCATGAAAATGCAATATAATGTTTTTTTAAGAATGCCATGAAAATGTAAGATGATATATCTTTAAAAAAAATGTTAGGAATACCATCAAAATGTAAAATGATGTATTTTTTTATTTTTTATTTTTAAGAATGCTAGAAATGAAAATGCATGATAATGTATCTTTTTTTTAAAGAATGCTAGGAATATCATGAAAATGCAAGATGATGTATTTATTTTTTTATAATTATTTTTTAAATACAAAAATGAATGACATATGGAATAAATAGATAAAGTAGAAGTACGCTCCCTTCGTGTCCTAGTTAGGTGGAACCTAAGGGTTAGATTTCCTTGAGGTCATGACTCTAATTTTGGCGGTCATTATGTTCAATCTATTAGTGCAAAGTTTTTTAGGATAGATCTAAACTTCTAAAATGTCATGGTCCCTAGATTGTCCCATCTCGAAAGACAAGGACCTAATTCATGAATTAATCACAAGTAAGGATAAACCCTCTCAATATGACTAGTCCATGATACTGGTAACAATCTGAGTGGTGTCTCAACAAATGTCAAGTGAGCATAAAGTCCCTCAATAACAAAAGTCAAGACCCTTCCTATTCCTTGGGTTCACACAGACTCAAGTATATAGCCCAAAAAGTGTAAGGTAAATGATAGTGGTGTGTGTGAGGGAGTATACAAACTTATACAAAAATTTAAAAAGATAAAACTACCACAACCAACCAGCAATCATCTATCCTAGGGTTTCAACAATTAAGAACAAAATATTGAAAAATATATATACACAAGTAAATCATGTCAAAATAATCACATAATAATCTTATCAGATATTTACATAAAAGTACTAAATAAAATCTAATTACAAACAAATAAGAAAACAAGAACAAAGACAAAAAAAGGTAAAATAAATATATAGAGATTATTAATAATTTGCGCAACTAACAACAACAGGCCTGACTCTCCAAGTAATCCCTAGTGGAGTCGCCATCCATCGCGACTGTGATCGCGGTGAAACAACAACTTATAGGATTTTAAAAAAAGAAATTGAGTCGCTATCAATTTTATTTAAATTAGGAAAAATTGGAAAACCTTTCTTAGAAAATAGTCTTTGAAACCAGATTGGATTCGAGAGTCGGTTATGCATAGGGAAGGGTGGAAACTTAATCCCACAGCACCCCTAACACACCCGTCTTGAGACAGTACCTTAAGTCCATTGTGCAAATTCTCGATAATTCTTGAAAATATTTATTTTACCCCTTTTTGTAAAAAATAAATAAACTAAAAAGACAAATAATTTGTGAAAATTTAACTTTTGGCTTGATAGAATAGGAGTTCCGCTCTTACGTATCCCTGGGTGCAATGAGAAACTCAAAGTCATGTAGTCCTTTAGAAAATAAGTATGAGTTGATTGATTTTAATTAACAAAGATTTTTGAAAAGGGATTTCATTTGAAAACAAAAAAATGATTAACTCTTGCACAAGGTTCAAGTTGGCACCAAGTTACTCGACAAACCCTTATGATCCAAATGATATTGAAGATAATATCCACTATTTAATCATTATCATTGGTCATTGAGTTGATAAAAAAATTATTTTGTAAAAAAAACTTTGTTTTACAATTATAAAATTAACACATTTTTAATAACAAAAAAAGAAAACATGTACTATAATAAACTGGCAACCACAATTTAAAATTAACATCAAGCCATGTCGTTGAGCAAACATACATAATGAAATAAAAAGTAAACTAACTCTAAAGGAGCTCAAAATGTTTTTTTATTTTTATTTTTATTAATTAATTTTTTTAATTTTTAATTTTATTTTATTTTTCTTTTAGCAAGCTTTATTTAACAATTTTGAAATTAACACATGTTTTATCTATTTTTATAAATTTATTTATTTTTATATTTTATTTTATTTTTACGGAAAACTAATCTACCTTAAGAGTCAATCTAAACTACACATGATTAATGACAAACCTTGGCCCATTTTATTAGAAGAAACCTTTTTTTTTTCTTTATAAAAAAAACAACTGAAAGAAACTTGACCCACCATCCAACATTGATCCTAGCCTTGACTTACCTAAGCCCAACCCAATCTCCAAAACAAATGACTGAAACAAAAAATAGATATTTAAAAAAATCAAATAAACGATGAAGAAATATCATAAAAACATTTAGAAGAGTGAACAAGGCATCATCACACAAACAAGGGGATGGCAGGCAGCTGTTAGAGCAGGGCTCACGGCGACAACCAGATCGGGCGATGGTGGCTTGCATAGAAAAGCGCAGAAGAGGCGTGGCTTTGCTTAGACAATGGAGATCTGGTTCGGGCATGGTGGGTTGTGCGGTTATGGGTGTAGGTTCTGCGGATCTGATACGGCGTGGTTCGCGGGTTGACAGGGGAGGTTACAACTGGCCGGATCTAGTACAGCATGGATTTGGACGGTGGTTTCTGACGAGGTGGTCCTAGGATGGTGGAGCTCATGGGGATTAACTATTCTGGCAGAAACAAAGGACGACAATGGTGGCTCTGGGGTGGTTCGCAAGGTGGGTGGCGGAGGTGACGCACTGGTCTAGTCTGAATGTTGGGCTTGGTGGAGCGTGGTGGCTGTTTTCACGGTGGCTAGTGACTGTGTAGGTTGTTTGTGATGGTGAAGACTTCGATGGTGGGCTTGGTGCATTGTGGTTCTTTGGGGAGATATGGTGGCTATTAGGACATGGTGCATGGGGAAGATGATGGTGCACGTGGAAGTTCAAGGTTGTATGACATAGTCTTTGTGGCTTGGTGTAGGTTACGATGGTAATGAGGTGAGATGGTTTGTGGTGGTTGTGGAGGTAGTTTGGGATGGTGACTGTGAAGGTTTGGTTGGTTGGGATATATGTGGAGGGGTTGAAGGTGAGCCGTGTGGTGAAGTGAGGATGGAGGGTGGTGAAAGGTTGAAGATGAAGTGGTGGTTAGGGTTGTTAATGAAGGTTGATGGTGGGTTTGTGGTGGTTGTTAATGGTGGTAATGGAGGTGAATGGGGGCTATTTTGTGGTGGTTATGATTGGTGTATGGGTGGCGGCAAGGTGGTTCACGGTGGTGAGGAAATTTTTTCTTTTTTTTTTTTTTTTTTTTGTACGGATGATGGTGAATTGGATTGTTGTGTTGTTGATTTGGCTTGAGTGTGATGGAGTTTTGGTACTGGTGAAGATGGTTGAAGGTGTAGCGAGTATTTTTCTCAGTGAAAATAGTTCTCTGAACAAACGTTGAGCTCTCTCTATTTTCCTTCTCCAATTCCCCCTTGAAAATTGTTGAGCCCCCTCTATATAGGCATAAAGAAATAATCTCTAGCTTGGGTTGCATGAGATTGTGCATTCCATTTCTACTCCATTTTCTTGGCTTGCTTCATCTTTTCTTTTCTCCTGTAGGTTGCAACTTTTCATCTTTTGTGTGTCATCTTTTTTTGGCTCTTTTTTCACAGCTTTGACTTCACCATTGTTGCAGAGGAGCTGCCGCATTTTGTCTTTAGTGTTTGGCTTTGTTCCTTTGGGTTTGGCTGATTACTAAATGCTAGTTTCTCCTTTTTATTTTTTCTTTTTATATTAGAAACTCAAGACAAATGAGTTAAGGTAGTTAAATGGGCTTGAACATATTTTCTATTGGGTTGAGCTTGATTTAGGTCAAAAATAAGGAAATGAGACAAAAGAAAAAGGAACACTTATTAATTTTTTATTTTTTATATTTTGGTTTTTTGGTTTTTTTGTTTATTGTAAATAAAAAAGTTGTAATGATTCGAACAAAATTGGGTATTCACAAGGGGGTGAATTGGATGATTACAAAATTTCAAAGCAACTTTGAGATATTATGTATTTTGATATTTTCAATCAACATGTCCAGTGGAATAAGTTTAACAAAGATACAACTATTGTAGATTACTCAAATACAACTTGGATTATAAGATAAATTAATCAAATAAGCTAGATATCAAATTCAACTCAAGCATATATAATTAAAGCGCAATTGTAAATGAGATAGAGTTGAGAGAAACAAACACAATATTTATCCTGATTTAGCTACCAACCACTTATGGTTTACGTCTAGTTCTCAAGTAAATCACTTGAGATTTTTCACTAAATCTTCAAGTTTGAACATGTGCTTGAAAACCTTTACAACCATGAGTACTCAACATACATCTGAGATACCTCACCCTTTGTGTTTGAGCCTCAACAACTAGGGATACCTCACCCTTACAATTCCTTTGAGAGATACCTCACCCACTTTACAATGAATCAGAGTATAGAATAAAAGACACTATCACAAGAGTAGATAATACAACTCGAAACTCTATGAAGCTCTTTAAGGATATCTCAAAATTTGGTGAAAAAGAGCATAAGAAATAGTAAAATATGAAATATGAGTCAAAGCATGAAAAAAATTATTTTAGATAGTTGGGTGTGTGTAAAAAATGACCCAAAACCATGTATTTATAGTGTTCTTAAGAAAATAGTCGTTGCATATTTCTGCTCATATTTATTCGAATAAGCAAAGTCTTATTCGAATAAATCCACTTATAGCATACTAGGAAGTGTTTTTTGGAACTTATTATTTGAATAACTCTTTAGTTATTTGAATAAATCTTTAAAAAAACATTCTGGAATATTTTCTGTGGTGTTTTATTTGAATAAATACGTGCTTATTCGAATAAGCCACTCTGGCTTCAAAATCTAACTTTAAATGGTCATAACTTCTTCATTTCTCATCTATTTAAAGCAAATGACCATTCATTGGATAGATCTTTCAGTCTATTTTCAAATGAAAGATTTTAAAATAAAACTCAAAGTATTTGTAAAGTTATAATAAAAAAAGTAACCAAAGATCAGTTTTTCAAAACTCAAACTTGACTATTTTTTATAGTTTTGAACTACCACCATAACTAGCTTTTCAAAACTTGTTTGATGGGCATTTTTACATGTGAAAACCATTTGTAAAGATTTGAAAACATATTTGAGTTGTTTTCTTATAAAACCTCTATCTTTATATAGGAGAAAGCCTTGAAACCATGTATGCTATTTGGATTCTTTGAAAAACAAGTTTGGAGCTTTTTCAAACACATTATAAAACATTTGAGATATCCAGAAGGCTTATTACATAAAGACCCTAAGTCCTATAAACTATACCATTTAAGCTTCCTTTAGACTTGGTCTTTGACATGACTTTGTTGTTATTAAAACCTTCATGAAATAGGCATTCACATTCTCCTTGAGTTGAGTATAATTGAAATATTTTGTTTTCTTGTTGCAATGCTCACTCTTGGTACTCGGACTATCCTTCAAAGTATTGCTCACTTAAAACATAGTTAGTCTAAACTCATAATTCAATATCTTCATATGCACAATTCTTATATGAAATATAACAAGATGGAGTACATGATCATGCATAATCCAATATAATCTATTAAATACATCTCTATAGCATAAGCATCATTCTTTTTGGCTTGTATTTATTATCATCAAAACTTAATATATTAAATCATTGGGGCAAACTTATTTCTACAATGTCCCCCTTTTTTATGATAACAAATCACCAATGAAAAATATGTTGAGCAATATAAGAATTAAACAATAAGCATAAGAATATATTTTTCTTTCCAATTCTCACTCCCCTTAGTTGACATAAAAAAAAGGCTTAGGAAGGAAAGATAATATTTTCTCTCCCCCTATAGATAAAACTCATGTTGCCAAAAAGAGTAGGATCATCAAAACTAAAAACTTCTTCAATTTATTCAAAATATAACTATCTCCCCTTATTTGATTCTACATATGATTCAAGGATAGAGAGATAAAACAATCATGCTTTCAAGATATAAAAGTTTATTCATGCAATATTTGTCATATTTTGGTACATCAACAGTTAGCATATGATAGTAATAAAACACTTTATATAATTAAACAAAGATGTAAGCCAAGAGATATAAGCAACTTAAGAACTAGGTTCCCCCTCATTGAAGCACAAGATGGATACAATGAAAAAAGTATACCAAGACCATGTAAGCACATTACCATAAAGTAAAGCTAAACATACTTCTCATGTAAGGAAAGTATCTAATCATTTAAGATTAATTTATCAATAAGTATCATACAATCCATAACATATAAAATACCACAAAAGCTAAGGGATAAAGATACTTATTGAGTTAGATAGAGGTTGATGCTCCTTATTTATATGTCCTTTAATTTTGAGCTTTCTTCCTTTGAATTCTTCATTCCATTGCACTAAAAGAAAGTCTTCTTTATCTTCTTCGTTATTTGAACTTCATTCAACTCTTTTCATTTATCCACATATGCTTGTATGTAAAAAATTCGATGGCTATATTTGAAACACATAGAGAGACTTGCAAAGCTAACTTCAAAAGTTCTCTAAATCATAAGCTATCATCAAATATCATTTAAGTCCATTTATAAGCATAATTTAGGTTTAAACATGTATTACATTATCAACCATGCAATGTTAGCTCTAACAAGAATGCATGAAGTACACATGCACTTGAATCCAAAAATATAGTTTAAGCATTTTAAAGCATGATTCAAGTTTATCAAGAAGCACATGATCATCATTAAAACTTATATAAACATTTTGGGCAAACAATAATCATGTTAGACATGTTATATTAAGTAAAAAATTCTGGTATGCACACATGATTCAAGTTTCTTACATTGAAGTTCAAAGACAAGTTCAAGGCACAAGATGAATTATTTACTTTTTGTTTTCAAGATATGAACATATCAAACAATTTCAAATAAGAAGACATATAACTTTTAACTTTTCAATCTCTAAGTAAATATATAAGGCAATTGAGTATCAAAGAGAAAGGATTAAAACTACTTATGAGCATGTGAATTTTCATATTTGAACAAAGAGAATTGGTCACAAGCTCAAGAACAAAGATATTACCGTAAAACATGTTATTCCAAATAAAGTATGTACTTATCTAGCATGTTAGCATATGTAAAGACACTTTTAAGACACAATGCTAGAGAAACACAACTTAAGGCATGTTAAGGTATAAAACAAGTCTCTAGTTCTCCAAATATCACATGATATTCAATTTAAAGCATAAATAAGGATAAAAGATTGATATCACCAAAAGTGTACTCTTTGGATTTTTGTAGGTGACTCCAACTTCTATGCCTCAAGGCTCCTTGAGAAGGTTATGGTTCTCTATGTCATTCTTTTATATATTCACCACTCTTGGAGAACTTGGACCACTTCAAATTTTTCAACCTCAAGTAGCATAGTTGTATTTCACTTCAATGTATGTTTGAGCTAATAGTCACCCTACAACATAATTCAAAGTACTTTCTTTAGTATTCACTAATTTTGGATACATAGAGGTTAGTCATTGATTATTAGTTCATTATGCTCTCATAAAGATCAATTTTTTTTATAGTATGTAAATTGAGCACAACAAATTAAATAATCAATTATAATTAAGCATATAACCAATAGCATGCTTACTTTTATGATATATAGATAATTTGAAGCATAAAAAGTATACATAGTCATAGAATACCTTATGATCAAGAAATATGCAAAATAGTAAGCAAAAGGTGTCACAAGAAAAAACATAATCATGTGCTCTATATAATATTTAACTTTACTAAATACACATGATTCTATCCTTTACTTAAGGCCTACAAGGAATATACCTCATATTAATTGTCTTTTTAAGTGAATGTGCATAAGAGGTAAAAACTTTTGATACATTGGCCTTGGTAATCAATAAAATACTTTTTCTTATCCATTGCTTCTCTTTTGGAGTCTTGAACTTTACAAGTTCTACATTTTATACTTCAAAAGCTTTAGTTGAAGCCATATTCTTTCTTTGACCAAAACTTCTACCATTAGGCTTAGTGTGACTGTTGGGTTGTGAATAAAATTAAGATTAAAATCAGTTGCTAAGTTTCACCAAAAATATAAAAACCTTACAACTAGTTGTAGTTAGTAAGGGTCGATCCACAAAGAACCAGTTCAATTGACACTATAAATCAATTCCTAATTTAAACTCTAAAGAACAATAAACAATAAAAATGATTTTGTTTATTAAAACTAAGAAAAGAAATTAAGTCCAAAGCAACAGTAGTAAACATGATTTGAGTTACCAATTTAAAGATATTAGTTAAGAGATGGAATCCACCATTAGATTTATATGATAATGCTAACATACATATCCTCTATCCTATCATGATCAATTATGTCTTTATGCAATTATGAGATTAATTCTCTGTTTTCCTTAGGTTTTAGTTAATTTAGCAACTGCTCAAATTAAGCCCTAATCACTATTTAACTATAAAGCAACCGCTCTTATATCTACCTAATGATTGCATTAAGATTTAAAAAACTAATCACATTAAGATCCAATCACACACTAGGATTAAATTACTTAGATCATATGTTTCACTAGTCCTACTACCCAACCACACATAGCAATCCTAGTTTTACCACTTTTGAAATTGGCAAATAATATAAAGACCTTTATATTAAATTAAGATCAGAAACATATGAATAAAGACACAACTGTATTGAAATAAAGAAGTATGTAGGATTCACAAAATCAAAACTAAGGTTTCATTTTCCCTTAACTAAATAAGAAACTTACCCACACATAGCGAATTCAAAATCAAAAGAAAAATGAAATAAAAACATTGTCAAGAATACAAGTGCGAAAAAAAATTTGAAGATCAAACTAGTTTCCAATGATTGAGGTTGATTGATCGTTGATAGTTCAAACTCGAATCTCCAATCTTTGATCGAATCCCCCTCTATCTTGTTCTTCGTATTCTCCTCAGTTCCTTGGCGGCTTCTATCTCAGACTCACCCTCTTGGAACCCTAAGCAATCCTATTTATAACCTTGGATACCTAGCTCCTCGTCCAAACTCAAAACTAATTTCCTGATACGCAGACACGGGCCGTGTCTGATTACACGGCCCCCTCGTGTTTGAGTCTACCAATGTAAGTTCCACAAAATTAGAAGTCAGAGAGGAACATGACCTACCTTGTGTCTTAAGACATGGGTTGTGTCTTTGGGCAAACTCAGAATTAGATCTAATTTATGATGCCAGAGAAGGACACGACCCCCCTTGTGTCTAGGAACACGAGTTGTGTCACTTAACTTCTTCATATTCTGCCCTGATTCTTCACATATTGTTTCTCCCTTTACTTCTAAGGGTGATGTTGATCTCCTTGAGTCTTTAGCTTTCTACTAAAATGGATAGCAAGCTTAGTTTGATGCTAATGGACTCTGTCACTCAAAATTTTCCTGAAAAAACACAATGCAATTATGAGTGCTTATAAATACACTTAAGAATAGTTTCACAATAAGGATCCAATTAATCTTCATATCTAGAAACTTAGCTAAAAATTGACAATTAAGCATATATGAAATCTAATTAGATCAAAGACAAGGCATTCAAGATATAGAAATAATCAACAGATCAAATACCCTCACACTTAGCCTTTTGTACTCTTGGACAAAAATATAAAATGAAATACATGTATCCTGACAAGCAATGAAAGTGTAAAACAATGAGCAAAGACCTACACACCTTAATCTTTTCAAGGGATCTAAGCAATCAGGAATTTTCTCTCTTGACAATCCAAACCAGCAAGTAAAGTCAATCAAATTCCAGGGTTAAATCAACATGATAAATCCTTGTTGAAATGCTCTTTCACTCAAGTGTTTTAGGCTTGTGTTTACTCTCAACCTACTCATTAGAACATGCCCTACCATAGGCTTGGCAAGCATCTACTTCTCTACTATCTAGGCCACATGCACACAAAGATCAAAAGGTCTTTAATTAGGTTGTAATGGGGTTAGGGTTAAGGTAGGATACATCAAGGATGAGCAAAGTTAGACCATAGGAATTAGAAGAGCAAAGGGGAATATATTCAATCATTACAATAAAAATCACCCAAGTACTTTTCAACCTCAATTTTCTTTTTGTATCTTTTCCTGTTTCTTGCATTTCTCCATACAACAGTCAAATTTTTCCTTTACTTCTTCATTTCTTTCTTTTTCATTTTTGAGCTCTTTATATATATATATATATATATATATATATATATATATATATATATATATATATATATATATATATATATATATACACCTTGCATTACATTGTTAAATTCCCCTTCCACTTACTCAAAACCAATTCCTAACACAACTAAACTCTTCTACTCCCTAAGGTAGGGTAGCAAAATGGTTTTTCGCTTTTATGCTTATATTGAGTTATAAATGAAGAAAAAGTCAATTAGGCTCAAAGGGGGTAAACAATGGACAAAATGCAAGGACAACTATTTGGCTAATAGTTATTTGAAAGAAATGCCTTTGCCATTTCAAATGTGTGCAGTGGTCATTTACAGCTTAAAAGAGAGTCAAGACAAGTTCTGAAGAATACATAGTCATGAGTGGAATCACACAACAAAGAACCAAGATGGCCTAATATTAGCCATTCACATCAAGACCCAAAATCTCACTAGGTCTCAATCTATCACATTTGAATTAACCCTTTAATTTTTTAAAACCTCACTTGACAAATTTGAAAGCAAGAAAGTCTACTCCTTCAAAAAAAAATTTAAATGGATCTTTTGCTCACCACTCAAATCACTCTAAAACCCATTGGAAAGACATGCAGCATAAATTCAACTAAGATCATTACTCCCCCCCACACTTAAAGTAGACATTGTCCCTAATGTCAAGGCATACACATATCAAAGAAAATAAACTCAAGTAAACTAACAATGCATATTCAGAGACATTAAGAAAGAAATTGAATCCAAAATCAATAAACATCATTCATATCCAAAATAAGATCCAATATAATTCCAAAATATCAATTCAAAGTCAAATCAGAATCCCAATACAAAAAACAAAGGCAATACATCAAGATGGGGGTGGGGGATAAGACGCTCTCTGAACCAAAGCATCGAGTTTGCTATCAATGGTATCCATCCTCCTAGTAGTGAAGTCCTCCAGCTATTGGAATTGGTTATCCAAATACTGGAATCGGGTGGTATGATCCAACTCCAATCGGTTAATGCGGGCTATGACCTCCTCATATGAAACAGCTCAAGTGGAAGGCCCTACATTTACTATAAAATAAGGAGCAAGCTCCAAAGATACTGATGCATCAACGTGCTCCTGTGGCTTAGGCATCAGAGCTCTCCTGGGTAAGACATAACCATCTACTCCAACCAAGTGGAAGGCACCATTCTGGTTCACGCACATGCCCATAGCAACCAGAATGGACCCATCAAAAGCATTAGAACCCCTTACAAGGTCTTCCTCCAGCCAATCCAAATCAATGCTGCAGTTTTTTGCAATGGTAGTAATATAACTTCCCAGTGATGTGTGTGAAATAACATCATGTTTTGTTCTTGTTTTGCATGCATTCTTTGACATTTTAGGCATTTTAGTTTCCCTTTTGGTTTGTTTTTTTGTTAGTTCGGATAACTGCGGTGTTTGTGATGTTATTGTGCAGGATTAATGCTAGATTAGTCTTGAAATGGATGGAAAGCTTTGGTGATTGAAGTTGGAGTTTTACGGATAGTAAGAAGAGGCAAAAAGACCACTCCAGAGGGATCCACAGCCTGCCTGTGGAATTCCCCATGACCATGGATCGAGCAGTAGCTTGAAGAAGCAAAGGAATTTTTCCAGAGAGTTCCATGGCCAGGCCATGGAATCATCCACGGCCGTGGAACTCAAAAGGACTCAGAATTGGCTTTTTGGCAGAGAGATCCACGGCCAGTCCATGGAACGATCCACAGTCGTGGATCGCAGTACGCAGCAGTTTTTAAGTTTTATTTCTTATTTCTTTTGGGGCCTTTTAGCCAATTAAAACCCTAGGGGTATTTATAGATATTCTGAATACAGTTTTGGGGGTTCCAATTTGATTAGAAGGAGGCACACTTGGAGGCTTTAGATCTTGATCTTTCTCCACTCTTCTCTTTTTGATTACGGGTTTGGATGTTCTTGAATTTGATTTCTTGTTTCTTCTCCTCCATGTCTGAGTAGTTCTCTTTGTTTCTAGGATTGGGCAATGCCCTTTGATACATTGATGATGATTAATTGATTTTGTTTCCCCTTTTATTAATCTTGAATGTTCTTCGATTCAATCCTTATTGCGCTTATTCATGTAAATTTGCTGGCCACGTATTTGCATCTCATAGATATCTAGGGACGTACTGAGAGGTGAACCTAGGTGTTGGAACCATAAGAATTGAACTTAAGGTCTAAATCACGAGAGTAGGTTTAGCCTTTCGAGGATTCAATGAATTACTATAAAGCGTAATGGGTTTAATTTAAATTCAATTACCACGAGAGTAGGAATTGGTTTAATTGGGCACGGTTCTTGTCTCTTGAGAAAGAACATTAACTAATTTAGGGTAATTCACCTTCAATTGAATTTCAATTTTAATAAAAGGGTTGTCAATTAGGATTTGTCTTGTATCATTGTGGTTATCCCAATCTTGGAAGCTTTCTTGAATCTGAAAAGAACCTTTCTTAATAACTTGTTATTTTTGTTCTTAATTTTGTAATTTAATATTTATTTACTTAATTGCTTAGTTACTACGTTCTTGTCAACCAACAATTATAATCTCTTTGTTTAATTGAATTGAATTAATTAATTAATTGGTATTCTTAGACACAGTCCCTGTGGATTCGATCTTTTTATTACTTGACGATGAAACCGTACACTTGCAGATTTCACACATCAAGTTTTTGGTGCCGTTGTCGGGGACTGTGTTTTTCTTGAATATTAGTTTAATTTTTAATTTAATTATTTTAAACCTTTTTCTTTTGATTATATTCTTACATTCTTGTTTTCTCTTTGACTCTCTGCGGGTAATTTCTCTTGTTTATGCAAAGTACTAGACGTTCTGGGACTCTTATTGAAGTAGATCCTGAAATTGAAAGAACTCTTCGTAGAAGGAGAAGACAACAAAGGCAAAGACTAGGAGAAATACCTTAACCAACACTTGTCATGGCTGAAGCTGAGGATAATAAACCAATAAAAGAGTATGCAGCCCCTAATGCTCGGGGTTTGCGATCTGGAATTGCTCGGTCAGACATTGAAGCTAGGCACTTCACCATACCTCCTGCCTTACTTTCTACGATAAGGTAAAACCAGTTTGAAGGATTACCATCAGAGGACCCGAATGATCATGTGGATATGTTCTTGGAGTTCTGTGAGACCCTCAAGATCGAAGGCGCCTCTGTTGATGCTATTCAGCTCCGCCTGTTTCCATTGTCATTAAGAGATAGAGCAAGAGCTTGGTTGTGTTACCAAGTGGCTTCCAGTACTTAAGAGGGGGGGTGAATTGAGTATAAAAACTTTTTTTGCAAAACTTCTTTTTAATTAAAACAAATATCAAAAGCTTAATAAATAAATGCACAGAAAGAATGAGAAGAAGAGAATAAATAATAAAGAACGTACAGTAAAATAAATGTGCAATAAAATAAATTACTTAAAATAAAGAGATTAGGGAAAAGAGAAGCAGTACGTATTTATCCTGGTTCGACCACTAACCCACTTGTGGTCTACGTCCAGTCCTCGAAAGCTGAGATTTTTCACTAAGTATACAAGCTTCAATAGGTGCTTGCTACCGTTACAAAATAGAGCACTTTTCACACACAGGGACACTATACCCTTGTGCTAAAGTCTCAACCTGCAGGGATACCTCACCCTTATACAAACCTTGAGGGATACCTCACCCTCGATACAGATTATCAGAAAATAGAGATGAAGAGAAACTCTCAAACAGAGTATGTAATACAAGTTGAAGTGCTAATAGAGCTCTCACAGAAATATCTCAAAGTTTTTAAGCAAGAAGAGCGTAGAAAATAGTTTTCACAAAGACAGAGTAATCAGAAAATAGTTCAGAATAAAGGGTAATGGAAAACGTGACCCAGGCTTGCTATTTATAGGGAAAATTAGGTTAAACAAATTGGGTACAATTAATGGCAATTAAAATTCTTGTCTGTTTCCATTTACGTAAACACAGGTTCGTGTTTATTCGAATAAAGCAACAGCTTATTCGAATAAAACGCATCGTGTAAAACTTATTTGAAAAGGGTTGTTCGAATAACCATCCTGTTATTCGAATAACTCTGTTAAAACCAGAATTCAAAAACCAAAGGTTATTCGAATAACAACTTGGTTATTCGAATAACGTATTTAAAAAGAAGTTCAGATAGAAACCTTTATTCGAATAACAGATGAGTTATTCAAATAACTCATTTAAAAACTTGTTTCTGAAAAACTTAGTTATTCGAATAAACGAATGTTTATTCGAATAGCCACTTTAAAAACCAGATTCTCGTGAAGACATTTATTCGAATAGGCAATGTTTTATTCGAATAAATCAAGCCAAAAACTGTTTTGAAAAAGAGATGATTCAAAGATACTGAGTTTGTTTCAAAACAAATTTTTTTATCTTTTCTTTCAAAAACAAAGAGATATTAATGTGAGCTCCGTACAATAGATCCTAAGTCCTAATACTAATCACATATAAACTTGGACTTGGTCTATTACTCATCTTCATTTAATCTTCTCGTTTGTTATCATCAAAACAAATCTTCAATGGTAAGCATCCAAACACATTCTCCCCCTTTTTGATGATGACAAACTAACAAAGAGACTATCAAAGAGAAAAGCATTAGTGTATATAATTAGAATTCACAAAAGGTATAAAAGCTTACTCCCCTTCTTTAAATAAGAGGTAATATATATATATCGAGATAAGTGCGCTAGCTCCCTTTCAATTGGAATCCAATCCTATTTAAAGTTACCTGTCTTTTCTCAAATAAAGTCAAGTGATTAAATGTATTAAATATTTCTCCCCCTTTTGTCATGAGCAAAAAGGAGGGGTAAGTCCCAGAAACATATAGCAAAGTGTAGAAAAGGAAACAGGCTCAAATCAATAGATCAACAAGTAATTATTTATTTATGCATTAATAAAATGAGATTCAAGTACATAAGCCATAAATAAAAATTACATAGAGCCAAACACAAACAAATTTAAGAACAAAAGAAAACTAAAAGTAAGCATCCTGGAGGTGGTAGTGAAGAGACGGGTGCGGGAGCGGTGAAGCGGATCGAAGAGCCGCAACCTCACGTTCAACACCTTCTATTCATCAAACAGAATAGAGAAGGTATGTTCCATGTAAGCGTGGTTGTCTTGCAAGGTGGCCATGATCTGTTCCAGAGTGACAGGAGCAGGTGCAGCAGCAGGGACATCAGCAGGGGCAGTAGGGGCATCAGCAGGGTCAAGCTCGTCCTCAGCAACCTCATCTGGGTACACCCAACCTTCATCAGTTTGAATCATCTTCATCTTCCGTAAGGTGTGAACGCCAAAGACATTGTGATGAGTCACAAAGAATGGCCCGCTCGGTCTCCAAGACACGAGGATACTTGCTCGAAAGGTAGTGACGATGATGCCATAAGGTAGGTCTCGATTTGTCCTTGCCCTTGGCCCGCATCATGTGCCTCATGATGAACACAGCGCCTGACCCGATGGCCATTTTTCGAAACCATAGCATGAAGACGTCCTCTTCGCCGAGATAGGCGTAGTTTCCACCGCGAGGGGCCGAATGTGAGCATAGGCGTAATGCGAAGCTATCTTGGCTTTTCAAAGATTCCACCCTTGAGACCTTTATCGAAAAGGGCCAGGCCGTGCCCAGCTTCAAGAGGTCTTCAACTGCTTGAAGTTTGTTGAAGTCTTCAAGGAATGGCATGTCATCCTCTTCAACAAGGGCGCCAGAGAACTGCAGCCCGAACAGAGTTGACCAGTCTGTTGGGAATTGCGGATCAAAATATCTCGCAACGGAATAATAGGATTCCCACACAGGATCCATGCGAAAAATCCATAATCCGAGTTTTTTTTAAAAATTACCTCTTGAAGCGTGATAAACACAAGCGAGGTGAATCACCAACACCGTAATAGCGACGATGTTTCTGCGGTATCCACACGAACAGACTTGCAAAAGGAGTCACGCCTCTGTTTCGTGGTGCTAGCTGCGAATAGAAGAGAAGAACCTTTCACTGTTTCTCATTCACTTTCTTAGGTGCGGCTAGGGTTGTGATGTAACATCTATAGCAGCCCCCTTAACAGTACTATTTATAATAGTGGCTGTCTTAAGTGAGTGTGAGTAGTAGCAAGGTAAGCTGTGCAACCCTAAAACCCATCTGTCATGAGTTAGGCCCACAATTGAATCCGAGTCCAACTTGGATCCTTATTGCTCCAATTTAGTCTGTTCTAAGTGTGCGACCTGCAGTTCTCATGACGTTGGTAGTAATATTAAAATCTCATTTTAATATTACAAACAAAGATGAGCGGTATCTAGCAACACATCACCGCTACCCAAGTAATGAGAATGTCGGTGACTTGACATAACCTATCCGTGATCAATGTTTCCGTGTAGTTTAGTCCCTTTGTCAAGATATCTAGATTGAACACAAGGCATGGAATGCGTCACCCTTGTATAGTCCAATCATTCGTTTCCTGATACTCGAGTAGACTTTGTAACAATAAATGAGATCAATATCTCATATTGACTCATTTGAGCATGGCCATGCATTTCGCGGTCTCACTCAATCGGGGGCCCGAAGATATCGCTCTGTTATGTAGGAGTGACAAATTCCATCTAGGTCACTCACATCCCTCTGCATGATTTGCGGTATGTCCAATAACCAACTTTATAATCACCTTGTTACAGATGACGTTTGATGGCATTAAAACACACAACTCCTCATGTAGGAATCGTAGTGATTTCGGTCAAAGGACCACAAACACCATTATCACTATGAGAATCGCTTATGACACTCACGTAACGACCCATGTAGCATTCTCATGGTGGGTCGATCCCAAGACATCATTACTCTAATATGTACCAATGTGAAGACTTGATATCTCATATCCATGACCCGTGAGATGCGGTCATCAGTCTCTACACATACTAGTCTCAATGTATTATTGTTGTCCTAATTAACAATAATACTTGACTAAGGACATTTAAGAATAGTGTTGTAACCAAAAGGATCTCACGATCAAGTCATCCACTTGATGTCCTATGGCATCAAACTTACTATTCTAAGGACTTTATTATGTTTATCAAAAAGAACACAATAAATGAAATGCCTCATATATAAAATAGCATAATAGAATATATGCAAATACAGAAAATGTATTAGCCTCTAGGGCATACACCAACACAGTCCAGTGGTGTGATCACTATGTTCTAATCACATACCTCAGAAAGGAGATTCTGGCCATCGAAAGCCAGATTGCAGAAGAACATCTTCACCAAAGCTGGATAGATGGTGGCCCGGTGAGAGCAAAGCTGAAGAACACCCTGGTTTTGCAGCAGGTCGGGAAAGTCGGCCGCGGTGCTTTGGAAAAAGGAAAGATCCGATACTTGGGTTGAACCAAGTTTCGCTCCCGTAGTGAGAGATGAAGCGTGCACGGTGCTCTTCATTGGAGGAGAGCCTTCGAAGGTCAAGCGGGTTGGTGCCTGGAGCATTCTTCGTGCGAGGACGTTTGGCTTTGGAGGAGGAAGCCATGAGAGAGAGAGAGAGAAGAAGAAGCGGATAGTGAAAGGTTGGATAGGGAGGAGTGAAGAGTCAGAGAAGAGAAGAGAAGATGGAGGCTGAGAGTCTTTGGGCGCGCAGGGGTTTATTTAAAGAACCCCGTGTTTATTCGAATAAACAGAGGTTTATTCGAATAAACCTTGCAGGAAAGGTGAACAGACAGGCACGTAGGAAACTAAAAAGGTGTGGCAGCCAGGGTTTATTCGAATAATAGGTGTTCTTATTCGAATAAAACGACTAGGAAGGCTAAGCGTTTTGGCTAGCTGGAAAGATTTATTCGAATAACTATGGAGTTATTCGAATAGGCAGAGACCCAACAAATCAAGACTGATAAAAACAAGGTTCAGTTATTCGAATAACCTGGGGTCTATTCGAATAGACCGAGATCAAGAATAGAGACAGATAAAAAACAGACGCTGGTTATTCGAATAAAAAGGGTTTTATTCGAATAAGCAGAGAACAGAAAGAAATACTGAGAAACACAGGTTTCTGGTTATTCGAATAGGGAAGATTTTATTCGAATAAGCAGAGATGAAAAACACACAGAAGTAAGCAAAGGTATCAGTTTATTCGAATAAGCTGAATTCTATTCGAATAAGGCTGATATTCAAAAACAAGCAGAGAAGGAGTTTAGTCGAATAACGCTTTGTTTATTCGAATAAAAACTCATACAGAAGCATATACGTATTTAAAGGCATACAAACATGATAATGATCAGCAATGAATAATCAAATAAGCAATTCAAATATTTGATTGATCAATTATGCCCAATTCTCCTCGAATATAAAAGAATGCTTCTTTTGCTAAGGGTTTAGTAAAGATATCTGCAAGTTGCTTAGAAGTTTCAACAAACTCAAGAATGCAGTCCCCTTTTTGTATATGATCTCTGATAAAGTGATGCCTTATCTCTATATGCTTTGTTCTTGAATGCAGTATAGGATTCTTAGAGATATTTATTGCACTAGTGTTATCACACTTTATCGGGATGTGATCAAGTGAAAACCGTAGTCTAAGAGTCATTTGCTTCATCCATAGGATTTGAGCACAAAGAACTCCCTACTGCAACATATTCACCTCGCGAGACAAAGCCACACTATTTTGTTTCTTACTATGCCAAGAAACTAAAGAACTACCAAGCAAGTGGCAAGTCCCACTAGTACTTTTTCTCTCGTCTAATTTGCATCCAAAGAAAATCGTAGTCGAATAGCCTATTAGGCTACAAGAGGCACCTTTAGGGTACCATAAGCCCATTTGTGAAGTGCCTACTAGGTTTTCATTATACGTTTGACAAAGACTTAAGTGAGATTCCTTAGGGTTTGCCTCGATATCTAGCACACATGCATACACTAAACATTATATCCGGCCTACTAGCGGTAGAAGATAAAGGAGAGATCCAATCATACCTCTATATTTCGTTATTTCTACTGATTTACCTCCTTCATCTTTGTCCAAGTAGCAAGATGTGCCCATCGGAGTGGCCATATGTTTAGCGTTTTCTATTTCAAATCTCTTCAGTAATTCCTTGCAGTATTTTGTTTGACTTATGAAAGTCCCTTCGTTTGTTTGTTTGATTTGAAGTCCAAGGAAGAAATTTAATTCTCCCATCATTGACATTTCAAATTCATTCTGTATTGACTTAGCAAATTCTTTGCAAAGGGATTCATTAGTAGCACCGAAAATAATATCATCCACATATACTTGCACAAGAAGAATGTCATGCTTTTTATTTTTAATAAAAAGAGTAGTATCGACTTTTCCTCTCGAAAAACCATTTTCCAAAAGAAACTTGCTCAACCTTTCATACCAAGCTCTAGGAGCTTGCTTTAAACCATATAAAGCCTTTTTAAGTTTAAAAACATGGTTGGGTAGTTCATGATTTTCAAAACCTGGAGGTTATTCAACGTATACCTCCTCTTGAATAAAACCATTCAGAAAAGCGCTCTTGACATCCATTTGATATAATTTGAAATCCATGATGCAAGCATAAGCAAGTAACATTCTAATAGCTTCTAGTCTAGCTACAGGTGCATAGGTTTCTTCATAATCTATCCATTCTTCTTGATTATACCCTTTAGCAACCAATCTAACTTTGTTTCTAGTTATTAATCCATTTTCATCAAGTTTGTTTCTAAAAACCCATTTAGTTCCAATTATAGGGTGATTATTAGGTCTAGTAACTAATTCCCAAATTTGATTTCTTTCAAACTGATTTAATTCCTCATGCATAGCTAGGATCCAATGTTCATCATCAAAAGCTTCAATTAAATCCTTAGGTTCAATTTGAGAAACAAAAGCTAAGTGATTACAAGTATTTCTAAGGGAGTTACGAGTACTTACACCTTTAGAAACATCACCGATAATTTGATCAAGGGAGTGATATTTTGAAGTTCGCCATTCTTTGGGAAGTTCCAAAGCTTGAGAATCCTCTTGTCTTAGTTCATCCTCTTTTTCCTTGATTTCCTTTTCTTTACTGTCCAGGTGTGTTTCCGCCAAGATTTCTGCAACATCATCAACAACAAGATCCTTTCTCGATCCACTTTGGTTAGTTTCATCAAATGCAACATGTATAGATTCTTCAATAGTCATAGTTCTTTTATTGTAAATGCGAAAGGCTTTACTATGATTTGAATAGCCAAGAAATATACCTTCATCAGACTTAGCATCAAACTTGCCTAAATTATCTTTTCCATTATTTAAAACAAAACATTTGCAACCAAAAACATGAAAGTGTGAGACATTTGGCTTTCTTCCCTTATACAACTCATATGGGGTTTTCTTTAAAATAGGCCTTATAAGGGCCCTAGGTTCATTACATAACAAGTCGTACTTACAAAGATCGCCCAAAAGTATTTAGGAAGAGCAGCCTCATTAAGCATAGTTCTCGCCATTTCTTCTAAAGAACGGTTTTTCCTTTTTACAACTCCGTTTTGTTGTGGAGTTCTAGGGGCAGAGAAATTATGATTAATGTCATGTTCATCACAGTAATTTTCAAAAACATTATTTTCAAATTTGCCACCGTGGTCACTTCTTATAGAGGATATTTGAAAACCTTTTTCATTTTGAATAACTTTGGCAAGCCTTTTAAAAGCTAGAAATGCATCATTTTTATTTGCAAGAAATAAAGTCCATGTAAACCTAGAAAAATCATCCACAATCACTAAAGCATAGTAATTCCCACCAAAGCTCATAGTTCTAGAAGGTCCAAATAGATCCATGTGCAAAAGTTGTAAAGGTCTAGTGGTAGAAACTATATTTTTCGCTTTAAAAGAGACTTTTATTTATTTACCCTTTTGACATGCATCACATAATTTATCTTTTATAAAATTAAGCTTGGGCAGTCCAATTACTAGCTCTTTAGAGACCAACTTCTTTAAGTGATCCATGTGAATGTGTGCAATTCTCCTATGCCATAACCATGAATCATCATTCTTACTCAAAAGACATTTCGCATCATTTGAAGATATATCATCAAGACTAATCATATAGATGTTGTTTACTCTATGACCAATGAATTTAACATGCTTGTCATTTTTATCTTCAATTATGCAATAGTTTGAATCAAATATGACTTTATTTCCTTTATCACATAATTGGCTAATACTAAGTAAGTTGTGTTTCAAGCCTTCAACAAGCAGCACATTTTCAATGGAAGAGTTAGGGCTCTTACCGACTTTGCCGATTCCAAGAATTTTACCCTTGTTATTATCGCCATAAGTGACGTGTCCATGATTCTTGGGAATAAGTGCGGTGAACTTTGAGTCATCTCCGGTCATGTGCTTGGAGCAAAGGCGCTATCAAGATACCAATTTGAACTCTTGGCTTTCAAGCACACCTACAACACAAGTTTAGTTTTTAACTTTTGGTACCCAAATTTTCTTGGGTCCTTGTGTGTCAGTTTTAGGTATAGTACCCTTGGGAACCCAAACCATTTTTGTTCCAACTTTTGTATTTATGTTTTTCCTTGCATTGCATGTTGAAGCACTATGTCCTTTTCTTCCACAATAAAAACATTTAATAAAAGGGCTACTTGAAATACTAGAATGCACAAAGAAATTTTTATAGAGTTTTTGTTGATTTTTCGGTTATAACCTATCCCGCTTTTTGAAAAACCACTCTTTGTCTTCCTAATAAAATATTTAAGTTATCCCTTCTAAAAGTGAATTTAGAAAGAGTATTCTTTAGATCTTCGTTTTCTTTTTCAAGTGTATGACATGAAGAACAAGAAGAGGAAGTAGAAGCATGTAAAGAATGATTTGTGCATGCATAAATCATTCCTAAAGTTTCGTTTTCAATTTTCAATTCTTCTATTTCTTTATTTAAAACAAGAATTTGTTTTTCTAATGAAGAAATTGTTTTCTTAGATGAAGAAATAATTTTTGTGAGTTTTAAAGATTCTTCATGTAATTCCTCAAAAGCATCTTGTAACTCATCGTAAGAAGGTAATAAAGTATTAGAACTTACCTCGTTTTCGCTTTCTTCTTCATCTCCTTTTGCCATGAGACACAGTTGAGCTTCTTCGCTATCTGAACTGTCAGTTGAGTCCATGTCGTTTTCATCCCACGCTATGTAGGCTTTTCTTCCTTTTCTTTCCTTGAAGGGATTCTTTTCAAATTTTTCCTTCTTCTTTTGATAAACTGGACACTCCATTTTCATGTAACCAGGTTTGCCACATTCATAGCAAGTTGGAGTCGATGAAGCTCCTTCACCTTTGAAGTGTGTCTTTTTAGGAGGGAAGGGAGGTCTTCTTTGCGTTCCCTTTTTCCTGAGAAATTTACCAAACTTTTTAACCAACAAACTTAAATTTTCTTCACTTACCTCAACGTTTTCTGAGCCTTCTTCATTTTCTTCATCATCATTGTCGATTAATGAAGAGGTGGCTTTGAGTGCTATTCCCTTTTTCTTTTTATCATTCTCTTCGCTTTGGCTTAATCTGCTCAACTCCAACTCATGCTCGTGAAGTTTTTCAAAGAGGGTAGCTAGAGTCATTGTGGACAGATCCCTCGATTCGGATATAGTCACACTTTGGGTTGCCAAATCCTCGCTAAGACATCTCAACACTTTGTTAATCAAATCTTCATTTGAAAAGCTTTTGCCTAAGGATGCAAGATGATTAATTATGTGGGTGAACCTCTTTTACATTTCCTGAATGCTTTCTCCTTGGTTCATTCTGAATAGTTCATATTCACGAGTTAGAGAATTAATTCTCGACCTCTTAACTTCACTAGTACCCTCATGGGTAACTTGCAAAGTATCCCACATTTCTTTAGCAGTTTTACAATTTGAAATTCTAAAAAACTCATCATATCCCAAAGCAGTAGTAATAATATTTTTGGCTTTTAATTTAAATTACACTTTTCTTTTGTCTTCATCAGACCATTTATTTCATAGTGTTTCGGTCCTTACACCATCGACCTCATGTGTGGGTATAAAAGTGCCGTTTTCGACAGCATCCCAAACATCTAGATCAATAGCTTCGATGAAGATTTTCATTCTTTCCTTCCAATATGCGTAACCATCCCCATTGAAAAAAGGTGGTCGGTTTATGGAGGATCCTTCGAAAAACCATTTGAAGAAGCTATATACTCTTAAGGTTGCTAAGCTCTTTATACAAGAGTCTAGCTCTGATACCACTTGTTACCAAGTGGCTTCCAGTACTCAAGAGGGGGTGAATTGAGTATAAAAACTTTTTTTGCAAAACCTCTTTTTAATTAAAACAAATATCAAAAGCTTAATAAATAAATGCACGAAAGAATGAGAAGAAGAGAATAAACAATAAAGAACAACGAAAATAAATGTGCAATAAAATAAATTACTTAAAATAAAGAGATTAGGGAAAAGAGAAGCGGTACGATTTATCCCGGTTCGACCACTAACCCACTTGTGGTCTACGTCCAGTCCTCGAAAGCCGAGATTTTTCACTAAGTATACAAGCTTCAATAGGTGCTTGCTACCGTTACAAAATAGAGCACTTTTCACACACAGGATACTATACCCTTGTGCTAAAGTCTCAACTCATGCAGGATACCTCACCCTTATACAAACCTTGAGGGATACCTCACCCTCGATACAGATTATCAAAAAATAGAGATGAAGAGAAACTCTCAAACAGATTATGTAATACAAGTTGAAGTGCTAATAGAGCTCTCACAGAAATATCTCAAAGTTTTTAAGCAAGAAGAGCGTAGAAAATAGTTTTCACAAAGACAGAGTAATCAGAAAATAGTTCAGAATAAAGGGTAATGGAAAACGTGACCCAGGCTTGCTATTTATAGGGAAAATTAGGTTAAACAGACGTTGGGTACAATTAATGGCAATTAAAATTCTTGTCTGTTTCCATTTACGTAAACACAGGTTCGTGTTTATTCGAATAAAGCAACAGCTTATTCGAATAAAATGCATCGTGTAAAACTTATTTGAAAAGGGTTATTCGAATAACCATCCTGTTATTCGAATAACTCTGTTAAAACCAATTCAAAACCAAAGGTTATTCGAATAGCAACTTGGTTATTCGAATAACGTATTTAAAAAGAAGTTCGATAGAAACCTTTATTCGAATAACGTATGAGTTATTCGAATAACTCATTTAAAAACTTGTTTCGAAAAACTTAGTTATTCGAATAAACGAATGTTTATTCGAATAGCCACTTTAAAAACCAGATTCTCGTGAAGACATTTATTCAAATAGGCAATGTTTTATTCGAATAAATCAAGCCAAAAACTGTTTTGAAAAAGAGATGATTCAAAGATACTGAGTTTGTTTCAAAATAGATTTTTTTATCTTTTCTTTCAAAAACAAAGAGATATTAATGTGAGTTTCATACAATAGATCCTAAGTCCTAATACTAATCACATATAAACTTGGACTTGGTCTATTACTCATATTCATTTA
This sequence comes from Ormosia semicastrata, assembly GCA_029884595.1. NCBI lineage: Eukaryota > Viridiplantae > Streptophyta > Magnoliopsida > Fabales > Fabaceae > Ormosia > Ormosia semicastrata. Next base: position 14,159,507 of record JAQQTO010000063.1, on the reverse strand, counting down.
ATCTTCTCGTTTGTTATCATCAAAACAAATCTTCAATGGTAAGCATCCAAACACAAGTTGAAGTTTGTTCCCACTGAGACGATAACTACTTGGGACCAATTGGAACAAGCTTTCTTGGACAAATTCTTTTCACCTTCCAAGACTGCTCATCTAAGGACCCAAATCACAAGCTTCGTTCAGAAAGATGGAGAGTCATTGTCAGAAGCTTGGGATAGATATAAGGCTTTGCTGGAAGCCTGCCCACACCACGGGTTAGGGAAATGGTTGATCGTCCACACCTTCTATAATGGGTTAGAATATTCTTCGAAGGTGTCTCTTGACTCCGCAGCTGGTGGAGCTTTGATGAACAAAAGGCTGACAGAAGCCTATGAGATCATTGAGAGTATTGCTTCAAATAATCACCAATGGGCAAATGAAAGAGGCCATAACCCGAGAAAACTCTCGGGAGGTAAGTTTGAGGTAGACGATGTTGATTTAATTATGTCAAAATTTGATTCTTTGAATAAATATTTTGACATACTAAAAAAAGCTCATGTTAATATCATAGGTGCTACTAACAATTTTTGTGAGATTTGTGGAGCACAGGGACATATAGGTGCTGAATGCCAAGTTGGAATTGGCTCCTCACAAGGTGCACCGGTGGAGCAAGTGGAATCATACCACAATTTCCATGACTTCAACCAAAATGGGAGGAATGATCCGTATTCCCAAACTTACAACCCTGGTTGCAGGTCACATCCTAACTTCTCTTACCGGAATAGTCAGTACCAAGCTGGGCAAGATAATGCTACCTTCTTCTAGACTCCAATAGGTACAAAAATCTAGACTCGAATCTCTTCTTGAGAATTTTGTTGAGAGTCAGTCTAAGCAAAATAAGGAGTTTAGGCACTATGGGCAAGTTGTGACTGAGGCAATTAAAGAGTTGTCAGCTAAGGTTGATAATTTAGTCATTCATAATAAGATGTTGGAAACCCAGATTGCCCAATAAGCAAGCACTTCACATAGGCAACAGGGTAAGTTTCCTGGTCAACCTGAAGTCAACCCAGGCAATGAACATTGCAAAGCTGTGAGTTTGAGGAGTGGAAAGAAATTAGAAGATTCCACGGGTAAGGGAGAGTGTGAAAAAGATAAGGGAATTGAGGATAAAGAGACTAAGACACAACCCTTAGAAGAAGAGGAAACTACTGAGAAGGTGTCTAAGTATGTACCTCCTGAACCTTACCAACCCCCGGTTCCCTTCCCTCAAAGATTGGCTAAGGCGAAGTTAGATAGACAGTTTGGGAAGTTCCTAGAGGTCCTTAAGAAATTGTACATTAATGTACCCTTCACTGAGGCGTTGAAACAAATGCCTACTTATGCTAAATTCCTTAAGGACATTTTGTCCAATAAGAGAAAGCTCAAGGAATATGAGACAGTAGCTTTAACTGAGGAGTATAGTGTTTTAATTCAAAATAAATTGCCTCCTAAGTTAAAAGATCCAGGTAGCTTCTCTATTCCCTGTTTGATTGACAACACGAATTTTAATAAAGCTCTATGTGATTTGGGGGCTAGTGTCAGTCTTATGCCATTTTCTGTGTGTAAGAAGTTAGAGGTGGGTGAGCTAAAACTCACAACTATCTCACTTCAATTGGCGGATCGGTTCGTCAAGTACCCCATAGGCATCTTGGAGGATGTTCCTATTAAGGTTGGTAAGTTTTAGATGCTAGTGGATTTTGTTGTGCTTGACATGGAAGCTGATGCTAAAATGCCGATCATACTTGGGCGTCCATTCCTTGCTACTGGAAGGGATTGATGTCCACGAAGGGAAATTGACTTTGCGATTGAATGATAAAGAAGTAGTTTTTGATGTTTTTAAATTTGAAAATAATTCTAATTCCTCAAATTCATGTAATTGCATAGATGCTACTAATGTTATGGATAGTGTTGTACTTTCAGGTGCGCAGAAATCAGTAACTGATGTTATGTTAGAAAACACCTTGCCCAATGATACTACAAAATTTGAGAAGTCTAAACCCTGCAAGAAAGGACCTAAGAAGCAGAATGACAAGTGTGTCGAGAAGCATGAATTTAAACTCGGGGATAAAGTTTTTGTCAATAACTCGCTTCTACGTTTCTGTCCTAGTAAGTTATGGTCGAAATGGTCAGGACCATATGAGATTGTTCGAGTATTATCCTATGGTGTGCTTGAGGTGAAGAAAGAAGGTCATGTGCCTTTCATGATAAATGGCCAGAGAGTGAAACACTTTGAAGGAGTGGGGATTGAGCACTACTCCGTTGACATCACCTAAGTACAGAAACCAGACCATAGTCAAGCTAATGACTTTAAACAACGCTTCTTGGGAGGCAACCTAAGCTTCTTTATTTTTTTCTTTTTATTTTTTCTTTTTATTTTGTGTGTTGGATTGCTGGTTTGATCTTTATCTCATGGATCTTATTTAGGTTTGACCCTTTTTGAAGCTCAAATTAGAATGAGAGTGAAGTCAGAAAGTTTCACACCCAGCTCATAGAAAATTCCATGGCTATGGATTGAACATCAGAAGATTTTCCACCATCGTAGTGAGTTCTTTTCTTTTCTCCCTTCTCTAGTTATAGATTTTTACATTAGGGACAATGAAAGTTCTAAGCTTGGGAGGGAGTATTTTCATTTTCATATTAGATCATTAGTTTCATGCATTTTTATGTCTCATTTTGCATTGTATCTTCATGTTGCATTTTCACACCATCATATCTCTCAATTTTTTGGTTGAACTTGTGTCCCTCTCTTTTGAGGATTTTGAGATGGTATTGATTTGGAACCCAATTTGTTGATTCTTGTGGTAGGCAACGGGCATTGTTTTAATTGATAGTTGGGGTGATCTCTTGTTAGTTGATAATTAACATATGTTCTCTGAATTTGTGCTTTTCATTTATTTTTGAACCTCTAAATGTGAGTTTTGAGCCTGTATGAGATTTATGCACTATATGATTTTTGCTCCCATTCTTTGTGTTGAGTGATAATTCCTCATTAATTTTATGCTTTAGAACTTGATTTGAAACCATTTTGAGATAAAATTTTTTATTGCATGCTTGAATGTGATTAATGCATCTTAGGTATTTTTCTGGCCTTCTGAAATAATTATCACACTTTCATCCACTAGTTGCCCATTTTGAGCTTATTGCATAATTATTTTTCTTGATGCCTATGATGATATATTGTTGGTAATCATTTAGAATATTAAATAGAGCAAATTGGGTTTGAAAGTTGTGTGAAGTTGTGTTAGGAATCATATGTTTTTGACCCTTCTCTTTCTCAAATGAAAAAAAAAATAAAAGAAAATCATAAGAGGAAAGCTTGAAAAAGAAGAGAAAGAGAAGAAGGAAAAGTAAGGAAGAAAATGCTTGGAAATATAGAGTTATGCTCTTAATTGAAAAATGTCTTTGTTCCATTTATGTTCTATTGGATTTCTTGTGCTTGTTGAAAATTTTGATGAGCCCTTTGTGCATACTTTCATTTCTCTACCTTACCTAACATCATTCCCATGGTCCCATTACAACCCTTGAAAGACCTTTTGATTCTTGCATGCATGCTGATTATTAGTGAAAATTTGGTTTCTTATCAAGCATATAGAAGTGCATTTTCTTTAAAGGATTTTGAGCGTATTGTTTTCACCCTTAAACACTTTTAGTGTGGTTAGTGGAGTGAACTTAATTCAATCAGTGAGGATGCATGATTTCTGAGAACTTAGCCTCTAATTGGACTTAATTTTGATTACCTCTCTGATTCTTGGTTTGCCTTAGCCTATTGCTTGGATAATTGTTTTCTCGGGTTCCTCATTCATTATTGTCTTTTGATCCCACTTTTTGGTTTGGCCTTAGTTATTGCTTGAGGACAAGCAAAGTCTTAAGCTTGGGGGGATTTGATGTGTGTGAAACAACATCATGTTTTGTTCTTGTTTTGCATGCATTCTTTGGCATTTTAGGCATTTTAGTTTCTCTTTTGGTTTTTTTTTCCTTAGTTTGGATAACTGTGGTGTTTGTGATGTTATTGTGCAGGATTGGTGCTAGATTGGTCTTGAAATGGATGGAAAGCTTGCGTGATTGAAATTGGAGTTTTACGGATAGCAAGAAGAGGCAAAAAGACCACTCCAGAGGGATCCACGGCCTGCCTGTGGAATTCCCCACAGCCATAGATCGAGCAATAGCTTGAAGAAGAAAAGGAATTTTTCCAGAGAGTTCCACGGCCAGGCCGTGGAATCATCCACGACCGTGGAACTCAAAAGGACTCAGAATTGGCTTTTTGGCAAATAGATCCACGGCCAGGTCATGGAACGATCCACGGTCGTGGATCGCAGTACGCAGTAGTTTTTAAGTTTTATTTTTTATTTCTTTTGGGGCCTTTTAGCCAATTAAAACCCTAGGGGTATTTATAGATGTTCTGAATACAATTTTAGGGGTTCCAATTTGATTAGAAGGAGGCACACTTGGAGGCTTTTGATCTTGATCTTTCTCCTATCTTCTTTCTTTGATTACGGGTTTGGATGTTCTTGAATTTGATTTCTTGTTTCTTCTCCTCCATGTCTGAGTAGTTCTCTTTGTTTCTAGGATTGGACAATGCCCTTTGATACATTGATGATGATTAATTGACTTTATTTTCTCTTTTATTAATCTTGAATGTTCTTTGATTCAATCCTTATTGCGCTTATTCATGTAAATTTGCTAGCTACATATTTGCATCTCATAGATATCTAGGGACGTACTGAGTGGTGAACCTAGGTGTTAAAACCATAAGAATTGAACTTAAAGTCTAAATCACAAGAGTAAGTTTAGCCTTTCGAGGATTCAATGAATTACCATAAAGCATAATGAGTTTAATTTAAATTCAATTACCACGAGAGTAGGAATTGGTTTAATTGGGCACGGTTCTTGTCTCTTGAGAAAGAACATTAACTAATTTAGGGTAATTCACCTTCAATTGAATTTCAATTTTAATAAAAGGGTTGTCAATTAAGATTTGTCTTGTATCATTGTGGTTATCCCAATCTTGGAAGCTTTCTTGAATCTGAAAAGAACCTTTCTTAATAACTTGTTGTTTTTGTTCTTAATTTTGCACTTTAATATTTATTTACTTAATTGCTTGGTTACTATGTTCTTTTCAATCAACAATTATAATATCTTTATTTAATTTAATTGAATTAATTAATTAATTGGTATTCTTAGACACAATCCCTGTGGATTCGATTTTTTTATTACTTGACGACGAAACCATACACTTACGAATTTCACACATCACCCAGCAAGATACGTCCAGCTCTAGTGGACCCAACATGCTTGAAATGGTTACACAGCTAGTAACCGTCATTCATAGGCTCCCCATTGACCATGCAGTGAAGGAAAAATAATTCATGCCTACTAAGGGTCCCCTGGCTTTCCCCTCTAGCACAAATGGTATTTGCTAACCATTTTTTGAGGTATCGGTGGGCAGGGGATCGGAGTTTGGAGGCCTTACAGGATTTGGGCTCATAACAACCAGACTCAGCAATAGTCAAATTAGACCAAACATGTTCCTTATTAAACTCACGAGGAATGCAATTGTGCCCTACAGGAAAACCAAAAACTGCACTAAAATAATGAATGTCTAATGCATGAGGTGTTCCTAATAGTTTAAAAGTAATCTCACCAAGCCACTCAGTTTGATCACTCAGAGGGTACAGTTTACAGTCAAAAGTGGAAAGAAATTCTCGAGTCAAATTAGCATAGGTAGGCCTACGCATATATGCAAACTAGACCCATCCTATTCTACCTAAGAAAGCAAAGGCCTTCTCATATAAACCAATTACCCTTAATGTGTCTACATCTAGAAACTTAGTAGGAACTACCTCCTTCCTATATAGAGGATGAATAGGTACCTGTAGAGGGTGCGATGCATGTGGAGGTGGGGGAGGTGGGACCTCCTTCCTTGCTGTCATCTTCATGCACTTCCTTGGAGGCATTTTGCGGTGAAAATAAAGTGAGGTGGAAATGGGTAGCTAGGAGAAGATGGAAGGAGAGAATTTGGGGTCTTTTGGGGTGAATGAGGAAGAAAATGAGGTTTGGTGGAGTTTAGGTGAGTGGAAGAGGATGGAGGAAAGGGGAGTGGGTTACGGTGAAATGATGATGTAAACAGGTATTGGACGGCGGTGGTGGTGAGGAAGTTGAAAGGGATGAGGGGACGGTGAGGCTGGTGGAGATTGGCTGCGTAGGGGATAGGGGGAAAATTTTGGAGGGAGAAATGAACAAATAAAACCCTAAGGGTTTTAGTTATCTGATACACAAACATAGGACGTGTCTTATGACACGCCCCCTCCCCCGTGTTTGGCTCTGGGTGCAGCAGTGGCTCCCCCATTCGAAGACATGAGACGTGTCTTATAACATGCCCCCTCCCCCATGTAAGCTTTTGTGACCAACTAGGGCTTCTGTCTTGAGAACATGGGCCGTGTCAAATGCCACGCCCCCCCGGTGTTCTACTCTATGAGTAATGGGGGCTTCTGCTAGTTAGGGATATGGGGTGTGTCTTGAAACACACCCCTCCAATGTTTTCCACAAAAGTTGGCAACTCAGAAAACCACAGTAATACCCCACGGAATTACCAATTTCCAAGGTTTCCCATCCACCTAAAACTCTTATAATCACTCCATACACCATCAAACAATCAAATAATGCATCCAATCACAAATCCAGCATTTCAAAACATAAAGATATCTAGGGATTCTTAAGAAATCATTCAAGAGACACACCAAGATCTACTTTACCTAAGAAACTAATCAAGAAAACAATTATAAAAACATAAAATAAAAGGGATAAAGAAAGCAACTTTGATTTTCTTGATAATAGGTTGCCTCCTATTGAGCGCTTGGTTTATTGTCCTTAGCTCGACATTATGATACTCCTTAGTGTTCTTCATAATGTAGATGGAGAAAGGTCATCTCTTCCACTTCTTCCTTTTTCGAAAACTCATGGTAAGGCTTGAGACAGTGTCCATAGACCTTGAATGTTTTTCCAGATGCCTCATTCATAATTTCCACTGCACCAGAAGAAAAAACATTAGTCATCACAAATGGTCCAATCCATTTAGAATATAGTTTACCTGGAAACATCTTGAGCCTTGATTAGTATAGCAGCACTCTTTGTCCTTTGTTAAAGCTTTTCCTAGAGATCATTTGATCATGGAATGCCTTAGTTTTTGCCTTGTAAGTAAGGGCACTCTCAAATGCCTCATTCCTCAATTCATCCAACTTTTGTAATTAGAGCTTTCTTTGTTTTCCAGCACCCTCCACATCCAAGTTGACTTGCTCGATAGCCCAATAAGATCGATGCTCCAGTTCGACGGGTAATTGACAGGACTTCCCATATACTAACCGAAATGGTGACATGCCAATTGGGGTCTTAAATGCAGTCCTATAAGCCCATAATGCATCATCAATTCTAGTACTCCAATCCTTGTGCGTTGGATTCACTGTCTTTTCAAGGATGGACTTGATTTCCTGATTTGACACTTCAATTTGCCCATTTGTCTGTGGATAGTAAGAAGTGGAAGTTTTGTGCACCACACCATATTTCTTCAAGAGAGCCTCAAATGTTCTACTGCGAAAATGTGTCCATTGATCACTAATTATGGCCATTGGAGTTCCAAACCTAGAGAAAATGTTAGACCTCACAAAATCCACAACAATCTTAGAGTCATCAGATCTGGTGGCTTTTGCTTCCACCCATTTTGATACATAATCAATAGCTATAAGAATGTATGAAAAACCAAAAGAGGGTGGGAATGGTCCCATAAAGTCAATACCCCAAACATCAAATATTTCCATAAAAACTATCAGAGTTTGAGGCATTTGATTTCTAGGACCAATATTACTTGTTCTTTGATAACAGTCACATGACTTACAAAAGTTGTGAGCATCCTAAAAAATTGTAGGTTGTTAGGGTCAAAACTTGTTTGCCCATTTGCTAACAGCAAGTGCACAGGTCACACAAGAAATACAGATACAGAGTAAAAGATCGTTCCCACAAGGATAAGTTTATTTCTAATGCTAAGTATTAAATGATAGCTTACCTAATTCTATTCAAGAATATAAAAATATAGGAAAACAATTAAACTAAAGACTAAAAATTGGTAAAGATAATGGTTAGAGATTAGGGAAATCATTCTTCACCCTTTACTTCAACCAACAACATGCAATCTTCTTCATAAATATGAATTCAATGATTAGGTTAGCTTGAGAATCTACATTAGCTAAATGCTTATGTCTAGGTCATCTAACCATGGTTTCAATTGCCCAACTCTCTAAGTGTCCTTAAGAGCTAACACAAAATTCACTCTTTAAGGTTTATTCTCAAACACGTGCTATGCATAGTTAAGAGGTATATTTCTATCCCATTAGTGAATCAACTCGTCCCGCCATTGGAATAGAATCGAACATGCATCAACTATACATACGATCTCAAACCTAAATTCCTATGTCTAGGTTCATTGGACTTTATCAAATCAACTTAAATGTTGGCCAAACACTCAAGAGCATTAAGATTAATATGATTGAACAAAATCAAAGATCCACACAAACTCAGAGAAGAACAAATCATTAATATTTATAAAAAAGATTCAAAGTCATCCCTAAATAAAGCTTAGTTATACAATGAACATGAAAACAAATTACAAAATACATGTTCAAGAAATGAGAAAGAGAAAAGAGAAAAGAGAGAAGGAGAAAGCTTATAGTTTTCATCATTAAAGCTTAGATCCTCCTCCAATGGAAAGAGGGCTTCCATCCTTAGCTCCCCAAGCTCCATCTCCACCTCCAATGGAGGACCTAGTCGCAGCCTCTAACCCTAAAATGCTAAAAAACCTAAAAACCTAAAGAAAAACTGAGAAAGAAAAGAGAAAGAAAAAAGCGTGAAAAATAGAATAAATAGGCTCAGCTCTCCGATACGCAGCACGGCGTGAACATGCCCACGTCACGGCGTGGAAGGCCGTGTGTGAGAACACGTGGTAGGTTGTGTTCTTCTCTTACTTGTGCTGGCTGAAACTATCACATCATGGCATGCACATGTTTGCGCTGCGGCGTAGAGCTCTGGAATGCCTCATTTGCTTCTTTCCTCCAATGCTAGGCCTTGGCTTGCATCAATTTGTCTCTTTTGAGCCCTTCCTGCATTATAGAAAGTACCAAGTTAAATATAATTGCAAATCTACTTAATCAATCAACAAATATGCACAAATTACTCAAAAACATAAAGAAAGGTCTCAAAATAGAATTCCACAAATATAAGCATAAAACCTTCTAAATATGCATAAGAACAAGGACTAAGCATGCCATAAAGCACAAATATGAGGCATAAATAACTACATTTCATGGAGTTATTACAAGCCAATAGAAACCATTGTCGAGCACTTTATTGGTTGTCCTCTTCATGCCAAAATGCCCTCCACATGCATAGGTGTGACAAAAAGAGAGTATGGAGTGAGTTTTTGAATCCAGAATGCACCTCCTAATTACTTAATCTGCACAATGCTTCCAGAGGTAAGGATAATCCTAGATGTAATATTTGTAATCACTCCTCAGTTTATCCCATTATGCCTTATTCAAACACTCCGAAAAGTCCTTGGTGGCCAAGTAGTTGGCTATGTCAGCATACTAAGGAATTGTAGTCTCAATGGCCATGAGATGCTCATCTAGAAAACTCTCTTTAATAGGCATCTCCTCCTCCTCAATCACCAACCTACTCAAATGGTCTGCCACTAAGTTTTCACTTCTTTTTTTGTCTTTAATCTCCAAATCAAACTCTTGGAGCAGTAAAATCCATCGGAGCAATCTAGGCTTCGCTTCCTTCTTCATAAATAAGTACTTCAAAGCTGCATGATCAGAAAAAATAATTACTTTAGAACCAATCAAATATGATTTGAATTTTTTCAAAGCAAAAATCACAACTAGAAGCTCTTTTTTAGTTGTAGAGTAATTGAGTTGAGCATCACTTAGGGTCCTTGATGCATAGTAGATAGCATAAGGCACCCTATCAACTCGCTGTCTTAGGACAACCCTAACCGCAAAGTCACTAGCATCACCCACCAACTCAAATGGTTGCTCCCAATTTGGTGGCCTAATGATAAGCGCCATAGTCATCAACTTCTTGAGTTTGGTGAAAACCTCTATACACTTCTCATCAAAGTGGAATGGAACATCCTTTTGAAGTAGTGTGCAAAGGGGTAGAGAAATCTTGGAGAAGTCCTTGATGAATCTTCGGTAAAACCCTGCACGACTAAGAAAAGAACGAATTTCCCGCACACTAGTGGGCGGGGGTAAGGAACGCACAAGCTCTACTTTAGCTCTATCAACCTCAATTCCCCTAGCAGAGATCATATGACCTAACACTATACCCTCTTCTACTATAAAATGACATTTTTCCCAAATCAAAATAAGATTAGTGTCAATGCATCTTTTTAGAACCAATTTTAAAAGTTCTAAACAATCCTCAAACCTATTCCCAAATACACTAAAATCATCCATAAAGACCTTTACAATGCTCTCTATATGATTAGAAAATATGCTCACCATACATCTCTGAAAGCTCCCTGGTGCATTACAAAGCCCAAAAGGCATTCACCTATATGCAAAGATGCCAAAGGGACAAGTGAAAGTGGTATTGTCCTGATCTTCTGGAGCAATACAAATCTGATTATAACCTGAAAATCCATCTTAAAAATAGTAGTAAGATTGATCAATTAATCTCTCCAACATTTGATCAATAAAAGGCAAAGGAAATTGGTCTTTTCTAGTGGCAACATTTAATTTTCTATAGTCTATACAAACACACCACCCTATTTGTAGCCGAGTGGAAATAAGCTCATTTTCAGCATTTCTTACCACAGTGATTCCAGATTTCTTTAGTATTACCTGGACCGGGCTTACTCACTTACTGTCAAAAATGGGGTACATCACCCGCACACTTAGGAGCTTCAGTATCTCCTTCTTCACGACTTCCATCATAGGAGGATTTAACCTCCTCTGGGGATCTCTCACTCTTTAGCCCCATCTTGTAACGTTCCGGGACTACCTGCAGGATTGACGAGTGTCTCCACAAACTAACATAGGTCTTTTCAGCATGCTTTGTCCTCACTCATACGCATCCTAGGAAACTTCCTAGGAGGTCACCCATCCCACAATTGCTCCAGGTTAAGCACGCTTAACCATGGAATTCTTATGTTCTAGGCTCCCGAAAAGAAGTTACAACTTATTGATATAGCTACGCCAAATCAATTCCTTTAAGTCATCCTCAACAATGCAATCCCATACCTGCACAGTCTCTGAATCCCTCTCATTCCAGTACGCATTCAGTTCATTCATGCGACCCTTCGCCTAAAAACCTACCAGAAGCCACTCCTTGTCCGTGCTTCATTGCACCGGCGATCACTCCCCGCCCTCGTCGGCCCCGGGACACACATGCCCACCAACTTCCACTTAGTTCATCTCTGAACCACATCGTACTGGGAGAGGCCCCGTCTCTGATACCATCTGTAACGTCCCGGGACTGCCTGCAGGATTGACGAGTGTCTCCACAAACCAACATGGGTCTTTTCAGCGTGCTTTGTCCTCACTCACACGCATCCTAGGAAACTTCCTAGGAGGTCACCCATCCCACAATTTCTTCAGGTTAAGCACACTTAACCATGAAGTTCTTATGTTCTAGGCTCCCGAAAAGAAGTTACAACTTGTTGATATGGTTACGCCAAATCAATTTCTTTAAGTCATCCTCAACAATGCAGTCCCATACCTGCACAGTCTCTGAATCCCTCTCATTTCGGTGCGTATTCAGTTCATTCATGTGACCCTTCACCTAGAAGCCTGCTAGAAGCCGCTCCTTGTCCGTGCTTCATTGCACTGGCGATCACTCCCCATCCTCGTCGGTCCCGGGACACACATGTAAGTTGTAACACCCCAATTTTTCATTTTTCTTGAAATAAATGTGTTTTATAATATTTATAGGTTTTTGTGAATTTTTGAGAATTTTTAATTATTTTGAATATTTTAATATTATTTTGATTATTTTAATATTATTTTTGAAATATATGTCTAAATTTAATTTTTTCTAAAAATATATGAGTTTTATAATTTTTATGATTTTTGAGAATTTTTGTAGATTTTTCAGAGTTTGTGATTATTTTAATATGATATTAAGTTTGTATGTGTGATTGAGGCGGGCCCGAAAAAACAAAATTTTTTCCTGAACCAAAAAGTTTCGACTATCAAGGCGGGATCAGGGGATCTTACTAAACCAGAAATCGGAAACAGTTGACGGAGATTTCTTTATCTGAGTTTTTTATTATCCATTGTGTAATAATAGCAGTGACTATTATCTATTGGGTAATATCTGTTAGAAAAATATCTTGATGACTCAGCTGGTGACTCTGCACTATGGCTCACCATGCTAATTCATCTGTTCTAGAAGATTCTATGATGACTCACCTAGTAAATATGTAAGGATAAATATCTAGGAATAAATATCTACCTGGAAAATATCTTAATAAAAAATCTCAAGTGTAATCATGAAAGCTGAAAATATCTAAGTTAAATATTTTAAGGGTAATCATGAGCCATCATTATTAAGCTTTATGACTAACCAATAGGAATTGATCAAACATACTGGCTTGGACTTTATTAGGATCCGTTGGATGGAGAACTTGACGAAAAAGCCTTAGATCATCACCATTGATTTAATCAATGGTGTGAGATCAAATTTGATAAAGAAGCTTATGATATCCGCTTTGGATTTAATCAATGGTTAGGAGATGAAGTTAATTTTAATGGTTAGATTTGTTAGTTAAGAAACTAGATAATCTAACTTAGTTACCCTAATAGCTTAATTAGTAACTAAATGAACTAATTTAGTTGCTAAATAATTAGAAGCTAGTTACTAAATAAATATCTAAATTATCTAGAAACATGACAAAATCATGATCTATGCAATGACATAATAATGTAACTAACTAATTAGAATGTAATTAGAAATCCTAACAAAATTAGTTTAAGAGAAACTAGGTGAATTAACTATTTAATTAAGGTGTAACTAGGGAATTAAAATAGAACCAATTTAGTTCTATTCTCCTATGACTCACATGGCCACAAGGCCTTCTCAAAGGTTCTTGAATGGTCTTTTGTGACCAATGGATGACACCAAGTGACATAGGCCATGTGCATGCATGTGATAGCTTTCTATCTTGCTAAACAAATTTCTATCTCTCCATTCACTCACCTCACGGCTGCACACTTAGTAAAGTAACCTATTCTATTTCATTTCCTCACACTTTGTGACACAAAAGCCTTCCTCTCTATTCTCTCTCTTCCAATCATTCAAGAACACCAAGAACAAACACCAAGAACTCCATCTTCTTCCTTTCTTGAACCATTTGGTCCCAACACCTAAACCTCACATCCAAACTTCAATAATTTTATACAACCTTAGACCTAGAACCTAGACACAATTCTAAGATACTTTGTAGTTGAGATCTAAGCCTAGTTCTATCATCTTCAACCTTGTTCTTCAAGTTAAATATCAAAAAGCTCTTATTTTTCTTCTTGAAGAAACTCACGGCCTCCACCCACCAAACCAACCTCCACACTTCTATAATTTCATATAACCTTACCTTCTAAATCCAAACATTATTCTAAACACTTTTCCTTTAATGAGTTTTGTCTAAATCTTTCTCTAAGTGCCTCAAAAATCAAGCTTTGATTTCCTATATCAAAGGTAATTTCTTGAATCTTTGATTCTAAGTTGGATTTCTAATTTTCTATACCATGATTAATCTATGGTTTGTTGTTTTCAAGCCTTGTTTATGACTTTTAGATTTGTTTAAGATTTCTTAGGATTTTTCTTGGTGCCACACAAATTCAAGAGGAATGAGAGGCTTGAAGTTTGTTGTCTTCCTTAAGGTAAGAGGGAGATTAACCTCATCGGCCATATGTGGCGGTGAAGGAATGAAATTGTTTGTGCTTGTGGTGAAAAATTCATAAGGATTTATTCACTTGATTGTTTAAGCTCTCTTTGTTTATGTTTGATTTGTTTATGGTTTTGAAAATATGCTTGCATGTATGTTTGGTATGCTTATAGCTTTGATAGTATACTTGCCTATGTGAATTTGGAAGCATGATGATACTTGTGTAATTTAGGATGTGAATAACATGATGAGGAAAATTGTATGAAGGCCCCAAAGAGCCTAAAGGCACACGGCCTTATCACTACAAAAGGGGACCAAGAGTCCTAAATTATTTTCTTAATTAAAGATTAAAGGATTTTGTGCATAGAAATTTAATTAAGTGAGTTTATAAGGATTAAAGTGTTAGAAAATGATTTATATATGAATTTTAAGCACTATATGAATTCGGCCAACATGCCAATTTTTTATGATCAAGATCCAAAATTATTTTACTAAGTGTAAACTTAGGTGTTTTAAAAGTAAAAACTCAATTTGGTAAGTTTAGGAATTTAAGATGAAAGTAATTTAATTTTTAGAATTTAAATTAGCCTAATTAAGTTATGTAGTAAAATAAAAGTGAAAACTTGAAATTTACTGACGTATAGCTCACCCTATGGGTTTTGAAGTGCGTTAGGAAATTTTGAGCTGTAATATCCTAAGTAAATTAAAGAAACACAATTTTCTGAGAAGCAGTAGAAATACTGATTTTTAGATGGACTATATTGAAAATATTCTCTAAAGAGGGACTATATTGAAAAATATTCTTTAAAAATGGACTATTCTGGGAATATTATTTAAAGAGGGACTATTATGTAAATATTATTTTATAGAAGGATTATTATATAAATAATGAAAATAAAATCAATTTTTAGCATTAAAAGAGAAAAATCTTATTTTGGACTTAAAATATATTAGAAATATCTTTACGCGATTGAAAATACGTAGAAAAACCCTTATGCAACTTAAAAATAGCAAATTTTAGCTACGCGATTGAGAAAACATTTTAAAATCTCTACGCGATTGAGAAAATGTTGAAAAACTTTTACGCGATTTAAAAACATAACAGAAGTGTTACGCGATTGTGAAAACTTGATAATATTACTACGCGATTGATAGAAACAGCGAGATTTGCTATAGAGCCAACGTATTGAACTAAGTAATTTGTGAAACTGAAGTATTGGACCCGAGTGAATCTTTGGTATTATGTAATTGTATGGACGATTACATAATATTATTGATACTAATGGTATCAGACAATTGTATGGGCGGTTGCGTTAATATCATTGGGAATTATACAATAGTACTTTGTTTTGATTAAAGGTGCTTTTGAGCATTATACGGTGATATTGCCATGTGATGGCATATGAATAAACAATACTGTGTGATCAATGACAGTATATGTTTGAATCAGTTATCATGCATAGAAAAGCATATTCGCTTGATTTGTTAGGGTGTTTTATGCCTAAAGAATGAACAAGAACTTACAGGATAGTGGATCGTGATGGATCTTGAGGGATGTCAAGGCGCGGTGATTCACACGGTGGAGTGGTTACCACCTGTGATTATTATAATCACGTAATACCCTTGGCCTATGGACACTGATTGCAACGCACTGGCAGACTTGACAACACTATTACTTTTGATAATCCAGTATAGACTGTCTTTTTAGGGGGGACCGATCTTCTGGAACGTTCATTTTTAATCTTTAGTTAGCTCCATGGAGTAGGATCAGGTTGCATTGTGCGTAATGATGGTCCTTGTACTCATTGAGTATGTGCATAGTTAGTGTACACATTGTTCATGAGCATACTCAGCATTCACACTGTGGTGATATGATATTGTGATGGTCTATTATTGTGGAATTATTATTATATCTGATATTGTGCTGCAAGTTTATTGAAGTAATTATTTATTAATTGCTTTGAATATATCTGTTGATTTTTATTATTCTATAGGCTGTGTGTATGGAACAACGTTATTGTTCATATCATTTCTTTGCTGCCATATTGGTATGCGATGTAAGGGATCTCACCTCTTTGCTGTTTTATTTTGTTTATTTCTATTTTATGTCTACATTTGTGAAGACGGCGATGGCTGCAAGGAGGTATCAGTTAGGTTTCTTTAGACTACAGTTTCTTGAAGGCGCTGAGGCTTAGCATGTCCATTGGGACTCAGAGTATATAGAGTATTGTGGTGACATTTCTTTATCCGCTAGTAGGACTCGACATGGGGTTATTACAACATCTTTTACAGTTACTTATGCAGAGTTTGTTTTACCTATCAGGGAGTTGTGGAATGACTTTCACTATACTCCTAGATGGGACTTTGATTTATCATTGGCTCGGATTTCTATCCATCGAGATATTCCCAGCTAGGGAATTTGTCTTCTAACAAGGACTCATATCTTAGGTGTTTTGTTTTTGGGTATGTAAAGATAATGAATGAATATTTGTAGTAAACTCTGTTTATATGAAAAATATATTTATTCAGTTTTTATAGTTTGAGTTATTTTAATTTGATCAATTGATGTTTTCTGTGAAAAAGAAATTTTGAAACCCATATTTAAATGAAATTAATTATTTTATAACTTGAGAAATTATTTATAAGGAGTTATTATGAATGTGATACCCTTCGGAGGGGGTGTTACATTAGTTGATATCAGAGTCCAAGGTAGAGTCTTTTGGATTTGTGGGTAGATTTGTCTTATTTGTGCTGTGTTTTTCTCTGACACTGAACACAAAGATATATTGTTTGGTTTTCGAAAGGAGACAATGTTGTTTGAAATGGTTACATTTAGTTTCGTTGTGATTTGAGTTTTGTTTTTGAAGAAAGACAATAGATCGTAGTAGATGTGGGCATGTGGACACGAGACGTGACAATGATCGTATAGCCGCAACTAGAAATGTGATGCAGAGGATGACTGACGTAGCGGTACAACAGAGACAGATGATCGCTCAGTAGCAGGAACTGATAACCGAACTTCAAAGCTTGTTAGGGTTGGAGCAGTCACCGGATGCAAGAAGCTGTGACTTTGAACCTTCGATAATCCAAAAGGGAAGGAAATGTAAGGTCAACCGATTTCATCAAAAGTCGTATATACGACCACCAGGGAAACAACAATGAAGAAATCGAGGAAGTGCTTGTGGCAATGAATTTGGTCAGACTGTGGCACTGCCAATGAAGTGTTGGAAGTGTGGAAAGAGCCATATGACAAGAGATTACATAATCAAGGGTTTAATTTGCTTTAGATGCAGAAAGCCCGGTCATATCTCGTGGGATTGTGATCAACTGAAGACGGAATCTTTTGTTATTAATAAACTTGCGACAAGATCTCAAGTAGGGGAAGAAGTCAATACAAAGAGTGGAATGGGAACGTTCAAATACAAAGACTTAAGAAACAAGGAAGTTGTACCATAGAGAGTGATCTTAAAATTGTGCTGTATAACTCGCAAAGTAACCCATTCTCTTATGGTCTGTGACTATGTGAACCTTTTGGGGTTATCTGTGTTTCTATTTCTTTTTTATTTGAAAAGTGCTATCTTAACTTCTAAATTTGCTATTATTACTCAAGTCTGCTTAAAACTATTCTATTATTATTGGAGTTTGAAACTTTTCTGTTGATCTAGTTTGTCTACTTCTGAGTGAACCATTTGGGTTATCTCCGTCTTTGTTATCGTTTGATCCTAGTATTTCTACTCTTCTTGTTAAACTTGTTGTTTATACTCAAGTTTTCTAACTCTACCCTATATCTATTAAAGATCAAATCTTTGCTGTTGATTTGATTTACATATCTAAAATCACATCTATTTGAGAGCTTAACTTTATAAATGGATTAGTTATTTTCCAACCATATCCTACTAGATTGTTTCAATGAAACTTTAGTGTTTCCTTGAACTGAGATTTTTGGATTTGAATCTAGAAATTGAATCCAGAATTTCATTTCTAAATTTATTAGACCATACTAATTTCTTTATTGGATAAATCTGGTAATCTACCAAATAGTCTTACCATTTTTCTTTCTAATCTTCCCAGTGTCTTCCATATATCTTAATTGAGAAACTATATTCTTGATTCAACCTATGTCATAGTACCAAGTACAATACATTTAGAAGGGAACTTGATCTATGAAAAATTTTCTGATAAGATTAAAGATAGGCAAGTGAAATAACTTATCTTGATGAAGAAAATCTAGAACGATGTGATGGGAGACACAATATGGGAACTAGAAGACCAAATGAAGGAAGCCGTTGTTTTCTCCAAGATTGATTTACATTCTAATTATCATCAGATTTGAGTAAAAGTGGAAAATGTTCTAAGACAGATTTGTCATTGTCTTTATTGACGATATTCTGATCTATTCTCGAAGTCCGAAGGAGCATGCTAAACATCTAGATGCAGTTTTCAAATTCCAAAGAAGAGAGTATATGCAAAGTTATTCAAGTGCAAATTTTGATTGAAGGAAAGGTAGTGACGTATGTTTCAAGGAAAGGAAAGTGCATGAGAAGAACTATCTGATTCAGTTTTAGATTTTGCGATGGCTATTTTGTGTTGAAGATCTAAAAACATTTTCTTATGAATCAACCTACAATGTTTACAGTGATCACATGAGCTTGGAGTATGACAGTTAGAATTTTCAAAGGGCTACGATTATTATTCGAATAATCTGGTGGAGGAAATCCAAGAAAAGTAGGAGGATCATCTGAAACGACGTAACTGGAAATGCTACGTAGACAAGATAAAGGAGTAATATCCTTTTTGTTTTTATATGTAAGAGAAATTTCAAGGACGAAATTCTTTTTAGAGGGGGAGAGTTGTAACACCCCAATTTTTCATTTTTCTTGAAATAAATGCGTTTTATAATATTTTATAGGTTTTTGTGAATTTTTGAGAATTTTAATTATTTTAAATATTTTAATATTATTTTGATTATTTTAATATTATTTTTTAAAAATATGTCTCAATTTAGTTTTTTCTGAAAATATACGAGTTTTATAATTTTTATGATTTTTGAGAATTTTTGTAGATTTTTCTGAGTCTGTGATTATTTTAATATTATATTAAGTTGTATGTGTGATTAAGGCGGGCCCGAAAAAATAAAAATATTTTCTGGACCAGAAAGTTTTGGACTGTCAAGGCGAGATTAGGGGATCTTACTAAACTCGAAACCGGGAACAGTTGATGGAGATTTCTTTATCTGAGTTTTCTATTATTCATTGTGTAATAATAGCAGTGACTATTATCCATTGGGTAATATCTGTTAGAAAAATATCTTGATGAGTCAGCTGGTGACTCTGCACTACTACTCACCATGCTAACTCAACTGTTCTAGAAGATTCTATGATGACTCACCTAGTAAATATCTAAGGATAAATATCTAGGAATAAATATCTACCGGAAAAATATCTTAATAAAATATCTCAAGTGTAATCATGAAAGCTGAAAATACCTAAGTTAAATATCTTAAGGGTAATCATGAGCCATCATTATTAAGCTTTATGACTAACCAATAGGAATTGATCAAACATAGTGGCTTGGACTTTATTAGGAACCGTTAGATAGAGAACTTGATGAAAAAGCCTTAGATCATCACCATTGATCTAATCAATGGTGTGAGAACAAATGTGATAATTATGATATCCACTTTAAATCTAATCAATGGTTAGGAGATGAAGTTAATTTTAATGGTTAGATTTGTTAGTTGAGAAACTAGATAATCTAACTTAGTTACCCTAATAGCTTAATTAGTAACTAAATGAACTAATTTAGTTGCTAAATAATTAGAAGCTAGTTACTAAATAAATATCTAAATTATCTAGAAACATGACAAAATCATGATCTATACAATGACATAATAATGTAACTAACTAATTAAAATGTAATTAGAAATCCTAACAAAATTAGTTTAAGAGAAACTAGGTGAATTAACTATTTAATTAAGGTGTAACTAGGGAATTAAAATAGAACCAATTTAGTTCCATTCTCCTATGACTCACACGGCCACAAGGTCTTCTCAAAGGTTCTTGAATGGTCTTTTGTGACCAATGGATGACACCAAGTGACATAGGTCATGTGCATGCATGTGATAGCTTTCTATATTGCTAAACAAATTTCTATCTCTCCATTCACTCACCTCACGGCTGCACACTTAGTAAAGTAACCTATTCTATTTCATTTCCTCACACTTTGTGACACAAAAGCCTTCCTCTCTGTTCTCTCTCTTCCAATCATTCAAGAACACCAAGAACAAACACCAAGAACTCCATCTTCTTCCTTTCTTGAACCATTCGGTCCCAACACCTAAACCTCACATCCAAACTTCAATAATTTTATACAACCTTAGATCTAGAACCTAGACACAATTCTAAGATACTTTGTAGTTGAGATCTAAGCCTAGTTCTATCATCTTCAACCTTGTTCTTCAAGTTAAATATCAAAAAGCTCTTGTTTTTCTTCTTGAAGAAACTCACGGCCTACACCACCAAACCAACCTCCACACTTCTATAATTTCATCTAACCTTACCTTCTAAATCCAAATATCATTCTAAACACTTTTCCTTTAGTGAGTTTTGTCTAAATCTTTCTCTAAGTGCCTAAAAAATCAAGCTTTGATTTCTTATATCAAAGGTAATTTCTTGAATCTTTGATTCTAAGTTGGATTTCTAATTTTCTATACCATGATTGATCCATGGTTTGTTGTTTTCAATCCTTGTTTATTACTTTTGGATTTGTTTAAGATTTCTTAGGATTTTTCTTGGTGCCACACAAATTCAAGAGGAAGGAGAGGCTTGAAGTTTGTTGTCTTCCTTAAGGTAAGAGGGAGATTAACCTCATCGGCCATATGTGGCGGTGAAGGAATGAAATTGTTTGTGCTTGTGGTGAAAAATCCATAAGGATTTATTCACTTGATTATTTAAGCTCTCTTTGTTTGTGTTTGATTTGTTTATGGTTTTGAAAATATGCTTGCATGTATGTTTGGTATGCTTATAGCTTTGATAGTATACTTGCCTATGTGAATTTGGAAGCATGATGATACTTGTGTAATTTAGGATGTGAATAACATGATGAGAAAAATTGTATGAAGGCCCCAAAGAGCCTAAAAGCACACGGCCTTATCACTACAAAAGGGGATCAAGAGTCCTAAATTATTTTCTTAATTAAGGATTAAAGGATTTTGTGACAAGAAATTTAATTAAGTGAGTTTCTAAGGATTAAAGTGTTAGAAAATGATTTATATATGAATTTTTAAGCACTATATGAATTCGGCCAACATGCCAATTTTTTATGATCAAGATCCAAAATTATTTTACTAAGTGTAAACTTAGGTGTTTTAATAGTAAAAACTCAATTTGGTAAGTTTAGGAATTTAAGATGAAAGTAATTTAATTTTTAGAATTTAAATTAGCCTAATTAAGTTATGTAGTAAAATAAAAGTGAAAACTTGAAATTTACTGACGTATAGCTCACCCTATGGGTTTTGAAGCGCGTTAGGAAATTTTGAGCTGTAGTATCCAAAGTAAATTAAAGAAACACAATTTTCTGAGAAGCAATAGAAATACTGATTTTTAGAGGGACTATATTGAAAATATTCTTTAAAGAGGGACTATATTGAAAAATATTCTTTAAAAATGGACTATTCTGGGAATATTATTTAAAGAGGAACTATTATGTAAATATTATTTTATAGAAGGATTATTATGTAAATAATGAAAATAAAGTCAATTTTTAGTATTAAAAGAGAAAAATCTTATTTTGGACTTAAAATATATTAGAAATATCTTTACGCGATTGAAAATACGTAGAAAAACCCTTATGCAACTTAAAAATAGTAAATTTTAGCTACGCGATTGAGAAAACGTTTTAAAATCTCTACGGGATTGAGAAAATGTTAAAAAACCTTTACGCGATTTGAAAACATAACAGAAGTGTTACGCGATTGTGAAAACGTGATAATATTACTACGCGATTGAAAGAAACAGCAAGATTTGCTATAGAGTCAACGTATTAAACTAAGTAATTTGTGAAACTGAAGTATTGGACCCGAGTGGATCTTTGGTATTATGTAATTGTATGGACGGTTACATAATATTATTGATACTAATGGTATTAGACAATTGTATGGGTGGTTGCGTTAATATCATTGGGAACGATACAATAGTACTTTGTTTTGATTAAAGGTGCTTTTGAGCATTATACGGTGATACTGCCATGTGATGGCATGTGAATAAACAATACTGTGTGATCAATGACAGTATATGTTTGAATCAGTTATCATGCATAGAAAATCATATTTGCTTGATTTGTTAGGGCGTTTTATGCCTAAAGAATGAACAGGAACTTACAGGATAGTGGATCGTGATGGATCTTGAGGGATGTCAGGGCGCGGTGATTCGCGCGGTGGAGTGGTTACCACCCGTGATTATTATAATCACGTAATACCCCTGGCCTATGGACACTGATTGCAACGCACTGGCAAACTTGACAACACTATTGCTTTTCATAATCCAGTATAGACTATTTTTTTAGGGGGGACCGATCTTCTGGAACGTTCATCTTTAATATTTAGTTAGCCCCATGAAGTAGGATCAGGTTGCATTGTGCGATGATGGTCCTTATACTCATTGAGTATGTGCATAGTTAGTGTACACATTGTTCATAAGCATACTCAGCATTCACACTGTGGTGATATGATATTGTGATGGTATATTATTGTGGAATTATTATTATATCTGATATTATGCTGCAAGTTTATTGAAGTAATTATCTATTAATTGCTATGAATATATCTGTTGATTTTTATTATTCTATGGGCTGTGTGTATAGAACAACGTTGTTGTTCGTATCGTTGCTTTGCTGCCATATTGGTATGCAATGTAGGGGATCTCACCTCTTTGCTATTTTATTTTGTCTATTTCTATTTTATGTCTACATCTGTGAAGACGGCGATGGCTGCAAGGAGGGATCAGTTAGGTTTCTTTAGACTACAGTTTCTTGAAGGCGCTGAGGCTTGGCGTGTCCATTGGGACTCAGAGTATATAGAGTATTGTGGTGACATTTCTTTATCCGCTAGTAGGACTCGACATAGGGTTATTACGACATCTTTTACAATTGCTTATGCGAAGTTTGTTTTACCTATCAGGGAGCTGTGGAATGACTTTCACTATACTCCTAGATGGGACTTCGATTTATCATTGGCTCAGATTTCTATCCATCGAGATATTCCCAGCTAGGGAATTTGTCTTCTGACAAGGGCTCATATCTTAGGTGTTATGTTTTTTGGTATGTAAAGATAATGAATGAATATTTGTAGTAAACTTTGTTTATATGAAAAATATATTTATTCAGTTTTTATATTTTGAGCTATTTTAATTTGATCAATTGATGTTTTCTGCGAAAAAGAAATTTTGAAACCCGTATTTAAATGAAATTAATTATTTTATAACTTGGGAAATTATTTATAAGGAGTTGTTATGAATGTGATACCCTTCGGAGGGGTGTTACACATCCTCCATTAAGATTCTATGCATGCAAATGGAGGGGCTAATACCCTTAGTGTCTGCTATAGTCCAACCAATGGTCGTCTTGTGCTCCTTCAATACAGCCACCAATTTCTCTTCTTGTTCTTGGGTGAGTAACTTAGCAATTATCACTAGAAGTGTGTCCTTCTCTCCCAAGAATATATATTTGAGATCATCAGGTAATTCCTTCAGTTCCAACTCCGGTGTCTGCACAACAGAAGGTTTAGGTGCATCATTAGTAATTGGTAGCTCAACATAAGAAACCTCATGTCCTTCTGAAGTAGAAGAGAGCTCATGCAAGACTGCTACTACATCATGAATATCTCCACTCCATGGCTCTCTTTCATCATCCCTCTTCTCTTCCTGTAAATCTAAGCTATAAGTCAATACTGTATCAAGAGTATCAAAATGATTAGACTCAAAAGTTACAGAAATTAAAGAATCAAAAGTATCAATGAAGTCAATCAAACAGGTAGAGTGCACATCACTCGGGTATCTCATAGGCTCAAAAATGTTGAATCAGATTATTTCCCCCATGAAATTCCATGGTCAACGTCCCTGAGTGGACATCAATCTTTGTCTGTGCAGTCTTCAAGAATGGTATCCCCAACAAAATAGGAGCAAAGTTGGGGGATTTATCCTCCTCCATGTCCAGCACATAGAAGTCTGCTGGAAATACTAATTCATTCACTTGCACCAACACATTCTCAATAACACCCTTTGGGTATGCGCTAGATTTATAAGCCAGTTGAATAATTATATAGTTGGCTCTAAATGACCTAGATATAGAGATGTATAAATGGAATAAGGCGTGACATTTATGGATGCACCTAAATCTAGCATTGCCCTCTCAAACCTTATGTTACCTATAGTGCATGGTATGGTGAATATGCCAAGATCCTTACACTTCATTGGGAGTTTATTTTTAATTATTACTGAAACATTCGCTCCCACTTAGACCCTCTCATTACCTTTTAACTTTCTTTTTTTAGTGCATAATTCTTTTAAGAACTTGGCTTACCTAGGCACCTGCTTAATGGTATCTAAAAAAGAAATGTTAACTTCCACTCTCTTAAAGGTCTCTAAGATCTCTTTATCTACTTTTTATTTCTTATTCTTAACCAGCCTACTAGGAAAAGGGGCCTTAGTGACATACTTAGGAAGTGGTTCAGGAATGCTTACCTTAGGGGCCTTAGAGTTTTGCCCCTCCTCATCTACCTTCTTAGGCTCATGATCTTTCTCTTTAGTGACTTGTGGATAAAATGTAGATTGATCTAACACCTTCCCACTTATTCACTTTCGGTTGTGAGGGAAGTCTCCTAGAAAGTTGGCTCTGAACCTTGTTGAGGTCTGTGGCTAACTGCCTTACTTAATTCTGCAGGTTACTGATAGTGACCCTTATTTCTTGTTGGAAGCTTTGCATAATGACCTTTTGCTCCTGTTGAAATTGAATGCTACTAGTGGCCATTTGAGTCATTAACTCCTCTAGCGAAGGCTCAAGTTGCCTAGGAGCTTGAGCTTGTTATTGTCTCTGAGGGAAAGGTGCTTGCCTCTGTTGAAATCCTGGAGGTTCATAGGCTGGAGGTTGATTCTAGTGCTACTTTCCATAGCTCACATTAGGATGATCCCTCCATCCTTGATTATATGTATTAGTGTAGGGGTTGTAGTTTTTGGAAGGTCCAGAATATCCCCATGTTGCCTTTACCTCCTCGCTTGTGTTCTCTTGTAGAGTGAGACACATATCAGTGGGATGTCCCAAAGAGCAACAAATCCCACAAGCATTTATCGATGCTTTCCCATTATCTATTAGCCGCTGAACTATAGCAGTCAACTGGGTCATTTGCTACTGTAAACTGGCTGTTTCTACCTCTTTAACTACTCTTACTCCAGTGTCATTCCTGGTGAAGAATTGTTGAGTGTTTGCAGCTATCCTTAATATCAAGTTCCTAGCTTCTTGAGGAGTCTTATCAACCAAAGCTCCTCCACTAGCAACATCAGTTATGTTGTGGTCCATCACTAGCAAACCCTCATAGAAATATTGAATCAGAAGTTGCTCACTGATTTGATGTTGAGGGCAGCTAGCATACAGTCTCTTAAACCTCTCCCAGTAGTCATGAAGTGATTCCCCATGCTTTTGCTGGATGCTGTAAATTTCTTTTCTGATGGTTGTGGCCTTTGAGGCAGTGAAGTATCTGTCTAGGAAAGCTCGAGCCATGTCCTGCCATGAACTGATGGATTTGGGTGACAAATAGTATAGTCACTCCTTTGTAGAATCTTTCAGTGAGAATGGAAAAGCTCTTAGCTTGACTTATTCTACTAGAATTCCCGTTGGCTTCATGCTAGAATAAACCACATGGATCTCCTTCAAATGCTTGCTGGGGTCTTCCTCGTCTAATCCATTGAAAGATGCCAAAAGATGGATTAAGTCAGACTTCAACTCAAATGTCTCCTCATTTTCAAGAATCTCTATGCACAGAGGTTATTGGTCCAAGTTTGGAGCACCCAACGCCCTTAGAGTATTTTCTGTTATCTCCTCCTCTTCAGATGTCTTAGAACTTGATAGATCTATATGGCGGGCAGCTTCAATGTTAGCAGATGTGAATTGAAAATTAGATGGATGGAAGGGAAACTAAGCATGTGAGCTGATTTGATCAATGTAGTGCTTTAAATCCCTTACTTTCTCATCCAATCCTTCAATGGACATAGACACCTACAAAACATCCAGAAAAATTTGATTAAAGTATTAAAAACTAAAACAAAAGCAGAGTGAAAATAAGAAACAATTTAATAGCACAATCAAAAAATTAGTTCCCCGGCAACGGTGCCAAAATTTGGTGTGACTGTTGGGTTATGAATAAAATTAATATTAAAATCAGTTGTCAAGTTCCACAAAAAATATAAAAACCTTACAACTAGTTATAGTTAGTAAAGGTTGATCCATAGAGAACTAATTTAATTGACACTATAAATCGATTCCTAATTTAAACTCTAAAGAACAATAAACAATAAAAGGGGTTTTGTTTGTTAAAACAAAGAAAAGAAATTAAGTCCAAAGCAATAGCAGTAAACATGATTTGAATTACCAATTTAAAGGTATTTATTAAGAGATGGAATCCACCATTAGATTTATATGATAATGTTAACCTACATATCCTTTATCCTAACATGTCTTTATTCGATTATGAGATTAATTCTTTGTTTTTCTTAGGTTTTGGTTAATTTAGCAACCACTCAAATTAAGCCCTAATCACTTTTTAACTACAAAGCAACCACTCTTATATCTATCTAATGATTGCCTTAAGATTTAGAAAACCAATCACACTAAGATCCAATCATACATTGAGATTGAATTACTTAGATCATATGTTTCACTAGTCCTACTACCGCAACCGCGCATAGCAATCCTAGTTTTACCACTTTCGAAATTGGCAAATAATATAAAGACCTGTATATTAAATTAAGATCAGAAACATATGAATAAATATATAAAATAAAAACTACATAACTGTATTGAAATAAAGAAGTATGTAGGATTCACAAAATAAAAACTAAGGTTTCATCTTTCCCTAACCAAATAAGAAACTTAACCACGCATGGCGAATTCAAAATAAAATAAAAAATGAAAGAAAAACATTGTCAAGAATACAAATGTGAAAGAAAACTGAAGATCAAACTAGTTTCCAATGATTGAGTTTGATTGATCGTCGATGGTTCAAACCCGAATCTCTAATCTTTGATCAAATCCCCCTCTCTTTTGTTCTTCGTATTCTCCTCAGTTCCTTGGCGGCTTCTATCTCGGACTCACCCTCTTGGAACCCTAAGCAATCTTATTTATAACCTTGGATACCTAGCTCCTCGTCCAAACTCAAAACTAATTTCCTGATACGCAGACACGGGCCGTGTCTGATTACACGCCCTCCCCCCCGTGTTTGAGTCTGCCAACATAAATTCCACAGAATTGGAAGTTAGAAAGGAACACGGCCTACCCTATGTCTTAAGACACGGGCCATGTCTTTGGGCAAACTCAGAACTGAATCTAATTTGTGATGCCAGAGAAGGACACGACCTCTTTGTGTCTAGGAACACGAGCCATGTCACTTAACTTCTTCATATTCAGCCTTGATTCTTCATATATTGTTTCTCCCTTTACTTCTAAGGGTGATGTTGATCTCCTTGAGTCTTTAGCTCTCTACTAAAATGGATAGTAAGCTTGGTTTGATGCTAAATGGACTCCATCACTCAAAAATCTCCTAAAAAACACAATGCAATTATGAGTGCTTATAAACATACTTAAGCATAGTTTCATAATAAGGATCCAATTAATCTTCATATCTAGAAACTTAGCTAAAAGTTGACAATTAAGCATATATGGAGTCCAATTAGATCAAAGACAAGGCATTCAAGATATAGAAATAATCAATAGATCAGGACTTTGAAAGCATTCTCCTTGATGATTCCTCGTTTCTTTGATCAATTAGTCCATCCTTTTGAGAAAATTTATGCATAATTGAAATACTAGGAGGATATTTTGGTAACCATTTCATCTTGGGTCCTTTAATGTTAGTAATAGGGCCTTTAAGATCTTTAGGAACCCATACCATACTATTTCTCATATAAGGATTTATTCTATAATTGCATAAATGAGAAATATGTCCTAGATGACCACAAAAATTGTAAACAATTGAATTTAATGATGACTTGGTCCTTTGAATATCATTTTTGAAAAACTTAAGCCTTTTGTTGTTTTTACATTCTAAATTATTTTTGTTATAAGCCTTACTTGAATTTTTATGTGAAATAACATTAATTTTATTCTCATTAACAAGCATAGAAAGTAAGCAATTAGAATCATTAGCTTTGGTAAATTCAGAATATAAGTTCTCAACTTGATTTTCTAAATCAATGCACTTTTCACAAGAAGTTGAGGTTTCACATTTCAAAGACATTTCCTCATCAAGAAAAGCATATTTATTTTTTAAAGTCTCAATTTTATTTTCAATGGAGGAAATGTTTTCCAAAAAAGATAAGTTTTTCTTTTCTAAATTCAACAAACCATCATAAAATTCATCATATGCACATTGTAGCTCATAATAGGAAGAACTATAATCTAGTTTAGAATTATTTACCTCAAAGTCTTTTTTAGTCATATAGGAAGTAGTCTCAATTTCTAGCATAATTGGTTCTTTAAGGGAATCACCATCTTCCCCAGTGTTGTCCTTCAAGGATTTAAGAACATATTCTTGAGGACATTTTTCAATATTATCTTCCTCTAAAGGCTTTTGCTCTTCTTGCTCTCTATATATAACTTTATGCAAAAAATCATTGTTAACAAGATAAATAGCATAAAAGAGCATACCATATATCTTTAGTACTAGAGCAACTCTTAATTTTAGCATAAGCCTCATCAGCATAGCTCTAATGTTCAAAGAAAAGCATTTCTTGTCATAAGCATTCCAATCTTGTTTTGGTTTAGGAGAAAATTTGTCAAGCATAACATCTCACAAACAAGGATCTTTAACTCTAAGCGATTAAGCTTTCAATAGAGCAAGAAACTCTGATACCACTTGTTAGCCATGACAACTATCACCCAAGAGGGAAGGTGAATTAGGTGATTACAAATTTTCAAAACAACTTTGAGATATTATGCATTTTGATATTTTTAATCAACATATGCAGCGGAATAAGTTTAACAAAGATATAACTATTGTAGATTACTCAAATACAACTTGGGTTATAGGATAAATTAATCAAATAAGCTAGATATCAAATTCAACTCAAGCATATATAATTAAAGCGCAAATGTAAATGAGATAGAGTTGAGAGAAGCAAACACAATATTTATCCTGATTCAGACACCAATCATTTGTGGCCTATGTCCAATCCTCAAGTAAACTACCCGAGATTTTCTACTAAATCTTCAAGTTTGAATAGGTGCTTGAAAACCTTTACAACCAAGAGCACTCAAACACACGTCTGGGATACCTCACTATTTGTGCTTGAGCCTCAATAACTAGGGATACCCCACCCTTACAATTCCTTTAAAGGATACCTTACCCACTTTACAATGAATCAGAGTATAGAATAAAAGACACTCTCACAAGAGTAGATAATACAACTCGAAGCTTTATGAAGCTATTTAAGGATATCTCACAATTTAGTAAAAAAGAGCACAAGAAATAATAAAATATGAAATACGAGTCAAAGCATGAAAGAATTATTTCAGATAGTTGGGTGTGTGTAAAAGATGACCCAAAACTATTATTAAGAAAATAATCATTGGGTATCATTTATTTCAACATTATTCGAATAAGCAAAGTTTTATTTGAATAAATCCACTTATAGCACACCAGGAAGTGTTTTCTAGAGCTTGTTATTCAAATAACCCTTTAGTTATTTGAATAAATCTTTAAAAAAACATGTTCTGGAACATTTGCTAGGATGTTTTATTCGAATAAATACGTACTCATTCGAATAAGCCACTCTGGTTTCAAAATCTAACTTTAAATGGTCATAACTTCTTCATTTCTCATCCGTTTAAAGCAAATGACCACTCATTAGAAAGATATTTGAGTCTATTTTCAAATGAAAGAAGTTTAAAAAAACTCAAAGTAAGTTATAATAATAAAAAGTAACCAAATGTCAGTTTTTCAAAAATTAAACTTGACTATTTTTTATAGTTTTGAACTACCACCATAACTAGCTTTTCAAAACTTGTTTGATAGACATTTTAGCATGTGAAAACCATTTGTAAATAGTTGAAAACATATTTGAGTTCTTTTCTTATTAAACTTCTATATTTACATAGGATAAAGCCTTGAAATCATATGTGTTATTTGGATTATTTGAAAAACAAGTTTAGAACTTTTTTAAACACATTATAAAATATTTGAGATATCTAAAAGGGTTCTTACATAAAGACCCTAAGTCCTATAAACCATATCATTTAAGCTTTCTTTAGACTTGGTCCTTGCCATGGCTTTGTTGTTATCAAAACCTTCATGAAATAGGCATTCACATTCTCCTTGAGTTGAGTATAATTGAAATATTTTGTTTTCTTATTGCAATGC
Organism: Ormosia semicastrata; assembly: GCA_029884595.1. NCBI lineage: Eukaryota > Viridiplantae > Streptophyta > Magnoliopsida > Fabales > Fabaceae > Ormosia > Ormosia semicastrata. The sequence goes on along the minus strand of JAQQTO010000063.1, from coordinate 14,128,941 downwards.
TCACTCTTGGTACTCGGACTATCCTTCAAAGTATTGCTCACTTAAAACATAATTAGTCCAAACTTTCAATATTTTCATATGCATGATTCTTATATGAAATATAACAAGATAGAGTACATGATCATGCATGATCCAATATAATCTATTAAGTGCATCTATGTAGCATAAGCATCATTCTTTTTGACTTGTATTTGTCATCATAAAAACTTAACATATTAAATCATTGGAGCAAACTTATTTCCACATTTATCCCCTCAAGTTTCATCACTTATCACTCGACTCTCTAAACTTTTTTTGTGTGTGTTACTAAACCCCTCTAAACTTTGGTTCAAAGTGAAATCATTAACTTATCTGTCAACTCTAACTGTAGTTGGAATGACTGATATGCACATGAGCTCCAAACACACTTTCAGCTTCTTCTCCAATCCTCCATTGATGGAGAAATTTGAAAAGTTGTGTGCCCTAAGATCCAAATCTCCATTTCTTCCATGTGCAAGTGCCTTTTTTTTTCTCTAATTCTTCATTGTTGCAGTTGGGTAAAGAGAATTATGGGCAGAGACATAAATACCATGAAACTCCAACTATCATATTCATTGCCCATGAGACACAATATCTCAAACATTCAAGCTCTTCACCCAAATACCAACAAACCAAGTCTCACGTCTAACACTTCATTAACCTGTCTTCTCCAGCACAAAAAATGAACCCCACGTAGCATGAAGCAACCATTAGTACCACTAGCCACAATACAATATTTGAGAGAGAAATCAGAAAAGGAGGATTCTTTGAGAGCTGAATCAGAGAAGGCGTGAGAGGAAGAGTAGAGCTAACCTGCAACACATACATCCTCCTCTTTTTGGCACCATAACAGACCTAGATAGCCCTTAACACCCAACGCAGAACAGAGCCAAACTTCCATAAAACAGAACCTACACTTCCCTCTACCCATACCACGTGACTCAACCTAAACCAGAGACCTAAAACATTAAAATTACACTCGCCTACAAGCAGCAACTCTACACCATCAAAACCACAACCCAAAGTCCCAAATAACCTTAAGCAAGAACACCCTAAAATTCCCCCAAACAAACCCAATTGAAACTGAGTCTCAATTTCAACCAGTTAGCAGTGACTCCAAATGCCCCAGAGCGACTTATCTGAGCTAGCACCTTTGTTCATCAAACTAGGGCATCACCATCTTCACCCTCTACAACCAAAATCCTCTACCAAAACCATAAACCAGAAAATTGGTCCCTCTGTAACATATGTGCTGAAGATTACTTCTTTTAACAATTTCAGTTGTGATTAATCAATTATTCTTTTATTTGTTCATACTCTAAGACTATAACAATGAAGAGCCAAAGCTACAAAAATGAGGAATAAATCCTATTCTTCAATTTCAATCATACACAAAAGAAAAAGACTTACCTCTATTATAGCTGAAGTTGATGACGACGGTGGAGGCAGTGGAGGAGTTGATGGCGACATTAGTTATAGAAGGCACGTCTCTGAGGGGGGGAGGAGGCGGAGGAGGGGGCACGAGGGAAACCAACTCCATCCTTTGTTTGTGTGATATTATGTGAGACATCACGTGATCAGCACGTGTTCCAACTGTCGTTAGAGTTGACGGATAAGTTAACCATTTTACTTTTAACCAAAGTTTAGGGAGGTTTAGTGAAACAAAAACAACCAGGGGGATCGAGTGATAAGTGATGAAACTTGAGGGAGATAAACTATAATTTAACCTAAAAATTATATTAATACTTTAGAGAAAAAGGTACATAAGTTATAAATTGTTAATGAGAAAATCAACGTTTGAGATCATGATAAACTATAAATTTGTTTATCATACATATGCATGTATGATGAACTATAAAGTTGTTAAAATTTAGTTTCTTAATTTTCTTTTTAAAAATTATAACTCCTCACAATTTTTTTTCTTTGAACCCCTCATTTTAGAAGAGCTACATTTAGAAAATCTACCTCATATTTTTTGTCTTTTAAATGGTTTTTTTATAGATTTAAATTAAAATTACAGAAACCTACCTTTATTAAAGAATTATTATAATCTCCTTTAATTTCTTTTATCAATTTTTATATTTTTCACGTAACTATTCTCCAAAAGTTGCTTGTGTAAATCTTTAAAATAAGGGAATTTTTCGATACCCTTATTTATTAAAGGGTATAAATAAGGATATCGGTACTTTGCTAACTTAGCATAATATTATTAGTTGATTTTATAAAATTCTTTATTGATAATAGTCTGTAATTTGATATATTAGTTCATATGCATGTTTCTAACTGTGTGACTTGTTCTCATTTCTCCTTGTAAATTAGGTAACACAATCAATAAAGAATTTAAGAATAAGAATTATATAATAGAAAGTTAAAATTTAAAAAGTTAGAATTTATAATATTAAAATTTGAAGTCAAACTTAAAATTAAAGAAAGTTAAAATAAAAATCAACGAGAATAAAAAGTTATCATATAAATAAATGAATACAAATGGCACATTTTAATTAGAAGAGTACTGAAACACTTAAAAAAAAGGTACTAGAAAAAGGTCTTTAAAACAAAAAGCAATGTAATAAAAACAAAAAAGGAGAAAGAGTGTAGTTTACTGCTTACTTTTTTAGATAAAAAATATCTTTTTTTTAAGTACTTTTTGTTTGTTTTTAACATGTTTGGATGAACTTTTTTTAAGGAAAAGAAAAAGCACTAGAAAAAGCTCAAATTGTACTTTTTTAAAGGATGAATTTTGGTGCTTCTCATAAAGACCATTTTTATAACACAAAAAAATTATTCAAGCATTAAAAAAAAATACTTCTCTAAGATTACATCCAAACATAAAATAACTTTTACTTTTTTAAAAGACCTTTTAAAAAAAGATCACATAAGAAAATATTTTATTTTAGAAGTTCATCCAAACGAGCCCTTATTCTCGCATTTATTATTTGCATGGATTTTTTTTTTTTGTTTCTTATAGTATTTCTTCACTTGATAGGTGAATGGCTAATTTCCCAAAATACGATCAGACACTAAGCGAGAACCCTTCCCAACGACGTTATTTTCATACACATGCATCCTAAGATCAAACTTAAGACCACATGCTTAATAAACTTAAATATTTTCGACTCGAACCAACACACTTAAACCACATGAATTTTCATTCTAAAATATTATCATAAATTCCGTACATTTATCACAATAAATATTTGATATTATGGCTTAAATATGACACATGCCATTATTTAGCTTGATAATTATAATAACACTTTTTTTTTGCAGTAAGGTGGTGTTTGAGTTAATTTGTGTGTATCTCGACTAATCCACCTCTTCCAATCTGGTCAAAGACAGGTCATCTATGCTGAAACAAAAGGATTTACAAATATATTTCTTATAGTCTAACTTCAAGAAATTGACATAGCCATTCTTTAAGCATTTATTTTTTAATTATTAAATTTATTAAAAATATCATCTTATCATGATTTTTTACTTCCAAAAAATGAATAAAAAACTAGTAATTAAACACATAATAGAATTAACGTGAAGTCATAAAAAAGAAAAAATAATAAAAATGAACGTGAAGTCATTAAACAAACATAGATGATTAATTATTAAATACACAACAGAAGGTTAATAAGTTAAATCCAAAAAAGAAAAGGAAAAAGAAGAAGAAGAAGAAGAAGAAAAGACTTGGGCTTCGTTTGGATAAAGTATTTTAGAAGAGAAATGTAATTTTTGAGAGGATTTATAATGCCATACATTAAAATGCTTTGTTTGGATACTTTTTAGGAAATATTTTGAAATTGCCAGCATTTTGATTAGGTAATTTTTAACCCAAAATCAATGAATTTAGAATTACACCTTCTGAGGTGGGATTTTTGAAATCCCTTGCTCTTTCTTCTCTCTCTTATCCACAATAACCCCGACCTTGACCTTATATATCTTCTCTGCCATGGCTTTGCCTATCATCCTCTTCGCAAAGCTCATGGTTTCTCCTTCATAATTCTAGCTCAATGATTTAAGGACTTCATCTAAGATGTATTTCAGGTATTCGTCTCTATTCTCGATTTTGTTGATTATGTTCTATGATTTTGAGTATTTATTTTCTTATTTAATTTTTTTATTTGATTTTTGTTTGAAAACTGCCACAATTTGTTTTCTAGTTTGGTATTTATTATCTTTTTCTCTAATAAGCAATGTTGTAATTGCTATAACTTGTGGTTCTTAGTTTAAGAGATTTTTCTGTAATGAGTATATTGCCCAATGGATTCGTTGGTAGATTTATGAATTGTGATGTTGCTTATGTTGCAGCTTTTTGACTCAAATTGAAGTATTTGAATTTTAGACATGGAGGTGTTACTAGGTTTTGTTGTTCATTTGCATTTTTCATCTTTGATACACTAAAATGAATCATTTTGTAATTCCGTGATAAATTGATAAAAAGTGGAGCCACATACCAAATTTAAACTCTACATAATGTTAATGGCTACCTAAAATTTAAGAAAAATAGAAATGGTTTGTTATATTATTTACTATATCCTTTGAGCTAGAAAGAATGTTTATGCTTTTGTGCTCAGATTTTGCTTCCATCACATTGTATTTGCAACAACTTTCAATTTGGTGCTTCCTGTTTTAACTTCACATATTGTGTAAGTGTAAGCACAAGTGTAAGAAGCAGATTAAATGTTGTTTTCCTCCAAGTTCATCAATGGGCTTAAACAGATTTGACACTAACAGGACATTCTTCAATCTATTTTGTGGAAGAGAATTTAGGACTGGTAGTGTTAATATTTTAGAATTATTGCCAGGTTGAGCTAATTTTTGTTTTCTATAATATAAATATAGAATTTGGTTTTGGTTTTGTAGTCAATATAGCAATTCGTCATTGCTTCTCTCTATTGCCTTTTGGCATCTTAATTTATAATGACTATTGCTCCCCTGTAGCCCTTGCTCATTACCCCTCTCCCTCGTGGTGGTGATTCTTCAAGTTCTTAATTTTAGCAGTTTGGGGAAGGTGATAATGTGCTTCTGAGTTTTGAAGAATGACAATCGCTTTACAAAATACAAGAGTATTTTTGAATTACCTCAGGAGATAGTAGTGGCTGATACAAAAATTTATACTTGCCATTTCATTGCATCTCATTACTTGCTAGTACAAACTCTCATAACTTCATAAGTGGATTACTGACATGACATCACTTATATTAACTCTAAGTTAATGTCTTAAGTCTTTACTTTCTGTACAAGTTTCAACCACTATTTCTTGTTACATTTTGAAAATATTGTAAAAGATGCACACAAATAACTGTGTATTTGTTTTGAATTAAGAGGAATGTCAAATAAGGCTTCTAATGCTCTCTTTTACTTTGAGTTTTTGATTTCATGAGATGCTTGTGAAGATGATATTCTTGGCTGCTCTTTGGCATTGTTGTTCGTGGTTTTTGTTTGATGCTTTGTGTCATTGATTTCTGCTGCTGCTGTGAATGATAATATGAAAAATATTTGAATGCATTCTAACAGAGTTTCATGAGCTAGAGATGTGTTATCATGTAAAATGGGTCGTACGCTAGCTCTTTTCTGCACTAAAATCATCAACACAACAACCATAGTTACACCCTTAAGCCTTGATCCTTACCCTCAAATACACACTAGAAATTCACTTATCAGTCAAACTCACAAACGATCACTCACTCACAGAATCTCTGCATAACACTGCACGTTGCACTCCATATATATCATTCACTGCACCAGAAAAATCACGCTCATTGCACTTGCACCTGCACTTCACACATATATATCATTTATTTTTCTTGTGAATGATTATTTATGCATGATTTGGTGTTTTGTTTCATATGGACTGAGAGGCAGTATGGTTGTTTATCCTTTGTTAGTAAGCTATCTTTAATGAAGTAAAATAGATCAAGTATTTGTTAATGCTGCTGACCATGCGGTGTGATAAATTTTTTAATCCTTTTTCAAGTATTTGTTCAATAGGTCCTTCAACATCCCAGTACTTGGCATAACACACTTACGGTACTTATTATAATTAATTTTTTTGGTTCTTAAATGTGTACTATGTTGTGGTCAAGTTGTGCAATTTCTATGGAGTCATCCAAAGGAAAGGACAAGACAAAGGGCAATTTGTGCAAACTACAAAGAAGATGGACGAAAAAGATGTTCAAGACGTGCTAAATGAGTTGGAGAAAATACCCAGTCTTGATCACCCACAATGGCTAAAAGCTGTTAATTGGTTGATAGAAAATCCTAGTCAACTAGTGTGGTTGTGAGAGCTCTTCCATTGGATAAGAAGAAGGATTACATCTTGCCTTTTATGTCTTGATGCAATGTTTGGAGTGAAAACATGACTTAGGTGCTGAGAATTTATATTACATGGTGTCCAATTTATATTACTGAAGTGTCATATTTTAATCTCTAATACTGGTTATGGATGTGGAATTACAGATTTAAAAATACCATTAGTTGAAATATTGAATTACAGATTCAGTCTCTGTTTTGTTTCTTATATGATATCCAATTATTATCACAATTATATTGATTCTGCTAGGTTTAGTTTTGAGGTGCTTTTTCAATATTAGTTACTACATTTTTTTGCCTAGTCTAATTTATATTAGATAGTGTTATATTTAAGTTCATATCATCTCATTTTGTTTATATTGCAATTAGATTATGTGATTTATTAATTTTTAAAATATTTTGTGATATCGAGTTGAGTTAGATAAATCGAAATTATGACTCGAATTTAACTTGAAAATATATCAGGTTTAATTTATAAAAATCAAATGATCAAATCCGTTCCCATTGGTTTCGAGTCAAGTCGAATTTTGAATATTCTTAATAATTTGATTAAAAAATAAAAAATTATAAATAAAGAGAATTTAATTATTTTATCCAAATAAAAAATTTAAAATACTAAAAAAATTTAATTACTTCATTTAAATAAAAAATTTTAAAAATAAAAAATTCAAATAAAATAATTAAATTTTATAATATTTTAAATTCTCTTAAATTTTGAAATGTTTCGTCCAAACACAACCTTAAGGATTACTCAATGATTCGTGCGAGTTTGGTCTCTTCATTGTACAGTTTTGGAAGTTAACACGAAAAAGGAAAAGGGACTTAGAGAAAGCGAGAAAGAGACCATAAAGTAAATTTATTACTTATTATATATTTTATTATATAGTTAATCTATGATTCTATATTATTATATAAGAAAAAGATATTTTTATATCTTTAAAAAAGAGTGTATTATTATTTACATTATTTTTAATAAATATAATTAAATAAAAAAAGATAATAAAAATATATATATATAATAAATAATATTAAATAAAATATAAAAATAAGTGTATATATTATTTAATATAAGAATATAAAAATTGTATTATATATTATCTATCGAAGTCCCTGATACATAGATGGATAGAAACTACAGAAGAGTAAGCGATAAACACTGAAAGAACAAAGAGAGACAGTTAAATGAATACAAATGACACATTTTAATTAGAAGAGTGCCGGTACTCTTGGAAAAAGGGTACTGGAAAAAGGCCTTTAAAACAAAAAAAAGCAATGCAATAAAAACAAAAAAGGAGAAAGAGTGCAGTTTAGAGTTTGTTTTGATGTACTTTTTTAGATAAAAGAATATCTTCTTTTAAAAAAAAAAATATTTTTGTTTGTTTTTAACATGTTTGGATAAACTTTTTTTAAAGGAAAAAAAAGTATCAGAAAAAGCTCAAATTATATGTTTTTTAAAGATGAATTTTGGTGCTTCTAATAAAAGACCATTTTTATAACATAAAAAATTATTTAGGTATTAAAATATACTTCTCTAATATTACATTCAAACATAAAATAATTTTTACTTCTTTAAAAGGCTTTTTAAAAAAGAAGATCATATAAAAAAATATTTTATTTTAAAAGCTCATCCTATCGAGCTCTTATTTTCTCATTTATTATTTACATGGATTTTTTTTTTTTTTTATAGTATTTTTTTACTCAATAAATAAGAAACTAATTTTTTAAGATATAATCATATATTAAGCAAGAAATCTTTTTAATAATATTATTTTCACACACATACATCTTATAATTAAACTCAAAATCACATGCTTAATAAATTCGAATCTTTTCAACTTGAACCAACATATTCGAACCACATGAATTTTCACTCTAAAATATCATCATAAATTCCGTACATTTATCATCATAAATATTTGATATTATGGCTTAAATATGACACATGCCATTATTTAGCTTGATAATTATAATAACACTTTTTTATTGTAGTAAAGTGGTGTTTAGACTAATTTGTGTGTATCTAGACTAATCCACCTTTTCTGATTTGATCAAAGACAAGTCATTTATATCAAAACAAAAAGATTTATAAAAATAATTCTTATCATCTAATTTTAAGAAATTGACATAATCACTCTTTACATTAAGTATTTATTTTTTAATTATTAAATTTATTAAAAATATCATCTTCTCATGATTTTTTACTTCCAATAAATGAATAAAAAACTAGTAATTAAACACACACTAGAATTAACGTGAAGTCATAAAAGAAAAAAGGAAAAAAAAATGAACGTGAAGTCGTTAAACAAACATAAATGATTAATTATTAAATACACAACAGAAGGTTAATGAGTTAAATCCAAAAAAGAAAAGAAAAAAAAGAGAAGAAGAAGAAAAGACATAAGGATTACTCAATGATTCCTGCGTGTTTGGTCTCTTGATTGTACAGTTTTGGAAGTTAACACGGAGAAGGAAAAGGAACTTAGAGAAAACGAGGAAGAGACCATAAAGTAAATTTATTACTTATTATATTATTTTATTATATAGTTAATCTATGATTCTAAATATTATATATATTATCTATCGAAGTCCATGATACATAGATGAATAGAAACTACGGAAGAGTAAGCGATAAACACTGATATAACAGAGAGATAGTTGCAATAGGAATAAGATTGGAGTAAACAGAAGAGAAAACCCTAATTTTACGTTGTTGAGGATGTAACATCAATATCAAATGAAAAACCCTAGAATCGAAATTGAAGGCACATCGTGGATCATCGACGTAGATGCTTGTCGCTGGAGTATCGTGGGATCTGAATTGGTTCCTGCAACTGATATTCTCGGCGTTCGTGGTGGCCGTTGGGTTGCACACCTTGGTCAAAAACACCGCCTCCAAGTACTTTGAGGTCGACGCTAATTTCGAAGGGGACCACCACCCTCCCACTCCATCCCCAATGTCCCGCGTTCTCGCCGCCGTCGACGATCCCGTCTGCGCCGTCTGCGGCAACCGCGCCACCAAGAAGTGCTCGCGCTGCAAAGCCGTTCGATACTGGTAACTGTCCCTTTCTTTCCTTCTTGGTCGTTATTTTCTTGTTTTTTGTTTTTTTTTTTTTTTTTATCAATGTGATTATTGTCATTATTAATGGGGTTTTGGTTTCTTTTGTGTCTTGGTACTTTGTTTTGGTTTCTTTTTTGTCTTGGTAATTTATAGTATGTTGCCCCTTGCGTTACTTTTGGTTTTTAGTTAATTAACTTAATTTCGTGCTGCAAATTCAGGGTTTAGTGATGAAATTGACAAATTTATATTGGTTTGTTTCCTTCTTGATCGTTATGTTTTTGTATTTTGTTTTTTTTAATCAATGTGATCATTAACATTATTATGGGGTTTTGGTTTCTTTTCTGTCTTGGTGATTTATACGATGTTGCCCCTTGCGTTACTTTTGATTTTTAGTTAATTAACTAATTTCGTGCTGCAAATTCAGGGTTTAGTGATGAAATTGACAAATACATATATATCTGATAGTATTAGTGGTTGTATTTATTTTTAAATTTTTAAATAGAAAAGAAGAAGCTGAATTTAGTTTGTTTGCATGTGTCAATTTTTCAGCTCGCAAGAATGCCAGCAGTCGCATTGGAAATCTGGGCATAAGGTGAAATGCAAGGATTTTCATGACACGGGTGCTGTAAGTTCGGCTCAGAATGGGGTAACTAATCGTGGGTTTAAGGCTTCAGCAGCTGGAGGTAAAAGTTCACCTTCAATTGCGCTGATACCTGGTTGCGGAAGCGGAACTTCCAGGCCAATCAAGCAACCTAAAGATGTAATTTTCTTTTGTAGAAGTACTGACAAATTTACATTACGCTTTGCTTACGAGTTACCCCAGGTAGTCAAAGGTGAAAGATATCCTTGAGGCGTTGGGAGGTTTAAGCCTTGCGGTGAGAGATGCCAAAAAGTGCATGCCTTAGTTAAGAAATGTCTTAAAATTAGAAAAAGAAAACAATAATACACTTGACTATTTTGCATTAATTTTCCATATTAAAATTAATTACGTAAGCATAACATTGACATTCATAGTAAAAAAGATTATGATTTTTAATTTACAAAACCATAAGCTACTTGCTGCTAAGCGGCCCAAAGACTGACAACTAGTTATTCTTTTAACATCCTCACTGTTTTACTCCCTTTAACATCACAAGTAGCAAGTTAGATGGCTGAGCTTTCAGAGTTTTTCTAACTGTTATCAAGAAGGTGCTAAAGGCGTGCCTCGCCTGAACTAGAAAGACATTCCTAAGGTGCCATAGGCGTGCCCTTCACTGAAGGGGCAGTGCTTCAACCAGCAAGAGTTGCTGACCCCTTCTTGCACCTTGCCTCAGCGCCTGTGACTATACTGTGTTTACAGGGTTAAATCTTATATATTTTCTCTCTAGCACACCTAAATTATACATTTGTATTTTTCAGATTCTTTTTCCTTATGATGAATTTGTTAAATTTTTTAACTGGGACAAGCCAGGATCTCCTCCTTGTGGACTCTTGAATTGTGGAAACAGGTTTGCCCTTTTCACAACTGAGCTTTAGCTTTATTATGCTATCATTGATAAATTGCAATTAGAGGATTCAGGGAGAAATTTACATTCATTGCAAATCTTTGTAGTTGCTTTGCAAATGTTGTTCTTCAGTGTCTTTCATTCACAAAGCCACTTGTTGCCTACTTGTTGGAGAAGGGCCACCGCAGAGAGTGTAATGTCATAACTCAGACCTTTTGGTTTTTGCTGGATGTCAACTATTCCTCATGCTTATGTTTGTTAGTGGTGGCTTTTCAGGTAGTTGTAATGATTGGTGCTTTCTATGTGAATTTGAAATCCATGTTGAAAGAACAAGGCTAAGTTCACAGGCATTTTCTCCAATGAATATTCTTTCTCGTTTGCCAAATATTGGTGGTACTCTTGGCTATGGAAGACAAGAGGATGCTCATGAGTTCATGAGGTTTGTTTTCTCTCGCAACATTGTCATTTCACTTTTTATAGTGAATTGTACATATGCTGTTTTAGAAGGATGTCCTTCTTATATTTAGTTTGGTAAGATATGAAAGGTATTTTTTTCAATACTTTTTTTTTGGGGGTAGGTTTTCCATTGATACTATGCAATCTGTTTGCCTTGATGAATTTGGTGGAGAAAAAGCTGTCCCTCCTAACCTTCAGGAGACAACCCTTATTCAGCACATTTTTGGTGGCTGTCTTCAATCCGAGGTTAGATATCTAGTCGGACTGAAATAAACATTTTCTTGTTAGAATGGAAGCCTTTCTATTGTTTCATTACATGTATAATGAAAATATGGAGACCAAAAGATTATGTTTGCATGAAATGATTAAATGAAAGTTGCTGTGTTTTTTGGTCCTTTCTTTGAACTAAAGAAATTAACCTCGCCTAAGAGCTAAGACTCCACAATGGTGTAGAACTCCATTTAAGGTTGGACTTTGGAGAATAACATAATATTGTATCCTGTTTGGTTTCTGTTTTCAAGAATGGTTTTCTGTTTTTAAAAATGAAAAATAATAATAAAACTTGTTTGAATGAATGTTTTGTGGTTTTAATTTTTTAAAACAATAGATCAAGATAGGTGTTTAAAAACAAGAAAACAAGAGCAGTTTGTTGGATGGTGACCACTATGGATGGTGGCCACTATGGACAGTGGCCTCTTGGTCTTATTCCACGGTTTTTTGTGTAGACATTGTTTCAGTAGCTTATTAATTAGTTGCTTATTTTCTAGAATTAGATTTAATGTATAGGAGCTCCTCTATATATTTCTATCTATGTAAACATTCAAAGAAAGATTTTTATATACAATATTCATATTCTTCATATTCTGAGATGGTATCAGATTAAGTTCTAATCCTGGACTGATTTTTGTTTTCTGCTGTTTTTTATCGGTCGGCCTTCATTGCCAACCAAAGTGTTTTTTTGGCCTTCATTGCCCCTTTGCTTAACATTCCTCTTTGGCCTTCATTGCTAGCCAAACAACACCCGTAACGTCCCTAAGCAGAACCCGTATACAGTACCCAAACAGCAACCCACTCCGTTTTTTGTCCAAGTAAGGTCATGAGATAAGCCAGACACCTCAATCTGGCCATTTCTCCGAGCGCCCCTGCCAGAGCCGCTCCCACGTGCCGTCACGCTTGCATACACTTCCCGGCGCGTGTAGGCCACGCGCCACCTTCCGGTCACCGAAGCTTCATGCTGTTGGTTCCATTCACCTCGTCGGCGTCCTCTGCTCCTGTTTCTATGGCCGGAACTTCTTTCCGAGGCTGTTTGGATAGTGGGCTCATTCGTTCACCTTCTCTGTTCTATTCACATTCGTTCTGACTCTTCTCTGTTCTGCCTTGATTCTGTTTTGTCTCTCAAAATGTCAACTATGGGTGAGGTTTTCAGTTTCACTCAACCAATGGACGATACTCGATCCCAAACACTTAGTGAATTGCTGAACATTCAATCTGCGTATAGGCTGAACGGGAATAATTACCTTAAGTGGTCACAACTTGTTCGCACCATATTAAAAGGAAAAGGCAAGTTGAGTCATCTCATGGGTACTGGACCTCAGCCAGGTGATCCCAAGTTTGAAGCATGGGATGAAGAAGACTCGATGATTATGGCATGATTGTGGAATTCCATGACTCCAGATATCAGTGACACTTGCATGTTCCTAAACACTGCAAAGGCTATATGGGATGCAATTGAGCAAACCTATTCCAAAGCTAGGGATGCTGCTCAAGTCTACGAGGTTAAGGTAAAGACGATAGCTGCAAAACAGGGAGACAAGACGGCCATTGAATATGCTAATCAATTGAAGTCCTTGTGGCTGGAGTTAGACCATTATAGAGTGATCAAGACTAAATGTCTTGAGCATGCAGCAGTGCTCAAGGAGTTTATTGAGCAAGACCGAGTTTATGACTTCCTTGTTGGGATGAATCCAGAATTTGATCAGGTGAGGATTCAGATTCTTAACAAATCTACAGTTCCCTCCTTTAATGAGGTTGTGTCCATCATCCGAAGTGAGGAAAGCAGGAGAGAGCTGATACTTGAACCAAAAATCCGCGAGACTTCAGCTATGGTGGCTTGTGGTTCTACTAAGCCAGAAGCAAAGGTGGAGAAGACATTCTCCTTGGAAGGAGAAAAGCCCAGTCAGTCAAAAAATCAGGATGACTTATGGTGCACTTATTGTAATAAGCCATGACATACCCGTGACAGGTGTTGGCAGCTTCATGGAAAACCCCCAAGTCGAGAGTGGGGGCAGAAAGGGAAACAATCATGCAATAGTGGGAAAGCTAATCTTTGCAGGCGGTGTCGTGGAAGTCAACCAAAGACCCTAGCAATTTCAATCCAGAGGAAATTGAGCAGGTGAGATCACTTCTACACAGCCTTGAAAAGCCCTCAGGTACTTGTTCTTTGACTCGTTCAGGTAAGTTACCTGAGTACACTTTTTACCAACTCTTAGATTATAGATTCCGATGCTACAGACCATATGACTAACAACTCCACTAATTTTTCCACTTATTCGCCATGCCCAAGCAATAAAAAAATATCCACAGCTGATGGCTCTTTGACCGCTGTAGCCGGTGTAGGAACTGTCCACCTTAATCCCCTAGTGACCTTAAAAAATGTCCTTCATGTTCTTAAATTGTCCTCAAATCTAATTTCTGTCCAGAAATTAATTACAAATTTGTCTTGCAATGTGCTTTTTTACAATGATCATTGTGTTTTTCAAGATAAGGATTCGGGGAAGATGATTGGACGTGCTAAGGAACAGGTTGGTCTCTACCTCCTTGACGCACCTTGTCAGTTCAACAGGACCAAGGGTAGATTTGGACACCCATATTCCTTTATCTCTGAACTTCTTTCTGCCAATAAAGACAAAATCTGGCTTGCTCATCGCAGATTGGGCCATCCATCTTTTTCGATTGTTAAGAGTCTTTTTCCTTCTCTGTTTAAAAGTTTTGATGTTGAACAATTTTATTGTGATGCATGTGAATTGGCCAAACATAAACGTGTCAATTTTTCAATTAGTAATTCAAGGAGTTTTGTTCCTTTTTCCCTTATTCACAGTGATGTTTGGGGTCCCTCTTCCATTCCTAATGTCTCTGGGGCACGATGGTTTGCGTCTTTTATTGATGACTGTACTCGTATTACTTGGATTTTTTTGCTCAAACACAAGTCTGATATTAGTATTGTTCTCCCAAATTTTTGTTCCATGATTAAAAATCAATTTGGGTGGGTATTAAACGATTCAGGTCCGATAATGCTAAGGACTATTTTAATCAGACTCTTATACAATTTTTCCAAAAAGAAGGAATAATCCATGAATCATCATGTGTTCATACCCCACAACAGAATGGGTTAGCAGAGTGAAAAAACGGTCATCTTCTTGAAAAAACCCGAGCCTTATTATTTCAGAGCAATGTCCCTAAGTCCTTTTAGGGGAAAGCTGTTCTGACGTCTACTTATCTTATAAATCGTTTGCCCACTAAGGTCTTGGGGTTCAAAAGTCCTATAGATGTCCTCTCCACTTTTTATCCTGATCTACACACTTCCAATAATCTTGTCCCTAAAATTTTTGGATGTGTATCTTTTGTCTATGTTCACAGTCCAAACAGGGAAAAACTCGATTCAAGGGCTCTAAAGTGTATTTTCTTGGGCAATTCTTTGACCCAAAAGGGGTACAAGTGTTATCACCCTCCATCCAAAAAATTCTCTGTCTCTAGGGATGTTACATTCAATGAAGAAGTGTCCTATTTTTCCCATCCTTATCTTCAGGGGGAGAAGTCAATGAAGGAAGATAAGGAAGATTTCCTGCTTGATTTGTCCTTATTTCCTGTGTCTCATGGTCCTCCTCTTGACCTTCCCCTTGTTGTCCCTGATCCTCCTTCTGAAGTTAATAATGCTGAACTTGTGTCTGAACCTATGTCCAAAACCATTCCTGATCCAGTGACTGAGTCTGCTCTTGAGAATGTAAGGTATGGTAAAGGCAAGGTGTTCACAAGAAGGAAGATGGCTGTTCCTGAACTTGTGCAGGCCCAAGAGTCCAACTCGGAGCCTTCGAATGAGGTAATAATGTCTAACCCTTTATTGCAAGATGAATCTGAATTTCATATGGATAGTAGTGACCAAATTCTTCCTATAGCCATCAGGAAAGGAACTAGAGAGTGCACAAAACGACCACTATACCCCCTTTCATACTTCTTGTCATTTGAGAATTTTTCGCCATCCCATAAAGCTTTCCTTATAAGCCTAAATACCATTGTCATCCCTACCACCCTACCCAAGGCCCTGTCCAATGGAAAATGGAAACAAGCCATGAATGAGGAGATGGAGGCATTGGAAAAGAATAAAACCTAGGAGCTAGTGCAGTTACCGGCAGGAAAGAAAAGTATGGGTTGTAAATGGGTGTATACTGTGAAATATAGAGCAGATGGATCCATAGAGAGGTATAAGGCACAATTAGTTGCCAAATGGTATATCCAAACTTATGGAATTGATTACTAGGAGACTTTTGCACCAGTTGCAAAGATGAACACAGTTCGAGTATTATTGGCATAAGCAGCTAATTATGGTTGGGATTTACAGCAGTTTGATGTCAAGAATGTTTTCTTACATGGAGCTCTCGAAGAAGAAGTCTACATGGAGGTCTCACCAGGATATGGGAGGAATTTGCATGCTAATATTGTGTGTAAGTTGAAAAAGGCCTTATATGGCCTCAAGCAATCACCACGAGCAAGGTTTGGAAGGTTTGCTAGAATTATGTTAGCTATGGGGGGGATCACACACTGTTTGTTAAACACTCTCCTTCAGGGGGAGTCACAGCTCTCTTGGTGTATGTTGATGACATAATAGTAACAGGAGATGATGATGAGAGACATGTTCTGAGTCAGTGCTTAGCCAAGGAGCTGGAAATTAAAGCATTAGGGAGGTTAAAATACTTTCTTGGAATTGAGGTCGCTCATTCTAGGAAAAGTATATTCATCTCTCAACAAAGTATGTTATGGATTTCCTAAAAGAAACAGGTCATACAGTATGTAAATCGGCAAGTACTCCGATAGATCCCAATGTGAAACTTGGATAGGCAGAGGAAGATGCTGCAGTTGATAGAGAAATGTATCAGCGTCTAGTGGGAAGACTTATATATCTATCCCACACGGCCGGTTATAGCATATGTAGTTAGTGTGATTAGCCAATTCATGCATAGTCCAAAAGAATCTCATTTGCGAGCAGCATTTCGAGTGTTACAGTACCTTAAGGGAACACCAGGAAAAGGCATTCTATTTAAGAGAAATGGAGGTGTGGTACTCGAGGCATATACTGATGCGGATTATGTTGGATCACCAGTGGACAGGAGGTCAACTACAGAATATTGTATCTATACTTTTCTTGGTGGAAGTCTGGTGACTTGGAGAAGTAAAAAACAAAATGCGGTAGCACGATCTAGTGCGGAGGCAGAATTCAGAGCTATGGCTCAAGGTGCGTGTGAGTTACTATGGTTAAAAATCATTCTTGCAGATTTGAAGATCAAGTGGGATGGTCCGATGAGACTTTATTGTGATAACAAGTCTGCAATCAACATTGCTCATAATCCGGTGCAACATGATCAAACGAAGCATATTAAGGTTGACAGACATTTTATCAAAGAAAAATTAGAGAGTAGTTTAATTTGTACACCTTATGTTTCTACACATGGTCAACTTGCTGATGTACTTACAAAAGGGTTGAATAGTCCAGTATTTCAAACTATTGTGTCCAAGTTGGAAATGGAGAATGCATATTCACCAGCTTGAGGAGGAGTGTTGGACGGTGACCACTATCGACGGTGGCCACTATGGACGGTGGCCTCTTGGTCTTATTCCACAGTTTTTTGTGTAGACATTGTTTCAGTAGCTTATTAATTAGTTGCTTATTTTCTAGGACTAGATTTAATGTATAGGAGCTTCTCTATATATTTTTGTCTATGTAAACATTCAGAGAGAGATTTTTATATATAATATTCATATTCTTCATATTTTGAGACAATTTAAAGATGTTTTTTATTTTATTGTTTCGGAAACAATGAAAAATGAGGGGAACACTTTAAATAATGGAAATTTGTAATTATTACAACTTCGCATTATAAAAACAAGAAAAATCAAATTATCCTTTTTTTAACTTTTTTTCTTTAAAACCGGTTTTGGATTTTGTTTTGCAGAATTCATTTCAAAATCAATAAAACAAATACAGAACCAACTGGGCCATAGTCTCTGTATTTTTAAATTTCTTGTCCTCTTCAGATGAGCACAAACCTTGCTTCTCTTTATATAGTCTGTATTTGGAGAAATCAACTTAGAGTCTGATTCTTGTTTCTCATCCTTCCATGAGTTAAAAGGTTAAATTGTGAGCTAATTTAATGGAAGAAGCCTTTTGAGTATAGTGGGGAATGCATTTTATGAAATATTTTATAAAGGAGTTATAAGATGCTCAATTCAGCTTATGATGATGAAAGAGAATGATATTCTACTTTTTGGCTGGGTTGTAATCGTGAATAAGATTAAAGCTGTCATGTGATTTGCCTTCTTGAGCATTCCTAGTTAGTTATAGTTTCGTCATGGATTAGTCTTTTGCTTATAAGATATAAATCTTCACACTTTTTTTTTGGCTGATTATCAATTTCCACCTTTTGTGTTGTTTTGATGCTGACATGAATGTGGCTGTCTGTCTTAATCTTCTAATCTTTTTTATTGTGAAACTAAATAGGTGATTTGCACAAAATGTGATAAGATTTCAAATCAGTATGAAAATATGATGGACTTGACAGTTGAAATTCATGGAAATGCTGCCTCCTTGGAGGAATGTCTAGACCAGTTTACTGTCAAGGAGTGGCTTCATGGGGAAAATATGTATAAATGTGACGGGTAAGGTTACCCTTCTGAAAGATAGTAGTACCTTAATGAGGTTTATTATCACATTGCATGTTGCTTGCTTTTTGTTTCTTGCCATTGATGTCAGCATCCTTTAAAAAATATTTAGTAATAATCACTGTTTTTGTAGTTTGATTAATTGAATGTAGAGGACAACATGAGGATTTTGTTAAAGAAAAGTTTTGTGCACTGGAAGTTAGCCCCCCCTTTTGATTTGAATCAAGTGTTGCTCTAAGGAGAAAAAGAAGTTCAAAAGGCTGTAGTGTTGCAGTGAACAATTAACAGTAACATTGTAACTACCCTTAGAGACAACTCATTGAAACTTTTGGAATATTTGGCATCAATGCAATAATATTGTTTGCTTTAGAACTCAATTCATAATTCCTGCTGGGAACTCTTGAAACACTTTTGTAGTCTCACCTGCATAAAGTTGACCATAGCCCTCAATTTTAATGACACCAAACTGCAGTCTCAAAAGTTGACCATAGCCCTCAATTTTAATGACAAAGATATTGAGGCTGTTCAAACTGGGTGAAAAACTTTTGTAGTCTCACCTGCATGAAGTTGACCATAGCCCTCAATTTTAATTACAAAGATATTGAGGCTGTTCGAACTTTAAGCCTTCTATAAAGATTATGTATTCTAAATGAAATCTTTTTGTATTGACATCCCCCCTCCCCCTCCCCCCAAAAAGAAAAAAATCATGATCCAAATTGATAATTATAACAACAACAAAAGCCTTTTCGCACTAGGTGGGGTTGGCTACATGGATTAAACAATGCCATTGTATTTTGTCATAAACAAGTCTTCAAAAAGGCCATTTAAATCTATGTCCTTTTTAATTGTTTCACCTAAAATTTTTCTTGGTCTCCCTCTCCCTCTAACTATTGGGCTATCCCCAATTTGATCAACTCTTCTTATTGGGACTTTTATTGTTCATCTTCTCACATGGCCAGGTGGAGATTCTACCATCTTTTATGCTCAGTAGATGCTATTATAACTTTCTCCCTAATGCATTTATTCCTAATTTTATCTTGTTTTGTGATGGCTCTTTACTGCCCAACTATGAAGCACGGGTACTTCATAATGTCTGCCGTACCCGTGTCGGATACGTACCCGTATCCGTACCAGATACTCGGATACTTGATAAATATTAGTTTAATTTGTTAACAAAAGTCGTATCCCCGTACCATACCCGTGTCGTATCCGATACCCGTACCCGTATCCGTGCATCATAGCCGCCCAACATTCAATACCATAAAACATCGCAAGTCTTATAGCTTTGCAATAAAATTTTCCTTTAAGCTTGAGAGGCACTTGTTGATCACAAATAACACTTGAAACATTTCTCCATTTCATCCACCCAACTTGAATCCTATGTTTTACATCTTCTTCTATTTCGCCAACATTATGATAGATCAAAGATACCTATACTGTACAACTTGTGATATGGTATTATCTCCAATTTTCACCTTTAAACTAGTGCTAGCGCTTGTCTTGTTGAACTTACATTTCATATACTCCGATTTACTTTTACTTAATTGGAAACCATGTGCTTCCCAAGTTTTTCTCCACAAATCTAGTAAATCATTTATTCCCTCTCTTGACTCTCCCACTCAGACTATATCATTTGCAAAAAACGTGCATTGTGGCATTGGCTCTTGGATATGCTTAGTAAACACATCCAAAACCAAGGTAAAAGGATAAAGGTTTAAAGTTGACCCTTGGTGTAACCATATAGCTATAGGGAAATCCTTAGTGACCCTACCATCTGTTTGCAAACTAGTTCTAACCCCATCATATATATTTTTGATCACTCGAATATAAGCGATATAGATTCCTTTCTTATCCAGAGCCTTCCACAAGACTTCTCTTGACACCCTATCATATGTCTTTTCCAAGTCAATGAAAATCGTGTAGATCTTTTCTATTCCTCTAGTACCTCTCCGTCAATCTTTGTAAAGGGTATATTGCTTCCACGGTTGAGCTGCCTAGCATAAAACCAAATTGTTTCTTTGAAATGTGAGTCTCTTGTCCCGGTCTCTATTCAATCATCCTTTCCCATAGTTTCATAATATGGTTCATGATCTTAATCCTTTTATAATTAGCATAATTTGTTATATCTCCGTTGTTCTTATAAATGGGAATCAAAGTGCTTCTCATTCATTCATTTGACATTTTCTTTAATAGGTATATTATCTGGTCAACTTTGACAGGGTGGGGTCACAGAAGATTTTCCTATAACTATAGGACTGCACTAAGGGTCAACTTTGAGTCCATATCTTTTTGCCTTGGTCTTAGATATACTTACTGCGCATATCCAAGAGTTAGTGCCACAATGCATGCTTTTTGTAGATGATATAATCTTAGTTATAGAGTCGAGAGAGGAAACAAATGGGAAGCTAGAGCTATGGAGACGAGCATTGGAAGAACATGGTTTTCGTCTAAACAGGAGTAAGACGGAGTGTATGGAATGTAAGTTCAATAAGAGGCGTGTTAATGCTAACTTAGCGATGAAAATTGGAGATCGTACCATACCATAAGTCACACAGTTTAGGTATCTTGGATCTATCATATAAAATGTCGGAGAGATAGAGGGAGATGTAAACCATAGGATTCAAGCTGGATGGATGAAATGGAGCAGTGCTTTAGGAGTTATTTGTGATAGAAAAGTGTCTCTCAAGTTTAAGGGTAAATTTTACCACATAGCTATAAGGCTCGCGATATTGTATGGTACTGAATGTTGGGCGGTAAAAAGCCAACAAGAGCATAAGATCAGTGTCACGGAGATGAGGATGTTGCGCTGGATGTGTGGCCATACATGACAAGATAAGATTAGGAATAAATGCATTAGAGAGAAAGTAGGGGTACTACCTATTGTAAAAAAATGGGAGAATCTCGCCTTAGGTGGTTTGGACATGTAAGGAGAAGACCCTTAGATGTTCTTGTAAGAAGAGTAGATCAGATGGAGAATAGCTCAATAGCTAGAAGTAGATGAAGACCAAGAAAGATTATAGGTGAAACGATTAAAAAAGATTTAAATTCGAATGACATTTCTGAAAACTTGGTTTATGATAGAGCACAATGGCGTCGTTTGATCTATATAGCCGATCCCATCTAGTGAGAAAATGCTTAGTTGTTGTTATTGTTGTTGTAGGTATATTATCTGGTCCATTCACTTTACCATTGTCCATCCTCTCTAAAGCTTCTTTACCTCAGGCTCAAACTTTCTAATCCTACAATAGAAGGTACAATTTTAGTCATCCTCTCTAGTGTTTAAAATATTTGAATCCATTAATACAACAACCAACAACAATCAAGCTTTTTCCCACTAGGTGGGGTCGGCTACATGAATCAAATGACACCATTGTGTCCTAGCCTTTTCCCATTAATGTTGAAAAAAATTATCCTTAAAATTAATTTAATTGCTGCTTTACCAGAATTCTTATTCAATTTTGTTTCCTGTTTAAATATACGCCTGTGTTTCTTTTTTTTTTTTCTTTTGAATTTTGGGGGGTATATTTGATAACTGAGGCACAACATTTGGAAAGATTTTTATGAATAGGGAACTTTGTATGGCAGAAAGTTAGTTTTGTCAATGAAAATAGTATTCAAACATTTGCTTTTGATAATGTACTTTTGCTGCTAGGCAGATCCTGTCTTAAACAAGTTTTGCTGCTGTTTGCCAGGTGCAAGGACTATGTGAAGGCTTGGAAACGTCTTACTGTGAAACGTGCTCCAAATATTCTTACAATTGCCCTAAAAAGATTTCAGGTATGAGTAATATAATCTAGACTGTCTTGCTAAGTTGTTGTCAGATGCTATAAGTTATTTAGATATCATTTGTCTCATTTCTAGTACTTTCTGCTCCGAAAATGTGCTTCATGTGATGTGAATTGTATGGATGTTAATTTAGCATGACTATATACTATACTTTGAGAACATTAATTTTTTCCCTACTAGTATATAAAAGCTTGAAAGGCTTGTATGTGTTTTGAACTTTTCATTGTCAAATTTTCTCATGTTTTTTTGGGGGTGGTGTACATGCAGAGTGGGAGGTTTGGAAAACTTAACAAGAAAGTAGCCTTCCCCGAGACTTTAAATCTTAGCCCTTACATGAGTGAAGCTGGAGATGGATCTGATATCTATAAGCTATATGCTGTTGTAGTGCATATTGATATGCTAAATGCTTCATTTTTTGGTCATTACATCTGCTTCATCAAGGATTTCCGTGGAAACTGGTATAGGATTGATGATTGGAAGGTAGATTTCTGTCTCCCCATGCAACTTTTAATATTTTTGTTTTTGGTCACTGAAGACTCTGTATAATGTGCTTGAACTTTCAGTATCCTCATTGGGGTTGCATTACATTTCTCAGGTTACAAGTGTGGAATTGGAGGAGGTACTTTCAGAGGGAGCATACATGCTGTTGTATAGCAGGTATTCTTGTGACCATGTGTTGAATAGGCTAATGCTCTCTCTCTCTCTCTCTCTGACAAATTATTCTAAAATATATGTGCTTCCTATTGATCTTTGCCTGAATGATGATGATGCCCTTTGATCTTAGGCTAACCTGGTTTTGTCAGATGTGATTTGAATTTTCATATAATAGAATATCTGTTCAGGCTCAATTAACGTTGAACCCTATCTTTTTGTTTGACAGTTTAGGTATATTCTTTATGCTGATATTAAGTTAGTCTTAGACTTGGATTTTTTTATCAAGAAAAATAATTGCCCTTGTCTTAAAGTCTCATTTTGGTTACTTTGAGCCAAATAGGTGGTTCTGTCAACATGGTCTGAGTGTAGATTTGAGTGTCTTTGCCTTTGTCAAGTGGTCTTGATGACTAACATGGCCTGGATTGGATGGTCTAATCTTTTGGATGGTGGACCAGGTTAACTGTTAGAACACTGGCTCAACCTTTTTATATGCATCACCAAGAAAAGATTAAATTCTGGTGTTGTTTGCTTGTTAGGCTTCATCTTTTATTGCACTCTGTCTTAGCCTTTTCTTTGGTAAACTTGGGGAATCCTATGCCTTGGTGATGTATTCAGTTTTAACTAGTTTGCTTAGATAATTTGAGATTGGGTGTTTAGTTTTTCATTCCGATGTGTAGTGCATTTGCTCTGATTATTGGGTGAGATAAATCTTGGAAGTTGGTTTGTGCCTAGTGAGAACTCTGGTTATTTGAACCCATCTTTATCTGAAGTTTGATAAAGAATGGTTCTAATAATCAAAGCTGGGCCAGATGCATGTAGCTATTTTGAACAATCATTTGCGTCGATTACTTTCTGATTGAAGTGGCAAGTATTGCTTGATCCTGGACAGGTGTAATGCCCGGCCATCAGGCCTTCAAATTCAAACTACTGAACCTTCAGGGATAGCAGAAGTGCAAACAGTCAAAGTGGAAGTAGAGCCTGGCCCAACCGAACAAGCTGAATGCCTCTCAAATATGGAGACTGTGACTTGCAGTAGAGGTTGTGAGGTTTTGCCATCTGATATTAGTCCAGATTTGAAGGTTTCTGGTTATGAATACCAATTTTCCACTGGAATGAACTCTGATGCCAAAAGCGAGCATTCTGAGGATGTGGACATGATTGATGTTGAGTCGACTAATACTGAAAATGAGATTTCCTGTAATGCTGTTGAATCATCTTATATACCTATTTCTCAAGCTGTCAAAGATTTGGGGGATGTATATATGAACATATCTTTGGAAGAAACTTCAGGCTGCACGGAAGAGCAACATGATACTGATATGGTTAGCTCTGGTCCTTCTCCAGGTTTGCCAAATGACTTTTCTTGCTTTGATAAGCATTGTTCTGTTTCAATGGATTGTCAAAACATGGGAGAAGATTCAGAACATATAGATGTGGTTAAATGCAAGTTGATAACAGCAAAAGATGACACATATTATGGCAATGGGCATGTTAGTGCAAACCAATCCGCTATTCCAGTTGAAGATGCTGGTACACTATTTTCAGGTGTTGGTTCTTTTACCACTGAAACTGACAAAGGAAATGGAATTAAGAAAGGGGAAATATCAGGGCACAAGTTAATAATGTAGGTGCAGCTGTTTTTGTTATTTCTTCATATCATTTGATTATCCCATCATCGAAAAGAGGTGGTGAGTTGGGAAATTTTTGTCTGGGGTTTCATTATTTGCAGGAACCTTGGATCTTATTGTGATATTTCTAGATGGATTCTCTAATTTAATTATACTGATAGATTATAACTCCCTTGTCCTTATTTCCCTTCACTCTTTGTACATAAGAAAAGCAAAATTCTTCTAATTTGTTGCTTACCTCTATTGTTGCTGGTTGTACCCCCTAATATAATGTCATTAACAAGAAATTTTCTTTTGGGTTTCAATAAGAAGATACTTTGAATACGAATGTCCTGCTCATATCACTCATTTGTAATCTTTGTACCCTAAGTATCTGGGGTTTCAATATTTGCCAGAACCTGGGATTGTAACATTTCTAGATGGATTCTCTAATTTAATTATACTGATAGAGTATAACTCCCTTGTCCTTATTTACCTTCACTCTTTGTACACAAGAAAAGCAAAATTCTTCTAATTTGTTGCTTACCTCTATTGTTGCTGGTTGTATCCCCTAATATAATTTCATTAACAAGAAATTTTCTTTTTGGCTCAATAAGAAGATACTTTGAATACGTATGTCCTGCTCATAATCATATCACTCATTTGTGTAATCTTTGTGCCCCAAGTGTAGTCAAAGCCGGGAAAAAAAAAGCTAAAAAACGGTAGACATTGCACTGTTATTTCAGCTTGTGGAAACGGCTATTGTATGTGTGCACTTGGAAGGTTTGATTTACCTCAGAAGAGACAATTACAAATTCATTGGGCATTGGAAGAGACTAACTGAAATAAGTGCCTGATCCTGAGAATGGCTTTAATTTTACATTAAATTAATTACACTTAAATGGTATTTTTCATCAACTAATTTTTGTTATATAATGTAAGACCTTAATGATAAATCCTTTTTGTTGAGATTATTTAATGGGAATTGCTCGTAAAAAGCATTGTTGATTACACATAATATTTGACAAACATCTATAACGAGAATAAGGAACCGTTAACTTTACCAAACATCTATAGTCAATTGTTTTTGGATTAGAGGCCCGTGAACTTGATATTTGTCAGTAACGTTACTCCACATTCCACCGAGGCAGTTCATCAGAGCCTTCCTTTTTTTGGGGTTAAAAAAGAAAGAGGCTGAAAGCAAGGCAAATTTGATAAATGAGGCTGCATCATGTGCGGGATCGAGACCACTGCATTGGGGCCTTAGTGGCTTTTGGGCGTGGGAGCATCTGCTTCAGCTGAAAGCACACGAGGAGCAGGAAAAGAAAAAGATCATAATTAACGGCTTTTGCTTTTCTATAAATTTTTCATCGCTAATTTAATCTAATCTAATCGTTTGTTTGTTTTTTTTAAAAAAAAAAAAACTGGTTGCCTTGTGAATGGGGCTTTGAGCATTGACTTTTAGTTGTAGCATATTATATTAGAGACTCAGATGAGTGAGGGCTGTGACAGCAAAAGAAGACAGATTCCTTAACGAGGAGCCAAAAGAACCGGGAATAGAGGGTTGCTTCTTGCTTTTGCTTTGGGAGGGTCAGCTAAAAACCACACAAGTCACATACAAAACAAAAACCACCCCTTCCCTTTGACAATTGACATACATTGGTGATTCACTTTGAAACTTAGTGGTTCTTTCTCTTTCTTTTATGCAGCGTAGAGAGAGAAGATTAAAGGGATTACATGTGCCAGAAGTTTTCATTTTTCAACCCGAATCCAAAGCTAAAGCCTCTACGGAGAGTCAACGACTTATCTTCACAACTACTAACTAGTAGGCTAATACTGTTTGATTAAATTTTGATAGCTAAGTATCACTTAATTATTATGTATTGATATGTAATTAAAAAATTTAACTTCCAAAAATCATATTTTTTAAAAATATAATAATACATGATTTTTTTTACTTGGAATAATACATGATTAAGTAATACACTAATAATACATCAAAATTAACCTCAACAGTATATACCAATGGAAAAAACTTAATACCAATAGCACCTATATAAACAACACATACCAATAAAATCGATAGTTACAAATTTGAGTTACAAGTAATGTGATGGAAAAAAACAATTTTACTGATTGATGTAAGACTTGTGAACTCCTTATCGCATTTATCATTACACTCTTCACATCTTTTACATATATTTATTTAGCAAAATTAAATATTTTTCATATCTCTTATATCTGATTATGTAACAAAATTAGTTAAGTAACAAAATTAAAATGTGTAAAAAAAGGATAAATTAGTTATAATTAAATAGTAAAATTACATAAGTATGATGTGATATGCATATGTAATAATATTTGTATTTTTTTTTTCTTTAGTCACAGTTAGTTTCGTATGTTAATTGTATTGGCATTTGACATTAACCCACCCGTGTGTGTTGGTGTGTGCCTTGTCGTATGAATGTGCAAGTGTCAAAGTGTCAACCATCCAACGCCAACAAAGAAAGTTCCCCGGGAAGCTTCCTACCTCACTTCCTACTACTTGAGTTCGCTTTCCCTTTTTCGCTTTTTGGGATTTCCTGCCACTCTTCAACACCCATATAAAACACAATCCAACCCCAGTTCCATTATCTATCTGTTGTACCCTGCAAAACACACTTCTCACCGTGTGTTATTTTCCTATCCACTCAACAAAGCAGCAGTTTCAGTTTTATCAGGTACATTTCTTCCCTTGATAGATTTTGTTCTTGTGTCATCATCATCATCATCTTGCTTCCTCATTTCTCATGAGTTATTGAAACCCTTCCAATGAGTGTGTCTTGAGTTACTGTTTTTACTATTTGGAAATCTGAGCATTCTTTTCACCTAGACCTGGGGCGAGGGTTTCTAATTAAAGGGGTAGGAGGAAAGAGAAAGAGGAGAGTGGAGGGGTAGAAGAAGATAAGGAAATTCGTTTGCATTTAAGTCTCAAGCTTCATGTTTGTTTCTACAGTATAGATTGTTATGCTATGAGTTTTTTTTTTCTTTTTTTTTTTTTGGGGGGTGGGGGTGGTTGTTCTTGCAGATTTGCTATTTTTGTTGCAAATCAAGAGGGGGGTTGCGGAAAGAAGAGGAAAGTCTTGATCTTTTGCATGCAGATAACCTTTTAGATTTTTAGTTTGAGGCCACTGTTTTTCCTGATATATTTTCGGTTCAATTTGGAAGTCTTCATATAATTTTTATTGGCTTCTATATTGGTATATGCTTTAAGAACAGAAAAATTGATTTATTGATAACATCTTAGTCCCTTTGCTGCTGCAGTTGTTTTCTCCAAATTTGTGGTAAATGGAACAAAGTTTGAAGAGAAAGTCCCCAGGAAATGGAGACCATATACTCTGCAACAGCTTTTCTCTTGATGACCTTAATGAAGATCTCTTCGAAAGGGTACTTTCGTGGCTGCCAACTTCCACATTCTTTCGCTTTACTTCTGTGTGCAAAAGGTGGAAATCAGCTACTGCTTCCGCAAGTTTCAAGCTTGCCTGCTCGCACATTCCTTCACGGGATCCTTGGTTTTTGATGGTTGCCCCTAGCCTCAACCAATCTATTATCTTTGACTCTGCTGAAAACGGTTGGAAAAGACTCAATCATCCGCGTCATCTTTATGAAGATTCTAACCGAGGTTGCATGCCAGTTGCAGCCTCTGGTGGGCTGGTTTGCTACCGTAAATTGTCAGGAAATTTTATTGTATGCAATCCTGTCACCGGATCTTGTAGTGAACTCCCTCCATTGCATATTACCCCAGAAAATCAATCTCTCAATGCCATTGTGATGAGTACAACTTCCAAAACCCAACTCTCCTACAAGATTGTATTAGTCTTTGGTGAACTTCCAAATCTTTTGTTTAAAGTCTACAACTCAAGCTCTGGCTGTTGGGAAGATGAGACTGCACTGAGGAGGAAGTTTGATGATAATTCCATGGATTGTGATTCAACTGATGACAATGTTGTATACTTCCTTAGCAAGGCTGGAAATGTGGTGGCAAGTAACATGCAGAGAAGCCCATCTAAGCAATATTCGTCAGTTATTACTAACAAAGATGGTCAGGAGACAGTCTATTTTCTTAGTTCCTCAGGGACAGTAGTAGCTTGCAATTTGACATGCAAGTGCTTCTTTGAGTACCCCAGGTTGTTGCCTGTTTTTAGTGAGTACTCTATTGATGTTGTGGAGTGTAATGGCGAGATGGTAGTAGTTTTGTTATCGGAATTCCTAGAAAGCGCAAGTCTTAGGTTGTGGAAATATGATGAGGTTAATCGATGCTGGCAACAGATTGCAGCAATTCCTGCAGCAATGTCACATGAGTGGTATGGAAAGAAGGCAGATATTAACTGTGTTGGGGCTGGTGATCAGATATTTATATGCTTGAACTCCCCTGAGCTATGTACTTATATTCTGTGTGATTTGGTGACCAACAAGTGGGTTGAACTGCCAAAATGTTGCATAAATGGCGAAGTCATAGAGTTCATGTCTGCGTTTTCATTTGAGCCCAGGATAGAGGCTTCTGTATGACAGCAAAATTGCCCCAGCCTGGTTTCTTGATTTTGGTTACCTGCTGTTATTTTATTTTATGTTTTTTTTGTTGTCGTTCTGTTAGCTCAAATTTTCTTTTCATTTGCACTTGAAATTTTCAAGCAAAATAGTTAGTGGAGATTGGTATGAAAATAGAGATTGAAGTTAACCAAGTGATTGAGTGCTAACTGACATATTGTAATTTTCTTCATTGATTATTAGATGTTACACTGTTTCCAGTTAGTGGTATTATCAATGAATGACCTTGATGATGATTCTTTTTCCTTGGAAATTTTTTTCTTGGTTTTTCCTCTGTTATGGTGCATATGTTAGTGGGTGAAGTTGACAGAGATGATGGGCAGTTTTGTTGCAAATTTACCTCTTTCATTTAGCAAATCAGCTACTTGTAGCTTGACTATGGAGTTAGATGCACTGAGCTTGTGTGGTGTGCATGCTGCATGCTGTTCTAATATTATAAATTATAATATAGGGTAGGGATTTGGTTTCTCGTTTAGAGGATAAAGTAAGTTCATCCTAACCATTAAAAATTTTAAAGGTTAAGATGTTGACACATAAAAGTGTTTTATTAAATTAAAAAAAAAAAAAGATGCATAGATGGAGCAATGGAAGTCGCATACTAGCAATGGCCATTTCTAACTCAAACATACAGATCTCTTTAACCCATCTAATTCAAATGCACTAAAATTTGCATTAGGTAACAAGAGGAAAAATTAAAGGATTCATAAACAGATCTTTTTATAATTTCATGGATTTGACCACTATAACATTTGTCAAATAAGAAAACAACCAATAGAGGTAACTACACTTCTATATCAAGGAGAAGTTTATAATGTTCTTAAAAAAAATTTCAACATTAATGATCTATTGACTTTATCTATTATAATAGGTAAAAATGTTTGACTTTCTCCTTCTCTCTCTTTTTCCACAAATGTCCACTTTCTCTCTCCAACTAAATCCCACCATCTCCATAATCTTCCCGGAGCCCTACGCAGCCAGCCACGACCACTTCGACTACCTCTCGAACTCTGTCCTCCTCCTCATCTTCAACAAGCTCGTTGACATCAAGTCCCTCGACCGCTGCTCCCTCATCTCCCGCAGCTTCCACTCCCTTGTCCTGTTTTCCCAAAACGTCATTGTCTGCATCGATTGCATCATCTCCGACGAAGACAATGACATTCCCTCTTCCTTCA
The DNA here is from genome assembly GCA_029884595.1 of Ormosia semicastrata. Lineage (NCBI taxonomy): Eukaryota > Viridiplantae > Streptophyta > Magnoliopsida > Fabales > Fabaceae > Ormosia > Ormosia semicastrata. Next base: position 14,098,886 of record JAQQTO010000063.1, on the reverse strand, counting down.
CCAAGAAGCACTCAGTTGTTGCAGCTAGGAAACTCAAGGCCTTCCAACTCCAATAGTCTCAGTCCTCTAGAAAGGCCAAAATCAACAAAGAGCAATATCTTAAATCCCTAGCCAAGTCCATCACCGTTTGGCTTAATTTCTTGCTCGAAAACCTCGCCTTATGCGGTTGCGACTTGTCCATCGCCGGAATCCATATTGGAGATGCTAATTCTGCGACTCCAACAACCAAGGGAAAGAGAGATAGTGGCCCCAGAATTTCGGTCGAGGTTGATTGGGCATGGCGAACTCCAAAGTAGCAGGGGAAGACGTGGTCCTGGGATGACTACCATGTCGTTGGTAAGTAAAATGTTGCAGCGAAATTGTCGAATTCCATGTTTTCATACTTGAGGGATTCATTGAAGGAATTCTGCAACTTTGTAACTTTGTAACTTCAACTTGGTCTAGTTTCTCCTTTGGTTTCTGAGTTAAGGTGAGAAAGTTCACTAGAAACCTTCTCAAGGTCTACATTCTCACTAATTCTTCTAAGCTTAAAGCTTTTCAAGTACTTTCTCACCAGCTTTCTCATCCAACCTTCTCATGCCTGAAGTATTCAACCTTCTCAGCTTTAAATTTCACCATCCACGAGATAAATCTTCATTCTTCTTGATTGTTAAGTTGGTTTGAGCTTCTTCCAACAAAGTGAATACTTGTGAGAGTTCTGTTTTGCACAATCTTGTCATCTTTTCAGGACCTTCTCATGGTGAACTTTCTCATGTTCTTCAAGAAGCTTCTCAAAGCTCTCTTGAACTTTATCATGTCAAGATTTAATCTTCTCAAGTTGTTTCAAATGACCACAAGACTTCCTTACACTTTGTTTTAGTCTTGAAAAGCTTAAAAACACAGAAAATACTCCACACAAATAAGTCTAAATGAATCAAATTGTGAGAAGATTCAAATCATATTTTTAACATAGTTGTTATCATCAAAATAAATTATGCATTGATAAGCACTAAAAGGACTTTGGAGCTTACATTATACCTAAAACTGGGAACCAAACCTAGAATCAAAATAGTCAAGGTAAAGTTCCTGGTTATTGATTGCCCTCCTATATAACATTATCCTTGGGAGGCCATCCCTAAACACGTTTAGAGTTGTGGTTTCCACCACACATCTCGCAATGAAGTTCCCCAGAGAATATAATGAAATCACCACAGTGAAGGTGAATCAGGCTGCGATGAGAAGTTGCTACAACGCCAATTTAAGAATTAGAAAAGCTCCAAGCAAAACTCCACTGCAAAAACGTAACCCAGCCAACATGGATCACCCAAACGTCCTCTTGCTAGAGTTGGACGTACATGAAGACATCTAGGAAAAACGACCCCAACTTGAGGGCCGACTTGTGGACTTACAGATGGGAAACAAGCCCTTATAGGTCACTAACTTGGCGGGCACCTCTCTACTGAAGATTGTGAAAGACTGACAACATTCTAAGGTCCAACAAGGAGTTGTTTACATGGATTTTAGTCAACATGCCTGGAATTAACCCTAGCTTCATCTCACACTGGCTTTCGGTTTACATTAATGCCAAACAGGTGTAATAGAGGAAGTAAAAAGTCACCCCTAAGCGGCAGAAAGCCATTGAAGAGCAAGTGAAGGAACTCTTAGAAGCTGGGTTTATCCGAGAAATCGCCTATGTCACCTGCCTCTTCAATGTTGTCATGGTCAAGAAGTCTAGTGGGAAGTGACATATATATGTTGACTATATGGATCTCAACAAAGTCTCCCCAAAGGACCCTTACCCTCTACCCAACATTGACAAGATGGTCGATAATTCATCCACATACTAGTATCTCTCTCACTCATGGATGCTTATTCTAGATATAATCAAATCCTCATGCATCCCAACGATAAGGTGATGAGTATTAAATACACTTATCTTTTAGATTTATTTATTAGGATTTTTATAATTTAATTTTAAATAATTATTGCTTCATCTAGTCATATTTTAATTTTCAAGATAAATTATCAGATTTTGTGAAAAAAATAGGAAATTATTGAAGATAAATTTTTGAATGATTTTTATCCTATTCTTAAATACTAATTAGAATTTTAATTAGATACAAAATCTTAAATAAGGATTAGGTTGACGATTGGATAAGGATTTTCAAAGAAATTTGGAGCAAAAGTCAGATTATCGCAATATCCTGACCATTCTTTAGCAATTAAGCCATATTTTGGGTTACAGAAGATGGATTGATGCGCTGTTTGTGGCATTGAAACGATAGCAGAAAATCTAAGAACTTCTTTGTTAAGATCAGGGGAAATTTTGGCCATATGGAGGGTGAGAAAAATTGCGCAAGTTAGATACGAAAAGTTGTCAACTTTTTTATAAAAGTGGGAAACGAGTTTAGCAAATGAACTCTCTTTTGGTTCAGAAAATACACGAAAATTATAGAGTTTTGGAGGCTCAAAGGCAGCAAGGAGACAAGCCCTAGGAGAGAAAGAGGAGCCATCATAGAGCTCTCATGAAGTTGGAGATCGAATAACCATTGAAGATGCTTTGATTTCTTCTCTACGGTTCTATCATGATGAATTCTCTTTCTTCTTCCTATCACTTCTTCTCTTTTGCCATGAGTAACTAAGTTTGTGTGTTGCTCGGGTGAAGATGTAACTTAATTCAATTGACATGTATTAAGATTGAATTTTTAATTAATTTTTTTTCAATTCAATTTGAGTATTTATTATGGTTCTTAATACTTTTATGAATTAGCCACTCATAAATTAATCTAATGAGATATGTGTAGAATCATAAGGTTTGCATATGACTTACACCATAAATAATAAATGCCATGATTTATAATTATCTAAGAATATAAATTATAGGTTGTGTGAGAGAATTGTTGTATTTTCCATGAGAATTCATAGAGTGAGGTCATGCCTTTAAGAGTTAGGATTTAAATCAAGGAATTGACTAGCCTGTCATAATTAAAGAGAATTAATCTATCAAGGAATTAGATTTTAATTAAGGGATTATGTCCATCAATTGAATGACTAGAAATTAATTAGAATGAAGGTCCCAAAACTACTCTATTATTTATGGTAGATTGTTGAATTAAGTGAAATCAAATCTCTATCATCTTTACCATTGCTTGTTTATATATTAATTTGTTATCGTGCTCTCTTACTATTTTTAATTTATATATTTTTACCTTGTTTTACTTTTCCTTCAATTACTTGTTTTCCTTTGAACTATTTTTAATCTCAATTTCCTATAGCCTAGATAGTGTTGATTTAGTGAATTTGGTACTAGACAATGTAATCTTTGTGGGACGATACTCATTTATCATTATATTATTTTTGTGATTTGGTATACTTTCCAATTGAGCAACATGAGGATAAAACAATGTTCATCATAGAGAGAGCAAGCTACTACTACCTAGCTATGCCTATCAGCCTTAAACAGCAGAAGAGGGAAGTGTTGCAAAGACTTTAAACCTCTACCATATGAAGCTGGTGTGCGAGGTCAGCCTTCGCTAGCTTCTCAATATCAACATGAGTTAAGAGGGCTTGATCAATAAGCTCACAGGTCTGGTAATCCTTCCCCCATATGGAGGATGATGAAAACCATATTGAAACATTTGGTGATGCCTCATTGTCACGGCCTACCATGAGGTTCGTGATGGGCCCCGTGGCTAAGACGGCTTTCTTCAACCAGCTTTGATCGCCTTGGGATGAAGACTTCCTTTTTCTTCCCCTGAAAAACTACGTAGAGGACTCGAAGCTAGGTTCCTAGATCTGAACAACGAAAGTAGCCGAAAGCCTAGCCCCGACAGCAATAGCAATGGCAGCAGCCTCCTTCTAGGCCTTGCGTTCTACAAGTTGCCTTTGAAGTTCATTGTGATTGTCAACAGGGGCCTTGCTCTTTGGAAAAATAAAAAATTTCTTTATGTCAGAAACTTAACGAATGTAGTATAACCAAGCATACAACACTACAAAGAAATGTAATTCCCCTTTATCCTAGAACCCACCTATAATTGCACTAACATCATTGTCTGGCGCATTGATGATCCAAGCAGTTTTAATAAATTCTTTCTCAATGGCCTACCCAATGAGGAAGACAGTCACGTCGACCTCATCCTCAAAAAGCTCATGGTCTTTGATCTCAATGAGATGGGAGAGTTGGTCCCAAGCGGACAAATCCCAATTCAAGAATATAGAGGGACTTCCCTCCGTAGTCAGGAAAAAGGGCTGGGTTCCCAAAGTTGCTTCAAGATGGAAGAACTTTCTCTTAAAGCCCTTGTATGATTGCTCGTATGGTTCGAAAACCTTCCTCCCAATGTGTGCCCATAAGGAAAGCCATGCTTTTGTGGGCCCTGCCCCGGATGGACTTATTAAAGAAAAGAGCCAGAAAAACACCTTCACCATGACGAGAAACTGTAGATGATGCTAGACCATCTCAAATGCTCGCATGAAGGCCAAACTATTTGGGTGTAGTTGGGTGGGTGTAGCCCAGAGATGGTTTAACACCTTGCATTAGAACTCCATGAAGGGTAACTGCAATCCAAGGCGCACAAACATGGTCTTATATAAGTACATGAAATGCCAAGGATCCTTAATCCTGGTGGTGTACACCCATTCCTAATCCTTTAGTGGATGTATTACAAATTCATTATCCTAGATCCCATCTTAGGTCAGCTGTAGATAGGTTCTCAACTCGACAACCACCTCCCACGAGTCAATTTGGGATAATGTCCCTGGAACCTTTCTATCCACCTATTGGTATAAAGACACATCCTAGGGCAGCAAATATTGGCTTGACAGAGTTGTGACTACTTTCTTCTTCTCTATGTCTAGATCCTGGATTCGAGGACAATTACCTACAGAGGCCGAACTCTCGACATCAAAATTGTCACTACTCAATGGCCATGAACATTGTTCCAACTTCACGATGATCTTGGAGACAGGATAGTCTCCCCTGAATGTTTATGCTCTCTAGGACGCCTCCATCTACCTCAAGATCATGTCTTGGGTACCTAGAAATGCAACTCTACACCCTTGAGGCTTAAATGCCCCTTGGGGCCCTTCTTCGTCGTTCATGGTGTGGCAGATGAGGGGGTTTAGAGAGGATCTCTAGGGAAGAACCCTCTTCCATTGCTCCCAATCTCCCTAACCTTTGCTATTTTTGAAATATAGAAGGAAAAGAGGGAAAAGGAGAAGGGGATGCTTGAAAATGGAGGAAAAGGGCTAAAAAATGGAAGATTTGACAAGCAATAGCAAAACCACCAACTATCATGCAAATCACCACAAATCGCCGCAATTCTCACCTAAAAAGCTTTGCAACACTAATCGAAAATGCAAAAAGAGAGAGAATAGGGAGAGTAAAATGGTTGCACTCTCCCATCTTCACCTTTTATTGGCGTCTCCACGCCTCAACTACCACTATAATTGGGGGCAAGAAATCTTTTTACCCTGATTTGAGAAGACAGCACCTCGAAAACCAAACGTTGGCTGCCTCTCATGTTGACACGTGGCCTTATGCCACTGGCTAGACAAACGAAACAACACCGGTTCCCAGACGAAGCGTCTTATGAAAGTCAAACGTCCTGTGAAAACCAAACGTCCATTCACCAAAAGTCATGCGCTGATGTCATAGATGTCGGATCCTAACAACATTAAAACACACATGAATGGAGCTTAAGTGACAAATCCCGACATCAACATTGCAAGAGATCGTAACCATTGTTGGTGCGACATAGTCCTACAATGGATCACGGAAGCTAGTGTAAAGATCTAACAGCATTGGACACCCTCACGCATGGCATAATGGATCCCCTCAAGTGCGCCACGTGAGATCCCAGTCACTGAGGGCATCTCACTCGACCATTACAAATCCCTATTTAAACGCTAAAAATGGCCATGAGAGCCCTCCTCTACTTTTACCACCCCAATAACTTGAACCTTGGCACCCTACTACCACATCAAAGCAGCGAGTTAGAGACAACTATTCTAAACTAGTATGTTGAAACTCGGATCTGGCAGAAGCAGGCTGCATTACCTGGCTCAATCCCCATGTTGGCCCTCTACATCCCTTCTGATCTTAGTTCTGAACACCCACTTTTGATCTTAGAATCATTGTTTGGCGTGCTCAAATACTGAGCTTCCTTATGTCATGGTTTAGTTTAGTACTTTAGTTTTCTTTGACAATTCTTAGTGACCTCCTTGTACATGGTTGGCTTACTTAACTACTCTTAGAAAAATACTCTTAACACTTCAAATTTTATATAAATTTTATTGTATAATATTGAGTTTAACTTGATAATAGACAATAATTTTTTGTGTCATGTGTTATGTCCTAATTAAATAAATATACTATTCTCAAGATATATAAGAAAATTTTCACTTTAAATGATATTTTTTAGTATTCACCTGGTACGAAAAAAAGAAGAAAGTTATTGCTTAAATCTCGCATGAATGTTAAATAATTAATTCATAAGAAAAGTACATCATGGCCCTTAAACTTAACTCATTGACAAAAAGTCACTTGAATTATAATTTTTTTATATTTAATCCTTCAACTATTACAAGTATAACAATAGGCCCTTCTGTTAATTCTTCAATAAGTTATCAACAAGGAGTGATGTGGTATGATCAGAGTTCTTCATTTGTCTATAAGTTTGACCGTTCATATTAAATTATTTTTATTATAATTTTATATATTTATAATTTTATCATAAATTAAAACAAAATCAAAATAATAAATAGACAACAATAAAAGAACTTAAATAGAAGCGTGCTTTTCATGTGGTGTTTTCCTTCCAAGCAAGAATTGCACTGTTCTTCGAGTCACCATTGATCATCCCTTCAAAACGCCCTAAACCCAAAATACACATGTGAATTCTAACCAAGCAACAATAGAGGTTTCTAGTTGCCTAACCTGCTTCTACAATATATATAAAATAAATTATTAGGATTAAAATATATGGCAAGTGTAGAATTTTCTACGTCAGTAAGTAGTCATGTGCAAATTATGTAACTCTAACAACCATTATTAGTGTAACGGAAATTGAATAGAGAAACCTATTGCAAATTTGAGATAATTGTTTTCTTTTATGAGGATAATTAGTGATAATTATTATATTTTAGAGATTAAATAAAAAAATTTAATCCAAGTAGCCATTTGTAAATGGATCAAAGTGTTGGAACCCCTACTCACAAAAAATCAAGCCAACAAAAAGCACAAGAGGAGAACAAATTTATTGTGATTCGACCTTTCTTACCTATAACAAATTTATCATGCTTAGTCAGTCATGTTGGTAGCTCTAAAATTCTACCCTAAAGTCAACACACATACACCGAATGGGAATAGAAAGAAACTCAAGAAGGACTATTTCCTCCATCTTTCCATCAAAGACCAAAATTTTGTTTCTTCCAAAATTAAGGAAAAATGGGGAAATAAATTTTTATATATTAAAATAACTATTTTACATTCACTTTCATTTGATTATAAGTCAACTTTCAAATAAGATAAACTTTTGTTTCGTTCTTTTATTAATCTTTTAAATAAGATGGAAAATAATTTTGTTCTATTCTTTTCTTTTTCTTTTCAATTCATCCTCACTTATTTTTTTTTCGTTTTATTCTATTAATGAAAAAATATCCTAATATAGTGAAAAATAAGAGAAAAGCAAACTTTTTATGGAACCGTTCCTTTACCTTTGCTACTCACGTAGCTCTAAGTGCACACAAATCTAGGGGTGCACATGGGTCGGATTGGGTCGAGTTTAGGAGAAATAAAAATCCAAATCAATTAGTTAAGGTCGGGTTGAGTTGAATCGAATTTGAAATTTTTTTCCTTGGTAACCCGAACCGAACCAACCTAATTATAATCGAGTTGGTTTAGTTCGGGTTGTTGAAAGAGACTCCGCCAAATACCCTCCCTCTTGCACTCTCCTCCAGATTCTTCCATGGCCAGCCTAGGGCTTCGTCCTCCTCAACTCTCCAAGGTTACGCTTCTCCTTTGATAACAGATAACAGAAGATGAAATAAAAAAGATAGTGATGCACAAATCGAAAGGAGCTGACAATGGCCGCACCAAGCATCAACTTCGTCAATGACTTCACATCACACAGCCACCCAAACTGCGTCACTTTTGCAGCCTAGTTGCTGTCCTCCATGACCTCGACCTGCGACCAACACACCAAGTCATCTTCCTCTTTCCCTCACTGATCTGAACTGCTAGTAGCTCCATTTGCCCAATCGTGCACCACTGAACCAGCAGCACACAACCTTCGCACTGAAGCAAAGCAGGAGCGGAAGTTACAGTAGCAATGGCTGAAATCTATGTCGCACAGCTGGGTAACGACAGTGGCTGGTCAGATTCGCGCACGACGCTGAGCAATGATGCACGATGGCTGGTCAGCGTGAGGTTAGATCTCTCTTGTCACATGGCACGAAGACGCCTCACCTCACCCATCGACCAGATCCGCACCTCACCTTACTGAATCTCATGGTGGCTGGCGAGACATCACCTATCGGCGTCATGGTGGGGACTGGGGAGGACAAACGAAGGTGGCAACTGGCAAGGAGGGGGGCTAGGGTTCATTTAGGAATGTGGAAGTCTGGAAGAGGAATTGGGAAAGTAAAGTTTGTAAAATGTAAATGGCACAAAAGTGACAAAACGACAGCGTTTAACTTCGGGTCATCGAGTAGTCGGGTCGAGTTTACAGGTTGCATTTGTGAACCCATCACCCGAACCAACCTTTGAACGGGTTAATCGAATTTGATCTGATATGACCCGAACCAACCCAGAAATATATAGTTGGGTTGAGTTGGGTTGGCTGAGTTAGTCGGGTTGGGTTGACCCATGTGCAGCCCTACACAAATCAATCACTTTTTTTTTTCACTCCAAGTGGGCTTCACCACAACAAAACCCAATCCAAGGTAAATATCCAACACAAAGTTGAGGAGATTTTGATGCAAATTTTTTTATTGGTTAATAGCATATTTGGGAAATGGTTAATAAATTCTCTTCAAACTTTCAATCTCTAGAAGAATCAAACTTTTAGAATATCACGGTCAGCAACAGCTCACGAGTTGTCGTTCGAATCGAATCACGTACTATATAACGCGTAACGCGACCAGACGGAATCCGCCACTTGCCTCTTCCAAAACGACGACTGAATTTAGTGTCGTTTTAAACTTTTGGGATAATTTCGATACAGACGACGTGGCAGAAAACAATTTGGGGACTTGCTCGGAAATCGGTACGCACGTTTCTACCCGATCATCCCTTTCGGTTTCCCCTTGCTGAAGAAAATCGATTTCCCAAAGGATATATAAAAAATCGAAGAAACGAAGAAGAAGAACAAGGGTTTCTGAATTTTGATGATTTGATCTGAATCTGAGTGAAAATCATTTGAATTTGAATTTCGTATATTGAACGAAGTGAAGAGAATGGAATCGGAGGATTTGGTGAAACAAGAATTAGAGGAATTGCAGAAACAATTAGGGAAGAAGCAAAATTTCGAGGGCGCTGTTTCAAACCTCAAATCCCTGCTTCAACGCACGTATCCATCAGCTTCTCCCTCTCTCCGCAAATCCGTATGCTCATATTTCATTTCATTTTATTTTTTTATTCATATTCAATTTCCCCATTATAATTGTATTGCTAGTTGGTAGTTCTTCAATTTAATTTTGTAATGTTTCTGGGTTTGGTTCCTTTTTCTCAATTTCTTCAATTTTATTCGGAAAGAACTGATCTTGAATTTGCTCGGATTGATAAACATGGTTATGTATGTAATAAACTAATAATATATAAAATAAACATGTTGTTATTGCCAATGAGGGTTGGCTCAGCTGTCAGGATCGAACACCCATGAGAAAAAAGTCTTTGGTTCGGCTTCTGCTAGTAGTCTTTCATTGGTAGATTATCTGTAATTTATAAGCCCTCACTTAGGCTTGTGACTTGTCCTTTCCTTGAAATAGGATGACCTTCCTTCCTCTAAACTTTTATGTAAAAGAAAATGTTGTTGTTGTTTGTTGAAGAATTAAGACCAAGTAATTGACTATGGTGTTGGTGTTGGTGTTGGTATTGGTGGTGGTGGCAGTTTTTTTCAGTTATATACCGAGTTGCTACTGTGTTGAAGACCAGGTATACGGCACCAGGTTTCTGGAATGCTGGCCTGGGCCTTTTTGAGCAGGCTCAATTGCTTGTTTCTGAACCCTCTGAGAAGGAGCACTTGAAGGCTTGCATTGCTCAAGCTAGGGAATATTTGCATCTAGAAGACAACCCATCACAAGCTTCGCAGCCTGTACAGAATCATGCAAACAGAGGTGATTCTATTTTCACAAAAATTGAATTTTTTCTTTCTTTCTTTTTGAGGTGCTATTTATGTAGTTGTTCATGTTCATGTGTTGTATCCATCAGAAGTTTTGAAATCATTTACTTTCATCTTACCTGTGTTTATAACGTTGTGTTGATTCAGGATATCTTTTTGAGGGGCACCTTACGGTAGATCCAGAGCCACCACAGCCTCAATGGCTGGTGCAGTCAAACCTCTTGACAACAGCTGCTACGCTATTTGCTGCTGAATCCTCTCAAGGTTCAGTAGCAAATGATACCACACCAGAGAATGCTGCAAATGTGCTTCAAGAGCTTATAAATAGATTGGAAGAAGTTGTGCCCCTGGTATTCATCCAAAATCTTTTGATGTGCATCTGATAACTGTTGTTTACTTGAGTTCCAATATTTCGCTCTTAAATATCAACATGGCTTTGAATTTCTAGATTCAGTTTCTGTAGTTAGATAAGTTTCAAGAAAGAGGTATAATGTGGCTTAGTCATAGTTTGAAGCATAAGGAAATCAAGCTTTTTTAGGTTCATCTGAGTACATTAACAAATTATTTAGGCTCAAATTTGAACTTGAGTACACCTATCTGACTTAGAAGTTAGAACAACTTGTAGCACCTGTCATTCTATTCAGTTCAGGTTATATTTGTTCTTAAAGAAACCAAGCTACTTGAGATTGGTTCAATAGAGTGCTTCTTCAAGGTAAGTTAAGGAATCAATGCAAACAGCCTACTTATCAACTGGACTCATTCTATTTACACCCCTATTCATGATATAAACAACCTACTACTCAGGTCAACCTTTCTTTTATTTTCTTTTCTTTGGTCCTTGGTCGCATTGTCGCTCTTTTCAACTTGCTTTTTGATTGATATATGTATCTTGTCTATTATGAACAGAAGTTCCATCGTTACACTATGCACTGCTTTATTAAGGGTGATTTGCTGTAATTTTTTTTGGTTAGATGGTGGATGATGGTCCTGTAGCTCCAAAAGCCCCTCCTGCCAGTAAAGAAGTTGTGGCAAAACTTCCAGTCATTACTCTCACAGAGGAAATCCTGTCTAAGCTGGGGAAAGATGCAGAGTGTGCAATTTGCAGGGAAAACTTGGTTCTAAATGACAAAATGCAAGAGTTGCCTTGCAAGCACACTTTCCACCCACCATGTCTAAAGCCATGGCTGGTATTGTCTCTAGCTCCCAAGATTTATTTGAAATTTTGTGTTTCCCTTTTGGAACCAACTTTATGCTTTTGATAATATTACATTCTTGAAGAAATGAGATGATTAGATATGAAGTATGTTCAATTTTATCCTTTCTGTGGCAGGATGAGCACAATTCTTGTCCAATCTGTCGTTATGAGCTGCAAACTGATGATCATGCCTATGAGAGCTGGAAGGAACGTGAAAAGGAAGCCGAAGAAGAGAGGAAAGGTGCTGAAAATGCCATTCGAGGTGGTGAATACATGTATGTTTAGATGGGTATTCAATGTATGGTTAATAATATGTTTTTTCGTTTAATATTGGATATGAAAATTTCTTTTGGTGATTAGTTGCGTATTCTTTATTATTTGAAGCTATAGAGTTATCTCTTCCATTCAAGTTTTTAGGAGGTCTTCTTTTTAGTGCTGTTCCTTGAAATACCGTCTATGCGTTAATTTGCACTGCCGATATCCATTGTTGAGACATCGACATGAAAGTTACTGTGTTTTAATTGCATCAAAAGCAAAAGGAAAATACACCACTGACGCTTTTGCCGGACTATTATTTGTTGCACCCTTGAATATACCATACACTGCACTGCGACAAACACCCGCATGTTTTTAGGCATGCCGCGTGCACATCCAATCAAAGCCTTGGCTGCCTAGCCGCTTACCAAGTATTTATGCTTATGGCTCAGAAAACAATTACAGTCAGATGTTCATGGAGATTGATCCAATGTTAACTAGCATGTTGTCTGTACATTTCCCTGTTTCAGGATGAAATTTATTATCAAATAACAATAAACAAATAAAGTACTTAAGAGAGTTTTGACTTAAGTGACATTTTTTTAAAAAATTTAAATTACATCCTGTGATTGAATCCCATTCAGACTGCTTTACCTACACTACAATTGCTTCCAAGAGGGATTAATTGTCGTGAAAGTTAGCATTCCTTGAAGATGTGCCATTGAATTGATGAAGCAAACTTTGCATAAAAGTTCCACATCATCTCAATCGAACGTAAATTGTGCTTAATTTGCATAGAATTTGCATAAAAGTTCCACATCATGCCTATAAACAAACGTAAATTGTGCTTAATTTGGATACAATTTGCATATACACCAAAACCTTCGTAACACAATCGTAATTAATGTGATGTACATCCACCGAAGTACATCGTGTAAATTACAAATAATGTAGAACCTCACATCAAGAAAAAGAGTAGCAAAAAATACACAAGCCTTTGTAATGAAGAAACAATACGTGTATCTGATTTGATGTACTTAATAACATTCTTCAACCAATCAATGTCTAAGTAATTAATCCAATTGTAAGTCTCAACCCACCAAATCTAGCAATGCTGAATGCTGACCATTATTACCTCAACAACGAATATTTTCTACTAGTTATCAATACCATATAAAGCATCAACCTAAGCAAATTAAAAGGTCATATATAACCCAGCCACATTTCAGCTTGGTACTAAAACACAGACGAATCTCAACAACTTCCCAACAAATTGCAACCTTTATTGGCTTCCAAATTCACTCAAATATACACTGGCACCTGTGGCTTAATAGTTAAGAAATAAAGATACCAAAGCAGCAACCAACTAACCAACTGACCAACTTGAGTATACACGGATTTAATAAAATTTCTGCTGTGTGAAGCTTTCTCAGAAACCAAAGTGAAGAAACCTCCATGACAAACCTGTTGATATGTAGAAGGATTGCATGAACACAGCCAACACAGTGGGTGTTAAGATCGGAGAACTAACTGTGAACCAACAGGAACCTTGGATCCTCATAACACCACATCAGTCAACTACTAGGCCTTACCCTACTCCATCTATTCTTAGGTCTTTGTGAACTTTGAGTCAACTCACGAGGCTCCAAGAATCTATCACTTCTAGTTGCAGATCCCATTGTATCAATCCTGCCACCTCTCCTGTCTTTATGTCTCTTCATATGACGATTATGTCTAGGTCCACTAGACTTCTTTTCCTTGTCAACTTCATAGACCAATGGTTGGATCCCCTGAAGATCAGGTTCTGGAACATACCCAATAGGCCGCTTGGATACATCCATTCTTCTAAATGTGATTGATATCCTAGTAAAAATTTTAACAAAAAGAATATGAATCAATAATAAGTTATTGGTGCAAAAGCCGCAGAGAGAATATCATATCAGTAAATACCTTTTCATAGGGACTGCAGGTACACAATGCTTAGCTACATCAGCTCCATTTCCATTCAAGACAAGTACAGATCTTGAGGAAAAAGACTAACTATTAGATTTTGAATCCTCCATAAAGTAGCAAATTGATGAAAAATTTAATATAACTAGATCAAAATTCATGTAGCAATAGATTGAAAAACTAAATAGACAGGGTGTAGTAGATAAACCAACATTGAATACTTACCCCACAGGTAGGGAAATAGCAACTGAACCATCAAATTCACCCGCACCTACAATCCTTAAGTTTGATCCAAAAACTATACTGCACTCACTAAGAAATGAGACAGTGCAAAATGGTCGAACAAAATCATGGTTATCTATGTGTGGAGGTATACAGTCCCCTTCCTGATAGATATTTACAATGCAACTATCTGGCACACAAGTAGGAGGGAGTACATGCCACCTGATCAGCCGCCGTATGATGACCTTGAAAAGATCAGGAATAGGATCTACCATTGCATTTTGAAGAATACCAGGTGGGTTACCATCTTTATCCTGTAAGCAGAAAGTTACATTTTAAGAGTTTCATCCCTTTATCAAACTAATCAACAATTATACTGTACCCCCAAGCATTAAAGTTTCTTTGTTTCTAAATAAAGCATGAATAAAAGATTTTAAATGAGAAATGTAAAGGCAGCATGAGAGATGGACTAACCACTGCATAATTGTAACAGCACCCAAATTGGATAGTTTGACGTCCCTTGCCCCTCATCCACTTTTGAGGAGCTGAATATGTCCGATCTGAAAAAGTTAAGAATGAACATCATATAGTTCCTTAGAAATAATACCACCCAACACATTTTCCAAATTATCAATAAAGAATAGTCAATTGGAGAAAAAAAAAATCTTCTTTTCTTTTCAGTATCTTATGATGTGTAGTTGGCAAATGCATAAAGCCCAATGGGTCTAAAGCCTAAACCCTACCATGCTTATTCCTAAATGAGAAGAATCTTTGATTTGTCCCAAAGTCATTAGCCTCAAAATTCTAGAGAGACAAGAGAAGTACATCTACATTAATTTGGTACTTCCCATGGCCAGTGTAGTCAAAGGCGCCAAAAGGTGCTGAGGGAGGCGTTAGAAGGGGGGTTCGGCGCCTCTTGCTGGTTGAGTCGCCTCCCCTTCATTGAGGTGCACGTGGCACGCCTTCTTATTAAGACAAGGCACACCTTTAGCACCTTATTGATAACTGTTAGAAACCCAAATAAGCCCAGCCACCTAACTTGATGATTGTGATGCTGAAGGCGTAAAATAGTCATAATGTTGAAATAAATAACTAGTTGTTAGTTTTTAGGACTCTTAACAGCAAGTAGCTTAGGGTTCTGTCAATTGATGATTTTAATCTTTTATTATTATTATTATGAATCTCAGGCTTAAGTAGTTAATTCACATGGCAAATTAATGTAAAATAGTCAAATGTTTAAATGTTTTCTTATTTTTCTAATGTTAATGCCTTTCTTCAATGAGACATGCCTCTTGCCTCAAGGTGTTAAAAACCCCTAGCACCTTAAGGGGTGCTTTTCGCTTTTGACTACTTTGCCTATGCCCATGGTGATAATACATAATATACACCATAAAAAATATATATCCAGGTATATGTTCACCGTTGTTCACTTTTAGCACCCATGTTAATAGTCTGAATTTCTATCTCACAATTGAATTAACTAGACAATCTTTAAAGAAAAAGGAATCTAGACAATAATTCAAAATATGAATTAGCAATATCAAAAATAAAAATAAAAAAGATGAATATTTGATAACTCAGCAGGAATTGTATTGCTACAAAAAATATTAATAGAATAAAAGACACAACAAAATGAAGTCGGTATTAATAATTTGTAGTCATAGATACAATGGGATTGGGACAGACACATCAGTAGTATAAATCCAAGCTGTGAAGTACAGTTACAGATCATCAAATTCATGATATTACCTTTTACTAGTCAGCCGCTGTGCGGAGAAACAATATAAGTAATCTGATTATATTTATATCCAAATTTGTAGCACAAAAAGCCAGGCAGGCAGAGTGACTACAATTTTGGACATTCATTTAATTTTATTAGGAGTAAATTCATTTCTTCTGTCACAGATATAAACTCATAGAAGAAATAGCAAAATAATGAAGGATCTCAGTCAAAGGTAAGTTCTGGCCTCATTAGACAATCATAAGCACCTAATAACGGAACAAATCTTTACACACACAACAAAAAAAGATATAGAACAATGGCCTAGCAGGGTGAGAGATCAAGAACCTTTCAATTCTCCCTTTTTTCCCATCTCCTGCAGTTCAGTAACATAACTGACTATCCTTCTCTGTTCAGCAGCACTAATAATACCCGTGTGTAGTTCAAGCCCTTCAAGAATGTTAACGAGTTTTCCATTAACCCTCTCAAAGCACATGAAATCTTTCTTACGCCTAACATTCATGAACCTAATATACTCTCTCTGCTCCCTAGGCAACGTAGGCTTCTCAGGAACAGCTTTGGTTGCTTCTGAAGGACTTGAAGCAGCCACCACTACATTGTTATTGTTGGATTCATGCTCTTCTTCACCAAACTCATCATCTTCCTGAGCCATGTCAGCCCACGACATGCGCGGACTCGGAGTCTCAACCGAAGAATTTGCTTCTGCCCCATCCTTCCAACTCCCAAGAGAATGCGTGTCACAGTTATCATCAAGATTGTCACTTGCGTCGTGTGGTGGCAGATTATTAATGTAGGGACCATTGGAATCGTCGTTTTGAGCATCACCAGGAGACTCTGCACATGCAAAAATGCAGTAAAATTGGGGAAAATACAAAACATGTTAAAATTGGATAGGCCAAATCCAAAATGAAGCGAGACCCAGTTAAAAAAATCGGAATTTTCGATGAGATTTGAGGGTTTTGGGAATTGAATTGACCTGGGTCGATGGAGTGGATGCGATCGGAGAGCAACTGAGTGCAGTGATGGCAGAGATCTTGGGAGAGGAAGGGAAGCCACGTGACAAAAAACTCGGAGGCGATTCGGAGCTCGGATGGGTGGTAGTTGAGAAGGAAGGGGTCGGTGGTTGCGTGAGGTTGAGGTTGTTGTTGTTCGTCCATGGCGCTGAGTCGACTCGGTTGACGGAATCGGAGACGAGACACAGAGAGAAAGGAGACCGCACAAGAACAAGATACTCTGCTTGCTGAGATTTTTATTTTATTTTATTTTATTTCCCCTTTCTGCTTTTGGTGTTGTTTACTTGTGTGTCTATAACTTCACTAATGATAAAATATAGGAACTTGTCGGTGAAGTTTAAATGCTTCACATCATAATATCATAAGGGAATACATCATTTTTATCAGTATATCTCTTTTCACATTTATTTTAAATGTAAATATTTTTATCATAAATAATATATATATATTTTTTTTATATTTTATCTAATATCATTTATCATATTTATTTTTTTATTATTTTTTTCTCTCAATTACATATCCTTAAAAAAGATATACACAAGACCTATACCTCAAAAAATATATAGGATCATTATTTTCCTTTTAAATGAGTGTAATTAAATACAATAAAATAATAAAAAATAAATATAATAAATAATATTAAAAAATATAAATATATATATATATTATTTATGATAAGAATATCGAATTATTTCGAAGTAACTCTCTTAAATAAAATAAATTAAATTTTTTCCTTATAATTTACCTTCATTTGAAATTCAGTTGTTATAATTTTTTTTAAATTAGTCTTTATAATTATAAAAACAAATTAAAATAATCTTTATCATTAATTTATATTATAACACTATTATAATATTGTTAATTAGTTAATAAAATAAATATTTTTTTATCTAATATATACTTCTTTAAATGTTCATTTTCTCTATAAAATATTAAATAAGGTATTTATTCATTTTAGTAAATACCTCTCGTGACCGCGATTGTAGCAGGAAGGGTGACAAATAAAATTTTTAAGAAAAAAATAAAATCGCCACCAACTTTATTTAAATTAAGAAAAATTAAAAAATTATTTAAAATAAATTGATATTCAAAACTAAGTCGAGTTTGAAAGTTAATTGTGCATAGAGAATGGTAAAAGTTAAATCTCACATTGCCTTGATACACTCATCCATAGACGGTTATCCTTAGTTAATAGTGCAAATCTTTTATAACATTAAAATGTTTATTTTATCCTTTTTTCAAAAGATAAATTAAAATGTTGTAATTATTGAAAGAAATGAAAGAAAATAAATCAATTATGAAATTTTAATTTTTGATTTGACTTTTGACCTATCTATTCCTCAAAATGTAATGAGAAACTCAAAGTCAACATAATTCTCTAGAAAATAATTATAGTTTAGTTTATTATAATTATGAAAAATATTTTTTTAAAAAGAAGAATTATTTGAAAACAGATCTACTTCTTGCACAGGGGTTCAAATTAATATTAAGATACTCAATAAATTCTTATGATGTAAATAATATTAAAGATAGCATCTGTTATTAAATTAATGTCATTAGCCATTGCGTGAATTAAAAGATTTCTTTCTCTTTTTTCAAAAAAAATTATTTAATGATTACAAAATTAACATTTTTAAATAATCATCAAAAAACAAGAGCATAGAATAGGATTACCAAGCAACAATACTATAAAATTAACACAAAGTTATGTTATTGAACAAACACACATAACAAAATAAAAGTAAACTAATTTTAAAAGAATTCAACATATTTTCCTTCATTTCACTTTTTAATTAATTTTTTTAACTTTGAAAACATCCTTTTTATTATAGGGAGACTTTGTTCAAAAACATTTTTATTTTTTTTAGAAAAAGCAAGCTTCATTTAACAATTTTGAAATTAACACATTTTTTTTATCAATTTTCATACAGGTTTTTATAGATTTTTTTTGTTATGTTATATTTTTTTTCTTTTACGAAAAACCAATAACCATTCTAGACTGCACATGATTAGAAATAATATCGACCCATTATACTAATTTCAATAAAGTCATTTAGTCCAAGCACATCAATTTTTTTTTTCATTTTTTTATTATTACCAGATTAAAAAATAATAATAATAATAATAATTCATCTTTACTTTAAAAAAGAAAAAAGAAAAAGAGAATAAAAGAAAGACTTTTGGTCTCAGGAACATAGAAACGAAAACAAGCAAAAGGAGGTTGAATGACGCAGGTGGACAGCGAGCAGCAGCGAGAAGCATGACGATGGCTCGTTAGGGGCGTGTACGACGAGGAGGCTCAACGACGGAGGCTTGGTTTAACGGCGGTGGTCTAGTTCGGTGGCGTGGGTGGCGTAGTACCATAGCAGCTACTGGGTTTGTTCTGTTTGAGGAGATTCAATACTATATTTTGATTTGGACTTTTGGGAATTGTGGTTGGAAGGGGTTCTATGATTGGGATTTCGGCTAGGTTAGAATTCATACTTGGTTTTTGAGTTTTGAGTTGGTTCTCTATTTTGGGTTATAGAGGAATGGTGGTTAATGGGGCTATTTTGGTGTTCTAGTATTGGGTTTATTTATGATTTGATGGTATTGGACTTGAATGAGCTTGGTGATTTAGTGTTTGTGATGAAGTCTCTGCGTGTTTGAGTGAGTGAGTGAGAGTGAGGGGTAACTTGAATTCCTTAATTATGAGATGACTATGTGATCAAAATTGGGTTATGAGGGTTATCTTTCAAAAGTATTTTGATGCTTAAGTCAGTATATGCGTAAGAAGGATAGTGTATATCTTGGGAATTAAGTCATACATTTTTCATATTGTTGATTGCATATATATGAGCATTTTTTGGTGTGAAAAATTTGAACATTTAGTACATATTGAATGTTGTTACTTGAAATAGTAAAAATCGTTATTCCTTATCAATTATTGACCTATTTATTTATGCAGGATATTATTAGAAATAATTTCAGTTGAGAAAGTTATACCTAATAAATAAGTTATCTTACGCACATAGTAACATCTGGGTGCTACCTTAACAGGTCAAGTTGCTTCAAATATATGAATTCATAACTCGGTCCGCTATGGAATGGCAAGCATTAGCAAGAAATTAATTTTCATAAAAAAAGAATTACACCAGCAAGTAATCAAGTAAAAGGCTTATACTTAGAAGTTTACATCCATCACAGGCAATGAGAAAAAGACATACACTTTATCATCAGAGAACTCACTTTTCTTAAATGCCGAGCAAAAACTTGAGCAAATCCCTGTATTCTCCTTCCTTTCATGAACCTTCCCCTTTGACACTTTCAGTAGACACCAGCCCGCCCAAAAAGTCCTTTTATCTATGTGTCTTCTCTAAAATTCTAAAGCAAGCACTCCACTCCAAAAATAACAAAAGAAAAACTTCTCCATTCTTTGTTATGGGTGGTATTTATAAGCAAAAGCATGACTTGAGGTGTGCATAATGTGTTATGTCATGTGAGAGTGGATGAGATGATGCCAAAGTGTCCTGTGTGAGAGTGGGGAACCATCAGCCTTGCTCCTGCTGTGGTGAGACAACTACTATGTAATGGTGTCAAAACTTGGCTCTACAAAAATGGCAGATGCTGAGAGGTATTGGGAGACAAGATTGCCTTGTTGGTGAAGAAAAAGGAAATGGGTAAAGGAGGCAAGAAAAAAAGTGTTGTTCGCTACTCAAAATAGAATAAAAACAAAAACAAAAATAAAAGGAAGAGAGTAGGACGTTAAGTGTTCTCTTTTTAAAAAAAAAAATTTATTTGATTGACTACCTTTTTTTCCCCTTTTTTTGAAGTGGGAAATGGATTATGTGAATAATGGCTCTTTTTAGTAAAATGGGTTAAGATGAATGAGCTTTTGAGCCAATAAAAGTAATGAAAAAATATTGAAAGGAAAATAATTGCGCTTTTTTTAATATCATTTTTTTGTATCTTTTATTTTTATTATTATTATTATTATTATTATTATTATTATTATTATTATTATTATTTTGTAAAATTATGACTCAGATAAAATTAGGTGTTCACAAAACTTATTTTTTCTTAATAAATTATTTTTTGTTTAATAAATTATCTTTTAGATGCTATTTTTTTTTCTCCTTAAGATGCCTAGTAGGAATATGACACAAACCCCTAGCTTTCAACTACAAAGGTATGCGTTCAATTTACCTCAAACACCTAGTAATAGTTCGAATGTAGATGATAAACTAGATAAGGTGTTGTCTTCTTTAAATAGTCTAAACTTCATAGAGAATTTTTAAGTAATAAAATTACCTTTTACTTGTAAGCACACACGATTTATATAATATCTAGCAAATATAAGAGTATCGTACCTACAGAGAGTGACATAATTAACTAAAAATTAATATCTACCTAAAATAATTTTAAAAAAATATTTTAATTTTATTTAATTAATCTAAGAATTTAAATTACGTCCTAAACTAAAACTAAAATTAAATAATAAATCTAAATGAAATCACTCTAATTAAAATGTAAGATCAATTAGAGAATAATTTAGGACCTCGAATCCACCACTAATCATGTAAAGATGAATTTAACTTGAATGAAAATTAATCTTATTCTATGGAGTGTTTACAATTACAAGTTATGAACACTACTAAAAATTATTGTAACTTAATTAATGATATAATTCATCTAAAATAACATAACATATTCAAATTATGACATAAATTATTTAACATAATATGAGCTATTCAATCTTTAGATCACAAAAATAATGAATATTATTATACAACTCACACCTAAGACTACAAAAATTAAGCTTGTGATTTAAATATATCAATTTAAATTTACTAATTGATTACAAGACAATCAATAAAAATTAAATTAAATAATAATTAAAAATTAATAATCATCATTATTGTACAATTATAATACAAAAAAATATCATAAATAAAATTAAATTATCTAAAATAAATATTAGAATTTCATCTTAATCATAAAAAATAAAATTAATTAATCATCACAATAGTATCAAATAAAAAAAATGAAACAATTGCTATGTTATTCTTCTTCCTCTGCGAAATTGTGCGGCGCTCCCCTTCTTTTCTTTTGGTCTATGCGGCGCTCCCTTCGTGCATTGTGGCGTCCTCAATTTACAGCTAAACTTGCTACTATCGCACCGACTCTGTCCAAAGTTTGTAGTTGTTGGAGTGCACCGTTTTTACAACTAAACCATGGGCCCATAGCCTTTGCTTTCCAATCGCCATTAGCATATTCATGGTAATTGGACCATGGCCCACACATGGCCTTTTTTTCTTTTTAATCTTCAAGTGCATAGCTATGAGTCTTAATTTTTGGGCTTTAAATGTTTTCTCTTTGATCTAAGTCCAGCCATTCGACTGAATTACTTTTATTTTTAAATATTTATAATTAATACATAATTTAGTAATTAATTTATCTTAAAAAAATAAATAATAATATCATAAAAAAATAATAAAATTAAATATATTGAGACATATAATCCCTAATTTTTATAATAAAAATATATAAAATTTAGACTATTATCATCTTTAACATAAAAATTAACGGTAAGGACTATTTTGAAAAATATTTATAAGTATGATGACTAATTTGAAAAAAAAACTATAAAGACTAAATTAAAAATGATTGTAAATTATAGAGACTAAAACTTTAATTAAAAAAAAATCAGAAGTAACTAGTAAGTTGTAACTACTCTTGTGTGGAAGTTGCTTGAAAATAGATTACCGCTCAACAATGGGCTCGTATTGCATGGACCACCAAAAATGGAATTCACCGATGGACCACTAATATCAGCTAATGGATTAATAATAGATTAAGTGGATAGTGTAAATCATTTACTTGCTCATCAAGTAACAGGTTAGTTGATAAAATTTACATAATTCCCTTTTCTTCTTCTTCCAAATCTGTCACCAACACCACTACTAACCAGAAAAGGTGAAAACAATCGATCAGAGGCCGACAGTTCAGTTCTATGTGGTGGTGTTGTAGGATCATGATCGAGCCTAGTCCTCATAGAGTAGTGCAATACTTGAACACATTTCAAGCCATCGTAGGTCCAAATCTATGCATGCTCGAGAATTAAAAAAAACTACTACGATTTAACCCCAAAGCTCGTCGCTTTTCAATCCCATAAGCTGAATACAACCTAGTGCCTAGAAAAATCACTGATTTTCTCGAAGAAAACACACGGCGAAAGGAAAAAGGCCAATCGATGGCGACGCTGAAGGCTGTGTTCGTTTAAGTGGTTTTTGAGTTGTTTAGCCACGATTTATAACTACGGCTAAAAGAGACAAAAAAAATTTAAAATTTTTAATTTGCTATAGTAAGTCATTTTGATGGTTTATCGATGTATCATAATGATACACTTAAAATACACTACGAACAAGTACACTCTATCACCAAGTAATATAGGACTTGAGTCCCAGTTATCGATCCCACGAGGAATAAATGGTAATTACTAGATTCACAAAATCCTTTGTTATCCAGACAATTAAAAGTATATGAAGAAATTCAAATTAAAAACAGAAAATAAATAAAGAAAAACAATGAACAATCAAATAGAGCAAATATAATCAATGAGAGAGAGACTAGGGCGCAACGTTCACTTGAATCCAATTATTCAGATTTTTTTTCAATTATGATGTAAGGTAATTCTTTTGCCAATATTCTCTTACTTGTTATTGAATCCCAATGGTCATGGATGAAATAATATTCTATTCCTAAATTAACTCACCTATTTGGTCATTTAGATGATTAATTAAGAATGCATTAAACTTCAATTCAAGAGATGAACCAACATACCTGTCAATTCCATTGGTAGAAAAAATTGATGTTTGGTCATTTACCAATCTAATCCTAGGCTTACCATATAGATCCACTCATTGAATGTGGATGGTCACTGGGCAAATAATGAATTAACACATGTTAAAAGTGATCAGGTTATGACAAGAATGCAAGCAATATGATAAACCCTAAAAAAATTACCTTAATCATATTAGAAATTAAAACCAAATAATTAGGAAAATAAGATCCCCCATAGCCCTAGCTATGGGTTTAGCTACTCATGTTCAATACAAACAAACTCATATCAGGATACAAACCCATGGAAAGAAAACCCAAAGAAAAAGGAAAACTAAAAAGAAAGAGAAATCAAAACCCCTTTAATGGAGATTATGATCTCTAAGCCTTCAAGAATCGATTCCTCTTTCAAGCCTTCCTCCAAGGTCTACTGCCGCAAAACAACTCTCTCAAGATTAGGAATTTTCTGTGTAATGTGCTTCATGTGTTGTCTGTGTTGAATTTGACATAATTTTTTTCATTTTATTGAAAATCACGTGTTCTGTTACGCATTTAATGCTTAAGCGCTCAGTTCTGAGCGCTCAAGCACTCAGCCACTTAAACCAGAATGCGCGCTGCTCCTCTTGCGCGCTCAAGTGCTCCTCACCCAGCTCTCAGGCGCTGGGACACTAAATCACCGCTGTTGTATACGCTTTGGGCGCTCAGGCGCTCCAACACTAGCGCTCAAGCGTTGGTCACTGTTGCAAAATTCTTCTTTTTCTTACTCCTTTGAACGTCCAGCCTTCTTCTCGTACAATTACCTGATAAAAACACGCAAAACACTTACTAAAAACACAATTAAACAATACTAAAAATATAACAAAACTAACAAGCAAATTTTAATAAAAATAAATAAAAAGAATATGAAAAATCAAGGAATTAAACCATAAAAATATGACATGTTGATGGGTCCCCCACACTTGAGCTTTGCTTGTCTTCAAGCAAAGAATAAGATTCAACAACAAGATTAAATTCAATATCAAGAAACATGAATCAAAGGAAAATTCCACAATTTTAAAATAATTCAAGTTCAGCAATCAAATTCAATCAAGTAAGATCATTTAACACTTAAACAATTAAAGGCTTGAGTCAAACTTACAACTATTCTCTTCACCAAAAATCTAAGATCACTCATCTTTCCATCACTCAAGTGTTTAAACGACAAAGAGATCACTTAAATTTCTCTTAAAAAATACAATACTATAGGCTTGCTTATCAAACTCATCGTCACTTCTAAGTAAGTTCACATACAGCACAAGAATCAAAATGACTTTCCTTTAGTTGTAACGGGGCCAAGGGTAAAATGGAAGGTAGGAAGAAAGGATAAAATAGGGTAAATAATGCTCATGAATAAATCAATACAAAGCAGAATCAGGCTGAAAAGATGACAGATAAAGCATGATACACAAAAATATAACAATTTCTCACTTTTAACCCAATATTTTCATTATTCTTCACCAACAATTCTTTTCTTTTCTTTCTTTTTCATTTTTTTCCTTTTTTTTAAACTTTTTTTTCTTTTTTTCTTTTCAACCCTTGAAGGTAAAAGTAACATTTCAAGACTTTTCAATCAACACATCAATTGTTTCAAATAATTCAACCTGATTATTCAATTGGGTATTCCAATAAATTAATTTCAGGCTCAAATGGGGTAACTAAGGGGTTATTTAATCAATGCAACTCTGGAAGTCAAGAAAGAATTAAGTCTAATTGCCTTAATCATGTTCAAGTCTGTATATGAATCATTAAAGTCTCAACAAGATATCAAAGCAAGTTCTAGCGTACATCAATCAAGAGAAAACTCACTCCAGAAGAAAAATATGATTTCATTTAGGAAAAATCTAATCATTAAAGCTCAAAACTCACTTTTTGACTAAGTTGATAAAGAGAACAAAAGCAAGCAGGCATGACTAATTTTCAACTAAAGATGCTAAATTTCACTTTACTTCAATGAAAAATATTGATTTACACATTATCAACTCATGAGTAATGGAATCCCCTTTAAAACATATCTCTATCAGCTTAGAATAAATCAAGAAATCAACACACAATTCCAGCTTAAAAACCAGCAATACTCAAGTGCTCATCAATTTTTTTTTATTTTTTTGCACAAAAATTGAAAAAGTACCCCCTCACACTTAAGATAAACATTGTCCTCAATGTGAAAGAAAAAAATAAAAGGGGTAAAGAAAAGAACAACACAACCTGATGAACAGTGAGACAATGTCAGGCAAAGGAGAAACACAAGAGTTGGCGTTGCAGCACAATCTGAAAAAAAAATAAAATCCCAAAACACATGAGTAGTATCTAAAACAAAAATAACAAGAGTAACAAAAATAACTAAAATAAGATAAATAAAGAAGAAACACAGGTTGCCTCCTGTGAAGCGCTTGTTTAATATCATTAGCTCAACGTTGCCTTTTTCAGATGAATCAAGGTGGCTTAAAGCAAGAAAAATAGGAGGACGACTTCTTCTTTTCAAAACAATAGTTCCTCCCTTTAACAATGGCCTTGGCATTACTTCTATCAGTATTTTGAACTTGATAAGAGCTTGGCTGTCCTAATTGCGCCTTAACTTCGCTAGGCCATAGTGGTCGCACTCGATCAATAGATGAAAGATCAATTCGTGAAGGAGCAGGGATCTTAGGAGGACCTTTATCTGTTTCATCAGCTTTACTTTCCAAAAGATCAACATCAACATTGTATCATGGCAGGAGGTCTTTGATAGTTAAGGTTTCCTGCTTCTTAGCTTGAACAAAATTGATAAGAGCATGGAGATTTGACATTGGGAAAGATTTAGCCTCTCTAAAGACATTAATGATCACATGATCTTCATCCACTCTCAAGATGAGCTCACCCCGAGGTACATCAATCACAGCTCCAGAAGTGGCCAAAAACGGTCTTCCAAGAATGAGAGGAATATCAGCATCTTCTTCCATATCGAGCACCACAAAATCAACTGGGAATAGGAATTTATCCACCTTCACCAAAACATCCTCCATCACACCACGCGGGCAAGTGATGGATCTATCAGCCAACTGTAGTGAAATGTTGGTGGGCTTCTGTTCATGCATGCCCAATTTCTTAAACATAGAGAAAGGCATCAAATTAATACTAGCACCCAAATCACATAATGCCTTATCAAAATAAGAATTACCAATAGTGTAAAGAATAGTAAAACTCCCTGGATCTTTTAATTTTGGAGGTAACTTCTTCAAAAGAATGGCAGAACACTCCTCAGTAAGACATACAGTCTTAAATTCCTCAAGCTTGCATTTCTTTGTAAGTATTTCCTTCAAAAACTTTGCATACTTTGGCATTTGAGAGATGACTTCAATGAACGGAATATTAATTTTTAACTTCTTGAGCATCTCCAAGAATTTTGTAAATTACTGATTTGGATGATTGTTCTTGAGCCTCTGAGGGAATGAGATCTTGACATATGGTGATGGTTCAGATACTATGCTTTGCTCACGATCCTTCTTTGCTCTCTACCACTTGGGTTCTTTCTTCTCAACCTCTCTTTCTTGATTGACAACTTGAATTGATACATCTTCAGTAAGGATACCTTTAGTTGCCTTCTCGTCATCATGCACTGACTTAACAAGAGTATCTCCAAGCTCTGACATTTCCTTCTATTCAGAAGACTCCCCAAGTTCCCTACCACTTCTTAGGGTAATTGCATGGACTTGTTCTTTTGGATTAGTCTCAGTAGTACTAGGTAATGTCCCTAGTGCCTTTACTGTCATCAATGTAGTCAACTGACTAATCGGAGTCTCCATATTCTTCATTCTGGCATCTGAATTTTGCATGTACTTCATTACTAGATCTTCAAAGCTTGGCTTCTCTGCAGGTGCTTGGAAACCTAGAGGTGATGGTGGAGCTCTCTGCTGACTCTGCTGATAACCTTGTTGATTTCCCATTTGAAATTAGGGTGGTCCGTCCAACCGGGATTGTACGTATTGGCATAAGGATTGTACTACTGCCGGTTGAAATTACCAACAAAATTTGCTACTTCAAGCTCGGGGGCAAATGGACTACCAAGTTGATAATTTACACTTGTATGACCCTGTCCTCCACATGATTCACAAATGATAGGTGGGACTGCACTATTTGTCACCATCAAAGTCTCTACCTTCTTCGTCAAAGCTTCTAATTGACTCAGAATTGCCGTAGAAGAATCAACAGTATGTACACCTACTTGTTTCTTAAGAATCTAGCACTCATTCTACCACTGATAACTGTTCAACGCCATTTCTTCAATTAATGCATGGCCCTCAGTAGGTGTTTTCTCCATATTGTACCTCTTACAACAGTATCAATGAGTGAATGATTTGCAGGCGACAAACCATTGTAAAAAGTCTGAGCCTGCTGCCATACAGGAAATCCATGATGTGAACATTTTCTCAACAACTCTTGAAAGTGCTCCCAAGCTTCATAAAGAGTGTTCATTTCAAACTGTACAAAAGAAGATATATCATTTCTTAACTTAACAAATTTAGAAAGAAGAAAATACTTAGTCAAAAATTATTGTGTCAGTTGATCCCATGTAGTGATAGAACCCCTCGGTAGTGGCGTTAACCATTGGCTTGCTCTGTCCTTAAGAGAGAAAGGAAAGAGTCACCATCAGAATGTATCATCTGTTACCCTATTATACTTGATAGTATCACACAACTGCAAGAACCTGGCCAAATGCTGATTTGGATCATCCGAAGGCAATTCACAAAACTGAATTGAATTCTGAATCATGGAGATCAAGGCTGGTTTGATCTCAAAAGTATTTACCGCCACAGCTGGTCTTATAATACTCTCTCCATACCCTTCAGTAGTGGGCATAGAATACTCAAGCATGGTTCGCTTGCTGGGGTAACTCTTTCTTCATGGTTTACCTCAATAACTGGTTGTCTTTCCATCCTACTTATATCTTCTGTCACAACTGTAATAAAAGATTGTTTCCTTAAACGGTGAGCTATTTTCTCAATTTTTAGATCAAAAGTCAAATCAAGACACTGAGATCGAGTACGTATAAACAAGAAATAAGAAGTGAAAAATTAAATAAAAATAAAAATAAATAAATAAATAAAAATAAAATAAAATGAAATAAAATAATCAAAATAAAAAAATAAAAATAAGAAATAAAAATAAAAATAAAATAAGGAATAAAAGGAAAGGACGTCTAAATTAATTAGAGCTTTTAGCTTCTAATATTACCAACTTATTCCTCAACAATGATGCCAAAAACTTGATGCACGTAAAATAAACTAAGAGCAAGTGCACTCTATCGGCAAGTAATATAGGACTTGAGTCCCAGTTATCAATCCCACGATGAATAAATGGTAATTACTAGATTCGCAAAACCCTTTGTTATCCAGACAATCAAAAGTGTATGAAGAAATTCAAATTAAAAGCAGAAAACAAATAAAGAAAAATAATAAACAATCAAACAGAGAAAAGATAATCAATGAGAGAGAGACTAGGGTGCAATGTTCACTTGAATCCAATTATTCAGATTTTCTTTCAATTATGATGTAAGGTAATTCTTTTGCCAATATTCTCTTACTTGCTATTAAATTTCAATTGTCATAAATAAAATAATATTCTATTCCTAAATTAAATCACCTATTTGGTCATTTAGATAAATTAATTAAGAATACATTAAGTTTCAATTCAAGAGATGAATTAATATACCTGTCAATTCCATTAGTAGGAAAAATTGATGTTTGGTCATTCACCAATCTAATCCTAGGCTTACCATATAGATCCACTTATTGAATGTGGATGGTCATCGGTCAAACAATGAATTAACATATGCCAAAAGTGATCAGGTTATGACAAGAATGTAAGCAATATGATAAACTCTAAAGAAATTACCTTAATCAAATTAGAAATCAAACTCAAATAATTAGGAAAACAAGATCCGCCATAGCCCTAGCTATGGGTCTAACTACTCATGTTCAATACAAACAAACTCATATCAGAATACAAACTCATAGAAAGAAAACCCAAAGAAAAAGGGAAACTAAAAGGAAAAAGAAATCAAAACCCCTTTAATGGAGATTATGATCTCTAAGCCTTCAAGAATCGATTCTTCTTTCAAGCCTTCCTCCAAGATCTACTGCCGCAAAACAACTCTTTCAAGATTAGGGATTTTCTGTGTAATGTGTTTCATGTGTTGTCTGTCTTGAATTTGGTGTAATTTTTACCATTTTATTGAAAATCACATGTTCTGTTACGCATCCAATGCTTAAGCGCTCAGCCACTTAAACTAGAATGCGCGCTGCTCCTCTTGCGCGCTCAAGCACTCCTCACCCAGCGCTCAGGCGTTGGGACACTAAATCATCGCTGCTGCATACGCTTTCGACGCTCAAGCGCTCCAACACTAGCGCTCAAGCGCTGGTCACTGTTGCAAAATTCTTCTTTTTCTTACTCCTTTGAACGTCCACTCTTCTCCCCGTATAATTACCTGATAAAAACACACAAAATACTTAATAAAAATACAATTAAATAATACTAAAAATATAACAAAACTAGCAAACAAAATTTAATAAAAATAAATAAAAAATATGAAAAACTAATTAATTAAACTATAAAAATATGACATGTTGACGGTTCATCACATAACTTAGGTGGTCCACTGTAAAAGCCACCATTCAACAAAAACTATATGTCGGCACCAAAAAAAGAGTTTAGTTTCAATTATTTACTTTATAATAATAAATTAAAATTAGAGTTTAATTAGCATGCATTGTCAAAGTAAAGGAGTTCTAAAAGCCAATGTTATTATGATAAATCAATATTTATTGCTATTTTTTCTCTTAGTAATAAAATAAAAGTAAATGTGTCAAAATATTAGTGGATATCGATATTAAACTCTTTATGCTAACAGTGCATATTACTTTAATTCTTAAAATTACACAAAAATTTGACTTAATAGTGTATTTTCAATTGTTAAAAATATAATTTATATGATTTGGTTTAAGAATTAGTTTTTATGTTTAGAACTTAATATAGAAAACATGATTTGTAAATCAATTTTTATGTTAAAAATCATATTGATGAATTAAATATATTATTTTAACAAGATCACTTTATTAATTTTATTTAAAATAAATAAAATGAGTAAATTAATAAAGAAAGAAATATACATCAAAATAATTAAAACTAAAATTAAATCAAATTAAATCATATATGAGTGAATTTTTAAATATACACAATTAAAATTAAAAATGTACCACAACCCAGTTCTGGTTTGATGCTTGGGTCCCAAACATTAGGCCTCTTAAAAATGTGATGATGGTTGGGATCTCAGATTAGGTAAAAAATTATCATGTGGTATTTTACTATCAGGAAGGTAGTTGGAATTAGGAGCTAATTTCCTAATACCTATATGAGGATATTTGTTGGAGAATAGTGGATGTTAAACCACCTTCCCCAGCTACTGGTCGAGATGTTCTAGCTTGGAAGCTATCTACTAATGGGGCTTTGAGCCTTAGTTCAGCGTATAAGGTCCTTTTTGAACATGAGCAAGTCACCTCTCCCATCTCTTGCTTTTAAAAAACATGGTCTTGGCCGAGACAACAAAGAATCAGGACTTTCTTTTGGTTATTAGCACATGGTTGTATCCTTGCTAATGAGGAGCGGAAGAGAAGAGGAAGGCCGACTGATGATCTCTATCCTCACTACAGACAATATACAGAATCCATTATGTACCTTGTTCTTAGCGGTTGCTCGACTTCTCACCATTGTACTTTACTTGTTCAGGTTATCAAGGTATTGCTACAAGATGACTAAGTGGTAATTATGGCTCATGCAGTTAGAGAAAGTAACATGTGTACAGATTTTCTTGCTAAACTTGATCACTCAAGTCTTTTCTCATGTATTACTAGTGAAGATCCCCCTCAGGATTTAGTCACATTGTTTTGGCAAAACTCCATGAATGTTACTCGCCTATGTATGGTTGCTTAATTTTGTTTATTTTGGGTTGTTAGTCTCGTATATTATCAAAGAGGAAAAACAAAAAATATAAAATTTAATTAATTTTTATTTATAAATTTTTAAATAAAAAATTATTTACACATTAAATCAATTCATATTTTTTTAAGAGTATTCACTTAAGCAAGTGAAAGTTTTTATATCATAAAGTTGTACAAATGAGCACCATTAAGGATTCTTATACATTTGAATTGAACTTGAATAATAAGCTCCTAAATTATGACCATGTAATAATCATAAATAAATAAATAGAAAGCTCTCACTATTAAATCTTGTGCTTGACTTTTACAAAATGATATGACCAAATAAAGATAACAGAACTAATAAACTTTTTAAATTAGACCATCAATAGTAAGATGTACATGAAAATGGATCTTTTAATAGTTTTGATAGAACTACAAAAATTTGGACCATGAAAATAAGTTGTTATATAACAAAATATTAATAAAAAGTATATCTTAACAATTTGCAACCCTTTCATGAAGAACTACACCCTTTGTAGTAAAATTAAAAAAAAAACTACAAAGTATCCAAATTTTACATACAGAAATAAATGATAGTAATAATTTTATTTTAGTTTAAAAGTAGGCCTTATTACCAATTTTTAAAAAATTGGATTGGACTAGCTAGTTTGACTGAAAACTAGTGAATTGATTATAGGTCTAGTCCATTTAAGCTACAAAACTAGTCTATGAGAGAACCAGTCAGAACTGGTTAAGAACCAGCCAAACAGGTTAAATCAGTTTGAACCAATTTTTGAAAAAAAATTAAACTCATATTTTTGTCAACAAAATTTTAACTCATTTAAAAATAAATTTTAAGCCAAATAGAGAATCAATGCCAAGTTACAAGGTTCACATATAAGGCTTAAGAAAGACATAAAAAGGTTTGTCCCCCTCTTGGCTTTTATATAGGTTGTATGCTTAGAAGTTTCACTTATTACTTTATGTGAGACTTGTAAGTATGACATTTTCTTAACTTTTATATATGTTATATGCTTGGATGCTTCACTTATTATAAAATGTGAGACTTTGAAGTTTAAAATAATATAATATGAGATATTAGTATGTTAATTTATTATTTAATATATTACATAATTTTATATATATATATATATATATATATATATATATATATATATATATATATATATCTCGGTTTAACCATTTGACCATGGTCGAATCAATGAACCTTAAACTAGTGTTTTCACCAGTTTAATGAATGGTATGGTTTTAAAAACATTGCTTATTACAATTAATATGCTTTCAAATTAATGAAAAACTAGCATTTGTATATGTGTGATGCATGGGATAATTAAAGTAGTAAAATTTTTATGAATAATTAAAATTATATAATTAGTTTTAAATAAGTATTTTAATAATTTCACATTAAAAGATGATTGATAAATACTTTTAATACAAATAATAAGTATTTGTTAAGGTTAACTATAATTATATAATTAGTTAAACACATATAAAATATAAAAAATATTAATACACCAATAAAAATGTGACTTTTAGTTTGGAAAAAGAATATTTAAATAGCTTTTCATTTAAATATAGTAGTGTGTCACTAACTTCACTTACCATAAAATACTTTAATGATACACTATTTTTTTTTCTAATCAAGCAACTTTTGCAAGAATTCACAATTATCCTTGCACTTGTGTCACTCTCCAATGAACAATTGAGTATCAAATGACTTGGATCTAAATTCCGCTTGCAAACCATTGACCTAGACAATCTTGAACTTGTCTAGGATGAATTTTTCTTCTTTGTACTTGGTGTTTCCTCATGAATTTTTAAGCATTTCCAACTTTGTTCCCTCCACATCAAAGTAATATATATTAGTAATTGTGTGAAAAGTTCTGTCATTGCTTGACTATTAGTCCTTTTAAATTGAAATATAAGTTGAATATTTCCTCAGAGTTCTTACATTATAGATCTCTTGTTACGACATAGTCTTTGTTTTCCTTTTGAAAGATTTCTTTCGTTCACAAATAAAGTCAAGATCTTTCTTGCTTAGCTCCTTAAACTCTCCCATGCATGCATTTTATAAAATCCATCGCAATCACACAATCATCTAGTAGAATTTATCTATATCAAGGTCAACATCCTTTATATGACTGAAGACATGAAGAATCTTCTCCGCCTATTAATAGATCAAGGAGCAAAAAAGCAAAAGAAACCTTTTATAAGCATTTAATCATGTATATAATCTTATTGCAACAAAGTAAACATGTTACAAACTTTAGATATTATAAGACCAAATAGCTCATTCATTTTCTTTTCTTGTTTCCCATTCTCCTAGGCAGGCCTTGCATACCATAAAGCACGACAACAAGCCTCAACATGCTCAAATAAGAGATGAAAGATGCACATAAATTACAACACCTTTAGGACCATGAGTCATGCCCAAGTTTAAATTCATTTGACCTCCTCTTATTGTTTACTAATCTACTTATCCAACCTTTTCCATCAAATCCCTAAAGATTCAATGATTATCACTTTTCTTCATATATATTTTTTTATGAATTTTGTTGGAAAGGTCTATAAAAATAAACAATAAATTTATTAAAAATTTATGTTTGAAGGAGAAAAGAAAAATATTACAAATTTAAAATGTTACCAATTGGTATCGTATTTTGTTAGAATAGTTGAAAATCCATTTGGATCATTACATTAAATACAAAGGAGGAAAGTAGAATATCATGATGTGAATGGGTACCATAGAATTGCACAAACACAACATAAGATGATGTTGGTTAAATATAATGTACATAATCATCTTCCACTCTTAGGAGTAACAACCCTATATATAAAGGACAAGAAGGGAGACATTGATCTTGATGCCCAAATGACAACTAAAAACCTAAACCAAAAAGAAAAAACACAAAATTTATTACTAATGTCTGACATATATAAATTTGTCCAACACGATAACGTTAGCCAACCCCTGCTAACTAAAATCAGGAACTTTGTAAGTGTAAATGTTAAACAAATAGTCATAAATGTGAACGTCAATATCATTATGTTAATTACAAGGCTAAGTTTTTACAATATAGTAGCTATAGTGACATTGCAATAGGTCACTGATTAACCGATTGCCCATACATTTTTTGTTGATCAACAGCCATACATAGAGATTTCACAGCATTCAATGCAAATTTTAATAAATATTTGAACAAAATAATACACTACAAATATGGGTTCATTTTAGGTGATATGGAAAAACAAAAGTTTGTGTGTAAATGGAGGTTTCTGACACGACATCAAAACACGAACATATTTAGCCATGTGGGTACAATTTAGACAATATGCTAGATATGAAAGAAATAATCAAACTTTTGAAGAAACTTTAGAGAATTTACCTGAATGTAAGAACTTGGAAGGAGAGAAGAATGAAATTTTTTTCAAGGGAACCTTGCCCTTTATCTTTCTCTAGTATCTATCTCAAGAGAAACACTTATTGAGGATATATTTTCAACTCCCTATGTGCAAGTCTTAGTCTTTTCTTCTCAAACCTTCCCTCTCTCCATTTTCATGTGACTTTGTTAAAGTGCTTTTCCTATCACGACTCTCTTAATGTGTGTGAAAAACCATTAAAATGTTGTGTTTCTTCTCTTCCCCATGGCATTATCGCATAGTTTTTTATAGCATATCAAATTCTTTCAAATTGATTCTCAATCCCTTTTTTCTTGCCTGCAGGTTATGCTATACTAAATTAGTGTCAGATATCCTCTTTTTCAAGAATTTCTCATTTAAGTTTTCTTGGCTTTCTTGTATTATTGTGAAAGTGTCAACAACATGAGAAGGGGTGTTGAATCATTCTTTCGATTTTTGAACAATTCCTGCAAACTAGACAACTTCTCAACTTGAATAAATCAGAGTATAGATCAAAGGCTAAGTTGTTCAAAAATGAAAGAAATTGAATTTAAAACAAGGTTCGTTTAAAACTTCGCTTACTTGTAGTGAAAGATTAATTTCTGTTATCAGAAAGACAAGCCAAAGCTAAGTTTTAATGAACAAAAAACTAAGAGATAAGGTTCAGAAGAGATCACTCAGAAGATTTATACTGGTTTGGCCAAACCACATGCTTACGTCCAATCCCTAGTCAAAAACTAGGATTTTGTATTACCACGAGTATTCTTTCTTCAATCCTAGCTTCTCCAAGCTAGATTACAAGTAGTATTTGTTCCACACGAGCCTCTTAAAGCTAGACTCACTCACATCACTAATGGATCAGGTTACAACATGAGTATATAAGTTTGTGTTTCTCTTAACACTCAAGGAGTGGATTTAATCTATACAAAATAGAGAAATTTTTGTTCGCTTACACTCAAAGAGTAGATCTAAGCAATTACAAACTTAAGAGGATAAGTTTCTCTTCTAAGCAAGTGATTAGAAGCATATTTAATTTTAGCAAAGAAACTTGCTCAGAAATAAGATTTAAGCATTCAAAAGTTTGATCTGAAGTTTGGTAGAATAATGATTTGCTTCATGCCTTCAAATCTTCAGTGTTCTTCAATTTATATAGCTTTAGAAAGTAGCTGTTTGAGCCTCCAATGGTTATTATGTAGAGTCAAGTTACCATTTTCTTGTCTTGTAGTAGTCAATTAGCTTTTCCTTAATGGTTTTGTCCTTTTCCAGTGATAGTTAGAAGTTTTAAACTTCTGAGACTATCTGACTTTGACTTTGCTATTTATAAGCAAACATTGTCTTCTAAACTTATATACTTCTAAAAGATTTGATTCTTCTGACACTTAATGCTTCTGATAGTTTTGTCTTCTGATGATGTTGGCTTCTGAACTTAGTCTTCTAATGTACTTTATTTTTTATTCTTGTCTTCTGATAAAATTGACTTTTGATTCTTGTCTTATGATAAAGTTGGCTTCTGAAGGTTGTTTTCATAAGATCTTAGTTAGATTTTCATATTGAGAAGCAAGTGTGCTTCTTAAGTTCTTCTTCATACTTAGTCCAAAAATAGCAATTCTATATGAGGACTTTGATGAAGTTGAGACTTCCTCAAAGTGAACCTTAAGAAAACCACATTGATGGTCCAACAGTCTTCTTTTAACTGTGCTTTGATACACTTATATGAAATATTAGTAAACATATGATTTTAAGTTTAAGTTTGTTAATCATCAAAATTCAGAAAGGTCAAAAGAATTTTAGCAAGTTTTTATACTTCTAAAGGGCTTTGGAGTTTACACATTGAAAATTGGAATTGGGTAAAATTATAAATTGTATATATTTCTTTGTAATATGTTCATATTTGAAATTTGAACTATAAATAAATTATTGTGAAAATAAAAGTAAAATTTTGTTTCCAATTCTTTCTAATCTAAAAATAGAAAAGCAATAATGATGGGTAATAAAAACAATGGTTAATTTTTCTAATAAGCTTATAGCTTTGAAAAAATTGGGATTATTATTATTATTATTATTATTATTATTATTATTATTATTATTATTATTATAAAAATATGCTTGAAATATGTTTGAGCGAGAAAAAAAAGATACATGAAATTTTGGGGGAAAACTATTTTTTATGTATTAAAATATTATAATTTGAAGAAGGGACTAGAGTCCCTTAAACATGCAGTCCCGAGTTTGATCTCAAGATTCATATGTTTGGAAATAATACCGTTGGGTGGGGTCCCTGCATAGGTGTTTGACCGTACCTTAAGAGATTAGTCTCTCAACAATCAGGTGAGGTGTAATACCCTTAATGACATGTTAGACTTGTATATGTGTACAAAGGTAGCATATGACTTGCTTAACATATCTGTTTAATTTTGTGATGAACTGAGTTAGTTTAGGCACCTTGTTACAATTCCGAAAGTGAAAAGTAACTTAAAATGACTCAGATAATAACATAAATAGCTTAGATGAGAGAAATAAATATGGACAATTTATTTTTAGGCCACAAATGTATGAAACAAGACGTAGTTAAAATTTCAAGGTAAACTGAGTTAGTTTGACATTTTTAGGCATACTGGTTGTACATTTTATGTTAAATTAACTAGCAGCAGATATAAAAAAAATAAGATAATGGTAAAACAATAATTTTAATGAATCTTAGTATTCATTTTAAAGTTGTTAGAAGTTGAAAATCTTGATTTAGCTAAATCTAAGTATTTTTAGCAGATTAGGATTTATCAGTGTACGACCTTAAAGGCCTTATAAGTCATTTGGAACCTCTTTTTAAGCCTTCACTCACGGTTCTTTCATGCACCAACATAGAAACAGAAAACGTGAGAGAGCAAAGGAAAGAAGAGGATAGAAATAATGAGGAAGAGGAGGAGAAAAAGAGAAAGGTCAAAGGAAAATCCAAGGTGTGATCATCCAAGCTTGAATCTCCATTTCAGTTGCCAAAGGTCGGATTAGAGTTCTTTTCACTTCTTTTCTCTATTTTCTCCATTGATGCACTCTTGGTGCATGATAGGTCAAATTGAGTTTTAGAAGTGTTTGATGTGTTTTACTTGCTTGAATGTATTTTAATGGTTGTTTATGATTTGCTCATGGCATGAGTTTGAGTTAGAAACTTAGAACTTCTCATTTAGACCTTTGATGCACAAAGTGAGGTTTTAGGTTTTGATGAGTGATTTTAATTCATAATCCAAAGTTAGTGGTTTAAGTTAGTGATTGATGATACCTATATGTTAATGAACTGATTAGGTACTTAGAATCACTTAGAAAATGTTTTGGAATGGCCAAATTTCATGAAAAGAACTAATGGAACAGTGCATGGTTCTGCAGAACCCAGTTTTTGCTATATGCACTGTAGCGTGGAGAGGTCATGTCGAGGCGTGCATCTCAGAGTATGTGCACCCAAGAGCAGCACGCCGCGGCATAAAATGCACCACGCCGAGGCGTGAGCTCTAGAATATCTCAAAAATGTGATTTTTGATGCATTGATGTTTCCTTCTAGTTGGAATCAATTATACATGTTTTTTTAATGTGTGTTAAGACACAAATAAAGATATTTTAAGAGGAAAATTATCACAATAAAGTATTAGAAAACTTAAGTCTTTGAGCATCCAAGAGTGATGGTTTGTCTTAGGTAAGTATGTAGCACCTTAGGCTACTTTTTTGTGATATATGTATCACCTAGGAGTAATGAGTGATGATGTGGTGTTTAGATGCATGTATGAAGGATGTTCTGGTAGTATTAGTCTTTGTGAGTATTCTTTGATGATGTGCACAATCATTTAGGCCAAGGGAGATAAGTAGGGAGTCCAAAAGGTTCTTTTGAACAAGGATTTAGCCTGAACTTCTCGATAGTGTCAGGGTACGTGTAATGAGAGGATGAGTTTTCCCTCTATTTACCACAAAATGGTACACTAAATCAGAAATCCTAGTTAAACATCTTGGTTCTAAGTTCGACCAAGTATGTATGATAGAATGTATGTTTACTTGGTATCTTTAGTTACTAAAGTACCTCCTTGTAGATTCTTTAAACATATCTTATTTAGCATGTATTAAGATTATGTTTATTATGCTATGTATGACTGGTTTTGGTTTACTTATATTGAGAATTGTTGATTCTCATCCCACTGTGTTGCCATGTAATTCCAGGTAAAAGTTCTTCAAAGAAAATGAAGAAAAAAGAAGTTAAAGATTAGACTATTTTTAGTTTTATCTGTTATGTTACAATCTTTGTATTTTATTATACTTCTTTTATAATGTAAAGAATTATGTAATACTTCAAGCCTTTGATAAGACTAATGTTTTATATATATATATATATATATATATATATATATATATATATATTTATATATTTTATATGCATTTTGCTATGAGTTTTATGTTTTTCGCATTTCATATAGCTCTCTATAATGACTTCAGTGTACATTATGGATATATGATCAGGTTATTATGTATGTAATGACGTTGTGATTTTGTTTTTCTCTTTAAAGGTTACTTATATTGAGATATTAGTATTAGAACATTACATGAGGGATACTCTGAAAAATTAAAAAAAATTATAATTTGAAGATATTATGAATAAAAAGATTTTATATATTATAATTCCACACAAAAATTTGTATCGTGCAATGTTGAATTTTTAAAATGTATTGCTAGAGAATTTTAATTTGGGTGCTATAATTTGAAGTCAATCAACTTTAATTTTTTCCATAAATAATATAAAGTTAATTAATTTTCATAAATAATATATTAATAAATAAATATTCAAATTTTGATGAATTTATTACAATAGTTAATTGTGTCAATTAAGTGTATAGCCATGTCAACAACTATTTTACGAATATAATTAATAGATGACACACGGTAGCAATATAAAAAGTGTAGATGTCACATAGTAGAATTTGAAAACATGTCGTGACAATATGGATTGACACATGACAGAATTCTAGGCCATGTAATTTTATATATTCTAAGCCAATATGTTTTAAAAAAATAAATATAGCACACCAATGTGTTAATTCGAATGGAAGGGGCTTTGGTCCCTTAAGCATGTGGTCCTTAGTTTAATCCTGAGATTCATGTGTATAAAAATAATACTATTTGGAGAAGTCCTCGCTTAGGCACTTGACCATACCCCAGGAGATTAGTCTCTTACCTATTAGGTGGAGAATACTCTGGGAAACCAAACAAAAAAATATAGCATGTTTGAAACTTCCCCATGCACTCTATGTGTTGTAACTGAGTAAACTTAAACATTAACACTTAAAAAAGCAAAAAAGCCGAGGAAACCTATAGATAAAACCAATTAAAAAACTCACTTTTTTTCTCCATAATATCCTCATTCTTTTGACTGTGAGACTTGGACTAATATGTTGTATCGGGCCCAAGTCCAACAACTTATAAGTGACCTTCCATCTAAGGTCTTAGGGGCCACACACTTTATTTAAGCACACACTTAGGGGTATCTTAGGTTAGTCCACTTTCTCTACCTTTATTCTTTTTTTCCTTTTTGGCTCTGGGACTAACTAGAATGTTAGAGTATCTTTCGTAAGTATCCTAGCCTCGCTTCCGACTGGGGGACCACCATTGCTGATTGGCATGAAGTCCATTGGTGACCTCAGGCTGTCTCAGACCATTCGCTTAGGTAAAGGACAAAACCTTGGTGCTGTCTGTGGGAATCGAACCCATGACCACATGGTTAAAAGCCATGTAGTCATATGGTAAATTTCATTCAAGAAATGTTAAGGGTAAAATGCACTTTATCCCCCTAATTTATTACCTTAGTTGCACTTTCCACCCTTATATATTAAATTAAATATATTAATCCCTAATATAACCCAACTCATTGAAATTTTTCCTTTTCATCCAATTTATTCATTAATATTAACAAAACAACACATACTGTGTACATGGATTTTCACAAGTAAAATCTATTTGAAAGATAAAAATGCTATTGTTCTCATATGTTCTCATACTCCACCAAGGTCACCAGTAGGTAGCATGCCCATTGACTACAATATGATCGATACCTTTTTTTCTAGAATAATCCATTCACCCTATCTGTCATATCTAAGAAGCTTATTGATTTCCTACATCACAAGGTCATGGCCATCTTCTTTGAGAAGAGCATGCTTTAAAGGCAAGTCCAAAAGAACCATATCATGCTCTGCTCTAGCTAGCTATGAGTGTTAAGCTTCTCTTAAAGTATGGTATTCAAGACTTTCTGCACTTGCTCCTTCTTGCTGCTTTTCCTAACATATATTATCTCAAGGGGTATTTGTGCAGCCTGTGCAACTCTACGGACTTCCTTCACACATTTTCTTAATTCTCGCCCACTCAAAGTCATCCCCTCCATACAAGAAAATGTATTTTCCTTCTTTGACCTGTCTAATAAGAAACTAAAATTGATTAATTTGCAAGATAGCATCTGAATAGCCCAAGTTTTGAACATGATTGATGAATGAAGACATGTAGTAATCCTTATTGTGTTGGTAAATGTTACCTTCAAAAGAATGTAGTCACAATTACTCATAGTAACATATACAATATTATTGGTCCATGTGAACTAAGTGACCCTACTTAACATTTTCCTATTAAAACTCAAATGGGGCCATGTGTGACAGTTATGTATAGTTGTCACTGTAGTGTTATTATATAAGTAGTATTATATTTATGGGTGAGGTTATGTTATTAATCTTTTCACTATAGCCTTAAAAAGAAAAAAAAGCATTTATGTATGCATTGTGATATATCAATGAAGGATGATACACATAGTACCATGGCATGGTCCCTTGCATGCTCTTAAATTGCCTTTGCATTTAGTCTATCCATTTAGAGCTTTGAATGTCCACAATTCGTATCCAAATTAAGTCATATCTATTCTCCACTCTTGATGCATACACCCTCAATTCTCTACGGATTTATTCAAGAATCAAATGCTCATTGTGGGAGAACTGTAGGCCTGAAATTAAAAGTAACACATTCTTCCTTCTCAGCAATTCAAGGTTGTTTGTTTGCAATAATTATACTAGTATTCGTATTATAAAGGGGTATTTCTATCACTTAGACATATTTCTTTTAGCTAAAGGCCATATGTACTGCGTAGGCCTAAAATTAAAAGTAACACATTCTTCCTTCTCAACGGTTCAAGATTGTTTGTTTGCAATAATTATACCAATATTAGTATTATAAGGGGTTTTTGTCATTTAGACATATTTCTTTTTGCTAAAGGCCATACGCACTGCATGTGCATTTTACTCTATTAATATATAATGACCAAATTGGATGGAAGGGAAAAGTACAATGAGATGTATTAAATAAGGGTGTATTGTGCTTAATTTAATATTTAAGGGTAGAAAGTGCAACTAAGGTAATAAATTAGGCGGTAAAGCGCATTTTACCCAAATGTTAATTCCTTTAATCTATCTTGGGTACCCAAGTATTTTGGTATCAAGTTGGCATATGGATTAAGGTTTAATGTTTTTTGAGTTGGAAATATGATCTGGTTGTATCCATACCTAGTATGTTAGTTTGTAATGAAATTTGTAAAACAAACTATGGCATGAAGCTAAATACTATGATTTTGGTTGAGTGATAATGGAGGGATGATAGGCTGAAACCCTAAGATTTTTAGGGTATTGAGCTTATTATAGTTATTAGTATGTGGAAAATGATTTATAAGAGTTTAGGTAGATTAGCATAGTGTACTAGGAAAGTGATCAAACG
Source organism: Ormosia semicastrata (assembly GCA_029884595.1). Taxonomy (NCBI): domain Eukaryota; kingdom Viridiplantae; phylum Streptophyta; class Magnoliopsida; order Fabales; family Fabaceae; genus Ormosia; species Ormosia semicastrata. The sequence continues at coordinate 14,056,185 of JAQQTO010000063.1, read as the reverse complement.
ACTTAGGTTTGAGATAGAAATCGATCAAACAGTAATTATCATCCTAAGGGTCTCTTTTGGATTGTTTCATGAATTTTAAATATTTATGGAATGAGAAAATAGAAATAATTCCCAAGTAGTTTGAGAGCAGATTCTTTGTTTGAGGCTATGTATAGTCTTAAAACCTCTAACAAAAGAGGCGCCAAATGATATGATTTTGAGGCAAAATTTAGTTAGGTTGTGATAGACATGTTAAGGTCTAGACTTCGAAATTTTGAAGGTTTTAGTCAATTTAGAGATAAGTTAATGAAACTGATAAAGTGTCTTTTTATCTAATGTTGAAGTCCAATAATTCTATCCATGGTATGAAGAAATTAAAAGATCAATCCTAGGACTTTTGATCTAAGAATTTAGCATGATGATATGGAAAATGACAAGATTTGAGATTAGGAGAAGTTATTTGAGGATGTAGTGAATGAATGGGTTTATACTCTTAAATTCTATATTAAAATTATGAAATTGGGGCTAACACAAATAGGTCTCTCGATGGTTGAAAATCTACGAGTTATAACAGAAATGATGGAATTGATTTGAAGAGTTATGTTAATTATTTCTGCAGAAATGTGGATTGGGTTTGGCTTTCTTAAATTCTATAAAGCTTGAGCCATGGCCTCTAACTCGGGCACTTATGTTCACCCCATATCATCCAACGTTAGAAGGAAACATATCTCTCACCTTTTTTTTCCATTCTAGTGCTTCAGCATGAATTTGATACTTCTCTTGCTCTTTGAGTTTTAAGTGGTTAAATACTACTTATTGATTACTTGTGACTTATATCCATGATGTGATGTTTCTTTATTTCACATTTTCAACTATCTCAATGGCATCTCTTTTCCATTTACATAAGTCCTTTAAGATGACATAGTCATATATTGCTTAGCTTTCCTATGTAGGAATATAGCTATCTCAATAGTCTATCAGTTATCATTAAGTTTTCTAGCAAACTTTCAGAATCATTATGCATGGACTAATATGAGAGAATTGGTATCAAAATTATTCTTTGTCTAGTGTTGGTATCTTGATTATATGTGAAGAATGGCATATTACTATACATGTAATTACTTTCTCTCTTGCTTTCACTTATCCACACTAAGTTATTATCACTTTAGTTGTTAGTATTTAAACTATATGTATATCCTGTACTATTTGTATGTTGGCTATATCTCACTTCACCATGACACTTTGACTCTAGAACTTTGGATTATGCTTGTTGATCATTATTCTTTGTTATTTTCATTGTGAAAGAGAGGATTATGACTGTTTTTGAATATTTTATGCTCTATTGTTATAATTGCTATTGTTATGTTATTGCTCTATGTTTTCACTTGCATTTTTAGGATTTCCTTGTCATGTTTTGAACAGGTCTTTGTTATTAGCATCTTGATGCTGTGTGGCATGTTCTTTTTTTTTTTTCTATACACCTATAGGTTGACGCTTGACATGCTCGGATCATTGACTACCAAGCTAGGGGCTGTGGATTGGTGTATCCTTTTTGAGCCCGACCTACCCAACCCATCTTAGTCTGACTTCAATCACAATGATAAAGTTAGGTATGATTAAAGTGTTAATTAGTAAATATTAATTGGGTGTTGTAGGTTATACACCTCGGCACTCGATACGTTAGGTTCATCAATTACCAAGTTGGGGGACTATGGACCGATATGTTCTACTGAGCCCAAGCCTAACAGTTCACAAGTAGCCAGCCATCTAAGACCCCAAGGACTATGCCCTCTATATAGGCACACACGTAGGGGTACTTTAGGTTGATTCACTTTCTCTGCCTCTATTTTTTTCTTCCGTTTTGGTTCTAGGACTAACTAGAGCATTGGAACGCCTTTTGCAGGTACCCCACCCTGCCTCTGACTGGTGGGCCGCCATTGCTTATTAGCGTGAAGCCCTTCGACGACCTCAAGTCATCTCAGACCACCAGCTCAGGTAGATGATGTAACAAAATTGATCTTTTTAGGTACAGAACAATATCACTCTATCCAACCTTTGTGGGTTGAAAAACTCACAAATTAAAGTTTAGATGGTACCATTCTAAAATTTTAATATTTGAATATTATCAAAGTTTCAATCGTCCACCAAGTCATTTATTCTCCTATTTTACTCAACCTCTAATGTGAAAAAAGAGAAAAAGAAAACTAAAAACCCCTAAGCATCACCTAAAATACTATAGATTAGATGCACATTGATTGTATGCTTAAAATCATCTTTAGTCTAGCTTGCTATGTGATACAAGAACGCCATGGATCGTCTTGAAATAGGCAGAAAATAAAAGAAACTTGACCCTAACCGCAACTTGCTGGTAGAACCAAAGTTATCAAGTGAAGCGTGACCCTAGTCGCGACCTGCCGGTAGAACCACTACTATAGATTTAGTTCTTAGCCTAAGAACAAAAGGGAAGCTCTTACAATGGACAAACACTCAAATTTCATTAATATTCAAAAACTCCCTTGTTGAGTACATGCGTTTCCTATTTATAGGCTAAGGTAGAAGCTATTTGTAACCCATTGGAATACAAGACTTAAATTTCCATTATCATGCAATTACTAAAATAAAACTGATGTGGGTTACCAAGGGACATTATCACCTAGTAAATAAGCATAAATATGGTAATAAAATCTCACTAATCATCTTAATGACTTAGAAATTGACATGGGGAAACCAAAGAACTCATCAACTTATTGCATCAAAATTAAATACGAAAATATTTTAAAAAAACTAATCAAACCCCTACTAATTAACCCAATAACTAAAGAGATTGTAGCCCATAAATGCTTCTTAAGTAATGTGACTTGGGCTTTATTTGGCATTTCAAGTTATTGTCTTCAAGTTGGGCTCAAATCATCTTCAAGTTGTAGAAAAGAGACCCATTTTGGTGTAGCCTCTATTCCATGTTGATCTTCTTTTTCTTTGATCTCCATAATTAGGGCTTGCAAAGCTTACTCCATCCTCTTAGTCTTGGCCCTAGTCATTGGTCCTCCAATTCCATGCAAAGGATCTTTAGGTTAGTTGGTTGCATCTCTATCATTCTCTCCTTCTTCGAAAGGATTCGTCCTCGAATCAGATCCATTACCTACATCAAACAAGGAAAGATCAGCCACATTAAAGGTAGCACTTACATTACCATATTCACTTGGCAAATCTAGCTTGTAAGCATTGTCATTGATCTTTTCTAGAACTTGAAAAGGTCCATCTCCTCTTGGTTGCAGCTTGGATTTCCTTTCAGTAGGAAACCTCTCCTTCCGCATATGAACCCAAACCCAATCTCCAGGTTCAAAAACCACTTTGACGCACCCTTTATTTGCATGCTTTGCATATTGCTCATTCTTCTTCTCAATGTTGGCACGAACTCTTGCATGCAACTCCCTGACAAAGTCTGTCTTACGCTTATTGTTACCAAGTGGCCTCAATACTCAAGAGGAGGGGTGAATTGAGTAAGTAAAACAAGTTCACAAATCTTTCACAAATCATTTGATAACCAATTTTCGTTGAAGCTGTTGAATGATTAGAGATAATTGGATAGATGAGATAAACACTTTTACTTATAAATGTGATAGCCAAAGGAGACAATATTCAAGCAATTCAATAAAATAGTACACAAAATAAAGAGAAGGGTTTAGAGAAAATAAACACAATGGTTTATCCTGGTTTGATCACCAATCCACTTGTAATCTACGTCCAGCCCCCAAGCAACAACTTGAGATTTTCCACTATATCTTCAAGCTTCAATGGGCGCTTGACAACCACTACAACCTTGAGCACTCAACACTTTGGGATGCCTTACCCTTATGCTTGAGCCTCTATTTTCTAAGGGATACCTCACCCTTTTACAATTTGGAGGGATGCTTCACCCTCTCTAGAGATTATACAAAGATTGAATAGGTAGAAACTCTCTTTAAAGAGCAGATAATACAAATGAAAATTCAATGGGTATATGATTCACAGTTTATGCTCAGAAACAGAGATTAACGGAGGAAAAAATGAAAACTCGTTTTTAATGCTCAACCAAGGTTTTTCAGATTGATTGTCTAACCTTCATAAATGCCCAACAACTTCTACTTATAAGTCATTGAAGTTTAGAGCCGTTGGGAGGTGGTTGGAGCATTAAATATTTCGTAACTATCCGTTAATTTCTGTTTCTGGAAAGCTCTCTTATTCGAATAAGAGAATCCTTATTCGAATAAGGCTTTAAATAGCACAAGCGTGTTTTCCTCTGTAATGTGTTATTCGAATAACATCTTTGTTATTCGAATAACCACTTAAATATATGGCTTCTGGAAAAACATGTTATTCGAATAACATTCATGTTATTCGAATAACTCATTCGAATATTTGATTTCCTGATATCTCGTTATTCGAATAACAACATTGTTATTCGAATAACCATTTAAATATGATTTTGCTGAAAGACTTGTTATTTGAATAACAACTCTGTTATTCGAATAACCATTTAATAAAATGATTCCCTGGAGATGTGTTATTCGAATAACACATTGTTATTCGAATAACTTATTTGTGCCAAAATATTTTTGAACCATTTATTCGAATAACACAAGGTTTATTCGAATAAATCTTTTCTTGAAACATTATTTGGAATCTCTGACTTGTGTTATTCGAATAAGAAACTCTTTATTAGAATAATACATGTGAAAAACATGTTTTATGCCTTTTTAAATGTTGCTCTTGATTCCATATGATCTTGTAGGCTTATGGACACGAGATGATTAATTCTTTGGAAATTAAAAACCACATTGAAGCCTTGAAAACTTGTGTGCTATTTCGAAATGTAAGATTGAGCAATTATGAATCTTTATATATACCTTTACAAATTGATTGAAGTCTTAAAAGCTATACTTGATGGTCTTGAGATTCTTGGACTTGATCTTGCAGCATCTTTAAGTTTGTTATCATCAAAACACATTCTTTATGAGATACATGCCAATCACATTCTCCCCCTTTTTGATGATGACAAACAACCATTGAGAAAAGAGTTAGTTCATTTGTAAATTAGAAATCACAGGATTAATCATGGAGACTTATTCCCCCTCTAGTTTGTAAGAGGAACATAAATTATCAGAGATAAGTGCAGCTCCCCCTTTCTTTTGGAGTCTCTTGATCCTTTTCAGATTAGTCTTTCAGATCTGTCTTTTCTCAATGCAATCTCCAAAATCAAAATTTGTCAACAGTGATTATTTTTATCTTTAAGTACAAATTAACAGAGTTAACTTTAGCTTGTTCTTGTTCTTCTCCCCCTTTTGTCATGATAAAAAAGATGGGGCAAAACATGCATATACCCAGTATTCACAAACATGCTTTTATATCATTTAGCAAGAAATTAAATGAACACTTTGTAAGATATATAAGGCAAAAATAGGCTTAGAAAGTGAGAAGTCAGCAAGGAAGCTAAATCATACTTTATTCAATTATTGCAAGCATGGCCAAGGATGTATAAGTTCAGATGTAGACAGCTGTTCGCTCTTTTGCTTACCGCAAGTGCACGGGTCGCACTTGTAGTATCGCCAGGAGTCAGATATCGTTCCCACGAGGACAACGTATTTCATATAAAAGCTAAGTATTAACCAATAGTCTAATTAATGCTATCCAAAAGCATAAAATTTATAAATGAATGTTTAAAGAGATATAAAGACTGAAAAGCCATAAATCTAAGATAAATAGATAAATAGAGAAATAATAATTACTTTTCATCTCCTACTTCAACTAATGAATTGCAATCCTTACAAGCAACATCAAAGAACGATTAAATTAGCTTGAGAATCTGATTTAGTCAAAAGCCTATGTCTAGGTCAATTAACCCTGGTTTTATTTACCCAGCTTACTAAGTTTCCTTGAGAACCAGTGTAAACTCCACTCATTAATGATCTATTCTCAATCACACACCATACATGGCCAATAGGTATATTTCTATCCTATTAACGAATCAACTCATCCAAGCCAATTGAACTCGCCGAACATGTATCAATCACACCATATCCATATCAACAAATCCCTATGTCTAGTTCATTTGCCAATATTAACATTATGCAATCAGTGATCAGCCAACCACAAGCAATTAACACAGATAATGATTGAACTTAACCGAACTTCAATAAATACTCAAAAGATTACATATTCATCAGTATCTATAAGAAACTACAAAGGAAAACTTATATACAGCCTAGCTAGCCATGAAACATGAAAGTGCAAGCAATAAATCATGTTCATGAAGCAATAAAAGGAAAAAGAAGAAAGGAAAGGAAGGAAGCTCATTAGATTTCATCCTCTAAGCTTGATTCACCCTCCATAAGAAGGATGGCCTCCAACCTTAGCCTTTTTCACTTCCTCTAGGTTTAAAAACCTAAAACCAGCAGCTGCTCTAAAAAAAATGATGAAAACTCCTGTAGAAATTCGGTGCAAATGTATTTATAAGCTGAATAAAACAGGGTCACGCTGCGGCGTCCAACATATCACGCCGTGGTGCGCGTGTAATTAGGTCACAGGCGCCTGAGGCGCCTACTCTTCAACGTTGCGGCGCTCCAGCCTCGGGTTTTATCTACTGAAGCAGGGGAACGCCGCGGCGCAACAAATCCACGTCGCGGCGTTGGGTGCTGATCTTCTCTTTTAATCTTCTCTTAGGCTTCCTGGTCCAAAGCTATTGTAATTTCTTCATTTCCATGCTTCATTTAAGACCTGCCTATAACAGAGAAAGTATCAATTCATTTAATCATACAAATGTACTCAATTTGATCATAGTTTTGAAAGTATTTACACAAGATCAAAATGGAAGTCATCAGAATGAAATCATATATGAATGATGCTAAAACCTTCCATTAATGCTTACAAACAAGGACCAATCATGCCTTAAAGCACAGATATAGGGCACTAATAACTACACTCTATACAGTTATCAACAGCCAAAGATACATCAAAAACAAGGAAAGAAAAAAAACTAATTTCCGATGATAAAAAATAAGTGTCTGGTGGAGGAGGAGGTGAGTCTGGTGCAGAGGTAGGAGGTGTAAGTCGCAGGGTAGTAATCTCGCGTTCAACACAGAATAGAAAATGTGTGTTCCATGTAAGCACGATTATCGAGCAGAGTGGTCATAATGCCTTCCAGGGTTATTGGAGCAGGAGCAGGGGCTTCAGTAGGCTGATCAGCAGGAACAGGGTCATCAGCAGGAACAGGGGCATCTGCAAAGTCTTCGTCTGCTGCAGCTTCTTCCAGTTCATCAGGGTATACCCAGCCTCCAATATTGTCCGGAACCATCTTCATTTTCTTCAGAGTAAATTCCCCAAAGATGTTGAAGTGGTTCAATTCCATTGTCCGTTCAGTTTACCTGAGTAATGAATATTTCTTAAAAAAGGCTGAGATAAGGAGAGTATATAGCAGGTCAGAATTCTTGGTGGTATTGACCTTCATTATGTATTTTTCAATGAAATTTGGCCAGTTGATTTTCTAATTTTTCTTCAGCACCCAGAGAAGAAAAATGTCATCTTCAGTCAGATAAGCATAGTTACCTCCATGAGGAGCGAGAATGTGCGCGTATGAGTAGTGAAGCAGCCTTTCTTGGCTTTTCAGCATCCCACTCTTCAGACCGACCTTGGGCCCAACTGTTCCAGGCTTCACCAGTAGTGACACAACTTCTTCTCTTCTGTATGCCTTCACATAAGGTCTGCTATCTGGCTCCACAGCAGCACCCGTGGCATCTAATTTGAAGAACATCATCCAATCAGCTGGAGTGATGACTATTTCCTGGTCCTTTACTTCAGAGATGAGATTAGGACCGTCCATCTTCAGGTTGCAGTAAAACATTTTCACCAAATCTGGGAAAATGGAGTCCTTGTAGCTGCAGAGATCGAGCACGCCCTGATGGGAGAGATCATTAAGGAAATCAAATCCTCTATCGTCTTCAAAGAACTGTCGATCCATATATTTGGGCTGAATGGCGTCTCTGGTCCAGAATTCTTCCCTGAAGCGTTTGAGATCATCGTTATTGGACGAAAGCCTTCGAAGATCAATGGGGTTGTTGGTGGGAGCAGTTTTGCTACATGGGCGGTTGGAAGAGGAGGCCATGGTGGAATTTTGGTGGGTTATGAAGAGAAGGAGGAGACGGGTGGACACGAAGAAGAGAAAACAGAGGAGGGGGGAAAAGAGAACTTATGAAATGACAGAGGAGACTTATGAAATCCTTTTATAATTCGTGTGTTATTCGAATAACAGTGGCGTTATTCAAATAACAAAGTGGTTCCTGAAGCGTCTTGGCTCACTGCCAAGCGTTATTCGAATAACAATATTGTTATTCGAATAACAACGTAGTAGCTCAATCGTTTGTGGAATTTTGTCATTTGTTATTCGAATAACATACTTTGTTATTCGAATAACATAAAAATGGTTTTTGCCACTGACATGCTTTATTCGAATAACCAATTAGTTATTCGAATAACCAGTTAATATTAAGTTGTTATAACACATTCTGTGAGGTGTTATTTGAATAAGGGAATCCTTATTCGAATAATACAAACATGCTAGAAAAATGACTAGTCTTTACTGGCAGGTTTTATTTGAATAAATGACTTCTTATTCGAATAGGGCATAAAAAAATTTTACGCATCAATTTGTAGAGGATCAATTTTTCTATCATTTATTTGGTCCAGAGACATGCCAGTTTAATTCCAAACAACATATAATCAACTTTAAATCATTCAAATCAATTCCAGAACATCTTAAATCAATTCAACTCACCATATAAGCATATAACCTAATCATATTATGTTTTAAATCACTCAATTTTGTAAGAATACTATTTTTACCAAGAATTTCACCCTTTTTGGTGAAATTGTGAGATTGTTGGATTGCTTGGGAATCTTGAACAGGAGGAAGCACCTACAAAACAACTTAGGAGAAATCTCCAACGCTCAAGTTAGTATTGGATTCAAATATTATTAATAGCTCAGAAAGTATGCAGCAAAATGGCATGATTATGCAGAAAGCAACATGATTTGATTTTAGGATTATGCTGTAAAATGTCAATTTATGCATGATTGATCCAAAATACCAAGTTCATTTCTTATATAGAAAAATGCTTCTTTTGCTAAGGGTTTAGTGAAAATGTCAGCTAGTTGCTTAGTGGTTTCAACAAATTCAAGTATATAGTCACCCTTTTGAACATGGTCTCTAAGGAAATGATGTCTTATTTCAATATGTTTAGTCCTAGAATGCAAAATGGAATTTTTAGACAAATTAATTGCACTAGTATTATCACATCTTATGCGGATGTGATCAAGCTCAAGACCATAGTCCAAGAGTTGTTGTTTCATCCAAAGGACTTGAGCACAACAACTCCCAACTGCAACATATTCAGCTTCAGCTGTAGACAATGCCACACTATTTTGTTTCTTGCTACGCCAAGAAACTAGTAAGCTTCCAAGCAAGTGACATGTCCCACTAGTGCTCTTCCTATCCATTTTGCATCCAGTAAAATCAGAATCGGAATACCCAATAAGGCTACATGAGGCACCCTTAGGGTACCACAAACCCATTTGTGATGTGCCTATTAGATATTTCATTATTCTCTTAACAGCACTTAGGTGTGATTCTTTAGGATTAGCTTGATATCTAGTACACATGCATACACTAAACATTATATCAAGCCTACTTGCAGTGAGATAAAGGAGTGAGCCAATCATACCTCTATATTTTGTAATTTCTACCGATTTACCTTCTTCATCCTTGTCCAAATAGTAATAGGTGCCCATAAGAGTAGCCATATGCTTGGCATTGTCCATTCCAAACTTCTTGAGCAACTCCTTGTAATACTTGGATTAGCTTATGAAAGTTCCTTCTCTTGTTTGCTTGATTTGGAAACCAAGGAAGAAGTTGAGCTCACCCATCATCGACATCTCAAACTCACTTTGCATAATATTTGAAAATTCTTTATAAAGAGAGTTGTTAGTAGCTCCAAATATAATGTCATCAACATAGATTTGAACTAGAAGTATGTCATGCATTTTGTGTTTTATGAAAAGGGTAGTGTCAACCTTGCCTCTAGAAAAGCCTTTTTCTGAAAGGAATTTGCTCAACCTTTCATACCAAGCTCTAGGAGCTTGTTTCAAGCCATATAAGGCCTTTTTTAGTTTAAAAACATGGTTGGGCAATTCAAAATCTTCAAAACCAGGAGGTTGTTCCACATACACCTCTTCTTGTATAAAACCATTTAAAAATGCACTTTTGAAGTCCATTTAGTAAAGTTTGAAATCCATGATGCAAGCATATGCAAGTAACATTCTAATGGCCTCTAATCTAGCTACGGAAGCATAAGTTTCTTCATAATCTATGCCTTCTTCTTGATTATAGCCCTTAGCTACAAGCCTAGCTTTGTTTCTTATTATTAGGCCCGTTTCATCAAGTTTGTTCCTAAAGACCCATTTGGTGCCAATTATGGGATGATCATTGGGCCTTGGAAACTAATTCTCAAACTTGATTTCTCTCAAATTGATTTAGTTCTGCTTGCATGACCAAGATCCAATGTTCATCATTAATGGCCTCATTTATGTCTTTAGGTTCAACTTGAGAGATAAAGGCTAAATGATTACATACATTTCTAAGTGAGTTTCGAGTGATTACCCCTTTTGATACATCACCTATCACCTTGTCGAGAGGGTGATATCTTGATGTCCTTCATTCTTTAGGTAAGTTCAAGATTTCTGAATTCTTTTGCCATGAGTGATCAAGGATTCTCTCTTCTTACTTCTTGGGATCTTTCTCTTGATTTTTCAAGTGTGTTTTTGCCAAGATTTCTACAACATCATTAACAAGCTCCTTTCTCGGCTCATTTGGGTTAGTTTCATCAAATGCAACATGTATAGACTCTTCTATGGTCATAGTTCGTTTGTTATAGACTCTAAAGGCCTTACTATGTATAAAATAGTCAATGAATATTCCCTTATCAGATTTTGCATCAAACTTCCCTAAGTTATCCTTTCCATTATTTAAAACAAAATATTTACATCCAAAGACATGAAAATATGACATATTTGGCTTCCTTCCTTTGTATAACTCATATGGGATTTTCTTTAAAATTGGCCTTATTAGGGCTCTATTCATAACATAACAAGCGGTGTTAACCGCATCCGCCCAAAAGTACTTAGGAAGGTTGGCCTCATTGAGCATAGCTCTTATCATTTCTTCTAAAGATCGATTTTTCTTTTCTACAACACCATTTTATTGTGGTATTCTAGGGGCAGAAAAATTATACTCAATGCCATATTCATCACAAAAAGTTTCAAATTCATGATTTTTAAATTTACCACCATGGTCACTTCTTATGGATGCAATACAAAAACCTTTTTTATTTTGGATAACTTTGGCAAGCTTTTTAAATGATTGAAAAACATCATTTTTGTTGGCCAAGAATAATGTCCATGTAAACCTAGAAAAATCATCCACAATCACTAATGCATAGTAATTCTCACCAAAGCTCATAGTTCTAGATGGACCAAAAAGATCCATGTGCAAAAGTTGTAAAGGTCTAGAAGTTGAAACCATGTTTTTAGCTTTAAAAGAGATTTTTACTTGTTTCCCTTTTTGACATACATCACAAAGTTTGTCTTTTTCAAATTTAAGTTTTGGAAGACCAATTACTAGTACTTTAGAAACTAATTTGTTTAAGTGATCAATGTGAATGTGAGTAATTCTTCTATGCCATAACCATGAATCATTTTCTTTACTCATAAAGCATTTAGCATCATTTGGGGAGATATCATTGAGACTAATCATTATATATTATTGACCCTATGACTAACAAACTTAACTTGCTTATCATCCTTTCCCTTAATTATGCAACAAGAGGAATCAAATATAACTCTATTGCCTTTATCACATAATTGACTAATGTTAAGCAAATTATGTTTAAGTCCTTCAACAAGCAAAACATTATAATAGATGATGAAGGGATCTTACCAACTTTGCCAATTCCAAGAATCATCCCTTTGTTGTTATCACCATATGTGACATGACCATGTTTCTTGTGGGTAAGGGATGAGAACTTGGAGCCATCACCGGTCATGTGCTTGGAGCAACCACTATCAAGATACCAACTTGAGCTCTTGGTCTTCAAGCACACCTACAACACACATTCAAATTTTAACCTTTGGTACCCAAATTATTTTAGGTCCTTGTGTGTTAGAATTAGGTATGGTGCCTTTAGGAACCTAAACTCTTTTGATTCCAACCTTGGTGTTTATGTTCTTTTTAACATTGCAAGTGGATGCACTATGCCTTTTCTTACCACAATGAAAACATTTGACAAAGGGACTACTTGAAGTTTTTGAGGAAACAAAGAAGTTCTTATAAGACTTTTGATAGTTGTTTGGATTAAATCCTAAACCTACTTTTTGAAAAACACATTTTTGTCTCCCCAACAACACATTTAAGTTGTCTATTCCAAAAGTAAATTTTACAAGAGTGTTGTTCAAATCTTTAATTTTTTTTTCAAAAGCTTTGCATGATAAACAAGGTAATGATATGGATGTATTATCATGTGAGGAACAAGTCATACATAATGAATTAGCATCAATAAGTCCTAAGGTCTCATTTTCAATCTTGAACTCATTTATCTCTTCATTTAAAGTAGAAACTTTGTTTACTAATAAGAAAATTGTTTTGTTAGAGGACAAAACCATTTTTGTGAGCCTCAAAGACTCATCATGCAATTCTTGAAAGACATCTTACAATTCGCCATAAGAGGGTGGAGATTCTAGGTTAGGAGAGGGTACCTCAGTGTCCATTTCTCCACTTTTTTCTCCTTGAGCCATGAGACAAATATGGGCTTCTTCATTCTCTGAATCGTCGAAAGAGCTCAAGTCATTGTCCTCCCAAGCTATATATGCTATTCTTCCTTTCTTTTTCTTAGAAGGTCTTTTCTCAAACTTCTTCGTCTTCTTGAGATATATAGAACACTCTATTTTCATGTGCCCCGGTTTTCCGCATTCGTAGCATTTTGGAGGAGTAGAAGATCCTTCTCCTTTGTGATCCACTTTCTTTTGAGGAAAGTGTGGTCTTCTTTGAAATTTCTTTTTCTTTAGGAATCTTCCAAACTTTCTCACAAGGAGACTAAGATTCTCCTCACTTAGCTCAACATTGTCAGTATCCTCTTCACCATCTTCATCATCATATTCAATATTGGAGGAGGTGGCTTTGAATGCGATTCCCTTCTTCTTTTTGTTATGCTCTTCATTTTGATTGAGCCTATTTAGTTCTAGCTCATGTTCTTGAAGCTTTCCGAATAAAGTGGCTAGAGATATTGTTGATAAATCTCTTGATTCCGCAATAGTCGTTACTTTGGGTTGCCAATTTTTGCTTAGACATCTCAAGACTTTATTAATAAGATCCTCATTAGGAAATGTCTTTCCCAATGAGATAAGATGATTAACAATGTGAGTAAATCTCTTTTGCAGAATACTCTCACCTTGGTTCATTCTAAACAATTCGTATTCATGAGTAAGAGTGTTTATTCGAGATCGTTTTACCTCACTAGTACCTTCATGAGTTACTTGTAGAGCATCCCATATTTCTTTTGCGGTTTTGCAATTTGACACCTTAAAGAATTCATCATACCCCAAGGATGTGGTGATGATGTTCTTGGCTCTCAAATTGTATTGAACCTTCTTTTTATCATCATCGGTCCATTCATTTCTAGGTGTATTAATTTTCACACCATCTTTAGTTTGTGTTGGGACAAAAGCACCATTTTCAATGGCATCCCACACATCTAAGTCAATAGCTTCAATGAAAATTTTCATCCTTTCTTTCCAATAGGTATAACCATCCCCATTGAAATAAGAAGGTCTGTTTATAGAAGAACCTTCATTTGAAAAATCATTTGAAGCCATCACTTCTCTTGAAACTGCTAAGCTCTTTATACAAGAGTCTAACTCTGATACCACTTATTACCAAATGGCCTCAATACTCAAGAGGGGGTGAATTGAGTAAGTAAAACAAGTTCACAAATCTTTCGCAAATCGTTTGATAACCAATTTTTGTTGAAGCTATTGAATGATTAGAGATAATTGGATAGATGAGATAAACACTTTTACTTATAAATGTGATAGCCAAAGGAGACAATATTCAAGCAATTCAATAAAACATGCACAAAATAAAGAGAAGGGTTTAGAGAAAACAAACACAATGGTTTATCCTGGTTCGATCACCAATCCACTTGTAATCTACGTCCAGTCCCCAAGCAACAACTTAAGATTTTTCACTATATCTTCAAGTTTCAATAGGTGCTTGACAACCACTACAACCTTGAGCACTCAACACTTTGGGATGCCTCACCCTTATGCTTGAGCCTCTATTTTCCAAGAGATACCTCACCCTTTTACAGTTTGGAGGGATGCCTCACCCTCTCTAGAGATTATACAAAGATTGAATAGGTAGAAACTCTCTTCAAAGAGCAGATAATACAAATGAAAATTTAATGGGTATATGATTCACAGTTTACGCTCAGAAACAGAGTATTAATGGAGGAAAAGATGAAAACTCATTTTTAATGCTCAACCAAAGTTTTTCAGATTGATTGTCTAACCTCCATAAATGCCCAACAACTTCTATTTATAAGTCATTGAAGTTTAGAGCCATTGGGAGGTGATTGGAGCATTAAATGTTTCGTAACTATCCGTTAATTTCTGTTTCTAGAAAGCTCTCTTATTCGAATAAGAGAATCCTTATTCGAATAAGGCTTTAAATAGCACAAGCGTGTTTTCCTCTGTAATGTGTTATTCGAATAACATCTTTGTTATTCGAATAACCACTTAAATATATGGCTTCTGGGAAAACTTGTTATTTGAATAACATTCATGTTATTCGAATAACTCATTCGAATATTTGATTTCCTGAGATCTCGTTATTCGAATAATAAAATTGTTATTCGAATAACCATTTAAACATGGTTTTGCTGAAAGACTTGTTATTCGAATAACAACTCTATTATTCGAATAACCATTTAATAAAATGATTCCCTAGAGATGTGTTATTCGAATAACACATTGTTATTCGAATAACTTATTCGTGCCAAAACATTTTGAACCATTTATTCGAATAGCACAGGGCTTATTCGAATAAATCTTTTCTTGAAAGATTATTTGGAATCTCTGACTTGTGTTATTCGAATAAGAAACTCCTTATTCGAATACATGTGAAAAACATGTTTTATGCCTTTTTAAATGTTGCTCTTGATTCCATATGATCTTGTAGGCTTATGGACACGGGATGGTTGATTCTTTGGAAATTAAAAACCATATTGAAGCCTTGAAAACTTGTGTGCTATTTCGAAATGTAAGATTGAGCAATTGTGAATCTTTATATATACCTTTACAAATTGATTGAAGTCTTAAAAGCTATACTTGATGGTCTTGAGATTCTTGGACTTGATCTTGTAGCATCTTTAAGTTTGTTATCATCAAAACACATTTTTTATGAGATACATGCCAATCACACTTATCATCCAAATTAGCATGCTCATTAGTAGGCAAAAGTAAGATATCCAAATGAGTCTAATGATTAAAGCCATACACAGCTTCAAAAGGAGAATAAGATGTAGAAGAATAAATAGTTCTATTATAAGCAAACTCAACATGTGACAAAATTTCTCCCATTGTTTCAAATTTTTTTGAATGATAGCACGCAACAAAGTAGTAAGTGATCGGTTGACTACTTCAGTTTGTCTATCCGTTTGAGGATGTGCATCAGGAGAAAACAAGAGTTTAGTTCCTAACTTATTCCACAAAGTTATCCAAAAATGACTTAGGAACTTCACATCTCTATCACTTACTATGGTTCTTGGCAATCCCTGCAAGCACACCACTTCTTTGAAAAATAAATAAGCAATATGTGTTGCATCATTGGTTTTAGAATATGTAATGAAATGTGTCATTTTACTAAACCTATCAACAATAATAAATATGCTATATTTTTCACTTTGAGATCTAGGCAATCCTAACACAAAATCCATTGAAACATCAGTCCAAGGCTGATTAGGCACAGACAAAGGTGTATATAAACCATGGGGCATGACTTTAGATTTAGCCTGTTTGCATGTAATGCACTTATCAGAAATAGATTGTACATCACGCTTCATGTTAGACTAATAAAAATGCTCATGCAGAATTTCTAAGGTCTTTTTAACACCAAAATGTCCCATCAATCCTCCACTATGAGTTTCTCTAACTAGCATTTCATGCAAGGAGCAAACAGGCACACACAATTTATTTTCCTTAAACAAGAAACCATCATGCCAATAATAGTCCCCAAAAGCATGCTTAGAACAAGAATCCCATACTTGGCCAAAATCAGAATCATTGTTATACAAGTCCTTTATAATCTCAAAACTAAGTAATTCAGTTTGCAAAGATGTGAGCAATGCGAACCTTCTAGACAAAGCATCAGCCATAACATTTTCCTTACCATTCTTGTACTTGATCACATAAGGAAACATCTCAATGTATTCCAACCACTTGGCATGTCTTCGTTGAAGTTTACCTTGAGATTTCAAAAATTTCAAACTTTGATAGTCAGAATGAATTATGAATTCCCTAGTCCACAAGTAGTGTTGCCAAGTCCGTAAAGCTCTCACCAAAGTGTACAACTCCTTATCATATGTGGGATAATTCAATGCTGCTCCACTAAGCTTTTCACTTAAATACGTAATTGGTTTAGAGTCCTGCATCAATACAGCCCCTATTCCAACACCAGAAGCATCACATTCAACTTCAAAAGCTTTATCAAAATTAGGTAAACAAAGCAAAGGTGCATTAGTCAGCTTATCCTTCAATGAATTAAAAGCTTTTTCATGCACATCATTCCATTTGAAAACAACATTCTTTTTAACAAGTTCATTCAATGGTACAACAATAGAACTAAAGTTCTTTACAAACCTTCGATAAAAACTTGCTAAACCATGAAAACTTCTTACCTCATTTGCATTCTTAGGCATAGGCTATTCCTGAATTGCCTTTACCTTCTTTTCCTCTACACTTATTCCATTGGAGCTTACAACAAAACCTAGAAACACAATAGATTCAAGGCAAAATGAACACTTTTTAAGATTTGCATACAACTTATTTTTTTCTCAAAACATCAAAAACATTATGCAAATGTTCAACATGTTCAGCCAAGGTTTTGCTATAAATCAAAATATCATCAAAATACACTACAATAAATTTCCCAATAAAAGGATGCAAAACATGGTTCATTAATCTCATGAAAGTGCAGTGTGCATTAATTAAGCCAAATGACATTACTAACCATTGATACAAACCATATTTTGTTTTGAAAGCTATTTTCCATTCATCTCTTTCTTTCATGCAAATTTGATAATATCCATTTTTCACATAAATATTAGAAAAAACACACGAACCATGCAATTCATCAAGCATATCATCCAATCTAGGGATAGATATTTATACTTTACAGTGATTTTGTTTATGGCTCGACAGTCAGTACATATGCGCCATGTCCCATCTTTCTTTGGAACCAATATCACAGGAACAGAATATGGACTAAGACTCTCCCTCACAAATCCTTTTTACAGTAATTCATCCACTTGCCTTTGAATTTCCTTTGCTTCATCAGGACTTGTTCTATAGGCTGGTCTATTTGGATGTGAAGATCCAAGAATCAAGTCAATTTGATGCTCAATACCTCTTAAAGGAGGCAATCCATGTGGCACTTCTTCTGGAAAAACTTCAACAATTTCCTGTAACAAGGAAATAACCTCACTTGGCAAAGAAGAGTTAAGATCATTAGTGAAATAAACATCATTGTACAAGAGTACAAGTAGCTGCTCTCTAGCTATCAAAGTAGTCTCAACCTCTCTTTTTCTTGCAAATGCACTCACTCTCTTTTTTCCCTCTTTAGTTTGCACACCAACCTTTGACTTTTTTTTCTTCATAGCACTCAATTTTATTATTCTCTTTCTTTTGTATATTCTCACTTTTCTTATATTTTCTTTCCTTTTCTTGAATGCTCAATTGATCTTCTCTCAACTTGCACTCTCTTGCAATATTGATTTAGTCAGCATAAGCCTCAATAGGTTTGAGAGGTGTTAATACAATGATGCGATTATTCATAGAAATCGAGTACCTATTTTTGTACTCATCATAAGTAACCTTTCTACCAAATTACCATGGACGCCCAAGAAGTAGATGTCCAATATGCATAGGTACCATATCACAAAGAACCTCATCCTTATATTTG
This sequence comes from Ormosia semicastrata, assembly GCA_029884595.1. Lineage (NCBI taxonomy): Eukaryota > Viridiplantae > Streptophyta > Magnoliopsida > Fabales > Fabaceae > Ormosia > Ormosia semicastrata. The sequence continues at coordinate 14,037,890 of JAQQTO010000063.1, read as the reverse complement.
CTAATGGAAAATGAAACCAACACTTGCTTAGTCACCTTTATATCTCCACAATCATTCAGCCACTATAGTCTATACGGATTAGGATGCTTTAATATGGGTAAATTCAATTTCTCAACCAATAAGGTGCTAGCAACATTAGTACAACTTCCACTATCAATGATCAAACTGCATACCTTGTCATTTACATGGCATCTTGTATGAAAGATATGCTCACGTTGCTCCTCATCACCATCTACCTTAGGTTGTATGTTAAGAGCACGCCTAGTAATAAGTACATCTCCCTTTACAGGTTCAGCAAGTTCAATATCACTGCAATCCTCCAATGGTGGCATTTCATCATCGCTTGAGCTCACACTCTCTATGTCTCCATTATCCATCAAAATTATTGCCCTTTTATTTGGACATTGAGAAGCAATATGCCCAACTCCTTGACACCTAAAACATTTGATATCACGTGATCTAAAAAATGTATTAGTTTCGATTTTACCTTTAGGAGCAGCAACCGAATGTTTGGCCTTTGCATCTTCTTTAGGCTTTGACATAGTGTTGTTGTTGTGCCAATTTGATTTCCATGAAGAATTAGAAGTAAATATGGAAGTACTCTTCGCTTTCAATTGCCTTTCTACCTGATTAGCTTTGTGCAGCAAATCCTCCATCTCCACATAATGTTACAATTCTACAACATCAGCTATCTCTCTCTTTAAACCCCCAATAAATCTAGTTATAGTTGCTTCACGATCTTCTTCTACATTGGCTCTAATCATGGCTATTTCCATCTCCTTATAGTAATCCTCCACACTCATGGAACCTTGAGTTAGACTTTGCAATTTTTGATGCAAGTCCCTATGGTAGTGGCTTGGTTCAAATCTCCTTCTCATGACAGCTTTCATCTCTTCCTATATACGAAAAAGCCCCTCCCCATTCCTACACCTACTACTCACAAATTGATCCCATCAAATACTAGCATAATCAGTTAATTCAATAACTACTAGTTTAACCTTCTTCTCCTCTGAGTAATTATGACAGTCAAACACATGTTCAACTTTTCTCTCCCACTCCAAGTACAATTCAGGATCATTTCTTCCTTGGAATGTAGGGATTGTCATCTTAATACTACCCAAATGATTGTCTGCTTTTGATTCATTTCTTCTTCTCCTTTCAGTACTTCTGCCATCTGAATACTCATCTTCCTCCTCTTCAAAAGTACGTTGCCTTGGGGTTCTAGATCTTGATGGGGTTTGTTGACTATCCAATATTACATTTAGGGCCTGGAATTATTCTCAAATAGCCTTCACAAACAATTTGAGATCAACTTCTCCGTCTCCTCCACTCATGATTAAAATGCTACAAGAATTTGCGTTAGAAATGATTACAAAATGGACAATAATATAGAACAAATGTGCTTTCAAGAATCCTTACACAAACACTCTCTCACGTGTTTACACTCAATTATATTATTTTTACTTATGTTTCACTCTAGTTGGCTCTTTCCCTATGATAGTCTCACCATTCTTTGCTTTTTACCACTCTACTTCTCCTTATAAGCTCTTAGGTAAAGAACCTTTATATGATTCCACACAGCAAGAAGTAGCAATGGATTAAAGAGCAAGAAGTAATTGAAATGGAAACAAGAAAGAATTCAATAAGGGATTTGAACGAACAAGATCAACAAAACGGTTTTCAAAACCAACAAGGAATATTGAGTCTTCACAATTCACAGACTTTTTTTTTGTAGAATTTTTTTTTGTAGGAATTTTTTTTTTTGCACAACTTTTTCTTCTTCTTCTTAAATGATAGAACTTGGACACAATTTTGGAAATTGAAATGTATATATAAAAGAACTAGAGGAATTAACTTAGACAGAGTTTAAGCAAAGGAAGATGTCACAAAAAAAAGCTCTAATGAAGATACGCAATAGCGAAAACAAAATATATAGATATATTTTTTTTCATTTTTTTTTGGAGTTTGAAGAAGATGAACATACAAAAGATAAATATCACCTGATTTCAAGAGCCGAGACTCTCTGATACCAAATGATATGAGAACGCTATGGATCATCTTGAAACAGACAAAAAATAAAAGGAACTTGACCCTAACCACGACCTAACGGTAGGACCAAAGTTATCAAGTGAAGCGTGACCCTACCTGCCGGTAGAACCACCACTATAGATTTAGTTCTTAGCCTAAGAACAAAAGGGAAGCTTTCACAATGGAGAAACACTCAAATTTCATTAATATTCAAAAACTTCCTTGTTGAGTACATGAGTTTCCTATTTATAGGCTAAGGTAGAAGCTATTTTGTAACCCCTTGGAATACAAGATTTAAATTTCCATTATCATGCAATTACTTAAATAAACTGATGTGGGTTACTAAGAGACATTATCACCTAGTAAATAAGCATAAATATGGTAATAAAATACCACTAGTCATCATAATAACTTAGAAACTGACATGGGGAAACCAAAGGACTCATCAACTTATTGCATCAAAATTAAATATGAAAATATTAAAAAAAAAAAACCTAATCAGACCCCTACTAATTGACCCAATAACTGAAGAGATTGCAGCCCATGAATGTTTCTTAAGTAATGTGACTTGGGCTTTATTTGACTCTTCAAGTTATTGTCTTCAAGTTAGGCTCAAAACATCTTCAAGTTGTAGAAAAAAGACTCATTTTGGTGTAGCCTCTATTCCATGTTAATCTTCTTTTTCTTTGATCTCCATAATTAGGCCTTGCAAAGCTTGCTTCATCTTCTTAGTCTTAGCCTTAGTCATTGGTCCTCCAATTCCATGCAAAGGATCTTTAGGTTGGTTGGTTGCATCTCTATCACTATGAGTGAGAGTATGATGATTCATTTCAAGGATAATTTTCATACAACAATGGTATTTGATTATTTGCACACTAATTTTTATTATATCATTCTTATATTATGATACAAAATGTATTAGTTAGTTACATTTGGTTATTGGATTTTGTATAAATAGTAGAATAATACATTTTAAAGTCATGGTTGAATATGAATGATAAAAGTTTTCTTTAACTCGAATAGAAAATTATGGAGTCTTATTTCCTAACACAAAGAGGAAGATTGTATCATTGGTACTTTCATTATGATACCACAACCATGATAGAATGGGCTCAATTTGCAGAAGGATCTTGGTCTATAGAATCGAGAGAACAACTAACTTCTAAAGAGAAAGCTTGCCTAGATTTTGTAATGATAGAAACAACATAGATAGCATGTGAAATTTAGGAATCTATGAATCGGTCTGTAGCTTCTATGGATCGAACAATAAAGTTCATGAAAAATATTGATAAAATGATTAAGCAAAAGGGTATTATGCTAGAAATCCTATCTCCAAAGTCTATTCTTATTAATGCTACTCAAGAAATTGGAAAAGTTTCTCAAAGCCATTTGGTAGATATCTTAGTATCAAAGGAGCATCTTGAAGAATTTGTTCTTGAAGAAACTAAAAATATGTTTAGTGAGCTTGTTTTAGAATCACCTATTAAGGAAACTGAGCAATTTTCCTGTTCTATACTGAAAACACAGATTTTGGTAGTCTGATAACTTTTAACTTTCATTGTTGTAGCTTAACCCCATCATATGAAGCATTTCCCTTGTGGTGTATCTCTATAATCTTCACGAACTTTTCTAGAGAGCCAAACCTTCTTACCCTAGTTGATGTTTTTGTGAGCATCATGTACCCTTTGAAGGATCCACCCAATATAACAACAAACTTTATTTTGTCAATCCTTTTCATTGATTACGTCAATAAGAAGGTTAGTTGCTATGTTGTTACAAATTTATCCAATGAGGTACTGGATGATGATAATTTTGCTTTGAGCATGGTGAACTTGTTACAAAGGAGTGGAAATGGGAAGCCACAAATCATAATCGATGCCAATCAACTTTGCCCATTGGGTTATCCTTGTGAGCTTGAATTTAATAAAAGTTCTATTTCATCTATTGTGGCTTTGTCTAATTACTCACTGTGGTTCAATGTAGTCTTTCCAATTGTAGGTGTGGTTCTTCTTTTGAGATATCAATTGGAATTATTGGGTCCCCTGTTGCTGCTAATGGCTTACTGGTGTTATATATTTCTATCAATTTATTCAAACAGTATTATAGTGATGATTGGAAAAGACTCTATGAATTTATTATTGACTATGAGTTTGGAGATGCGTTAATGCCAATTTTTAGAAGAGCCAGAAGCATATGTACCACATCAGTTACTGCAAATGGTGGTTCCCATATTAATGAAGGAATTGAAATCAGGAGTTTGAATGATCAATTATTTGTTATGGATTGCTCTCATATCTACAAGTATAAGTATGCAAGAAATCTCATTATAATTGAATTAAGCATGAATAGAAGAATTACTGGGCACGAGTATAAATATGTTACTTTAGTTGATGTCCCTTTATTACTCGAGCAGTATCTCATTAAAAGGAAAAGTTTAGCCTCATTATAGAAGGGACAAGTGGATTTATCAAGAGATGGACAAAGGACAAACCACCAATTGAGCTCAATAGCAAATGAGTGAGAAAGAAATGCAAAAGAACAGAAGGAACTTATTCATATACTAGGTGTAATTGGCTATTGGACATTGAAGATTTGTTTTGATGATAACAAACATAAAGATGATAGTAATACGAAGTCCAAGATCTTTAGGAATAGCTTTAAGACTTAAAGCCTTTATGTAAGAAGCCTTCTAGATATCTCAAATATTTTATAATGTGTTTGAAAAAGCTTTAAACTTATTTTTCAACGAACCCAAATAGCACACATGGTTTCAAGGCTTTTCTCCTATGTAAAGATAGTTTTTTTGAAAGAAAAAAGCTCAAATATGTTTTCAAATATATATAAATATTTTTTACATGCTAAAATGCCCAACAAACAAGTTTTGAAAAACTAATCATGATGGTAGTTTAAAACTATGAAAAATAGTCAAGTTTGGTTTTTGAAAAATTAACATTTGGTTACTATTTTAATGATAACTTTCCAAATACTTTGAGTTTTGTTCTAAAACTTATTTTATTTGAAAATAGACTCAAAGATCTATCCAATAAATGGTCATTTGCTTTAAATAGATGAGAAATGAAGAAGTTATGACCATTTAAAGTTAGTTTTCAAAACTAAAGTGATTTATTCGAATAAAGAATTTGTTATTCAAATAACAACGTTTAAAAACGTTCCAGAGCATGTGTTTTTTAAAAGATTTATTCAAATATCCAAAGGGTTATTCGAATAACAAGTTTCAGAAAACACTTTCTAGTGTGCTATAAGTAGATTTATTCGAATAAGACTTTGCTTATTCGAATAAACACGAGCAGAAACACGCAACGATTATTTTCAGAGGCTTTAATGTTGAAATAAATGATATCTAATGGTTCTTTTTCCTATAACTCTATAAATATATGATTTTGGGTCATCTTTTACATAGAACCAACAACTTGAAACCAATCTCTTATGCTTTGATTCGTGATTCATATTTTATTATTTGTGCTCTTTTTCATCAAAATTTGAGATATTCTTAAAGAGTTTCATAGGACCTCAATTTGTATAAACTACTCTTGTGAGAGTTACTTTTCTTCTATACCTTGATTCACTGTAACGAGAGTGAGGTATCCCTCAAAGAAATTGTAAGGGTGAGGTATCCCTGTTTGTTGAGGCTCAAGCACAAAGGTAAGGCATCCCAATGTGTGTTGAGTGCTTTCAATTGTACAGGTTTTCAAGCACTTGTTCAAGCTTGAAGTGATAATAAAAAATCTCGGGTGGTTTACTTAAGGATTGGACGTGGCCACAAGTGGTTGGTGGCTAAACCATGATAAATACTGTGTTTGCTCTTCTTAACTCAAACTCCTTTATTTCTTGTACTTTAATTTTATATGTTTGCTTGAATATTATTCATCTTGGTTTTAAAATGCTTAATTTCTTAGTGGTGTTTTAAAATTTTGTAATCACCCAACTCACCTCCTTCTTGGGTGATAACTGTCATGGCTAACAAGTGATATTAGAGTTTTATGCTCTATTGAAAGCTTAACTGCTTAGAGTTAAAAATCCCTGTTTGTTGGCAACCATTAAAAGTTTTTCAAAATGGAAGGTTTTGAAATTGATAAACCACCATTCTTTGATGGTGTACATTTTATCTTTTGGAAAGCTAGAATGGAGTTTTATATGCAATCTATTAATTTGAATTTATGGGATGTTGTGCTTGATGAATTTTCTCCTAAACCAAAACAAGATTGGAATGCTTATGACAAGAAATGCTTTTCTTTGAACATTAGAGCTAGACAAATTTTAAGAAGTGGTTTGAATGATGAAGCTTATACTAAAATTAAGAGTTGCTCTATTGCTAAAAATATAAGAGATGCTCTTAATGCTATTTGTCTTGCTAATAATAATTTTTTGCATAAAGTTGTATATAGAAAAAAAGAAGAGCAAAAGTCATTGTAGGAATCTTGTTATGAAAAATATCCACAATTTGAAAAGGTGGCAAAGCAAAACCAAATTATATATACTCTTGAAGCTTTAATGGGAAAGAATGAGGATGATGATTCCCATTAAGAGTAATTGATGCAATAAATTGAAACAACCTCCCACTTGACTCCAAAGAACTTTGAGGTAAAAGATGTTTATCTTGATTATAGTCCTTCCTATGATGAGTTACAATGTGCATATAATGAATTGTATGATGATTTGTTGAATTTAGAAAAGAAAAACTTATCATGTTTGGAAATCATTTCCTCTATTAAAAATGAAATTCAGATTTTAAAAAATGAATATGTTTTTCTTGATGGGGAAATGCCTTTTGAAATGTGAAACTTTAACTTCTTGAAAAAAGTGCATTGATTCAGAAAATCAAGTTGAGGACTTATATTCTGAATTTATCAAAGTTAATGATTCTAATTGCTTACATTATATGTTTATTAATGAGAATAAAATTAATGTTATTTCACATGAAAATTCAAGTAAGGCTTATGACAAAAATAGTTTAGAATGTAAAAATAACAAAAAGGCTTAAGTTTTCTAAAAATGATCTTCAAAGGACCAAGCCATTATTAAATTCAATTATTTACAATTTTTGTGGTCATTTAGGATAAGACATATTTCTCACTTATGCAGTTATAGAAAAAGTTCTTATATGAGAAATAATATGGTATGAGTTCCTAAAAATCTTAAAGGCCCTAGTACTAATATTCAAGGACCCAAAATGAAGTGAGTATCAAAATATCCTCCTAGTGTTTTAATTATGTAAAAAAATTCTCAAAAGAATGGACTAATAAGAAGAATCATCAAGGAGAATGCTTCCAAAACCTAATGGTAAAAGTTTTGGTCAAAGAAAGAAGATTGCTTCAACCAAATCTTCTTAAGTACAAAATGTAGAGCTTGTAAAGTCCAAGACTCCAAAAGAGAAGCAATGGATAAGAAAAAGTATTTCCTTGATTATCAAGGCCAAGGTATCAAAAGTTTTTACCTCTTATGCACACTCACTTGTAAAGTCAATGAATTTGAGGTATATTCCTTGTAGGCCTTAAGTGTTTGATAGAATCATGTGTACTTAGTAAAAATTTGAATATTATGTTTAGCATATGATTATGTTCATTTTTTTGTACCATAACTCATTAGTTTGTTATATATCTTAGTACATAAGATTCTACAATGTCTAGGTATACTTGCTATGTTTTGAATTATCTATATATCATGAAAATAAACATGTTATCGGCTATGTGCTTAATGACAATTGGTTATTTAACTTGTTGTGCTCAATTTACATACAATGAAAAAATTGATCTTTATAAGAGAATAATGAATTAATAGCCAAAAACTAACATATAATGACCCAAGAAAATTTAGATACCAAAAGTCAAAAATTGAAGTGTGTTGTAGATGTGCTTGAAGGCCAAGATCTCACTATAGTATCTTGAAAGTGGTTGCTCCAACTACAAAATCGAAAATAACTCCAAATTATCTTCCTTGTTTCCAAGAAGCTTGGACTTGCAACATTTAGATAAGTGAAAATTTGTGTTATGTTTTTCTAGTTTTATGTCTTGAAAATGTTTCTACATGTTAATAAGCTAGATAAAGTATACTCTTTGTTTGAAATGATATGTTTGATGACAATATCCTTGAACTTGAGTTTTTTTTACTTAAAATGAATGTTTATGTTAGATGGTTTTTATCTTGTTTTATCCCTTTCTACAATAATCCTTGGTTGATTCAAAATGACTATGTAAGAATTAAGAATTTGGTTTGATTGTCATGAATGCATATTAAAATGTGTGATTATTGATCCTCAATTGTTTTTAATCTTTGAACTTATTGACTTTAACCTACTGATGTTGTTTTTGATGTTTTATTCGAATAACTCTTTCTATAGCCACTAAAATATGTTTTCGAATGCTTTTTATTTGAATAAAAGCAAGTCTTATTCGAATAAGTCTTTCTGTTTGGCTGCTAGGTCTGAATGTTTTATTCGAATAAGTAAAAGATTATTCGAATAACACTTGGCAAAAAGCCAAGTCTGTTTGTTTTCCACGAGTTTATTTGAATAAAGCACCTCCTATTTGAATAAACATGGCGAAGTTCATAATTGTTTTCTGAAATAAAGCCAAGTCTGGTGAATGAGAATTATTTTCTGAAATATCTTGTGCCTTGAACTTGTCTTTAAACTTCAATGTAAGAAACTTAAATCATGTTTACATACTAGAATTTCTTACTTGACATAACATGCCTAACATGATTATTGTTTGTCTAAAATGCCTATATAAGTTTTGATGATGATCATGTGCTTCTTGATAAACTTTAATCATGCTTTAAAATGCTTAAACTATTTTTATTTTTTTTTTGGATTCAAGTGCATTTGCATGGTTGATAATGTGGTATATGCTTTACATTATATATCAACAAAATTATGCTTGTAAAAGGGCTTAAATAATATTTGATGCTAACCTATGTTTTAGAGAACTTTTAGAGTTAGCTTTGCAAGTATCTCTATGTGTTTCAAATATAGCCATCAAATTTTGAAATGTCAAGCATAAATGGATAAAGAGAAGAGTTAAATGAAGAAAGACATGATGAGACTTTCTTCAAGTGCTATGGGATGGAATATTTAATGAAAGAAAGCTTAAACTCAAAGGACCAATAAACGAAGAACACTCTAAAGAAGCATCATTCTTTGTCTAACTCAATAAGTATCTCTATTCTCAAGCAATTGTAGTATTTTATATACTATGCATTATATGATACTTGTTGAGAAATTGATCTTAAATGATTAGATATTTTCCTTACAAAAGAAGTATGCTTAGCATTGACAAAGTGCCTAATTAGATATTAACTTGCTAATTTTGTCATTGCATATAGGGTGAATGATGTTAGTTCAATACATGTTTTGATCCCTAGAGGATATTTCATCAAGATGAATGTTTGATATCTATGATTCTCTTGATTTATGACAGAATACTAAGTAATTGGTAAATGTAATTGGACTACAAATATAAATAGTTGTTTTGATGACTATACAATGTAATTGACTGGTCAATAAATGAATAAATGTTCTTTTGAACTCCTTTGTGGCTGATGTGTTGAATATTGTGTTTACCTTGCTAAATTTATAATGTTAGACTTTGTTGCTATTCTGGTCTGCTATGAATAAATATATCTTGTTGGACTTAAATATACTTTGTTTTAGCGCTATACTTTCTTTTGCCCCATCTTTTTTATCATGACAAAAGGGGGAGAAAAAGCTTAAGTACTTATGATTTGAGCATGTTTTTGAGAAAAGACAAGTTATTGTAAAATGATTTTTGGGATTCCAAAAGTAAGGGGGAGCAGCACACATATTTGATATAAATCACCTCTTACAAAAAAGAAGGGGAATAAGTCTCCCAAATTGATTTTGAGAATTTTAATTTATTTAAACTAACTTTTTTCTCAATGATAGATTGTCATCATAAAAAAGGAGGAGAATGTAATTGGTCATTGGACACTGAAGCCTTGTTTTGATGATAACAAACATGAAGATGATAGTAAGACCAAGTCCAAGATCTTTAAGAATAGTTTTAGGACTTAGAGTCTTTATGTAAGAAGTCTTCTGGATATCTCAAATGTTTTATAATGTGTTTGAAAAAGCTTTAAACTTGTTTTTTAAAGAACCCAAATAGCACACATGATTTCAAGGCTTTTCTTCTATGTAAAGATATATGTTTTGAAAGAAAAGAGCTCAAATATGTTTTCAAATGTTTACAAATGTTTTTTATATGCTAAAATGCCCAACAAACAAGTTTTGAAATGCTAGTTATGATGGTAGTTTAAAACTATGAAAATTAGTCAAGTTTAGTTTTTGAAAAATTAATCTTTGGTTACTATTTTGATCATAATTTTCAAAATATTTTGAGTTTTGTTCTGATACTTCTTTCATTTGAAAATAGACTCAAAGATCTTTCCAATGAGTAGTCATTTACTTTAAACGGATGAGAAATGAAGAAATTATGACTATTTAAAGTCAGTTTTCAAAACCAGAGTGGTTTATTCAAATAAAGGATTTGTTATTCGAATAACAATGTTTAAAAACGCTCCAAAGGGTGTTTTTTTAAAGATTTATTCAAATAACTAAAGGATTATTTGAATAACAAGTTTCAGAAAACACTTTTTGGTGTACTATAAGTGGATTTATTCGAATAAGACTTTGCTTATTCGAATAAACACGAGCAGAAACACGCAACGATTATTTTCAGAGGCTTTAATGCTGAAATAAATGATATCTAACGGCTCTTTTCCCTAGAACTCTATAAATATATGATTTTGGGTCATCTTTTACATAGAACCAACAACTTGAAACCAATCTCTTATGCTTTGATTCGTGATTCATATTTTATTATTTCTTGTGTTCTTTTTCATCAAAATTTGAGATATTCTTAAAGAGCTTCATAGGACCTCAATTTGTATAAACTACTCTTGTGAGAGTTACTTTTCTTCTATACCTTGATTCACTGTAAAGAGGGTGAGGTATCCCTCAAAGAAATTATAAGGGTGAGGTATCCCTGTTTGTTGAGGCTCAAGCACAAGGGTGAGACATCTTAAGGTGTGTTGAGTGCTCTCAGTTATAAAAGTTTTCAAGTACCTGTTCAAGCTTGAAGTGATAATGCAAAATCTCGGGTGATTTACTTGAGGATTGGACGTGGCCACAAGTGGTTGGTGGCTGAACCATGATAAATATTGTGTTTGCTCTTCTTAACTCAAACTCCTTTATTTTTTGTACTTTAATTTTATATGTTTGCTTGAATATTATTCATCTTGATTTTAAAATGCTTAATTTTTTAATGATGTTTTAAAATTTGTAATCACTTAATTCACTCACCCTCTTGGGTGATGGTTGTCATGGCTAACACTAAGAAATTATTCATATACTGACAGATAGAAAATTTGAGTCTTATCAATTGAAGGATGTAAGATGGATGATTTCCATAATCTCGAAGTGGATGAATGAGCCTTTTAGGTGTGCACCCTCACTCCCCACCTACTATGGTGACAAGCAACAGCGTTATTTGCTTTTTGAAGTGGGCAAAATGAAACTTCCTTACATGGAGCTTTGTTGTGCTGTCAGTTGGAATGACTACATTTCTATTATACTTAAGCATGGTATGTTTTTTAATACTTGGTTTTGCATCAACCTTGAGGACAAGGTTTGTTTTCAAAGGCCAGGTATTGATACGAAATGTATTAGTTAGTGTAGTTACATTGGGATTTAGATTAGGGGTGTAATCGGTCGGTTTAGTTTGGTTCTTAGGGAAAAATAAATCTGAACTAATTAAAATCAATTGGTTTGGTTTGGTTCAATTTTCTTGTTTTTTGATAGTCAAAATCGAACCAAACTGAACTGAACACCTACGGATTAGGTCGGTTCGGATGGTCGGGTTGATTATTATTTTTACACAAAAATTAGTTAAATAATTAGTTTTTCATAGTAAAAAAAAATGCATAATAAACTTATGAAAAAAAATTTAGAAATGGAATCAAATATACTTATCTCAATAAGCATACTACAAAGTACAAACTCCAAAATTATATATTTAACACATTGCCCTAATATACTAATAATACACCCAGTCAATACCTTTGATGTATGATATTCTATTTATTTTGGAATCTTTAGCTAGGTGTTTAGTCCCTATATAAATAAGGGTATAAGTTGGTTAATTTGTATAGCCTTAATAGTGGATTATGGTATATGCTTCTAGACTTGCTGTTTGTAATGTATTTTAAATTTTTTTTGTGTTAAGTTACTTCACAGCAATAACCTGCATGTAATACAACTTTTAAAAGACTAGTTTCAAGTTGAATGAACTTTTTCCTAATATTTCTAGACTTACTGTTTGTTATGTATTATAAAGTTTTTTTGGATTAAATTTTTTTTTTACTTTTACACTTAGTTTAGTCATTATATTTATATAAATTAGTTAGTTAAATTAGATATTATGCACTCATTGTGTTAGAAGATTATATATATATATATATATATATATATATATATATATATAATATATATATATATATATATATATATATATATATATATATATATATATATTAGTTTGGTTTAGTTTAGTTTTCGGGTTTTAAACTATCAATCAAATAATCAAACTAATTAAGTCTCATTTGGTTTGAATTTTATCTAAACTAATCAATATACATAAACCAAACTAAACTAATCAATATACTCGAATCAAATCAAACTAATCTAATTCATTCAGTTCAAGTTGGTCAGATTATCCGAACTAATTTACACCCTTAAGTTAGATAGTCACATTTATTTACTTGGTTTATTGTATATAAATAGGAGAATAATACATTGTAAAGTGATAGTTGAATGTGAATAATAATTGAAGAGTTTTCTCTAATTCAAATAGATAATTGTAGAATCTTGCTCCTTGACTCGAAGAAGGAGATTGTATTATATTACTTTCTTTTTGGATAATACAAAAAAAAAGAATTATATATTATGACACATCCTTTTTTTCTCTTTTTCCCCCTTACAAACAAAAAAAGTGTAAGAAATAATATAAAAGAAAATTGTGTGCGAAAAACATTCTCAATTTTCCTATAACTACCGTTCAATTTCTAGGCTAGTTTAAACCATGTTAAAAATACCCCACAAGTCAATTTGAAACTTTAGTGCATGTTTGGTTTTAATTACTTTCAGGAAAAATATTTTTTTTCTTCTAAAAATTCTCTCAGGAATATTTTGATTATAAATTGTTTTAAATAAAATACAAAAAACTAATCTAAACACACACTTAAGTTTAGATATTGTAAATCCACCAAAAAAAAGTGTAGATATTGTAAATGAATCCCCACATTGCCATTTGTGGGTTACATTTTGCATCACCATTAGTGTTGATTTCAACCCAATTAACTTGAGGGAAATGCCCTTTAATTAGCTTGATCTGCAAAAAAATTTGCAAGGTCTAATTTAAATTTTATAATATTTGTTTGCTCATTTATTTTTCAAGCTAAATTTTAAAATGATCTTTCATATATTTTACTTCTCAAAGCTTTTATTAGTTCAATTTACTTCTATAATCTATTTAGATGTGTAATTTATCTATTTTATTATGATGTTATTGAAATTGATAAAGAATTTAATAATTGATGTAACAAATTACACCAATAAAAATGTTAATGGGACCAGATTAAATAAAAAGAAGCTAATAGGATAGATTACAATACTTTTTTTCAGAAGATTACAATATTGTTATTGATCAAAACTTTACGGAATAAACTACACCAATCAAAATGTTATAATGATAAATCTTACTAATTGAAGCTTTAAACAGTAAATTAAACAACATAAAATCAAAGTGTTTTTTATATTTATTTTGTTATTAAAAATAGCATTTATTTTTTCACAACAAGATACATTGCTTAATAAATCATTCAAATCAAATCAAGGGAAGTGCTGGGTCATAAGCCCAAACTAAAACAGTCAGCATCTCAAGTAAATCATCCTAAACTTTGCCCCACCTCCCGCCAACATTCAATAACAATTTGAGACCTCAAAATCGTGGCCAACTCTTCAACACATGTACGAATTTATGCTCCATCCATTAAAATTACTCTAAGTAACAAGTGAATGACACAAAATTTATATAATTCATTTATAAATTTACTTTCCATAACTTTAAATATATATATATATATATATATATATATATATATTTTGTATTTTTTTCAATAATCTAACACTTTGTGCAAAGTGTTCATCACTTCTTAAGTATTATTCATTTCCCATATTCAGTTCTTTTTTCATTGGGTAATGGAAATGGCAACCTCCTCCTCCGTCTTAGGCTCAGATTTCAAATGCGTATTCTCTTCGAAAAATGCATCAATCCTGCCATTGTCTTATATGACGATTAAGTCTAGGTCCACTTGACTTATTTTCCTTGTCTGCTTCATAGACCAATGGTTGGATCCCTTAAAGATCAAGTTATGGAACATACCTTATAAGCCGCTTGGATATATCATTCTTCTAACAGTTTTGATATTCTTATTATTAATAAGATATATATTTTTTTATACTTTTTTTAATATTATTTATCATATTTATTTTTTTCATTAAATTTGATACTTTTAAAAAAATATCAACAATTTTTACACTTCTAAAATAAATGTATGATGATGTTTTTTCTTATTCTAAATGTGATTGTTATCCTACTAAAAGTTTTTAACAAAAAGAATACGGATCAATAATAAGCCATTGGCGAAAAAGCTACAAAGAGAATATCATGTTAGTAAGTACATCTTCATTGGAATTGCAGGTACACAATGCTTTGTTGCATCAGCTCCGTTAAATAGACTAAACTATAAGATTTTGAATCCTCCATGATAATGGAAAATTGATGAAGAATTCAGCATAACTAGATCTAAAGTGGTGTAGCAATGGATTGAAAATCTAAATAGATAGTGTAATAGATAACTCCACATTGAATACTTACCCCACAGGTAGGGATATAACAATTGAACCGACAAATTCACCAGTACCTTTCCAAAAAAAGCATGAATAAAAGATTTTAAATGAGAAATGTAAAGGCAACATTAGAGATGGACTAAACATTGTATAATCGTAACAACACCCAAATTGGATAGTTTGACGTGATTGCCCCTCACCCACTCTTGAGGAATTGAATATGTTTGATCTGAAAAAAATTAAGAACGAACATCATATGAGGGTTAAGAACGAACATCATATAGTCCCTCAGAAATAATATCATCCAACATGTTTACCAAATTGTTAATAAGGTATAGCCTATTGGGGGGGAGGGGTGGGTGGATAATAATTTTTTTTCTCTTTTTAGTATCTTACGATGTGTAGTTAGCATATGAATAAAGCTTAATGGGTGTAAAATGTAAATCCCACTATCATCGTAAGAAATTCTTGCATAAATTTATAATACTAAAGTTTAGTACACTAAATTAATTATATTATTAATTATGATAATTAATTATTAATTAATTATGAAAAATACTTACATAAATTTAATACATTCAAGTTGAGTTTATTAAGCCAATCAAATCATTTGTTATGATATATTATGATAATTAATTATTAATTTATAATAATTATCTATTAATTAATAATGTAATTGACTAAATACACACAACTTAAATATACCAAATTTATACAAATATTTCTCAATTAATTATATTAGCTATATATTAATCAAAGAAGTGATTGGCGGTGCGGAACAACAATATAAGTGATGTGATTATATTTATATTCAAATTTGTAGCACTAGAAGCCAAGCAGGCTGCAGGCATAGTGACTACAATTTTGGACATTAACTTAATTTTATTACGTGTAGGTTCTTTTCTTCTTTCAAAGATTTAAATTCAGATAATAGAAATAACTAAACAATAAGGTATCTTAGTCAAAAACCAGTTTTGACATTTTTTTAATATTAAAAAATGGTAGCAAGGAGAGGTACCATTAATACAAATGTTAAGGTGCCTAATTCTGGCATCATTAGTGTAAAATCTCTAAAAAAAATTAATAATAGTAATAGGTACAATATATATATATATATATATATATATATATATATATATATATATATATATATATAGGGTAATTTATCAATTTATCATTAGTGTCAAATTTATTTATCAAATTATTATTTTTTTAAAATTATTTATCAAAATATCATCGTTTCTGACACGCTGAATTATTTTATTAATTATTGGACCACGTAGGATGCGCCACATACACCTGCGCATTCACGTAGGATGCGCCAATGCGCTTAGCGCATCCACATGTGCAGGTGTGTGTGGCGCATCCACTTAGGATACGTCAGGCTCATTGGCGCATCTTACGTGTATGCGCCACACACACCTGCGCATCCTATATGGATGCGCAGGTGTGTGTGGTGCATCTTACGTGGATGCACATGTGTGTTTAACATAACCGTGTCTACAAAAAATTAAATTTTTTCATGCTGAAAATGTTGTGTAGTGTTGTCATATGGTCGTATGAGTCTAGTGGATATGAAAAATAAACTGTTTTACCATCAAAGTTGATACAATGCGTCTATTCTTAATTATGTCAAGTCTTCACCCAATTAAATGAAAGGTCGAGTCTAAGTTTAGAAAATTGTTTCAATGAAATAATGAAACTAAACGTTGCAAATTAAATCTAGTTATGAGCAACCATTAGCACTGTTAGCGTATTACAATCAATCAATTTTTATACTTTGGATTGATTTTAAAAATCGAAGTTGATCACACTCTTAACGTTATGATCGGTTCATTGGCAAGAATATAATCCTATAGAACCTAACAAATTCAATTAACCTTAATAGTTCAATCGTTCTGATTCTATGAAAAATTCGACAGAATATCCCCTAAAAATTAGACGTTCTCAAAAGTATATTATCCTGTATAATGAGACATTTATATATATATATATATATATATATATATATATATATATATATATATATATATATATATATATATATATATATATTATGATGCATTTATACATATACATACAATTATCCCAATCTAAGAAAATGTAATAAAAGAATAATAAATCCATACATGAAGTACAATGACTACATCAATGAGAAGGACCAGGATCAGAATGTGGTGGTCTGTGAGGGGGATCAGAAGAAGGTCTTGACTGTGAGGGGTGAGGAGGATATGGTGGGTAACCCATATATGGTGGATATGGAAATGACGGTATAAGGGTAATGGATAAGTGTAAGTAGGTGGTGGGTATGCTGTAGATGGTGGATAACCTGGATATGGTGGGCAAGATAGAGGTGGTGGCTGAGATGTGGATAAGTAGCAGTAGAACTGGACGATGGCTGAGTCCTAGGCACACCCGAAGAATCAGAGTCCTCTGAAGGTCATAGTCGAGATCGAGTACTCGCTAACCCTCTCCTTCTACGGCGTGATCTCTGCTCATCGGATATATCGGATGGTCCTGGGATGTCATCTGTAGGAGGAGCTGGACGAAGCTGAGATAATGTAATGCGACCATACTCCCTCACTGAAGCTAATATGTCCTCCATGGACTGTAGAAGGCTAGCCGTACTAAAGACCGAACTAGGGTTCCTAGCCGAAGCATGAACATTCTCCGCAATATCAGCCTAAGACATATATCCCAGTAGGTCATCATCAATATAAAATACATTTAGCAAATAGTATAACATATTAGTAAAAAACTAACCACAGATCCAATAGAAGCACCAGTACGAGAAATCCAATGTCTAGTAATTCTTTTGTACCAGCGCATGTACTCAAAATGCGCGATGAGGGAAGCTCCCACTAGCCGTCCAGTAACACATCTTTCCCTCCGACTATCTTAGATGGTTATGTGTGGTAGGTGTGTAACTCGCCAATCCTCGTCATGTCGTCCGACCAAAGTAATCGAGTGTAACTCATCAGGTTGGTGTGGTCTCCGCGGTATTGGTTGGCCCAGACCAAACTAACGCATCACCCTATCTGGCTGGTGCCACTCAACAATGTGAAAAAAGATGAGTGGAACCATTGCCAATATAATGTCTCTACCAGCGACACAAAAATCTGGTAGTGAAGCCACAATCTCATCCATATAGGGTTGCCATGTTATCTTCAAAATGATGTGTTCAAAACATTAGAAACCAAGTGGAAATAACTTGCATAAATCAATGTAAAAAAATATTGACCTCATCACTATTCAACTGATCAAAGAATCGGCGATAGTATGAAAGCACCCCCATTGTGGTTTCATTCAACACCTTGTGTTTATGCCACCTATTTAAATGTCAAAGTAATATGATGTCAAAACAAGTATTGCATATAACAAACTAATATAAACAAAAGATATTTTGAGAAATTTACTGAAATCCCAGTGGACGTTGATGACCACGATCGGTAGCATAGGCAGCCAACAGGACAGGATTAGTATCATCTACAAGTGTAGGGACCAGGGGTGGAAATCTATGTCAAACCCAGTACTGCAACAAAATGCAAGCACCTCCAATCTCGTGCACACTATGGTCTGTGGCCTTGCAAAACTCTCTGTACAAGTACGCTAAGTCCACAGATCCCCAACTGTAATGTCCAGTAGCCTCAAAGTCTTCCAAGAGTGGAAGGAACATCATATGCACGTATCTACCAGAATGGTCAGGAAATAGCAATCCCCCGATCAACCGAAGTATATATGCTCGTGTACAGTGCATCACATAAGCAGCTTCATCGGCCTCAGTAAGTCGTCTACTGAATGCACTCTAAAGCCATGACATATCAATACGTCCACCTGATACATGTGACTCAGGTGGTTGCGAACCTAACAAGTCCTCACATAGCTGCATCCAATCTCCATGTGATGTACGACCAGTAACGGCATCGCCATCAATAGGAAGTCCTGACATAATGGCTACATCCTCTAATGTGATGGTGCACTCTCTAGTCGGCATATGAAATGTGTGTGTCTCGGGACGCCATCTCTCAACTAACGCCGTAATTAATGAGTGATTGATGGTGCAATATCCCATGTGGGCAACCCTCACGAAACCAGCCTGATGTAGATATGGGAGCATCCGCTCATCTGGGTCCATATGTCAGAATTTATGAGCACGTCTAACACGTAGATGATGATCGAGTTGGCCTTGCCATATATGCTGTGAAACATGAAACTCCTGCAACTCCAGTACTGAAGGGTCCTCTGGGCCTGGGCGCAAGTGGAATGCCATGTCTACAACTGTAGATGGCAACAATAGATAAGTCTTCAAATAATAAGACATACTATAAAATGAATATACATAATAAACATGAGTGTATTAAACATAAAAGCACAAGGAGGAATGATATTAAACAAACATAATCAAATCTGTGTCGATTAATAAAGTAGATGGTTCGTCAAACATAACCAAATGTAAACAAACATAATCAATCCTCAATTACACACTGATAGTCATCAAATGTTACACTAATTATGAAATTATGTCCTAATCAAGTAGATGGCCCGTCTTGGTCATTCCTCAAGGAAGTCGATCCACCACGACGACAACTACAAGAGTTATGTCCAGATTCACCACATTTTTTACATCTTTGTCCCGGTCCTAGTTCACGCCAATCCATCTCATTTCTAAGTCGAGTTGATTTGGGTCGACCTTTAGATCTAAGCAATTGACGATCGGGTACCAATGTAATCGCCAGAGCTGGTGGCCATCATGGTTCATCCTTAATGACTCCCCAATCAATCTCATAAGCCTTGTACAAAGTATGCATTCTGTAAATACTATGCACATATCGAAAAGCGTCAAGTGTCCTAGAAGAACATGCAGCTATTGCATGAGAGCAAGGGAAATGCAACGCTTGAAACAGGCCACAGTCACACGTGCGTTCATCAAGGTTTACAGAATATTTAACTCCACCCTGCTGTGTTATAGGGTTGAATGCCTCTTCGACCAAAAATCTGGTAGAATGTATATCAAATCGACGGACTTGATGAGAGCTTGCCTTGAGCACGTTGACATTCCAGCTCTTCATAAAATCATCAGTCCAATTAATATTTTTTATACAAACAAATTTCAAAAACCTACTAGCTAACAATAAAACAAATATACAGGAGATAAAAATAATCAATAATCCTACAAATAAACTAAATATACAACACACAATAAATATACAAACTTTAAAAAAAAACACAATAATATAATATTCAACAAACAAAATAAGTGTTAGGATAAAAATACTTACATATATGTATGAGCAGCAAATGTCTTTCTCAGAAGTTATAGCTAAAGGAGAGCTTCAAAGAGTTTAGAGAGATAAAAATTTTAGAGAGAATGTGAAAATTTGAGAAATGAAAGAAGTTGCCGTGAAAGAGAGAGGGAATGGGGGGTTATGGGCGTGTAGCTTGAATGCACCAACACGCTTGGCACATCTACGTGAGATGCGCCAACATGCCTGGCGCATCCACGTGGGATGCACCAATACGTTTGGCGCATCCACGTTGGATGCGCCAACACGCTTGGCGCATTCACGTGGGATGCGCCAAAACGCATGACGCATACACGTTGGATGCGTCAAGCGTGTTGACGCATCTCATGTGAACGCGTAAATAATAAAATAATTCAGCGTGACAAAAATGATGACATTCTGATAAAGAGTTTCAAAACAATGATAATTTAGTAAATAAGTTTGTGACAAAGATATTTTGGTTAAAAAACCTATATATTATTTTTAAATATTTCACGTGTGTGTAGGCTTTTTAACTAAGATGTATTAAGTAAAAAAATAAATATTTTATATAAATTAATTATTAAAATAATGTATTACTCTACTTTAATAATATCTATTTAAATTTATAAAAAAGAAAAATATAAAAAATTTAATGATTATCTTTACGATAAGTATAGTTAAAAAGATAATTCTAATCTTTGTAAAGTCAAAACAAAACAAATGACTAGTGGGAAGTAAATAATTAAAAAAAAAAAGATAAGTACGCCAACAGTGATATACCATCGTGAATCCATATATATATATATATTTTTTATCTTTCACCAAGCACTTTATATATCCCACGAGCGTGAGATTAGGAAAAAAAAAAATTTAAGAGATAAAGATCTAGCGAATCTCATTGAAAGTTACGGAAGGAGAAATCTGGAAAGGAACATGTGTCAATATATAATTTGGGAGCACATGAAAAATCTTAAGGCAGAAAGGCAAACATTTCTCTATAAAAACCACACTTGTTTTTCTCTTTTAACAAAGCAACAAACATCACACTTGAACAGATAAAAACGTATTTCTTTTCCTCTTGTGACACTAACCTCAACCCATTCTTCACAGCACCTGTTACATTTCTATAAAGAGGTAGAATTACTCTTTTTTCTTTATTTTTTTCACCCTTATCTTTCAGTCTATTATTTCTTCAATTTGTTTAAAGCTTTGTCTTATCTACTGTTATTTTCCTCTGATTTGTTTGCGGAATATTTTTGACTATCACTCTGTGCTTTCATTCACGTCTCTCTCCTTTTTTTCTATTTTCATTTCTCTTTGACTCGTGACTTGTGCTTTCCATCTTTCTATGATCTCACTCACGTCTCTCTCTCTATCTATCTTTCTGTATTCATTATTTTGTCTCATGACTTGTGTTCTCACTCACGTCTCCCTCCGATAAAAATTGTTACTGATGATTTTATTGTTTTACAATATAATTTTGAAGTTGGACAGATATATATATATATATATATATATATATATATATATATATAGCATTAGTTGGATAAATATAATATATTACTAAATAACTAATTACTGTTCTTACATTAAAAAAGAAGAGAAAATTCTTATTTTTGCCATATCTATAATATAACAAATAAATGGCAGATGATATTCCTTCAAATGATTTATTACAAGAAAATGGTTACTTTTATGTAAATATTTTTTTTATAGAATAATTACTCATGAAATGTTATTCCAAGAAAATAAATTAATTAATATGTAAAAAATTATTATGGCCATGGTTAGAAACTGTTGAAGAACACTTCAATTAGGTGTTATTAAGGGAATTTTTCATTGATTAGAGTTGAATTTGCACAATTGATTGAAAATGATGAAATGAGATGAAAAAAATATTAAATTACTTACTCTCTTAATTATTCTTTTGGAATAAAATTAAAAAGAATTATTATGTTAAGGCTCTTAGATTTAATTTTAGAAACAGAGAATTGTTAGAGTAAAAAATATTTTTTATACTTGTGATGATTAAAATATTATTAGTTTAAATTTATTATTATTTTTGCTTTTTTTTTACTAAGTATTATCTTATATATTTTGATATGATATTTAAGATAATATTAATAATTAAAGTATTTGTAGATTTTCGTGTCTAACAAATTTACTTGTCAGAACTTGATGACTATGTTTTTACCGTTATTATAGGAAACATGTTCTTTATCATTTTATTATTTGATGAGTAGAAATAAATAATAATATTTTATAAATATGTAAAAAGCTGTAATGACACTTCGAAAATTTTAGTGAGCTTCGTTTTAGGAAAATAGATGTTTAACTTAAAATTATGAAATGTATGTATTAATTACTAACTTTTGAGAGATCTATTTCTATGAATGTAAAATGTTATTAACAATAGTTTTATATATGAAAAAATATCTCTAATTATTTTGTAAATATATTAGAGTAATAATTAAATTTATAAGACGTTACAATTAGAATAATACAAAACAGTGAAGCATAAACACCTAATAATGGAATAAATCTTACGACTCATAACAAAAATTATATAGATATAACAATGGCTTGGCAAGGTGAGATCAACCTTTCAATTCTCCCCTTATTTCCATCTCCTGCAGGGAAGAAACATAGTTGACTATCTATTTAGCAGTACTAAAAATACCTGTGTGTGGAGTTCAAGTCCTTCAAGAATGTTCATAATGTCTCCATTAACCCTCTCTAAACACATGAAATCATTCTTACACCTAACGTTCTTGAATATAATATACTCATTGGATTCATGCTCTTCTTCACCAAACTCATCATCACTCGGGACCTCAACAGAAGAGTTAGTCTCTGCCCCATCTATCCAACTCCCAATGGAATGCGTGTCATAGTTATCATCAAGATTGTCATTTGTCTCATGTTGTTGCACATTATTATTAGCGTCGGAACCATTGAAATTATCATTTTTAGTATCGCCACAAGACTACACATGCCAAAATACAACGACACATGGAGAAACACAAAACAAAGTAAAAATTTTACAGGCCAAATCCAAAACGAAGCATGACCCAGTTAAAAAAAATTGAAAATTTAATTGAGATTTGAAGGTTTTGGGGATTGAATTGACCTAGGTCGATGGGGTGGATGTGATCGGAAAGCAATTGGGAGCAGTGGCGGCAGAGATCACGAGAGAGGAAGGGAAGCCATGTAGGCAAACAACTCAGTGATTTTTAGTTCGAAAAGATGGTAGTTAAAAAGGAAGGGGAGGGATTATTAGGTAGAAAAGATTTATGGCGTTATTTTTTGAGTATTTAAATTATTATTTAATATGTATAAAATATTATTAATGATAAATATATTTTTATCATGAATTTTATATATAAAAATAATGATTTAAATATCTATAAAAAATATTTAATTAAAAATTACTCAAGAAAGGGGTCATTGGATGTGTGGGGTTGACGTTGAGGTCGTTGTTGTTCGTCCATGGCATTGAGTCGACTTGATGGTAGAATTGGAGACAAGATAGAGAGAGAAAAGACACGTACGAGACTCAACTTGTTCAGATTTTTATTTTGTTGTTATATTTTTTTCTTTTTGCTTTGGGTGTTTTTTTATAACATTACATGATTACTTGTGGGTGAACTTAATGCTTCACATCAGACTATTTGGTCCTGGAGAAGAACATGGAAATCTACGAAGATCACTTTCAAAGACCCTTCAAACAAGTTGATTTCATTTACAGTCAAGTTCAACAAATTAATTAATTAGACTATCTAGAAGAAAATATCACATCCCCCAACCATCACCAAAGATCCAAAGCAAATTAGATGGAAGTTTCCCCTGCTGTGGTGGATGGATAAAGGTCAACACGAAGGGAGTAATCTACGAGGAAAATGCCCATTGGATCCATGGTTTTGCCCTTAAAATTGGAGTATGTAACACCCTAAATGCAGAACTATGGGGTCTGCTTTTTGGGTTCAAGTAGCCTGGAATAGAGGCTATAGGAAAGTCAATCTAGCATATTGGCTGGCTTCTTTATTGGAGTTTGACGCATGACTTTGGTCTAGAACATTGGGAAAGCTCCACCTAAGGAACTAATTTTCCATCTGCAAGCTGATTTGATTGGATAAGGGTCTCCATACCTCGTGGCTCATGTTAATAATGCCTGAAGCTATCTTTGGAAGTTTTTGAAGTGAATGGAAGGGAGTAGGTCATAGCGGAATGAAAAGAAAATGAAGAATGAAATGAATGAGAATATTTCACTCTATTATTTGAATGTTTAATAAGTTTAATAAAAAATGAGAATGAAGTATTCAGGTCATTTATCTTTTGACTCCTTAAATTAAGAGATAAAAATTAGAGATTTTGAATGACAAGAGAGAGAGTCCTTAACTTTCTCTTGACATTTTACTTCATCTTTTAAATTAACTCTAAAACGCATATTTATTAAGTTTTTTTATTCTATTTCACATCATTTCATCTATTGTCATCTTCTTAAACATACCCTTAAGCTATGCTTGAGAGTTTTAAAGAGGATGAAAGAGAGTGACTCATAATGAAATTGAATGAAAAGATAAAAAATGTAATAAAAAAATATTATTTTATTATTTGATAATTTAATAAGTTTAATAAGAAAGAAAGTAAAATATTTAAATTATTCTTTTTTTAAACTCTCAAATTGAAGGGACAAAAATTTAAAACTTTGAGTAACAAAGAAAAAATTCCTCGACCCTCTCTTACTATCTCATTTCCTCTTTTAAAATAACTTTCAAACATAATATTATTAAATTTTATTATGTCATTCCTGACCACCTCCTTACCATCCTCCAAAACATAAGGTTACTTTTCGTTTTGTTGGGCCTTAGCCCCATCTATGTACCTATAAAAGAACAAAACTTAGGCTCATATAGTGAGGGTGTTGGGTCATACGCCCAAAACGTAATCAGTCAGCATCTAAAGTCAGTCATCCGAAGCTATTGGGCCCCAACAACATCCAAACAACAGGAAGAGACCTCAAAATCGTGGCGAAATCCTCAACTTATGTACCCATTTTTGCAGCATCAATTAAAAACATAATTGCTCTCATGAAAATAAGTGAACAACACAAAATTTATATTAATTTATTTATAACTTTATTTTCCACTACACTTTATATATAGTGTTCTAAGTATCATTCATGTATCATATTCAATTGTTTCTTATTGGGTAATTGGGTAATGGAAATGGCGACCTCATCCTCCATCTTAGGCTCAGGTTTCAAATGCATATTCTCTTCGAAGAATACTAGGACTCTGTCTGGCTTTGGTGGATTGACACACTCAAACCCAAATGGTTTATTCAGAAAGTGCTTCCACTTTCGCACCCTGTCTCCATACCGTAGTACTAGAATGGTGGCAGGGACTACAAAGATGGTTACTGACGTGTATGTTGGCACAGACACAAGTATCAGAATCAATAGCAAGTTGTACACCAAGCTGGACTCTTGTTTGGTGATACCACCTACCACCAATCGTGCCAAGCCTCGGGCTATAATCAAATTCCTGGGTGGTGCTTTCATTGGTGCTGTTCCTGAAGTTACCTACGGGTATTCTATGTTACCCATTTGTTTTTTCAATGCAAAGTTTGATTCTTTATCATTAATAGCTGCTTTGTGTTGATGTTATGATAAATTTTCTTCATTTGATTTGCAAATTGCAGCTACCTAATAGAACTATTGGCAAAGGAAGGTTTTCTTGTGGTGGTGGTGCCTTACAATGTGACATTTGACCATGCTCAAGCTGCCAAACAAGTATATGACAGGTTCCACACTTGTTTGGATTCACTCCTGACATCTGGGTTGCCCCAAGCAAATTTGTTATCTGCCCAGCTTGGAGACCTTCCTCTTTTCTCTGTTGGCCATAGGTAGTTGGGTTGTTGAGTACCAATCTTACTGGATTAACAGCAAGGAAGTAATGTATTTCTTTTCTTTTCTTTTTTGAAATCTGTAGCAATGGTGCCCTTCTTCAACTATTAACAGGGAGCTATTTTTCTGAGAAAATACCCAAGGTTTGGTTACTTTTCTGGCTGCTTCTGCACAAGACTGTACTTATCTATGCACAAAATGATTTTGATGTTTCAACTAAAAAGTAGTATTATATTAATCCATTATTATAAGGATATATTAGTTTGTGGAAGCATATTGCAGATTATGAGTTTCATTTACTTCAATAAAACTTATAGCAATTCAAGGAGTGTGACGAAAAGGTATATATCTCTTGTGGAAGGCTAATGCCATAATCTCATACAACAACAGGCCAGCAACGGAGGCAGTCCCTTACTTTGAGCAGGTATGAACACTAATACTTGTTGAATGCTAATACTGCAAACTGCAATTTATTCAAGAGTCTTTATAGGCTACTGTAATAGGATGATTGATTCTTGTGGTTATGATAAAGAAATATTTTTCCAATAGGCTAAATAGACCTCGCTGTTAGAACTTTTATTATGAAAGTTAAATTAAAATAAAATTTTGTTGAGGATTAGAAAATTGTGGAGGAGTGCTATACTAGATAGAAGTATAAACACTGCTTGCTTGACATATGAATTTTAAATAAGACTATGTTCTTTTGAGAAATATTCATTGTTTGGACAGGATTCCTTGATATTTTGTATTTCACTCGGATGATTTACACAAACTAATCAAGGTCATTATGGAAACAATTTTAGGCATACTAAATACTAGTTATGAATATGTTGGAAACACACCTGAGTGGATTTTAGTATTGTTTTCTTTTCCTCTTTTTACATATTCAGCATAGCTGCGTATTGATTCTATAAATGTGTCCAAGTCAATGGAAAATAATTAAATAAGCTTACGAAAGCTGAGATTTCCACTTCTATTTCCTTTTCTAGTCCCATGTAAAATAATTCACTTATAAGCTCAAGAAATGTAACATTTATAAGTTCAATTAACATAAGAGTTATCAGCATACCATCAACTTACAGGCAATCTAAAGATAAATTTAGTCTGACTGGAACAATAAATGGTGTTGATCATGGAATTGATTGTTTCCCTTTATGTATTCCATCCAGTACAACAACAGAACCACTGAAACAAACATGCTTCCTGAAATCATTTCATACGGCCTTAAAGAGCAAAGATGTTGTTCAAAGGGCCTAATATTATTCATGTTCATGCTGCACTTCTGCTGATAAAGCATGTTTTTAATTTGTTCATCTCAATTGTGATCTAAAACTGTGCAGTGCTGTTCTGCAGTTGGGTCCTGCAGTCAGCCAGATGATGCCGGTTGTGGAAGCAACTCCTGTTTATTTATTGGCCAGAAATGCATCAGGTAGTTCCTTAGCTTACTTCTGCTGGTTTTTCTTTGAAGTTTTGTAAAGTTTCAATGTAGCTTTGTAAACTATATCTTACTCCCATTGCTAAAATCTGGCAAAAGGCAGCATTGCCATCATTGTCTAATTTGTTAGAAGACAAAATATATTACTTCATATGATCCTACTCATTCATTATTCTACCAGTTGCTGGAGGTGAGGTGATGATATATGTAGAGTATTTAGAAATTCAGATAGGATATAGTAATTTTGTTCTAAATCTAAAGTCCTGGTCTAATCCTTGAAATTGTTGTTGATCCTCTAATAATGTAATTCTGCTGTTAAAATCAGTGGCTGCAATCATTGCCCTACCGCCTCAGCCCTTGTTCTTGGATTCCTTTGTGTGTCCAATTACATATAGAATTCATTTAGCATATATATGTATGTGTAATTCATTCCATAGATTAACCATAAGAATTTGTTTTTCTATGATGATTATGCTTGTCATCGGCATCTCATATGTAGGAGATGCATGGAAGATGATGCTGGATGCTGTTGGATCAATTATACAGGAAACCGAGCGGGAAGTTCTGAATTCATTAACAAAATTTGTTGATCAGTTACCATCAGTAATGAATGAGGTACGTGTTAAGTGTTGATTTTGGAGATTATGTTATGCTATTTATTTCAGTAAGGTATGTATTAAAGAGAAAACCTTGGAGGTCAAGTTATGCCTACATTTGTTGTTTATGTACCTACCATATCCCTAAATCATTTTTTTCTAGTAAATTTTGCTTCTATTTGATGCATAAGATCCCGTAGGTTAATCTATAAATAACTAATGGTGATCTTTGTGACATTGATCTATAATGATTAACACCGATTCACAAGTATGAAGCCTAACTTGAGCATGGTTCAGTATCTGTGTCTTGCAAGGCAAGACTGTGATGCTTAAAACTTACTCATTTTACACCTTAATGGTTGTATATATATATATATATATATTGATGCATATGTATCTCTCTGTCAGGTTACACAAGGAGTATCAGAGTTCAAGCCAACACCATCTGAAAACCGTGAATGCTTTAAAAGTTCATACAATGTTGAACACACATTGCTGGTTTGTATGGTGTCCTATATCTTTGAACTTATTCTTGAAAGATGGCTGGCATTGGTAAGATATGTCTGACGTGTCTATCTGTCTCTCTAGGTGAAGTTCAATTTTGACGCAATTGATGAGACAGATATTCTTGAAGAAACACTAAAGCCTCGTGTGGAGTCTTTGGGTGGGACATTAGAAATAGTACAATTGAGTGGTAACCACATCACACCATGCATTCAGGTAAAACTCCTTTGCATCCTCTTTCTATCCTGTACTTTTGTTCATAGTGAAGTCTTTCCTCATTTGCGGGATCCGCTTCTTTGAGCTATCATGGCAGTGAGTTTGTTCACATGCAAATTGCATTATTTGAAATATTTGATATATGCTCTGTAAGTTGATATATTTAACTCATCAAACCTGGCACAAATAGCAGATTTTGTAATTAACACTTTAAGAATAACTTGTCAACAAAAAATAAAATGAAATATTTTCTTCTAAAATTTTTCTTGATGTACTTATATTTTATTATTTAAGTTTTTGATGGCACACACTCTACTAATATTGTATAAATTGGAGATATTATGAGAAATCTTGACCCAATCATGGACACCTGGAAGCATTAAGATAATGCCCATAAGTTTGTAAGTTTACAAAAAAGGATAGAGAAAAACATTTTAATGCACATATATGCTCCATCTTACTACCAGTTTGTCAATCTTATTTGATCAAAGGAAGCGTCAATTTTCTTACATTTTTGTAGTTTTTTTTACATCAGGTGTGATTTTGCCTTGGTGTGCAGAGGAAGATTTATATTGATAATCTTTGATGACTGCCTTCCTTATAAAAGCTTGACATTTCAGTTCATTTGAATTTTATCTTACTTCTTTTTTCATTGCTGGTCGATTACACTGGGAGATCAGGAACCGAGATGGCAAGTGGGTAAATTGTATACTCCAGCAGATGCTGTTGCTCAAGGGCTTAAATCTCTTTCTTTGAATGAGACTAGAATCCTTGCCAGAACTATTAGCGATTGGTTCAGACGTTTTGAGGATTGAAGTGCCAGGGATGATTTGCATTGCATACATAATGCAATATAATTTTTGCTATAGGCGGGATAGCGCATATATTGGAACTTTAAATCCAAAGATGATAATTGAAAACCTCTGTAGTGTTTACATAGCTTATATCATATATTGGATTGATGCACATTTCCAAGTGCTTCTTTTCTATCAAAGTTACGCATAATTTTAGGTTGAATGCCATTGTAAAGGGTTGGAAGCATGCCTAATTCAGGGTAAGTCTTGACTTTTAGATGTTTGTAGAGGCTTAATTTCTAACAAATAGGAAAGAGGGCTCACCTGCATGCAATTTCAGATTATAATAGCCATTTCCAAGGTTATACTACAGAGATTATCTCTTAACCCATATATATATATATATACACACACATTCGAACAGTAATAATACTTGTGTTAAAGAACGAATGCTATGTGTATGATGGCATGTATTCAGCCAAAAGCCTTGGCTGGGACGTGTCATTTGTACGTGTCATGTTGGCTGAATACATGCCAACATACACCATTCGCTTGGTTATTGATGGGTACATATCTAGAATAAGAAAAAAAAACACTTAAGCACTGAAAATTCAAAACAGAAATGGAGGTAGACCTCCTTACACAAGTAAAAATAGAAAAATAGAAAGAGAATAGTTCCCTCTCGGAAAGAATTTTGAGCCCTCAGGTATCTCACACTTGAAACAATTTTTCTCCCCTTTTCCCTTTCTTTCACTTCTTTATTTATTCTCTCTACTAACTATCTATTCATTTGTCATAACCCCGTAGGTAAGAATTAATTGCTGCTCTTGTTTGTTCTCTCCACTCTAACTAGTTGTAAATGTTCCTTGCTATCCCTCTTTATTCTCTCCACTCACACTAATTGCTTGTTCATTTTCCATAACCATCTTAGGTAAATCTCCCTTACTGCCCCTCTCTCCCCTTCTATTATACACATGTTTAATTGAGTACCCCCTTCCACTAGAGCTACCTTGTCCTCAGGATGGAAATAAGGAAACGGGATGTAGAGTATATTTAAGGACTCCCATGAGTTTTCAAAGTTAGGGAGGTGCTCCCACTGTACCAATACTGCCAAGGTGCCATCAAGTAGCTTGCGAGCATCCAACACCGTTGTAGGTTTCACTTGTAACTCCATCTCCTCTATTAAAAATATAGGAATTTGCTAGCATGGAACCCCATCTTGGATAACTTCCTTTAATTGAGACACATGGAACACTAGATGAGGCTCACTTGGATAGCTTCCATTGGGATTAGACGACGCCATTGTATTCTATCATAAATCATATCTATAGAAAGTCTATTTAGTTCTAAATTCTTTTTAATAGTTTTCCTTATAATTTTTCTTGATCTCCTTCTACCTCTAACTACTAGGTTATCATTTATTTGATCTACTCTTCTTATTGGGGTTTCTAACAATCTTCTCATCACATGGCCAAACTACTTAAAGTGAAATTCTATCATGTTTTCGTCAATATGTATTACTCCTACTTTCTCTCTAATGCAATCATTCATGATCCTATTTAGTATTGTATGTTCAATCATCCAGTGCAATATCCTCATTTCTGCAACACTGGCTTTTACTCTTGTTGGCTCTTTATCGCCCAATATTCAGTACCATAACGCATCACGAGTCTTATAGTCGTGTGGTAAAATTCTCCTTTTAGCTTGAGGCACATTTCAATCACAAATAACCCTCGAAGCACTTCTCCATTTCATCCATCCCGCTTGGATCCTATGGTTTACATCTCCCTCTATTTCTTTGTCATTTTTAATGATAGATCCAAGATACCTAAACTGTGTGATTTGTAGGATGGTGTAATCTTTAATTTTCACCTCTAAGCTAATATTAGTGTGCTTCTCACTGAACTTGCATTGACATTTTATATCATTCATTTTACTTCTACTTAATAGGAAGTCATTTGCTTTCAAAGTTTGTCTCCACTGCTCTAGCTTACCATTTATTCCCTTTCTCGATTCTCCCACTAGGACTATATCATTTGTTAAAAGAATACATTGTGGCACTGACTCTTAGATATGTTTAGTAAGTACATCCAAAATCAAAGTGAAAGGATAAGGGTTTAGAGTTGACCCTTGGTATAATCCTATAATTATAAAGAAATCTTCTGCCACGCCACCTTGTATTTGTACACTAGTAACCCCCTCATACATATCTTTGATCATTTGAATATAAGCGATACTGACTCATTTCGTCTTCAGAACCTTCCATAAGACCTCTCTTGGTATCCTACTATAGACCTTTTTCCAAATCAATGAAAATTATGTGCAAATCATTTTTCTTCTTTCAATACCTCTCCATCAATTTTCGTAGAAGGTATATTGCTTCCATAGTTGACCTGCTTGGCATAAAGCCAAATTGGTTCTCTAAAATGTTAGTCTCTTGTCTTAATATTCATTCAATTACCATTTACCATAGTTTCATAGTATGACTTATAAACTTAATCACTCTGTAGTTAGCACAATCCTGCATATCTCCATTATTCTTATAAATAGGAATCAAAGTGCTTCTCCTCCCTTCATATGACATTTTCTTCGACCTCATTATCTCGTTAAACAATTTTGTGAGTTAGATTATACATTCCTCTCCTAAACACTTTCAAACTTCAATAGGTATGTTATTTGGTCCAACCACTTTACCATTGTCCATCATCTTTAAAGCTTTTTTCATCTCAAACTCTTGAATCCTTCGATAGAAAGTATAGTTTTGGTATTCCTCTCTAGTGTTTAAAATATCTGAGTCCATTAATGTTGTATGTCCTTCATTAAGTAGCTTGTGAAAATAACTTTTCCACTTTTCCTTGATATCTTCTTTTGTAATCAAAACCTTTTCCTCTTCATCCTTAATGCATTTCACTTGATCCAAGCCTTTTTTTTTTCCTTTCTTCTCCTTTCGCAAGACTATAAATATGTCTTTCCTCGTCCTTTGCGCCTAAAGATTGATATAACCCCTTAAAAGCTTTAACTTTCACCTCGGTGGTTGTCTTCTTAATATCATTCTTAGCTATCTTATAATTTTCCCAGTTTTTAACATTCTTACACAAGTGTCAAGATTTATAGCACTCTTTTAACTCTAATCTTCTCTTGAACACCTGCTTCTTACCACCAATATTCTTTACCCTTAAGTCTAAAACATTTTGATTCTCGGAGCATATCCTTAGCTACCTTTCGAATCCCTCTAGTCATCTGTTCCCACGTATCATTAGCACATCTTCGTACCTCCCAAATATCTTCTTTTAAAACATTCCTCTTAAAAGTTATATGTTTTTCTTCCTTTAGTCGTCACCATTTGATCATTGTACTATTAACTTGGTAATTTTTTCTTACTTTCATCTTGAAATATACATCCAAAATTAAAACTCTATGTTGAGTCGTCAAGCTCTCTCTAAATATGACTTTGCAATCCATGCAAAATATCATATTTGTTTTCTTTATCAAAAAGAAATCCTAGAGACAAGAATAAAGTTGAAAAAAAAAATAATTAATGACTTTTAAATTTCTTTAAAGTGACAGATAAGACAAAACTAAAATTTACACTCTATAAAGACAATTATTTTGAAATAGATGAAAACTAATAAAATTCAACGCCACATTTTATCCCACCTTTTGCCAATGGGACTTGAGGAGACGGTCACCATTTGTCAGGAGTGAGGCAAGTATGGCTGCCTGGTGCTCCACATTTGCGGACACGGTAAGATGGGTAGCACTAGGAAAGCGGGCAAGCAGCATGCCATGCAGGCCTTTGAAATAACGCAACCTTGGTCAAAACTTTCAAGTTTGAACAATTAAGGGAATGGAACCAAAAGTGTCTGATCCCTGTGAGCACTGAACAATTAACTCGATTCTGGAGCTTGTTGTGAGCTTCCTTATCAGGACCAACCTACTGGCAGAGGTGGGTGGTTCTGTTTTGGGTCCAATTCTAATTTACACCGCCTTTAATTGGGTGGACAAAACCATGCTTCATGTTCATGCATAACGTTTGTTCATTATCATCGGAATGCGATCCAATTAATCCACTGCTTGTGTTTACAAGTATTTTGTAACTTAAAAGACTAGCATTGAGATTAGGATTCTTTTAATTTTTTTTTCTTAAGTGATCACTTGTCAGAGAGAGAGAAAAAAATATAAAAGTTATAAAAAAAATTTACATGCATAATCGAGTCTCAATAATAATTTTTTTGTATCTTTCTCTCTCTTATAATTGATCACTTGAAAAAAGAAAAATTTAAAAATATATGACCTTAGGATTGTACTTCCTCCATTTTTTTAGTTGTCATTTTAATATTTTTCATATTCAATATCGTTTTAGAATTCTAACACAGAATTAATTATTTAATATTAAATTTATTTTTATTATTTTTGTTCTATCAATTATTTATCTCTTAAAACATCTTAATATTCATTCATTCAACTTTATCTCTCTTTTATTATCTCTTTTATTGATCATCACATTTTTTTAATTAATGAGTCAAAACGTAATATTATCTTTTATGATTTTTCTTTTAAATCAAGACTATTAAATTGTTTTCTTAATACTAGTCTTATTTTCAGATAAAAAAATGGAAGGAATACTATAGAAAGCTAGCTCGAGCTTCATGTACTATTTTTTTTTCCTTTTCTTTTCTTTTTCATTTGTTAACTGATAAATGTCTACAGATCTCAAAAAAATTTGACAATCCAGGGGATAAAAGAGTCGAGCATCTTCCCTGAAGATTTTAATAAAGGCAGTAAAACATAAGTGTAGGATCTCGAATCAAAACTAAAAATGTAAGTTGTAACAATATCTTCATAATGTACCAACAAAAAAATTTAATAAAATGGAATGTTATCATGCATTTTTCAAAGTCACAGTCGAACATTTTAATAAATGTTAAGCAAGCAAAGGGTGAGGATAGATCAATCGGGTCTGTTACTTTTACATGCATGCAAACCTAATGTGTTGTCACCACCACTAACTCTTATCAAAACTATCATGGCTGGCATTTAAGTGACTTTATATGCATCTCTTACCCAATTGGTATTTAGTCATGCTAGAGAGGAGGACGTACAGCCTGTCTATAAGCAATTAAGCATGTTGTTCTCGCCGTGATTCAGAACATTAGTTTCATGGGTTAACCTGACACACATTCAGTCGGAATCCGCTATTGATATCTCAGTGAAAATTCACTTGTGGCATTGTTGAGATCCAAGCACAATGGATTTCAGACCATGACAATGAGTAGCAGCAACATTACCATGAGATTTATGCAGTGAATAAATTCCATGATTATCCATAACTGTCAATCACGATCTTGCATAATAATAATGCCCCTAACCATATTTGACTGCTTATAACTATAATATCAACATTCTAATTTTATAGGGATCCCCAACAACAATCAAGGGAACTTGTTTCCCTCTTCACCATCTATAAATATCAGACTCAATCACCTTCAATAAGTAACGATTACTCTTTTGCTTAAACCCTACTTGTGCACATCTTGACTTGAGTGTTGGAGTGCCTTTGCAAGTATCAACCACCCCCGTCTTAACACGCTCCGCTGCTGCTCAAGGAGGAAAACACCCATATGTACCTACTTAGGTAAACATCAATATCTACTATTGAACATTGGCATTGTCTGTGGGAACTTTAAATTCCTATTCCCATCCAACCATGATAAGCACAAGACAAAACTCAAAGAGAGCCCCCCACAGGCCAAAGGTGAAGTCCAACGGCGCCCCATCACCCTCATCTTGTCGCACCACCACATGATCACCGCGTGGCCCAGAATCAACTAATTGCTGAAACTTCTGCCGCGAGGACTAAGAGCCCAATACTAGGCACCCACGCGATGGACAAGAAACCTCACTTTCTGATAACAGCCCACACCCATCACGTAGGGCCTCTGTGAGAGATCGACTTGGTCCTTGCGTGCATGGAGCCAATTTTGACGATCATGAGCCCAGAATCCCAGTGCATCAGCGACTGGGACCTAGAAACAACGAAATAGATGATCGTGTGTCTCGCCCAGAGGGCACAGTTCAATCTGACATGTCCATAACTCATTTATTGGACTTAGTGCAACAACAAGTGGCAGTGCTAGAGGAGCAATATCGTAGAGTAGAAAATTTGGAGCGATATGTGCATGAGGGCCAGTACGGATCACACCAGGATGACAGAAGATAGAACGCGGTCAATGGCCAGGAAAGAATGCTGCACGCTGAAGCCAAAATATTTAATGTTGTTAATATCAACCCAAACCCCAATGATCAGGAGTAGCCCTTCTCTGCCCAATTGATGGAGTATAGAGTTCCCAGAAACTTCAAGTTTCCAACTAACATGGAACTCTATGACGGAACTATGGACCTTCAAGAACACGTAGGTGTTTATGTTCAATGTATGCGCTTCCATGGGAGATCCCCACAATTGCTATACCACCTCTTCCCCCTTTCCTTAAAAAAGACGACCCTCAGAAGGTTTGTAAGCCTGCCACTGGGATCCGTCACCATTTAGCAGGGCCTCAGATAGCGGTTCTTGCTGTACTACACCACCAACAAGGAGTAACCCAGATCTATTGAATCTCTTTATGAGATTTGCCACAAGCACGATGAGCCCCTTTGCGATTACCTTAAGAGGTTCAATACGGCTTGTATTAATGTGGAGAATCTCAATGAGAGGATTGCTCTCCACTATGTCAGAAGCAGCTTCCGGACTGACTCCCAGTTTTTTCAATCTTTGGCAAAGAGAAAGTTAGAGAGTATAGAAGCATTTTGGGAATAGTCACAGAAGTACATAAACTTAGAATATGTTACTACGGCTAAGATAAGCTTGAAGAAGGGTGAGCCCTCTCACTAGAAAGGCAACCAAACTTCTTCTCAGCCCTGGAACTCCTCTAAGGACGATCGACCTCGGACCAAATACTCAACCTATACTCCTTTGAACACTCCATGCACAACGATTTTGAAGGAAGTGTTTCAAATCGAATTTCGGGATAACAAGAGGCTGCCTCCTTTGAAGAAATATGTGCAAAAGGATCGTACAAAGCATTGTTCGTGGCATAAGGGCTACGATCACGACAGAAAAGATTGCTTTCAACTTCGTGATGCCATTGAGTTCCTAATTAGGGCAAGACGACTAGATCGGTACATCAGCCATGTCCAAAATAATGGACATCGCGGAAGATGGAATGAAAGAAAATGCAGCCCCAATCCTAGGTGAAGCCCATCCCCGCACCAAAAGAAGAGGTCCTAAAGTACACCTCACCAGAATACTGACAAATGGTAGGATCAGAACTAGGACATGGTGTCAGATGACAATGATGGTCATTATGCCCAGGTCAACCGAATCATCAACATTATCGTTAGTGGTTTCACGGGCGATGGGTCATTTAACAATGCCCAAAAGAAAGCACTTAGAATGGCGGTGTTAAGCGTCTCCCATTCTTCACCTAAATCACAAGTCGGAGATCGAAAGGCTCCCCTCATCTCCTTTTCAGACGAAGACTATGGTGACATTAATCCCAGAGCATGATGATCCACTAGTTGTCTTTGGGATAATTTCTAATGCCGAGATCCAGTGCATTTTCGTAGACCAAGGGAGTTCAACTGATATTATGTTCATGGAGCTGTATGAAAAGCTGGAGTTTCCAGACTCAGAGCTGATCCCCTATAATGGTGAACTTACTGGTTTTACTAGTGAGAAAATCACTCCAGTAGGGTATGTTGAGGCTTACTTGATCCGAGGGAGCAGCAAGCTCTTCAGGATTGTCAAGGTCAAGTTTCTGGTTGTGAACTGCCCCTCAACATATAATATCACCTTGGGTTGTCTTGCATTGAATGCACTTGGCGCCGTGCTGTCTACCACCTACTTGGCCATGAAATTCCTCAACAAAAACAATGAGGTTGTCACTATCAAGGTGGACCAGAACATGAAGTGCAAATGTTACAATAAAAGCCTCAAAATCAGCAAGATCCCTATGAGAGTGAAATCCGACACATCTAGCCCAGCTCTAGACCAAGTAAACATTCTCATAACTGAGTTAAATGTGCGTAAAGAAATTCAGGGTACTAGACCCCAGCCAGAAGGTGAACTACAACTGCTGTAACTTAGTGTCAAGCTAGATCAAGTCACCAAGATTGGGGCAAATTTGGAGGAAGAATATAAGCACCAATTGATTAAGCTCTTAGAGAAAAACAAAAATCTATTCACCTGAACGTCCTCCAACATGCTTGGGCTTGACTCTGCCTTCATCTGTCATCGCCTATCTAAAATGAAAGATGCGAGGCCAGTCTCCCAAAAGAAGAGAAAGGTTAGCCTAGAAAGACAGTTGGTCATTGAAGAATAAGTCAAGGAGTTGCTCAATGTCAGCTTCATCAGGGAAATATCTTACACAACATGACTATCTAACGTGGTCCTGGTGAAGAAATCAAATGGGAAATGGAGAATGCGTGCGGACTACACAGATTTAAACAAAGCTTATCCTAAATATCCATACCCATTTTCCAACGTGAATAAACTGGTTGACAGCTCCTCCGGCTTCCATTTGCTGTCTTTCATGGACACATACTCCAGGTATAATTAGATCCAATGTACCCCAAAGATGATGACAAAACTGCTTTCATCACTAAGAAGATGAGTTATTACTATAGGGTTATGCCTTTTGGACTAAAGAATATAAGAGTCACCAATTAGAGAATGATGAATAAGATTTTTGAGGACCAAGTAGGAAAAATGCTAGAGGTATATATCGATGATATGATAGTAAAGATCTCATAGGTCAGATCACACATCTCAAATCTTGAAGAGGTATTTGCACAACTCCGTAAACATTACATGAGGCTCAATCCGGAGAAGTGTGCCTTCGGGTTCTAAGTAGGTAAATTCTTGGGCATTATGTTGACTAACCGTGGGATCGAGGTAAATCCAGACAAATGCCAAGCAGTGAGCCCATAGAACATCAAGGAAGTGTAGCAGCTAACAGGTCGGATTGCGGCCCTCATACATTTCCTCGCCAAAATTGCTCACAAATCTCTTCCCCTCTTCAGACTGCTCAAAAAGGGAAATTTTTTTGAGTAGACTCAGGAGTTTGAGGATACCTTTACATCTTTGAAGAATCTTCTGTCCTCTATCCCCATACTGACAAGACCAGAACCTGGTGAGACACTGTACGTGTACCTCTCAGTTCACAAAGAAGCTATAAGTTCAGTGCTAATATGGGAAACAGCCGAAGGATAGAAGCCGGCAAGGTGCTGCAAGGCCCCAAGCTCTGCTACCAGAAAATAGAGAAGGTTGCCTTTGCACTCATCACCATGACCAGAAGACTCAGATAGTACTTTTAGTGCCATCCCGTGGTGGTGAGGATGGACTAACCCATCCGTTAGATACTGCACAAGCCGAACCTAGCAAGAAGAATGATCACATGGACCATTGAGCTATTTGAGTTTGAGATCACGTATGAGCCCCGATCAACAATTAAGGCTCAAGCATTTTCAGATTTCCTAGCAGGGCTCAGATCGGACCCCAACAACCTTGAGGGAATCTCGTGGACTGCATTCATCGATGAATCCTCAAACTCCAAGAGGAATAGTATTGGGGTGATCTTAGAAAATTCTAAAGGAGTAACAATAGAGAACTCCCTAAAGTTTAAGTTCTCTACTTCAAATAATCAGACTGAGTACGAAATGTGCATTATCGAATTAGTGATGACCAAGGATATGGGAGCAGCTGATATCACACTTTGCAGTGACTCCTAACTTGTGACGTCCCAAATCCGAGGTGATTACCAATATAAGGATCCCCTTCTTCAGAAAAACTTAGCCAAAGTCCAAGGGCTCCTAAAAAATTTTCAAGCAGCCAAGATAGAACATATACCCAAGGAACAGAATTCTAGGGCAGACCTTCTGGCCAAACTAGCTAGCACCAAGAGCCTGGGCAACAATCGTTCCATTATCTAAAAGACCCTTTCTCAGCCTTCCATCACTAACTCTGCCATTTTCCAAGTGGAATGAGAGAAGCGTACTTGGATCATTTGAATAATGGAGTACCTTCAGTCCGAAGCCTGTCCCGACGATCCAAAGGAAGCCTCAAAGTTGGCCAGAACTTCGGTCCGGTACACTATCTACAATGGACAGATCTTTCGATAGGGGTTCTCCTTACCCCTCCTCAAATGTCTCACACCAAAAGAGGAAGAATATGTTTTGGCTGAGGTCTATGAAGGGAGTTGTGGACACCACTTGGGGGACAATGCCTTAGCTTTGAAGGCACTTAGGGCTTGATATTATTAGTCAATAATGGAAGCTGACTCTTTTGCGCATGTCCAAGTTTGTGATAAATGTCAGCGACACTCGAACCATTATCAAGCCCCTCCTGAAGAGCTATCCACGATGTTCGTACCCTGGCCATTCTATAAATGGGATATGGATATCCTGGGATCGTTCCTTCAAGCACATGGACAATTGAAATACTTGGTAGTAGGTGTGAATTATTTTACTAAATGGATCAAAGTAGAGCGTCTAACCATAATCAAGGATAAAGGTTTGGGGCCACATCATCATCATATTTGGGGTCCCGGAGTCCATTGTGATGGACAACAAAACCCAGTTCAAGGATAAAGGTTTCAAGGAATTGTTTGTCGAGCTCAAAATCAACCATCATTGCAGTTTCGTTGAGAATCCCAAAACCAACGGATAAGCTGGACCCACCAACCGGGTTATTATTTGAGGAATTAAAAGAAGGCTAGACGAAGCCAAGGGAAATTAGGTCGAACAACTAGACCACATCCTCTAGGCCTTCCGGACTACGCCTCACACCGCAATAGGAGAAACCCCATTCAAACTCATTTTTGGGTGTGAGGCTATGATCTCAGTGGAAATAGGAGAACCCAGTTAGTGTCACTAGCAGTTCTCACCTGACAACAACCCCAAACTGATCAAAGAGGACACCGCAACATCGCCATCAAACAGAAGACAACTACTTAATATAACTTGAGTTATTCCAAGAAAGTTTGAGTCAGGTGACCTAGTACTTTAGAAGGTGGACATCGGTGGTAGGAATGTCTCCCAAGGGAAGTTAGCCCCAAAATAGGAAGGCCCTTACCAAATCGTGATTAACACTGGCAAGCAAGCTTACAATCAGGGGAATTTAATTAGAAAGTCAATAAAAAACTATTAGAATGCGGACAAACTTAAAAAGTACTATAGCTAAGTACCTTTTAAGGTTTAGTTTCTTAATTTTCTTCATGTTTGATCTACACCAATTTTTGTGAACATTGTAAGAACTCCAACCTTTCATTTAATCAATAAAATGAGGAAATTGTTTATGCACCTGGTTATAGTCTTTTAAAAAATTCAAGACCCTCAAGCCGAACCCCACCTTGAGAATATCTACAGAGTCCTTCATTCAATCAATAACATGAGGAAATTATTTGTGCACCTGATTTTCAAAAATTCAAAACCCTCAAGCCAGACCCCACTGTAACACCCTTACCACTAACACTAAAGTGTATCCAGAATTACACCATAGTAATTAGTAGTAAGCACATCACTTAAAATTTGAAACATATATTCAATATACTTTTCTTTGATATAACAAAAATTTGAGCCTAGACGGGTGAGATAATATACATATACCGAAGGATGTTTATACAAATTTATGTTATGAAACAAAATACATTAATTGCCTCTAAGGCATTATACATACATCCTTAGAATAGACTTCAACTTCTGCTGCAATCGTAGTGCTGCGAGATCCGATCCTGGAATTATCATGGAATATAATATAGAAATGGGGTAAGAATACTGATTCTCAATAATTCTATTATGAAAACGTGTCATCACAATACTTCTAGCTGTTTCGGGAAAAAAATACATTTATTTAAAAATGAGCACACACACACATGTAATTAGAAGGGTGGCAAAAAGTCAAATTTGATCCCTTTTATTCTCGAAACAGAATTCCATTTAATAGTAATTTTCAAAAATATTCCTTATCAAATATTACAAATTTCAATCACATAATTTCAGGAAATATCTCCAAATACAAATACTGTAGTATCAAATTCATTCAATGATTCATATACTCATTCAAGTCATATTATGACATAAGGATTCAATTCCATCTCATAGTCCAAATTCTCATTCTAGCTCAACTTGAATAATCAAGGAGCAATACCAATAGATTTCATCCATCATAATCCACAAATTTGCACCTATTGCACCATCCTTAACAAGTGTACAATTTGGTTCCATTCAACACATTCCACAAGTTCACACAAGTGAACCATACCATTTACAACCAAATATCAATTGAGTATCAAATCAAATATAATCAAGCTCTCTTAAGTACACAACAAAATTAAAGGCTCAATCATAATTCAAGCACTTAACCATTAGATGCTACATAGAGATTTTTCCTATCTCCAAGGGTTCACCTACTTGGCCAATTATTCAATATTGAAATCTCAAATACTAATAGGTGTATTCACATCAAGTAATATAACATAAAATAAATCAAACATCATTACATCAAGTAATATAACATAAAATAAATCAAACATCATTCTTTTCTAAAACACTTAGCCGTGTCCACCTTATGACACAAGTTTAATAAATCTTTTTATTCTTACATACTAATTCCTCTCTTAAAATTCTCAAAATCAAAGAGAAATGATCAAGTCATAAGCTAAACAAATTCTCCAATTTTATGATACCATGGCCGTGACCTCTATAGGTACAAAAGCCAACATATTTATTTCAAAAATTCAACAAGTCTCACTTTCCTAATCATAATTAATATTACAAAACCATTTCAAGAATCTATAAATAGAAAGTGTAAATCCAAGCAAAATAACACCTTCTACCCTAGGGTGGCCATAGTCTTCATAACCATAAAACACCATCAATCTCATAAATTTCTTATTGAAGAATTCATCAAAAGAAAGAACTACTTGTTAGTAAAGAACTAAAGCACAAAAATAACAAAGTTTTTCCCTTTTTTAATTTGGGTCCAGCTGTGACCATCAAGGTCATTTAAACCAAAATTTTTAAGTTTGAAATAATATAAAATAAAGAGTGGAATAAAACCAAGGAACCCCAACCTCAACTCCTTGCCTCGATTCCTTGATTTTCCCTTCACTTTCTTTTCTTTTCTTTTTCCTTCTCCCTCACGGTGCTACTGCTGTCTTGTTCTATTTTTGGGGTGAAAATCGTGTGACAAAAGGAAGAGGAACAAAGGAGACCAAAGGTTAAAAGGAATGGAAAAGGAAGAATGAAAATGGAAAATAAAGAGTGGAGAAAGAAAGCAATCGTGCTCTGTTTTCTTTCCCATTGGTTTCACGTGAAATGGAGGGAGAGAATGAGATGGAAAGTGAGTAAGAAAAGAGTGAGGAGAGTGAAGAAAAATCTGGAGACAAAAAGAGGTGGTAGGTAAGGAAAAATGAATAAAATATTCTATGTTGAAACTTCTGTATTTCTTAAGAACACTTTAATATTTCAATACTCAGTTTTCAAGTATCCACAAGTATTAAGAAAAATTTTAGGACTCATCTTAGTCCTCATATCCATTTTACCATAAATTTTCATATATTGCCATTTTATCAGTTAAGCTTTATTACTCTATTCCAATTTAAATTAAACCGAGAGGTTAAATAATATGTTTACTGATAGTTGTCTTGCTTAATACTTATACCAAAATATTCTCCATAGTTTACCTATCATTTTCACAAAATTTCAAAATTTTCTGAGCTACTTAACTGTACCGACTATTTCTCAGTAGTATCCTTAAAAATACCAAACTTGCTTTGTTGCTCCTCCAAAATTTTTCACAATTCTTATCAATGGTTCTTAGCGAGGAAATAAATTTTTCATATTTATTTCCATTATATCAACCGATTCTGCAAAGACCTTAATTATTCTCTTGTACTCGGTGTTATAGAATCACGCTCAAACTAGTTCATAAAATTATCTGATTTAATAAATAATTCTTACCAATATTACTGAGCTTCTATAACCCTAATTAGGGTCGTTAAATTAGGAAAAATATTATAATTCTCCCCCTTTATATAAATTTTGTCCTCAAAATTTGCTTGCCTTATATAAGAAATTCTAGATAACTTTACATTACATTAAGCTTAAGCTCCCACTTAACTTCCTTTGAATCACTATTTTCTCATAACACCTCTACTAAAAGAATTTATTTTCTTCTAAACTCTTTTATTGTTCTATCCAAAATCTTTTGAACTTTGCAATCCTGTTACGAAATTCATAGAGATACTCTTTCATTTCCATTCTAGTATTTATAACCAAAACATCTTTTCCTTAACTTCATCTTTTCTTAAGGCACAAGGTCTTTCTCTTAACATAATTTTTCCATTGTTCAACATAATACTTTTCATAACTTTAACGTCATAAAAACCAAATGCTTCATTCTATTTTAAACAAAATCTCTATATATATTATATGCACATTAGCCATTATATCTCTTCACCACAACAAGCAGAACATATATCGTTATATCACTTCACCACGGCATGCGAAACATATACCGTTATATCTCTTCGCCATGGCAAACAGAACATATGTCGTTATATCT
Organism: Ormosia semicastrata; assembly: GCA_029884595.1. NCBI lineage: Eukaryota > Viridiplantae > Streptophyta > Magnoliopsida > Fabales > Fabaceae > Ormosia > Ormosia semicastrata. Next base: position 13,993,582 of record JAQQTO010000063.1, on the reverse strand, counting down.
CTTTACCACAGCAGGCAGAACATATGCCATTACATCTCTTCGCTGCGGCAGGCGGAACATATGCCATTATATCTCTTCGCCACGGCAGGTGAAACCTTATATCGTTATCTCTCTTCGCCACAACAGGTTAAACATATGTCGTTATCTCTCTTCGCCACGACAGGCGGAGCATATGCCATTACATCTCTTCGCCATGGCAGGTGAAACATATGCCTTTATATCTCTTCGCCACGGCTGGCAGAGCATATGTCGTTACATCTCTTCGCCATGGCAGGCGGAGCATATACCGTTATATCTCTTCGCCACGACAGACAGAACCTTATGTCGTTATCTCTCTTCGCCACGACAGGCGAAACATATGCCGTTATCTCTCTTCACCACGATAGGCGGAGCATATGTCGTTATATCTCTTTGCCATGGCAGGCAGAGCATATATCGTTATATCCCTTTGCCACGACAGGCGGAACATATGCCGTTACATCTCCTTGTTAAGTTCTAGGAATGCCGACTCTTTCTCTTCTTGCAACTTCTTTGGAGAATACTGGATCAAGCCATGTTATCTCAATCCCAGTACTTTCCTTTAAACTTCAGATACTAGCCCACTAATGCTCAACTTCTTCTTTTAAAGTTTAAACAGCAAGTGAGACCTTTGGATCACCTGTGCATCTCATCACTGCAATTATTGTCTCTAACTTCCTAGTAGTCATAGTTGTCTGTTTTCTCACAGCGTCAGCTATACTTTTTAAAAGTCTCTAACATGTTTGGCACACAGTTGCCAATGGGGGCTCTACCATTTCGGGTTCGCCTGGTCGATGCTATAATCTCCTGCACACACCACCCATTATATATTGAGCTGGTTAGGCTCAATATTATGTAACAGTGTAATAGTTAACAATTACTTATAAACTCAAGGCTGTTATGTAATTCTACCTATGCATCTCATCATTACGATAAGACAAATGCATAACAAACATAGCTAGTCCATACCCCAGTTCAACAGACTGAACTGCTCTGATACCATTTTATAACACCCTTACCACTAACAATAAAGTGTATCCAGAATTACACCATAGTAATTAGTAGTAAGAACATCACTCAAAATTTGAAACATATATTCAATATATTTTTCTTTGATATAACAAAAATTTGAGCCTAGACGAGTGAGATAATATACATATACCGAAGGATGTTTATACAAATTTATGTTATAAAACAAAATACATTAATTGCCTCCAAGGCATTATACATACATCCTTAGAATAGACTTCAACTTCTGCTGCAATCGTAGTGCTGTAAGATCTGATCCTAAAATTATCATGGAATATAATATAGAAATGGGGTGAGAATACTAATTCTCAGTAGTTCTATTATGAAAATGTGTCATCACAATACTTTCATCTATTTCGGGGAAAACATATATTTATTTAAAAATGAGCACCCACACACATGAAATTAGAAGGGTGGCAAAAAGTCAAATATGATCCCTTTTATTCTCGAAACAAAATTCCATTTAATAGTAGTTTTCAAAAATATTCCTTAACAAATATTACAAATTTCAATCACCAATAATTTCAGGAAATATCTCCAAATACAAATATTATATAGTATCAAATTCATTCAATGATTCATATACTCATTCAAGTCATATTATGACATAAGGATTCAATTCCATCTCATAGTCCAAATTCTCATTCTAGCTCAACTTGAATAATCAAGGAGCAATACCAATAAATTTCATCCATCATAATCCACAAATTTGCAACTATTGCACCATCCTTGACAAGTGTACAATTTGGTTCCATTCAACATATTCCACAAGTTTACACAAGTGAACCATACCATTTACAACCAAATATCAATTGAATATCAAATCAAATATAATCAAGCTCTCTTGAGTACACAACAAAATTAAAGGCTCAATCACAATTCAAGCACTTAACCATTAGATGCTACATAGAGATTTTTCCTATCTCCAAGGGTTCGCCTACTTGGCCAATTTTTCAATATTGAAATATCAAATACTAATAAGTGTATTCACATCATGTAATATAACAGAAAATAAATCAAACATCATTCTTTTCTAAAACACTTAGTCGTGTCCACCTTATGACACAAGTTTAATAAATCTTTTTATTCTTACATACTAATTCCTTGTTCTCAAAATCAAAGAGAAATGATCAAGTCATAAGCTAAACAAATTCTCCAATTTTATGATACCATGGCCGTGACCTCTATAGGTACAAAAGCCAACATATTTATTTCAAAAATTCAACAAGTCTCACTTTCCTAATCATAATTAATATTACAAAACCATTTCAAGAATCTATAAACAGAAAGTGTAAATCCAAGCAAAATAACACCTTCTACCCTAGGGTGGCCATGGTCTTCATAACCATAAAACACCATCAATCTCATAAATTTCTTATTGAAGAATTCATCAAAAGAAAGAACTATTTGTTAGTAAAGAACTAAAGCACAAAAATAACAAAGTTTTTCTCTTTTTAATTTGGGTCCAGCCATGACCATCAAGGTCATTTAAACCAGAATTTTTAAGATTGAAATAATATGAAATAAAGAGTGGAATAAAAGCAAGGAACCCTTCTCTCAACTCCTTGCCTTGATTCCTTGATTTTCCCCTCACTTTCTTTTCTTTTTTTTCCATTCTCCCTCATGGTGCTACTGCTGTCTTGTTTTGTTTTTGCCTCTGTTTTTGGGGTGAAAACCATATGACAAAAGGAAGAGGAACAAGGGAGACCAATGGTTGAAAGGAATGGAAAAGGAAGAATGAAAATGGTAGATAAAGAGTGGAGAAAGAAAGCAACCGTGCTCTGTTTTCTTTCCTACTGGTTTCACGTGAAAAATAGAGGGAGAGAATGAGATAGAAAGTGAGTAAGAAAAGAGTGAGGAGAGTGAAGAAAAATCTAGAGACAAAGGGTGGTGGTAGGTAAGGAAAAATGATTAAAATATTCTATGTTGAAACTTCTGTATTTCTTAAGAACACTTTAATATTTCAATACTCAGTTTTCAAGTATCCACAAGTATTAAGAAAAATTTTAGGACTCATCTTAGTCCTCATATCCATTTTTTCATAAATTTTCATATATTACCATTTTATCAGTTAAGCTTTATTACTCTGTTCCAAGTTAAATTAAACCGAGGGATTAATAATATGTTTACTGATAGTTGTTTTGCTTAATACTTATACCAAAATATTCTCCATAGTTTACCTATAATTTCCACGAAATTTCAAAATTTTCTGAGCTGCTTAACTGTACCGACTATTTCTCAGCAATATCCTTACAAATACCAAACTTGTTTTGTTGCTCCTCCAAAATTTTTCACAATTCTCATCAATGGTTCTTAGCGAGAAAATAAATTTTTCATATTTATTTCCATCATATCAACCAATTCTGCAGAGACCTTAATTATTCTCTTATACTCAGTATTATAAAATCATGCTCAAACTAGTTCATAAAATTATCTGATTTAACAAATAATTATTACTAATATTATTGAGCTTCTATAACCCTAATTAGGGTCATTAAATTAGGGAAGATATTCACCTGCCTTGAGAATATCTACAGAGCTCGTTCGTTATGAGATTTGAGTTCTCTTAGAGCCTAGGTTAAGAGGAATGACCCGCTAAACTGACTTCCATGGTTTTGTTGTGAGTTGAGGGTCCATACCTAAATCATCAACACTTGGCCATAACCATTTTGTGATTGTGCGTAATTAATTGGCATCATGAGTTACGGCGTTCATGGTCTGCCATTTGGTACCTACTGTGGATTTCTTATGTTAAATTGGTTCTGAACTTGGAAATCCCTAAGTGTTAGGAAGTTTTCTGAATTAGACCATTAACATTAAAGACCTCGGTTATTGTTCACTGCTTATTTTGCGTAAGTCCTCAAAGGCGTTCCGAGTGCTCAAAAGTTTAGGTGTTGGACCCTGGACTAAGTTTTCACGAGAGTGAAATTTTTCTAAGTCCCTAAACGGCTGATGAACCTTTAATATCTCATATTTTTACAATTTAATTCTTTGGTTTTTCATCATCTTTTGGTATTTTTTATTCAATTTTATTCTTAAGTTTTCTCTTATTTTTATCATTCTTTTATTTTGTGCTTATTATGTGTTTTCATGTGTTTTTGGTAGGCAATTGTATATGGAGAAGACTGGGCAATTAAAGAATTAAGAAAAAGAAGAAATCTCATCAGACGTTCAGCACTTGAGTGCTGAGAAGGGAGTGCTTGAGCGCTTAGAACGTATGCAGCAATGGTACTTCAGTGTCCCAGCGCTCAACGCCTGAGCCTGCAACACATTGCACAGTGTGCATTTGGTTAAGTTGCTCAGCGCTTGAGTGCCCAGAAGCTAGCGCCTAGGCGCTGGTCGCGTAACAGCAGACGTGATTTTTTTGTAAATAAGAAAGGTTACGCCAAATTCAACACATTTGGCACATAATGCATAAAATCCCTAATCCTGATAGAGTAGTTTCGCAGCAGTAGACTTTGGAAGACGACTTCGAAAGAAGGATTTAATTCTTGGAGGATTGAAGATCATAATCACCGTAAAAGGGGTTTTGATTTCTCTTTCCCTCTAATTTTCTCCTTTTTTGGGGTTTTTTTTCAATGTATTTGTATTTTGATATGAGTTTGTTTGTATTGAACTTGACAAGCTAAACTCATAGCTAAGGCTATAGGAGATTTTGTTTTCCCAATTATTTGGGTTTGATCTCGAATTTGATTAAGGTAATTTCTTTTAGGGTTTATCATATTGCTTGCATTCTTGTTATAACTTAATCACTTTTAGCATGTTTTAATTCATTGTTTGACCGGTGACCATCCGCACTCAATGGGTGGACCTATAGAGTAAACCTAAGATTAGATTGATGAATGACCAAACATGAATTTATCCTACCAATAGAATTGACAGGTATGTTAGTTCATCTCTTGAATTGAGGCTTAATGCATTCTTAATTAATTCAACTAAATGACCAAATAGGTGATTTAATTTAGGAATAGAATATGGTTTCATCCATGACCATTGGGATTCAATAGTAAATAAGAAAATATTAGTAAAAGAATTACCTTACGTCATAAATGAGTGAAAATCTGATTAATTGGATTCAAGTAAACCTTGCATCTTAGTCTCTCTCTAATTGATTATCTTTACATTGTTTGATTGTTCATTATTTTTCTTTATTTGTTTTTTGATTTTATTTTTGAATTTCTCTACACTTTTGATTGCCTAAATAATTAAGAGTTTGACGAATTTAGTAATTACCATTTATTCCTCGTGGGATCGATAACTGGGACTCAAGTTCTATATTACTTGGAGATAGAGTGCACTTGCTCTTAGTGTATTTTACGCATATCAAGTTTTTGGCGCCGTTGCCAGGGAATAAATTTGGTAATATTAGAAGCGAAAAACTCTAGTTAATTTAGACGCACTTTTATTTTATTTCTTATTTCATTATTATTATTATTATTATTATTATTTTTATTTTATTTGTCATTTCATCTCTCTACTTATATTTCTTGTTTATGCTTACTCGATCTCAGTTTCCTGATTTGACATTTAATCCATAAATTGAGAAAATAGCTCACAGGTTAAGGAAGTAAACTAACACTAAATCTGTAATTGAAGAAAATAAAAATAGGATGGAGAGACCAACAGTTGAGAGGAATCATGAAGAACAAGCTACCCTAGCAGAGCGAACCATGTTTGAATATTTCATGCCCACGATTGAAGGGTATGAAGGGAGTATTATAAGACCACCTGTGGTGGCTAACAATTTTAAGATCAAACCGATATTGATCTCCATGATTCAGAATTCTGTTCAGTATGGTGGATTGCTTTCGGATGATCCAAATCAGCATTTGGCCAGGTTCTTGCAGTTGTGTGATACTATAAAATACAATGGGGTGATAGATGATGCAATCCGATTGTGACTCTTTCCTTTCTCTCTTAGGGATAGAGCAAGTCAATGGTTAACGTCACTACCAAGGGGTTCCACACCACATGGGATTAGTTGACACAACAATTTTTGGCTAAGTATTTTCCTCCCTCTAAATCTGCTAAGTTAAGGAATGACATATCTTCTTTTGTGCAGTTTGACATGGACACTCTCTATGAAGCTTGAGAATATTTTCAAGAGTTGTTGAGGAGATGTCCACATCATGGATTTCCCGTATGACAGCAAGTTCATACTTTTTACAATAGTTTGTCACCTGCCAACTGTTCACTCATCAATGCCACCGCGGGAGGTACAATTTAGAGGAAAACACCTACTGAAAGTCAAGCACTGATTGAAGAGATGACGCTTAATAATTTTCAATGGCAAAATGAGCATTAGGTTTCTAAGAAACATGCAAGTGTGCATGCTGTTAATTCCTCTATTGTTATTTTGAGTCAATTGGAACATTGACAAAGAAGGTGGAGACTTTGATGATAGCAAATAGTGTAGCCCCACTAATTATATGTGAAGCATATAGCAGACAGAGTCACACAAGTGCAAACTATCAAGTTGGTAATCTTTTTGCCCCTGAGCCCGAAAGAGTAAATTTTGTTCGTAATTCTAACCGACAATAGTACAATTCATATTCCAATACGTACAATCTCGATTGGAGGGACCATCCTAATTTCAAATGGGAAAATCAATAGAGCAATCAGTAGAATCAGTAGAGAGCTCTGCAACCACCTCCAGGTTTCCAAGCTCTTGAAGAGAGGCAAAGTTTTGAAAACTTTGTGATGAAGTACATGTAGAATTCAGAGGCCAGAATGAAGAGCATGGAGACTCAAATTAGTCAGTTGGCTACATTAATGACAGTAAGGGCACTAGGGACCTTGCCTATTACTACTGAGACTAATCCAAATGAACAAGTCAATACAATTACCCTAAGAAGTGGTAAGATTTTGGAAGGACAGATGACCGAAGCACCTAGCTCATCAGGAATTAAGAAAAAGAAAAATGATGTTCTTACTGAAGATATCTCAATTCAAGATGACAATAAAGAAAGAGAGGTTGAGAAAAAACAACCAAAGTGGCGGAAAGCGAAGAAGGATCGTGAGCAGAACACAATATATGAACCATCACCATATGCCAAGATCTCATTCCCTCAAAGGCTCAAGAACAATAAGCCAGACCAGCAATTTGTTAAATTCTTGGAGATGTTCAAGAAGTTGCAAATTAACATTCCGTTTGTTGAAGTCATCTCTCAAATGTCCAAGTATGCAAAGTTCTTGAAGGAAATACTTACAAAAAAAAAAAATGTAAGCTTCAGGAATTTGAGATGATATGTTTAAATGAGGAATGCTTCACCATTCTCTTGAAGAAGTTACCACCGAAATTAAAAGATCCAGGGAGTTTTACTATTCCTTGCTCTATTGGTAACTCTTGTTTTGAGAAAACATTATGTGATTTGAGTGCTAATATTAATTTGATATCTTTCTTTATTTTTAAGAACTTAGGGATGCAGGAACCTAAGCCTACTAACATTTCATTGTAACTGGCCGATAGATCTATCACTTACCCTCGTGGTATATTAGAAGATGTATTGGTAAATGTGGATAAATTTATTTTTCCAGCTGACTTCATTGTGTTGGATATGGAGGAGGACAATGAGATCCCAATCATACTTGAGCGTCCATTCCTCGCCATTGGAAAGACAATGATTGATGTCCATGATGGAAAGTTGGCCTTGCGATTAAATGATGAGGAAGTAGTGTTTAATGTTTTTAATTCTGTCAAAAATCCTAGTTCCTTTGATTTATGTAATCGTATAGATGCTTTTGATGTTGTGGATAGTGCTGTGTCTTCATATATGTAGGATTCTGTGATGGTTGCTATGCTAGAGAAGACCTTACCCAAGGCCATCACTGACTTTGAGAATGCCAAGATCTGCAAGAAAAGACCAAAGAAGCAGCACGACATGTGTATTAAGCAGCGTGAGTTTAAGATTAGGGATAAAATTCTTGTCGATAACTCATGTCTACATCTCTTTCTTGGTAAGTTTTGGTCAAAAGGGTGTGGACCATATGAGATTGTTTGCGTCTTATCGTACGGTATGCTAAAGGTGAAGAAAAATGGCCCAAACAAATTCATGATAAATTGCCAAAGAGCGAGGCACTTCTTTGAAAAAGAGAAGTCGTCAACCTATTTCTCTTACTTTAAGCCACCTTGATTTACCTAAAATAAAAACAATGTTAAGCTAATGACGTTAAACAAACGCTTCACAGGAGGTAACCTTCTTCTTTAGTTATCTTATTTTAATTGTTTTTATTTTTTTTTTGTTTTTCTTTTAGATGCTACTGATGTGTTTTGGGATTTTTCAGATTTTGTTGCGGTGCTTACTCTTGTGCTTCTTCTCTGCCCGACACTGTTTCATTTTTCATCAGGTTGTGTTGTTCTTTTCTTTACTCCTTAATTTCTTTTTCTTCCATATTGAGGACTGACACTTGTCGAGATTACTAAATTTAAATTAATTTATAACCGATTTACCAAAACTACTTGTAGCATAAGGTAACACCGGGTCGAGCCCATAGATCATTCTAATTATGAAGTCAGATTAAGAGATTAATGAACA